>BSBN01001253.1:2400000-4800000 GCA_027924645.1 Cunninghamia lanceolata | reverse complement strand
TGAATAAGAGACATGAGAAAAGATAGAGAGGTAGAGGAGGAAAATTCTAGAGAGGTAGAACACAATGTAGAGAAGGAAGTCCATATGCAGAGAAAAGTAAGGAGAGTAGCCCATACTGTAAATAAGAAAGGGATAGCAATTCATACCACTGAGGGAGAGATGATAGAAGTTTCTACCACAACAACAGAGGAAGTCATAATTCTTACCACAATGAAGGATACCAGAGAGATCAAAGAGGGTTTGATAAGAGATGATTCAAAGGAACCTTATTCAAGTGTGGAGATGAAGGACACCAAGAATTCAAATGGCATAAAGGGAATACTATCAAAAAAACAAAGAATAATGCAAGAGTAGTATATGCGGAGGAAGAACCAGATGGATCACCTAGTTCAGTAGGGAAACTGAAGAAGGGAGAATCATTAGTCACGAGGAGAGTTTCATTCCTAATAGAAACAATTGAGGAGCCACCGCAAAGGAAACATTTGTTCTAGACAAGATGCAAATCAGGAGGTAAATGTTGCAAGGTTATCATTGATAGTGGTAGTAAAGATAATTTGGTTTTAAAACAAATGGTGCAGAAGCTAAATCTAGAGAGGTTGAAACATCCAAATCCCTACAAGATAGCATGGATCCAAGATGAGAATAAGATATTGGTAAGTAAACAATTTTTGGTGAAATTTCATATAGGATCTTATAATGATGAGGTATTGTGTGATATTATGCCAATGGATGTATGTCATATATTGTTGGGAAGACCATGGCAGTACGATAGAAAGGCAATACATGATGGAAGGAAGAATACATATACTATAACATCAAATGGGAAAAGACATATCTTGATACCTTTGGAAGAGGACAGAAAAAGTGAAGTATGCAGAAATAATAAGATTTGTTTAGTGGATGGAAGAAATTTTTTAGATGGGTTGAGACATGAGAACATGTGTTTTAAATTGATTCCAAAGAAGTGTAGTATCCAAAGTGGAGAAAATGCTACCACAAAAGAAGAGGAACTGCCACCGCAGGAAATAACTGAATTATTGGTAGAATACCATGATATTATATCAGAGAACATGCTATAAGGATTTCCACTAATCTGGAGTATCAGTCATCATATGGACCTCATACATGGAGATAGTTTGCCAAAAAAAGTGGCACATAGGATGACAGTAGCAAAAAGTGCGTAGCTAAATAGACAAATATAGGAGTTGTTAAGGAAGGGATTAATTAGAGAAAGTTTAAGTCCATGTGTGGTACCGACAGTACTAGTACCAAAGAAGGATGGAGAATGGAGGATGTGTATAGACTCAAGAGAAATAAATAACATCACCATCAAGTATAGATTTCCATTTCCAAGGATGGATGATATCATGGATTGTTTGAGCGGAGAAAAATATTTGACAAAGATGTTGGGAATTAAGGTGTCTCAACCTTGGTAATTCCTTGTATTATTTCATTGTATTTATTTATTTATTGCCTATTGTATAATTAGGATGCAAATCCTATGTTGTCATCTTTTGGGAGTTGGCATAGTGATGTGTCATCCTACATGGCATATGACCACATGTAAATTTGTCCTTACATGAGGAGATAGGCATCCCACTTAGTGGTAGGAATATTTTTCCATATGTTGACATCTTGGAATGTGTGTAAGGGAATATTGACTGAAATGGTCATGACAAATTCCTATGATAAAGTTATGACATGTAAGAGTCAGAAATAGAATAATATATGACAAGTGAGAACATGTGTCAAGAAGCATCTTGAAGGAAGGAATCTTTGGGTGTCCCAAGTGGGTTATGACATGTTGTAAGAGAATATGCTATTTATAGCCTGTGTATGATAGATTCTCTTACAGTTGTAACTTATGACAGCTATGACAGATTCTATGACGGTTGTAAGAGTCGTAAGAGCATCTGTCATTGCCCATTTTAGAAATAGATGACCTCTTTGGGATGGGGTGATTTGACAAGTGTCAGGAGCATCCTATAGTGTTGGACAAGTGTCCATAGGCATGGGTTTTGGGCCATGAGTCCATGTCAGACGCCCATCTCAATGTGGAACCATTTTTGCCTTGTACTTTCTTTATAAACAGGTGTTTTGGAGTGGTGATGCATTATGTGATTGACAGGTACTATTATGCTGTTGGATCATCTCTAGATATGAGTGTCGAAGACTCCTGCAAGAGCATTGGCTCTGTCACTGTATTGTAACCTTCATTGTTTACAGAATACATTTAAGCTATGTTTTGGAGTGTGGGGTTTTTCACCCGTAAGGGTTTTCCCCATGTATATCTTGTGTCTCTCTTCTTTTGTCTTACATTCTTGTGTATGTGTTTGTTATAATATCTCTATTAGTGGGTTAACATAATCTATAATTGTAAAGATTAAATTGAATTTGCACTCTCCTCCCCTCATTAGATTAGTGTAGGAAGCAATTTCCACACACCTAGCTTCTTTTCAAAAGATAGACCTAAATAGAGGATACCATCATATTAGAATTAGAGAAGGAGATGAGTGGAAGACTGCATTCAAGACAAATGAAGGATTATATGAGTGTAGAACAAAGGAAGAACATTTAAAACATATTAGAAAAGTACTTCAGAGGCTAAGAGAAGAGAATGATTGTTGGTTAACATCAAGAAATGTAGTTTCATGAAGACATAACTGGTATATTTGGGATTTGTGATTTGTGCAGAAGGATTGAAGATGGATCTAGAGAAAGTTAAAAAAATTGTGGAGTGGCCAACACCTATGAACATTGGAGAGGTAAGATCTTTTCATGGATTGGCAAGTTTTTACTGGAAGTTCATTAGAATCTTTAGTACTATTTGCACACCAATGAAAGACAATGAGGGGATATTGGAAGGATTTTAAGTGGACATCAGGAGAACATAAGAGTTTTAATTTGTTGAAGAAAAAAGTGATAGAACAACCAATATTAGCATTACTAGATTTTGACAAAGTATTTCAAGTTTATTGTGACGCCAATGTGATTGCAGTAGGAGTAGTGGTAAGTCAAGAGGGGAGACCAGTAGCATATTTCAATGAAAATTTGAATGATGCAAGGAGGAGATATTTAGTTTATGATCAAGAGTTTTATGTCATAAATCAAGCCTTGAAGAAGTGGAGACGTTTCTTATTTCCAAAAGAATTTGTGTTGTACACTGACCATCAAGCTTTTTAGAATTTAAACAGTCAAGGTAAGTTGAATCAGAGACATATGAGATGGGTAGAGTTCATGCAAAGTTACACATTTGTATTGAAGCAATGAAGTGGAAAGTCAAACAAAGTTGCAGATGCTTTAAGCAGAAGAAGGAACTTATTGACAGAGATGAGGGCATAAGTACTAGGTTCTGAAGAACTTAAGAACATGTATGAGGATGATCTTGATTTTGTGGAAGCATGGAAAGAATTTAGAGAGACTGTTGTGATGGATAGAAGCAAGTGGTTGGATTATTTCATTCAAGAGGGTATCTTGTTCAAAGGGAATCAATTATGTAGTCCTTTGAGCTCAATGAGAGAGAATTTGGTCAAAGAGAAGGATAGTGGAGGATTAGCGAGACATTTTGGTATTGATAAGATAGTAGCTTTAGTGAGTGAACATTATTTTGGCCTTAGATATATAAGGATGTAAGGAGATTTGTTGAAAGTTGTAGAGTCTATCAAGTTGCAAAAGGAAGTAGTCAGAATACTGGATTATACAAACCTTTGATAGTGCTGGAGAGACCTTGGGTAGATATAAGCATGGATTTCATATTAGGATTACCAAGAACATAGAGGGGGAATGATTCCATATTTTTAGTAGTGGATAAATTTTTAAAGATGGTGCATTTCATTCCTTGTAAGAAGACAAATGATGTTGTACATGTTGCTGACCTATTTTCAAGGATATTGTGAGATTGCATGGATTACCAAAGAGTATAGTTTCAGATAGGGATATAATATTCATAGGATATTTCTAGAGGACATTGTGGAAGAAGATGAAGACAGGCCTAAAGTTTAGTTCAATATTTCACCCACAAATAAGAGTTTGGGTGACTTGTTGAGATGCTTGGTAGGAGAGAAGGTAGGAAATTGGGATATAATTCTACTGCAAGAAGAGTTTGCACATAATAATTCATTGAGAAGAAGTACACGGAAGACACCATTTGAAGTTGTGATAGGAGTACAAGCTGGAGGAATTGTGGAGCTAAGGGACATCAGTATGGATAACAAAAGGAGTGTAGAGGCAGAAGAATTTGTAGGATACATGGAAATAGTACACACTCAGGTCATGAAACATTTGGAAGAGATGAATAGTAAGTAGAAGGAACAAGAAGATGAAAAGAGGAGACAAGGAATTTTCTATTAGAGATGAAGTCATGGTATATCTGAGAAGGGAAATCTTTCTAGTGGGGACATACAACAAGATGAAGATGAGAAAGTTTGTACCATGTAGGATTCTTAGGAAGTTTGATTTAGGAAATGCATATGAAGTAGAAATATCAGAAGCATTTGGTATATCACCCACATTCAATGTTACAGACTTATATTAGTATCATGAGGGAGAATCAAGTGATAGAACTAAAGTTGGATTGAAGGATCGGTTACAATAGCAACAACTGGAGTTGATAGAGTAGATTTTGGATAGTAGAATTAGATCTAGCACTAGAGGCAAGCAATATAAAGAGTACCTGGTTAAATGGAAAGGAAGACTAGAGGAATATTCATCATAGATTTCTCAAGCTGAGGTAGACCGCATTGGTTTTCCTCTAGCCCCAAGAAAGTGAGGGACTCACCTTTCAAAAAACCTTGGGTGTCTAATGCAGGAGCATCCCAGATTGAAAGGCAATCTTGTATCAACCAAAAATATTTTAATTTCTTTTATTATCTTGTATTTCAGTCAATATAGTCTCAGTAGATTGCACTACATTTTACCGCATCATAATATCTTAGCTCATGGAGCTAGATTTAGACTCAGCACTATGACATCTACAACATATCTAGATTTCATGAGCTTTATAATTTCCTGTGGAGAGTTATCGCTATCATAAAATCATTAGAACTCACAGAACAAAGCATTCAACATTTAGTATGAGCATAAAAGGTTTGTAGTGTATTCCTGCAACTTGTGGAACCAAATGGAACATCTCACAAGATAGTATGGGACTAGATAGATCTTCATTGATAACACAACAAATTTCATCCATTTGTGGAGCATTACCACATGATTAAGGTTAACCTATACATTTCATCAAGCATTGGGTTTTGGAACCTCTTAAGTTTGACATGGAGCATTCCTTGAGCTAGAAGATGATATATAAGCATTCATTAGATGCATTAGGATAGTAGTGAATATGATAGAAATTTTTTAGTCTTTTGTAGTGGATTTGTGGAAGGATCTATAAAGCTATATCTTTCATGTAATTTTGTCGGAGGATAGGCCTGCAAGCCCATAATAGTCTGCATGTTACTAGCATATGAGCATTGTAAATGTCTGAGATATTGAATGTATAAATCTTCTATTGTTATTCATTCTTGTGTTATCTTTGTATTGGTTCCCTTGTGTTTAGTCGGGATGCATGGTTGGAT
Organism: Cunninghamia lanceolata; assembly: GCA_027924645.1. Classification (NCBI taxonomy): domain Eukaryota; kingdom Viridiplantae; phylum Streptophyta; class Pinopsida; order Cupressales; family Cupressaceae; genus Cunninghamia; species Cunninghamia lanceolata. The sequence goes on along the minus strand of BSBN01001253.1, from coordinate 4,794,430 downwards.
AGTCCATTCTCTAGATCCTCCATCCTTGACTGCACCACCTTCTAAAAATGGTTAATGAACTAAAAGACACTTTCAAGATGTACATAAAGATGCTTTTGAGACATCTACACCTAACACTTTTGTCCATGAAAATTTAGTTTCCAAAAGGTTAGCATGACTTGGGGCATTTCCAAGGCTAAGGCACTTTTACAGTTTTTGGATAGGATAAGTAGAAAGGGTCAAAGTATCTTTTAGAAAACATCTCTTGTGGGTTGAGGGTAAGGCTAAGGCTAGAAAATGGTCCTAAGAACACACTAGGGAAGTGGAAAATAAATAGAGTTCTAAATAAAGTATGAAATTATGAGTGAGTACAATTTACGATGCTAAATTTAATCAAACTAAACTCTAACTAAACTCTCTTTAATCAAAACAAATTCCCATTACACATTAGGATACTAGCCACCAAATATGTTTATCTTGTTTCTATCCAATCTGGAAGAGCAAGAACATCTGGGCAATATCCCTTTGTTACAATTGGAAATGAAATAGTTGAATACTATTAACTAAAACTAAGACATGAGAAAATAGAGGAAATATAGAGATTGATAAATTTAACCACATAAATAAATGGAGAAACAAAAATAACATATCACAAGGAACCTAGCACTAGGTGGACAATCTCACTACCTAGAATGATAGTTCATGGCACAAGCATTTGTGCTTAGTGTTGTAGTTTTTACGACATAGAAAACAAAAATCCTGGATCTATATGACTTCACACAGATTTCAATGATTTCCTATTGATAGAAAACACAATGATTATTATATAGAAATTGATAGAGAAGAAAAATAGATAGAAATGATATGATGATAATGAAATAATGAAATTGACAAAGGAGAAAAGAAATGCAAACACCTGTGCGTTTGAAATCTCTTCTCTTGCAACCTTCAATCACAAATAGAGGATTAGGGTTGGGTTGTATAGAGGTTTTCCTTAGTCAAACCCTATTTTGGTGTTTCTAGCTCAATGATAGCTAGAGATTGATATATTGATAAAATAGTGTGTGTGCTCTAACTCTAAGTGCATCTAGAATCGTGACGAGTAGTGACAAGATAATAATGCAATTTTTGGAAACAAGGCAAATAACTGAGAGGGGGGGTGAATCAGTTATTTTAAATATTTTAACTTTCTTTTCTTCTAAAAAAATAGTGCAACATCAAAACATATAAGCATATATAATCATGAGAGTAGAAAGGAAATCAACACACATAACACAAGGATCTTTACGTGGAAAATCCTGTTAAGGGAAAAACCATGGGGTGACTAACCCAAGATTGTATTCTCTATTAAAAGAATAAGAAGTACAAAATGGCACTTGCCAATTAGGGCTCACTACCCGAGCACACTTCTCACAAGAGGCACACTGCCTACAAGAGACTCATTGTCTACAAAGTTATAGAAGGTAACTAGATGTTTGAACTGAAGAGAGGCATCCACATATACTAAGGTTTAGTTTTGGTTAGGTTCAATATACTGATCTACTGCACTTCATTCTTCCTCTGCTTTAGTGCTGCTATTCTGTCACATACCAGACTTGTATTGCTACTTCCACACTTCTCTCTATCTTTTCTCACACACTCTCTCATACAACACACCACTTCATACCAAAATCAATCTAGTATATATATCTGCATCAAGGATTTCAACATCTTTCTAGTTTCTAACTGAAATATTCAAGATCTTTACAAAGCACTGATCTGTCAGCTAAATCCATGTTTAATATGTGATGCGTATCCAAGACATAGAGTTAGAAGTCATCAATTAAGTCGGCCAACCATGTATGATCCCTCAAATAGATTTGTCACCATCAATTTCTCATTTGGATTAAAGTCTGATGCTCTGTCGGTCAGTTCTTCCTCAGTCTACTCTATCTATCAGGAACCCAACACTTAGATTCTCATATCTTTTCACTCATTCATGACCGGAGGCTCAATCTCTGGAATGTGGTAGTCATGGAACTCCTCTTGACTTGTCCAAGTCTACAACTTTCTGAGTTATACCATCTGGGATATAAGGACCTGATTGTCGGACCTTGCTGCATGCTCTGTTCTTGCTCACCAGACCAAAACACTCTTCAATCTGTCTTCCGGTATGGACATACTATGTGCTGTGGATGTGTGGGGTGGACTTTGTTTCCATCAATGACAACACTCATGAAGCCACATAGTGTCTCTTGCCAACAATCTCCCCCTTTGGCATTGATGGCAACACTTAGTGAAAAATGACTAAGTGTTGTAACAAACTCCCCCTTGGCTGATGCTCTGTCTTATGTACACTTTCACTGGAGCTCCCCCTTAGTTGGATTCCACATTTTTCACTACTCCTCACTCCCCCTTTGACATCAATGGCAAACGGTGAAATCCACACACCAAAATTTGTAAAAATTAACTTATACATAGTCGCATAAGTATACACACATGTTATACTTACATATACTTAAGTATGTCCGCAAAGGTAGTCTTCAACTATACAAATTCTATTGCCCAACTCTACTTCATACTATCTAAAATTGAAATGTGACCACTCAACAAAAATGCAAAAGCTTCTCCCCTTCTTAAGTCTGCCAGATCATTGGTCCAGGCTGTGGTCTGAGCATCAGTTAAGGCCTCATGCATAGCCTCTAACTTAGGGATAATTATCCCTCTAAGTTCACTCATCCTACTTATTATATTATTCTTCTCCTTTTCAAGCCTCTTTATTTCATTTATAGTGGCAATAGACTGACACTCTTGATTCATTGTGGATGAAGTGAGAGGATCAAAATTCTGAGATAAACTTGACAGTTTACCTTCTTGTTCTTTCACTTTCTTTTCAACATCCTCTGTCACTTTAGATCAGGATAGACAAAATTTATATATTTCTCCACCATCTTTAAGAGCATTTTCTAGGCTCGTTATCCCAATATCTAAGGTCCACCTATCATTAGCTATGAGTCCCTATACTTCAGAGAATCTCTTTCCCAAAAACTCTTTCCAAACTTTCTCTTCTACTAATTTCTCCAAAGAATCAAAATGGGTGCTAACAAAATTAACAAGAGATTTCAAGTTACCAGATGGAGTGGCCAAAAGATCCTTTTGGAAGGATGGCATGATCTTCTCCAACATCCTGGATGCAATTTCTATCAGCTCACAGTCTTCCATGTGAGACTTCAGAAGCTTTCTTTTTCTTTAGCTTGGGCAAAAGATGCTATCTTCATTGTCTGAACCTGAGAGAGGGAATCAAAATTGAGTGGTACTTGGAATAGTTCCGGTTCATCTATCTCCATCATTTCTTTGGTCAAGAAATTCTTCACTGCTTCTATAGTGTCTCTTGCCAGAGACTTCTTTCCTTTTGCAGCCTCGAAACTGTCATTAGAGATCTTCTCTGTTTGTTCTTCTTCTCTTCCCTTTTTCTCCTCTTCTTGACATACTTTCTCCTCTTTTCTTCCTTGTCCTTCAGTTCTTGAATCTACAGTGGCATCTGGAGGAGAGATGTTAACTTCTTCATGAATTTCCTCTTCCGAAATAGAGGAATCCAAGTCCTTAGTCTTCTCCTCATCCATCTCTTTGGACTCTTCTACATTTTTCTCAGTAGATTCTTCATTTGATGCACTTAATCCTTTGACATCCATGGTAGAAGGTTCTTCATCTATTTCCTCAATAACAGGAAGATTGAATCTCTTGAAGGCATTCCAAAGGATGTCTTCAATTTATTTTGCCACCTGATCAGTCTCTCCGAGCATAAGTTTGTTCATTCTTACTTTGGTCCAAAACTCATCCTTGCAGTCCTTGAAGATCATGGTCATTTGTTTTGGAGTAATGGAAGGATAGAGCTAAATTGCAATCTGTTCTTGGATCTCTAGGTCCTTTGCCTTAGCATTCTCCTTTCTCAGTTCAAGTTCCTTCTCTAGACTTTGGGAATTAGAGAGATGATTTCAATGAATGCTTTATTATAAATGTTTAGCTACATGATTGTAGCATCTTCCAATATTTTCTTGTCAGTATCACTATATTCATCATAAAATTTAGTGACTAGTTGTAGGTTCCCATCCACTGTGATTGCCTTGATGATATCATCAATAGAGAGAGTATGCCTTTCAACAAATTCTTCTACCTCTTCTTCTTTGTTTTTGCTGGCAGAGGATTCCACTGATGTTTTCTTTTTCTTCTTCATTTTCTTAACCTCCTCATCAATCTCTGTCTCTTCATCATCCTTTTGATTTATGTAGGACCTTGTAGCCTTGGTTTTTGTTCTCTTTTCTCCCTTTTCGGATGTCTTGGCTTCTAGTTTGGAAGATTTTGAGCTCTTAGAGGTGGTAGGTGCAGAACTCTTTGAGGATCTAGCCCAGGAGGGGGCTTGCACCGGAACACTTTCTTTTTCTACTTCTTGTCTCTCTTTCTCTGCTCTTTCTACTTTCTCTTTGTTTGCATCAACTGCCTCCTTTGATATGCCATATATCTTGGCAATTTCCTCTACTTCTCTTCTCACTTTTCTTTTCATCTCTGGTTTTATCAGTTCAACATGTATTTTTGCACTTAATTCATGATAGGTTCCAAACCTTTCTGCCTTAGGGTCCCTAGGCTAACTCAGCAAGTGTTGGACATGCAGCTCTAGGATCTTCTCATCTACCTCATAGCCCATTGGCATTATCTATACTATTTTGGGCTCAATTATCTCCATTAGGCATTGATCAATGTCTACCATGAAGCATACTGTATCCTTATATTTTTCAACTATTATCTGAGGAATTATTTATCTGGCCTACATCATACCTTGGAAGTTCTTGAAATATCCCCAAAGTGCTGTGCTTTGAGCCTTGGCATCACCAAGCCCATACATGTAGTCTCTGATTTGTATGGCAACCGGTCTGTCATTTTGCCATACCCAACCACTTGAACCGGGTAGCTCATTTATATAGTAAAAGAATAAACACAATATTAGCCCACCATACTTAAATGAGTTCTTCTTATCCTTCTTTATTTTCTGCAAGTTTTCTAATAGTTGGTTCAGAAGAAGATCGCATAGGTCCTAGTCAGCATTTTCCCTCAGCATCTGATATGCAGTATATATTGTAGTTCTAGACACTGAATTCTCCCTGCTGGAGTGATAGATTTTATAACCAATTATCATAGAGGCAAATTTGATATCCAGATCTATGATGTCTTCTATTATCATTGCTCTCTTGCCAAACTTTGATCGAGTAGCCTCACTTACTATTTGGTTCTTGACAGATTTGAGAGTAGGCAACCCACTAGAGGAGTGCAATCTAATTACTTCCCTAATGGTATATTTTGTTATCTTGAATGGCCTCATCAACCACATGAAGTTGTCATGTATTCTTCTAAGAACATACTGGACCCATTCATCTTTAGCAAAATAGGGAAAGTGGATGCAATGTCCAAAATGCTTGTCCCGAAGGGCCTTGTATTGAGGTTCAAGTTCAAAAGTTTCATCTATTAATTGCTTGTGATAGATATCCATCATCTTGGATTCCCCAAATTCCTCAATATTGGCATGTATGTACACCCTAACATCTTCTACATGCAGAACCCCATGTAGAATGCTAGAGAAGGCGCCTAAGGGATCAACTTCTAGGGATTTGTAGGGGTTTTTCTTAAACTTTGGGTGTGGCCTATCAATGATCTTAACAACATTTGGGGTGGTCATCTTGCAAAAGATTTAGAGAGAGATATTCAAGAATGGAAATACCTTTTTATGCTTCTAGGGTTTACAATATGAGCCGAAAAAGATCATTGGCTGAATCAGATTCTGCGGTTGATCTTTGAGAGAGTTGAAACAATCTTGTTACAGAGCTCTTCCTTTCTTCTTCTCAAATGTAAATGTGCAAATGATGAATAAAAGAACCCTTTTATTTTTGTGTAAACCCTAATTTCATATTGCAATAAATGCACACCTTAAGTCATTCTGGTACCCTTGTTCTGACCTTGCTTTGAGAGAGATCTTTTTGAATCACTGAGATGCACTTAGAATTATTCTTAGTGATAATTGACAATGTATCTCCCTTCCTCCAATCATGCCATTTATCCGCAGATCAAGATATTTCAATTTTGAATCATACCTGATCTAACTTTGAAAATCCTACTTTTACCAGATGGCTGTCAAAATTGATCAATCTTGGATGATTAAACTCTTCCAAAACTCCTTGCAAATCTTTCATATTTTTACGGAGGGTTATTTAGATATTTCTCTGAGGACCCTTTAATCCACAAATATTCCATGTGCCAAGTTTAGGCACCAATTGACTAGCTGGGGAAATTTATTTTTCTTCTGTGACTCCCCTTGAGCCAGAGCTCATCTATTTAGTTTCCAGAAGGAATATTAGCACCAGATTCTGGTGCGGATCCATTCCCAACATTTTTTATACTTCTCTTCACCCAAATCTTTTTCATCTCCCTTGAACTTTATCTGCATTCACTTTTCCATTTCCTTTGTCTTGATTTTGATTATGATGCACCAGACCCTTTTTATCCTGATTCTTACTTCTGTAGAATTTGGCAATATGACTGGATCTATTGTAATTGTAGCAAATAACATTTCTTTGCATATTTGACTAATATCCTCTTGATCTGCATTGATTAGCCATATGTCCCATTCTATTGCATGCAAAGCATCTACCATTGAATGAATTGTTTATATTTCTGCATTCATGAGATTTGTGACCATATCTTTTGCAATTGAAACACTGTCCAGAGAAGGATGAATTAGTCTAATTCATTCTTCTTCTGCACTGAGTTGCTTTATGACTGAAGTTGTTGCAATTGTAGTAGTATCCATTGAATGATGGATATATTTGAGCATTTGGTTTCCTTGTTGGAGGTCTTCTAGGCTTGTTTCTTTGATTTCATGATCTAGAGCTCTTCTGACTAGATCCGGAGCTTTCACCTTTCTCATAACCCAAACCACGCTTGTCATCTACCCTCTTTTAGATTTCAAGAAGAAATTCAAGTTGAGATGAGCTTATCTTGGATTTTTCTTTGTATTCATTTGTTGTTTGAAGCTCTTGTTTAAGAGTGTCTATCTGATTCTCAAGTTGTTCTTCATTATCTCTAGCTTCTTCAAGATCATATTCTAGATGCTTGATTATTTTGTCCATTTTGTGGTAGTCCTCTAACTTCTCCTTGAGAGATTGTTTTAGATTATCTTCAATTTTTCTTTTCTCTTCAATTTCTTGGGTGAATCTCATAACCCCTAATTCCATTTCATGTCTTATCATAATGACCTCTTTTGATAGCTTCTCACATAGTTTGTTTTTCTCATTTAGATCTTCATTAGTATCATTGGCTTCACTTTGGCTTGCTAATTGTTGAAGTAGTTCCTTTCTCTTTTTCACAGAGATACTCAGTTTTTCTTTTAGTTTATTTATGAAATCATCAGCTTGTTTGAGTCTTTCCCTCAAGTTATTGACTTCAGAGTGAGATTACTTAAGATCATCTAGGGCAGACTGAAGTTGTTCCCTCATACCATACATATCCATTGAGATTCCCAGATCTTCCTGAAGCTATTAGGCTCTGTTTAGAGGAACTTAGCTCTGATACCAATTGTTGGAAACAAGGAAAATAACTGAGAGGGGGGGTGAATCAATTATTTTAAATATTTTAACTTTCTTTTCTTCTAAAACAATAGTGCAGCATCAAAACATATAGGCATATATAATCATGAGAGAAGAAAGGAAATCAACACACATAACACAAGGATTTTTACGTGGAAAACCTTGTTAAGGGAAAAACCACGTGGTGACTAACCCAAGATGGTATTCTCTGTTAAAAGAATAAGAAGTGCAAAATGGCACTTGCCAATTAGGGCTCATTGCCCGAGCACACTGCTCACAAGAGGCACACTACCTACAAGAGACTCACTGTCTACAAAGTTATAGAAGGTAACCAGATGTTTGAACTGAAGAGAGGCATCCACATATGCTGAGGTTCAGTTCTGGTTAGGCTCAATATATTGATCTACTGCACTTCATTCTTCCTCTGCTTTAGTGTTGTTGTTCTGTCACATACCATACTTGTATTGCTTCTTCCACACTTCTCTCTATGTTTTCTCGCACACTCTCTCACACAACACACCACTTCATACCAAAATCAATTTGGTATATATATCCACATCAAGGATTTTAACATCTTTCTAGTTGGCAACCGAAATATTCAAGATATTTACAAAGCACTAATATGTCAACTGAATCCATGCTTAATATGTGATGTGTATCCAAGACATAGAGTTAGAAGTCACCAATCAAGTTGGACAACCATGTATGATCCCTCAAATAGCTTGATCACCATCAATTTCTCATCTGGATTAAAGTTTGATGCTCTTCCGATCAGTTCTTCCTCAGTCTACTCTGTCTGTTAGGAACCCAACACTTAGATGCTCATATCTTTTCACTCATTCATTACCGAAGGCTCAATCTCTAGAATGTGGTAGTCATAGAACTCCTCTTGACTTGTCCAAGTCCACAACTTTTTGAGTTATACCATCTGAGAGATCTGGACCTGATTGTCGAACCTTGTTGCATGCTCTGTTCTTGCTCACCGGACCAAAACACTCTTCAATCTGTCTTCCGGTATGGACATACTATGTGCTATAGATGTGTGGGGTGGACTTTGTTGCATTCAATGACAACACTCATGAAGCCAGACAGTGTCTCTTGCCAACAGCAATATCTATAAATGAGCAATAAAGGAAATGATACTCAATCCATAAGATAAAGGCTAATCTAAATGAATGGAATAAATTAAGGAAAGGAATTACAAAGATCTCAATAAAAGACTATCACATTGAAGAACAAATGAATCTTTGTTTGAGAGGATAGTGATCTCGAATGACAACCTTTCAAGGAGTGCAAGAGATCAAAGTAAATCACATCAATTGATTATTTTTTATAACCTTCAATGAATAATAAGCATGGAAATAACAATAGCACAAGTAAAATGATAGTGAGCAATAATTTTGGTAGAGCTTCACTAGCGTGATAAATCAATCCTTTCAAATGGAAAAGTGACAAAGTTTTATTGAAGCAGCAAGAAGAAAAAAGATAGGAAAGGAGTTGTTTGGGTGTGCATAGACGTTAGGAAAAGCTCAAAATTCCATGAAAGTAAAAATGCACCTTCTAACAATGGTTGATGAACTGAAAGATTCTTTTGGGATGTCAGTGCAAGGTACAGACATCCATGCCTAGAGGTTTTGTCCATGCAACTTCAGTTCTTAAAAGGTTCAAATGATTTGGGGCATTGCCAAGGCTAAGGCAATTTTATGGTTTTTGGAGAGGATAAGCAAAAAGGGTCAAAGAAGACTTTAGAAAACATCTCTTATGGTTTGAGGGTAAGGCTAAGGCTGGAAAGTGGTCCTAAGAACATACTAGTGGAGTGGAAACTAAAGAGAGTACCAAATAAAGTGTGAAATTGTGAGAGAGAAATTTATGATCCTACATTTAGCCCCCACATTAGCAAGTGTATGACACTACGTCCAAATGCAAGCTAAAGTACAAAAATTAAATAATATAAAAGAAAACTTTTAACCCAAAGACTATATAGAGGATGTAGAATATCATCAAGTGAGAGATGTGAAGCCCCTAGCTTAGGGCTCTACAAAATCACAATGTTAGGCCAAAAAATCTACACATGAAATAGATGTCAGAGGCACGCACACACACAAATATATATATCTATATATATATATAGATACTAATAAAAAAGAGGATTATACCAAATATTATTTATCAAAACCCTTGTAGTTATCAAATAATATAGTCTAATACAAATTAATCTAATACAAACATATAAAAAGGTAGAAATGAAGGGTATGGTTCTAGGGCTAGCAAATTCTATTGTTTTCTAGGAACCATACTGAAAAACTTCTATAAGTCACTAGGGCTAGAAAAGTTCATTGTTTTCTAGGTGCCTTATGAGAAGTGATGATAGAAAATGAAGCATCATAGACTAGCATTGCTTTTCTAGGTGAGCTACATTGCAAATAGTATCAACGATTACATGACTAGCTAATTTTGTTACTTTCTAGGTAATTTTGATAAAGGTGGTCAATCTAATCAAGTGCATCTGCTTATGACCATGAATGCTACAAGAACAAATGTTGCAAAGAGCATACCATCAGTGTGGTGTGTGATTAAGTGTGAGATAGAAAATATATACCCCCACGTTAAAATAATTGCTTACATCATAGAGGAGAAATTACTTTTAAGGTTAAAAGAGGGGTAAAGGCACAAGAGCTTTCATGAAGCATATTCCTAGAGGATATGTTCTAGAGAGCTACATTATGAAAGGGTTGCACCCAAGAAAAACAACCAAGGTGATGCTATAGGCATGATACACAATGGCTAGCATCTAGAATAGAATATTGGGCTCATAAGAAGAGGGCTTTATAACGTCCCATAAAATCTGTTATTTTCTCCTTTGTTCCTTGTTTGCAATGAACTAGGTCTATCAAAGAGACTTGAGGCTCAATGTTCAATTGAAAATGCTCGAGGAACTTGTTGACTAATTGTGAGAAAGAAGTTATAGAATTAGGAGGTAGAGAGCAAAACTAGTCCAAGGCTATGTCCTTGAGTGACCTAGGAAAGAGTTTTTTGAAGATTGCATCCTCAAAGAAGAAATCACTACACATAATGGTAAAGGTTGTCACATGGTTGTTAGTGTTAGACTTAGGGCACACAACTGAGAGGGGGGGTGAATCAGTTGTACAAAACTTTCTTCCAATTAAACACTTAACTCCACTTTGCAATTCAGTAGTTTAATAATAAATCAATCACAGAAATACAATGCAACAAATTAAGAGCAGAAACACATCAACACATGAGACACCAAGATTTTGACGTGGAAAACCCGGTTAAGGGAAAAACCATGGGGTGACCATGAATGCTACAAGAACAAATGTTGCAAAGAGCATACCATCAGTGTGGTGTGTGATTAAGTGTGAGATAGAAAATATATACCCCCACGTTAAAATAATTGCTTACATCATAGAGGAGAAATTACTTTTAAGGTTAAAAGAGGGGTAAAGGCACAAGAGCTTTCATGAAGCATATTCCTAGAGGATATGTTCTAGAGAGCTACATTATGAAAGGGTTGCACCCAAGAAAAACAACCAAGGTGATGCTATAGGCATGATACACAATGGCTAGCATCTAGAATAGAATATTGGGCTCATAAGAAGAGGGCTTTATAACGTCCCATAAAATCTGTTATTTTCTCCTTTGTTCCTTGTTTGCAATGAACTAGGTCTATCAAAGAGACTTGAGGCTCAATGTTCAATTGAAAATGCTCGAGGAACTTGTTGACTAATTGTGAGAAAGAAGTTATAGAATTAGGAGGTAGAGAGCAAAACTAGTCCAAGGCTATGTCCTTGAGTGACCTAGGAAAGAGTTTTTTGAAGATTGCATCCTCAAAGAAGAAATCACTACACATAATGGTAAAGGTTGTCACATGGTTGTTAGTGTTAGACTTAGGGCACACAACTGAGAGGGGGGGTGAATCAGTTGTACAAAACTTTCTTCCAATTAAACACTTAACTCCACTTTGCAATTCAGTAGTTTAATAATAAATCAATCACAGAAATACAATGCAACAAATTAAGAGCAGAAACACATCAACACATGAGACACCAAGATTTTGACGTGGAAAACCCGGTTAAGGGAAAAACCATGGGGTGATTAACCCAAGAATGTATTCTCTATTAGAAGAATAGAAAGAACAAAATTGCACATGCCAATTAGGGCTCACTGCCTAAGCACACTGCTCACAAGAGGCTCACTACCTACAAGAGACACACTATCTACAAAGAAATAAGTATCACATACATGAACTGGAGAATAGCATCTTCACCATGCTTGAATCAGTTCCATTTAAGCCCAATACTTATGTTCTGCCTTTCGCTCTCCTCCTTGCTACCACACACTCATCTCCACAAGGACAACTTTGAAATGATTTCGCAATCCCTTATTTATACAAGACATCAACTTAGGAATGATCATCTAAGTCAGAAAACATCAATGAGAACATCCGCAGAATGTGTAACTTATCTAGTCAACCAATCTCAGAAAGAACACCATCATCTGGAAGATTTCTTAATAGCGAGCTCCAACTTCAATGCGGATCACCAACACGAACAAGACACGATCCAAAGACCTCCACAAGCTTACCTGAATCACCAAGAACATCCACACTTCATCTTCTTACTGAAATCCTTCTCCCCTTCATCCAGAACCTCAAGAACACAGTCTATCATTACTGTCACAATGGAATAGATGCTTGCAGACCTTCAAACCATGAACCAATCGATTTGATACTTCACAAAGACTTCCTCAACACTCCCTCAAATCCAAAGAACAAGATAATGCATTTCTAGATCTCACCAGACCTATCTGTAACACTCTATCACCACTAAACATCTTTCGAAACCAGTTTTACTTGAGTGGCCACAACTTCTTTAGATCTTCATGCGAACCTCTAAAATCTCTACTAGACCACCTTAAGACATATATCTACAAACCCTTTAAACCACATCCTCTGATACTCATCCTATCTTGGACTTTTACCTTACTGCCATCATTGATCTTTACTGTTCCTGATTGAGACTAATTTTCTCAATATCCTCAGCACACAGCTCATCCAATCCTTATCATTAATGCAATAGGAGTATGTTGACATCAATGACAACACCGATTAGGCCCATACTTGCAACAATCTCCCCCTTTGTCATTGATAGCAACATATGATGTGAAAAACTATTTTGACCATCAAGACAAGAACTTCTCCTCACTGTCACAACTCCCCCTATCAGAAACAACCATTCACATGTCTTCTCTCCCTTTACTGCTCCCCCTTTGATTAGCAACCACTTATTTTTCACATGTCTTCTCTCCCCCTTTGACATCAATGGAAAAGGGCACATACTTGCAATTCCAACACTTCAGAATCATACCTGCTACTCCCCTTGAGTAGCAACTCCCCATCATCAATCTGGATCCCAAGATATGACTATGATATCCACTCGACTGATGCACTTTAGTGCAACTTGGTTCATCACCAGAGGGGCAATAACCCCTAACTTCTCCTTGAGATACTCAAAAGAATCCTTAGGTAGAGGTTTAGTAAAGATGTCTGCAATCTGATCCTTGGAAGGTACAAACTCCAATCTAACTTCATTCTTGTTCACTTGCTCTCTCAAAAAGTGAAACTTTATTGATATGTGTTTAGTCTTTGAATGCAACACCGGATTCTTAGATATATTTATTAAACTTGAGTTGTCATAGAAGATTGTGATATGTTCCTCATACTCCACTTTGATATCTCTTAGCATCTACTTCATCCACAAAACTTGAGTGCAACTACTTACTGCTGCAATATATTCTGCTTCAATTGTAGATAGAGATATTGCCTCTTGTTTATTGCTTAGCAAAGAAACCAATCTCTTCCTTGAAAAGAATGCTCCACCACTGGTACTCTTCCATTCATCCACATCTCCTACCTAATTGACATCTGTATATGCATGAAGAGAGAAATCATGATCTCTAGGATACCACAAACCATACTCAACTGTCCCTTTTAGATATCTAAAAATCCTCTTGATTGCCATGACATGAGATTCTCTAGGATCAGCCTAGAATCTAGCAACAAGACCAATAGCCTGCACAATGTCTGGTCTAGTTTGAGTGAGATACAACAGTCCTCCAATCATTGACCTAAACTTTGTTTGATCAGCCTTAGGAGAATCATCATCTTTGCTCAATTTACATCCAGTTGCCATGGGAGTATTCATTGGTTTTGAGTCTTCCATCCCAAATTTCTTCAACAATTCTTTCACATATTTGGTCTAAGAAATGAAGATTCCTTTCTTTGTTTGAGTGATTTGCAGACCCATGAAGAAATTTATTTCACCAAGCATGGACATCTCAAACTCACTTTTCATTTGATTTGCAAAAGTTTTACTCATACTATCTCTTCCTCCAAAAATGATATCATCAACAAACACTTCAACAATCAAGATGTTTTCATGATCAATTTTGAAATACAAATTACTGTCAGAAGTACCTTTGTTGAAACCAATCTTCAAAAGAGGCTTATCCAATCTTTCATACCAGGCTCTTGGGGCTTGCTTCAGTCCATGCAGTGCCTTCTTCAACTTGCAGACCATATCACCATGATCAGACAATTGAAATCCATCCGATTGCTCTATGTACACTTCTTCTTCCAAGTCACCATTCAGGAAGGAAGACTTGACATCCATCTGATATACCTTGAAATCCTTGATGGTAGCAAAGGCAAGAAATAACCTAACTGCTTCAATTCTTGCCACCGGAGCAAAAGTTTCTTCAAAATCAACTCCTTCTAATTGAGAGTAACCCTTGATGACCAATCTGGCTTTATTTTTTATTACTTCACCAACTTCATTCAGTTTGTTCTGGAAGACCCATTTTGTTCCAATCACATTCTTGTTTCTAGGTCTGGGAACAAGATCCCAAGTGTGATTTTTCTCAATTTGCATCATTTCTTCTTCCATTTCTTTAGTCTAGTTTTCATCATTGCAAGCTTCATTGAAGGTCTTAGGTTCAATCTTTGAAATTAGACAATACTCTTCTAAATCTTAAGCAATTCTCCTTCTTATTTGTACTCCTTTTCTTTTATCACCTAAGATCTGATCTTCAGAGTGGTTCAGTCTTACATACCTGGGAACTTTGGGAATTTCTTGCACTTCTGATTCTTGATCAGGCTCATTGAAACTCATCTCTTCTTCCTGATTTACTGGATTAGTTTGAATCTGTCTTTTAGAGGAGGCTTGGGCTGCTTGAATGAGAGTACCATTCTGATCATCTTCATCATATTTGTAAAACCTTGAGGGTTTTTCAATTCCTTCATCAATCTTCACATTTGTACTTTCTATTATTTTTCTCAGTCTCTTGTTGTAACACCGGTATGCTTTGCTTTGAGTAGAGTAACCCAAGTATATTCCTTCATCACTTCTAGCATCAAACTTTCCTAGATCTTCATCTCTTTTAATGTAACATTTGCTACCAGAAACTCTAAAATACCTCACAGTAGGAGTGATGCCAAACCAAAGTTCATAAGTGAAAGGAAGCTCGGTGTGCGGAAATCACTTCCTACACTAATCTAATGAGGAGAGATGTGTGCAAATTTAATTTAATTCTTACAACTATAGCAACATAGAACATCTAACAGAGATATAGCAGCAATACACATACACACAGAAAGTAGACAGAAGAGAGAGAGACAAGATATACGTGGGGAAAACCCTTACGGGTGAAAAACCACACTCCAAAACACAGCTCAAATGTATTACAGTAAACAATAATAGATTGCAATATAGTTTCAGAGCCAATGCTCTTTCAGGAGTCTTCGAATGTTGAATCTGGAGATATTTCGGCAGCATAACAGTACTTGTACCAAAGTTATCTATCTCCCATCCAAGCACCTGTTTATATAGAGTTTACAAGGCAAATATGGAACCTTCTAGAGATGGGCATCCATCTTGGACTCATGCCCCAAAATCCATGCCTAAGGACACTTGTCCAACATCCCATCCTAAAGTGAGTGCCTGGTCCCAAGATAGGTTACGACAGATGCTCTTACACACCTTACATTTGTTAGAGAATCTGTCATACACTGACTAAAAATATCATATTCCTCTTACATGTCATAACCTCCCTTGACTGCCTAAAGATGCCTTTCTCTTGTGCAAAGATGTTCACCGACACTTGTCATTAATTATTCAAGGGGGAAACCGCGGCTGCCAAAGTCACCAAAATTTATCCTGCTGCATATACACAAGGTGCTAACTATGCCAACTCAACAAAGGATAAATAAATACAACATTAAGAATTTGCAAAGGTTGAGACACCTTAATTCCCAACAATAAGGAGTCTTACCGGTATTGCCTCTAATTTGAACTTGATTAAGAGTATAGACTGCAGTGCTGACAACTTCTCTCCAATAGATCTGAGGAACATTTTCTTCCATCATCATGGTCCTAGATGCTTCTTGGATGGTCCGGTTCTTTCTCTCCACTACTCCATTTTGCTGTGGAGTCCTAGGAGTAGACAACTGTCTCTTTATTCCATGTTTCTCACAAAACTCTATGAACTCACCAAATGTGAATTCCCCACCTCTATCAGACCTCAGACATTTCAATTTTAATCTGGTTTCATTCTCTACCATAGCTTTAAATATTTTGAATTTCTGAAGAGCTTCTGATTTCTCTTTTAGAAAGGTTAACCACATCATCTAGGAATAGTCATCAATTAGCAACATAAAGTATCTATCACCTTGCACACTTCTGATTCTTGCCGGACCACAAGGATCAGTATGAACTAAGTTCAATAATCCGGTAGAAGATAGTTCCTTACTTTTGAATGTGACTCTACTCATCTTACCCAACTGACATTCTTTGCACAAGCTATTAGTAGGTTTCACCAATTTTGGAAGAGCTCTTACAACCTGAGTATTGCTTATCTTGATGATATTATCAAAATTCATATGAGACATCCTCCTATGCCATAACCAACTCTGATCAACTTAAACAAATAAGTAACTTTTACCAGTGCCAACCAAGTGGAAGATATTACCTTTAGTTTGAGTACCAGATGCAATCTCTGTTCTGAAACTTTCAAAGATCTTGCATTTTCCATCTTTGAATCAGAGATCATAGCCTTTGTCCACCAACTGTCCAACACTGAGAAGATTGTGCTTCAATCCTTAAACATATAGTACATTACCAGTTTTGTTCCTTCCATTAAAAGAAATAGTTCCTCTTTGTCTGATTCTACCAGCAGAATTATCACCAAACTTTACCATTCCTCCTTCATACCTTTCCAAATCTATGAATTTGTTTTTGTCACCTGTCATATGGTGAGAGCATCCACTATCAATGACCCAGTCATCCTTTTCTTCAACTTGGGCAGCCAAAGCTCTTTCTACAACTTTATGATTGACAGATATAGAGGATATTGGTTCTTCTTCCTTGATGGCAATAAACACCCATTCATTTCTAGATTTGTTTCCTATCTCTGATTCATCATCGGTTACTCCTTCATTATCATCTTCTTCATGAACATAGTAACAATTCTTTTGGAACCTTGATCTGTTAGGATTTGGTCTTGAAAATCTTTCCAGACACTTTGAGGTAAAATGACCAATCTTATTACAGTTAAAACATTTAAAAGGCAATTTTCCTTCATACTTACTGGATGCTCTTGGCAGCCTCTTTACAATAAGGGTTTCAAGTTGAGCAGTTTCTACTTCTTCTTCTTCCAGGTCTTTTCTTGCTTTTTCATACCATGACAGTTTCCTTGATATGTTCTCTCCCGGATCAAACCTTTGTTTACCTTTTATAGAGGCACCAGCTTTGAATGCCGATTCAGTCTTGGGGGGGTCATCTCCAAACTTTGTCATTTCAAATGCAGCCAATTTGCTAGCCTATTGATCTCTTGTGATAGTTGTATGGGCTCTGAATTCTTTAATGGCAGCAGCCTTGGTTTTGTAAGAAGCAGGTTGGGATCTAAGAATTTTGCCAACAATCTCATTTTCATCCAGGAATCCACCAGCATTTCTAATTCCACAAATAATCTCATTTACTCTTGGCATAAAAGTAGTGATATTTTCATCATATCTCATCTTCAAGTTTTCAAATTTCCCTTTCAAACTCTGTAATCTTGCACATTTAACATGTCTCCTTCATGCAAAAGTTCTAGTTTTTTCCACATCTCAAAAGTAGTTGGTAGGTCAATAACATTTGAGAGCTCTGAATCAGATAATGCGCTTAGAAGAACCTCTATAGTCCATAGATTGATTTCAACATCTGTGATTTCATTTTGGGTTTTCAGACCACCCTGTGGAGGTGTATATTGTGTTGTAGCCATGGTCTAGTACACCATTCCCATACATTGCAAGTGACATTTCATGCGACCTTTCCAAAGATTAAAATTGGTTCCATCAAACTTTAGACTATCCTTCTTGTAAGACGACATCCTGGATCTCCTCAAGTGGTTAAGCTTTTTTTAGAGGAACTTGGCTCTGATACCAATTGTTAAACTTAGGGCACACAACTAAGAGGGGGGGTGAATCAGTTGTACAAAACTTTCTTCCAATTAAATTCTTAACTCCACTTTGCAATTCAGCAGTATAATAATAAATCAATCATGGAAACACAATGCAACAAATTAAGAGCAGAAACACATCAACACGTGAGACACCAAGATTTTGATGTGGAAAACCCAGTTAAGGGAAAAACCATGGGGTGATTAACCCAATAATGTATTCTCTATTAGAAGAATAGAAAGAACAAAATGGCACATGCCAATTAGGGCTCACTGCCCAAGCACACTACTCACAAGAGGCTCACTACCTACAAGAGACACACTGTCTACAAAGAAATAAGTATCACATACATGAACTAGAGAATAGCATCTTCACCATGCTTGAATCAATTCTATTTAAGCCCAATACCTCTACTCTACCTTTCGCTCTCCTCCTTTCTACCACACACTCATCTACACAAGGACAACTTTGAAATGACTTCGCAATCCCTTATTTATACAAGACATCAACTTAGGAATGATCATCTAAGTTGACAAACATCCACAAAATGTGTAACTCATCCAATCGGCCAATCTTAGAAAGAACACCATCATCCAGAAAATTTCTTAATTGCAAGCTCCAACTTCAATGCGAATCACCAAAATGAACTAGACATGATCCAAAGACCTCCACAAGCTTACCTGAAGCACCAAGAACATCCACACTTCATCTTCTTACTGAAATCTTTCTCCCCTTCATCCAGAACCTTAAGAACATAGTCTGTCATTACTGTCACAAAGGAATAGATGCTTGTGGACCTTCAAACCATGAACCAATCGAGTTGATACTTCACAAAAAATTTCTCAACAATCCCTCGAATCCACAGAATAGGATAATGCATTTCTAGATTTCACTGGACCTATCTGTAACACTATGTCACCACTGAACATCTGCCGGAACCGGTTTTACTTGAGCAGCCACAACTTCTTCAGATCTTCATATAGACCTCTGAAATCTCTACTGGACCACCTTAAGACACATATCTACAAACCCTTTAAACCACATCCTCTGATACTCATCCTATCTTGGACTTTTACCTTACTGTCATCACTGATCTTCACTGTTCCTGATTGAGACTAATTTTCTCAATATCCTCAGCACACAGCTCATCCAATCCTTATTATTAATGCAGCAGGATTATGTTGACATCAATGACAACACCGATTAGGCCCATACTTGCAACAGTTAGGGTATCCCTTCCCATTATATTTCTCAAATCGAGGAGTCTCAAACTTCTTGTGCATAGGAATTATTTGGATGGAATAGGACAAATGTCTATGGATATAATGTGTTTGTGGACTATTACTCATGTTAGCCAATTGTTGTTGGATGGAGGTCATATTTTGCTACAATTGGTTTATGACAGGATCAAAAGTTGAACTAGGTTGAGATTGGAATGAATTGGAAGGACTAGGTGACGGTGTATGAGTAGGCTTTTGGAATGTGATAGGAGGTTTAGATGTAGGTGGAGTAACATTAGGTGTAGAATTTATGTAGTTATATGGAACTATACTATAATGGTGAATAGGATTCCCAGTGGATAACCCAACTTATGTGGTAGCATTATTACTTGGTTGTGTAGTAGTGGTAAGAATAGTAGAAGAATAAGTAGGAATAGGGAGTGTAGGTATGGGTTTTGACACTTGAGTCCCTATTTCATTAGAAGTGACATTAGTGATGATTTTAGCATAACTAGATGCAAATAGAATATTGTTATGCACTATATGAGAAAGGCCATGCAATACTTCTAATCTTTCTTGACCTTCGAGCAAAAGACTTTGTAGACCCTCAAAAATAGGGATGGCCTCTTCAACTATGTGTTTCAAGCTTACAAGTTGTTGGAAATTAGCCAACTCCATGTCTAATTTTTGAACCTGAGCTTTACGAACATGAGCCACAAGGTCATCAATATTGATGGATTCATGGAAGTTTGATGCTTCAGGAAGATGGAAAGTAGGGATATCAGGAATAATTGTTGGACCTTCTTGTGTGATAAGGCTAGGAATTTGGAGTTTTTATGTATTGGTATCTTCACTATGCAAAGCATTTGAACCCATAATTTGCTGACTTCTTTGCACAAGAATGTTAGAATCGGGGTACTGGGTCACAAAGCTCATAAAACATCTATAAGCTTTAGTAACACACAAGATGCACCAATAGAAGAAATGAATGATGAAGCAAAAGAAAGATTTGATTTTTTTTTTAAGTGAAGCAATAATACACCCTTGATCAAATTCAATTCTACTCAAATCCACTTAAATATCAACAATGCTAATGCTAAAATCAAACCCAAATTTCAATACTTTTCCAAAATGCAACTCAAAAATGTTTCTATCTTCAGTTATCAATGCAAGATGACAATTGTAATGTTGTAGAACCATATAAAATTAGAGGAATACAAATCATAACAGAAAAATCTTAAATTAACATCAATCATAAACCCTAGATTGCAACATTAACTAGGTTTCAGAAAATGTAACTTTTTTCAACAATTTCTAGCAACCAAAAGGATTCAAATACACAATACAACAATATGAAATGATTAACTACTTTAATTCCAATCAGATATGATGCAAAAATTAGAAATTTAGATTATGCTATGATGATCTACCCTTCTTTCTAAATGCAAACAAAGTAACAACTATGCTTTTTTTCAAATCTAGGATGAAGGTTTTCTTTTTCCAAATTCCAAATGCAAGGATGTAAGAATGTTTTGAACAAGAATAATGAAAAGGTACAACAAATGCACATGATATAAACAAACTAATCAATGTGCAACAAGATCTAACACAACTCACAAATCTACAATTCTTAGGTTCAAAACTAGTGTGATTTTCTATGAATGCAAGGTTTCCACAAACCCTAGTTTTGAAACTATGCAAAATTGATGCAGGAGCATCCTTGGTTCAAGAGAAATCTTGCATCAACCAAAAATATTTGCATTCCATTTTGTTTTCTTTCATTTTCCAATTCAGTACAGTCAGTTTGGTCAGTAGCAATTCCAGTAGATTGGTCCACATCCTACCACAGTTTCATTTCAAACCTTACGGAGCTGGACTTAGCATCTAGACATCTTCATACACATCATATCCAAAATTTAGATCATTTGGATCAGTTTTAGGTAAGATATCACTATTAGAAGATTGACTATTTTCTCATAACAGTGCATCCTGACAGTCTCAGATAATTAGCTAAAGGAGAAGACTTGTGGAGCTAAAAGACACATCATCCAAGGAACCTTGGATCATAGCTGACCTTCCCTAAGATCTGCATGTTATTTCATCCACTTGCAAAGGATTCCCATAAGTTTAGGTCTGACCTATTTGTGTACACATGTTACATCTCTTTCATTGGAGTTTGTAATCTATTTGGCCGACACGGAGGAATCATGTGATCCGGAGATGATATATAATCATGTAATAGATGCCTAGGAAGTCAGTCAGTTATAGTTCATGACTAGTTCATAGTTTGATAGTTTGAATTCTTTTATAAAGCACCTCAAAGCTATAGCCTGCGCATGTATTGTAACTGAAGAATCAGGCCTGTGAGCCGTAATCTGTAAGCCAGCATGTTTCCAGCATGTTTCTATTTTGAATCTATGATATACCAAATGAATGAATCTGTATTTGTATCCTATCTTTGAGTTGCTTCCATTGAGTTTACTCTTGCTGCATGGTCTAGACTGTTCACTTTGTGGACCCTCCTAACCATGACTACACCAAAAATCTAACTATGTATGAATGCAAAATGATTAATGAACTCACTCGCAATCAGATCTAGAGTGAAAAACAACGCAAATATGAAAGAAGAAGGATGCAAAAGTGCAAGAAATGACGGGTTCACCAAAATGTAGTGTAGAAAAGTGTGATCTAGCCTAAGGAGTTAAACTAAGTCAAAACCCTCTTCTACAAACATTAGGACACAAACTAATCTTGGCTTTTACTCAAGAATGGGAGCCAAACTACCGGGGTTCTACCCTTTTGTTGTATATAGATGGATCACCCAAGTTCAACCAAGGTCAATCAAGCAAGCTAAGACAAATGGTCAAAACCTAGAAGATGAAGATCAGACTATAATTAACTACCAGAAGTAGATTTTAGAAAATAGAAAGTACACCAAAGATCAGAGGATGATTTAGAACTTAGCTCTTATAGTAGAAATGCCTAGGACTAGGGCACTTGGGTGCCCTAGGCCTTTTTTAAGGTTTAGTAGAATCTCGGATATCATTAGACCTGTACTTGCCTACTCTACTTTTCTTCATGGAAATCAAATCTAGAAACATATTTCTCAGACCTACACACAAGGAAAGAGGTAAAGGTTATGTTGTGTATAATGGTTTTCCTCAACCAAACCCCATGTTGGTGTTCCCACCTCCACTACAGTGATGATTAGATCCTAGAGTGCATGCCCTAGAAGGGCAGAGGCTAGATCTATAATAATATCATAGATAATAAAAGATAATGATGATGATTATCACATGAGATATGACCTTAGTTGATGAAGATGACTCAAGATCCTACACTAATAAAGGAGAGTGATGAAGAAGGCTTGAAACTTCCATCAAGACATGTAAACAAACTTCAATAGCATCTGCAAGTAGATAACACCTAGTGTAGTTAGGGTTAGGAGGGTCCACAAAGTGAACTATCTAGGTTGTGCAGCTAGAGTAAACACAATGGAAACAACTCAAAGATATGAATCAAATGTTGATTCAGTCATTCAGTATATCATAGAATTTAAATACAAATTGGCTAACAACATGTGGGCTTACAATTAGGGCTCACATGCCTGATTTCACAATTACAAAAGATGCACACGATATAGATTTAAAGCTCCTTTGCAAAGAATTCAAACTATCAAACTTAGAGTTATCAATCACTACTTTCCTAGGTATCTATTACATTAATTTATATCATCTCTGAAACATAAGATTCCTTTGCGTCAGCCAAGGAAGATCACAAACTCTAATGAAGAGCTGTAATGTGTGTACATGGATAGGTATGTATAATTCCTCCACAAATGAATGGAAAGGTGTGTGGATCTCAGGGAAGGTCAGCCACGAACTAAACAACATGGAATGATGTGTCATTTATCTCCACAAGTCATGAAATACTCCACAAGTCTTCTCCTTTAGCTAATTGTCTGAGACTGTAAGGATGCTCTATTCGAGAAAATAGTCAATTTTTTTATAGTGATATCTTACTGGTACCTAATCCAAATGATTTGAGATTTGGATATGATGTGCACGAATGTGTCTAGATACTAAATCTAGTTCTGCAAGGTTTGCAATGCAACTGCAATAGAATGCAGACCAAAATACAAAAACAACTATTGACTGAACTAACTGAATTGAATTAGAAAATGAAAAGAAACAAACTAAAATTTAAATGTTTTTGGTTGATACAAGATTTCTCTTGAACCAAGGATGCTCCTACATGAGACATCTTGGGTTATTCAAAAGTGAGTCCCTCACTTTGCTAGGGCTAGAGGAAAACCAAGACGGTCCACCTTAGCCTAAGAAATCCATGATGAATCTTCTTCTGGTCTACCTTTCCATTTCACAATATATTCTTTGTATTGTCTTCCTCTAGTGCTACCTCCAACTCTACTTTCCAAGATGTCTTCAATTTGCTTAAGTGTTTGTTGTGGTAACTACTTCTTCAAGTCTTCTTCAATTTTGTTACTAAACTCTATTTCATGATATTGATGTAGGTCTACAATGTTGAAAATAGGTGATATGCCCAATGTCTCTGATAACTACTTCATATTCATTTCCTGAATCAAACTTTTTGAGTATCCTACATGGTCCAAACTTCTTCATATTCAACTTGTTATATGTTCCAATTGGAATTCTTTCTTTTCTCAAATATACAATAACTTCATCTCCCACTAAAAATTCTTTATGTCTCCTCTTCTCATCTACTTTCTCCTTATATTAGTTGTTTATCTCTTCCAAATTCTCCTTCACCCATTTATGCACTGTCTCCATGTGTCCTGCAAATTATTCTTCTTCTGCACTCCTTTTCTCTTCAGTATTGATTCCTCTCAACTCTACTACTCCTCTAGGGTTAGTTCCATTCACAATCTTGAATGGTGTTCTTTCAGTACTCCTATTCACTAAATTATTATATGCAAACTCTGCTTGTGATAGAAGAAAATCCCAATTTCTTGCCTTTTCTCCAACTAAACATCTCAACAAGTTTCCCAAACTCCTATTTACTACCTCTATCTATCCATCAGTCTATGGATGAAATGTTGAACTAAACTTTAAATTTGTCTTCATCTTCTTCCAAAGTGTCTTCTAAAAGTATCCAAGAAATCTTGTATCTGTTGGTAAGAGACACTGCTATGCATGATAGGTGTTGTCATTGATGGCAACTAAGTCTATCTTACACATACGCATTACATAATTTATTCATACCGGAAGTCAAAGTGAAGATTTGTCGAAGTCTGGATAGTCAAAAATAGAGCATGTGATAGGGTCCAGTATCTTGGTTTGGATCTCTCCGGTGGTAAATCACAGTGTGCTGGGGATCTGAGGGAGTAGTAAGGATTGTCAAGACTATCTAAATCTAGGAATTTAACCTCTGATGATGAAGGTTTCAAAAGTTATAAGCATCTGAGTATCGGGTTCCAGTTAGTTAGTATAGTTAGAAGAAGAATAGGCTGATCTAGTATTTGATCTTGGTCTAGATGAAGAAAAGCTATTGGTTAAGTAATTTTTGAAAACCGTATTGGCTGACATGATTGATGATTTGAAAACACAAGTTTTTGGTCCGCGTTGTTGATTATGCATGGATTCAACCGACAGAGTAGAGTACTTAACAAATGTTCTAAGTATTCTTGAAGCTGACCATAGTTGATTGAATTTCTTGATGCGGATATATATAGCTAATAAATTCAAGTGTTTTGAAGTGTGGGGTGAAGTGGTGATGGAGTAAGTGCAAAAAAGGTAGAAAGAAGTGGGAAGATAAAGATCTAAGCTCAGATTGTGGCCTAAGAGTGAAACATGGTAGAATAAGGATGAAGTGTGTAAGATCAGTATTCTATGCTTAACCAGAACTGAACTTCTACATTGGTAGATGCTATTCATCAGTTTAAACAATCTGTAATCTTCTTGTAATCATCTTTGTAGGCAGTGAACCTCTTGGAGTAGTGAGTTCTGGGTAGTGCGCCTTGAAGGCATGTGCCTTCCCCATTTGTAATACTTTTAACAAAGTATAATTTCTTATGGGTTAACCCCCACCATGGTTTTTCCCTTAACCAGGTTTTCATGTAAAAATGCTGGTGTTATGTGTGTTGATTATGTTTCTGCTCATGTGTTGTTGATTTATGCTTTCATGGTTATATCATTAATTTGTTAATAAGTGATAAAGAAGATAAATTGATGCAAGTGATAAAAGTTTTTGAGATAACTGATTCACCCCCTCTCAGTTGTCTGCCATTATTTCAACAATTGGTATCAGAGCAAGGTTCCTTGGAAGAAGCCTAACAGCTTGAGGAATATCTGGGAAAGAGTTTCAATGGGTTCACCTAGAGAACAACTTTAATTGGCTTTAGAATATCTTGATCAGTCCAAAGTAGAAGTAAATGAACTAAAAGCGAACCTTAAAGATGCTGATGATTGCATTGAATTGTTAAAAGAAAAACTAAAAAAATGTATGGAAAGGAGGAAGGAGCTACTTCAATAGCTCTCTAATTTTACTAAAGAAAATCGCATGAATGAGGCTTTGGAAGAAAAGACAAAGGAATGTGAAAAGATAACAAAAGAAGTTTCTGTTCTAAAACATGAGATGGAATTCGGGGTTGGTGTAGGGCACCTAGGAGCACCTTGGTTCCTAAAGTCACTTTGTTTGCATTTTTTTTTGAAAGTTGTGGTTTTGATTGTAATAAGGCTTTAGCCATGAGTATATGGTCCTTTTTGTGTGGTCAAGATGATTGAGGTGACCATATAAACCTCAATCATGCTTAGTCCACTTGGATCCTTGTTATGCCACTTAGGCCTAGAAGGTCTAAGGATTGGTTTTTGAGTTTTTTTTTATTGTTTGTGTGTTTTAGCATGTTTTGGGAGTATGGAGGATGTTTTGATTCCATTGGACAAGAAAAACAAATCGCCATCCTTTGGAAAATGAAAAAAACTCCATAGTGTCAAGTGTTGTCAATGGTGTCAATGACACATTGACCGGTTGCAACTTCATTTTGGTTATTAAAACTATTTGTAGAAGTTGTAAACCAACTTGGATAGGTTGATATGGAGGAAATATTGCTCCAGCACGGAGGAGAAAGTTTTTGTATGGAATTTGGGCACAATCAAGAAAACTGACTATTTTTTGCTGTTTTTCTTGCTGTGTACAGCCTCTACGGATTTTTCAGGGGTGCAAATGTACTTTTTCTGAAAGATCTTGGAGTCAGGGTTCTAATGCAACTAGTTTGAGGTTCTAAAGTGGTCAGGATCAAAAGTTATAGATTTTTCTTTCAAAACAGGTCAAGAAACCCTATTTTTTAGGGCAGCCATAGAAATTCGGCCCTAGAATGCATTCCCACTGTTGAAAATTTGCAAAAACTGGTGAAATGCAGGCTAGGGGTATGTACTATAAGATTCCAAAAGCTTTTTGTTTGAAAATGTAGTCTTCTATTTTTAATTTGATGCCCTAGGTCAAGTATTCCTATGTATTTGGCCAGAATTGTGCAATTTATTGATGTAGGTGACAAAGTCTGATAGGTGGGTGAATGAAAGTTGGTTTGTGAGTTGTTTGTAGGTCATAGAAGAGATCCAAGTTCCTACCCCAGGTTTATGACCCCAATTTTGAGCACTTGCTTTGTAACCTAGCCTAAATTGATCAATTAGGCCTAGAAGACCAAATGAGTGTTCTGGATTGCTGGAGTAGAGTTGGAATAGGAGACTTGGAAGTTTGATAGGGTTCCATAGAGTGTATCTAAGACCATCATTTGCTTGCCTGGTCATATGGGATTTTGTCAAGTTTTGTTGAGAAAACCTAGTTTGGAGGGCTAGTAGCCTTACTAGTCAAGGTATAGGTTGAAGAGTTTTGGGAAGTTGGAGACTAAACCAACTGCATAGAAGGTGTTTGTTGATCTGTCCTGAGGTGTTGGAGAAGCCTAGAAGGTGGAGCCATCACTAGGATACCAAATCCTTCATACACCCTTGAATGTGCCTTTGGTTGCTTGGTTGAAGGCTGTTTGAAGTGGGTGAGTGGGCAAAGGACAATAGAGTAAACCTTTGTGTGTTGCTTCCCTTGTGCCACTCTGCATCAGGTGGTATCAAAGCCATCAAAGAGATGGGAGATAGAGAAGAAGAGGAGGAAATTCCTTCAAAGGTGACTAATGCCAAATTAGCAAAGATAGTGAGAGAGCAAGCAGCCAAGAACAAAAGGATGGAGGCTGAGATAGAAAAGTTGAAGAAAGACAAAGACAAGAAGAAGAAGCCAGAAGTCATCTTAGATTCAGATGAAGAGGATCAAGATGAGGAAGAAGAAGTACCAATGGAAGAGCCACAAGGAGGCATGTCAGAGAGATAATTCCTAGATGCACTTGGAAAGTTGAGTAGGAAGGACACTAAGGCAGACTTACCTATGTTTCCTGGTAAGATGAATCCAGAGGAGTGCCTTGATTGGATTGAGGCAATGGAGAACTATTTTGAATGTGAAGAAGTGGCAGAAAATTAGAAAGTAAGGATTGCCAAATCAAGAATTAAAGGGCCAGCCTTGAGTTGGTGGAATTTTATTCAAAATGAAAGGATAGAAGATGATAGGAATCCTATCTCTACATGGAGGAAGATGGTACTTGAAATCAAGAAGCTATTTGTTCCTGAGGATTATGAGGTCAACTTGAACAAGAAGTTGCACAACTTGAGACAAAAGGACATGGACGTGAGCACCTACACAGAGGAGTTTCACAAGATGACATTGAAAGCCAAGATGCCTGAGAATGAAAAACAGAAGCTTGCAAGGTATCTTAATGGCCTCAAGTTCTCCATTCAAGATGAATTAACTCTCTTTAACCCGGAGACAGTCCATAAGTGTTTTCAAATGGCATTGAGAATTGAGGATAAACAAAGAAGAAAAGGTGATTCATACAGCAGCAGCAGAGGCAGAGGAAATCAAAATTTTAGGGGCAGGGGTAGATTTCAAAACAGAGATAATTTCTCTAGATTCCAAGGTGGCGGATCACAAGAAGGCAGCCAAGGGCAGGCTGATAAAAATAGTGTTGATAAGGGTCAGTTTAGGGGCAGAGGTAATGGCAGAAGAAGAAGTGGGGGCAGATGTCCCAATGTGTTTACTGGAAGGTATTTCTCTTGCAATCAGATTGGACATTAGTCCTTTAGGTGCCTGGAGAAGATGGGAAACACTGCTGCAAATCAGAAAGAAAGAAGAGTACAACTCCTTCAAGAAGAGGACTGTCAAAGCACCACAAGTTACCAAACAACCTTTTCCAAGTCTGCAGCACCTGAGAGTGGAGAATGCATCATGTTTAATAGATCCCTCATCATGCCAGCCACCAAGGAGCAGCCCCAAAGAAACAACTTGTTCAGAACCACTTGCAAGGTGAAAGGAAAAGTGTGCAAGGTAATAGTTGATTCAGGTTCTTCTAAAAATTTGGCTTCTAAGTTAGGATTGGAAAGAATGCCTCATCCTAACCCCTATAGAGTCTTTTGGCTAACCAAGGAACAACAAATTGTGGTGAAAGAGCAATGTTGGGTTGAATTCAAGATAGGTGAATATCATGATAAGGTTCTTTGTGAGATAGTGGATATGGATGCATGCCACCTTCTTCTTGGAAGGCCTTGGCAACATGACACAAGTGCCCAACATGATGGTAAGAACAATGTAATTCATTTGTCCAAGAATGGTGAAAAGTTTACAATGACTCCTTTGATTGATGATTGCAAAGAGAAAGTCATTTCTAGTTCAGTTATGTTGGTAGGTGAAAAAGAGTTTTTGGCTAACCTCAAGGAAGAGAAAGTGCCATGTTTTGTAGTAGTCATCAAGCCCAAGGATGTGAATCCCAAGAAGGTCAAAGTGCAGCAACCTCTTAGGAGGATTGGACCAAAGGAAGTGGAAGAATTATTGGAAAGGTTCCATGATGTGATAGCTGATGAAGGCAAGGATGCCCTTCCACCAAAGAGGGAGATTAGTCATTGCATTGATCTCATCCCTAGATCCACCCTACCAAACCAAGCAGCCTACAAGTTGACTCTAGAGAAAAATGCTGAAGCGGTAAGACAAATCCAAGACTTGTTGGATGGAGGACTTATCAGGAGGAGTATTAGTCCATATGTAGTACCTGCAGTGCTTGCACCCAAGAAGGAAGGAACATGGAGACTATGCACTGATTCCAGGGCCATCAACAAGATCACTATCAGGTATAGATTTCCAATGCCTAGAATAGAAGATTTAATGGATTGCTTGGGTAGGGCTAAGTATTTTACCAAGATAGATCTAAAAAGTGGTTATCACCAAATCAGGATAAGGGAAGGGGATGAGTGGAAAACTGCCTTCAAAACCAATGAAGGACTATTTGAATGGGTTGTCATTCCTTTTGGCTTGTCAAATGCACCAAGCACCTTCATGAGATTGATGAATGAAGTGCTAAAACCTTTCCTTAACAAGTTTATTATTGTATATTTGGATGATATACTGATTTTTAGTGACAGCAAGGAAGACCACATAAGGCATATCCATCAAGTACTCAAGAGGCTTCAAGAGGAGAAGTTGAGAATCAATCTTGACAAATGTGTCTTCCTACAAGAAGAGTTGATATTTTTGGGGTTTGTCATCTCCAAGGGCAGCATAAAAATGGATCCAAGTAAGGTTGCAGCCATTCTTAATTGGCCAACACCTACAACAGCCTCAGAGGTAAGGAGTTTCCATGGTTTATGTAGCTTTTATAGAAAGTTCATTAGAGGGTTTAGTGGCATTTGTGCTCCACTTGTTGACACCATAAAAGGGGGCAAGAAATGTGTGTTTGTATGGACAAATGAGGCCAGCAAAGCCTTTGAACTGTTAAAGAAAAAAATTTCAGAAAAACCAGCCCTAGTGCTACCTCATTTTGACAAGGTCTTTGTGGTAGAGTGTGATGCAAGTAAGAGGGCTGTTGGAGGAGTCCTAAGTCAAGATGGGAGGCCTGTAGCATTCTTTAGTGAGAAGTTAAATGAGGCAAAACAAAACTACTCCACCTATGATCTAGAGTTATATGCCATGGTTCAGTCATTGAGGAAATGGAGACACTACTTATTGCCAAAGGAATTTATAGTTTTTACTGACAACCATGCATTAAGCTTCTTGAACAGGCAACAAAAGTTGAATCACAGACATGTCAAGTGGATGGAGTACATCCAAGCATACACCTTCTCCATAAAACACAAGAAAGGAGTGGCCAATAAGGTAGCCGATGCCTTAAGCAGGAGAAATCTTGTTGTGCAAACTATTCAGTTGAAAAGTACAGGTATTCATGCCATTAAAGATCAGTATACAATAGATGAAGACTTCAAAGAGCCATACCTATCTTGCAAGGCCATGACAGGAAGGTATAATACTGATTTTTCTGATTTTTTGTTGCAAGATGGATATCTTTTCAAGGGTAGCATGTTGTGTATCCCAAGAGGATTTGTTAGAGAGAATATAATCAGGGAAAAGCATTGTGGCAGCATGTCAGGTCACTTTGGTATTGATAAGACCCTAGAATTGGTTAGGAGGTACTATTTTTGGCCAAAATTGCCAACCGATGTAAGGAAGTTTGTTGAAACTTGTCAAATTTGCCAAAGAGCAAAGGGGCATACATCAAATGCAGGTTTATACACTCCTCTACCTATTCCTTCAAAGCCTTGGGATTCCATAAGTATGGAATTTGTACTTGGTTTGCTTAGGACAAAGAATGGACATGACAACATTTTTGTGGTTGTAGATAGGTTCTCAAAAATGGCTCACTTCATCCCATGTAGAACCACACGTGATGCCTCACACATAGCAGGTCTTTTCTTCAAGGAAATAGTTAGGTTACATGGTTTACCTTTGTCCATAATCTCAGACAGAGACCCCAAGTTCATTGGACACTGTGGAAGAGACTAGGTACAAATTTGTCCTTATCATCTGCCTATCACCCTCAGTCTAATGGACAAACAGAGGTGATTAATAGGTCACTTGGCAACCTCCTAAGATGCCTAACCAAGGAGCAGGGTGCTAGTTGGGATTCAATTTTGGCTCAGGCAGAGTTCTCATACAATGACACTGTCAATAGAAGCACCGACCTATCTCCTTTCCAAATTATTTATGGTACTCACCCAAGGGGTATTTTGGAACTAAGGGAGGTTAAAGGACTAGAAAACAGTAGTGCCTTGGCTGAAGACTTCGTTCAAGTCATAAAAGATGTCCATGAACAAGTACAACAGAAATTGCTGTCCACTTCTCAGAAATATAAACAATTTGCTGATAGAAAAAGAAGGGATTTGCAGTTCAAGGAAGGTGATTTCATAATGGTTCATCTGAAGAAGGAGAGGCTCCCTACAGGTAAACACACTAAGCTACTCATGAAGAAGATTGGGCCTTGTGAAGTGCTCAAGAAATGTGGAGAAAATGCCTACAAAATCAGACCTGGATGGCATTGCTTTGTCTCCAATTTTTAATGTTTCAGACCTTTATCCCTATAAAGGATCTGATCCTCAGACTGTTGTTGAAGAAGATCAAACTGATCACACACTCCAGGAACTCATTCCTTCATCTCCAAATCAGATTGAGTGCATTTTGGACAAGAGGATTGCAAAACAAACTAGAAGGCACACCTATCATGACTATTTGGTGAAGTGGCTAAACAAACCTTAGGAGGATGCCACTTGGATGAGCAAGGCAGACATTGAGAAGGCAAGTTTCACATTTGACAGCATTCCAACTCAAGAGACTTGAGTTCTCTTTGACAGTGGGTGTATGGTGCAGGGCACCTAGGAGCACCTTGGTTCCTAAAGTCACTTTGTTTGCATTTTTTTTGAAAGTTGTGGTTTTGATTGTAATAAGGCTTTAGCCATGAGTATATGGTCCTTTTTGTGTGGTCAAGATGATTGAGGTGACCATATAAACCTCAATCATGCTTAGTCCACTTGGATCCTTGTTATGCCACTTAGGCCTAGAAGGTCTAAGGATTGGTTTTTGAGTTTTTTTTTATTGTTTGTGTGTTTTAGCATGTTTTGGGAGTATGGAGGATGTTTTGATTCCATTGGACAAGAAAAACAAATCGCCATCCTTTGGATAATGAAAAAAACTCCATAGTGTCAAGTGTTGTCAATGGTGTCAATGACACATTGACCGGTTGCAACTTCATTTTGGTTATTAAAACTATTTGTAGAAGTTGTAAACTGACTTGGATAGGTTGATATGGAGGAAATATTGCTCTAGCATGGAGGAGAAAGTTTTTGTACGGAATTTGGGCACAAAAATCAAGAAAACTGACTATTTTTTGCTATTTTTCTTGCTATGTACGGCCTGTACGGATTTTTTAGGGGTGAAAATGTACTTTTTCTGAAATCTCTTGGAGTCAGGGTTCTAATGCAACTAGTTTGAGGTCCTGAAGTGGTTAGGATCAAAACTTATAGATTTTTCTTTCAAAACAGGTCCAGAAACCCTGTTTTCTAGGGCAGCCATAGAAATCCGGCCCTAGAATGCATTCCCACCATTGAAAATTTGTAAAAACTGGTGAAATGTAGGCTAGGGGTATGTACTATAAGATTCCAAAATCTTTTTGTTTGAAAATGCAGTCTTCTATTTTTAATTTGATGCCCTAGGTCAAGTATTCCTATGTATTTGGCCAGAATTGTGCAATTTATTGATGTAGGTGACAAAGTCTAATAGGTGGGTGAATGAAAGTTGGTTTGTGAGTTGTTTGTAGGTCATAGAAGAGATCCAAGTTCCTGCCCCAGGTTTATGACGCCAATTTTGAGCACTTGCTTTGTAACCTAGCCTAAATTGATCAATTAGGCCTAGAAGACCAAATGAGTGTTCTGGATTGCTGGAGTAGAGTTGGAATAGGAGACTTGGGAGTTTGATAGGGTTCCATAGAGTGTATCTAAAACCATCATTTTCTTGCCTGGTCACATGGGATTTTGTCAAGTTTTGTTGAGAAAACCTAGTTTGGAGGGCTAGTAGCCTTACTAGTCAAGGTATAGGTTGAAGAGTTTTGGGAAGTTGGAGACTAAACCAACTGCATAGAAGGTGTTTGTTGATTTGTCCTAAGGTGTTGGAGAAGCCTAGAAGGTGGAGCCATCACTAGGATACCAAATCCTTCATACACCCTTGAATGTGCCTTTGGTTGCTTGGTTGAAGGCTATTTGAAGTGGGTGAGTGGGCAAAGGACAATAGAGTAAACCCTTGTGTGTTGCTTCCCTTGTGCCACTCTGCATCAGGGGTGATGAGGCTAACCAGAGAAATTGAGGAAAGGAAGAAGACTGAAGAAGATCTGACTTGAACTCTAAGGAAAGAATAGAAGAATGCTATAGAATGGACAGAACAATTGGCCACCTAAAATTTGATTTACAAAATGCAAATATAATGAGGAGGAACTTGAAAGGTAAATTGTCATTCTCAGACATGACCTAGAAATTGCAAATGAATACAAGGAGAAGTTCAAGATAAGCTCAGCAAAACTTGAAGTACTACTTGAGAGTCAGAAGGTAGCTGATAAACATGGTCTAGGCTATGAAAAAGGTGAAAGCTCTAGATCTGGTCAAAGAAATCCTAAACCAAGGAATCAAAGAAACATACCTAGAAGACCTTTGGTAAGACAACCTAATGCTCAGAGGTATCCATATTTCAATGGAAATTGTTTTAATTGCAATAAATTTGGTCATAGAGCCACTCAATGTAGAAGTAGAGTGAATCAAAATGGTCCATCTTTCTCTAGTCAATGCTTCAATTGTAAAAGGTACGGTCATAGATCCAATGAATGCAGAAGTATGATGAACTACTTGAACAACAAAAGAAATGTTAATTCTTTCAATGGATACTATTTTGCATGTAATAGATTTGGACATATGGCTAATTAGTGTAGATCAAGAGGAAATCAATCAAATGGGAAAAGAAATGTTGTGTGCTTCAATTGTAATTGATCTGGTCATGTTGTAAGATTCTGCAGAAGTAGGAATGATGACAGAAAAGGTCCAATAAACAAAAAACTGGATGAGTGGAGACAAGACAAAGGCAAGGGCAAAGTTGATGTGAATGAGGTCTAGAATGAAATGAACAAAACATGGGTAAAGAAAGGTGAAATGAATGTTGACAATGGGTCCACACTAGAATCCGGTGCTTATAATTCCTCCAGGAATTGAATCAGGAGCTCTGGCTCAGGGGGAACTGCATTGAAAATCTAATTCCCCCTACCAGTAAATGGGTGCTTGAATTTGGCATGATGAATGAAGATAAAGAATCCTATTGCAGACCTATTGGAGAAAATTTTAGAAGAAAAGAAGCTAATGTGATTGATTGCAAAGAAATTGAAGATTAAATGCATGTAGAAACAGTGTAACCGGATGTATTAGGGTAGAGCATTTATTACAATGACAAATTAGGTTCTACGGAGGATAAAAAGTCATTCATTGAATCATTTGATCACTTTGCATTTGAAGAGAGTGAACAGAAGAGAAGATGAGCTAAGATTTCAAGGATTTGAAGTGCGACTGGCGAATTCATCAGCTAACCCTAATTCTGTGGAAGAAAAATGTATTTTTCTGTGCAGCTTTGAACTTGTAATCTTTTACAATGGCTACACCTTTGATTGTTGATATCACTGAAAGGCCCCAACCCAAATTCAAGAAGTATCCACATAAATCAGTAGAAGTCGACCCATTAGGTGCATTTTCAAGTGTTCCATATGGTGTATTGCATGTTGAAGATATTAGGGTCTATATTCATGCGAGCATAGATGAATTTGGGGACTCAAGGTTTGTAGATATTTTCAAGAATCATCTAAGAGATGAAATTCACAGTCTTAAACCTGAATATAAGGCACTGCATGATAAAAATTTCATTCAAATTATAGGGTTTCCATCCTTCGATGAAGATGAGTGGGTCTGGTATGTGCTGAGCCAAATGCATGATGAATTTATATGGCTAATGTAACCCTTCAAGATCACTAAGGATGCCATCAAGACTGTGATAGGGTTAAACTCATCCAGTGGACTGCTAATGTTGAAAGCAGTAAAGAATCAAACAGTAACTGATGCTACCAGTTCAAGGTTTGACCAAAGGGCAATGATAATCAATGACATTATTGATCCCGATGTTAAGTTTGCTTCAATGGTAATTGGTTGCAAAATTCATCACTCAAGCAGGGAGAACTCTATTTCCAGAATGCCCATATATGTTGCATACAAAATGTTAAGAGAGAATGTTGATTATGAATTGTGTGAGTTGTTACAGAACCAGCTGATGGAAATTTTGAATAAGGTAAAGAAGGATAAGAAGAACACCTTCAAATATGGTACACTAATCTTATGTTTTCTCTTCTATTTCATGAATGAGTTACCTGACAAGAAAAGCATGTGTTGGACAAATGATAAACTTGTTGCTATACAGATAAGAGAGCACTTGAACAACATTGGTGACTCTAAAGCACAAAAAATTGCAATTTGGGGTTACTTCAAGAATTTTTAGAATATGATGCATTCTAGGGAAAGAATTCCTAAATCAGTTGTTGAGAAATACTAGAATGAGATCTGCTCCATGGTAGATATTGATCAGTGCTTAATGGAAGCAGTAGAACCCAAAACTGTCTAGATCATGCCCATGGGGTATGAGGTAGATGAGAAAATTTTGGATATGTATGTTCAAAATCTCTTGAGTAAACCCAAGGATGATTCTGTGGAGAGATTTGGGACATATAAGGAGGTCAGTTTGAAACTACATGTTGAGCTCAGAAAACTTGAAATCAAGAGGAAAGTTCAAAAGCAAGTAGAAATGTATGCTGAAAGCATTGACATAACTAAGGAAGTTGTGAAGTAGAATAAAGAAAGGATAGAAAAAGTTGAGAAGGAGATGTAGGATAAGAAACAATGAAGTGCTCTAGAAGTCTCCACCAGCTAGCCTAGAAAAATAAGAAGCTCTGTTGCTGCCTCTGTTCACACAAAGCCTATCAGAACAGAGAAACCAAAAGACAAACCTTCTAGTAAATATGGTAAAAGAATGAAGACTAAAGCATCCAGAACATATGAGAGCATTAAAGATGATGAGGAAACATAATCAAATGAAGTAGTAAAGGAAATAAAGACAAAGAAAGCAGAAGCTTCAAAGACTACAAAAGGTAATCCTTCTGGAAGTATGGAGGTAAGTAAAAGACAAAAGACTGAAACCCAAACTAGAAAATCCACTTTGTTTGTAGAAGAAATTGTGAATACTGTGACAATTCATGGGAATCTGAAACCCATAGTAAAATACTATGACACTTTTGATGATGCAAACAAGAGAATTTTGGAGGATGCCACTATAAAATACTTGAATACATTCAATAGAGCTCTTGTGGAAATTTTATCTAAAATTCCTAAGAGTCTGAGTAACATTTTGGAAATGAGGAAAGAGGTTGCTAAAGCTAAAGATTTGGAGCTAAGGGAACATGTGTTATCTAGTTTGTGTCTGGTGATCTCCAACAAAGAAGTAGATAAGATTTTTAAAGAGGTCAAGAATGATTTCATAAGAAAAATAAGGATGAATAAGCTGATGATTGGAGATATTGATGAAGTTGTTAAAGAAACAAAATAGATTCTAGAGAAAGCACTAGACAAAAACAAGTTTTGTGTGGTTACAAAAGAACTGGTTGATACTAAGGATGTATCAATTCTGAATGATGAAGAGCAGTAGAGAGATGAGCAACAAACTGAGATAGATGACTCCTCTATTCTGGAAGAGGAAGAAATAAACAAAGAAGATGAAAAAATGAAAGATAAAACTGATGATGCAAGAGGTTTTCAAACTCCTCCGGATCAATCTGACAAAGAAGATATAGAGATGAATGTCGAAACAAATGAATATGATTCATTGAAAATTAAAGAGCATGAAATAGAAGAAGCTAAGGACCAAGAAGCAGAAAAGGCTAAGGACAAAAATGAAAAGGAAGAAGAGATTGCAAAGGTTGAGGAAGAGCCCAAGCAGAACAATCTAGTTGATAGTACTAGTAAGAATCAAATAGATACATCAACATCTTGGCCAAGAGACACTGTAGAAGAAGTAAAGGAGAGATAAACAAATTGAAGAAGATCAGGAGATAATACAAGGTCCAATAAATTTTGATACCTTATCTCTGGTGCAGAAGATTAAATTAGCATCCATTGCTCAAGCCAAGGCCAGAGAAGATATTCTAAAGTCTCACATGGAAGATAGTGAGCTACTTGGTCTTGCATCTGGGATTCTGGAGAAAATCATGCCAACATTCGAGAAGGATTCATCTGCATCTCCCTTCAGCCAGTTGAAAAGTCTACTAAACTCTGTAAGTTCTCATTTTGAATCTCTTGAAAAGTCTACAGAGGTCAAGGTTCAAAATGAATTCAATAATAAAATATTTGATTCTCTCAAAGGGATGATTGCATTAGATAGAATTGTGCTGGATACTAGTGTTAAGAATATTCAAAATTTTGTTACAGAAGGAGGGAATGTATATAAATTTCTTTTATCTTATCCTAAAGTTATAGAGGACATTGAAATAAAAATAAAGAAGTCTAAGGAAAAACTGTCAAGTGTACCCCAATCTTTTGATCCCCTGATAGTATCAGTAATGAGCCAAGAATGTCAAACAATCAGCCTGATTGAAGAGATAAAGAAATTGATGAAGGAAAAGGACTACATTGAGACAAGAATGTGTGAGCTCTGGGGACTGATTTCCCCTAAGTTGGAAACAATGTTCAATACCATGATAGAAGCCCAAACTGCTAATAAATCAAGTGATCCTACTGACTTGAGAAAAGTAGAGTCTCAAGCATTCCTATTCACTGGTCACATCTCAGTTTTGAATAGTATGAAGAAGAGTTGGGACAATGAGTTGGTGCTGTTGAAGAATATCTTTGGTGATACATTCAAACTTATGTAAATAAGTCATGGGTTTTTTTTGTATATATGCCCATGTACATAAATTGTTTTGGTGAATTTTGGTATGTGGATTTTGTTGAGTTTGATGTTAATTATAGAAATTGGAACTACTAGACCATAAGGCAATATTCACTCCTGGCTATAAAGTTGTATTACATATACACTCCGTTGTGGAAGAATGTGAGATTATGGAATTGTTACATCCAAAAATAATTTGCCGTTGATGTCAAAGGGGGGAGTGAAGAGTAGTGAAAAATGAGGAATCTAGCAAAGGGGGAGCACTTGAGAACAATGAAAAGCATAAGTGTACATAGTAAGGGGGAGTTGTTCCGACACTTAGTCCTTTTTCACTAAGTGTTGCCATCAATGCCAAAGGGGGAGATTGTTGGCAAGAGACACTACTATGCATGACAGGTGTTGTCATTGATGGCAGCTAAGTCTATCTTACACATCCACATTACATAATTTGTTCATACCGGAAGTCAAAGTGAAGATTTGTCTAAATCTGGGTAGTCAGAAATAGAGCATGTGACAGGCTCCAGTATCTTGGTCCAGATCTCTCCAGTGGTAAATTATAGTGTGTTGAAGATCTGAGGGAGTAATAAGGATTATTAGGACTATCTAAATATAGGAATTTAACCTTCGGTGATGAAGGTTTCAAAAGTTATAAGCATCTGAGTATCAGGTTCCAGTTAGATAGTACAGTTAGAAGAAGAACAGGATGACCTAGTATTTGATCTTGGGCCGGATGAAGAAAAATTGTTGGTTAAGTAATTTGTGATAATCAGTGGTATTGGCCGACATGATTGATGATTTGAGAACACAAGATTTTGGTCCGCGTTGTTGATTATGCATGGATTCAGTCGACAGAGCAAAGTTCTTAACAAATGTTCTAAGTTTTCTTGAAGCTGACTACAATTGATTGAATTTCTTGATGCATATGAATATAGCCAATAGATTCGAGTGTTTTGAAGTGTGGGGTGAAGTGGTGATGGAGTAAGTGTGAAAAAGGTAGAAAGAAGTGCGAAGATAAAGATCTAAGCTCATATTATGGCCTAAGAGTGAAACAAGGCAGAATAAGGATGAAGTTTATAAGATCAGTATTCTATGCTTAATCAAAACTGATGTTCTACATTAGTAGATGCCATTCATCAGTTCAAACAATCTATAATCTTTTTGTAATCTTCTCTGTAGGCAGTGAGCCTCTTGGAGTAGTGAGCTCTGGGCAATGCGCCCTAAAGGCATGTGCCTTCCCCATTTGTAATACTTTTAACAGAGTATAATTTCTTGTGGGTTAACCCCCACTGTGGTTTTTCCCTTAACACGATTTCCACATAAAAATCCTATTGTTATGTGTGTTGATTATGTTTCTGCTCATGTGTTGTTGATTTATGCTTTCATGGCTATATTATTAATTTGTTAATAAGTGATAAAGAAGATAAATTGTTGTAAGTGATAAATTTTTTTTGAGACAATTGCTTCACCCCCCTCTCAGTTGTCTGCCCTTATTACAATAGTATCTCTTTCTGAAATTATGCTCTTAGGTAATCCATGCAATCTCACAATCTCCTTGAAAAATAGGTCATCCACATGTACTACATCAGTTGTCTTCTTACAAGGTATGAAATGTTGTTGCAAGTATGGGCCTAACTGGTGTTTGTCATTGATGTCAACATACTCCTATTACATTAATGATAAGGTTTGGATGAGCCGTGAGATGAGGATATTGAGAAAATTAGTCTCAGTCAGGAATAGTGAAGAACAGTGATGACAGTAAGGCAAAAGTCCAAGA
This sequence comes from Cunninghamia lanceolata, assembly GCA_027924645.1. Lineage (NCBI taxonomy): Eukaryota > Viridiplantae > Streptophyta > Pinopsida > Cupressales > Cupressaceae > Cunninghamia > Cunninghamia lanceolata. The sequence goes on along the minus strand of BSBN01001253.1, from coordinate 4,754,422 downwards.
TAGGATGAGGATAAGAGGATGCGGATTAAAGGGTTTGTAGATATGTGTCTGTAGGTGATCCAATAGAGATTTCAGAGGTCTGCATGAAGATATGAAGATGTTGTGGCTGCTTAAGTAAAACCAGTTTCGGTAGGTGTTCAAAGGTGACAAAGTGTAACAAGAAAGGTCCGGTGAGATTCGGAAATAAATTTTCCTATTCTGTGGATTTAAAGGAGTGCTGAGGAAGTCTTTGTGGTGTATCAACTTGATTGGTTCATGATTTGAAGGTCTGCAAGAATCTATTCCTTTGTGACAGTAATGACAGACTATGTTCTTGAGGTTCTAGATGAAGGAGAGAAGGACTTCAGTAAGCATAAGAAGTGTGGATGTTCTTGGTAATTCAGACAAGCTTGTGGAGGTCTTTGGATCATGTCCAATTTGTGTTGGTGGTCCACATTGAAGTTGGAGCTTGCAATTGAAGAGTAACTTCTGGATGATGGTGTTCTTCCTGAGACAGGCCAACCAGATGAGTTATACATCTTGCGGATGATCTTATGGATGTTTGTCGACTTAGATGATCATTCCTAAGTTGATGCCTTGTATAAATAGGGGATTACAAAGTCAATTTGAAGTTGTCCTTGTGGTGATGAGAGTGTGGTAGTGAGGAGGAGAGCGAAAGGCAGAGCAAAAGTATTGGGCTTAAATGGAACTGATTCAAGCATGGTGAAGATGCTATTCTCCAGTTCATGTATGTGATATTTATTTCTTTGTAGATAGTGTGTCTCTTGTAGGCAGTGAACCTCTTATGAGCAGTGTGCTCAAGCAGTGAGCCCTAATTGGCATGTGCCATTTTCTTCTTTCTATTCTTCTAATAGAGAATATAATCTTGGGTTAACCACCCCGTGGTTTTTCTCTTAACTGGGTTTTCCACGTCAAAATCTTGGTGTCTTATGTGTTGATGTGTTTCTGCTCTTAATTTGAATGTATTATGGTTCATGTTTAATATACTGCTAATCACTAAGAAGATTTAAGTGTTTAATTTGAGAAAGTTTTGCACAATTGATTCGCCCCCCTCTCAGTTGTGTGCCCTAAGTCTAACAATTGGTATCAAAGCCAAGTTCCTCTAAAAGGAGCTCAACCACATGAGGAGATCCAAGATGTCGTCTTACAAGAAGGATAGTCTGAAGTTTGATGGAACCAATTTTTCTCTTTGGAAAGGTCGCATGAAATGTCACTTGCAGTGTATGGGAATGGCGTACTAGACCAAGGTTACAATACAATATGTACCTCCACAGGGTGGTCTGAAAACCCTAAATGAAATCATAGATGTTGAAAATAATCTTCAGACTATAGAGGCTCTTCTAAGCACATTATCTAATTTAGAGCTCTCAAATGTTATTGACCTACCAACTACTTTTGAGATTTGGAAAAAATTGGAACTTTTGCATGAAGGAGACCAGTATGTTAAATGTGCAAGGTTACAGAGTTTGAAAGGGAAATTTGAAAATCTGAAGATGAGAGATGATGAAAATATTACTACTTTTATGCCAAGAATGAATGAGTTGGTTTGTATAATTAGAAATGTTGGTGGAGTCTTGGATGAAAATGAGATTGTTAGCAAAATTCTCAGATCCCTGCCTGCTTCTTACAAAATCAAGGCTGCTACCATTGAAGAATTCAGAGCCCATACAACTGTAACAAGAGATCAATTGGCTGGGAAATTGGTTGCATTTGAAATGACAGAGTTTGGAGATGACCCCCCCAAGACTGAATCTGCATTCAAAACTAGTGCCTCTGTAAAAGGTAAACAAAGGTTTGATCTGGAGAGAACTCATCAAGGAAACTGTCATGGTATGAAAAAGCAAGAAAAGACCTAGAAGAAGAAGAAGTAGAAACTGCTCAACTTGAAGCCCTTATTGCAAAAAGGCTGCCAAGAGGATCCAGCGAGTATGAAGGAAAATTACCTTTTAAGTGTTTTAACTGCAATAAGATTGGTCATTTTGCCTCAAGGTGTCCGGAAAGGTTTTTAAGGCAAAATCCTAACAAGCCAAGGTTCCAAAAGAATTGTTACTATGTACATGAAGATGATGACAATGAAGGAGTAATAGATGATGAATCAGAGATAGGAAACAAATCCAGAAATAAATGGGTGTTCATTGCCATCAAGGAAGAAGATCCAATGTCCTCTGTATCTGTCAATCATAAGACTGTGGAAAGAGCTCTGGCTGCCCAAATTGAAGAGAAGGATGATTGGGTCATTGACAGTGGATGCTCTCACCATATGATAGGTGACAAAAATAAGTTTGTTGATTTGGAAAGGTATGAAGGAGGAGTGGTAAAGTTTGGTGACAATTCTGCTAGTAGAATCAGAGGTAGAGGAACTATCTCTCTTGATGGAAGAAACAAAACTGGTAATGTACTATATGTTGAAGGATTGAAGCACAATCTTCTTAGTGTTGGACAGTTGGTGGACAAAGGCTATGATCTCTGGTTCAAGAATGGAAAATGCAAGATCCTTGAAAGTTTCAGAACAGAGATTGCATCCAGTACTCAAACTAAAGGTAATATCTTTCACTTGGTTGGTACTGGCAAAAGTTGCTTGTTTGTTCAAATTGATCAAAGTTGATTGTGGCATAGGAGGATGTGTCATGTGAATTTTGATAATATCATCAAGATAAGCAATAATTAGGTTGTAAGTGTTAGCTACCGTTGCACTAAAAGATTGACCTTTTAATGCCTGATACAACCACTTGACTTAACAAGCACGGGAGGTAGTTAAGCCCTTGTCGCAAACCACTGCAGTGCAGCGCTGAACAAGAAGACCAAGGGTCACACCTTGCAACAACCCCCTAGTGCAAGTGCGGGGTTTGAACTTGTGACCTCAGCTCTGATACCAACTGTTAGCTGCCGTTGCACCAAAAGATCAACCTTTTAATGCCCAATACAACCACTTGACTTAACAAGCACGGGAGGCGGTTAAGCTCTTGTCGCAAACCACCGCAGTGCAGTGCTGAACAAGGAGACCAAGGGTCACACCTTGCAACAGTAAGAGATCTTCCAAAATTGGTGAAACCTACTAACAGCTTGTGCAAGGAATGTCAGTTGGGTAAGCTGAGCAGAGTCACATTCAAAAGTAAGGAACTCTCTTCAACTGGATTATTGGACTTAGTTCATACTGATCTTTGTGGTCCAGCAAGAATCAGGAGTATTCAAGGTGATAGATACTTCATGCTACTAATTGATGACTATTCTCAGATGATGTGGTTAACCTTTCTAAGAGAGAAATCAGAAGCTCTTGAGAAATTCAAAATATTCAAATCTATGGTAGAGAATGAAACTGGATTAAAATTGAAGTGTCTGAGGTCAGATAGAGGTGGAGAATTCACATCCGGTGAGTTCATAGAGTTCTGTGAGAAACATGGAATTAAGAGATAGTTGTCTGCTCCTAGGACTCCATAGTAGAATGGAGTACTAGAGAGAAAGAACCGGACCATCCAGGAAGCATCTAGGACCATGATGATGGAAGCAAATGTTCTTTAGATCTATTAGAGAGAAGCTGTCAGCACTACAGTCTACACTCTCAATCAAGTTCAAATCAGAAACAATACCTGTAAGAGTCCTTATGAACTCTAGTTTGGTATCACTCCTACTGTAAGGTATTTCAGAGTTTTTGGTAGCAAATGTTACATTAAAAGAGATGAAGATCTAGGAAGTTTGATGCTAGAAGTGATGAAGGAATATTCTTGGGTTACTCTACTCAAAGCAAAGCATACCAATGTTATAAAAAGAGACTGAGAAAGATGATAGAAAGTACAAATGTGAAGGTTGATGAAGGAGTTGAAAAACCCTCAAGATTCTATAAATATGATGAAGATGATTAGAATGGTGTTCTGAATCAAGGAGCCCAAGACTCTTCTGAGATTTAGATCCAAATTGATCTGGTAAATCAGGAAGAAGAGATAAGTTTGAATGAGCCTGATCAAGAAGCAGAAATGCAAGTAACTCCCAAAGTGCCTAGGTATGTAAGACTGAATCACTCTAAAGATTAGATCATAGGTGATAAAAGCAAAGGTGTACAAACAAGAAGGAAAATTTGTCAAAACTCAGATAAGTATTGTCTGATTTCAAAAATTGAACCTAAGACAATAAATGAAGCTTGCAATGATGAAAACTGGACTAAAGCAAGGGAGGAAGAGTTGATGCAAATTGAGAAAAATCACACTTGGGATCTTGTTCCCAGACCTAGAAACAAGAATGTGATTGGAACCAAATAGGTCTTCCGGAACAAACTAAATGAAGTTGATGAAGTAATCAAAAATAAAGCCAGATTGGTCTGCAAGGGCTACTCTCAAATAGAAGGAATTAATTTTGAAAAAAATTTTGCTCCAGTGGCAAGAATTGAAGGAGTCAGATTATTTCTTGCCTTTGCTACCTTCAAGGATTTCAAGGTATATCAAATGGATGTCAAGTCTACCTTCCTAAATGGTGACTTGGAAGAAGAAGTGTATATAGAGCAGCCGGATGGATTTCAATTGTCTGATCATGGTGATATGGTATGCAAGTTGAAGAAGGCACTGTATGGATTGAAGCAAGCCCCAAGAGCCTGGTATGAAAGATTGGACAAGCATCTTTTGAAGATTGGTTTTAACAAAGGTACTGCTGATAGTAACTTATATTTCAAAATTGATCATGAAAATATCTTGATTGTTGAAGTGTTTGTTGATGATATTATCTTTGGAGGAAGAGATAGTATGTGTAAAACTTTTGCAAATCAAATGAAAAGTGAGTTTGAGATGTCTATGCTTAGTGAAATGAATTTCTTCTTGGGTCTACAAATCACTCAAACAAAGAAAGGAATCTTCATTTCTCAGACCAAATATGTGAAAGAATTGTAGAAGAAATTTGGGATGGAAGATTCAAAGCCAATGAATACTCCCATGGCAACCGTATGTAAGTTGAGCAAAGATGATGACTCTCCTAAGGTAGACCAGATAAAGTACAGATCAATGATTAGAGGATTGTTGTATCTAACTTAAACTAGACCAGACATTATGCAAGCTGTTGGTCTCGTTGCTAGATTCCAAGCTGATCCTAGAGAATCCCATGTCATGGCAATCAAGAAGATTTTTAGATATCTAAAAGGGATGGTTGAGTATAGTCTGTGGTATCCTAGAGATCATGATTTCTCTCTTCATGCATATATAGATGCTGATTGGGCAGGAGATGTGGATGACCAGAAAAGTACCAGTGGTGGAGCATTCTTTTTGGGGAAGAGATTGGTTTCTTGGCTAAACAAGAAATAAGAGAAAATATTTCTGTCTACAACTGAAGCTGAATATATTGCAACAACAGGTAGTTGCACTCAATTTTTGTGGATGAAGCAGATGCTAAGAGATATCAAAGTGGAGTATGAAGAACCTATCACAATCTTCTATGATAATTCAAGTGCAATAAATATATCCAAGAATCTGGTGTTACATTCAAAGACTAAACACATATCCATCAAATTTCACTTTTTGAGAGAGCAAGTGAACAAGAATGAAGTCAGATTAGAGTTTGTGCCTTCCAAGGATCAGGTTGCAGTCATCTTTACTAAACCTCTACCTAAGGACTCTTTTGAGTATCTCAGGAAGAAGTTAGGGGTTATTGCCCCTCCAGTGATGAACTAAGGTGCACTGAGGTGTATCAGTCTGGTGGATATGATAGTCATATCTTATGATCCAGATTGATGGGAGTTGCTACTCAGGGGGAGTAGCAGGTATGATTCTAAAGTGTTGGAATTGCAAGTATGTGCCCTTTTCCATTGATGTCAAAGGGGGAGAGAAGACATGTGAAAAAAAGTGGTTACTAATCAAAGGGGGAGCAGTAAAGGGAGAGAAGACATGTGAATGGTTGTTGCTGATAGGGGGAGTTGTGACAATAAGAAGAAGTTCTTGACTTGATGGTTAAAATAGTTTTTCACATCTTATGTTGCCATCAATGACAAAGGCAGAGATTGTTGCAAGTATGGGCCTAACTAGTGTTTTTCATTGATGTCAACATACTCCTGTTGCATTAATGATAAGGTTTGGATGAGGATATTGAGAAAATTAGTCTCAATCAAGAATAGTGAAGAACATTGATGATAGTAAGGTAAAAGTCCAAGATAGGATGAGGATAAGAGGATACAAATTAAAGGGTTTGTAGATATGTGTCTGTAGGTGATCCAGTAGAGATTTCAGAGGTCCGCATGGAGATATGAAGACGTTGTGGCCGCTCAAGTAAAACCAGTTCTGGTAGGTGTTCTGAGATGACAAAGTGTAACAAGAAAGGTCCGGTGAGATCTAGAAATGAATTTTCCTATTCTACAGATTTAAAGGAGTGCTAAGGAAGTCTTTGTGGTGTATCAACTTGATTGGTTCATGATTTGAAGGTCTGCAAGCATCTATTCCTTTGTGACTGTAATGACAGACTGTGTTCTTGAGGTTCTGGATGAAGGAGAGAAGGACTTCAGTAAGTAGAAGTGTGGATGTTCTTGGTAATTCAGACAAGCTTGTGGAGGTCTTTGGATCATGTCTAGTTCGTGTTGGTGGTTTGCATTGAAGTTGGAGCTCACAATTGAAGAGTAACTTCTGGATGATGGTGTTCTTCTTGAGACAGGTTGACCAGATGAGTTATACATCTTGCGGATGATCTTATGGATGTTTGCCAACATAGATGATCATTCCTAAGTTGATGCCTTGTATAAATAAGGGATTGTGAAGTTAGTTTGAAGTTGTCCTTGTGGTGATGAGAGTGTGGTAGTGAGGAGGAGAGCGAAAGGTAGAGCAAAAGTATTAGGCTTATATGGAACTGATTCAAGCATGGTGAAGATGCTATTCTCCAGTTCATGTATGTGATATTTATTTCTTTATAGATAGTGTGTCTCTTGTAGATAGTGAGCCTCTTGTGAGCAGTGTGCTCAGGCAGTGAGCCCTAATTGGCATGTGCCATTTTATTCTTTCTATTCTTCTAACAGAGAATACAATCTTGGGTTAATCACCCCGTGTCTTTTCCCTTAACTGGGTTTTCCACATCAAAATCTTGGTGTCTTATGTGTTGATGTGTTTCTGCTCTTGATTTGAATGTATTATGGTTCATGATTAATATACTGCTAATCACTAAGAAGATTTAAGTGTTTAATTTGAGAAAGTTTTGCACAACTAATTCACCCCCCCTCTTAGTTGTGTACCCTAAGTCTAACAAATGTTTCATCTTTGAAAAATTTTCCACCACTACAAATATAGAATCATGTCCTCTCTGTGGCATTGGCAATCCCATTATGAAATCCATGCTTATGTCTTCCCAAGGTCTCTCCAGTACTATCAAAGACTTGTACAATCTAGTATTCTGACTACTCTCTTTTGTAACTTGGCAAACTCTACAACTCTGCACAAATTTCCTAACATCCTTATGTATCTGGGGCCAAAAGTAATTTTCACTTAGTAAAGCCATTGTCTTATCAATGCCAAAATGTCCTGCCAATCCACCACTATGTTTCTCTTTGATCAAATTGTTTCTCATTGAAATCCTAGGTATGCACAACTAATTTCCTCTGAACAACATATCCTCCTAAATGAAATAATCCAAAGACTTACTTCTATCTGTCACAATAGGTTCTTTACATGCTTTCCAAGGTTTTGTATAATCAAGATCTTCTTCATACATGTTCTTCAATTCTTCAAATCCTAACACTTCAACTCTCATCTCTGTCAGCAAGTTCCTTCTCCTATTCAATACATCTACAACTTTGTTTGATTTTCCACTCCTGTGCTTCAACATAAAAGTATAACTTTGGATGAACTCTACCCACCTCATATGTCTCTCATTCAACTTTCCTTGACTTTTCAAATACTACAAAGCTTGATGATCCGTATACAACACAAACTCCTTAGGTAATAAATAATGTCTCCACTTCTTCAAGGCTTGAATTATGGCATAGAATTCCAAATCATAAACTGAATATATTCTCCTTGTATCATTCAACTTCTCACTAAAATATGCTACAAGTCTACCTTCTTGACTTAACGCTGCTCCAATTATATTTCCACTTGCATCACAATCTACTTGAAATACCTTGAAATCTAGTAATGCCAAGATAGGTTGCTCTGTCACTTTCTGCTTCAAAAATTCAAAAAATTTATCTGCTCCTAATGTCCACTTAAAATCTTTTCTGTCACCTCTCATTGTTTTTGTCATAGGGTTACAAATTGAACTAAAATTTCTGATGAACTTTCAGTAGAAACTAGCCAATCCATGAAATGATCTGACTTCTCCAATTCTCTCAGGTTTAGGCCACTAAATAATTGCTCTCACTTTTTCAGGACCCATCTTCAATTCTTCAGCAGAAATCACAAATCCCAAGTATATCAATTTCTCCTTCATGAAACTACACTTCTTGATGTTTATCAATAATTTGTCTTCTCTCAATCTCTGCAATACTTGTCTTAGGTGCCACAAATGTTCTTCCTTTGTCTTACTAAAAATTAGAATATCATCCAAATATACAATAACAAAATTACGCAAGAATTTCTTCAAAACTTCATTCATTAACCTCATGAAAGTACTCAGTACATTTGTTAATCCAAAAGGCATCACTAACCACTCATACAATCCTTCATTTATCTTAAAAGCAGTCTTCCATGTTAGTGTAGGTTTTTATTTCCTAGTTGGGTTATTTATTTTTCCCTATATTTCCTAGGTTTTTCCTACACTTCTATTAATTTCGCTTAGGTTAATAAAGCATGTCGTATTAGGTGAGTGGTTGCAAGGTGTCACCTTCCTACATGTGAGCATCCATTAGCTATCTTGGGATGACACTTTGCTATCTTTAGTCTGATAGATGGTTGCTCTTGATTGGTCGGTGTTGCCACCTCCTCCCTCTTCCTAGTCTATATAAGCATGCTACCTGGCTTGTATTTTGCATCTTTTGCTTTTGCATCCTCTTAATGCTATTTTGCTTCTAGCATTTGCATTACTCTCTTGGAGACTAACTCTATGTTTCTATTTTGATTTCGTATCATTTGCATTCATAGTTTAAATATCTATTCGTTTGCACTAGTTTTCTGGGTTATTAATCTTTTCAAATTCTAACATGGTATTAGAGCCTTGTTATGTGCAAGAGTAGATTTTAGTTTCCTTATTTGAGAGATTTGGGGGGGCTAATAAATCTTATTACAGTTTTTCAAAAACCCAGTATGCTCTTCTCTTGCATCTTCGGATGATCTTCAGAATCAGAAAAGTTTGACGGAAACTTTTTTAATCTTTGGGGTTTGCACATGTGTTTTATGAAATCTAGGTGATTGTAGCATTTCTAGTTATACTGGTAGCATTTCTGGCTATTCTGACACATCCAAGAGGCTTGAGAAAGTCAAATTTGGCTTTCGTTTCACCGAAATCGGAGATCGTCATACATAGTTGCGAAATTGGGGTTTCTAAAAGGAAGCTAGGTGTACGGAAACACTTCCTACACTAATTTATTAAGGAGAGGGCTATGCAAATTTAAATTTATCCTAACTATTACAATGATGTTAAACCATTAAGATGAGATATAGTAGCAAAACACAAGAGCCAGAAAGAAGATAGAAGAAGAGAGACAGAGATTTATGGTGGGGAAAACCCTTATCGGGTGAAAAAACCCACACTCAGAAACCTACACAAGGTATTAACAAATCTGAAAGAATGTTTACAATACACTTGCAATGCAAGCTTCAATGGTCTTCGACACTCGTGTCTGGAGTCAATTTGGCAGCATAACAGTACCTATAAACCTGTGATACAAACTCCATCTCCAAGCACCTGTTTAAATAGAATATACAAGGCAATTTTGGACCTTTCTTGGAATGGGCATCGAATATGGCATCTTGGACCAAAACCCACACCTAGGGACACTTGATCAACATTGTAGAATGTGTCTAACACTTGTCCACAGCTCCCATCCCAAAGAGGTCACCTATTTCCAAAATGGGCTATGACAAATGCTCTTACGACACTTACAACCGTCATAGAATTTGTCATAGCAGTTACAACTTACAACTGTAAGAGAATCTATCATACACATGCTATAAATAGCATATTCTCTTAGAACACATCATATTCCACCTTGAGGCACCCAAATATGCCTCATTCAAAGATGCTTCATGACACATGTCATTACCTATCTTACAACCTTCTATTCTCGACTCTTACATGTCATAGATCAGTCATAAGAATCTGTCATAACCGTTTCAGTCAAACATTCCTTACACAACATAGAAGATGCCGACACATGGTAGAATAGTCCTACCACTAAGTGGGATGCCTATCTCCTCATGTGAGGACAAAATACCAAGTTGTCATAATCCATGTAGGATTGACACATCACCATGCCACATCCCACAATATGACAAAGTGGAATTTCCAATTATTTACAACATAGGCAATGAATAATAAATACAAACATTACAAATGCAAAGAATTACCAAGGTTGAGACACCTTAATTCCCAATAGTTTCGAGCTCAAATCTGACAACCAGCTTGCATATTTGGTGTTTTCAATCAATAATGCAGGTTTCAGCATGTCATTTCTTGTCTTAGGTAGCTAATTCAGCCTTTGCATGTCATTTTTTGGTTCTTGGGGTCATTTTTTGTAGCTAAAGGCATTTTGTTTACACTAGATCAACATTTTTTGTACATCAGCAAGAAAAACGCCTTCTGAGTTTTGTTCACAGCACAAAAAAACTATTTGGGTATGTTTTAGTTTTTGCATGTAGTCTATATATTTTGTAGAAATGCGCTCAGAAAGCTACAGTAGGACCCCTCTCCGTTGGCAGTTGCAGTTTTGAAGGAAGTTTTCAAATGCTCCATTCTTGCTCATACAGACTCCTTTTCCCACGACTTATTTTTTGATTTTGGCTATTTTTTCGTGCTCTATGCACTAGTGTAGATGTTTCTTGATTTTGATGCCAAGATTTTTCAGAAATTACAGATTCTCAGTCGTGACATTGCACAGTTCTCATTTTGGGAACTTCAGAGGATCATAACTTTCACATACGACCTCGTATCGAGGTGATTCTTTTTTTGAAAGTGTGATTTTTCGAGTAGATCGCAGTGGTGCTATTTATTTGACCAAGTATTGTGCCAAAGTTGGATTTTTAGTATATGCTCTTTATGAGGGTTTTGTAATGCATCGAAATCAAGACCACTTAGTATTTCTTGCTAGTGGTAGTTGTAAACGCACTAATATAAAGTGTTAAATCATATTTTCTTGGGGGGGTTCTTTGATTGAGTGAAAAGGGGGGGTTGTCTTGGTTGGGTTCTCTTCTTTTCGACACTTCTTCTCTACATTTCTTCATCCTGGATCAAACAAATCTACCCATCCTAACTCCATACAATTACTTTGAGTGGAAATCATGCATGACAATTCACTTAAGGAAAGCTGGATTAAATAGGATAACTATGGGACTTGAAACTAAACCTGCTAAAGATGAAGATAAGCCTAAGTGGTTTAACAAATGTGATGAAGCATATGGAACATTGTGTTTGTATGTTTCTTCTAATTTTCTCTTTCACATTGAGTCTTTGAATACACCAAATGAAATATGGACAAAGCTAGAAAAATTATTTGGCACACAAGATTCAATGAGGGGTCATATGTTGGAAAATGAACTAATTAGTTTAAGTCCAGGCAATTCCAACACAATCCAGGATTTCTTCACTAAATTGAAATCATTAAGGCTATAGTTAAAACAATGTGGAATTGAAAAGAAAGATGAACAACTAATTCTTAGTATTCTATCTAAGCTAAGTTTAGAATATTCTGTGTTTGTTTCTACTTTCTATGCTAGTAAGGGTGCACTTGGTACTCAATTCACCATGCCATCTTTAGATGATTTTGCTGTCAATCTCACTCGGGAATAGGACAAGCTAATCCAGATGGGCACTCTGAAGTCCTCCAAGTCACATGCCTTGGCTGCCAACCAAGGTACAAAAGAAAAAAAAGGACAAAGTAGTAGCAACAATAGTAAGGATAAGAAATAGAAGAATAGCAAGGAGAAGAAGGATCGGATACTGGTTTCTTCAAAAGCAACTAATGAGACCCAATCTTCCAAGGGTGAAAAGCCTAAGAAAGAGAGGGTCCAATGTGCCTATTATAAAAGACCCAGTCATGATGAACATAAATGTTTGAAGAAACAAATTGATCACTTGACACACATTCTTGAGAAGAATAATATCAGTGTTCCTGAGTCTATCAAACAGAGTTCTAATGAGGCGTCTAATAAGGCAAAAGAAAATAGCAAGGGGAAAGGAAAGGGCAAGGCCCTTGTTGCAGTTGCTTCTTCACCATCTACTTGGGTGCTTGATTCAGGTGCTTCACACCACATGGCTTCATCTAAGAAAGAACTTGCATCTTTGGAGCCATGTACTATGCCTTCTATTTTGATGGGTGATGACACTCCTATTCGGGTGTGTGGGAGAGGGTCTGTTGATGTGGGGGACAGTACATTCCATGATATTCTTTGTGTGCCCTCATTATCAACTAATCTTCTATCGGTATACCAGATCACTCACACAGGTATAGGCAAGCGGGTTGAGTTCACTCCTGATTCAGTGGAGATTCATGAGTTGCACAGTGGTTCTACAGTTGCAGTTGGGAGAGCAGATCATCAGTCATGGCTCTATCTATTTTCTCATTTTGTTCCTGATCCTCCTTTGATTGTTTTGCTTACTCATTCTGATGATGTGAGTAGATTATGGCATGAGCGGTTTGGCCATCTTAACTACTGCTACTTGCAGTAGCTCAACAAATAGAGCATGGTCAAAGGGTTGCCTTCAGTTCAGTTTTCAGTTGGTGTTTACCAAGGTTGCATTCTTGGTAAGCATCCTAAGGAAAAGTTTGACAAAGGTAAGGTATGGAGAGCTTAACAGATACTAGAGTTAGTTCACAGTGATTTGGCTGGTCCATTTCAACATCCTTCTTTTAGTAGGGCTAGATATGTCCTCACATTCATTGATGACTTTTCTCGATATACTTGGGTGTACTTTCTTAAACAGAAGTCTGAGGTATTTGATCACTTTCAGGACTTCAAGACTTTTGTAGAGAAGCAATCCAAGAAAGCCATCAAAGTTTTACACACTGACAATGGTGGTGAGTATGTCAACCATCAGTTTGAGAGGTTTTGCACTTCAGAGGGGATTGATTTGCAGCATTCAGTTCCATACAATCATCAGTAGAATGGTGTTACAGAATGGAAGAATAGGTCCTTGAAGGAAATGGTGAACTACATGATTCACCCCAAATCTCTTGCACCATAGTATTGGGCAGAGACCATTAACTATGCTTGTTATATCCAGAACCGTGTTCCTCACTGAGCCTTGAAGGGAGTCACTCCTTTTTGAAGCTTGGAGTGGTTGGAAACCATCAGTTAAGCACTTTCAAGTTTTTGGTTCTCCTGCATGTGCCCACATTCCTGCAAAGAAATGCAAGGCCTTGGATCCACAGAGAAGACCTTGCATATTTGTAGGTTATCCTGATGGTGTGAAGGGTTATCAGTTGCTTCACCCTACTACACATGAGTTGTTCATTGAGAGGAGTGTTCATTTTGAGGAGGGCTCTTTGAGCTCATCTTCTATCACTTCTCCAACTCCTACTTTGATATTGGAGGCACTTGGGATACATGACAGATCTTCTAATGAGTTAGATTCACCTGAGCAGTCTTCTACCTCCACTTCTGATGCAAAGAGCGAGTCAGAGGACTCACCTCCTTCCTCTCCTAGTCATCATTCAGAGGTTGATGATTCTCCTCCAGATTCTCCATCTTCTGGTCCACTTTGGGCTAGACAGACCTTGTAGTCTGCAAGTGATTGGGTTGGGGATCCATCATACACCAGGTGGACTTGTTCACAGTTCCAGGATGCTCCACATGTCTTCATTGCTACTGCCTCAGATCCATAGTCTTTTCATGAGGCTTCTGGTATTCTTGAGTGGGATACAACTATACAGGAGGAGTATAGTTCCTTGATGAGGAACCACACTTGGGATCTTGTCCCTCTTCTTAAGGGAAGAAAACTTGTTCGATGTAAGTGGATCTATCAGACAAAATTTGTATCAGATGGGTCGGTTGACAAGCATAAGGCTCACTTGGTCGCCAAAGGATTCTCCCAGGTTCCTGAGATTGACTACTCTGAGACTTTTGCGCCAGTTGCCTGAATGAATTCCATCCAACTTGTTCTTGCCATTGCTATAGCTAATCATTGGGAAGTACACCAGATGGATGTGAAGAGTGCGTTTCTTCATGGTGACCTTCAAGAGGAGATCTACATGGAGTAGCCACAGGGGTTCATTTAGGATTCCTCACTTGTGTGCCATCTTCAAAAGTCTCTCTATGGCCTCAAATAGGCTCGTCGGGCCTGGTGTGCAAAGATGGACTCCTTCCTTCTATCAGTTGGGTTCACTCAGTACCATTCTGATCCCAATGTCTACATTTTGTAGTAGGATGATTCACTCCTATTTCTAGTTTTGTATGTTGATGACTTGCTGATCACAGGGAGTTCTTCATCCACCATTGGGGCTGTCAAAACTACCCTTCATGACAGGTTTTTGATGACTAACTTGGGCTTGTTGCATTACTTTCTTAGGATTGAGATCTTTCAGTCTTCTTCTGAGATCACCATCACACAATCCAAGTATGCTTTAGATTTGCTCTCGAGGTTTCATATGGCTGACTGCAAGCCTGCTCAGGACTCCCTTTCTTTTTGGAGTCAAACTTGAGGCTCAGTGTTCTTCTCCACTTGTTGATGGCACTTTGTACCGATAGCTTGTTGGGAGTCTCATTTTTCTGACTCATATGAGACCCAACATTTCATATGTTGTAGGCATGGTCTCTCAATTCATGCAGGAGCCTCATGAGTTGCACTGGAAAGCAACCAAGCGGATCCTTCACTACATTCAGGGTACTCACAGTTTTGGGATTCACTATGCAGCGGGCATTGAGCTTGACTTGGTGGGATACACAGATTCAGATTGGGCGGGAGATTCTTGGGATCACAAGTCTACTTCAGGTTATAGCTTCTCACTTGGTTCAGGTCTTGTTTGTTAGTCGAGTAAGAAGCAGTCTACTATTGCTCTATCTTCTACTGAGGCCGAGTATCGGGGGGCTGTGAATGCCGCCACTGAGGCCATTTGGCTTCAAAATCTTCTCACTGAGTTTGGTATCCAGATCAGACAACCATCAGTCATATTTTGTGACAACCAAAGTGCCATTCAGATCTCACAGAATCTGGTCCATCATCAGTGGACCAAACACATAGAGGTCCACATGAAATACATCCAGAAGCTCATCCATGTCCACATCATCAACCATCACTACTGTTTGACTTCTAAGCAGGTTGCCGATATCTTCACCAAACCCTTCACTGAGAGCAAGTTCCTTCATTTGCGAGCTTTATTGGGGGTGCAGGATGCTTCATCTTCTGGGGGGCTTCTTCCTCTCACTCGAAGTCCTAACTCTCTCTACTTTTGGGGGGGTCTCTTCTCTCTCTATTTTTTTTTGGGGGGGGCTTTTCTCTCTCTTTGGGGGGAATTCTATGTACATGGGTACCTCATCAGGCTTGATTTGTCAAGACTCATTTCTACATTCACCTAAGCTTCGCTTATGGGGGGTGTTAGTGTAGGTTTTTATTTCCTAGTTGGATTATTTATTTTTCCCTATATTTCCTAGGTTTTTCCTACACTTCTATTAATCTCTTTTATGTTAATAAATCATGTCTTATTAGGTGAGTGGTTGCAAGGTGTCACCTTCCTACATGTGAGCATCCATTAGCTATCTTGGGAAGATACTTTCCTATCTTTAGTCTGATAGATGGTTGCTCTTGATTGGTCGGTGTTGCCACCTCCTCCCTCTTCCTAGTCTGTATAAGCATGCTACATGGCTTGTATTTTGTATATTTTACTTTTGCATCCTCTTAATGCTACTTTGCTTCTAGCATTTACATTACTCTCTTGGAGACTAACTCTATGTTGCTATTTTGATTTCGTATCATTTGCATTCATAGTTTAAATATCTATTCGTTTGCACTAGTTTTCTGGGTTATTAATCTTTTCAGATTCTAACATTCCATTCATCTCCTTCTCTGATTCTAATCTAATGGTATCCACTCTTCAAGTCTATCTTTTTAAAACACTTTGCCACACTAAAACAATCCATGATATCATCCATCCTAGGTAAAGGAAATCTATACTTAACTATGATCTTGTTGATTGCTCGAGTCTATACACATTCTCCATTCTCCATCCTTCTTTGGTGCTAACACTACAGGTACTACACAAGGACTCAAACTTTCTTTGATCAAACCTTTCCTCAACAACTCTTGTATCTGTCTATTCAATTCTTCATTCTCTACCAATGTCATTCTGTGTGCTGCTTTGTTAGGTAAACTAGCTCCTGATATAAGATCCATGTGATGACTAATACTCTAGATTGGTAGCAATCCTTTAGGTACATTACCTGATATGATGTCTTCATACTCTATCGGCAACTTAGTTATCTCCTCCAGTTGTGATTGTTTAGTTTTAGGTTTTCAGGCTTCTTAGGAATTAAAGCATAACACATACTCTCATGTCTCAAAAAATTCAGAAATTTTCTTCCATCTACCAAACAAATTCTAGCATTCCCACATACTTCACTCTTAGGATCATCTTCCAAAGGAATCAAAGTAATTATCTTTCCATTTGATGTTATAGTGTATGTATTCTTTCTCCCATCATGTATAGCTTTCCTATCATATTGCCATGGTCTTCCCAACAAAATATGACAAACATCCATATGCATAATATCACACAATACTTCAATCTGATATGGCTTAGGGTGCTTCAATCTTTCCAACTTCATCTTAGTCACCATCTCCTCTGATACTAAATTATCTGAACTACCATTATCAATTATAACTTTACAACATTTACCTCCTGCTTTGCATCAGGTTTTGAACAAACTTTTCCTTTGTGGTGGTTCTTCATTTGTCTCTTCTTGAAATAGTACTCTCCTCATGACAAGTGATTCTCCTTTCTCAGGTTTACCAATTGAACTGGGTGATCCAATAGGTTCTTCTTCTACATAGGCTACTCTTCAACTATTCTCAATCCTCTTGCTTGTACTCCCTTGATTGCATTCAAATGCTGTATATACTTCACCTCCACATTTAAAACAGGTTCCTCTAAATGTTCTCATATCAGGTCCTCTTCCTTCTCTTTTGTATCCTTCACTCTGGTATGGACTAGGGTTTCCTCTGTAGTAGAAAGTTCTGTCATCTCTTTGGTATGTATGTTTATCTTTGTCCTTCTTCTTGAATGTGTTTTCTTGTCTGTTCTTCTCCACATATGATCTTTCTCCTCCAAAAAATGTTATGCCTCTTTGAAATTTACCTCCTCTACCTCTCTGTCTCTGATCATGCCTCTTTTTCAACTTTTCTTCAACCTTTAGAGAAAACTGATATACTTCTTCCAAGGTTGTCATCCTCACCATACTTGGTTCTTCTTGAATGTTCAATCTCAGTCCATTGATGTATCTAGCCACTTTCTCCTTGCTTGCTTCACTATGTCCTATCCTTATGATCATCTTATGAAATTCTTCAGTGTACTCCTTCACAAATTTCTCCTTTTGTCTCAGGTTTTGCAATCTCTTCAATAGTTCCAATTCATAGTCAGAAGGTATAAACTGATTCTTCAATTGTGTCACCATTCTATCCCACTTTGTAATCTTCTCTTTTCCTCTTCTATTTCTATCCAATTGAACTTCTTTCTACCATATAGAAGCATGTCCTTTCAGCTTTGTCTTTGCAAATTTCACCTTCTCTAGATCTTTAATTTCTTCATACTCAAAGTATTCTTCTAGGTCATTTGTCCAATCAATCAGCTCCTTAGGATTCAAATTGCCAGTATAATTTGGTACATCAACTCTAGGTCTTTTATCAATCTTTGAAATAGCTTGCAACATCTTGACTTGATCTGATTCTTCTTCTTCATCTCATAGGGTTACTTCATTTTGATCAGCGGATTGAAATTCTTCATCATCATCACTTTCAACATTAGGTCAAGGTGTCAGTCCTCTTCACCTATCTTCTTCAATAGCATCCAAGTGAACTCTCATGGTTTTCATCATCTCCATCATCTCATCCATTCTTCCATCCATTGTACCAACAACAGGATTTCTCCTCAGTGACATTCTTCCTCGGATCAAGTGTAACTACCTAAAATTTAGCGATCAGGCTACAAGGTGACAACTACCTCACAATTGGTGATCAGTTGACAACACAAGTAACTTGCCTTGAATTTGGTAATATGTCCACAACAAGATCTTATGGAATTCCTCTGCCAACTTTTCTCAATTCGCTCCCAAATGCTCCCAAAGAGTCAAACTTTCGCTCTGATACCACTTGGTACAGTCACTGTTAGGAGGGTCCACAAAGTGAACTGTCCAGGCCGTGTAGCTATAGTAAACACAATGGAAACAACTCAAATATATGAAGCAAATGTATATTTAGTCATTCAGTATATCATAGAATTCAAATACAAATTGGTTGGCAACATGAAGTCTTACAATTAGGGCTCACAAGCCTAATTTCATAATTACAGAATATGCACAAGATATAACTTTGAAGCTCCTTCACAAATAATTCAAACTATCAAACTTAGAGTTATCAATCACTACTTTTCTAGGTATCTATTACATTAATTTATATCATCTCTAGAACATAAGATTCATCCATGTCGACCAAGGAAGATCACAAACTCTAGTGAAGAGCTGTAACATATGTACATGGATAGGTTAGACCTAAACATGTAGAACTCCTCCAAAAATGAATGGAATGGTGTACAGATCTTAGGGAAGGTTAGCCACAAACTAAACAACATGGAATGATGTGTCATTTAACTTCACAAGTCATAAAATACTCCGCAAGTCTTCTCCTTTAGCTGATTTTCTGAAACTGTCAAGATGCTCTATTCTAAAAAATAGTCGATCTTATGAGAGCGATATATTACTGGTTCCTAATCTAAATGATATGAGATTTGGATATGATGTGTATGAATGTGTCTAGATGCTAAGTCCAGCTCCACAAGGTCTGCAATGCAACTGTGGTAGAATACGGACCAAAATACAAAAACTACTATTGACTAAACTGACTGAACTAAACTGGAAAATGAAAAGAAATAAACTAAAACGCAAATGTTTTTGGTTGATGCAAGATTGCTCTTGAACCAGGGATGCTCCTTTATCAACACTCTAAGCATGAAGAACACTTTAGCATAGAACACAATTTGAGAGAAAACTTCTAACATTAATCTAGGTGTAAAATGAACTACAACACTCATTTAAATATGCATTCCTGCTCACTTATGACAAATAAAATACAATTAGGATGAAAATACAAACTAAGTAAGTGTCCTAAGCCAACACTACACAAGTGGGGCTAAAGGTCCCTATTGGGACCAGGGAGCTTGGGCGCCCTGGACCTTTAGCCCACAAACTTTGGGGAGTGCCAAATATAGTGGGCTTAGTCTGTTAGAGTCACCAAAGACTCAGGGAGACCAAGATTCACCTGAAGTACCTCTTCTACAAGAGAGAGAGAGAGAGAGAGAGAGAGAGAGAGAGAGAGCAAAACATAATATTGAATTACCTCACTGATTTGGATTGAAAATGCATGCAAAGGAGGTGAGTATAAATAGGCAAGTTGAGTGGGGTGAGGTGGCAATATTGACCAATGAGAAATATAACTCCGACATCTCCAAAAATAGATGGAGGTGGAGTAAATCCCATGTAGTGGATTGACACCTCACACACATGCACCCACTAACATAAGTAAGGCCTATTAAATAACTCACAATTATTTAACTACCTATGCAAGCTTAAAATTAAAAATCAAGGAAAATAAATTCCTATACTAATACCCCCTCTTAAGCATAGCTTAGGTGGATGTAAAGATGGGTCCCAACAAATGAAGTCATGTTAGACTTACCCAAATACAATGATGGTGGAGAATGTCATAAGACTATCTAAAGATACAACCATCATACAAACATGATTCCTCAAGAATAGGATGGAGAGGATCAAGTGTCCATCATAGGTAGAAGTAACTCCAAAGCCACTGAAGGATGCAAGAGAGAAGAGGATAGTGCATTGTTTGCATACAACATTTCTTCCCTTGGGAAGAAACAAGTCTAATGGAGGATGAAGAATCCACTCCCAAAAACTGGATCCAAGTGTGTGCCTCTGAATGCAACTCAGATAACCTCAAGCTGGAAGATGAGGTCTTCTCCAAAATAGAAAATGTCTACACAATCAGAGAAGAAGAACTAGGAGAGAAAATGATGTGAATTGCATCTAGAAACATAGAAGATGAAGGGATGGCAATTGTGCTATGACTATCATCAAAAGTGTCCTCACGATCTACAATGTGAGAATCATAAACAACTCAGAAATACCTATCAAATAATCATCCCACACAAAAAAAATAGAAGAACAAACATTATCCTGCTTAACCATGGAAATAGGAATACCTAAAGAAGTAGGAGGAAGAGAAGAAATGTCAACACAAGTCTCAAGAACAAGATTGGTTGTGAGAACAACAATGTTCACATGACTAAACATCTCCTCAAAAGAATGATCCACACTAGGAGTGTGAATAACAGTCAAAGGATCTAAACCATCATCAGGAACAAAACTAGAAAAGGTGTATAATTGAGATGCATGATCAACCATGCCAGTAGCAATAATCTATGTAGGTGTGAACTCCACTATCTTTCCTACACCACTATGAATAATCTGATATACGGAAAGAAGATTGTTTGATGAAGAAGACACACATAATACATCATTGAAAGTACCCTCACCAATATTAATAGATCCCTTCCCAATAACATACATATATGTATTGTTACCAATCAAGATATGTGGCATAACACAGGGCTCAAAAGTAGAGAACAAAGACTAAGATGAAGCCATATGATGAGAGGCTCTATAATCAATAAGCCATTTACCTGATCTAGTACTTGTACTTGCACAAATTGCCTTACCTTTTTGTTTCTTTTCTTCTTTTGCAATACCTGCATGTCCTTTTTTAGAAGATCCTGATTGAATTGAAGATGAAGGAGCAGGAGAGGATGAACTAGAAGATGAAGTTGAGGTTGAACTTACAATGAGTTTTAGAATAGTTTTATTCAACTCATCTATCCTTCTTTCATAATACAATTGTTCATCATACCCATGTCTTTTGAAGAATGCACAAGTGGGTTTCTCCTTCTTCTTTTTGCTGGAAAAAGATGACTCAAGAGCAGCTTGTGTTGTTGATTTATTTTCTTTCTCATTGTTGTTTCTTTGTTTTCTTTCCTTGTCACTTGAAGTCTTTTTCTCTTTTGCAACAAGAGCATGAGATTTTGAAGACTTCAATCACCCATCTACACCAATTTTATTTGTTCCCTTATGAGGGATGAAGCAAACTCATCAAGAGAAGGCATTTTATATCTAGCACCAAAAGCATCCTTGGTAGCATAAAAGGTTGATACAAAAATAGAATAATCAGGACTAATTTTAGCAAGAATGGACAAAATCAACTAGGTGTCCTCTTTCTCAAGACCACATTATTTTAACTGTAATCTGAAAAACTTAAATTTAGTGAAGAAGTATTTAATACTATCAAAATCTGTAGGTTTCAAACTAATAAGTTCAATCTCCAATTCATATCCTTTCATTATATCTGTATACACCTAAAATTGGCTCGTGTCAAATTAAGTAAACATTTTAATATTTATCTTAATTCTTATTTCTTCTATCAATTAAATAAATATTCTAGGTTTATTTGATTGGTTCATTATCCCATAATTAAATAAAATCAATTTATTTAATTAAATTTCCTTAAATTCTTCTAAATGTCTCACATAATTAAATAATCCTACATTATTTAATTAATCATAAATTCCTCTATCCTAAGTCCTAATTTCATAAATCCACTTCATCTTTCCACATCACCTTTTCCACCTCACCATGTTGCACATGCAATTAAATATTCTAAATATTTAATTAGCTAATATTCCCTCACCCACATGTTCTATTTATCCTCCAATCTAAATTAGTTAACTCATTAATCAAATATGTTAACTAATTAATCATTTGAGTTCACTGATCAATCAATTCAGTCCACTCCCCAATTAATTCACTTAACTGGTTGGTTTATTCTGTTAACTATTCAATGAACTTTGTTAACTCCCTTGTTACATGATGGAGCTTGGACACTTGTCCCCTTTCTATTCACGCACATTCCTCAACCATTCTCAACCTTTGATCTTCTTATTTCTTCTCAACCATTGATCTTCTCTCATACATCTCTATAAATACAACCCTCCTCTTCTTCATTGATCCGTCCATCATTTGAGCAAACTTATGCTGCAAAAACACTAGCGCGCCTTTGGCACCCCATCTCCATATCATTTATCATCCATCAATAGTGTGTTGAATCTCATCTTCAATCACACAAAGTATCACATCCAACTTCATCTTGTCATCTTAAGGACTTCAAAGCAATGAAGCAAGCTTCCTGAGGGCCGTATTCATCTCCATCAAGATCAAGATAGAAAAGGTGAACAATGGAAGATGAAAGGTAAAAGGTTGTAAGTATGATTTGTTTTGTTATTTAAATCTCCTTATCTCCTTCATAGTCTATTGATGTTTGGGTTTATTATTGTTATTGATTAATCTACATTTTACCCTCACAATATCATGTGTTCCAAATAAACTCTCTAATATTGTTCAGATTTCATTTGGAGATTTACAAGATGAAACATGAAAATGAAGATTAGGGGAAATTGATAGACAAAGAGTACCAAAGACTTCATCTTTCCTATCAAACCATTTCCTCTTTTCTATTGCACTAGTAGGTTCTAAATATGTACCTATGGTCATTCTATGCAAATATAGTTTATGAAGAATATACTCCATTTCTTCTTTCCATTTATGGTAGGTATTGTTGGGAATTAAGGTGTCTCAACCTTGGTAATTTCTTGCATTAATTATGTTTGTATATATTAATTAATTGCCGATTTTGTAAATAAATTGTAAATTCCATATTGTCATGTTGTGCGATGTGGCACGGTGATGTGTCATCCTACATGGAAGATGACAACTTGTCATTTTGTCCTCACATGAGGAAATAGGTGTCCCACTTTATGGTAGGAGCATTTTTCCATGTGTCAACATCTTTCATGTTGTGTAAGGGAATATTGACTTAAACGGTTATGACAGATTTCTATGACATTTAAGAGTCAGAAATAGAAGCATGTAAGATAGGTGAAGACATGTGTCATAAGGCATCTTTGAAAAAGGCATATTTGGGTACCCTAAGGTGGACTATGACATGTTGTAATAGAATATGCTATTTATAGCCTGCGTATGATAGATTCTCTTATAGCTATAAGTTGTAACTACTATGATAGATTCTATGGCGGTCGTAAGTGTCGTAAGAGCATATGTCATAGCCCATTTTGGAAATAGGTGACCTCTTTGGGATGGGAGCTATGGACAAGTGTCAGGAACATTCTACAATGTTGACCAAGTGTCCTTAGGCATGGGTTTTGAGCCATGAGGCCAAGTTGGATGCCCATCCTAAGATAAGCCCAATGTTGCCTTGTATATTCTATATAAACAAGTGCTTGGAGAGAGAGTTGTATCATAGGTTTACAGGTACTATTATGCTACCAGATTGACTCCATACATGAGTGTCAAAGACCATTGAATCTTTCATTGCAAGTGTATTGTAAACAACTTTTAGATTTGTTAATACATTGTGCAGGTTTCTAAGTGTGGGGTTTTTCACTCGATAAGGGTTTTGCCCACCGTAAATCTTTGTCTCTCTTTTTCTGTCTTCTTTCTGGTTCATGTGTATTGCTGCAATATCTTGTTTAGATGTTCTATGTTGCTATAGTTGTAAGGATTAATTTGAATTTACATAGCCCTCTCCTCATTAGATTAGTGTAGGAAGTGATTTCTACACACCTAGATTCCTTTTAGTTGTTATCAAAGCCTAGCCAGTTTTGGTCTTAGCTATTGGGCAGCAGTTTTTTGAGCTAATCTTAAGTTGAGTGGGATTCTATGTAGAGTATTCTAAATTCTATTGTAGTAAGGAGATGGCAAGCACATCCAGAAAATTTGAAGTGGAGAAATTCAATGGCACTAATTTTGAGCTGTGGAAGCTCAAGATGGAAGACATGCTTGTAGATTGAGATCTTTGGGAAAGTGTTAATGGAACTAAACTAGCTACAATGTCACAATATGAGTGGGATCTCAAGGATTGGAAGGCTAAGGGTCTCATAAGACTTAGTCTTTCTGATTTTGTGTTGTTAAATGTCCATGAGGAGAAAACTGCAACCTTGCTTTAGAAGAAGTTGGGAGATGTGTATCAAGCTAAATCCCTAGTTAATAAACTTTTTCTAAGAAAGAAGTTGTATTCTCTTCGAATGGAGGATGGAGGATCCGTCGCTGAACATGTGAATGCTTTTAATATGATGGTTGTACAATTAACATCTATTGGTGTGAAAATGGAGGAGGATCGGTGTATGACCCTGCTTTGTTCTTTGTTGGACTCATCAGATCACCTTGTCATGGTTATTGGAAGCACCACATCCACATTCAAAATGGATAAAGTGGTTTCTTCGTTGTTATCTAAAGAGATGTGGAGAAAGTCTTCTGATGTAGCCAAAGAGGCTCTTGCAGTTCATGGAAGACCCAAGGAGAAAGGGAAAAAGAAGGACAAGAAAGCTGAGAAGGGTGGATCCAAATCCTATGGGAGATCCAAATCTCCTAGAAAGTCCAAGGCTATCTATTGGAACGGTGGTAAATCTGGGCATTTCTGAAAGGAATGCAAAGAAGAAAAGACAAAGAAAAAGAAGACCCCAGATTTAGATTCTGACAAATCACAAGATGATGGAGATACTTTCATCGCAGCCCTGGCAACCCATGCATATGATGATGTGTGGATGATTGACTCTGGTGCATCATTCCACATGACCTCGCATCGAGATTGGTTTACTAAGTATGAGGAGTTCGATGGTGGAAAGGTGCACTTGGGTGACGACTCTCATCTAAAGATTGTTGGTCATGGAAGAGTCTCTATCCGATTCCCTGATGGTAGAGTGAAGGGGATCTCTGGGGTTATGCATATCCCAGGATTAGCATAGAACCTACTTTCTGTAAGTACTTTGAATGATGCAGGTGTGCAGGTTGTCTTTTCGAAAGAAGGATGCAAGATGACTAGAGGAGCTATGGTGCTTGCTAAGGGTACTGGGAGAGGTACTATGTTTTAACTAGAGGCATGCATTTGACAATGCAATAGTTCTTCTGATTCAAGGAAGAGGGTAGCAATCACTTCATCCCCACCATCTGAATGAGCAGTTAAGAGATTTGTTGTTTCTAGTTCTGATGTTTGTAATCATGCCTTGGAAGTTAAACTTCCTACTGAAAAGATAATGTTATGGCATAAGAGATTTGGCCACATTGGTGAGAAGGGTCTGCGTACCCTGAAAAATAAAAAACTCATTGAGGGGTTAGATGATTGTAATCTTGAGTTTAACTTTTGTGAACATTGCATTTATGGAAAGTACAACTGTGTTTAGTTTTATTTGAGTTCTCATAAGTCTTCTGGTATGTTGGACATTATTCATTATGATGTATATGGTCCTTCATTATCAAAATCTATATATTTTGTATCTTTCATAGATGATTACAGTAGAAGGACATGGATTTATTTTCTCAGAAGCAAATCTGAAGCCTATAGTAAGTTTAAGGAGTTTAAGGCCTTTGCTGAAAAGTAGGCTGGTAGAAAGATTAAGTGTTTGAGAATTGACAATGGTGGTGAGTTCTGTTCTACAGAATTTGATAAATATTGAAAGGAATTTGGGATTGAAATACATAAGACAACTCCATACACCCTGTAGCAAAATGGAGTTGCAAAAAGGATGAAGAGGACACCGATGGAGAAGGTTAGGAGTATGCTTACTAGAGCTGACCTAGAATGAAAGTTTTGGGCTGAAGTTGTTGCCACTGCTTGCTATCTTGTTAATAGATCTCCTACATTAGTTCTTGTTGGAAAGACACCCATGGAGGTGTGGTCTCATAGAAATCCTTCAATAAGGCATCTTCGCATTTTTGGTTTTGATGCATATGCACATGTGCCTAGGGAGAAGCGATCAAAATTAGAGAACAAGGATGTTAAGTGTATCTTCATTAGCTATGGTGTTGGTGTGAAAGGATACAAGCTTTGGGACCCTATGGCTGTAAAAGTGTTGTATAGTAGAAGTGTCATCTTCAGAGAGATTACACCTTCTTCCACTATTTTATAGCCAGAAGAAAAAGAAAAGAAAGAGGATGTTGTTCAATTTCCTGCTACTCCTGAGAAGACTGAACAGAAAGACAATGTTGGACCTGATGATGAGGAGAGCTCTAGCAGCTCTGAAAGCTCAGATGAAGAAGCTGAACCTCAACCTCAGCTCTTGAGGAGGTCTACATGGATAAGAAAGCAACCTGAAAGGTTTGGCTTTACATTTCTTGATTCTAGTTGTGCTTTTTCTTTGCTTACTAACAGTGATGAACCTAGAATTGTATTAGAGGCTATGGATATGAAAGATGCAGGTTCCTGGAAGGAGGCCATGGAGGATGAAATGGTTTCTTTGGAAAATGGTGCAGGAGCACCTACCTGACAGCTGGTCTTGATAAGGCAGTTAGTTGTTTTAGGTCTTGTTTATGTTTCCAAGAAGGTCTGATAAGACCAAACGCATGTAATAAGGTCATGCTGATCATGATAAGATCATGCTGACCAGGCTTTTACTATTTTTAGTTAAGTTTGTTAGAACAGCTGTCATGCTGTAGGGTCCGGTTGGATCTCCCAGCCACCTGGAGAGTTCCCAGCCGCTTGGAGTCGGGTCAGTAGTACTCGTAGGGAAATCTATTTAAGCATGAGGATTGAGGATCGGACGATATAGCATATCATCGATTAGACTTTGCGAGAGTGAGGCAGAGAGAGAGAAACTGATCATTGTATTTACATCTTTTGAAATGAAATAAAGTGTTCCTATTTGTGTTCATCCTCTGTTGAATTCCATTACTTGATCGATTTGCTGGTTTGGTGGCTGTATGGATTCACTGATCCATTCCACCGGTTGATTCATCTGATCGGTGGAATGGTCATGTACAGTAGGTTAGGTTGTAGTTTGTTTTCTGTTTGCATGCAGGTGTGCAGGATCACCGTCGAGAGATGTTGAAGACCCTAGCATGGGTATGTGCTAGGTCGAGCTGATAAGTTTGAGTTGGAAGATCACCCTGTGAGTGGATCGGGTCATCCCTGGAGGATCGGTGAAGTGAAATTTCGCTAAGGCTGAAAGTTCGTCAAAACGGCATCATCAGGATATCTTGGTGAATATCCTGCAGTCAGTTTGGGTATCGTCATCCGGATAAGTGAAGATGAGCATGATGCTTTCGAGTGCATGAAGTGCAAGTGCGTCGGGGTGATCATCATCAGAAGTGGCCGAGGAGGAGCGTATCGGCATCAGGTTGAAGATCGGGTTGATCAAGTTGATCGCGGGTCGAAAAAAACTAAGTTTGGCCAACAGCAGGATATGACGTCATCATCATCATGATATACGTCATCAGGACATTTCAGAGCGGCAGGATATTGAGAAGCTGCAGGTGACGTCATCGTCATCAGGATCTACGTCATCAGGATATCGGGTGACGCAAGCGTCGAGGGGACGGTGCGAGGGGTTAAGGTTTGTCATCATCAGGATAAATGGAAGGAACCGGATGTTCTTTATCCTGTTGAATATCATGATGTTGAATATCATGATGCTGAAGGAAGAGAAGACGGAAGTTGTCGCTGAAATGAACAGTGGACGTCAGGAGGATGTTCGCGCTGGTCGAACATGATGATGCTGCCGAACATGATGATGCTGTCGATAATCGAGTAAGGTGATGTTGTTGACAGGCGAAAGTGCGAAGGCTTGTCTGTAGGAGGATATCGGTCGGCAGGTGAAATATGATGATGATGCTGACAGTGAAGTCAA
The DNA here is from genome assembly GCA_027924645.1 of Cunninghamia lanceolata. Taxonomy (NCBI): domain Eukaryota; kingdom Viridiplantae; phylum Streptophyta; class Pinopsida; order Cupressales; family Cupressaceae; genus Cunninghamia; species Cunninghamia lanceolata. The sequence continues at coordinate 4,726,350 of BSBN01001253.1, read as the reverse complement.
ATATGATGATGATGAGGATGAATATGATGATGATGATGGGCTGCAGACATCCATGCTATATTGTAAGGTTATAGTGTGGATGCCTCTGCATCATAGTGGTATCAGAGCTCAGCAAAACATCTGGGCTGTTGTGTGTTGATTCTGTCACCGAAAGGGTAGAGGTAGAGATAGAGTTGAATTGTGTGTTGATTGAGAGGTTGACAAAATGCCTCCGAAAGGTAGTGGTACTGCAAGGGAATTGCAGGAAATGAAGGAGAAACATGCTAGAGAGATGAGGAAGATGAAGGAGCTTGCTGAAGCACTTCAAGCCAGGCTTACAGCCCTGGAAAAGAACAAAAAGAGGGAAGTGGAAGACAGTGAGTCTGAAGAAGATGAAGATACTGTTGAAGAGTATGAAGAGGTAGCTAAAGATCTAGATGCTGAAGACCAGAGACTGGCAAAACTGTTAAAGGCAGTGCAGAATGATAAACCTAAGGTAAAGGTTGATGTTTCCAAGTATACTGGAAGCTTGAATGAAGAAGAGTTGTTGGATTGGATTGCTGCACTTGATAATCACTTTGAATGTGAAGATGTTGCTGAGGATCAGAAGGTAAAGATTGCAAAGACCAAGTTAGGAGGTCATGCTTTGGTATGGTGGGATTATGTACAATCTGAGAGAAGGAAACAAGGGAAGTCAAAGATCACTTCATGGGATAAGATGGTAGCAAGGATAAAAGGGAAATTCTTGCCAAGGGATTATGAAATCCAGATGTTTAAGAAGCTGCAATTTTTAAAGCAGAAGGAAAGGGATGTGAAGGCATACACTGAGGAGTTTTATAAGTTAAGTATGAGATCTGGTCATCATGAGAATGAGGTAGAAAAGGTGGCTAGGTACTTGGCTGGTTTGAGATTTAACATATAGGATGAGTTAGTTTTAGCTAACCCTAAGAATGTGGAGGATTGTTACCAAATGGCAATTAGGATTGAAGAAAAGATGAATAGAGGACATGATAAGTCCATGAGGGGAAGAGGAAACCATAGGGGAAGAGGAGCAGCCCCTACACAAAAGCAAACCAATGAGGGTCAAGAAGACACTGGTAAAGGACAGGGACAGTCTGATTTCAGAGGTGGATGGAAAGGTAATAGAGGAAGATTTGGAGGTGGCAGAGGTTCTACTACATTTTCAGGAAAATGTTACACCTGTGGAGAGTTTGGTCATCCATCTTTCAAATGTCTAGAAAACAAAGGTTCATCATCCAGAAATGATAGAACTAATGACAAGAGAGTACAACTGGTACAAGAAGAGAAAGTAGAAGAAAGTGCGCAGAGTTCAAATAGAGAGCCTGATAATTATGGATATCCAGAGAGTGGAGAATCATTGATGCTAAGGAGAATTAGTTTGCAGGCATCAAAGGATCTGATGCAAAGAAGAGCTCTTTTCAAGACCACCTGCAAGAGTAAAGGTAAAGTATGTAAGGTTGTCATTGATACTGGTTCAACAGACAACATGGTATCTCAGGAAATGGTGGATAAACTGCATTTGAAAAGGATTCCACATCCACACCCTTACAAGGCATCTTGGGTGAGTGATAGTCATTCACTTTTTGTCTTTGAACAGGCATATGTGGATTTCCAGATTGGAGCATATCAGGATAGAATTTTGTGTGATATTTTGCCTATGGAATGTTGTCACCTACTGTTGGGTAGACCATGGCAATTTGACAGAAGGGTACTATATGATGGGTATGCTAATACCTACACCATCAAGAAGGATGGGAAGACTATTAAGTTGCTGCCATTGCAGGCAAATGCTGCAGTATAGAAGGCAGCCCAAATCATTTTAATGGGAAAGGAGTTTGTGCAGATGCCTAGAGGAGCAGGCATAAAGGTAGTTAAGGACACTGCAGGGAAAGGAGTTGTTACAGACAACAAGCTGAAGAAAGTTTTAGTTGTGACTGACAGAGGTCAGCAGCAGGTTCAGAAACAGGGGTGCAAACAACAACCAGTTGAGAAGAATGACAGGGATGTTGTCATAGTTGGGACTATTGTTTGTCCTATAAGAGTTGCAAGAAAGACAAGCTTGAACATTTCAGAAGTTCAAGAGGCAGTTCAGAAAGAGGTTCTGGTCAGACAACCTGACAAACACAGGGTATGTGAGAGAAAGGCCTACATTGACAGGCATGAGGATTTACTTGCCAGCAAGCAAGTTACAGTTCAGAAGTCTTGGAGCAGCCAAGAGCCAACAGAGGACAAAGCTGGAATAGGGCAACATATTGCAAAGGCAAAGTATAAAGGTGGAGGACTTCCACATACTAAACTCATGGGACATGAGTTCTTTTCTGTTGGGGAGTATGGTGCAGGAGCACCTACCTGACAGCTGGTCTTGATAAGGCAGTTAGTTGTTTTAGGTCTTGTTTATGTTTCCAAGAAGGTCTGATAAGACCAAACGCATGTAATAAGGTCATGCTGATCATGATAAGATCATGCTGACCAGGCTTTTACTATTTTTAGTTAAGTTTGTTAGAACAGCTGTCATGCTGTAGGGTCCGGTTGGATCTCCCAGCCGCCTGGAGAGTTCCCAGCCGCTTGGAGTCGGGTCAGTAGTACTCGTAGGGAAATCTATTTAAACATGAGGATTGAGGATCGGACGATATAGCATATCATCGATTAGACTTTGCGAGAGTGAGGCAGAGAGAGAGAAACTGATCATTGTATTTACATCTTTTGAAATGAAATAAAGTGTTCCTGTTTGTGTTCATCCTCTGTTGAATTCCATTGCTTGATCGATTTGCTGGTTTGGTGGCTGTATGGATTCACTGATCCATTCCACCAGTTGATTCATCTGATCGGTGGAATGGTCATGTACAGTAGGTTAGGTTGTAGTTTGTTTTCTGTTTGCATGCAGGTGTGCAGGATCACCGTCGAGAGATGTTGAAGACCCTAGCATGGGTATGTGCTAGGTCGAGCTGATAAGTTTGAGTTGGAAGATCACCCTGTAAGTGGATCGGGTCGTCCCTGGAGGATCGGCGAAGTGAAATTTCGCTAAGGCTGAAAGTTCGTCAAAACGGCATCATCAGGATATCTTGGTGAATATCCTGCAGTCAGTTTGGGTATCGTCATCCGGATAAGTGAAGATGAGCATAATGCTTTCGAGTGCATGAAGTGCAAGTGCGTCGGGGTGATCATCATCAGGAGTGGCCGAGGAGGAGCGTATCGGCATCAGGTTGAAGATCGGGTTGATCAAGTTGATCGCGGGCCGAAAAAAACTAAGTTTGGCCAACAGCAGGATATGACGTCATCATCATCATGATATACGTCATCAGGACATTTCAGAGCGGCAGGATATTGAGAAGCTGCAGGTGACGTCATCGTCATCAGGATCTACGTCATCAGGATATCGGGTGACGCAAGCGTCGAGGGGACGGTGCGAGGGGTTAAGGTTTGTCATCATTAGGATAAATGGAAGGAACCGGATGTTCTTTATCCTGTTGAATATCATGATGTTGAATATCATGATGCTGAAGGAAGAGAAGACGGAAGTTGTCGCTGAAATGAACAGTGGACGTCAGGAGGATGTTCGCGCTGGTCGAACATGATGATGCTGCCGAACATGATGATGCTGTCGATAATCGAGTAAGGTGATGTTGTTGACAGGCGAAAGTGCGAAGGCTTGTCTGCAGGAGGATATCGGTCGGCAGGTGAAATATGATGATGATGCTGACAGTGAAGTCAAATATGATGATGATGAGGATGAATATGATGATGATGATGGGCTGCAGACATCCATGCTGTATTGTAAGGTTATAGTGTGGATGCCTCTGCATCAGCAAGTGTTCAAATATTTGAGGGGTACTTCTAAGTATGAAGAACAAAAAGAGGGAAGTGGAAGACAGTGAGTCTGAAGAAGATGAAGATACTGTTGAAGAGTATGAAGAGGTAGCTGAAGATCTGGATGCTGAAGACCAGAGACTGGCAAAACTGTTAAAGGCAGTGCAGAATGATAAACCTAAGGTAAAGGTTGATGTTTCCAAGTATACTGGAAGCTTGAATGAAGATGAGTTGTTGGATTGGATTGCTGCACTTGATAATCACTTTGAATGTGAAGATGTTGCTGAGGATCAGAAGGTAAAGATTGCAAAGACCAAGTTAGGAGGTCATGCTTTGGTATGGTGGGATTATGTACAGAAACCCATCATAGTGGTGCCTTTACCTCTTGGACAGAAACCCGTTGGATGCAAATGGGTGTTCAAGAAGAAATTTGATGCATATGGCAGTTTTGAGAAGTATAAGGTCAGATTGGTTGCAAAGGGGTATTCACAAGTGGAGGGTATTGATTACGGTGAGATCTTCTCTCCCATTGTAAAGATGACATCCATTCAATTCCTGTTGTCTCTTGCAGCAGCTTATGACTTAGAGGTAGAACAAATGGATGTGAAAACAACTTTCCTTCATGGTGATTTGGAGGAAGAAATCTACATGTCACAGCCAGAACATTACATGGTGAAAGGTAAAGAAAATTTGGTTTGCAAATTTAAGAAGTCTTTGTATGGTTTGAAGCAATCCCCTAGGAGATGGTACTTGAATTTTGATGCCTTTGTGTTGTCAATTGGATTTGTGAGATTAAAATTGGATCATTGTGTGTATTATAAGTTTGATGGTGATCGTATTCTCATTGTTGCACTATATGTTGATGATATGTTGCTCATTGGGAAGGGTAAGAATATGATTTCTGATTTTAAATCTCAGTTGTCAGCACAGTTTGAAATGAAAGATTTAGGCGTAGCCAGGTACATTCTAGGAATGGAAATCAGAAGAGATAGAACCAACAAAAAACTTTGGTTAAGCTAGAGTAAGTATGTGAAGACCATGTTGGATAGGTTCAACATGGCAGATTGTAGACTATTGTGTGTTCCTATTTCTTTGGGGACAAAGTTTTCTATTGAGGATTGTCCAAAATATCCTAGTGAGGTGGAGGACATGAGCAGAGTACCTTATGCTAGTGTTGTTGGTAGTTTGATGTATGCTATGGTTTGCACAAGACCAGACATTGCCCAAGCAGTGGGAGTCCTTAGTCAATTTATGGCTAATCCTAGATGGGTTCATTGGGATGCAGTTAAGCAAGTGGTGCAGGAGCACCTACCTGACAGCTGGTCTTGATAAGGCAGTTAGTTGTTTTAGGTCTTGTTTATGTTTCCAAGAAGGTCTGATAAGACCAAACGCATGTAATAAGGTCATGCTGATCATGATAAGATCATGCTGACCAGGCTTTTACTATTTTTAGTTAAGTTTGTTAGAATAGCTGTCATGCTGTAGGGTCCGGTTGGATCTCCCAGCCGCCTGGAGAGTTCCCAGCCGCTTGGAGTCGGGTCAGTAGTACTCGTAGGGAAATCTATTTAAGCATGAGGATTGAGGATCGGACGATATAGCATATCATCGATTAGACTTTGCGAGAGTGAGGCAGAGAGAGAGAAACTGATTATTGTATTTACATCTTTTGAAATCAAATAAAGTGTTCCTGTTTGTGTTCATCCTCTGTTGAATTCCATTGCTTGATCAATTTGCTGGTTTGGTGGCTGTATGGATTCACTGATCCATTCCACCGGTTGATTCATCTGATCGGTGGAATGGTCATGTACAGTAGGTTAGGTTGTAGTTTGTTTTCTGTTTGCATGCAGGTGTGCAGGATCACCGTCGAGAGATGTTGAAGACCCTAGCATGGGTATGTGCTAGGTCGAGTTGATAAGTTTGAGTTGGAAGATCACCCTGTGAGTGGATCGGGTCGTCCCTGGAGGATCGGCGAAGTGAAATTTCGCTAAGGCTGAAAGTTCGTCAAAACGGCATCATCAGGATATCTTGGTGAATATCCTGTAGTCAGTTTGGGTATCGTCATCTGGATAAGTGAAGATGAGCATGATGCTTTCGAGTGCATGAAGTGCAAGTGTGTCGGGGTGATCATCATCAGGAGTGGCCGAGGAGGAGCGTATCGGCATCAGGTTGAAGATCGGGTTGATCAAGTTGATCGCGGGCCGAAAAAAACTAAGTTTGGCCAACAGCAGGATATGACGTCATCATCATCATGATATATGTCATCAGGACATTTCGGAGCGGCAGGATATTGAGAAGTTGCAGGTGACATCATCGTCATCAGGATCTACGTCATCAGGATATCGGGTGACGCAAGCGTCGAGGGGACAGTGCGAGGGGTTAAGGTTTGTCATCATCAGGATAAATGGAAGGAACCGGATGTTCTTTATCCTGTTGAATATCATGATGTTGAATATCATGATGCTGAAGGAAGAGAAGACAGAAGTTGTCGTTGAAATGAACAGTGGACGTCAGGAGGATGTTCGCGCTGGTCGAACATGATGATGCTGCCGAACATGATGATGCTGCCGATAATCGAGTAAGGTGATGTTGTTGACAGGCGAAAGTGCGAAGGCTTGTCTACAGGAGGATATCGGTCGGCAGGTGAAATATGATGATGATGCTGACAGTGAAGTCAAATATGATGATGATGAGGATGAATATGATGATGATGATGGGCTGCAGACATCCATGCTGTATTGTAAGGTTATAGTGTGGATGCCTCTGCATCAGCAAGTGTTCAAATATTTGAGGGGTACTTCTAAGTATTCCATATGCTATCATGGTAATGTGACAAGACCTCTACATTCTATTGATATTCATGGATTTGTGGATTCAGATTGGGTAGGTGACATTGACAGTAGGAGATCCACCAGTGCTTATGTGTTTACACTATTTGGTGGTGCTATTAGTTGGATGAGTAAGCGACAACCTATTGTTGCTTTGTCCACAACTAAATCTGAGTATATGGCAGCAACTCATGCTTGTAAGGAAGCCATTTGGCTTAAGATACTATGTTTAGATATTGGTGTTGATGCAGGTCAAATCATGATCAATTATGACAGTCAGAGTGCAATTTTCCTTGCGAAGAATCTAACTTTTCATGCTAGAACAAAGCACATTGATGTTTAGTTTCACTTCATGTGAGACATGGTTGAGGATGGAAAGGTAAATTTGGAGAAGGTAGATACTTTGAAGAATGTTGCAGATGCTTCAACGAAATCAGTGGGCACAGAGAAGTTCATATGGTGTTCGGAGTCTATGGGCCTATCAGGCTATAGCAGTTAAATCCTGTTATTCTATTGGCTCTGGCAAGGTGTTTGACAAGTGGGAGAATGTTGGGAATTAAGGTGTCTCAACCTTGGTAATTCCTTGCATTATTTATGTTTGTATATATTAATTAATTTCCTATGTTGTAAATAAATTGTAAATCCCATATTGTCATGATGTGGGATGTGGCACAGTGATGTGTCATCCTACATGGAAGATGACAACTTGTAATTTTGTCCTCACATGAGGAGATAGGCATCCCACTTTGTGGTAGGGGCATTTTTCCATGTGTCAGCATCTTTCATGTTGTGTAAGGGAATATTGACTGAAACGGTTATGATGGATTCCTATGACAAAATCTATGACATGTAAGAGTAAAAAATAGAAGCATGTAAGATAGGTGAAGACATGTGTCATGAAGCATCTTTGAAAAATGCATATGTGGGTGTCCCAAGGTGGACGATGACATGTTGTAAGAGAATATGCTATTTATAGCCTGTGTATTATAGATTCTCTTACAACTATAAGTTGTAACTACTATGACAAATTCTATGACGGTCGTAAGTGTCGTAAGAGCATCTGTCATAGCCCATTTTGGAAATAGGCAACCTCTTTGGGATGGAAGCTATGGACAAGTGTCAGGTACATTCTACAATGTTGACCAAGTGTCCTTAGGCATGGGTTTTGGGCCATGAGGCCAAGTTGGACGCCCATCCTAAGATAGGTCCAATGTTGCCTTGTATATTCTATATAAACAGGTGCTTGGAGAGAAATGTTGTATCACAGGTTTACAAGTACTGTTATGTTGCTACATTAAATCCAGACATGAGTGTCAAAGACCATTAAATCTTGCATTGCAAGTGTATTGTAAATAACTTTTAGATTTGTTAATACATTGTGTAGGTTTCTGAGTGGGGTTTTTCACCCGATAAGTGTTTTTCCCACCATAAATCTTTATCTCTCTTCTTCTGTCTTCTTTCTGGTTCATGTGTATTACTACAATATCTCATTTAGATGTTCTATGTTGCTGTAGTTGTAAGGATTAATTTGAATTTGCATAGCCCTCTCCTCATTAGATTAGTGTAGGAAGCGATTTTCGTACACCTAGCTTCCTTTCAGTTATGAGGAGTAAGGAGATCAATTTTAGGAATATCCATGATGATTATAGAAAAAAATAAGAGAATAATAGTAATATACCCTCACAAGCGAGAAATTAATCCCATTGTTCAAGAAAAAAATTCCACTTGTATGCCCTTTTCTAACACACCAGGGATTAAAAACAAGAGCTAACTTATGGTAAAAATATTAGATAGCTATTGAAAATTTCTAGAAAAGAGAAACACATGGATGAATAGAGCTCACTGATACCTTTCCAACACCTATTTGCTTTCCAATTTTTGAGTCTGTATGCTCAAGTTGTGGCCTCTGAAAGAACACTACCCTATTAGAGTCTGCACATGAGCGTGGCACAGAAATCGAGGCATACATAGAAACAAGCCACATGGAAATTGAGGCAAATTCAAAAAATTTTGGTACAAAAATTGAGGTAGCTAAGATTTAAAGTAGACTCTAAAAATATTGTCATGGAAATCGAGGCAGTTGGATAGAAATTTTAGCACGAAAATCAAGGTAATCGTACGGATTTTTTTGCACACAAAAAATCAAACTCTAAAAAATGCCCAAATATTTTGTTGCCAAAATATAGAGTGCCTTATATGAAAATAGAGGTTTTAACACCTTCTGAGCACAACCGTGAGGTCCATTTCTCTACAGGATGCATCGATTATATGCTCATGACCGAAACCCTCTTAGATTTGAGAAGAAACTTGCAGGTCTAGTGCTCTGATACCATGTTAGAGTCACCAAAGACTCATGGGAGACCATGATTCACCTAAAATACCACTTCTACAAGAGAGAGAGAAAAAGACAACCAGAGACAATGTGCATGAGAATTCAAAATAGAATATTGAATTAGCTCACTGAATTAAATTGAAAATACATGCAAAGGAGGTGAGTATAAATAGGCAAGGTGAGTGGGGTGAGGTGGCAATAAGTACCAATGAGAAATGTAACTTTAGAATCTCCCAAAATAGGGGGAGGTGGAGTAACTCCCATGTAGTGGATTGACACCTCACACACATGCACCCACTAACATGAATAAGGTCTATTAAATAACTCACAATTATTTAACTACCTATGCAAGCTTAAAAATAAAAATAAAGGAAAATAAATTCCTACACTAACATAATCTAGTCCTAAGTTGATTCTGACATGTTTATTTATTGGGATTGAGATTTTATTGTTTTAAGCTCAAAAAGGTGTTAAAATAGGTCCTGATTAACAAAGGCAACAAAATAGGTCCAACCAGTGGCTAAACTAATTGTAAAATGCTAGTGTACACATTTTATGACGTTACAATAGGTTCAAATTCAAATGTTGGGTTAAAGGATACCATGTCTAATGTGGTTGATTAGACCACTAAGGATTCAACCACAACTAACTAGGACACTCTTGGGGTCGCTATGACTAGGGTGTGGAAGGCACAACACAACTAAGAGGGGGTTGAATCAGTTGTATCAAAACTTTACCTGATCAATTTCACAATCACATTAACTTTCTTTAATTGCTTAATCTGATATGAAGAATAAGCATGAAAAGAGAAAACAAAACTTAAGCACATCAACACCATTCACACATGGACACCAAATTTTTACATGGAAAACCCTTAGAAAGGGAAAACCATGGTGAGTGTTAGCTCACAATATAATGTAGTAACAATACCAAATATCAAAGAGGCTCACTACCAAGAGGGTTCACTGCCGGTGGGTGGCTCACTACTAGTGGGTGGCTCATTTCCAAGGGTTGAACTGATATAGTAGCATCTACAACATGCTTGAGTTAAGTTCCATTGAAGCACAATATATCTCTCCTGCTTTGCCTTTTCAATCACACACTTTTTCTTCACATCTTTTCTCACATTCACAACTATCATGACTTCATTACATGTATTTATACTTGTCATCAAACTTGGAATGTATATCAAGGTCAGCATTACAATCTACGACATTAAAACTTTCTCCAAGGTTGACATACATACATAATTTTAAAATAGGACTGGACCTAAACAAACTTGTGAAGGAAATGAATGAAGGATGAACACATCATAGCTTAGCATAGACCCAAATACATCTTCACATGCTTGGACATGCTTCTACAATCCATGAATCATCTCCACAATAATTGTGATTAACCAAGTCGGTGAGAACAAGTGCACAACATCAAGAACACTTAGTTACATGCTTCTAAGAACTTCATTATAGCTTGTAGATCAATTACATGCCTTCACAACATTTTGGAAACATCATTGAATCATCTAAAGACCAACAGATCCAACCACAATAGATCTCACTTGAAGATTACAATCAACTTTTGAAACACAAATCAAAGTCTGCTCACCACAATCTCTGTCTAACTTTGTTGATTAGAAACTTACCTTCTGGAGCACCAAATCACAAAACCTTTGGAATGAAGAAATATAAGGACCTTGTAAGCTTGAGTCCAGAACCACAAGACCGAAGAACAGACTATGGAGGAATGCAGAGAAAAATACTTCCTCCCTGTCACACTGCAAACTCTATCAGGCACATTCTTCAAACTGGTGAAAAGAACTTTTTCTACACAGTGATCTAGACCACCAAATTCTGGATTTAGCATCTTCAAACACTTTTCTAAAACATATCCAAATCTCATACTTTGGTCTTCAATACTGAGGAAATACGGAACAAAACTCAGATAGTTATTCTACAAGCAAAAATACTCTACAACACACTATTTTCACTTGGAGAGCAAATTTTCTCAAAAACACTTAGAAACTCAATATAAAAAATATCTTCTCATCATCTTCAACACTTATATAAGACAATACAAAGCAACGAACTCATCATAAACAAGCATCAAAACAAGATCATAGTTGACACCAATGACAACACCGGTTAGCACATACTTGCAACATAGGGACCCCATTATTGTGGAATTTGATTATTGGGCCATGGCATTGACCAAGGTTTGTTACTCCTATTCATTTATGCATGCCAAGAAGATTTTTTTGAAGACTAGTTATAAGGAAAATTCCAACCCTGATACTATACCATGTAATTTAACTATTCTTCAACCAGTGGAGCCTTTTTCTTCAAATTTTTAATGTCTTGCAAAAGTTTGCACTAGTGTGTGAGATTTTTTTATCATAAACCTTGTAGATTTCTATCTTTTCTAGGGGTATTCTCTCAATAGATGTTTATTTTGGCACCTAGGACAATAGATAGAAGGGGTTTCAATATTTTTATTTTTAGCTTGCATCCCATCCAACATGGTTTTTATCTAGACTACGATATTGGTTTTCAAGTTATCAAGCTCTTCCATGAGTTTCCCTATTTTATCTCTTCCTTTTACCAGGGTAGACTTCCTAATCCCCCCTCAAGTTCACAAATAGATTCTACATAATTTCAAAATTTATTGGAGGCTTAACTTGGTAATATCCCCTTTTCCCATGAGGTCATGGGCACCCTGAGGTTCTTCCTCCAAACCTTGTGTTGGTTCCCAAATCTATAGATTTTCAAACCCTAAAAGTATGCCAAGCTTTATGATTAGGTTCAACAACTGATTTGGCCAATGAATGGAATCAACCAAGATAGTTGGAATTCCATGCACTTTAGGCTTTGCTATGCCTAGGTGGGTGTACCTCTTTATCACCACTGAATGTTAACACCTCAAAGACTAATTAGTGATGATTAAGAAAATTATAAATTTCATATAATTTTTTCAATTAAATCATCATTTTCAATCTAATTCAAACTGGCATAAAAGTCTAAAATAGATTACTTCAAACTATATTAACCACTACTCCTACAAATAGAAAATCAAAATTGTGTGCTTTGGAATTGAAATGATCAGTGCCTTTTCTTCCATAGGGAAATAGAGTCAAAAATATAAATGAATATGTGTCTTCCTTCTGGCTACAATTCAAATTGTTTGGCACTATATTGTTTATGACTGGCATAATCATGCAAAGATATCAATTATCTGGTTCTTCTTATTGATCCAAATGAATTCTCTAGGTTAATATGATTTACTTAAAGGAATTTAATTCTTACTTGAAGAAACCCAGTAAATTAACCACACAAAATAGGAATATGTTTTGATAAATCAAACATACACTTGATATACTGATCTAAATAATAAGGAAAAACCAAATTGGAGACAACCAAATAAAATTTTACCAATAAAATCAACAAACAATTGACACCAGAATTCAGGCACTAACTTAATGTAGTCTTTCCATTTTTGTGCTTTGGAAAATGGGCCTTTACAATGTCTTGTTTTTCCAAAATTCAATTCCCAGAGAGCTTTCCAATCAGTCTTGGTTTCCTTCTTATAGACATGAAGGAAGCAACAAGCTTCAGACCATTCGCATTCCAATATGATTGTTCACCCACCCACCCTTTCATATGACACTTTACAATATTTGTTTCTTGTAAGTCTTAATAAGACCGCACAGAATTCAAATACAATTGATGAAAGAAAAACATAGAAATTATGAAAAAGAAAAAGGGGAACATCTGATGCTTGTTGAAAGTCATTTGATGACTGATGAATATAGCAGAGTTGTTCTAAACGAGGTCCAATTGCTTTGCCACATTTTGACCTGATCAATCCTTTGCAGGAGAAAAATATTCCTTTTCTCATTGATACATTGTGTAGTCACTTGGCCACTTGTATTCTTGAATCTGAAGCACATTTGCCAAATGATCTTTCCATCTCTTGTTCAATAGTCCCCTGACATTTGTGATGAATTTGGTATACCCTACATTTAGTGCAATTATCCTGTCTAGGATCACATTGAAACTATGAACACTTATTTCTTCATCCTTTTGTAAATGACCAATAATATGGGAAACCATTTGATCACACTCTTTTTTCTAGTCTTCAAAATTTTTGAGCTGGTTATCTTCACCAAGAATTCTTGGGATGAATTGATGCTTGAAGGTCTTAAAGGATTCCATCTTTGCTTTTATTTTCTTGCTTTCTCCTGACACATACTAAAGTTCATCAATGACCATTTTGACCATTTTTTCGGTGGGCTTCAAAGTAGTAGGGGCATCTGGATTCCTTTGCAAAACTTTGCACAGTGTCATCATAGTATGATGAATAGGTTGCCACTTTTTTTGACAAAGGTTCTAAAATAGGAACATGAGCTTTCATATGTTCTAGTACTTGAGATAAAGATTCATAACAACTATGCACATCTCCTATCTTATCTAACACCAATTTGACTCTGTGTTCAAGAACCTTTTCAAATACATAAAAATCTTAGATCTCATTTCCCTTTTTGTGGCATCATTTGTTTTCTTCAGTTCCTCAATCTCCTTTTCCAATTATGTTTCAAAGCATTCATTTGATTAATAGAGACAGTATTAACACCAACTTCTTGAGACACAGGAGGTTGATAAGGCACAATTATCTTACTCTGAGGAGGACCAATTCCTTTCAATTGTTACCTCAATTTGACATTATCCAAATACAATCTATTCACCTCTTCATTCATTTCTATTTGACTTTTTTCATACTCAATCATTTTGAGTTCCATGTTATTTATAGCTTCTTGGGTGAACATAGCTAAATGTATAATCAAAGTGGTTTCTTCTAATGCTAATGTGTCCTTTAATGTTTTGACCATTGCAGTTCCTCTCATCTCCTAGATCACATCTAATAACCTTGGCTTTTATGTATTTTTTTGCTTATCCCATAGTGCCAAAGTTTTTGTCTTAGGATTATATCCCATGCCACTTACACCTTCTTCAGAATCAAATTTTGCAACCAACATAGGATCATCTTGATTCCTCACTTGATCTAGTAGAAACATCTTTTTCAATTCCATTCTAGGAATGATCAACATGTTACTTTTCAAAACCATTTGTCTTTCCTCTTGTGGGCTGACATTTATCTCATCCATTTTGATTTTCTTCAATGTTTGAGAAAAATTTGATCATGTTGGGATTCATTTGTTCCCATCTTATTTATTTGAACCTTTTACTCAAACTCTTTCATCTTCATCTTTATCCAAAAGTCTTTGAACTCAAGAGTTTTTATGAATTCATCATCATCCATTAACCTAAGAGAAGCCACTATCCTTTTCATTCTCATGCATCTCTGGTTCTCCTTGTATTTAGGTAGAATGTGGGGAGGCTGGATGCATTCATAGATCCTCATCACAGTATGATCTGGCAAATAGAACTAGCCACCAAAATTATGCATATGCCTCTTCTCAAGCTTCAGCACATGAGGTCTTAACAATTCTCTGATTTCAATTGGTAGCCTTGGTGAAACATTCCCAAGGGTGTCCATTATTCTAACTATAAAATCATCATGAAATGTCACATAGTTGCCATTCTTGCAATTACTATCCCAAGTGTAGCACCAACACTGCACATGCAATCTTTTGCCTTTTTGGTTAATCATGTTGATAGCCATTCTCTTGGTCCACCTTTTCTTGTTTTGGTACAAAATCAAGTGACACAAAAAGAATAATATCTAAAGGTGATAGGTGCCATGTTCTCTCTCACCTGGAGGAATCCATCATGCAATCCCTTTTCAATAACAAAAGTAAAGTCAAACTCAATATTGACTTCAAGATTTTGAATTCTCATTGCTATCATAATCAGCCCAATTGGCATCCTATCCTGAGCATCTATTCCCAATACTTGACATAGAGTAAAATATGTCTTCTTGAAATACACAGTAAAATCCTCCACTCGAAATGGCTCAATAGAAGATGTGGGAATATGCATTCTTTTATTATTTGCTCCTTTTCTCATGTACATTGGAAGCTCATCACTCCAATGAGTCTTCCTCAACTTAGTGTAATTCTCCTCACTCTTATGAATGCCAACTTTTGTGAGAGCTTGTTTGTTCAACATGAAGCATTCAATGATGGCAGCTCTAGTTAGTGTGACCAAGGTTGACACATCTGGTAATCTCATAGTTCTTGTAGCTGCATGATAATGTTGTGCTAGCACTCTAATGAGTTCAACATCTACAAAGACATTTGGTACCACAAGCTTTGCCAAATCAAGGGTCCATGGGTTTGAAACAGGGCCTTGAGAATCTTTCTTGTCACAAAAATACTAGAACAAGTTCCAACCTAAAATAGGGATTAGGGCATCTCTGCAGCCATGTGCTTCATCCTTAAATGTTTTCTTATAGCCCTTATCTACAGATTTTGGCAAAAGGTCTAAAATGGACTATTGCAATGGTCTCTTTTTATCCTTTGGAGCCGAAGGCTCCCCTTTCTTACCCATAGATTCATTTTTTTGGGTGGCATTATGCAATATCTATTGAACTGGGATTTTTTGAAAATGGTTTGTTTCACTGAGCTACTTGAAAGCAAGACTAGACAAAGCAGTGTATCAACTTTGACAAAAAAAATAGGTGAAATGCACTTACCCGATCAAGAAGCAATTGCAAAGCACACACACTAGGCTTCAAATTTGTCATCTCCGAGAACTCTAAACTTGTTTGATTGATCAAAATGGAGTGAAATTTCACATTTTATCAACCCCCGCATCAGTCATTTTTCCATTAATCAACTTCGTGCTGAGAGATACATAGATCAATGCAATCATATGATTTTGAATATACATTGTTGATCTAATAAGATTGGGCAGTTGAGATCTATTGACAATATTTGCCTTATATTCATAGTGAATGCATTTATATTGTAATCTCACTGCAGTAAATGAAGACCTTCACAGGGTAGCAGAACAAAAAACCCCAAGTTTTAGTTCTTACCACATTATCGCAGTCCATATTTAGTCATCATCATCCTTCATGCGAGGCCGCGGTAAACATTAGTGTTAAGTTAATAGCTTACCACTATCCCACACCTTCATTAAATAATGTGGCATTCCTGTTACGAGATGGCGGGAGCCTATGCTTTATTACTGCTAGCTCGAAAAGCACCATTAAGGATATGACTTCCATGCGGTGGGGCCCTAACAACCTTTAGACGTTAGGCTTGTTTACCGCCAACCCGCAACAATGATTTTTTTAGTGGCTAATATTCGCCAATTGGCTAATAGTTGAAATTGGGAATTCAAAATTTGGCTAATAGTACAAGATATAAGGTGACTCGATCCACCACATTTTTACAAAATTTTATTTTAGTCTTGGTTAAATCGCTAGAATATTTATTTTATTAAACTTTTAAACTCAAAAATTCACCACAATATTCGATACCTGATTAGATCAGATTCACCTAAATTTTATAAGTTATAGTAGAAAATGAAATTAATTTGCCAGTAATATTATATAATTATTGGTTACTTTAGGGCCATATCGCCAATTTTTAATCACCACTATTGATTTTATTCATAATCTAATGGTTGGGGTTGTATTCCATGGGTTAAAATGTACCTAGGGAGTTCCAATGCGGATTAAGCCCAAAATTGTATTTGTGTTGTTGATCTTAATTTATAATCTAATGGCTAGAGTTAAATTCTGCAAACCAAAATGTACCCACGAAGCTCCAATGCCCATGGGGCTCAAAATTGCATTTGGGCCATTGATCTCAATTTAAATCAATGACCCAAATGCAATTTTGAGCCCTATGGGCATTAGAGCTCCGTGGGTACATTTTGGCCCATGGAATAGAACTCAAACCATTAGATTATACATAAAATCAATGGTGGTAAAAAAGAATTTAGGGCCAATTTAAAATAATCAATGTTCAATTAAAAATATTAATGAATTATATGCACGAGCACTACACCTTAAACTAGTCAATCACTAGCACCCTTAGGCCCTTACTTTTCCATAGGAATTTGATTATTTTTAAAAGGAAGGATTCACCATGGTAATTAATGTGTTTACCTATTTTTCATCAAGATTTGCCAAGATTTCCTACAAATTTCTACTGATTTAAAAATATTTGCCAATAAAATTAATATTTTTTTCAAAAAAAGGAAAGATTTGCCAATATAAATTAATATTTTTTTCCAAAAAAATGAAAGATTCGCCAAGATTTTATATCTTTTTTAGGGGGGGTTTCTTAAAGTTATCATTGGCCAGCAGCTATTCTTATCCTTCATTGTTGTAGTGTGGTGACGGGTTATATCATACCACAAGCTCCCACACTCGTGCAAGGGACCCTTAGAACATGCTTTCTAGCTCCACAAGGATGCGGTACTAAACCAAAACATAAGTTAAGATAGATATACAAGGATATAACACATATATGATGGAAAATGACTTAGATGAAGGTTTTACAAAAGGATTTTTGGATTTTAGGGAATGAATGGAAAAAGGACTTAGACTCTTTTTTATGGATTTTAGAATTAGGGTTTGACAAAAATGGGTATAATCAAGTGAACTTTACTAGTCCTAACACCTTGCAAGAATATTGTTTAACTAGTTCAGGGTTTAACACATCACCACAATGCTTTAAACAAAGATGAATTAGTCTAAGTAATCTTCCATTTTTTCATCCTCTTTTTGTTTTAAGTGGAAGAGCTCCTCATTTCTATCCCTTATCTAATAGTAGTCCTGATATTTATCCAAAAATATTGTTTCCATAACTTTCCTTGAATTAATGGACCTAGTAGATAGTCCCATGAACCATTGCACTTTTGAGTCTTTCAAGGTTGAAGGAAATAGCTTCATTTTTTGGTTACTTGACTTGTAGTCATAAGTTTTATATAGGACTTTAAATTCAAACAAAATTAATTTGGGTCCTCTATGACCATACCTTGAAAGGTGGGTAGGATAGAAGGAAAAATATTTTTCATGGGGACGTCTTCATCAAGGTTTAAATTAATTGGGTAGGTGAATGTTCTTTCCACTCTTCTTTCTTCACATCCATTATGGTTCTCCATGATTTCTTTCAAAATATCTTCTCTTGGTTGCTCATTTTATAGAGTTTGATAATGAGTTTTGGGTTTCTCTTGTTCAAAAATTTGATTACAAGGACCTTCCCCTAAAACATATTTCCTCTAATGTTCAATTCTTACTTCTTGGTTTTGGGAGTTTTTGGTTGCAACCCTACTTGGCAAGTTTCTTTTTCTGACCATGTAGGTAAAAGAACTATTTATACTAAAGGATACTAGCTACGACTACCTAATCTTGACCCTAATGACACCTATGTAAGTCTCCAGTAATGATGTCAAAAAGCGATGAGGTATTATTGAACCTCGTACTTTAGTACATAATTACTTTGTCAATTTACGGGATGTCCAAAGGCTATCTACAATAGGGTAGTTTGGAGACTTTCCCTAGAAGTCTATCTACTCTATTTTAAAAGGAAATGCACACATATTACTCTACTCAACTAAAATTTAAAGAGTTAGCTATGAAAATAAAATGCTTGAACTAGATTAGAAAGACTAACTATGGAATTGAAAAATGTTTATGCTTTTTAAAGTAAAGAATACTAAAAAGTAAATTCTCTAATCACATAATTGTCGAATAAAAATGAAATTAGCACTAACTACAAATCTTTTTTTGGTATTTCTACAATACAAGCAACACATGTAGACAATGAAATATTTAAGACTCTTTTCTAGGTTTCTGAAGTTCCTTTTTAATGATAGAACGTGCAAGAATTTCACACATAAACACAACACAATGCTAATAATCACAATAAACCTATTGGCCAACACAATATAATGGCTACAAGATTTACTTCACATATTTATGAAAACAAATGTCAAATACTTATCTACATAACACAAGTCTATCTTCTCCATTGAGTGACTAACTCTTCAGAGATCAAACCATTCTCAAATTATCATGCTTAACTCAAAGATTATAGAAGATAAAAGACAATATTGCATTCATTAAGAATATCACTCAAGTTTGGCAAACCATTCAACTAGAAAGATAGATTCAACATATGTCTTTTGCTTGCAAAGATAAAAGATAGTAATAACTAATAACTCTAATAACTTCTTAACTACTAAACTACAAATTTATGAAAGATTCCTAAGATATAGCTACATGATACACATGCACACACTATTTAAGTTTCATAAGGAGTCTCGATAGAAAAGAAATAAAAAAGTATGTTAACAAATTAATGTAGAGTTTTTTAGCATAAATTGAGGAAGTGTCTTCGACAATGACTCCTAATAGGAATCTATTGTTATGATATTTCTCGGAAATAAATGTAAAAATCTGTAAAATAGTAGACCACTTTTAAGGGGTGACCTCCAATAATCATAAATTAATATGTGAATTAAGTATTAGAAGATATGATGGTTTGGGAGAGTCTCTCTCTTCCTTATTTATATGTATAACTATGTAGGGACACACCCCTTCATCCTAACTAAGTTATCTTAAGGAATATCTAAGACTAATAAATGAATATATTAAGGTTAAGCTTGCCACAAGTGCTTAACTTATTATAATTATGATTATATCATATTATGATCATAACATTCCCATTCCCTTCAAAAAAGTGTTTCCCTCAATGCTTAGTAGCTCTAGATTTTTTTCCATGAATTGTTCATCATTCCATGTTTTAGTATAGATGAAGATCTCATCAAAGAATACCAACACCAATTTTTGAACAAATAGGTGGAATACTAAATTTATGAGGCTTTGAAAAGTTGATTGGGTATAAGTGACCCCTAATGGTCAACATAAATAATAACTCAAAATGACCCTCACATGTTCTAAATGTAGCCTTATTTATATCCTCTTCCTTTAGTAAAACTACAATACTAGAATCATCTACTAATTCATAAATAATATGAAACTTATCTTTGAGAGTCATCTTCTTGAGCTCCATGTAATTTGGGTACATTCTCCATGACTTGTCCTTCTTGTTAACCATAATCATTGGGGAAGAATATACACTTTTGTTGGGATGAACACTAATTCTTAGTATTAATTCAATGGCTTGATCATGGTCTCTGATTGGAGATAGACCCTTGGGTTCTTGAAAAACATGTTGATGGTGTTGAATGATCTCTTTAAGTTTTGGTTGATCTTGAGTTTTCATGACTTGTGCTTCTATAAAATGTAGTTGTGCTCTTGTGGTGTAAGAACCTTTCTTAGGAAATTTATCCATCTTAATATGGGAGCTAATAATTTTTCTTAGTGGAGATTGTATCCCTATAAGTTTATAGTTTTCCCCATGTTTACTAAAATTCATGTATAAGTCTTGAAAATTAAAAGGAATTGTTCCTAACTATTTCAGCCATTGCACGCCTAAAACTACATCTACTCCCCCAATTGGGATAGCAAACATTTCTAAATATAGTTGATAATTTTCCATCGAGAGTTTTATATGATGGCATATACAACCACAAGAGAGTTGTTTCCCATCATCTATCGTGACTTAAAAATTAGATATTGGATACACAAAATAATTGAGCTCATTATCTAATTGTCTATCAATAAAGTTGTGTACTACCTGAATCAACCAACAATGTCACCTTTCACTTTTTGATATAAATAATTACTTTAAGTGATTGTGGTGCACTTGTGCCATTCAATGCATGTAGGGAGATAGTATTACATTCTACTTCCTTAGAATTCTCATGATCAAGTTCCACATTTGGTTCTTTTGTAACTACTTCTCTCTCTTGTTCAACCTCATTCTTGATAGTCATTAGTGTTTTCTAACTATTAGTACACTTATCAATTCTAGTCCATTTTCAATCACCATTCCAACAAGAGGTAGAGAGATTACTAAATTGTCTTGGGTTAAATAATTTGTCCCTATTTATTTCAATAGAATTATTTTTGTCTTTTAATCCCATGGTTTGACCTTGTGTGGAACTTCTAGTGGTGGAGTTTTGTTTCTCAAGTGTCACATTTGGTTCTTTTGTAGCTACTTCTCTCTCTTCTTCAACCTCATTCTTGATAATTGTTAGTATTTTATCACTATTGGCATAGTTATGACCCCCCAAACCATTTTCTATCTTTGAACATAGATATGTTTCTCTTTTGGTTTCCTCTTGTTGAGGAGATTGATTACTATTTTTCCTAGGATTATGTAAGTTGTTCTCATTTCTATCAATAGGATTAGTCACAATTTTATCTTCCAATAATGTGGTTTGACCTTGTGTAGAAATTTTGGTGGTAGATTTATGTCTCTCAATACATAATTCTTATTGCATAGCTTTCACAATTGTTTAAGGTTTCAACAAATGAACATCATGTTTAATTTGGTCATTAAATCCATTGATTTAGAGTTGTAGCCTCTGATAAGGTGTCACATCTTGAGTTTGAATTGTTAATCTAATATGCTTAGAATTATATTCAGCTATAGACCCTATTTGTTTTAAATTTGTTAGTTGGGTAAAATAGGTTCCCTTCCATGGTTTCTCATAATGGGCTACTAAGTCATTTGTAAATTCTTTCCAACTAAGCAATTGTCCTTCTGTTTTCCTCATCATCCAAAGGCACCATTGATAAGGTTCATATGTTAAATGTAGTGAGGCTATGTCAACCATTGCATTGTTTGTTATATTATGAAGCTTAAGGTATTGTTCCATGAGACTTATCCATGAAGTCACATCAGTACCATTAAACTTAGGGATATTTATTTTGGCTAGGTACAATTTTGGATCTTGAAAAGGTTGTTTTATCCTTTAATTTTGTTTATTAGGGTTGTACCTACCTAGGTGGTTTTGTTGGGACTTCAATTCATGTAATATTTCTTGTTTAAACCTATCTAAACCTTTATTGAAAGATGATGCAAGTGGGTCAATCAAATTATCCTTGATAAAATGTACGATTATTTCACATCTAGGAGGAATTTTTCCCTCAATTTTAGGTGGTGGAGAATAAAGGTCATTAGATTCAATTTTTTTTAAAAAGACTTTGAATCCTAAAGATGACATGGATTTTGATGTGAATGTATTTTAAACTAAATTTTTTCAATATCTTTCCAAAAATGTAAAAAAAAATCCAAAAAATCCAAAAATTGTGGCCTATAGAGTAGAATAATAAAAATATTGACATAGCTTTGACCACTAAATTACAAAGTATATTTTATCTCTAATAATAAAATACAAAGAACTAACCCAACCTAATTTTTTTTTATCTTTCCAAAAATGTAAAAAATGTAAAAACATTCTAAAATTTGTGGCATTTAGAGCCAATTAATGAAAAAAAATTAAAATAACTTGTGTAAAACTTATGATAGAACTTTGATTTTTTACATGAAACCTTACCTATCAAATACCTCAAACCCCAAAAAATTAAGTCCAAATTCACAATGGTTTGAAAGTTATAGCAGAAATAAAAATCTTAGCCCAAATCATAGCTCTCATACCACTTGTTATAATATTTCTTGGAAATAAATGAAAAAATCTATGAAATAGTAGACCACTTCAAGGAGGTGACCTCGAATAATCATAAATTAATATGTGAATTCAATATTAAAAGATATGATGATTTCGGAGAGTCTCTCTCTTCCTTATTTATATGCATAACTATGTAGGGACACACTCCATCCTAACTAAGTTATCTAAAGGAATAACTAAGACTAATAAATGAATATATCGAGGTTAAGCATGACACAAGTGCCTAACTTATTATAATTAGGACTATATCATATTATGATCATAACATCTACTATCTGTAAAGGCTTCATCTACACTTAATTAATTGAAGTGGCTAGTTTCACTACTAAATATGAGGGATCTTTGGCACAAACAAGATGGATCTTTGGTGGTTGAATGTGTATCATTCTAAAGTTTGTGGTTTGTGTTGGCACCACCTTCTCTATAGTTCATTGACCCCATTTTCTTTGGAGTCCTCTATAATGTGCAAGTCTACCTCCACCATCTCTAGAGCTGAAGAGTCCATAGTGTTTCTTGAGTATTTCTAGAATTCAAGTATGCTTCTCCCACAAGTGGCCAAGGTACCCTACTAGAACAAAGTACATCTTTTTCATAGAATTTGTTAGCATTTTACCTTGATTAATTAGCAATAAAAAAAACACAAATATGCAATCTATTATACCTCCAGTAATCAATAGTTTCTCAAAAAACATTCATTAACATGAATAAATAGGTGGAGAAAGGGGGAAAAGGGTACTTTGTCTATGGATATGATGGGGTTGGATTTAGCCTCATCAGTGAGTTTATCAAGTATTATAGCACAACAAATATTGTGGCTTACACATGATAATGATGTTGCTGGTTTTTTGTGCATTGTATATGTTGATTTACATGTGGTGGTATTGTGACAACAACCATAAGTTATTTGAATGAAGAACTTACAACCTCTTATGAGTTTAGTGTTTGTTAAAGCATGATTAGTGATGCAGGAGCACTTGTGGCAAATCTAGAGATCATTCTGCATAACTTGAGAGAAAGATAATGTTATGGAAGATGGCACAAGGTACCATAAGTAGTCAGGAGTAATTTTATGTTAGTGTGAGCTACCATAAGTGAGGAGCTAGTAGTGGTGGCTATACTAGAAACATACATGTGTATCAAAAGTGTTAAAAGTTGTAACTATCCATGTGGAGACATCACACTTGGTGACTTATATGGAGTGCTAAAATTGTGTATGGTTAGATTGTAGTTGCATGAATCTTTGTATTCCATGGGTTGTTTGAATAGTTAGATAATTGGTTTTCCCATGAATTTGTCTATATATTCATTTGTGTGTATGTGCCAAGGTTACTCACTTGTTAGAAATTGAAGACATTTGTACATTGTTGGTGTGTGATAATTATAGTGATTACATAAGAAAGGTATGTTATAGGTTGAGACCATGTAAAAGGTCCAAAGACCTTGTTATATTAAATTAGTGTTGATTTTTGCATAGTATAACTATGAACATATTTTGGTTATGGGTTTTCTCTTGAAATGGTTTTCCATGTAAATTTATATCTCATGTGATCTTGTGGATGGAAAATATTGATGTGTTTGTTAGTCACAACAACAAGAATAAAAGTTTACAACAAACCTTCATTCATCTTGAAAGATATGATGAATTCTGAGAGAATTCATAATCCCAAGTCTCCATGAGTTAGGTCTTGACTATCTAATCACCACTCAGGGTTGTTGTGTCTTGTTGTTATCCATGTTGGGGCCTTACACACTTGTATTCATGATTTCCATAGAATCTGTCAATAATACTCACAGATATCCTATATATAATACCTGATCTACATATATCCTTGATAATTATGTTAAATCTTACAACATCTAGTTAGGATTCGTGTAAGTTGATATGAATTTATCCTAACTTTGATCAATTCTTCTGAAACTATTTCCAATTCAGGGTAGCTCTCAAGATATTTCTAACTTTGATTAGTTCTTCTGAAACTACCTCCAATTTCAACTAATCTTTTCTTCTACACCTTAAATTTTATTAAAGAATGTGCCTATAAGCATGTATTTAACTGATATTTGCCATTATTTGTATGATATTTACTTTGATTTGTATTTCTCACTATAATATGCTTTGAATATATCATTATTTGTATCAATTCAGCATGTACTTACAATATTTTCTTATGATTTTTAGTTACCTATGATTATTTATGAAATGAAATCAAAAGATGATGATTATAAAATGAAATCTTAGAATTATTAAGTTTCATTCAATGATCCACATACATATTCTGATACTGTCATGAAAAGAAGATGAAACCAAACCATACTTCACCAAGAAGCTCCACAATTACGCATGGTTAGTATGAATCTTCAAAGGAAAGGTGATGACAATATGCAATTAATTGAATGCACCTCAAGAGAGCACAACAATTCACAATTACACATCAGAAATCAATAGAAGATTGTAATGTCGAAAAATGTCCCCTTGGGGGCTTTTCCCTCATAAGGTTTAGCTCCTGGATCTTTTGCATGCATTTAGGACATCTTAGTTCATAATTTAGCTTCCCGATGGAATTAGCCCTAGGTAACATGACAAATGGGACCTAGGAGGACCCCTTGAGCTGTACCCTACCCAAAATAGGGGGAGGACTTGGACGTCTGCGCCCTAGTCCTACCCTATTTTGGGGTAGCCCTAATTTTTTAGTGTCAGTTTATGACTGTTATTTGGGTCCTTTGTCAACACGGTAAGTTTGAATTATGAAAATCTTGGCAGGAGTGTTTGTAGTTGCATATAAAAGCATATTTAAGCATTCATTTGTGAACTAGAGCATTATTAGATGATTACTAGCAAGTTGTTGTGTTTTCAAGGTGATTCAAGGCTTTCATTGTGTTGCAAGAATAGACTTGTGTGGTTTATGTGTTTGTTTGTAGATTTGAGCATCCATTTCATCATGGAATGAAGAGCATCTTCCTCCCATGATATCTTCACTACAAGGTGACATTATATTGTGTTTTTATTATCAATTCCTTTGGTTTTTGCCTTTGCCTCACAAGGGCATGCACTCTTTATCTAACAACGATGTTCAAAGACTTAAGTGTCCTCCAGGGCTTGACTAAGCCAAGCCTCTAAACACCACAACCCCCAAACCAAGTCTTGTGATTGCAGGTTATAGGTGTCATATTCGAGAAGTGAAGTTGCAGGAAGGATTGATAGGCATCAAGGATTTAGGATTTAAAGAGAAGCAGGACACCGGAGCATTTCCAAGACTTGGGCACTCACTCTAGTGTCCTTCGCAACTGAGTTTCTGAAAACAAAAGTTACAGGACTAATCAGTGTTGGAAGGAGGTCAGGATCCCCCAAAGAAACTAGTACCTTTGACTTGGGCACCTTCTCTAGTGTCCCCAACTGTTCCACCTCAGAACCCTGAAAATGGGTATTCTGTGATTTTCTATTTTATTTCCGTCTACAAGAGCATTTTCTGTTATTCATCAATGTATTGTTGTATTTGCATAATTAGGGTTTTTATGGTCAATTAAACATAAGAGAAGATAAATTGATAATTCATTTCCCTAATCCAAGTTTCTCTACATCTCACAACAATCTAGGGTATGATAGTGCTCACCACTCGACCCTAGGTCCTTGAATGTAAAGTGGAGAGGAGGATTTAAACATCAAATTAACAAATCCAATTTTTGACCTAACATTTTGGTGAACCCATGTTTTTGGATCTAAATTACAACTCTTTGAGTGTGTGGCTTTATATTTGGATTTATTTCATTCATTCATATAGTCATTCATTTTATTGCATTGAGAAAAATTTAAAAATTTTGAAAATTTTGAAAAATTCAAAAACAAATTGCATTGTTTGGCTTACTAAATTGCATCATTTCTTTCTAAATTTTCCCAATTCATGATTTTTACATCAGATCTGATATAAAATATAGAAAAATACAAAATTTCAAAAATTTGCATTGCATTTTCATCATTAATTTGCTAGGCTTTTGTAGAGATTTTGACAATTTTCATATAACCTAGTAATTCCAAAATCTAGGGTTAGTAGGCAAAATCTTCTTTCATATTTTTCTACTGATTTAAGAGGCTCATTAAAATTAAAATTTTTCTTTAGTCTTGCATTTTAGTTTAAATTTTCATTTAGATTTAAAATATTTGCATTTTTGCATAGAAAATTTCAACAAAAACTAGCAATTTTGATGCATTTTCATTAAATTTGCATTGGCATTTTGCATATTAAAGACTAAAAATCATTTTCAGATCTGAGAGTATTTAATTTTCATCATAAATCATACCTCAAAACATTCACATAGCATTTTGTGTCAACATCTCAAACCTAGGGCTTCAAAAACAACGATTTTCGCTAAATTTGGCCCTATCGACTCTCTAAACTTGCACCATAGGCATGTTGTGAAGAGTATTTTTTCATTAATTTTTTGTTATCAGGGTAATCATTTTCTTCCCCTCCTAAAAACTTCACAACACCCTTTTAACAGGCTCTTGTTGTGAAACTTTGGTGAAAAACTACACATTTTGGTTATTTTTTCCCCTAGGGTTTGACCTAGTTTGCACTCCAAGCATGTTGTGATCAATTTTATGGATTGAGGTGACTAATATTATTGATATTATTTTCTATACCTCCTAAAATTCCTTACAACACCCCTTTTCCTAGGTCTTGGAGTTGAAAAACCATGAAAAATATTTTACTATATTTTCACTAGGGTTTGACCTTAAGTGGTACTAATTTCATGTTGTACTGGGTATTTTGGAACCAAGAGGATTTTATTACTGATATTATTTTCTTTCCATCATGATTTTCCTAACAACACCCTTTGTTATGCCCTTTTGCATTGAATTTCGGTGAAAAAAGTGTCTATTTTGACACATTTTCACTATATTTTGACTTGGCATTAACTTGAAATCGCATCAAGATTGTGTTGAGAAGGATAATTTTGCTATTTTGGATTGATATCAGACATATAAATTTCTAACCTTGACTTAAATCCTTACAACACCCTTTGGTTCATTCATTTACATTAAAAAAGTACAAAATTCCAAGCATTTTTGGCTTTCAAACATATCATTCTCTTAGGGTTTGTCATCTTAGTTTGTGCATTGAGTGTCATGTTCTTTTGCATAAAATTTATGATATTTTTTCCTAAAAACAATATCCCTTTGAGAATAAGTAAAAGATTAATGGGATCTAGTGCTCTTGATGAAAACAATATCCCTACTTTTGACAATCCTTTGCACACCTTCTTTACAAAGGGAGAAAATTGTGCAAGATATCATACATCCTCCAACCATTATGGAAGACCAAATATTTCATTATGTTGAGGATGCTATTGAGGTAGTAGGCAATGTACCTATGGAACAAGTCAATAAGCTTGATAAAGACCTTGCCAATTTCAAGAATATGTGCAAACTGAGAGAATAGCTGAAGAAGCCTTACCTGTGATTCATCATGTAAGAGAATTGATAAAATAAGGACAAGATGGACTTAATGTTATTCATGGTTTAACACATATTGTGCAAACTAATGTAATGCCAGTGAGTGAATGTGCAAAAGTCATTAACATTATCATCATTGCGTACTCAAGTTTTACAACCTATATCGACTACAGGAATATAAACCTTCACATCAATGATCTTAACAACTGATGCAAATATTTGTGGTACTTCTACCACTGGTATTGGAGTATCTAATGGTACCAATTACAAAGTTGTGGGATTTGATTATCAGAACTTGGTCCATAATGTGATCGTTCCTATGAGTAGTTGTTCTCAACCTCCCATCACACACAGTTATTCCCAACCATCTTTAACCTACCAATATGTCCAACAACCGTTGACTGATTCCCAGCCTCTACCTATCACATCTTAATATAACTCACCTCCTCACCTTGGTTCCAATTCATCTCAACAAATCGTATCTCCAAATTATGCCATCCTAAACCAACTTTTACAGGGTATGAATGCTTTACAACAAAAGGTAACAAATTTGACAAACTCTTCGCAGCCTAGTCTACCAACATATCATGCCCATAATCTGTTATCTTATGCAATCTTGAGAACCCCTATGCCTAAGAGGTTTGAGACTCCTCGCTCTGAAAAATATGGTGGAAAAGGAGATCCCAATATTCATGTGGCAACATTCACAGCTATGTGTAGTAATTTCTATTTTGAAGAGGATTTGTTGGCAAAACTTTTCCCGTGATCTCTCAAAGATACTGCTTTAGAATGGTTTTGCTCTTTGTCTCCAAATTCAATACACTCCTTTTCACAGTTAATTGATCAATTTTTACAACATTTTCAAGCAAATATCAGACCCCAAGTCACTCTAATTGACTTGGTTCAACACAAAAAAGGTCTGAAAGAGAAGTTGACAGAATTTATTAGTCAGTACCAAGGGCTTTATGCACAGATTCAATATCAGATGAGAGATGAAGATGTTTAAAATATATTCATTACAAATCTACAACCTAATATTTGTGATAAGATCCTCTTGATGAAGTACAACTCCTTTCAACATTTATGCACCACCCTTCGTGATTATCAACTTTCGTCTAGTCAGTATTAAAACCAAAACTCATCGGCTCAAGTTGGTCAATCCATGGGTGGATCATCACAAACCAGCTTTAAGAGAAACAATAATAATAGGAACTTCATCAAGATTAATGGATTTAATATGGACAAATTTTTGAATTTTTCAGCTATATCAAATCTGAAGAAAGCATCATACCAACCAAGAAAGTTTACTCCGATATCTGAATCCTACCATTCCATGATGAACCAAGCTATGAGTAATAATATTCTGAAGCTTCCCTCGATCAAGCCTATTGATCCTCGTAAACAAGGACCTTACTTCGATGCTAATGCCTTTTGTCATTATCATCAGACGTAAAGATACGACACTGAACGATGTATGCATCTTAAACATGAAATATAGGACATTATTGATTCAAATGTCATCCAGGTATCAGGTGTGAATGACAATGGAAACAAATTAGTTGTTCCTTTGAATCAAAACTTACAAATCTTCACTAATCCTTTCCCTAAACATACTGAAAACAATATGGTGGAACAAGGTTTAGTGGAAGAAGACGAGGATGATTACTTACACTATGATAGCATTGTGGGAATGACTGAAGTGGATAAGAAACAAATAAACAATCCACCTTGTCCTCGAAGAAATGGAATTTATGTTGAGGTTCCTCCTCCATTATCCTTATATGGATTAGGAGATAATCAAGATACATCTGAAAAACAAGAACAACAACCAATACAAATGAATAAGATGGTACAGGATGATTCCCATCCCCATGCTAGAAAGATTCAACAACAAAAACTTGATAAAAATTGGAAAAGAGTTAGATGACTATCAAAAATTGGAGAAAATAGTGGTTTCCCTCCTCATAAGCAACAAAAAGTTATATTTACACAAGGAGTAACAAATCAAGCATCACACGATAATCAACAAAACTTTCATAAGAACACTCAAAATTTGCACTCAACATGATCGAGTACCTCTCCAAGAGGTTTGCAAGTTTCCAAATCTAATACGAAGATCAAATAGGTAAGTATCTCTAACCCTTTATCTCTCTCGTGATGTGCTTCCCCCTTGATGTGATATATGTTGTTTAGGCCTCCTGGGATAACCTTGGATTCTCCCATAAGGTTCGGGATACCAGGAGACCACCTCTTTTGTGACCTTCTTCTATTTGTATCATCATTCTTCTATATTTCCTCTCTCTAATTTCATTGTTGTGTGTTGTGTCTTATGGACATAGCATCATAGTTGGTAACCTAGGGGCCTCCTCCTATGTGACTGTCCCTAAGACACTTGTTTATCCTCTCTTATTTATTGTTTCCCTTCCTCTAGTGTTTTTATCTAGCGGGCAGATGACGACAAACATTTATACTGATGCAAACCTAGTGTCCCTTTCGAGAGCAATCAAAAAATGGACTTAGTTCCTAATATGACGATGGGGTTGTATATCTTATCTGACACTTGGCTAGTGGAAGCACTTGTGCTTTTGTGTAGTGAATTTGATGATGTTTCTGTTGCATTTACAAACCTTAACAATACTACTGCTCTATGCACCTTTGTTTGTCTTCAAATCTAGCCTTGGTGGTACTAGATTCAGAGAGCTTCATGATATAGCCCCACAGTTATCCTCAAACTCCAAATTTATTGTATAACCTTGGCTCTTTGTGTGGTTAATCATATACATTGATGTTGTAGACACTAACATGTTTCTTATAGGGATGTGTTTGTGGGAACATTTGGCGATCGTAAAGTACATGTCACCTTCAGGGGGCATGGGCTTTGCGAAAGTTAGTGTTCCCTTGTGTGTTTTCTTCCTACCTTAACGTGCTTGATATTGATAACTAATATCAACCACCTTAAGGTGGGGGCATATATAAGGTAAGTTGTCTATTGTAGATGTTAGCTATGTGCTTGTCCTCAGGTGCAGTCTAAAGACTTCTTCGATGAGTGCATCCTGCATCCTGAGTCTATTTGCAACCAATCAATCAATCATATAAGCCCTCTGCGGAGGTGGGATATTACGCATATCCTTTTTATCTTAATCCCTCTACGGAGGCAGGGATGGTGTATTTCTCAGAGTAGATTGCATCATCTTGTCATTTTCAAAAGTCCTTTGCAGAGGCAGGGATCAGTTCTGTGACTAACTCAACCCTTAAGCATGTCTTCGATGATTATTGTGGCAAAGCCCAATCATCGGTGTGTGCCTGTAATGTGCCTGAGATGGTGATGAGCCTAGAAATAGGGAACACGCCATCATTTGTCTGCAATGTTTTCTCCGTGTCTTCAAGTGTGTGTGTTTGGCGTGCTTGTTTTGTGTGGTGTGTTTGTTGCCCCATATGCAGTCTAAAGACTTGCTCAATGAGTGCATCCTACATTTTGGGAGGTTTTGCGTGTCTTGCACCCCATATATACAGTCTAAAGACTTGCTCGATGAGTGCATCCTATATTATGGGAGGTTTGTTTACATTCCAGTACTTGTATCTACATTTCATATATACGAGAAAAAGAAAAGAAAAGATATCATTTCTATCTTCCATGCATTAATGTGTCTTCTATGCATTGACTATCTTCTCCATGTTCTGTGTGACTGTAATTGTCTTCTCTGTGTTTTGCGTGCATGTTACTATCTTCTATGTGATTGGCATGTCTTCTCTGTGCTTGGTGTGTTTGTTGTGTTTGTGACCGTACTTTAATGCATGTATTGGCCTTGCATTTATACATACATTAAAGTGGGGGCTAAATGTAATGTGAGAAAATGTCCCCTTGGGGGTTTTTCACTCATAAGGTTTAGCTCTTAGGTCTTTTGCATGCATTTAGGACATCTTAGTTCATAATTTGACATCTCGATGGAATGAGCCCTAGGTAAAATGACAAATGGGACCTAGGAGGACCCCTTGAGTTGTACCTACCCAAAATAGGGGGGGAGGACTTGGATGCCCGTGCCCTAGTCTTGCCCTATTTTGGGGCAACCCTAATTTCTGGATGTTAGTTTATGACCATTATTTGGGTCCTCTATCAACACGGTAAGTTTGAATTACGAAAATCTTGGCAGGAGTGTTTGTAGTTGCATATAAAAGCATGTTTAGGCATTCATTTGTAAACTAGAGCATTATTAGATGATTACTAGCAAGCTATTGTGTTCTTAAGGTGATTCAAGGCTTTTATTGTGTTGCAAGAGTAGACTTGTGTGGTTTATGTATTTGTTTGTAGATTTGAGCATCCATTTCATCATGGAATGAAGAACATCTTCCTCCCATGATATCTTCACTACAAGGTGACATTATATTGTGTTTTCATTATCAATTCCTTTGGTTTTTGCCTCTGCCTCACAAGGGCATGCACTCTTTATCTAACAACGGTGTTTGGAGACTTAAGTGTCATCTGAGGCTTGACTGAGGCAAGCCTCTAAACACCACAACCCCCAAACTAATTCTTGTGATTACAGGTTACAGGTGTTGTATTTGGGAGAAGTGAAGTTGTAGGAAGGATTGGTAGGCATCAAGGATTCAAGATCTGAAGAGAAGCAGGACACCGGAGCATTTCCAGGACTTGGGTGCTTTCTCTAGTGTCCTCTGTGGATGAGTTCCCATAAATACAAGTTACAGGATTGATTTGTGTCAGAAGGAGGTCAGGATCCCGCAAAGAAACTGGTACCTTGGACTTGGGCATCCACTCTAGTGTCCCTGACAGTTCCACCTTGGAACCTCAAAAACTTGAGTATTCTATGATTTGCTATTTTACTTTTGTCTACAAAAGCATTTTCTTTTATTCTTCAATTTATTGTCATATTTGCATAATTAGGGTTTTAATGGTCAATTGAGCATAAGAGAAGAGAAATTGATAATTAATTTCCCTAATCCAAGTTTCCCTACATCTCATAGAGATCTAGGGTATGATAGTGCTTGCCACTCGACCCTAGGTCCTTGAATGTAAAGTGGAGAGGAGGATTTAAACATCAAAACACTAAACATTAAAAAATCTAATTTTCCACCTAAACAAAGATTATGCAGGATATACGATCAGGAAGTACTCTGCAACTCCATTTTCATTAAGTATGCAAAGAATATGTACATATACATTGATCTTGAGAAAGAATCTTGAGAGATCACAAAAGTTGCAAAAATTATAGACTTAGTGCTCATAAATTCAAAAATTTAGTCTCCCTTTACAAATGAAAGGTCATGGTCCTTTTATAAAACAAGAACCAAATCGGTTACAATGACCTTAATGGTCAAGATCTCATCAAAGATAATCAACGGTAAGATATGTGGCATGTGATTGCCATTTGGAAATCATTCTATGGCATATAGCTGGCAGAAGGAATATTCCCTAGTATCCTCACCTTAGCATCTTTGAGAATATTCTATTCTTCATCTTCCTCTTATGATGAATCCTCGGTTATCAGCATCCCTCTGGAGTTCAACTTATGATATAACTCATAAGCCTTGACAGTGGCATCAATCTCTCTCCTTTTTGATAGCTAGGTTTTTGTCTTGGCATATTCCTGATTTTGAATTTTCTTAGTGATGGATATCCATTGGCTTGTTCTATTGGCTAACTTCTTGTTATAAGTCTTTATCTTTGCATATAGCATCATTAACTCATCTATAATAGCCTCTGAAAAGTGATGTATTGGATCACTTATCACAGAGCTAAATCTATCTTTGAATGCTTGTATGGACTTCTGTTCATCATATTTCCCTATTTCAGATACATAATTACCCTGTAGCTCCTCCAAAATTAACATATCATCTGACAAGAGGTCATGTGCTTTCATGTCGATATCCACTGCTGGGTGATCCCACAATACTGGGTTACAATTGCATTGACGAAGAAAAAATGCTCGTGCCTCAAAAAACAAAAATGACTAGGTTCAATCGAATAGGGGTGTTCGATCAAAACCATTTCTAGGTTTGATCAAACATCCCCATTTGATCAAACATTACGTCGACCCAAGTCATTGAGGGGGTTTGATCGAACCCCCCTGTTATAATCTTTTTTATTTTTAAATAAGGGAGTTCGATCGAACCCCCCTACTATGATTTTTTTTATTTTTAAATAGGTGGGTTCGATACAATGGGGGTTTGATTGAACACCCATTCGATCGAACGGGTCATGGGTGGTTCATTCAAACACCCATAGGATTGAACCCCCTTATTTTTCCCTTGCCCCTCTCCAGCTCAAATTTTATGCAATTTTTTGGGTTTCGAAGCTCAAGTTGAGGATCAAAATGGAAGCAACTTGACAAACCCATTTGGAGGATTATATACCTCAAAACAAGCTTTCTATCAAGTATAATTTTGATATATTGTGGTTTTATTATAATTTTTTTAAAGTTTAATTAAACATAGTTTTTTCACCAAAAATCAAGCTCTATGTTCTGCATATGTGGAAAAATAGTATATTATCAAAACAAAATTATGAAAAATATCTATCCTCTTGGTATTCATGTCCTTGATCCAACAAAAAAAAAATTGAATTTTGATACATACAAAAAATGTTATGCTTTACACAGTACACCTATGTCTAAATTGTCATTGGTTTGACTTCAAAAGTTAATTAAAAGAAAAATATTCAATAAAACATTATGAAACTAAATATATCCTCTAGTTACCATAGTTAAAAATCTAAATCCAAAAAAAATAGAATTTTATCCTTCATAGAAAAAAAGTTATGTTTTACACAGTTCACATCACTCTTTAAAACTGGTGTTTATTATTAAAAACTAGTTATTGAAGGAGATAGAAAAAGAAATGCAATTGATTCCAAATTTTTTTAAAAAAATATATTTTGAATCTACAGACAAAATGTGACAACTCACTAGTTTACATCATCTTCAAATTCCTCACGATTTAGCAACTATAGGTGTCCGAAAGTGAATTTTTTTTCAAAATGATCATTTTAGTGTCAACTTTGGCCAAAAAGTGTAACTCACTATTGTGGGATCACCCTGCTTTAACTTTACATCTTTTCAAAACATCTACCTCAAACTTTAGATCCTTGATCTAGGTATGTATATTAGGCAAAGTTTGGGTTGTCATGATCTTATTCTTAAGAAGTGTCTTATCACCTAACTTTCGTGCACCTTTCAGTTTTGTTAGATCATGATCATCTTGATCAATCCTAGATCCACACTCTTTCGTCAGCATTTCTGCCTTAGCCTTTAAATGAACCAATGTATCCCAATCAGACAAAGATGTCCTTATTACCTCTTCTCCTTCTATAAGGAATGTGGAAAACCACTTCTGTATGACCTCAGCTTGATGTTTTTGTGCATCTAGACCGAAAGCAGTTGGAGCATCTATTATTTGAACCTTAGGAGTACCTAGTCCCTTAATGAATTGTTGGAGTTGGGCAATTTGCCCTTTCAACTCCTTATTCTTGGCCATTTTCTTCTAGATACAGGCCACTACAACATCAATGCTCTCTCAAAGCTCTTCTATCTCCTGCTCCATTGTAGCGAGTCCTAGATCAATGGTGGTGATTTGGAACTCACCTGCAGATATCTCTCCTTTACTTTTATCCACTATGGGTACAACCAATTGGGTTTTTCCCTTCCCAGTAGTTGGATCTCTCTTTATTTCTAACATTGCCTTGGCTCGGGGCTTTGGCTTTGCATCCTCAAGAGAAAATAATGATTTGAAATTGAATGGAATAGTGTCAATAGAAATAGGAGGTTCTGTTACCTCAGATATCATCTAGTTTGGCACACTAGTGTTTGGTCCTTGCTGACCTATTTTCTCAATGTGAGCATCATTCCTTACTCCATTATCCCCTTTATCTTGACCCTTTTCTTGATCAGGTGGGGTATCCTTTGGATCCTCATGTTGTTGTGCACTTTTGGATCAGGACATTATTTGTTTGCCCCTTTATTTCATGCACTTGTTGCTACAGAGCTTGATTACCTTCCCCTTCATCATGTTTTTATACATTTT
The DNA here is from genome assembly GCA_027924645.1 of Cunninghamia lanceolata. Taxonomy (NCBI): domain Eukaryota; kingdom Viridiplantae; phylum Streptophyta; class Pinopsida; order Cupressales; family Cupressaceae; genus Cunninghamia; species Cunninghamia lanceolata. The sequence goes on along the minus strand of BSBN01001253.1, from coordinate 4,690,386 downwards.
CATCTTATGGAGGCTCTTTACTTGTCTCCTTTGGGTCTATTTGAGGTATGTATGTATCTTTTGCAGTTTCTATCATATCCTCATTGCTACTTTCTATTTGAGCATGTTGCTTAGATGATTCAATTTGTTGTTCTATAGGTATCTCATCCCTGTGTCATTTTGTAGGATCTTTCTCCTTATCCATATGGACCTCATGGGTAGCCTCTGCCATTTCCACATCCTGCACCCTATCTTCTTGGCCTGATTTATCTTGAACAACCTCTTCATCTAGTCATGTGTTTGTCCTTGCTACATATGATAAGTCCACAGCTTTGAGACTTGTGATTGTGTTGACCACGATGTCCAATTGGTCATGTTGCACAGGGATTTGGCGTGACTTTGCCCCTTCTATATCTGAGATATCCTATATCTTAGGATCTTTTACAGGCTCTAGATTTTCAATTTCCTACACATCCTGCTTTGGCTAGTCTTGGACCTTAACCTCATGCACCATCTCTTGCTGGGTATGCTCTACGTTCTAGGTGACATCCCGTGTGATCTCATCATTAGATAAATCAATGATCTAGCTTAGAGATAAGGGCTTCTCCTGAGCACCTGCATGTTCTATTGCCTTGGCCTCTTCGACCATTTCTTTCTTTACTTGGATGATTTGAGGAATAGGAACATTGTGATGCATCTCTTTTGTTGCCACCATTGCAGGGCCTAGCATACTTTGTACCTGTGTTGCAAGATGTGTTTGCAAGGAAATAGGTGGAGCTATGGATGTGTGAGGTGGGCTTTGAGAAAACATTTGCTCCATATTTGTTGGCCCTGTTGTGGCTTCTACATGGACATCAACATGTCCTGACGTTGATCCCCTTGTTAGTGTGGGGCCAACCCTCTTTTGTTTGGGGATATTCACCCCTTTCAACACATCCACTCCCCTCCTTTCTCCTATAGGTGTAGCTGTGGTATTGATGGGGATAGATGACATAGGCACATCCTTAGGGGGTGATGGTTGAGTGGCTATGTTGAATCCCTTAGCTATAAGTTCTTCCCCTTCTGTCGAGGATCCAGGTTGTGCCAACCTTGCCTCCATGACTTGACTTTTATGAATGAGGAATTCATCATACTCTGATTCATCCTTCTCTTTTCTCTTTCCTTCTTATCCCAAGTAAGGGCTATCCCTTTAGCTTTCAACTCTGTTAGTTTCTTGTCTAGCCATTTCATGGTAATTGTCATAACTTTTATAGTTATGATTTCAATGGATGTTTCATCTTCTACTGTCTAGTTTGGAAGAGATAGAGGCTCATTATAAATTTTTCTCTCTTTATACTCAGGATTGATAATAGCCTTCCCATCATTTGACTTTAGTTGGGGAGGTACCTGTAAAGAACCCAAGGTCCTAATCTGGTTGAGAGTCAACTATTGGTATCCTCTCTTCTTGACCTATTGTTCATCTATACAATCCACCCAGAAGTCTTCCAAATGTGTCTCATGCTGAAGATTCTTACTTATAAATCTCTCCATCCTATGGTAAGGATCATAATATCTAGTCAAGGGGAGCAATTGGAGATGCAATGCATATAATTCTACTTTAGACTTCTTCGCATTGTCTATATTCCCACAGATATACCATTCTATCTCCAATGGGAACTTAACATTCCCTCTCTTGTTCTTCTTCTTGTAAGCCTCATATGAGGGGATGATCTATCTTGTTATTTCCAATAACATTACCCTATCAATGGGATACCTTGGAAACATGAATGGGTTGTCATTAAAACCCTCCATCTAGATATAGGTGTAGGTTGGGAATTGAATAAACTAGCCTCCATGGGGCTAGATAAGCTCTTGGGCTTCCTTTGATATCTCTTCGCCCTATTGTCTTCCATCAGCCTCACCATGTGCATGATGAAGCAGTCGTTGACAACCATGTAATGCTGAATGGATATTTTCCTTTCCAATTGTGGGTAATGTTCCCACACTATTTGATCTGTGGGATGAGGTCCTAACCTCCCAAAAGTATTAATCCCTATAGGATGTGCCTTGAAAGCACATACATATACCAAGTATGAGGTCATATAAAAGAGTTTCTTCTTGCTCTTCCATGCTATCAGGGCTTCATGCAAGGAGTCACTAATGAGTTTGGCCCAAGAGCAGATGACCTTCTTATCCTTTACTAGTCGTATTAGCCCAAACATCCATGACTCAAATGTTCCACTGTCGATCTTTCCCACCATTCTGCTCAACAGAACTATCATGTATTACACTTTTTGGAAGAAATCATACTTGTACAAGTGTTGTGGCATCTTGGCCATAGCATTGGCTTTATTGAAAGGGTCTCTCCATGACACGAAGATGATTTTTCTGGAATCATTCATGCTACTAGTGTATTCTTCCTTTAATGTTGCTAAATCAAATTTATACATGTTCTGGGCAATGGGTAATTTGAATGCCTTTGTAATTCCTCTCACAGAGAGGTTGGCATACACCCTCCCCTAGATTTCTACTCTCATGTTAGCTAGATTGTACTTGCAAGTGCATTCCAGGACCAACTCTAATGCATCTGCTGCATTGAACATTCGAGTGGCATGTATGTTTTGCAGAATAGGGTTCCCATCACCAGACAACATTTGTGTCCTAAAGGCATCTAGGTCTATGTTTCCATAATGTGTATCAGTGGTATAGCCATATTTAAGGCATATATCACTTGGGATAGGGACCAAGTCACACTTGAACTCTACATCCCAAAGATTTATCCTCTTTTGAGCCATGTCATCCTGCGATATATCAGTATTCATAATGAGTTTTAGGGTTTAGAGATTTGACCAATGGATTAGTTTAAGTTCCTATATATAAGTTGACATTCACCCTAAACCACTCGTAAACAAGAATTTACTAGATGATTTACCTTGACCACACAACTTTTACCTCCTATCCATGTAAAAACGACTAGTATCTATGAAAATGATTGGTAGGATTTTTTGTATTCATACCTAGAAATAATGAATTCAACCTTTAACACATGGATGAGGATGTGGATACTGTTCTCTCTATTCTTTCCATTTTGTCCTCTATAACACCATTCCTTAGCTTCTACAAAGTTACCTTAGTTGCCTGTAATTTTCTTTTACTTCTCTTATCGCTCTATAATTTTAGTTCAAATGACTTGGTAATTAAAGATAACAACAAGATTTATCTTTCATCCTTTGAAACATGCTAATTAGGGAATATTAATTACCCCTATACAGGTGGGTGAATCTCCACCACTCAAGCACGGGAGAAAGAAACAACTGTTAAGGGGTACATTTTAAATTTAAAAGGCCAACAACTCCCTTATTTAGCATTAAATGTGGGAGATGGATATGGATATGGATATTTGGTTTGCATTGTCGAGTTACAAATATCCATGCCAATATATTGATTTGTTTGTTACAACAATAGATACTATTCTATGTAGTTGTGTATATGTTGTTAGATAAGTTTTGTAAGTATTATTAATTATTATTTGCATACATAATCTTAATTTCTTCATAATCCAAGTTTATCAATTAATTGCAATAGGGGTTAAAATCCCCAACATTATGTGAATGTACAAATAATTATAAAGGTAATGGTAGAAAAATAGGTTCTTGTGATAAGGCAAGGAAAATCTCCACCTAATTTTCCATGGCACTTTGGGGGGTGGTTCTATAAGGCTATAAGCATAGGCCTATAATAGAATGTATGTTACATTGTGAGTAGGAAAATGCTTTTTTCTTAAACTGCATATAAAGATTATATTTATATAGTGGTCATCATCTAGGCCTACAAGTAGAAGGCTAATAAATTCCATGCATGTATGGTGCACTTCCGATGTGGCTAAGGTAATACCATGTGTCAAATCCATATGGTGTCAATTGGCTAGCATGAACATGTGGAGAAAACACTGCTAGGTGTTGGATGCATATGGAGTCAAACTAAATGTATTAGTGCATATGTATGTGTTTACCATGTGTAGGTTGCACATAATGTCAAGATGTTGTTGTAGGAGATATATATGTTGTTTTAAAAGGTAATGCACACACTTGAAGTTGCATGAAGTTGATGAAGATTATGTAAACATGGTTGCCTTCTACTTGGTTGTGTAGAGTTATCAAAATTCATGCTTGTATAGATGTGCATGAAGCCATATTTAGATTTTTGTGCTTATGTGATTTATCTTGGTGTAAAATGTGTGTAAGAGAATATTGTGGCATGGAAGGTATTGATGTTAATTGATGTGTAGCAGTGCAAGTTGCATGAAACTATGTCTAGATCAATTGCCCTTTCTTGTAGAGCATTAGTCTCTACTATGCATGGTGCATAGATGAAAAACTCAATTGGATTTGATCTAAGAAATCATTGGTTGCGTCAAATTTTTGTGGGGGTGTGCCTAGATCCTTCACCCTTTCTTGTAGAGTGGTGTCATCATTACATTCATGGAAACCTAGAAATGCAAGCACAAAAAGTGAGATTGGTTGAGTGTGGGGCATGACTTGGTAATGAGCGTGCCTATTGATGACTTCTAGATGTGAAGTGAGAAATCTTTTATGAAGCAGGCCTAGGAATTGATGAAGATCCAAAGTTGTTGTACTTCTACCAAGAACCCATGAAGTTTAAAGAATACATTGATGTTGTAATAGTATGAATCACACTCTTCACTATGCATGCTTGTAGACATTGAGGGAAACTAGGCCTTATACTTTGGTGTTGAAAGGAGAGGGTGTCATTGAACATATGCATCCATATCAAGAGAAGCTAGTCTTTGTATGTAAAATGTGGAACATAGAGCAATGTATAGTGTTGATACCTAAGATCTAGATTATTGTTTTCAATTGAAGTGGCTCATTGGTGTGAAGTGTTGAAAATGTGCTAGGTAGAATCATGTTGAGTGATATTGAGAAGCACTTTAATCTAACTATTATCTAGTGTGACACAAGTTTTGTGTAGTCAAATCAAGAGCTCAACCATCAACTTATGTTTAGGTTAGGCAATAATGGAAAACATTGATAAGGTGGGTAAGACCTTCTTCTTCTGTCTTTGATAGACCAATAGGAGTACTCTGTAAGGTGTAAAAAGATAGAACAAATAATATCATGAAATTAGATCTTGCTACAAACCATACCTAATGCTTAGGATACTCTGAATTTTTGTCACTAAGTACATGTATGCTAGTTTGAAGAACACAAGGTTGTTACACCTTCAGTATGCAGATACACAACCATGTAAAGAGTATAAAGATGATTCTTTGATAGCCCCTAATGTGCATGCATACATCTAGTCATGGATGTGAGTAGGACAAATAACACAATAGATAAAAGATTGATATTTTATTATATTTTGGTGTATCAAGGGGAAAGGGGAGGTTGAATAAATAGCAGCCTAATGCCTTTATCTAGTGAGGGTAGCAGAGTGGATTCTTAGATAAAGGGGATACCAATGTAATCAAACTATGGTGCCTAATCAAGATATCAATAAATATTATGTCTTAAGGTTCAATACATAAGCTAGGCTCCACACATACAAACAAGTAGATAGAAGAAATTACAGAACATCAACTCAAGTATTCTTTAATAATCCACAAACATCCAATATACTTCATGCATTTTCATGAAAAGATACCTTAAAAAATCATTGCAAGGTATTTTACAATATCCAGTAATCAATTAATCAAGAACAACACTCAAATTAGCAAATGTGAGTAGGGCAAACTACTAGAATACCAAAAGTTTACAAAATGTTCATGGATATAGCTGAAATGATGCAAAATCTACACATTACATTTGTTCTTTAAGGAGTAAAATTTCCTCTCATATTCCTTGAGGAAAAACCTAGAAGAAAATTACAATGAAAATGCTCAAGAACCTATTAATGGAGGAAACCCTAGTTTTCACTCATTTTTCTTCTTTTCCTTATCTCTGCTCTACAACTAAAAATCTCCCATCCTCTTAAAATGAATGCTAAGTGCAATATATATCTTTTCAATCCCTCAAGTAGATTTGGAAATAGGGACCTAATGCTCAAACAAAGAAATGGGCCACCATACCTATCTACATCATAACCACATGGGTTGTACCAGAAAACCATGCATATTTGGAGTGTTTGTCCATACTTTGGTACAAATATTTCATCATTGAAGGGTTTATGACTACTAGGGCATACAAATTCCACCTACCATGTTATCAGGCCTCAAAAGACCATTATTGAGGAATGGGGGTTTTAGGGGAACTAGGGATCTTGGAACTTAGAGGAAAATACATCAGGGGAAATGGGGATCCTAGAGGAACTAAGGACATAAAGGCATGGTGCCACTACATTGGGGGAATGGGCATCCTAGAGGAACTAAGGACATCAGGATATGGCACCACAACATTGGGGGAATGGGGATCTTAGAGGAATTGACAACATGAGGATATGGTGCCACAACATTGGGGGAATGGGGATCCAGAGGAATTGAGGACATGAGGACATGGTGCCAGTACATTAGGGAATGGGGACCCTGAAGTAACTAAGGGCATAGAGATATGGTGCCATGAGATTAGGCTAATGGGGATCCTAGAGGAACTAAAGACATGAGACATGGTTCTACTACATTAGGGGAATGTGGATCCTAAAGGAACTTAAGACATGAGGATATGGTGCCACAATATTGGGGGAATAGGGATCTTAGAGGAACTACGGACATGAGGATATGGTGCCACTACATTGGGGGAATGGGGATCATAGAGGAATCGAGGGCATAGGTATGTGCCACTACATTAGAGGAATGGGGATCCTAGAGGAACCGAGGGCATGAGGACATCCCAAATATTCCATGAAAATTCTAAAATCTCAAAAGTGACCAAAACACCCAAATGAAAGCCCCATTCAATTGAAAGTGACAAACATAACCACAATTCATATCATGATCCCAAAATTTCAAACCAATGACTTCAAACTACTCCATGGGGGTTTGGGGTTACAGAGGATTTTGGGATCTTAGAGCTTGGAGGAAAACACACTAGGGGAATGGGGGTTCTAGGGGATCTAGGGATCTTGGAACCTAGAGGAAAATACACTAGGGAAATTGGGGTTCCAAAGGATCTTGGGATCTTGGAACCTGGTACCAAAATACCTTAGGGGAATGAGGGTTCCAATGGATCTAAGGATCTTGGAACTTGGAGCAAAATACATTGGATAAATGTGGGTTCTAGGGGGATCTTGGGATATTAGAACTTGGAACAAAAATGCCTTGGGGGAATGGAGGTTATAGGGGATCTTGGAACCTGACCCAATGTCCAAAAGTTCTCCAAACCCCAAAACCCAAAACCCCATCAAAGTGTCAAAACACCCAGAAAATGAGAAAGGGTCCCCATACATAGAATTTTCTTAGATTTTTTTATGACATTAGCATATGAGGAGAACATGGGGAATGGTTAGAAGAACACTTAATAAAAATGAGGAAATTTTTTCACAAAATGAGCAAGGACTTAGCTAGATTAATAAATTTTTAGATTGGGTCCCAACAGGTAGATTGTGATCTATGGGGTGCCATTGATGATAATGTCCATAGACTTGAAGCTACAACCACAACTTCTTAGTATGAAATTATGGACCAAAATGTAAAGGGTATCATAATATTATTTCTTTAAAATTATATTTTGATTAATGTCCATAAAGAATCTACAACAAATAAGTTATGGTAGAAATTGGGTGAAATCTACCAAGCTAAATCCCTAGTTAACAAGTTATTTTTGTGGAAGAAATTATAATCCTTAAGAATGGAGGAAGGTGTACAAATTGCAAACCACCTAAATCAATTAAATACATTTCTAGCTTAGTTAAATTTAGTGGGTATGAAAATGGATGAGGAAGAAATATGTCAGACATTGTTGCGTTCTTTACCAAATTCATGGGATAGTCTCTTAATGGCCCTTGGGAGTACTTCTATTATATTAAAGGTTGAAGATTTCATTGGTTATTTACTTTATAAAGATATGAGAATGCTTCCATCAGTACCAAAGAGGCCTTGAGTGTTTGTGGTAGATTGAAAGAAAGAGGCAAGAAGAATAAGAAATAGTCTAAGAATTCAGGATCCAAGTCCAAGGGGGAATCAAAATCTCCTAGAAAGTCCAAAATGATTTGCTAGAATTATGGAAAACTTGGTCACTTCTGGAAAGAATGTAAAGAGGATAAGAAGAAAAAGAAAATGAAATTTGACTCTGATTTTGAATCCAAAAAGGAAGATGGTGATGGTTTCATTACAACTTTGGCAATGTGTGCAAGTGATAATGCATAGTTAATTAACTTAGGTGTATCCTTTCATATGACCTCTAATAGAGATTAGTTTTCATAGTATGAAGAATTTTATGGAGGTAAGTTATACATGGGTGATGATTCTCATATAAAAATTATTGGTCATCATAGAGTACAAATTAAATTTCATGATGGTAGAGCTAAAGGAATTAGTGGTGTGTTGCATATCTCTAGGTTAGCACAAAACTTTTTTTGTAAGAAAATTGATTGATGTGGGTGTGTAGATTGTCTTTTTTTATGTAGGATGCAAAATGGTTAGAGGTTCTATGGTGATTACTAGAGGTGTGATCTATTGGGCACTTTTTTTTAGCTTGATGCATGCACTGTTGAGTTTAATAGTACTTCTGTTAAAACTAAATCATCATCTAGTTCATTGGATAAAGGAGTGGTATCTTCTTTAGTGGATTGTTGTTCTTTCTAAGTACCTAAAGGTGCTCTATCTATAGAGACTAAATTACAAGCTAAAAAGACAATGTTATGGCACTAGACATTAGACCACATTAGAAAGAAGGGTCTAAGGACCTTGAAGAATAAAAACCTTGTTGAAGGTATACTTTTGTAATCTTGAATTTGATTAATGTGAACATTGCATATATAGAAAATAAAACCACATTCAATTTTACTTCAATTCTGATAAGTCTTATGAAATTTTGGATCTTATTCATTCAAACGTGTTTGGTCCCATTGATATTCCTTCAATTACAAAATTTATTTACTATGTCACATTTATTGATGATTATAGTAGGACATGGGTTTATTTTCTTAAAATCAAAATCAAAAGTTTTTAGTCATTTTAAAGAGTTAAAATCTATTGTAGAAACTCAAACTAGAAATAAAATTAGATGTTTGGGGACTAACAATGGTGGTGAATATTGTTTTATAGATTTTGATATATAATATAAGGATTGTGGTATTTAAAGGCAAACGACAACTTTGTATTCTCTACAACAAAATGGAGTTATAGAGAGGATGAATATGACACTAATGGAGATGGCCAAGAGTATCTTAATGGAGCTAGATTGGAACAAAGGTTTTGGGTTGAGGCTATATCCATTTATTTCTACCTAATTAAAAAGTCTCCTACATTATCTCTTGTTGATAAAACACCTATGGAGGCATGGTCACGTAGAAAACCTTCATTGATGTATCTTCATGTTTTTGGTGGCAAGGCATATGCTCATAAGGTAAAAGCATGAAAAATTAGATAATAATGTTTTAGAATATATTTTCATTGGTTACAATTATGGTGTGAAGGGATACAAGCTTTGGGATGTTGTTGCACAAAAAAATATTATATAGTAGAAATGTGATATTTAGAGAAACTAAGCCTTCTTCCATTGTATTGCATCCAAAACAAAGTGAAAATGAAGATGCGGTTCAACTTATTCCTTCACTTGAAAAGGTTGAATTAAGCACCCCATTGAGACTAGAAGTTGAGAAGATCTCATCTAGCTCAAAAACTTTAAATTAGGAGGAAGAACCTCCTACTCAACTTGTTTGAAGGTCAACTAGGTGTAGACAACCGCTAGAAAGGTATTATTTTAGTTATTGGAGATGTATATTTGCATTGAATATTAACATTAATGAACATAGGTCTATTCAAGAGGCTTTAGGTATGCATGATGCATAGTCTTGGAAAATTACCATGGATGAAGAGATGGTAGCCCTAGAAAATAATGATACATGGGATTTAGTACCTTTTCCATAAGGATGCAAACCAGTTGGTTGTAAATGGATATTCAAGAAAAATATGAGTTCAGATGGGAATCTTGAGAAGTATAATGCATAGTTGGTTGCAAAGGGATACTCCCAAGTTGAGGGAGTAGATTATGGTGAGATATTTTCTCCTATTGAAAAAATGTCATCCATTAGATTCTTGCTTTCTATTGTTGTAGCTTATGATTTAGAAGTTGAACAAATGAATGTGAAAACTACTTTCCTTCATGGTGACTTGGAGGAAGAAATTTATATGACACAACTAGAGCACTTCATGGTGAAAGGTAAAAAAATGGTTTGTAAGTTAAAGAAATCTTTCTTTGGGCTCAAGTAAGTCTTAGGATGTGGTACTTGAAGTTTGATACATTTATATTGAGTTTAGGATTTGAGTGTTCTACATTAAATCATTGTGTTCATTTGAAATTTGATGGTGATCATTTCTTGATTATTGTATTATATGTTGATGATATGTTGTTTCTTGGCAAAAGAAAATATTTGATTTATGAATATAATCTTAGCTTGCTAATAGATTTGAAATGAATGATTTACATGCACCAAAACACATTCTTGGGATAGAAATAAGAAGATATAGAGAAAAAAAAGATATGGATTGGCCAAAGTAAGTATATGAATTCAATTTTTCAGAGGTTCAACATGCAAACTTCTAAACCATTGTGTATTCTTATGACTTTGGAAACAAAATTATATGTTTTACAATGTCCTACATCTCCTTCTAACATGGAAGACATGAGAAAAGTGCCTTATTATAGTGTAATCAAAAGTTTCATGTATGGTATGATCTGTACAAGGCCAAACATTGCCCAAGTAGTGGGAGTTCCAAGTAGGTTTATGCTTAATCTTGGAAAAATTCATTGGGATGTAGTTAAGAGAGTCTTTGGATATTTGTAGGGTATCTCAAAGTATTCCTTGTGCTATCATGGTAGTTTGATAGGAAAGAGGCATTCCCTTGATATTCATGGTTATGTAGACTTGGATTGGGTTGGAGATGTTGATAGCAGAAGATACACCAATGCTTATGTGTTTACTTTATTTGATGGTTCTATTAGTTGGATGAGGAAGCAATATATTGTAGTTTATTTGTCCATTAGTGAGGCTGAGTCTATGGAATCTACGCATGCCTATAAAGAAGTCATTTGGTTGAAGAGATTATGTTCAGATGTTGGGCTAAATTAGGGTGTAGCTACTCTTTATTGTGATAGTTAGATTATAACTTTTTTAGCAAACAACTTGACATTTTATGTGAGGACCAAGCACATAGATGTGTAATATCATTTTGTTAGAGACATGGTCAAAGATACAAGGATGAAATTAGAGAAAGTTTAAACTTTGATGAATGTTGTAGATGCTTTAACCAAGCCCGTGAGCATAGAGAAATTCATATGGTGTTTCGAGTCTATCGGCCTTTCATCCCATAGTAGTTATATTCCATGATGGTATGTTTCCCTCTACCTTTGGCAAGGTATTCGACAAGTGTAAGAATGTTGGGAATTAATGTGTCTCAATATTTACAAATTTCCACCATTTTTTTATTGTTTATTATTTTCCCACTATTTTATTATATTTAAATTAGCCTCAACTTGAAATGGGGCATGGGATTTTGAGTTGGCATATTTTTCCAAGTGTCATTACTTTTTATGATGTTGTAAGAGGTTATTAGATTTCCTATCTTTAGCATATTTAGGACACCCTACTTTTGTGGGATCCTATGGCAGATTCTATGAAGCATAAAATCCAAGAATAGAGGTAGTTACTTTAGAATCTTGAGCAGCTATGATAGACATTATTATTTGTCATGAAGTGCCTACTTTTAGATGGGAATAATGACAAAATTGGGCACCCTTGTTGGGTGGAAGATTATGATAGATGTAAGAGGCTTTATCTATTTACTATTTTTAGCCAAATTGTGGGAATCTCTAGATATGGCATTAAAATTTAGGTTAAACTTAGGTGCCATACCTCTAGTGGTTTTGGCACATGGTTTAGAAAACTATTTATAGTTTTTAGGCTGCCCATTTCCTATAAATTGGGTAATTGAGGAGTTGTATTATATTGGGAATTTGCAAGTACTGCCAGAATGTTACCAAAATCACTCTAAATTTAATATGTTGGTGAAACTCTTATGAAAACTTTCTTTGTAACTGTGTTTCAATCTTGTTTTGATTTTATAATACATTGAGTAGGTTCTTGAGTGTGCAAATTTTCTCTCAAAAGGGCTCTCCCCATGTAAGTCCTAGGGTTTTAAGGAAAGTATAAGAAAAATCATGGATAGGATGGTGTGGAAGGTCTAAAAGATATTCACATAAAAGTAGAAACTACATTATGGTAAAGAAGGTAGTTGCTGTGTGTCAGAGATTGACATTTCAAAGGAAGTCAAATAAGACATGGAATGGCTAGGAAAAGTGGCAATCATGGGCATATTCATAGGGAAGTGAATGACAAGGGAGGATATTCATCTTTGGATGCAAGAAAACTGGCATTGACTACATGTGATCAAATTCCTTCTGAAGGGTTTTTTTACGGTCATCTTCTTGGATCTAGAAGATAAAGAAAGAATCATGTTGAGCAGCCCATGGATGATGGAGGATTCGATCCTCTTCTTGCAGTACTAGTATGCACTATTTGATCCAACCAACTGCATGCCTTTTGATGATCCAACATGGATCAGGTTATATAATCTCCCCCATCAAATTCTGGTCAGAGGAGATCCTTGCAAAAAAAGAGAATTCTTTAGGCATGACACTGGAGATCGACATGACTTTGCTAGAGAACAATTCATACCTCTATCCAAGAATCAAAATCACAACAATTAAATAAATCCTAAAGGAAATCATGCTAAGATCCAATGCGGGCACTTGCAAATAGGAGATTGAGTTAGAAGAATTCAAATTTTATTGCTCCCACTATGGATTACAAAATCATGGATCGGTGGATTGCAAGAAACTCAATCTCATAGAAATGCATCAATGGAGGGAAAAGAGAAAATTTGTGGACAAACCTAATCCAAGGGTGATCAACCAGGTCATGGTCATTAAAGAGACTTAAAGTTCAGATTTAGAAAAGGAAAATAGAGAGGATAATTTTGTTAGATCCCCTGAAATCCCTATGAACCAAAGCATAATTGGGATTTGTAACCCGATGGAAGAACTGAAAGTTGAAGGTGCGGCCCAAACCTTATGCTTGGAGAGTGGTCCTATAGCAACACAACCCTTAGATGATGGCACTAATGTTCCATCCATGAACACACAAATTTAAGAAGACTCTTATTGGATTAGTGAAGAAGAGGGGGCAGATGATGATTTTGGTTCAGTTGTTCCTTGCTCAATTGAGCAAACTGCTTTAAGGATTATGAAGCCAAATTTAAAAATAGAAAGGAAGAAAGGGAGGAAGACTAATCGACGGAGGTGGGTGAGGGATGCCATGAAGGAGGGTTAGACAATAATAAACAAATTCCTTTTGAGTACTAAGGGAGGAAGTTTCCCCCCAAGGAACAAATGAGTATCATCAGTTGGAATGTTAGGGGCTTAAATGCCCCTAACAAAAGGTGCATTGTCAAGTGCCACTTGCATAATTTTAGATCTGATATAGTGATGTTATAGGAAACCAAATTGTCCAAGGAAGAAGGAATAAATTTTGGTAAATATTGTTTCGATTGGGAGAGTGGATTTGTTCAAGCCAGGGGTGCCTCAGGTGAGATTGGTGCCCTTTGGAATCTACTTTGACTAAAATTGGATGTGTTGGAAGAGAGTCAAAATTGGATGGTGATGCGAGTAAAAAGGAACCTAATGAATCTCCCTTTTGTGTTGGTTAACATCCATGGGCCGACAAAGATTGAAGAGAAGAAAAAGGTATGGGATGAAATCTTAGATTTGTTTGTTAGATTTATTGATGATTTTTGGATTTTGGGCTGGCACTTCAACATCATCCTCTCAACTTAGGAAAAGAGAGGGGGGTCTCTATACATAAGTCTAAGCCAAAAGGATTTCCAAGCCTTTGTAGATAACCATAGCCTTATCGATGTACCATTGAAAAATGGGGAATTCACTTGGGCAAATCAGAGGAAAGGCTTCACTAATATAGCTAAGAAATTGAACTGATTCCTGATCTCCCCACATTGGCTTTCATCCTCAGTCATCTTTGAATCCATCCTCTTTCCATTCTTAGGTTTTGACCACTTCCCAATTTCCTTCCTTTTATATGAAGAATTTCCCCTAGCACGTTGCCCCTTCAAATTTGAGAAAATGTGGCTGAGAAGCAGTTATCGTAAAGACCTGGTTAATTCCTGGTGGAAGGAGGCACAGGTTTAGAAAGGGTCCAAGATGTTTAAGATAGCCAAAAAGTTGATTGTGATCAAAGAAAATTTGAAAGAGTGGAATTCTACGACCTTTAAAAACATCTTTAAAGAAAAAGGAGTTGGTGGAACAAGAGATGGAAGTACTAAATCAAAAAATCATCAAGCATGGGATGAGAATTGCTAAATATGAAAAAGAGAAAGAATTGGTGAATTACCATAGGGAATTGCTTGCTAGAGAAGAAATCTTTTGAATTCCAAATCCAAGGAGTCATGGCTCAAGGAGGAGGACCTCCACACAAAATGCTTCCACAATTTTTTTAGGATGCAAAGGTTCAATAATAAGTTGACCACCTTCAAGAGGGTGGATGCAACGGTGGTGGAAGAGGCTATGGACATCTAGAAAGAAGTGGTGGTACACTTTCAAAACCTTTTGGAAATGATTGAGGCATAAAATCTTCAGGACCAAAGGGCCTTCCTGGATTTTATCTCTCGCTTGTTAATGGAAGAAAACAAATTTTTGTTGGTGCCCTTCACAAAGGAAGAAATCAAAAAATATGCATTCTAACTCCACCCAGATAAAGCCTCGAGGCCTGATGGATTCCCTGCTGGCTTCTTTCACACATTCTGGGACTCTTGGTTACAATGTATGGATGGCGGTGGATGATTTGAGGAAGTCGAGGAAAATGGTGAAAGACATCAACATTACCTTCATTGCACTTATCCCAAAGAAATCTAATCTGACAACATTTGGTGATTTCCTTCCCATCTCACTATGCAATACAATTTGCAAGATTGTTGCCAAAACCATTGCCAATCGATTGAAAATAATCCTCCCAAAAATAATCTCAAAGAAACAAAGTGGCTTCACCCTGAGCAGGAATATTGTGGACATCATTATAATTGCTCACGAAGTAGTTCACTCCATAACATCTTCAAACCAGAGTTGGATCATTTTGAAGATATACATAAGCAAAGCCTATGATTAGGTCAACTAGAGGTTCCTTATGTGCTTCATGAGGAAATTAGGCTTCCATCAAGACTTGATCCAATGGATCTTTGAGTGCATATCAAGTGTCCACTATTCAATCATGGCGAATGGCTACCCATGTGGTTTCTTCGAACCCATGAGGGGACTTAGACAAGGTGACCCCTTGTCCTTATTCTTGTTCATTATCATGGTAGAAGAACTTGGGTGCGGTATTAAGGAACATGCAATGAGTGTCATGTGGAAGGGGATCTATTTAGCTAACAATATCCCATAAATTATCCATCAACAATTCACTGATGACACTCTGCTATAGAGATCTTCCCAGCTGGAGGAGGTTGGCACCATCAAGTCACTATTGGATAGGTATGTTAAGGTGTCTGGCTAGGAGATTAATAAAGAGAAATCCAACATTTTTTTCTTCAACACACATTAGGGGCTTCAAAGGAGAAATTTGTCTACTTTGAACTTCTAAAGGTCTAAACTTCCAAGTAAATATTTGGGTATCCCCTTATTTAAAGGTGCAATAAGGACAAATCTATGGGAAGATATGATTAATAAGTAAAAATCAAAGGCTGGCACATGGAAAGGAAAATAGCTTACACTGTTAGGGAAAATACAAATGATTAAAGTGGTACTCTCCACCATTCCCACCTACCAATTGACCAGTAACAAGGCCACAAAGAAGGCATGTAATATGTTGGAGAGCATACTCAAAAAAATCTTGCGGGAAGGAGCCAACGAGCATAAGTGGGTATCACTTGTTGGCTGGCATATAGCTTGTAAATTGAAGGATGGTGGTGTTGGGTTTTGATCCATAGAGAAACAAAATATGGCCTTTGGGGCTAAACTTATTTGGAAAATGTTTAGGTACCCACACACCAATTGGAGCCAGATTCTTAGAAAGAAGTATCTTGATGAGGATGACCCACTACAAATCCTCACCAACTCAAATCCTCCACAGGGGTCCCATATTTGGAACTTTATGCAAAGCTGTAAAAATATTATCACAGAACACATAAGTTGGGTAGTTAGCAATGGTTATAAGGCTAAATTTTGGAGTGATTCTTGGAATGGTCTAGGACCATTGAAGGATATCCCTGGTGTGGAATTGGACCATTGTCGAAACTTCAGTTCGAATGGAATTTACATAAGAGATTTTTACGTGGATAACATGGATTGGCATTGGAACAAGATCAAAGCCCTCTATTTAGGTGTTAAAAGGGGGGAAATTTTTTGGTTTAAGTTTCAAAGGCAAATCCTCCCTTCTCACCAAACATTCAAGGGCATATCAACTAATTTGAATCTCCACTAAGCAAGAGCAATCACCTATTAGGTTGGGCTGCCACTTGGAATGATGTGAAAGTTTAGATGTATCAAACAATATCTCAATTTAAAGCTCAATTACTCTTAAAACCCTAAATAGGTAAAATAGAAAGCAAATCAATGAATTATGGCAAATCCTTTCAGACTAAGGTGAAGGATAGAGATTGTTAACTCACTATTTTTTGAAATCTAAAATGCAGAATAGTCAGGGATAGTAGCACTAGCACCCCTATCCAAGGTACAGTTTTTGTCACAGAATTTGAATCTGCTTCCAACACTAATCTGCACTGTATCTTCCATTTCTACCCCGAAAAAGATGGAGGACACTAATACTAGCGCCCAAGTCCCAAAATATTCACCTTTGTCCTCTTTCTTTTAGATCCTGAATCCCTGTTGTCTACAACCTCCTTTCTACAACTCCACTTCGTGAAACTTGGTACCTATAACCTGTAATCACAAAGGAGTGTGGGAGGGGGTTGTGGTGTTTAGAGGCTTGCCTCGGTCAAGCCTTGGAGAGACATTCAAGTCTTCTGAACACTGTTGTCAGATGAGAGTGTGTATCCCTATGGAATAGAGGCAAAAATCCAAATGATAAATGATTAAAAAACACAATAGATGTGATGAAGGGGGTAAATCACAAAACACACAATAACAGATATTGAACACAACAAATAGAACTTTGTTTTATTGAACTAGGCAACTCATTACATTGCAGAAGCTCAATTACAATCAGAGGATGAATCCTCTACTGGCTGCAACACATTACAGCTTTCCCAACCTCAAGACTCTAGAATCTTTAGCCTTTTGTAACCCCAAATTAGCTAGGGTTTCTATTTTCCCACCTATTCTTGACTCTACACTTGCCCCCTTAACTCTACTACTGCCCAGGGTTCCCAAAATAGTCATAAATAGCACTTTTTGGTGGCCTCCAACTAAATTTCAAAATTTGCAACTCCCTCCAAAAGTAGGTCAACTTCCAGGAAGCATAACTTTTGATCTGAGTGTCCGATTGACAAACCGTTTTAAGCGCCGAAAAGCTCACGATGTGAACTATCATGCCAAAAATCTGTAAATAGATTTTCATCAACTTTTTGGGATGTAATGGGATGTAATGGGATGTTTTAGTGCCTCATATCTCATTCTAAAAATTTTTAGGGGCTTTTCAGAAAACAAAAACTTTAATATCTTTCAGCTCACAAATGATCTTTGCCTGATTCCTTTGCCAAAGTCTTATATTTCTGTTATGTAACTTTCTAGAATTTTTTGCTTCATTACGTGCCCAAATGCAAACTTTCCTAAAATAGCAAGTACACTTTCCAAAATAGGCAGGTCGCTATTTTTAGCAGTTTTGGAAAAATTGAAAGTCCTACATCATTATTCTAGATATTATGGAACCAAAAACACTAATTATGGAAAGAAATGAAAACAACTACAATGATTTTGAATTATCTTCTTTTTGGGTGATGCAAGATTGCCCTTACACCGATGTATGCTCTTGCATCAGACACCTAGGGTAATTTGAGAAGTGGCCCTGTCACGTCTCAAGTGTTTGTGTGAGAAAAACCCAAACGGTCAGCCTCTGCCTTAGACAACCAAGAAGAATCTTCAACAGGCCTTCCTTTCCATTTTACCAGATATTCTTCATATTACTTGTTCCAAGTACTTCTTCCCACACGGCTATCCAAGAACTCTTCTATCTCCTCCATTGAAGTAGATGCCGGAATACTCCACTACACTTCTGTTGGTCCATCCTCTGTTCCACCTTCATGATATTATGATAAATCAGCAATCTTGAAAACAGGGGAAATATTGATCCCACTCAGCAGCTCTACCTCATATGCATTTCCTGAATCATGCTTCTTCAGGATTCTGCATGGTCCAAATTTCTTCATTTTCAACTTATTGTATGTTCCAACTGGGAACCTTTCTTTTCTCAAGTGAACCATGACTTCATTTCCTACCTAGAACTCCTTATATCTCCTCTTCTTATCTGCCTTAGCCTTGTACTGAAAATTTATTTTATTAATGTGCTTTCTCACCTCTTCATGCAAATTCTTCAGATGTTCTACAAAATCTTCAACTTTGGCACTTGTCTTTTCTCCATTGTCCAGCTCCCTTAACTCAGAAGCATTTCTTGGGCTATTTCCATTTACAATCTAGAATGGTGATTTACCAGTACTCTTATTGACAAAATTATTGTAAGTAAATTCTGCCTGTGGTAAAATCAAATCCCATCCCTTGGGCTTATCTCCTACTAAGCATCGTAGCAGGTTACCCAAACTCCTATTCACCACTTCAGTCTGTCCATCAGTCTGTGGATGGTGTGTAGAACTGAACTTCAAGTCTATCTTCAACTTCTTCCACAATGTCCTCCAAAAATAACCAACAAACTTGGTATCTCAGTCTGAAACTATGCTCTTTGGTAGACCATGTAGTCTCACCACTTCCCTGAAAAATAACTCTGCAATATGAACAGCATCATTAGTCTTCTTACAAGAAATAAAATGTGCCATTTTCGAGAATTTGTTCACCACCACAAAAATAGAATCATGTCCTCTCTGTGTCCTTGGTAAACCAAGAACAAAATCCATACTAATATCATCCCATGGTTTCTCCGATACAGGTAATGGTTGATACAATCCTATATTTAGACTTGTTCCTTTTGCCATCTGACACACTCTACAACTCTACACAAATTTCCTCACATCCTGTTGCAACTGTGGCCAATAATAATTTTCACCGACAATGGCAATGGTCTTATCTTGACCAAAGTGTCCAGATAATCCCCTACTATGCTTCTCCTTAATTAGGTTCTCTCTCATGGAACTCCTCAGAATACACAATTGGCTTCCTCTAAACAACATGCCATCTTGGATTATGAAATCCAACCATTTTTTCCTGTCCAAAGTAATAGGTTCCAAAAAAGCTTTCCAAGCCTCTACAAAATCAAGATCTTTAGGATACAAACTTTTGAGCTCATCAAACCCAACAACCTCTATCTTCATTTCTGTCAACAAATTTTTCCTTTTGCTCAAGGCATCTGCAACTCTGTTGGACTTCCCACTCCTGTGCTTCAAAACAAAAGTATAGCTCTGCAAAAACTCAACCCATTTTAAGTGCCTTTGATTTAACTTTCCTTAACTATTAAGATACTGCAAAGCCTGATGATTAGTATATAAAACAAACTCTTTTGGCAACAAATAATGTCTCCATTTCTTCAAAGCCTGAACTATTGCATAAAACTCCTGATCATAAACAAAATACTTTTTCTTGGCATCATTAAGCTTCTCACTAAAATAGGCAATGGGCTTACCTTCTTGGCTCAAAACAACTCTTATACCACTACCACTAGTATCACAATCTACCTAAAATACCTTATTAAAATCTGGAAGTGCCAAAACAGGTTGTTCTACGACTTTTTGCTTCAATGTATCAAAGCTCTTGTTTGCTCCTTTACTCCATCTAAACTCTTTTCTATCCCCTCTCATTATTTCAGTTAGGGGTGTACAAATGCTACTAAAATTCCTGATAAACTTTCTGTAAAAACTTGCCAAACCATGAAAAGATCTTACCTCCGTTGCACTCCTTGGCATAGGCCATTCAATGATAGCCCTTACTTTTTCTGGGTCCATCTTAAGACCTTCCTCTAAGACAACAAATCCCAGGTATACCAACTCCTTCTTTGCAAAACTACATTTCTTTAGATTAATCAGCAACTTCTCTTCCCTCAGCTTCTCTAGAACTCTTCTGATATGCATCAGATGCTCATACCAAGTCTTACTAAAATTCAAAATATCATCCAAATAAACAATAACAAAACTTCCCAAAAATTCTTTTAGAACCTCGTTCATGAGCTGCATGAATGTGCTCGGTGCATTGGTTAGCCCAAATAGCATGACTAACCACTCATACAAACCTTTCTTTGTCTTGAAGGCTGCCTTCCATTCATCTCCTTCTCTGATACGGATCTGGTGATACCCACTCTTTAGGTCAATCTTCGTGAAGTACTTGGCTCCACTCAAATAATCCATGATGTCATCCATTCTTGGCAATGGAAATCTATACTTGATCGTTATCTTATTGATGGCTCGAGAGTCCGTACACATCCTCCATTCTCCATCCTTCCTTGGTGCTAGTACTGCAGGTACCGCACATGGACTTAGGCTCTCCCTTATCAGTCCCTTCCTCAATAACTCCTGAACTTGTCTATTCAGCTCTTCATTCTCTACAGGGGTCATTCTGTGGGTTGCCTTATTCAGAAAACTAGCTCCTGGTATCAAATCCATTTGATGACTTATCTTTCTTACTGGTGGTAAACCTTCTAGTACATTATCAAAGACAATATCTTGAAATTCTTCCAACATCTCTGAGACTTCAGCTGGTACATCTTCACATTTCTCTTGACTAATCTTAGGAATCAATGCTTAGCAATGACGCTCATGCTTCATACCCTCCAAAAATTTTCTACCATCTACCAAGCAAATTCTGGCAGTACTACATACCTTTTCTTCCACCTCCTTCAAGGGTTTCAACTTATGGCGAACTCCATCTTTTGTTAGGGAATATGTGTTTGCACGGATATCATGGACAATGCTTCTATCATACTGCCACGGCCTCCCCAACAACATATGACATGTATCCATCGATATGATATCACACAGTACCTCATCATGGTATTCCCCAATCTTGAACTTCACTAAACACTGCTCATTGACCAAAGCTCGGTGGTCCTTCTGCAACCATGCAATCCGATATGGATGTGGATGTTTTCTTGTCAACTTCAACTTGTCAACCATCTCCTCTAAAACAAGATTGTCAGTGCTTCCACTATCAATAATAATATCACAACACTTACCTTCACATTTGCACCTTGTGTAGAATAAACTCTTCCTTTGATTTGGTTCTTTCTCCTCATTCAGCAAGGTTCTTCTGACAACTAGGGTTTCTCCCCTTTCAGCATCTTTAGAATGCTCAGAATGTGCATCTTCATCTACATGTGCAACTCATGCATTACCTTTAGGTCTCCTATTTGTCCTTCCTTGATGTTGCAAAAAATCATATGCTCGATGCCCTTCTTCTTCACATTGGAAACAGGTTCCTCTGAAACCTCCTCTTCCAGGTCCTTGCCTAGGTTTGCCTCTTCCTCTTCCTCTTTGCTCACCATTGTTCTGGTCACGAGGGCGGTAGGTATTATCCCCTCTTTGATTTTGATTGGTGCCTACTTCTTCACTTTTCTTTTGATTTTCATTACAGCCTCCATAGGGTCTTCCACCAGTCCTTCCACCTTGACCTCTTCCCCTTTGCTTGCTATCAAATCTTTTGTTCATCTTCTCTTCCACCTTTAGGGAAAACTAGTACGCATCTTCTATGGAGGTCATTCTAACTAGGCTCAACTCCTCTTGAATACTCGGCCTCAACCCATTAATGTAACAGGCTACCTTCTCCTTGTTGGGCTCTACATGGCCTATCCTGATAGTAATTTTATAAAACTCTTCTGTATACTCCTTAATAGACTTGTTACCTTGCTTCAGTCCTTGCAGCTTCTTCAGCAACTCCATCTCATAGTCCACAGGAATGAACTACTTCTTTAGTTTGTCCACCATCCGATCCCATCTTGTGATCTTTCCTTTTCCTCTTCTGTTCCTCTCTAATTGGACCTCCTTCCACCAAATATTGGCGTGGCCCTTCAACTTTGTTTTTGCAAACTTAACCTGATCTGGGTCCTCCACATCTTCATACTCAAAATACTCCTCCATGTCATTGATCCAATCAATAAGCTGCTCTAGATTCAAATCTCTAGAATATGTAGAAAATTTGATCCTGGGCCTCTTTCTAATCTTTGAAATGGCCCTCAACAACCTAACTTCTGTAGGATCTCTGATAGCTTCTTGTTCTTCCTTAGATAGCTCTTCTTCAGCTTCATCTTCACTTTCTTCTCTCATCCTTGGCTCAAACCCTCTTCGTAGCTCCTCTTGCAATGCATCAATTTGCCTTTGTAGGGATATAAAACCATCTTCCATCTTAGCATTCCTCCCAACACGATTTCTTTGTGGATGCATCTTGGTCTCCGTAGCAAACCCACAACCTCAGGTCCTGGTGTAAACTACCTCACGGTTGACAATTTGTCTACACACTTAGGAAACCTTGCTCTGATACTACTTGATGAAGGGGGTAAATCACGAAACACACAATAACAGATACTAAACACAGCAAATAGAACTTTCTTTTATTGAACTGGGCAACTCATTACATTGCAGAAGCTCAATTACAATCAGAGGATGAATCCTCTACTGGCTGCAACACATTACAGCTTTCCCAACCTCAAGAGTCTAGAATCTTCAGCCTTCTGTAACCCCAAATTAGCTAGGGTTTCTATTTTCCCATCTATTCTTGACTCTACACTTGCCCCCTTAACTCTACTACTGCCCAAGGTTCCCAAAATAGTCATAAATAGCACTTTTTGGTGGCCTCCAGCTAAATTTCAAAATTTGCAACTCCCTCCAAAAGTAGGTCAACTTTCAGGAAGCATAACTTTTGATCTAGGTGTCTGATTGATGAACCATTTTAAGTGTCGAAAAGCACACGATGTGAACTATCACGCTGAAAATTCATTAATGGATTTTCGTAAAATTTTTGGGACGTTATGGGATGTTTTAGTGCCTCATATCTCATTCCAAAAATTTTTAGGGGCTTTTCAGAAAACAAAAACTTTAATATCTTTCAGCTGACAAATGATCTTTGCCCGATTCCTTCACCAAAGGTCTTATATTTTTGTTATGTAACTTTTTGGAAGTTTTTGCTTCATTACGTGCCTAAATGCAAACTTTCTTAAAATAGCAGGTACACTTTCTAAAATAGGCAGGTCACTATTTTTAGCAGTTTTGGAAAAACTGAAAGTCGTACATCATTATTCTGGATATTATCGAACCAAAAACACTAATTATGGAAATAAATGAAAACAACTACAATGATTTTGAATTATCTTCTTTTTGGGTGATGCAAGATTGCCCTTACACCACTGGATGCTCCTGCATCAATATGTCACCTTGTAGTGTAGATCTAACATAAATGAAGGCTCTTCAATCACATGAGAAGATGAAGTCAAATTTGTAATCACAAACACAATAACAATTCTCTTCTCTGCAACAATGAATATCTTGAAATCACAAATATGCCTAAATTTTGCAATCATCTTCTAGTTTACAAATGAAAACCTAAACATGCTTATATATGCAACTACAAAGATTCCTGCTAAGAATTTCGTAATTCAAACTTGAGATGTCGGTATAGGACCTAAATAACAGTCATAAAACTAACATTCAAATTTAGGGCAGACCCAAAATAGGGCAGGACTAGGGTGCTAGCGCCCAAGTCCACCCTCCTATTTTTGTTCAGGGATCATCAAAATAGCACCCCCTAGGTCCTATTTTCCATAAGACTTCAAGCCTTTCTCATTGAGAGTCAAAATTAACATACAAGATGCTCTAAATGCATTCTAAGGACCTAGAGCTAAACCTTAAGAGGGAATTGCCCCCCAAGGGAACATTTTTTGATATAACATTTAGCCCCCACTTTAATGTATGTATAAATGCAAGGCCAATACATGCATTAAAGTAAGGTCAATAAACACAGCAAACACGCCAAGCACAGTGAAGACACACCAAACACATTGAAGACAATAATAGGCATGCAACACATAGAGAAGACAATTACAGTCACATAAAACATGGAGAAGACAACATTGAAGACACGTAAAACAAATGAATATAGTGAATACAATGATTATTTTCTTTTTTTCATTTTTCTCATATATGAAATGTAAATGCAAGTACAAGGAAAATAAACACACAACCCAAATGCAGGAGGAGCTCATTGCCACCAGTCTTGAAACTACACTTTAGAATAAACATGCCATACAAATCCAAAAGCATAGGAGGAGTTCATCGCCACTGGTATTGAAACTATGCTTGGGAACAAACACGCCATACACACACACATGGAAGACACGGAGTGGTGCAGGAGCACCTACCTGACAACTGGCCTTCATGAGGCAGTTAGTTGTTTTAGGTCTTGTTTATGTTTCCAAGAAGGTCTGTTAAGACCAAATGCATGTAATAAGGTCACGCTGATCATGATAAGATCATGCTGACCAGGTTTTTACTATTTTTAGTTAGTTTGTTAGAACAGCTGTCATACTGTAGGGTCCGGTTGGATCTCCCAGCCGCCTGGAGAGTTCCCAGCCGCTTGGAGTCGGGTCAGTAGTACTCGTAGGGAAATCTATTTAAACATGAGGATCGTTTGATAATAGACACATACAGATAGATATCATCGATCGAGCTAGGTTGCAGAGAGTGAGACTGAGAGAGAGATTGATCATTGTATTGCATCTTTTGAAATCAAATTAAAGTGATCCTGTTTGTGTTCTTTCTCTGGTTGAATTCCATTGTTAAATCGATTTGCTGGTTTGAGAGGTTTTCATGGATTTACTGATCCGTTCCACCGGTTGATCCATCTGATCGGTGGAATGGCGATGTACAGTAGGGTAGGTTGTAGTTTGTTTTCTGTTCGCATGCAGGTGTGCAGGTTCGCCGTCAAGAGGTGTTGAAGACCCTAGCATGGGTATGTGCTAGGTCAAGCTGATAAGATAGAGTGTGGAAGATCACCCTGAGAGTGGATCGGGTCATCCCTGGAGGATCGGCGAAGTGAAATTTCGCTAAGTGAAGAAGTTCGTTAAAAACGGCATCATCAGGATATTTCTGTAAATATCCTGCAGTCAGTTCGGATATCGTCATCTAGATAAGTGGAGGAGAGCATGATGCTTTCGAGTGCATGAAGTCCAAGTGCGTCGGGGTGATCAACATCAGGAGGAGCCGAGGAGGAGCGTATCGGCATCAGGATCATCTCTCGGGAGTGCCCATCATCCGCGTATCGCGAGCAGATGCGGGAGTGAAAGTTCATTTTTTTTGACTAAGTGTTGAAGAGGTCATCAGGATATTGGGTGACGTCATCGTCATCAGGATATGACGTCATCGTCATCAGGATATTGAGATATCCCCCCTACGTGAGTTTATCCTGCCGTCGTTAAGTGCTTTGGTATCGGCAGAAGGTTGTATTAACATCATCAGGAGGTTTCGAGGGAACCGGATAAATCATATCATGATGCTGTTGCTTGTGTCGTCGGCTAGCGGAGCATCGAAGGGAAGGTGCTGAAGTGGTCGTCATGAGGATATTTGGAGCAACCGGATATGTGATATCCTGCTGACGAAGGGAGTGTTGGATATCATGATGATGCCGATGGAGCTTGGCACCCGATGAACAGTGCAACAGGAGGATGTTTGCGCTAGTCGAACATCATGATGATGATGATAGGCGGAAGACGGAAGAAGTGAATAGTAGTCGGTAGGAGGACAATTGCGATCGTCTGAAATATGATGATGCTGTTGGTGTTTTTAGGAAACATGATGATGATGCTGACAGAGTAAAGCGAAATATGATGATGATGGTGATGATGATGACGATGAGGATGGGCTGCAGACATCCATGCTATATGCGAAGGTTATAGTGTGGATGCCTCTGCATCATAGTGGTATCAGAGCTCAGCAAAAGATCTGGGCTGTTGTGTGTTGATTCTGTCACCGAAAGGGCAGAGGTAGAGTTGATTGTGTGTTGTGTGTTGATTGAGAGGTTGACAAAATGCCTCCGAAAGGTAGTGGTACTGCAAGGGAATTGCAGGAGATGAAGGAGAAACATGCTAGAGAGATGAGGAAGATGAAGGAGCTTGCTGAAGCACTTCAAGCCAGGCTGACAGCCCTGGAAAAGAACAAAAAGAGGGAAGTGGAAGACAGTGAGTCTGAAGAAGATGAAGATACTGCTGAAGAGTATGAAGAGGTAGCTGAAGATCTGGATGCTGAAGACCAGAGATTGGCAAAACTGTTAAAGGCAGTGCAGAATGATAAACCTAAGGTAAAGGTTGATGTTTCCAAGTATACTGGAAGTTTGAATGAAGATGAGTTGTTGGATTGGATTGCTGCACTTGATAATCACTTTGAATGTGAAGATGTTGCTGAGGATCAGAAGGTAAAGATTGCAAAGACCAAGTTAGGAGGTCATGCTTTGGTATGGTGGGATTATGTACAATCTGAGAGAAGGAAACAAGGGAAGTCAAAGATCACTTCTTGGGATAAGATGGTAGCAAGGATCAAAGGGAAATTCTTGCCAAGGGATTATGAAATCCAAATGTTTAAGAAGCTACAATTTTTAAAGCAGAAGGAAAGGGATGTGAAGGCCTATACAGAGGAGTTTTATAAGTTGAGTATGAGGTCTGGTCATCATGAGAATGAGGTAGAGAAGGTGGCTAGGTACTTGGCTGGTTTGAGATTTAACATACAGGATGAGTTAGTTTTAGCTAACCCTAAAAATGTGGAGGATTGTTATCAAATGGCAATCAGGATTGAAGAAAAGATGAATAGAGGACATGATAAGTCCATGAGGGGAAGAGGAAACAATAGGGGAAGAGGAATAGCCCCTGCACAAAAGCAAACCAATGAGGGTCAAGAAGACACTGGTAAAGGACAGGGACAGTCTGATTTCAGAGGTGGATGGAAAGGTAATAGAGGAAGATTTGGAGGTGGTAGAGGTTCTACTACATTTTCAGGAAAGTGTTACACCTGTGGTGAGTTTGGTCATCCATCTTTCAAATGTCCAGAAAACAAAGGTTCATCATCCAGAAATGATAGAACTAGTGACAAGAGAGTACAACTTGTGCAAGAAGAGAAAGTAGAAGAAAGTGCACAGAGTTCAAACAGAGATCCTGATAATTATGGATATCTAGAGAGTGGAGAATCATTGATGTTAAGGAGAATTAGTTTGCAGGCATCAAAGGATATGATGCAAAGAAGAGCTCTTTTCAAGACCACATGCAAGAGCAAAGGTAAAGTATGTAAGGTTGTCATTGATACTGGTTCAACAGACAACATGGTATCCCAGGAAATGGTGGATAAACTGCATTTGGAAAGGATTCCACATCCACACCCTTACAAGGCCTCTTGGGTGAGTGATAGTCAATCACTTTTTGTCTCTGAACAGGCATATGTGGATTTTCAGATTGGAGCATATCATGATAGAATTTTGTGTGACATATTGCCTATGGAATGTTGTCACCTACTGTTGGGTAGACCATGGCAATTTGACAGAAGGGTACTGTATGATGGGTATGCTAATACCTACACCATCAAGAAGGATGGGAAGATTAATAAGTTGATGCCATTGCAGGCAAAAGCTGCAGTACAGAAGGCAGCCCAAATCATTTTAATGGGAAAGAAGGAATTTGTGCAGATGCCTAGAGGAGCAGGCATAAAGGCAGTTCAGGATACTGCAGGGAAAGGAGTTGTTACAGACAACAAGCTGAAGAAAGTTTCAGTTGTGACTGACAGAGGTCAGCAGCAGGTTCAGAAACAGGATGGTAAACAGCAACCAGTTGAGAGGAATGGCAAGGATGTTGTCATAGTTGGGACTATTGTTTGTCCTATAAGAGTTGGAAGAAAGACAGGCTTGAACATTTCAGAAATTCAAGAGGCAGTTCAGACAGAGGTTCTGGTCAGACAACCTGACAAACACAGGGTATGTGAGAGAAAGGCCTACATTGACAGGCATGAGGATTTACTTGCCAGCAAGCAAGTTACAGTTCAGAAGTCTTGGAGAAGCCAAGAAACAGCAGAGGATAAAGCTGGAGCAGGTTAGACTATTGACAAGGCAAAGTGTAAAGGTGGAGGACTTCCACATACTAAACTCATGGGACATGAGTTCTTTTCTGTTGGGGAGTATGGTGCAGGAGCACCTACCTGACAGCTGGCCTTCATGAGGCAGTTAGTTGTTTTAGGTCTTGTTTATGTTTCCAAGAAGGTCTGTTAAGACCAAATGCATGTAATAAGGTCACGCTGATCATGATAAGATCATGCTGACCAGGTTTTTACTATTTTTAGTTAGTTTGTTAGAACAGCTGTCATGCTGTAGGGTCCGGTTGGATCTCCCAGCCGCCTGGAGAGTTCCCAGCCGCTTGGAGTCGGGTCAGTAGTACTCGTAGGGAAATCTATTTAAACATGAGGATCGTTTGATAATAGACACATACAGATAGATATCATCGATCGAGCTAGGTTGCAGAGAGTGAGACTGAGAGAGAGATTGATCATTGTATTGCATCTTTTGAAATCAAATTAAAGTGATCCTGTTTGTGTTCTTTCTCTGGTTGAATTCCATTGTTAAATCGATTTGCTGGTTTGAGAGGTTTTCATGGATTTACTGATCCGTTCCACCGGTTGATCTGTCTGATCGGTGGAATGGCGATGTACAGTAGGGTAGGTTGTAGTTTGTTTTCTGTTCGCATGCAGGTGTGCAGGTTCACCGTCAAGAGGTGTTGAAGACCCTAGCATGGGTATGTGCTAGGTCAAGCTGATAAGATAGAGTGTGGAAGATCACCCTGAGAGTGGATCGGGTCATCCCTGGAGGATCAGCGAAGTGAAATTTCGCTAAGTGAAGAAGTTCGTTAAAAATGGCATCATCAGGATATTTCTGCAAATATCCTGCAGTCAGTTCGGATATCGTCATCCGGATAAGTGGAGGAGAGCATGATGCTTTCGAGTGCATGAAGTCCAAGTGCGTCGGGGTGATCAACATCAGGAGGAGCCGAGGAGGAGCGTATCGGCATCAGGATCATCTCTCGGGAGTGCCCATCATCCGCGTATCGCGAGCAGATGCGGGAGTGAAAGTTCATTTTTTTTGACTAAGTGTTGAAGAGGTCATCAGGATATTGGGTGACGTCATTGTCATCAGGATATGACGTCATCGTCATCAGGATATGACGTCATCGTCATCAGGATATTGAGATATCCCCCCTACGCGAGTTTATCCTACCGTCGTTAAGTGCTTTGGTATCGGCAGAAGGTTGTATTAACATCATCAGGAGGTTTCGAGGGAACCGGATAAATCATATCATGATGCTGTTGCTTGTGTCGTCGGCTAGCGGAGCATCGAAGGGAAGGTGCTGAAGTGGTCGTCATCAGGATATTTGGAGCAACCGGATATGTGATATCCTGCTGACGAAGGGAGTGTTGGATATCATGATGATGCCGATGGAGCTTGGCACCCGATGAACAGTGCAACAGGAGGATGTTTGCGCTAGTCGAACATCATGATGATGATGATAGGCGGAAGACGGAAGAAGTGAATAGTAGTCAGCAGGAAGACAATTGCGATCGTCCGAAATATGATGATGCTGTTGGTGTTTTTAGGAAACATGATGATGATGCTGACAGAGTAAAGCGAAATATGATGATGATGGTGATGATGATGACGATGAGGATGGGCTGTAGACATCCATGCTATATGCGAAGGTTATAGTGTGGATGCCTCTGCATCACAGGGAAAACATGATAGACAAGCAATGGAAGAAACCTATTGCTAGATTCACAGCCATCTTAGGCACATTACAGGCACACACCAATGATTGGGATTCACCACAACAATCACCAAAGACAAACTTAAGGGTTAGGATAGTCTTAGATCTGCTCCCCACCTACTTAGAGGACTTTTAGAAAATGATAGGATGTGCAATCTCCTTGAGAAATACACCATCCCTGCCTCCATAGAGGGCTTAAATGATTACAATATAAAAGAAAGAAAGATGTACACTCACTCAGAGATACAACATCCTACCTCTGTAGAGGACTTCAAACATGCTTCGTTAGTACCAAAATCATCTGACAACTTACCTTATATATGCCCCCACCCTAAGGTGGTTGATATCATGTAACGATATCAAGCACGTTAAGGTAGAGAGAAAACACACAAGGGAATACAATCTCTCTCAAAGCCCATGCCCTCCAAAGGTGACATGTACTTTGTGATCACCAAATGTTTCCCCAAACACACAATTTCCTACAAGAAAAGGTGTTAGTATCCATATAATCATGATAAACAACAATGCATATAATCATTCACATAAAGAGCTGAGGAAAACAATATCCAAGATAGACAAAGTGAATAGAGTAGTAGTATTGTTATGTTTTGTAAATGCAATAAGACATCATCAAGATAGCACACAGAGTGATTCTACTAGACAAGTGTTAGATAATATATATCAACCCCATCACCATATATGGACTAGGTCCATTTTTTGATTTCTCACTAAAGGGACACTAGGTCTATCAGTATAATATGTTTTTCATCATCTATCAGCTAGTTTGAACCACTAGAATAAGGTAAACAATAAAGTGAGACAAGAGAAACAAGTGCCATAGGGATAGTCACGTAGGAGGTTGCCCCCAAGTCATCAACCACAATGCTATGTCCATAAGACACAACACACAACAATGAAAATAGAGGAGAAGCAATATAGAAGAATGATGATACAAATAGAAGAAGGTTCACAATAGAGGTGGTCTCCCAATATCCTTGACCTTACGAGAGCATCAAGGGTCATCCTAGGAGGCCTAAAAAACACATACCACATCACGGGGGAAGCACAACATGGAGGTAAAGGGTTAGAAATACTTACCTGCTAGTATAATCGTACTAAAATTTGTAACTTGCAAGCCTCTTGGAGAGATTCTCTATCAAGTTTTGTGTGAAGCTAGAGTGGTTCTTATGAGAGTTTTGTTTGTTGTCAAGAATGTTGCAAGTATGTGCCTAATCAGTGTTGTCATTAGTGTCAACTATATCTTATTCTATTACTTATTTAGAAAACATGTATGTTGAGGATATTGAGAAAATTAGCCTCTCCAGAAGAAACAAGTGAGTTACAGAGAAGTGTAATACAGATAGTGAGTTGTATGCTGAAGATCAGTCTAGTAAACTGCTCCACATTTATATCTGATTAAAGATCGTGGTCTAAGGATTGGAAGTAAGTTAGAGGTATGTCTGAGATTCTACACTTCAGGTCTGAGCCATGCGCATGAAGATCTAATTGAGTTATGTTCACTAGAGTGAAACCAATTTTTCTATAAGTTTAGTTGAGATAGGAAGATAGTATTTGGCTCCACATTCCTCCATAATAAGGTATTTGGCTCTACGGTTCTAGAGGGAAGTCTGGGATGATGATAAGTGCCTATAATTGCAATGGTTTGTGGTTTGGTGGTCCACAAGCTATCTTTCTTTTATGATAGTGAAGACAATGAAGTTCATATGTTCTGGTGAGAAGATTCATATGGATAAAGTGGTTAAGGTTCGTGCAGTTTCTCCTGATGATTATAGTGTTCTTGTGGATGTCTTCTAATCATGTTCCTATCTAGACTTTGGTCCATGTTAAGAAATTGAGATGGTTTGTGAAGATTGTTCCCAGTTAATGTAGCGTGTAACCAGTCTTGGCCGACCTGGTTGATCCCAGTGATTGTAGAAGATTATGGAAGCGTGTCATGGTGTGGAAGATCATGCTTGAGTCCCAGCTAAGGCATGGTGTGATCTACATTTCATTCCCTTTGCATGATGTTGCAATAGGTCAGGACCTATTTGGTAAATATTTGTAATACCAACCTTGGAGATTATTCCAATGGTTGATGATTGTGATGCCGACCTTGATGATCATTCCAAGATTGATGTAGTGTATAAATACTTGTAGTTGATTCATGGAAAAGGTGTCCTTGAGTAAAAATGATAATATATTAAGAAAGGTTCAAAGGCAGAGTAGAGGAGGGGTAAAGGAAAGAAGAGGAAGAGAAGAAAAGAGGAAGAGCAGAGCAGAGGAAAGGTAGAGTAGGGAAATTATTATACTTTGGTTGCAAATAGAGAAAGGTGTTGATCATGGCAGTGAATAGGGTTTAACAACCCTTATTGTAATTTTGCTAGGTTTAGGGTTGAGGCAGTGAGCCTACTAGACCTAGTTGTTCTTCATGGTAGTAAGCTAGTATGTTTAGGCCCGTGGAGTGACCAAGCTTGAACATCAATATTTCAAGATTGCAATATATATTGAGAGTTGATCCTCTCCGTGGTTTTTCCCCACCTTGGGGTTTTCCACGTAAATCTGGTGTCTCTTGTGTTTGATGTTGTATCTGTGGTTAAGTTTTTGATTTCATGCACTCATGGTTAAATCATAATAATTGTGGATAAGTGCTTGGGGTTTTCCATGTAAATATGGTGTCTCTTGTGTTTGATGTTGTATCTATGGTTAAGTTTTTGATTTCATGCACTCATGGTTAAATCATAATAATTATGGATAACTGATGAATGTTTAAGTTGTTGAAAGTGTTTAATTTTCTGTGACAACTGATTCATCCCCCCTCTTAGTTGTCCAACGCATATCAACAATTGGTATCAGAGCCAAGTTCCTTTGAAGAAAGTTTAACAGCTTGAGGAAGATCCAAAATGTCTTACAAGAAGGAAGTGTGGCATTTTGATGGAACAAATTATGTTCTCTGGAAGGCTCAGATGAAAAGCCATCTTCTTTCTCTTGGTTTCAAAGTTTGGAAAGCTGCAGAAACATAATACACCATACCTCCAAATGGTCCGATGACTGAAGATGAAATCAAAGAATATAAAATAGATATCAAGGAAAAGGATGCTCTGCTAAGTTCATTAACTGACTCAATATTGACAAAAGTGGTGGATTTGGAAACTGCAAATAAGGTATGGGAAAAGTTGAAAAATTTGTATAAAGGAGATGATTCTGTGAAGGAAGCCAGGTTACAAAGTCTAAAAGTGAAATATAAAAACTTGAAGATGAATAATGATGAAAACATATCATCTTTTATGCAAAGAGTTGATGAATTGTTACAAGAATAAAAGCCATAGGCAGAACTCTTGAAGAAAAAGAAATTGTTGTGAAAATTCTCAGATCTCTGCCCAAGTCCTACTGTCACAAGGTAGCTGCGATTGGAGAATTCATGCAAGTAAAAACTATTAACAAAGATAGTTGCTTGGTAAGCTTACTACTTTTGAAATGAGGGAGTTAGATGATGCTCTGTTGAAGTTGAGATGACCTTCAAAGCCAGTACTCCTAGAAGTACTTCCAGATCAGAAGAGTATAAGGTAGAATCCGATGATGAGTTAGATGAAACTGAAGCAAACTTTGTAGATAGACTGCAAAGAGGATCTGGTAAGTATAAAGGCAAACTTCCTTTCAAATGTTTTTCCTATGGTAAAGTAGGTCATTTTGTTTCCAGATGTCCTGAAAGAATTGAAATAAATAGAAGAAGATGTGAGAACAAGCCTAGGACCCAAAAGAAGTGTTATTATGTTGAAGATTTTGATGATGATGAAGGAGTATCAAATAATGGTGAACCAGATAATGCTAGTTCCTCTATAAATGAATGCTTGTTCATTGCTATTCAGGAAGATCTTGTGTCTACTAATTCTCCTAGCTATGTGAAGGAAAAAAAACCAGTGTAAAGTGCTTTGGCTACTTAGGTCATTAAGGACAAGGATGAATGGGTTATTGATAGTGGTTGCTCTCATCACATGACTGGTGACAAAAGTAAGTTTGTAAGTTTGGAAAGATATTATGGTGGACTAGTTAGGTTTGGAGATGATACAACTAGTAGGATTTGTGGAAAAGGATCTATTTCTTTTGATGGCAAGCATAATATTGAAGATGTCCTCTATGTGAA
The DNA here is from genome assembly GCA_027924645.1 of Cunninghamia lanceolata. Classification (NCBI taxonomy): domain Eukaryota; kingdom Viridiplantae; phylum Streptophyta; class Pinopsida; order Cupressales; family Cupressaceae; genus Cunninghamia; species Cunninghamia lanceolata. The sequence goes on along the minus strand of BSBN01001253.1, from coordinate 4,656,158 downwards.
AGGATTAAAGCACAATCTTCTAAGTGTGGGTTAGATGTGTGACAAGGGCTATGACTTAAGCTTCAAGGACAATGGTTGCAAGATCAGGGAAAGCTCTAGAATAGTCATTGCAACCGGTAAGAAGACCAAAGGTAATATCTATCACTTGAAAGGAACCGAGAACTATTGTTTGTTGACTTAGATTAATGGGAGTTGGTTATGGCATAAAAGGTTGTGTCACATAAATTTTGACCATATTATGAAGATAAGTACTACACAGATTGTTAGAGATTTACCTAAGCTCATGAAGCCTACTAATCCGGTTTGCAAGGAGTGTCAATTTGGGAAACACATAAGAACAAGTTTCAAAATAAAGGACAAATCAGTTGGAGGACTACTTGAGCTAGTGCATACAGAGTTGTGTGGACCTACCAGAGTAAGAAGTTTGCAAGGAGATAGGTATTTCATGCTACTCATTGATGATTATTCTAGAATTACTTGGGTCACCTTTTTGATAGAGAAAGATGAAGCTCTAGATAAATTCAAGGCATTTAAGGAAATGGTTAGAAATGAGATGGATTTGAAAATCAAATGCTTGAGGTCTGATAGAGGAGGAGAGTTCACACCAAACAAATTCAATTTCTTTTGTGAAGAACATGGAATAAAGAGATAGCTATCTGTACCCAGAACTCCACAACAAAATGGAGTTGTTGAAAGGAAAAATTGACCAGTTCAAGAAGCTGCTAGAACCATGATGAAGGAAGCTCATCTTCTAGAAGCATGTTGGAGAGAGGCAATTCACACTATAGTATATATCCTAAACAAAGTTCAAGTAAAAGGTAATAGTTCAAAAACTCCCTATGAATTGTGGCATGGTAGAGTTCCTATTGTGAAATATTTCAAAGTTTTTGGTAGCAGATGTTATATCAAAAGAGAAGAAGATTTAGGTAAGTTTGATGCTAGATGTGATGAAGGAATCTTCCTTGGTTACTCCACCAAGAGTAAGGCCTACCAGTACTATAATAAGAGGTTGAATAAGATCATTGAAAGTGCAAATGTTAAAGTTGATGAATGTAAGGAAAGGTCTTCAGAATCAAGTGGATATGAGTTTGATGATTCAGATATTTTAGAAGTGGTACACCATGAAGATAGTACAGATGAAGAAGAACAAGCTCTGGTAAGTGCTACCAAAACTTCAAGATATGTAAGAATCATTCATTCTGAAAATCAAATCATAGGAGATAAGAGCAAAGGGATCTTAACCAGAAGAAAAACTGTAGAAGAACAAGTAAATTTCTGTTTGATTTCTAAGATTCCACCTAAATTTGTGGATGAGGCTTGCAAAGATGAGAATTGGATAAAGGCTATGGAAGAAGAATTGATGCAGATAGAGAAGAATTAGACTGGGGATCTTGTTCCCAGACCAGTAAACAAGAATGTAATTAGTACAAAGTGGGTCTTCAGAAACAAAATGAATGATAATGGTGAAGTGGTAAGAAACAAAGCAAGGTTGGTATGCAAAGGATACACTCAAGTTGAAGGAATAGACTTTGAAGAAACATTTGCTCCAGCAGCAAGGATTGAAGCAATAAGGATGTTTCTGGCTTTTGTTGCATACAAAGATTTCAAGGTTTATCAAATGGATATAAAGTATTCCTTCTTAAATGGAGAGTTGGAAGAGGAAGTCTATATTGAACAACCAGAAGGATTTAAGTCATCAGAACAAGGGGACATGGTATTCAAATTGAAGAAAGCATTGTATGGATTAAAATAAGATCCTAGGGCATGGTATGCATGGTTGGACAGGTGCCTAATACAGATAGGGTTCAATAAAGGTACTACATATAGTAACCTCTACTTCAAGATCAATGATGAACAAACCCTGATTGTTGCAGTTTTTGTTGATGATATTATTTTTGGAGGCAATGAAGGTATGTGCTTAGTTTTTGCTGGAGAAATGCAAAGTGAATTTGAAATGTCTATGTTTGGAGAGATGAACTTCTTTTTAGGTTTGCAAATAAGTCAATCAGATAAGGGTATCTTCATTTCTCAGTCCAAGTATGTGAAAGAGTTGTTAAAGAAATTTGGGATAGAGGACTCTAAACTAGTATGCACACCTATGATAACTGGTTGTAAGTTGAGCAAAGATGATAAATCGTCCCTGGCAAATCAGAAAAATTATAGATCTGCGATTGGAGGATTACTTTATCTGACTCAAACTAGACCTGACATAATGCATGCAATGTGTCTTGTGGCAAGATTTCAGGCTGAACCTAAGGATTAACATGTGATGACAATCAAAATAATTCTGAGATATTTAAAAGGCACAATAGATTATGGTTTGTGGTACCCTAAGGACTGTGACTTTACTCTCAGTGCATATACTAATGCAGATTGGGCTGGAGATGTGGATGGCAAAAAAAGTACAAGTGGAGGTGCATTCTTCTTGGGAAAAAGATTAGTATCTTGGCTAAGCAAGAAACAAGATTCAATATCCCTATCTACTACAAAGGCAAAATACATTGCAACATGCAGTTGCACTCAAGTGTTATGGATGAAGTAGACTTTGAAGGACATCAAAGTTGTGTACGAAGAACCTATTGTAATATTTTGTGACAACACAAGTGCCATAAACATATCAAAGAACATAGTGATGCACTCAAGGACCAAGCACATATCCATTAGGTATCATTTCCTGAGAGAAAAAGTGTTAGAGAATGAAGTCAAGTTGGAGTATGTTTCTACCAAGGATTAGATTGTAGACATTTTTACCAAGCCTTTGCCTAAGGATACTTTTGAGTATCTCAGAGAAAAGTTAGGGGTCATCACCCCTCATGCTCTAAACTAAGATGCACAAAAGTACATCAGTTTGGAAGTGTTCAAAGGTTTGGATTGATGCTTCTTAGGGCTACTTCTAAGGGGGAGTAGTCAAAGAGTTCAAAAGAGAGATTAGATCAGAGAAGAAGAGTGCAAGTATGTGCCCTTTGCCATTGATGTCAAAGGGGGAGAGAAGTCATGTGAAAAACTTAAAGTGTAGATGTGTAAAATAAAGGGGGAGAATTTGGGAGAAAGAAAGAGTGCAGGTGTGTAAAGAGAAAGGGGGAGAATATTGTCTTCATGGTTGTTGTAATTTTTCACATCATATGTTGCCATCAATGACAAAGGGGGAGATTGTTGCAAGTATGTGCCTAATCAATGTTGTCATTGATGTCAACATATCCTTGTTGTCCTTAGTGTCAACTGTATCTTATTCTATTACTTGTTTATAAGACTTATATTTTGAGGATATTGAAAAAATTAGCCTCTCCAGAAGAAACAAGTGAGTTACAGAGAAGTGTAGTACAGACAGTGAGTTGTATGCTAAAGATCAGTCCGGTAAACTGCTCCACATTTATTTCTTCTTGAAGGTCATGGTCTATGGATTGGAAGTAAGTTAGAGGTATGTCTTAGGATGCTATATTTTGGGTCTGAGCTATCCGCATGAAGATCTAAGTGAGTTGTGTTCACTAGAGTGAAACCTGCTTTTTCTATAAGTTCAGTTGAGACAAGAAGATAGTATTTGGCTCCGCATTCCTTTGTAATAAGGTATTTGGCTCTGCAGTTCTAGAGGGAAGTCTAGGATGATGATAAGTGCCTACAGTTGCAATGGTTCATGGTTTGGTGGTCCACAAGCTATCTTTCTTTTATGACAGTGAAGTTCATGTGTTTCAGTGAGAAGATTCTTATGGATAAAGTGATTAAGTTTCATGCAGTTGCTCCTGATGATTATAGTGTGCTTGTGGATGTCTCCTAATCATGTTCCTATCTAGACTTTGGTCTGCATTAAGAAATTGAGATGGTGTGTGAAGATTGTTCCCAGTTAATGTAGCATGTAACCAGTCTTGGCCAACCTGGTTGATCCCAGTGATTGCGAAGATCTCTAGAGATTGTGGAAGCATGTTGTGGCATGGAAGATCGTGCTTGAGTCCCAACTAAGGCATAGCATGATCCGCACTTCATTCCCTTTGCATGATGTTGCAATAGGTCAGGACCTATTTTGTAAATATTTGTAATATCAACCTTGGAGATTGTTCCAATGGTTGATGATTGTAATGCCGACCTTGATGATCATTCCAAGGTTGATGTAGTGTATAAATACTTGTATTTGAGTTGTGGAAAAGATTTCCTTGAGAGAAAATGAGAATATATTAAGAAAGGTCCAAAGGTAGAGCAGAGGAGGGGCAGAGGAAAGAAGAGGAAGAGAAGAAAAGAGGAAGAGTGGAGTAGAGGAAAGGCAGAGCAAGGAAATTATTATACTTTGGTTGCAAATAGAGAAAGGTGTTGATCATGGCAGTGAATATGGTTTAACAGCCCTCAGGGTTTAATAGCCCTTATTGTAATCTTGCTAGGTTTAGGGTTGAGGCAGTGAGCTTGCTAGACCTAGTTGTTCTTCATGGTAGTAACCCAATATGTTTAGGCCCATGGAGCAACCAAGACTGAACATCATTATTTCAAGATTGCAATATATATTGAGAGTTAATCCTCTTCGTGGTTTTTCCCCACCTTGGGGTTTTCCAAGAAAATCTGGTGTCTCTTGTGTTTGATGTTGTATCTATGGTTAAGTTTCTAATTTCATTCACACATGGTTAAATCATAATAATTGTGGATAAGTGATGAATATTTAGATTGTAGAAAGTGTTTGAGTTTTTGTGACAACTGATTCACCCCCCTCTCTCAGTTGTCTGGCGCATATCAACAAGGAATCCATGTGATGCTTGTTTCTTAAATAGTTGTGTATGTGAGATCTTTTGTTGCTTATGAGGAGGAGAACCACTATTATTTCCAATTGATGATAACCATCTTGCTCTTTTCCAAGTTTTAGTTCTCTTATTTTGTTGATTCTGTCTATCATAGTGACAAGGACTATATTGGACTATCTCAATCTTTTCTTTTGTTAGAGTCTCTTGCTTCGTTTGTTCCATTTGTCTGTCCAATCCATTTTGGTTATCTCCTGATCCTTGAAGGGATAACGGAGGAGGAACCTCAGCATAAATACCATTTCTTTGTGGACAAGGCGATACTTCAGTATTTTCCTTATCCACTTCTATTGTAGCAATTATCTCATCATAGTTTAGATAGTCATCTTCTACTTGAAGCGTATTTTGTTCCATCATGTTATTATCGGTATGCTTAGGAGATGGATTAGTAAAAATCTATAAATTTTGATTTGGTAGAGAAACCAACTTATTTCCATTATCATTCACACCTGATACCTATATAACATTCGAGTCGATGAGGTCTTGTATATCATATTTAAGATGCATACATCGTTCAGTATCATGTGCTTGTTGCCGATGGTAATAACAAAAATCATTCACATCAAAATAAGGTCCTTGAATTCTACTAGGATCCAATGGTTTAATCAGAGGAAGCTTCATGAGGTTATTACTCACAGCTTGATTCATGACAGAGTGATAGGATTTAGATATCGAAGTAAAATTTCTTTGTTGAAACGGTGCCTTCTTTAGATTAGTGATAGCAGACAGTTGTGAGAAATTGTTTGAATTTTGTCAATTAACCTTGATGAAAGTCTTATTATTCCTCTTAAAGTTGTTTTGTGATAGTCCACCCATGGATTGACCAACTTGAGCCGATGAGTTTTGGTTTTCATACTGACTAGATGAAAGCTGATAATTACGAAGGGTGATGCATAAACGTTGAAAGGAGTTGTATTTCATCAAGAGAATCTTATCATGGATGTTAGATTGTAGATTTGTAATAAACACCTTCTGAACATCCTCATCCTTCATCTAATATTGAATTTGTGCATAAAGGGCTTGATACTGACTAATAAACTCAGTTAACTTCTCTTTCAGACCTTGCTTGCAATGAACTAAATCAATCAAGGAGACTTGAGGTCTAATGTTTGCTTGAAAATGTTGTAAAAATTGATCAACTAATTGCAAAAAAGAGTGTATTGAATTTGAAGGTAAAGAGCAGAACTATTCTAGAGCTGTATCTTTGAGAGATCGCGGGGAAAGTTTTGCTAACAAATCTTCTTCCAAGTAGAAATCACTACACATAGCCGTGAATGCTGCCACATGAGTATTAGGATCACCTTTTCCACCATACTTTTCAAAGTGAGGAGTCTCAAATCTCTTAGGCATAGGAGTTCTTAGGATTGTATAAGATAGGGGATTAAGGAGATGATAAGTTGGTATATTAGGTTGTGAATAATTTGTCAAGTTTGTCACCTTTTGTTGTAAAGAAGTCATGCCTTGCAATAGTTGGTTTAAGATGGCATCATTGGGTGATGTAGTTTGTTGTGAGGAATTGGAACCAAAGTAAGGAGGTGATTGAGCCTGAGTAGTGACAAGCAAAGGTTGTGAATAGGTGAGTGGTGGTTGAACATAGTGATAAGTGGAAGGTGGATGCAAGTAGTTATATGTAAGGGGTGGATGAGAATAAGTGGGATGAAGAGGTGGTTGAGAGTAATTGTTCATAGAAGAGGTCACCTTAGGAGCCAAGTTCTAATAGTTAAATCCCACAACTTTTTAATTTTGTGAATTAGTGCCATTAGATACTCCAATACCAGTGGTAGCATTACTACAAGAATTTGTATTAGTAGTTAAAATTATTGATATAAATGTAGATATACCCGTAGTTGGTATAGGTGTCGATACTTGCATGTGAGATGGTGATGACATGTTATTAATACCATTCACACATTTAGTCACTGGCATAACATTATTGTGTACTATATGTGTTAAACCTCGAATAACATTAATACCATCTTGTCCTTCTTTTATCAACTCTCTTATGTTGTGAATCACATGCAAGTTTGTTTATTTGCTCATTAGGTACATGTGTGACCACCTCAATAGTGTCCTCAACCTCATGAAATACTTTATCCTCCATTGTGGTTGTATGAGGGATAGTTTCTTGCAAAATTTGTATCTCTCCTTTTGTAAAGAAGGTATTAAATGGATTTTCAGAGGTAAGGATATCATTTTCTTCAAGAGCACTAGATCCCATGAGTCTCCTACTTCTTCTTAAAGGGATATTTCTATTAGGGCAGCATGTTATAAGACTCATACAATAACATGCAACACTCAATGTACAAACTAATAGAACAAACCCTAGGAGAAAGATATGTTTAAGATCCAAAATGCTTGATTTTTCACCTTTTTTCGATGCAAATGAATGAAAGAAGAGGTGTTGTGAAAATTTTCAAGAGGGAAAGAAAATAATATGTCTAATAACAGCCCAATGGTACAGAAATATCCTTCACAAGACACCTTTGATGCAAGTCTAGAGTGATGACAAGTCAAAACCTAGTGAAAATACACCTAAAATATGCAAATTTTCACCAATTTTCAATGTAAATGCCTAGTAGAAAGGGTGTTGTAAGGAATTTGAGGGGGTGCAGAAGATAATAACCCTAATATTAGTCAAATAATGTAGCAAAATCACTCACAACATGCTTGTAATGCAATTCTAGAGAGATGATAAGGCTAAATCTAGTGAAAATGCAAGGTTTTCAAACCCTAGACATGAAATTTTGTAAGAAAGACACTATGATGCAAAACAAAAATTATAAATCAGTCCTAATGAGTGTTTTGAAAGGGTATTAAATTATGAAAGAATATTTTGACTACAAACCCTAGCTAATGCAAAACTATGTTTTTATGAAAAGTGCACAATTTCAAGCATTTTTATCAAATTAAACATGAAAATGCAATGCAAATAAATACTAAATGATGAATTTCTATTATTTAAATTAGATCTAATGAAATTAGATGCCAATTAATTCAAATTATGGTAAAATGCAAGCCTAAGATGCCAATTGTTTCAAAATTTTCAATTTTTTTATATTTTTTTCAAATGCAATAAATGTATGATGAAAAATAAATTTTAGATTTAATGAAAAAATAAGAAATTAAATAAAATTCCACTAAATTAATGCAAATTATGTGAAAGTTCAAACCATAGAATGCAAACTTTTTAAAAATTTTCAAAAAAAATTCAATTTTTTTTGTAATTTTTTGAATGCAATAGAATGAATGGATGCAAATCTATCAAATAACACTCAGTAAGGTACAAAAATTCTAAAAACATGGGTTCACCAAAATATTTAGGTCTTAAAAGGGGGGAAATGTTTTGGTTTAAGTTTCAAAGGCAAATCCTCCCTTCTCACCAAACATTCAAGGGCATACCAACCGAGTTGAATCTCCACTAAGCGAGAGCAATCACCTATCAGGTTGGGCTGCCACTTGGAACAATGTGGAAGTTTAGTTGTATCAAACAATATCTCAATTTAATGCTCAATTACTCTTAAAACCCTAAATAGGTAAAACAGTAAGCAAATCAATGAATTACGGCAAATCCTTTCAGACTAAGGTGAAGGACAAAGATTGTTAACTTAGTGTTTTTCAAAATCTGGAGTGTGGAATAGTCAGGGACACTGGCACTAGCACCCCTGTCCAAGGTACAATTTTTAGTATAGAATCTAAATCTCCTTTTGACACTGATCTACACTATATCTTCTATTTCTGTCCTGAAAAATATGGAGGACACTGGCACTAGTGCCCAAGTCCCGAAATGTTCACCTTTGTCCTCTTTCTTTCAGATCTCAAATCCCTGTTGTCTGTAACCTCCTTTCTACAACTCCACTCCACAAAACTTGGTACCTATAACCTACAATCACAAAGGAGTGTGGGAGGTGGTTACGGTGTTTAGAGGCTTGCCTCGGTCAAGCCCCAGAGAAATAGTCAAGTCCTCTGAACATCATTGTCAGATGAGAGTGCATATCACTGTGGGATAGAGGAAAAAATCCTAATGATAAATGATCAAAAAACATAACAGATGTCACCTTGTAGTGTAGATCTCAGATAAATGAAGGCTCTTCAATCACATGAGAAGATGAAGTCAAACCTACAATCACAAACACAATAACAATGCTCTGCTCTGCAACAATGAATATCTTGAAATCACAAATATGCCTAAAGTTTGTAATCATCTTCTAGTTTACAAATGAAAACCTAAACATGCTTTTATATGGAACTACAAAGATTCCTAATAAGAATTTCATAATTCAAACTTGAGATGTCAGAATAGGACCTAAATAATGGTCATAAAATTGACATTTAAATTTAGGGTAGACCCAAAATAGGGCAGGACTACGGCTCTAGCACCCAAGTCCACCCTCCCATTTTTGTTCATGGATCAACAAAATAGCACCCCCTAGGTCCTATTTTCCATAAGACTTCAGGGTTTTCTCATTGAGAGTCAAAATTAACATGCAAGATGCTCTAAATGCATTCTAAGGACCCAGGAGATAAACCTTAAGAGTGAAAAGCCCCCAAGAGGACGTTTTCTGACATAACACCCTCAACCTTCCAGTTAATGTGTTATAGTTGGTGATTGAAGAATTGAAGAAGATGAAGATCATTCTAAATAGAAGGGATGACAAAATCATTTGGACTGGAGTTAAATTAGGGGATTATACTATTAAGATGGGCTATATGATTCAAAATCTTGTGGATGAAGAGGACTGGCTGGTGGAACTATGTTGGAGCAGATGGATGCTACCTAAGGTGGATGCTTTCACTTAGATGATAGCGCACAAGAAATTATTCATTGGGGAAAGCTTGAAGACCATTGGCATCCTGGGCCTATCCAAATGTGTCATGTGTAAAGCTAAGGAAGAAAGCACTGACCCCTTATTCCTCTAATGCTCATTTACTAAGACATGCTAGGAGTGGCTCACAAACAAGCTCAGCTGAGTTGCACCACTACCAAATGATATTACAAGCCTTCTCTGAAGTTGGCCTAGACTACAGAATTCCACATGGGAAGAACTATGGACTACTAGCCCATCCATGTTGCTATGGAAAATCTAGAGAGAAAGGAACAATCATATCTTTGATGGGAGAGAAGGTGAATTGGAGGATGTGCTAAAGAAAATTAAGAGAGGGATTCTGGAAATTGTCACAGTCTAAATGCAAACTCCCCCCCAAGACCATTTTCTAGATGGGACATGGATGTCATGAAGAATTAGATAGATCTAAAAATCTTGCCAAACTACAATACGTCATACAGGGACTCCAAATTCAAGTAGGCAAATGTGAAGTGGTGCCCACCCATCCATTCGATTAAAATGAATCTCAATGGTGTTGTGAAGGGGAATCCTAGGATCTCTGGAGCTGCGTGATCCTTCAAGACTCCAATGGGGAAAAAATTTAGGCTATGATGAAAAACTTTCAAATAGAACCAACAATCAAGCAGAATTCTTAGCGCTTCTCGTTGGTTTACAATTATGCAAAAAGGAGAACTTGAGTGAGATAGGCATCGCGGGTGGCTCTCAAATTTGCATCAACACCATCAAATATAGGAAGGTGATAAATTGGAGACTCAAGCACCTTGCAAAGTCCATTTGGGATTTCATGGATGAAATGAACTACACCATTCGTCACACTTACCAAAAAGGAAATGGCGTTACAAATTACCTCGCTAACAAAGCATGTGATTTATAGACTGAACTGTTCATATCATCAAATGCCTCCAATGGGAAGGACATCCCCATCTATGTTGAATGTTAGGAACACTAAGAGGGGGGTGAATCAGTGTTCTAAAAATCTTTTGATGCACTTTAACTTTCAACTATTTTCCAAAATTAATTAAACAAAGGCACAACATGCATATGAACAACAACTATAAAAACATGACACATGGACACCAAGATTTTTACATGGAAAACCCAAAATGTGAAAAACCACAGAGAGGATTAGCTCTCAAATATATATTGCAATCTTTACAAATAATGATGTTCAGGATTTGTCACTCCACAGCCCTGGAACATGCTGGCTCACTACCATGAAGTACAACTAGGTCTAGCAGGCTCACTTCCTTAATGGAGGCTCACAATAAGGGTTGTTAAAACCTAATGACTATTAAACCCTAATGGAGGCTCACTTCCTTGATGAAAAAGGATCACTACCAAGTACAAAACAAATTTCACATGAAAACTAAATACTGCATAAGCATATGTCACTATGCCAGGGTGCAGTCATTTAGCAACTAAATTCTAAATCCCAAGTCTTCATTATCACTAATCTATGTCATTGCTTTGCTATTCACATATTTGCATCTAACCACACACATCCACACTCTACATCTCAACTAAAATTCATTGCTCATATATATTCGTATCATGATTTGATCCATAATCAGGTCAACATCCAAGAAGTGAAACATGTACATAGAAAGGTGTAGCTTGTTAGCTCAATCCAATGCACTATAAGTTATGCAGACCCAAATCTTTGCCCAAACATGTTCAAATAGGTCATCTCTAATCATTCAATAACTTAAATAGATCCTTCACACACTATCTCTTCTCCGCACAATGATTTGTCATATTAGTCGGCCTGTTCCTTAAGAGCATGCTTAATAGGGTCACTTGTAGACTTAAATTTTTTTATTGTGGATCACAAAACACTTCCAAAATCATATCAAGGACTCTTTACACATTCCCAATCTTACCCTCAAAACTGCAAGGCATGATATCATCTTGCAGAGAAATGCAAACCATTACAACTCAGACTCTGTCTCTATCAAACTCTGTCAAACACTATACTGATACTCAGTAGCTTGTAACTATCTTTCCAGTGGACTTCAGATCTCACAACTTTGGAATTAGATACTTCATACAAGTGTTTACAACACCTTAAAACCACATAACAAAATACTCAACTATGGAGGAATGCAGACCATTACAATGTGCCCTATTCACTGTCTCTGCTATACCTTTGTTCACCTGGACTTAGATAATTCTTTGAAATGACTTCTAGAGGAAGTTAGGACTTAATCTCTAGAGCATATCACCATCAAACAATTACTACTATCATTCCTGAACTGCATTACCAAATCAACATCTACAGAAGCAGACTAACCCACTAACTGTCCTTTACTTTGTAAATACCCATACTTAGTCAATTCTACCAACTAGACTTGAAATCCAATATGTCCTTCTGGAGAAATGTCTTCTTTTTATGTTAATGAAACTTCTAAGCCTTGTTGTCATCAATGACAACATACAGATCTATACATGAGCAGTGTCTCTTGCCAACAATCTCCCCCTTTGGCATTGATGGCAAAACTTAGTGAAAAATGCTTGACTTCTTTCTCTTACTTCATTCTCCTACTCCCCTTGAGATGTTTATCCATTTTTCACTGATCTTCTTCTCCCCCTTTGACATCAATGGAAAAGGGTGTGATCCGAATCCAAAACTTGTCAAAAATGTTCAAAACTGTTATATTCTGCCGCATATATACATATAGACATTTCTGTCTTAATTTGTCATTGAAGGTAGAATATCATTAATGATGGTCTTTATCAAGGCTATCTCTCTGTTCCATCTATTTCTTGCACTTTCTAGGATATGGACGTGACCATTCATCAAAAAAACTAGCTTCTCTTCCCTCTACACATCTGATGGTGTATTAACTAGTGTGAGTGATTTCATGGCTTCATCTACCAAATTGGTCATGGATTCAATTTTTAGACTTATTAGTCCCCTTAGCTGGCACAACTTTTCTCTAATTTCTCCCCTTTTCTTCATCAGATTGCTTAAATCACTATGATTGCTTGCAACTTGATATTCTTTGGCATTTATTGACTCAACTGTTGGATTATATGTCTCAAAGATATTAAGCAGTTTGAGTTCCAAAACTTTGGTTTTATCTTCTAATTCCTTTGTAACTTTTGGCCAAGATAGGCAAAATTTATAAATTTTTTGGCTTCTTCAATGGCACTTTGTATGCCTTTTATCACATTTTCTAATGTAGTTTTATCTTTTTCTAACATAGCCTTTAACTCAATCAATCTCTTTTCATCAAACTCTTTTCTAACTTTTTCTTCTACAGATTTTTCAAAAGACTGAAAATGTGTACTTACAGAGTCTAATAGCTTTGAGATGATCATTAGAAGATAGTGAGGTGTCCTTTTGAATAGTTGGCATCATCTTTTCTAGAATTCTGGATGCATCATTGATCAATTTACTATCTTGGTCATGAGATTTTAGCATTTCTTCCTGTGCCTTGGCCTAAAAAATAGATACTAACTTGAATTTTTGTATAGGTGATAATGAGGCCAAGTTGATTGGTCCTTAAAGGAGTTCAGACTCATCTACAACTTGTTATTTGCCAGAACCAACTGAGATCTGCAGTGTCTCTTTCTCTCTCAGACATTTCTTCCTGACTCTGCTCCGGAGGATTCATGTCCATATTTTCTTGTTGATCTAAGTTTTGCTCTAGTGTAGGCTTTTCTCAACTTGATCAAATTCTTGATTATCATTTTTGATCTACTCATCAATTTTCTCCTTGCTTTCTAGATCATCAGTTTGTTGTCCTAGAAAAAGACTTGTTTCAATTTTATCCTTTTCAGCTGTGTCTTGATCATTAGCAGTAGGGGTTTGATCAGATTCTTCCTTTTTCTCTTCTATTACTCTATCTTTTACTAGAGGATTTGTATCAGTTTGCTCCAAGCCTTGATCCATGCTAACTTCTAGAATAGATGTGTCATTTCCAACATTTGTTTCTTCATTGTCATAGATGGTAGGAATATTCTTTTTCTTCAATGCAGCCAAAGTGATCTATATTTCTTTGAACACTTTATCAATTTCTGCCAACATCAATGAGTTCATTCTTCTCTTGGTTCTGAAAGCATCTTTGATTTCTTTTGAGATTTTGGCCTTCTCCTCAAGAGTGATTCCTAGACATTATCGTTTCAATGAGTGTTCTCTCAGCTCAACATTTTTTGCCATAGTTGTTTCTTTTCTTGTACTCATTAGGTTGCCTAGGCTGTGTGGAAAATCAGTAATAATTTCAATTAGATCCTTATTGTAGATGTTTAGATATTCTACAACAGTAGTCTCAATGATCCTCTTATCTGGATCATTGTATTCATCATACAACTGAGCAATGGGTTTCAGATTGCCATCCACTGTTATGGCTTTGAGAACATCTTCAAGGCTTATAGTTGCTTCCTCTGTCTGAGGTTCATCTTGCTTTAACCTTTTCCTAGATCTACTCTTACCAAAGGGTTTCTTTTTTCTAGTTCCTGAGGCTTTTTTGGCCTTAGTCTTCATCTTCTTTACTTCCTCATCCGATTTTGTTGCTTCTTCATCAACAAATATACTTACATGCATTCTCTTTGCCTCAATCTTCATTCTTTTGGAACTAGTGGTAGGTGTTTCCACATTTGCATATGGTGTGGAACTAGAAGGAGTGGATGTGGCTTCTACATAGGTGGAGGCTCTAGTTTTTCTTCTTGACTTTTCTGGCCTTTCTGGCTCACCTTTGGGTTGTTTTAGAGCTCCAGATGATTCACCTTTTCTCTTTTCTTTTGCTTCCTTAAAATCCTGTGCCTTTTCCCTTGCCTTTGCCACTTCTTTTGTGAATCCATGTCTTATGGCAATTTCTTCTACAACTTTCCTCATTTTCCTAGAGATTCTAGATTTTCTTACCTTAACATGAATTTTAGCATACAATTCCTTATAAGTCCCAAATCTTTCTTCCTTGGGTTCTCTGGATTTACTTAGCATATATTTGGCATAGTTTTCCAGTACAACTCCATCTACCTCATATCCCATAAGCATAACCTAGACCATTCCAGGCTCAACGGCCTCCATCAAACACTGATCTTTTCTCACAATGAAGCAAATTATATCCTTGTGTTTTTCAACAACTATTTTGGGGCTTCTTTCTTTGGCTTGCATTGATCTTTGGAAGTTATTGAAATAACCCCATAGGGCTATATTCTGTGCATAAATGGTGCCTATGCTACTTAACAAATTTCTAATTTGGACTACAATAGGTTTATCATTGGTCTAGAATAGGTTCTTCATACCAGGCAACTCTTGCATAAAATAGAAAAATAAACACATGATCAGAGTGCCAAATTTAAAAGGGTATTTACCTTCTTTTGTCTTCTTCAGGTTATCCATTACTTATTGTCAGAGCAATTCACAGATGTCATAATCAGCATTTTCCTTAATCATTTGATAGGCTATGTAAATGGCCATGCTTGAAACAAAGTTTTCTTGGTTGGTGAAATAAACTTTGTATCCCAACACCATTGAGGCAAATCTCACAACATGATCCTCAATATCATTTATTGTCAAGGCTCTCTTATCAAATTTTGCTCTAGTAGCTGCAATTACTATATCATTCTTCACGACTTTCAATAGTGGTACTGATCTAGTAGAGCATAATCTATTAATAGTATCTTTTGTAATCTTGAAAGGTCTCTCAAGACATATGAATTCATCATGAACCCTGCTTAACACATACCGAACCCATTCATCCTCCATATATATTGGGAAATCCAAGTGCTAAATAAATTTCTTTTCTTCCAATGCTTGATATTCATTCTTCAGATCGAGATTCTCATTACTCAAATGTTCTATGTAGAGATTAGTAAACCCGCTATCACCAAATTCCTCTAGGGCAACATGAATATATGCCCTAACATCCTTTGCATGCATGACTCCATTAGGAACATTTGAGAATGCACCCAATTGATCAACTTAAGTTGATTTGAATGAGTGTTTCTTGAATTTTGGTCGAGCTCTCTCAGTAATATCAACAACTTGCGGTGATGCCATTTTAGGATTTTAATAGATTCACAAATAGGTTTAGAACAAAAGTACCTTGTTCCACTGAATTAGGGTTTCCTTTCTCTAAATTTCTCCAAGCACTTCAAATCTTGGTTGTCATTACCTAATGTCTGCTCCAATCTCTATGAATACTTGATAGCTTTGAGTGTAAAGTGATTTTAATAGAAAACAAGCTCCCTTTTATTCTTCGCAAGACTTAACCTAAGTAGTCATAAATGCTTATTCCCAAAAAACTGTTAAAACCCTTTACTGTAGAATACAGTCGATTGAGATTGCTCTGCAATATGTCGTACTGACCCACTTTAGTCTAGTTTTTCTTTTGAGAGATGTGTTGCATCAAGTTTCATCATACACCTTCATGCCAGATTCTGGCACCCACTTTCTGGTTGGGGGATTTGGATTTTCAACACTGCTTCCCCTGGGCCAGAGCTCTCAATTTACTTCCCAGAGGAAGTGTCTACACCATATGCTGGTGTGGATCCATCCTTAACCTTGTTTACATCCTTTTTAATCTAGATCATACTCATCTCATTCTTGGTTCTCATTGGATCAACCTTTTCTTTTCCCTTATCATTCCTTTGCTATATTTTTCTTTCTTTAGCATAGTAATTTCTCTTCATATTCTTGATTCTTTAGAATCTTGCAACATGTCCAAATTTAATGCAATTGAAACATACAATCTTTCCTTGTCCTTGATTTATTTCTCTAAATTAATTCATCCTTGATCTACATTGATTAGCCATGTGTCCAAATATATTGCATGTGAAACACTTGTCATTAAAGAGTTGACCATTCCTAGAATAGCTTGGCATATTTCTTGACATACTCCTGTACTCATTTACTTTATGACCAATCTTCTTGCAATTGAAACATTTACCAGAGAAGGATGGAACATTTTGATTCATTCTACTTCTACACTAAGTAGCCCTATAACCATACTTATTACATTTATAATAGTAACCATTAAAGGATGGATACCTCCGAGCGTTTGGCTATCTGACCAGAGGTCTTCTAGGTCTTCTTCTTTGATTTCTGAATTGGTATCCTCTATTTTGTCTTTACTTAGAGTTTATTTGACCAAATTTGAATTTTCTCCTTTCTCAAGTCCTAAACCTTGTTTGTCATTAGCACTCTTCTAGCTAGCAATCATTTCATTAAGCTTTGCAGTACTTATCTTGAATTTTTCTTCAAAGCTTTTGGCCTTTTCCAGGTCTATTTTTAGACTTAAAATTTCTTTTTCAAGTTTGGCACAATCTTCTGATCTACTCTTCATAATTAAATTCATATCATCTTCAACTCTTGTTCTTTCTATAACTTATGCTTCCAATTCATTCAGGGCTTCATTTGTTGATATCAATTGGTCATTAACTTCTATGTATTTGTTTTGAATTTATTGACTTGCTCTTTTAGCTTTGAGATGCATCCATCATCTTGTTGCAAATTTTCTTTCAAATCCCTAACTTCTGCTTCAGAATTTTCAAGATCCATAAGAGTTTCTTCTCGTTGCTTGTTGCTTTCATAATTTCTAAATCTTCTTGCTACCATGATCATACTATCCCAGGTCTTCCTTAAGCTGTTAGACTTTTTCCAAGGAACCTCACTCTGATACCAATTGTTGAATGTTAGGAACACTAAGAGGGGGGGTGAATCAGTGTTCTAAAAATCTTTTGATGCACTTTAACTTTCAACCATTTTCCAAAATTAATTAAACAAAGGAACAACATGCATATGAACAACAACCATAAAAACATGACACATGGACACCAAGATTTTTACGTGGAAAACCCAAAATGGGAAAAACCATGGAGAGGATTATCTCTCAAATATATATTTCAATCTTTACAAATAATGATGTTTAGGCTTGGTCACTACATGGGCCTAGAACATGTTGGCTCACTGCCATGAAGTACAACTAGGTCTAGTAGGCTCACTACCTCAACCCTAAACCTAGTAAGATTACAATAAGGGTTGTTAAACCCTAATGGAGGCTCACTACCTTGATGAAGAAGGTTCACTACCAAGTACAAAGAAAATTGCACATGAAAACTGAATACTGCATAAGCATCTGTCACTATGCCATGGTGTAGTCATTTAGCAACTAAATTCTGAATCCCAAGTCTTCATTATCACTAATCTATGTCACTGATCTACTATTCTCATATTCACATCTAACCACACACATCCACACTCTACATCTCAACTAAATTTCATCGCTCATATATATCCACATCATGATTTGATCCATAATCAGGTTGGCATCCAAGAAGTGAAACGTGTACATAGAAAGGTGTAGCTTGTCAGCTCAATCCAATGCAGTATATGTTATGTGGACCCAAATCTTTTCCCAAACATGTTCAAATAGGTCAGATCTAATCATTCAATCACTTAAATAGATCCTTCACACAATATCTCTTCTTTGCACAATGATTTATCATATTAGTCGGCCTATTCCTTAAGAGAATGCTTAACAGGTTCATTTGTAGACTTATAATTTTTACTGTGGATCACAAAACACTTCCAAAATCATATCAAGGACTCTTTATACATTCCCAATCTTACCCTCAAAACTACAAGGCATGATATCATCTTGCGGAGAAATGCAGACCATTACAACTTAGACTCTATCTCTATCAAACACTGTACTGATACTCAGCAGTTTGTAACTATCTTTCTGGTGGACTTTAGAACTCACAACTCTGGAATTAGACACTTCATACAAGTTTTTACAACACCTTAAAACTGCATAACAAAATACTCAACTACGGAGGAATGCGGACCATTACAATGTGCCTTGTTCACTGTCTCTACTATACCTCTGTTCACCCAGACTTAGATAATTCTTCCAAATGACTTCTGGAGGAAGTCAGGACTTAATCTCTAGAGCATAGCACCATCAAATAATTACTAATATCATTCCTAAACCCCATTATTAGATCATCATCGATGGAAGCACACTGACCCACTGACTATCCTTTACTCTGTAAATAAACATAGTCACTTCTGCCAACTGGACCTGAAATCCAATATGTCCTTCTGGAGAAATGTCTTTTTTTATGTTGATGAAACTTCTAAGCCTTGTTACCATCAAGGACAACATACAGATCTATACCTGAGTAGTGTCTCTTGCCAACAGTCTAATCTATGGTGAACTCCAAGACTATATTTTTAGTTACCATCTCTTCTGGGGATCTTTGAGGATCCACTAACACCAAGAAAGAAATCATTCCCTACAAGAATTGATAATGGTAAGGAATGCTCTGATGATAATATGTTGATAGATTTGGCTTCTAAAATATTCAGACTAAGATAAATTTAAGATAGAATCCCATGACTTCCCAATTATATATGGAAGAATAAATTTAGGAGGGCAACATAATGCATAGAATGGTTGAGCACTTGACTTTCAACTATGTCTGCAAATGCCAAGTTAAGGGGGAGGACGACTCAGAGGATGAGGAGGAAGTGGGGAGCCAAGAGGAAAACCAAGAAGAAGAGTTGAAAGAAGAGATTGAATCCCTTAATAATCATGTTCAAAGTGTCTTAAAGATGGAGGTAGATGGAATGATCAAGGCTATTAAACAACTCATTGGAGCAAGCTGACTGCGTGATGGACACATCCATGATGGCACAATGTATGGAGACTTTTTGATGCATGTCATCATGGTTCTTAGCAGGAAACATAATGGAAAGACTATGGCATTCTCCTATATCAAGGAGGAGATGTGGGAGAAAGCCTATAGAGCAATATCAACATTCAACGAGAGACTGAATCGTAGGATGATTGGAGGCATCTTTGAAGCTATAGCAGTAAGGAAGAACAAGATCTTGTTAGACTTAGGGCATACAACTGAGAGGGGGGGTGAATCAGTTGTGCAAAACTTTCCCTTTTTAAACACTTGAATCTTCTTTAGTGATTATCATAATATTAATCATGAACCATAATGCATTTAAATCAGAAGCAGAAACATATCAACACATATGACACCAAGATTTTGACGTGCAAAACCTGGTTAAGGGAAAAACCATGGGGTGATTAACCCAAGAATGTATTCTCTATTAGAAGAATAGAAAGAACAAAATGGCACATGCCAATTAGGGCTCACTGCCCGAGCACACTACTCACAAGAGGCTCACTGCCTACAAGAGACACATTGTCTACAAAGGAATAAGTATCACCTTTATGAACTGGAGAATAACATCTTCAGCATGCTTGAATCAGTTCCATTTAAGCCCAATACTTCTACTCTACCTTTCACACTTCTCTTTGCTACCACACACTCATCACAGCAAGACACACTTCAAAATGAATTCAAAATCCCTTATTTATACAAGGCATCGACTTAGGAACAATCATCTAAGTCGACAAACACCTACAAGAACATCTGCAAGATGTGTAATACATCCGGTCAGCCAGTCTCAAGAAGAACACCAATATCCGTGGTTATTCTTCAAATACAAACTCTAACTTCAATGCGGACCACCAACATTAACTGGACATGATCCAATGATCATCATAACCTTCCCTGAATCACCAAAAACATCTGCACTTCATCATCCTACTGGAATTCTTCTCTCCTTCATCCGGAGCTACAAGAACACAGTCTGTCATCACTGTCACAAATGAATAGGCTCTTCCAGACCTTCAACCCACAAACTAATCTATTTGATACTTCACAGGGACGTCCTCAACACTCCCTCAGATCCACAGAATGGGATAATGAAATACCGGATCTCACTGGACCTATCTATGGCCCTCTGTCACCTCTGAACACCTGCTGGAACCGGTTCTACTTAAGTGACCATAACTTCTTTAGATCTTCATATGGACCTCTGAAATCTTGACTGGAGCATCTCAAGACTTATATCTAAAAACCCTTTAAACTACATCCTCTGATCCTCAACCTATTGAGGACTTTTACCTTCTTGTCATCACTATTCTTCATTGTTCCTGATTGAGACTTATTTTCTCAATATCCTTAGCACACAGCTCATCTAATCCTTCTCATTAATGCAACATGAGTATGTTGACATCAATGACAACACTACTTAGGCCCATACTTGCAACAGATCTTTGTAGAGGCTTTGACACTCTTCTCTGAAGGGATTCGAAGGGACAACATGGAGACCTTTACCTTCTACTTAAGCCAGTATGGTGACCTATTGTCACCACCTTGTATTAAACATGCTTTTGAGCTTGTGGAGGGCCTCCACTTTCTTTAGCACCACTAAAATGCCTACTGCTAAAGTACAATGTTATGCACGCCCTTTGAGCCTGCCTATGTATGTTTTTTTATTTCTGATATAATATAATGGGCACTACTCCCTAGGTAGCACTTATAAAAAAAAATAGTTGGGAGCACCATATAGAAAATTGAAATAATTGTTGCATGTTCCCTATAAAAATGTTATGTACATAGATATTTAGAGAATAAATATTTTCAAAAGAATGTATATTGAAGTTTATGTTGCACTTGTGTTGTTATTGATGTCAACAGTGTGAGATTCAGGTGTGTTGTTAGCAATGTTGGAATGAAGAAGCCCAAAAGTAAAGTGAACAAGAGGTAAAGTTAAAGGAAGTATGTGGCAATGTAATCAAAGAAGAAGACAAAATAAGATAGATCAAAGAAGTTGTGATAAGAAGGGTAAGGTAATGAATGTCATCAATATCTCCTGAAGTTGTATAGACAAAGAATGTGCTAACATGAAGATTCTTTCTTTGAGAGAATAGTTTTTTGTTGTATGAAGTTTAAAATGATGTATTCCTAAGGAAAAGCATTGTGTTAGTTTTGAATGAAAGATTCAAGTTGTCCAAGGCACTGAGGTTTGCACAAAACAAGCTCGGGAGAATGCTCTGCATTCCTCCGCATTTGAAGGTATGGCCTTGTAGTTTAGGATTTTGTCAGAGATATGTGTGAAGGGTGTATTTTCCTAATTTTAGAGCTTGAAGATTAATGTAGAAGATTCTAGAGCTTGTAGAGTGAAGATAGTTGTTTAGAGTTGATGCAGTCAGGATGCGTCTGGGAAATGCTTCGCATTTCTCCACCTTTGAAGTTGAGGTCCTGCAATTTGAAGGATGATCATTTATAGATGATAAGATGATAATATTCAATATTTAATTTCTAATATGTACCATAGATGTTCTCTAGGGTCAACAAAACAACGACACATCTTACTGCTGACTAGGGTTGTCTAGAGGAGAAAGCAAAAGCCACCGAATTTCACCGCAGTTTATCTTTTGTATTTTATGTTTAGAGGATGAGTTTAGATATTCAGATGGATGATTCAACTCTATTTTTAGGTGGTGAAGTGCACCGCAAGTTAGTTTTTCAATGTTTTATCTTGACTATGTGTTCAATGTTAGTTTGTGATACCAGGCTCAGTTTCTACTTGCTTGTGCCAGAAAGAAAACACATATTTCAGAAGAAGGATTGATTAAGAAGGTTTGTGTAAGTCTTATGTTGCTTGTGTGATGATCCACATGATGTTAATTATTCCCTCTGATACTGCTTTAGGTCTAGAGCTATTGGGTGGAACGATGAGTTTTTGTTGGGCCAACTTCATGTGTTCTTGATGTTCCTGCTAGATGATTTGAAGTGTCCACTAGCTTGGAAGAATGTGATAATGAAGAATATGTCTTGGTTATCACTTGGCTTGAACCATATTATTTTTCTACATCTTTTGTATGTCGACTTGGTGTGGCCTTGCATGTTTCATGATTACATGTTCCATATTGGCTGACTTGGGAGAAGGATTTTTGAATTTGCAGAAAGTATAAATGAAAGATCTTGTTTGTTGAGGAAGGTATGAGTATGTGAGAATGTGTGAATGAATGTAAAAGTGAGTGAGTGTGTTTTTGAAGGTGTGTTGAAGGTAGCAGTGTTCGTGGTGTAGAGAAAGTGAAGGTTTGTGATAGAGTGAAGTGTGTGGAGGTGGTTGATTAGTGAGATCTATTGAAGTGTGATTCTTTATGTGTTGATTTGATTGTATTTTAGGGAGTTTGTCCTCCTTTGGGTTGAAGCCCCTAAAACTTGCAATCTTGTTTTATCTTTATTTGTGAGGATGTATTTAGATAGTAGATCCAAGTAGCTTACTCACCATGGTTTTTCCCTTCTTAGGTTTTCCACATAAATATGGTGTTGTGACTGTGTGCTTATGTGTTATACTTTAATTTGTTTAATTTGTTGATCTCCTGCTAAATCAGTTAGAAGTTTTGATTGTTGATGTTAAACTAAAATAAGTTTAGAGATATATTGATTCACCTCCCTCTCATTATATCCTTGTGTTCTAACAATTGGTATCAGAGTGAGGTTCCTTGGTGCAGCTTAATAGCTGAAGGTAGATCTTGGAATAGAACACATGGCTCAAAAGGAGTCTTCTTCTAAAGATTTGATGCTTGATGGAAATAACTATGACTTCTAGAGTGTTAGAATGGAAGCCTATTTTGCCTCACTTGGGTATGATTTCTGGAGGCTGATTGTGACTGATTATGTTGAACCCATTCATCCCATTATAGATTTAGATGTGAAGAAGGCCCATGAGAATAATTCCAAATCTAAGAATGCAATATTAAGTGGTCTGGGTAGTTCAGAGTTAGTCAAGGTTGTGCGGTGCAAGACAACAAAGGAAATATGGGAGAATCTCAAAGTTATCTATGAAGGAGATGACTCTATAAAGGAAGCCAAACTACAATCCTACAAAATAGTATTTGAGAATCTAAGGATGAAAGAAGAAGAAAACATAGCTGGCTACCTACACTGGGTAGAAGAAGTAGTGAGTGGAATCATAAGTATGGGTGAAGACATAGTTGAATCAATGGTTGTAAAGAAGGTCTTGAGATCCCTCCCTCACAGGTTTGTTTTAAAAGTTTCTGCAATAGAAGAAGCCAAAGACTTGAAGAAACTCATCATGGTAGAACTATTTGGGTCCCTCACTACTTATGAAATGAGAAACAAAGTCATAGGTCCATGTCAAAAAGAAGTTGTTTTCAATGCAGTGAAGAATAGAGCATCTAACATATGCAATGAAGCTGAGGAAGAAGCAAATTTTGTAAGATGAAACAATGATCAGGTAAATATAAAGGTAAGATAACTTTCAAATGTTTCAAATGTGGTAGAATTGGTCATTATGCCTCTAAATGTCCTTTTGGAGAAAGTGAAAGTAGTAGCAAGGGATTCAAGAGAAACAATTTTCAGAGGAACCCTCTTTCAAAAGAAGACTGTAGCTCTAGAGAAGAGGTAGATCACTACTCATCGGATGAGGATAGAGGAGAATCTCTATTCATGGCCATGGTGATCTCAGATGGTTCAGATAAGGCTACAAATGAGGAAGAACATGAAGTTAACTTTGAAGGTGATCTTGTTTCTACTCTTGAAGACCTAGATTGTGCAAGGAAGGAGAATCAAGAACAAAGAGTTGTGATTGAAACCAAGACTAAAGAATGTATAAAACTTGAGAAAGAAATTTAGTTACTTAAAAAGGAGTTGAAGAAGACAATTCTTGGAAGTCTGGATAATACAGAATGTACAGATCTCATCTTGCCTCAAGGAAGATCTCTTCATGCAAGACAATTCTCCATGAACAGGTTCAATCATGTTCTCTTTGGTTAATTTTTTATCGGCAATGAATTTGGGCATAAGGCTATGGATTGCAAGTCTGAGATAAATAGGAATCCTATAAGTAGAAATTCTCTTGCTTATTTTAAGGATGCCAATGTGATATGTCAAATTTACAACAAGTTTGGACACATAGCAAGGTATTGCAGGAATGGTCTTGAAAATTCAAAATCTCAGATAACTGATGTCACTAAGCAAGACAAGGAAAATGAAAATGGAAGAGAGAACTCGATGATTGTCCAAACAACTTTTCATGCTCAAGGACAAAACAATCTCTGGGTGATAGATAGTGGATGTAAAAATCATATGGTAGGTGATAAGAGAAAGTTTATCAATCTTGGCAAGTAGAATGGATTGGTTAGGTTTGGAGATAACTCTTCTACAAAAATAACTAGAAAAGGCACTATCAACATTGATGGAAAGTATCAAACACATTGGTGGGTGAATATTTTGTCATCAACTCACTGACGACAAAATGGTTATATCAACCATAGTGTGATGAGATAAATCTCTCCTCTCAGCAAGGTGAGGTTCCCTTCTTACTATTTATTGAAACAAAACTAAACTACTTTATGTAGGGTGTGTTACATTCATCCTTTTCTCTTCTTTTAGAAAAGATGTTTACAATGTTTCACAGTAATATTCAATAATGTTTCTACAATTCTAATATTAACCAAAATAGTAATCACTAATATTCTTGTAAGTTGAAGCACAAAGTCTTTCAATTCACTTCACAAAAAGATTCACGAACCAAGTGAATAATCTCAAGTACAAAGTCTTCAAATTATCCCCAGAAAGATTTTAAAAGTAACTGTATCACCAGTTGGAGCACAAAGTCTGTTAACTAACAATACCATTGATCCACATGAATGTGATTGAAACTCATAGCACAAAGTCTACAAGTTCTCAACACAATTCATGTACAAAGTGAACAACTACAAGCTCAAAGTCTTTATAATCCTCCACCAAGAGACACTTTCAACATACATAGATTCAAGGAAATAATATAACACAAAGTTTATATAACTTATCTTGAATGTCCTCCAATCACAATAACCAAACACCACTTTATCCAATCAATCAACAAGAGAAATCAGCAAAAATGCCATATGTACATCATCACTAATACACATTTGATTCAACACAAAGTTTGATATCAAAACTTTCCCTCTTTATTGCTTGGAATTGATCATACAATTTGAACACAAAGTCTCAAAGTTGAATATCAACTTGGGCAGCACTTCATTGCATAAGATTAAAGATAAAAATTACAATAGAGGCCCTCTTTATTTATAGGGAGAGGCCTTGAGCTAATCTAGGAAAAAGTCTAGCTATTTTGACTTATTCAACAAAAGAGTCCTATTTGACTTGGGACTTCCTTTGTCTCACATGTAATTAAATTTTGGAAAAATACATGTGAATATGTCCAAAACAAAATAAAAATTGCATATACAAAACTGAAAATAAACTAAGGCATGAAAAAAGATTTTCAGCTGCCACCATCATTCTTCTTCAGGAAATTATGACACATGGCCTTTACTGTTCCCATCTCATAAATGTCTGGTCCAACTGTATTGTCTGAAACAACATGAGGTTTGATGATTGTATCTTTCACCACCTTTATTACATTTTCATTCTTCCCAAGATTGTCTTTCTAATTATCAAAGGTTGATTGAAAATTTTGGAGTTTATCCATTTAAGCAATTGAAAATGCTTCGTCTTCAAAGTTCTTTTGGATCATCTTTTCAAAGGCATCAACCATCTCTTCTGTAAGAAGAAATTTGTGATTTTCAGCTATGAGGGTACATGGGAATTCTTCAAGCCTATGTAAAAGTGTCACATCATTGTCTTAGCTTTGGACGGAGATGGCTCAGACATTAGCTTTAGAGAGATCACTGGATATGGTGTCAATCACAGCTGCTACTTGATGAAATTGCAAAAGTTAATGATCTCGCAGCTAGGGGAAAAATTGGCAAATTAGGGACACTGTGAATTGATGATCATGTTCATAGGAGTATGCTTGAAATGACTTGAGAGCACGCAAGGCAAAAAATTGGGTGAAAGTGGGTCAAAGGTATCGAAAGGCAAAATTTCCCGATGTTAGGAAAATTTTCAGGGTGACATGCATGGGCGATGAAAATGACCACTCTTGCATGTGGAGTAGGTCACTTAGCATGCAAGGTCAGTTATTTTGACTTCCATTGCATGTGTTTGGGAAGATAAACATGTTTGATGTAGGGGCGGTCAATTTGACCACCCTTACATGAGGGAATAGGCAAGTTTGATTTGGTGTATACACAAGAAGCAAATATGCCCGCTAGTGCATATAGGAGAAAAAACTTAAAGCATAGAGTCAGTCAAAAAGACTACTATTACATATGTTTGAAAATCCCAAGTTATTATGTGAAAGCGGGAATTTATATCGCTTGTGCATTTTGGAGGAAACTCAAGTTTTACATGTAGGGGTAGTGGTTTTAACCACCCTTACATGTATGGAATATAAAAACCAAACATATGTATTGGCGACCAAAATGACCGACCGATACATATTTAGAAAACAAGGAAAGAAATGTAAGGGTAGAATCATGTATTGGTGGTGAAAAAGACCATCAATACATGTTAGGGAAATACTGGAAAAACCTAAGTTTCATAGATATCATCTAATATCCACTACTTGTGCTAACACTAGGGCATGATGAATCCACTGACAATGAACAAAGAATGGCTAAGAAAAACACATGAACATTCTACTTAGGGTTTTTAAGATAACCTCAAGCATGCAAAATGATGACTCAAACCAAACAAAAATATTCGCATAAATCACAAACAAACATTACTATTTCAAACCAACCCTAATAAAAGGAAGAAAAATAACAACGAAAGTAGGAGAAACGTCATCCTACCTAGCAACAATAGTTAAAAACCTAGGCACAAAATCTACACAATCCACGAGTTCTGTGGTTCGATCGGCTTTACAGAGGATTAAATGGCTTATTTCGAGAAGTTTGAGAATAAAAACTAGGAAGAACAATGGCTAAAATACTTTAAAAAGGTTCTAAACAATGTATTAATGGTGACACAAGTGCCATTAATGCACTTGAGTTTAAGATTTGGTGAGATCATACTAAGATGGTAAAAATGACTAACCATGTATGAGTTGGATACCTTATGCAAGAGTGGTTTCTAGGACCACCTTTACACCTTAAACTATGACAAGGAACATGCATGGGCGACGATTTTTACCGCTCATGCATGTTAATAAAAAATGAGATAAAACATGTAAAAGTGGCAATTTTGGCTGACATTCCATGTAAAACAACAATATACTGTAAGAGCGGTGAATTCGACCATCGCATGTGAAAACATAAAAAATTTCTAACACCCCAAAATAGTCAAAATTGATATTTTGACAAGCTTACACCTAGTTGATTTCACGATTTTTAATCAACTTAGGGAAATGTCACAAACCGTTTCAATGATATTAGATGACTTCACACGAGGCCAAGAGGACTTGTCTCGATTTGCAAACTTAGAGTGTAGACTACGAAACAGACAAGTTTCACAGGGGTTGTCTACAAAATTGAGCTCAACTAATTTTGAGAACAACACACATAATACTTTCTATGTAGAAGGTCTCAAGCATAATCTTCTTACTGTGAGTCAAATGTACAACAAAGGATATAATCTCACTTTTCATGATCAAGGGTGTCAAATCAAAAGAGCAAATTCTAGAAAATTGGTGGCAAAAGGCTTTAAGATAGAAGGTAACTTGTATAACTTCAAAGGCGTTAATTGAAAGGAAGATAGGTGTGTGAAAATCGATTCCTACACTAATCTAATGAGGGGAGAGCTATACAAATTCAATTTAATCCTTACAATAGCAGTAATATGAAACATGTAAACGAGATATTGTAGCAATACACATGAACCAGAAGGAAGATAGAAGAAGAGATATAAAGATATACGGTGGGGAAAACCCTTATCGAGTGAAAAACCACACTTAGAAACCTACACAATGTATTATCAAAACAAAATATTGTTTACAATACACTTGTAATGTAAGCTTCAATGGTCTTCGACACTCATGTCTAGAGTCAATCCATTAGCATAACAGTACCTGTAAAACTTGTAATACATCTCCTCCAAGCACTTGTTTATATAGAATATACAAGGCAGAATTGGTCCTATCTTGAGATGGGCGTCCAACTTGGCCTCATGGCCCAAAACCCATGCCTAAGGACACTTGGTCAACATTGTAGAATGTGCTTGACACTTGTCCATAGTTCCCATCTCAAAGAGGTCACCTATTTCCAAAATGGGCTATGACAGATGCTCTTACGACACTTACGACCGTCATAGAATCTATCATAGTGGTTACAACTTACAGCTGTAAGAGAATATGTCATACACAGGCTATAAATAGAATATTCTCTTACATGTCATAGTCCACCTTGGGGCATCCAAATATCCCTTTTTCAAAGATGCTCCATGACACATATCTTCACCTGTCTTACAATCTTCTATTTCTAACTCTTACATGTCATAACTTTGTCATAGGAATCCGTCATAACCGTTTCGGTCAAAATTCCCTTCCACAACATCTAAGATGCCAACACATGGAAAAATTCTCCTACCACTAAGTGGGATGCCTATCTCCTCATGTGAGGACAGAATTACAAGTTGTCATCTTCCATGTAGGATGACACATCACCATGCCACATCCCACAACATGACAATATGGAATTTACAATTATTTACAACATAGACAATTAATTAATAAATACAAACATGAATAATGCAAGGAATTACCAAGGTTGAGACACCTTAATTCCCAACATTCTCCCACTTGTCGAACACCTTGTAAGAGCCAATATAGTGTAGTCATGTTAGGAGGGTTCACAAAATGAACTGCTTGGACCATGCAGCAAGAGTAAACACAACAGAAACAACACAAGAATATAGAACAAATGCAGATTTAGTCACTTAGTATACCAAAGAATTCAATTACAATCTAGCTAGCAACATACGGGCTTACAACTTGGGCTCACAGGCCTGATTACATACATGCGCAAGATAAAGATTTGAAGCTCTTTCGCACAAAACCTAAACTATGATCGATCTAACAATCAACTACTGCTTTCCTAAGGATCTATTACATCATTATATATTATTTCTGGACCAATAGATTCCTCCGCATTGGCCACAAGAGATCCAGAATCCTGATGAAGAGGTGTAACGTGTGTTCTTGGATAGGTCAGACCTATCAGCTTGTAAATCCTTCTCTAATGGATATAATGAAGTGAGGACCTATGAGGAAGGTTGGCCATGAACCAAGGAACATTGTAGAATGAATCACAAGGATCCTCAAGTTGGCCAATGCTCCCAATCCTTCTCCTTTAGCTGATTACTCATGATTGTCAGAGAAATCTGCACTGAGAAAATAGAGGATCTTCTGATAGTGATAACTTTCTGGTAACTGATCCAAATGCTCTAAATTCTTTGTATGATGTAGATGAATGAATTGAGATGCTAAGTCCAGATCCACAAGGTGTGAAATATTGAAACCACTTCTGACTGAACTACCTGACTGAACTACGAAATGAAAGAATTGAAATACAAACAAACTGAAATGCAAATGCAAATGTTTTTGGTTGATTCAAGATTACTCTTGAACCGAGGATGCTCCTGCATCAGACATCTGGGCTTATTGAAAAAGTGAGTCCCTCACTTTGTTGGGGCTAGGGGAGAACAAAGATGGTCCACCTCAACCTGAGAAATCCATGACAAATCTTCTTCCAGTCTTCTTCAATTTGTTCTAGTGCTTGCTATGGTGACTATTTCTTCAAGTCTTTTTCCATGCTGTCACTGAATTCTACTTCATGATACTGATAAAGGTCTACAATGTTGAAAATAGGTAAAATACCCAATGTCTCTAGTAGTTCCACTTTATATGCATTTCCTGAATCAAATTTCCTGAGTATCTTACAAGGTCCAAACTTCTTCATCTTCAACTTGTTATATGTCCCAACTGGAAATCTTTCTTTTCTCAAATAGACCATTACTTCATCTCCTTCTTCAAATTCTGTGTCTTCTCTTCTCATCTGCCTTCTCTTTGTACTTACTGTTCATGTTCTCCAAATGCTTCTTCACCTGATTATGCACTATTTTCATATGATCTGCAAATTCTTCTGCTTCTGCACTTCTCTTTTCCTCTATACTGACGTCTCTCAATTCTACAACTCCTCTAGGATTTACTCTAGTACTTCTGTTGACTGAATTATTGTATGCAAACTCTGCTTGTGAAAGAATCAAATCCCAACTTCCTATCTTCTCTCCAACCAGACATCTCAACAAGTTTACCAAACTCATATTCACTACCTTTGTCTGTCCATCTGTCTATCGATGAAAAGCTAAACTAAACTTCAAATCTGTCTTTATCTTGTTGGTAGGTGGCAACTAATCATAAAAGTACTGTACACTAGTTATGTATCCTCGCTGGCATAGAAAACCCTATTTTTGTAACTGACATAAGGCTTGATAAAAGAGGCTAACGATTAGGGTTTTGACTAATATTGTATTGTAGCATTTGCAATAGTATTGAGTTGCAGGGATTGTTGGTTGTAATCAGTTTGATTTACTGGATAATAATATTGGACTCTCTGTTGGTGGATGTAGCCCGAGTTTGGGTGAACCACGTTAAAACTTGTCTCTCACTGTTATTATTTCTGAGTATTTTTCATTCCTTTGTTTAATCTTTATTTGCATTTAATTGATATCTTTTGCCAGCTAACCCTAACAAGTGGTATCAGAGTGGGTTGTGTTCAATTATCATCTACAGGAAGGTCTCACAGTTGAGTGGGAGTCTCACGGTTGAGTGGGAGCAATGGCGGATGAGGGTAAATTAAAGGTCGATAAATTTAATGGGTAGAACTATCAGTTATGGAAGATGCAGATGGAGGATTACCTCTATCAGAAGGATTTATGGAGGCCATTGGAAGGAGTATCCAAGAAACTGACAGGAATGATGGATGAGGATTGGAATCTTTTGGACAGAAAGGCATTGGGAACCATTCGGTTGTGCCTGGCACCATCTATGGTATTCAATATAATAGAAGTGATGAAAACAGATGAACTAATGAAAGCTTTGGCTAAATTGTATGAAAAACCCTCAACCTCAAATAAGGTATTTCTCATGAAGCGTTTGTCTAATCTAAAAATGATTGAAGGTGGATCTGTGACAGATCATTTAAATGAGTTTAATACGATTGTCAGTTAGTTAACTTTTGTAAAAGTGAAATTTGATGAAGAGGTGAGGGCTCTCTTGGTTTTATGTTCTTTGTCAGAAAGCTAGAATAGCTTGGTAATGGTTGTAAGTAACTCTATCTCTGGTTCAAACACTTTGAAATTTGATGATGTTGTTGGTGTTATCCTTAGCGAGGAAATGTGACAAAAAATCTCAGAAGGATCCACATCAAGTAGTGTTTTCAATGCAGAAAGTAGGGGCAAATCAAAGGAGAGAGGAAAAGGTTATGGAGTTCATGGGAAGTCATGAGGAAAATCAAAGGATAAGAGGTCCCAAACCAGAGGATAGAAGGATTGCTGGTACTATGGGAAACTAGGTCATCTGAAGAAAGATTGCTGGTCTCAAAAGAATAAAGAAGAGACAAACACGAAGGAAATAAGGAGGCAAATGTGGTAAGTAATAAATCTGAAGATGATGCTTTGATTCTTTCCCTAGATAATGTTGATGATTCATGGGTTTTAGATTCAGGGGCCTCATTTCATGCTATGCCCCATAGAAGTTATTTTCTTGATTATGTCCAAGGGGATTTTGGGCTGGTTTATTTGGGAGATAATAAACCCTGTCATATTGTTTGAAAGGGAAGAATCAAGATTAAGTTACAAAATGGGAATCACTGGCTACTATAAGAGATAAGGCATGTTCCAAGGCTCAGTAGGAATTTAATTTTAGCAGGGCAGCTAGCTGAAGAAGGTTGCATTGTTACATTTACTGATAAAAATTGGAAGGTTTCAAAAGGTGTGAAAGTAGGCACCTTATATCTTTGTACATGTCATATTGTTCCTTCTACTTTAGCTATTACAGAGAAAAAACAAACAGGTTCAGGAACAATTGTTGCAAGTTCGTAGGAAGAGACTGAAATAGTTGCTGTAGGTTCTAAGACAACACTGTGGCATAAGAGACTTGGGCATATGAGTGAAAAAGGTATGAAGGTACTTCATTCTAAGAAAGTTTTACCATGTCTAAAATGTATTAATATGGATTTATGTGAAAGTTGTGTGTATGGAAAATAAAAGAGAGTCAGTTTTCTCAAGGATGGGAAGCAAAAGAAAGATGAAAAGTTGGAGCTTGTGCATACAGATGTATGGGGACCAACTTAGGTATCTTCTCTTGGTGGCTCTTGGTATTATGTTACATTCATAGATGATACAACTAGGAAGGTATGGATTTATTTCCTTAAGCAGAAATCTGATGTATTTGAAACATTTAATAAATGGAGAAGCTTGGTTGGGAATGAGACGGGTAAAAGATTAAAATCTCTCAAATCTGATAATGGTGGTGAGTATTTGGTGTGGGAGCACCACGGGCTTGGAGCCCATGTATATATTCTTTTTGCATTTTGGTGTGATGTAGTGAATTTTCAAATAGGACAGAGCAGGAACATGCATGTCGGTGTGAGAAAGGCTATCAGGATGACCAAGTTGCATTGATCCGACAATAGTGATCTCACCGATCATATTGTATCGGAGTGACATTCATTAAGTCTCACCGATGGGAATGTTATTGGCATGTCAGCGGGAGAAATGGAGTCACTACTGATAGAGGCAATCTTACCAATGGTGAAGTGGTGTTAAGCATATCGGCGTAAGATATGATTTCAAAGAAGAACTAAAGAGTCCCACCGAAGATGAATGTCATGTCGACGGTTCAGTGCTCATCAGAATGAGTTGTATTATCGGTGAACAGTGGGAAAGTTACTCTGACAATACAAGGTCTGGCTAATGGGTCAGTGTTCATCAGTGCAAATGGAGTCATCGGCAGATGAGGTCAAAGTCTTAGCGATGGAGAGGGTCTCGCCGACGGAAGCAAATCAAAGGTCATTAGGAAGAGATGACACATTGGTGGGAGAGATTTGGGACAAACCAATAAACGTTATCTCACCGATAGGTGAAAACCAAAGCCGCAAACTGTTATTTTAGGGTGATATGCGTTATCAGAGAAGAAGGGAAAATGCATTGCCAATAAGGCAATATTTTCCGTTTCAAGGGTTTTTCAACCTGGGGAGAACAAAAGGTGGAAAAAGAGACCGCAACGGTGACCATTTCCAGTCACGGAGAAGGAAAGCTAATATCGGGCTATTGCATAGACTGAAGATAGAGTTCCCACGATGGAATGACAACATAG
This sequence comes from Cunninghamia lanceolata, assembly GCA_027924645.1. Taxonomy (NCBI): domain Eukaryota; kingdom Viridiplantae; phylum Streptophyta; class Pinopsida; order Cupressales; family Cupressaceae; genus Cunninghamia; species Cunninghamia lanceolata. The sequence continues at coordinate 4,622,487 of BSBN01001253.1, read as the reverse complement.
AAGTTGAACCGGGGCAGTTAGAATACGAACCGGTCTAAGAACTGAAACATCCTGTAACGGACATGAGATAACTATATGATGTAGAATTCTCTCTGTAAGGGCAGAGAGAGTGGGGAAGATTTTGATTTGAGAAGCATTTTGATGTAAGAACAATTTTGAATAAAAATCCAATTCAGCAGTCCGACCAATATCATATTTTTGTATAGTTTTCAGTTTGTTATTCTGAGGTAGATTAGTCATTTTCTTTTCTGCAATTTTGTTCTCTTTTGCAAACCATGACTCTATCTTGATGTCCCTCAAGTTCCTCTGTATAGTATGGAGGCCATCAAACAGAGCCATGCCTTTTGTTTGTTTTTCTTTTGTGAGATGGTTGGATTGTCGACTAGAGGCAATGCATGCTTGTTCTAGGTGAGCTCAGTAAGGAGTCCGGCTAGATAGACAAGTAGGAGAATAAACTTGTAGGGGTGGAAAATAGAGAGGGAGAAAGTGAGCACCAGGCAATCAGACCCTTGAACAGAGAGAGAAGGGTGGACAACGGGCTCAGAAAAGTAATGTGCCCTTGAGGCAGTATCTTGGAAGCAGTGAGGACAAGGAATGTGTCTCACACCAAGTAGAGTGATAGAATTTTCCATCTCTACAAAGAGCTGAGGAATTTAGCAGACATTTTTGTGTAGAAAAATGTCATGGGCACTTGAATTGGTAGAGAGGCTAGAGTTGTCCAGAGTCTTGAATTGATTCAAGAAAGGTAGAATTGACATTCTAGAGTCCCTCCCTATCAAATAGTATGGTGTGGGAGCACCACGGGCTTGGATCCCATGTATATATTCTTTTCACATTTTGGTGTGATGTAGTGAATTTTCAAATAAGACAGAGTGGGAACATGCATGTCGGTGTGAGAAAGGCCATCGGGATGACCAAGTTGCATTGATTTGACAATAGTGATCTCACCGATCATATTGTATCGGAGTGACATTCATTAAGTCTCACCGATGGGAATGTTATCAGCATGTCGGCAGGAGAAATGGAGTCACTACCGATAGAGGCAGTCTTACTGACAATGAAGTGTTAAACATATCGGCGTAAGATATGATTTCAGAGAAGAAGAAAAGAGTCCCACCAAAAATGAATGTCATGCCAATGGTTCAGTGCTCATCGGAATGAGTTGTATTATCAGCAAACAGTGGGAAAGTTACTCCGATGATAGAAGGTCTGGCCGATGGGTCAGTGTTCATCAGTACAAAGGGAGTCATCGGCAGATGAGGTCGAAGTCTTAGCGATGGAGAGGGTCTCGCCGATGGAAGAAAATAAAAGGTCATCAGGAAGAGATGTCATGTCAGTGGGAGAGATTCAGGACAGATCAATAAACGTTATCTCACTGATAGGCAAAAACCAAAGTCACAAAATGTTATTTTGGGGTGATATGCGTTATCGGAGAAGAAGGGAAAATGCATTGCTGATAAGGCAATATTTTTCGTTTCAAGGGTTTTTCAACCTGGGGAGAACAAAAGGTGGAAAAAGAGACCGCAACGGTGACCATTTCCAATCACGGAGAAGGAAAGCTAATATCGAGCTATCACCTAGACTGAAGCTAGAGTTCCCACGATGGAACGACATCATAGAAGTTGAACCAGGGTAGTTAGAATACGAACCAGTCTAAGAACTGAAATGTCCTATAACAGACATGAGATAACTATATGATGTAGAATTCTCTCTGTAAGGGCAGAGAGAGCGGGGAAGATTTTGATTTGAGAAGCATTTTGATGTAAGAACAATTTTGAATAAAAATCTAATTCAGTAGTTTGACCAATATCGTATTTTTGTACAGTTTTCAGTTTGTTATTTTGAGGTAGATTAGTCATTTTCTTTTCTACAATTTTGTTCTCTTTTGCAAACCATGACTCTATCTTGATGTCCCTCAAGTTCCTCTATACAGTATGGAGGCCATCAAATAGAGCCATGCCTTTTGTTTGTTTTTCTTTTGTGAGATGGTTGGATTGTCGACTAGAGGCAATGCATGCTTGTTCTAGGCAAGCTCAGTAAGGAGTCTGACTAGATAGACAAGTAGGAGAATAAACTTGCAGGGGTGGAAAATAGAGAGGGAGAAAGTGAGCACCAGGTAGTCAGACCCTTGAACAGAGAGAGAAGGGTGGACAACGGGCTCAAAAAAGTTATGTGCCCTTGAGGCAGTATCTTGGAAGCAGTGAGGACAAGGAATGTGTCCCACACCAAGTAGAGTGATAGAATTTTTCATCTCTACAAAGAGCTGAGGAATTTAGCAGACATTTTTGTGTAGAAAGATGTCATGAGCACTTGAATTGGTAGAGAGGCTAGAGTTGTCCAAAGTCTTGAATTGATTCAAGATAGGTAGAATTGACATTCTAGAGTCCCTCCATATCAAATTGGTATCAGAGCAGTAAGATTTGGGTTATTCCTAGATAGGAATAGAGGAGTTGTATGTCATCAACCAGTGAGTCTATAGACTCATCCAAGAAGATGGTGACTAATGCAGAATTGGCAAAGAAGGTTGAGGATCAAGAAGAGGAGAATAGGCTCCTACAGGAAAGATTGGCAGAAATGGAAAGTAAACTGGGTGTAATGATGGAGAAGACTGAAGAAGTCAGGTAGAAAGTAAACAAGGAAAAAGGTGTGTCTATAGAAGATGAAGAGCCCACACCTAATCCTAAGATGGAAGAAGAACCTTTCTTGAAAGCTTTGAAAGCAATGAGTGGTAAAACATTGGAAGGAGTACCACTTTTCAGTGGGAAAATGGACCCAGATTTGGTCATGGAATGGATAGAAGGACTTGAAAATCACTTTGAATGTGATGGTGTAAGTGAGGCACTAAAAGTAAAGGTGGCCAAATCTAGACTCAGGGGAGCTGCCTTAACCTGGTGGAAATTTATGCAGACTGAAAGAGCAAAAGAAGATAAGAAGCCCATAGCTACTTGGAAGGGAATGGTAGCTAAAATCAAAGAAGCATATATGCCAGAAGATTATGAAATACAGCTGCACAGGAAGAGATAGAATCTGAGACAGAAGGAATTAGATGTCAGTGCATACACTGAAGAATTCCAAAAGCTATGCTTAAGGTCCAAAGTGATGGAGGATGAAAGCATAAAGGTAGCAAGGTACCTTAATGGTCTGAAGTGGAATATACAAGAAGAGATCAGTTTGTTGTGTCCTACAACAGTGCACAAATGCTATCAGCTAGCACTGAAAGTAGAGGAAAAGAGCAAGAGGAAACAAGACTCAAATAGCAGAGGAAGAGGAAGGCAGAGATAACAGAGGACACAGAGGAAGTTTTGGTGGAAGGAATGCTGAAAATAGATCCCAAGTAGAATCCAAACTCACAGAGCAGAGTGGGGAGTCGAGTGGTAGAGGAAACCACATAGGAAGAGGATCTAATAGAGGAAGGTCAGGAGGATCAGGCAGAGGATCCTATTTCACCACCATGAAGTGTTACAACTGTGGTAATCTAGGTCATCCAGCATATAGGTGTCCAGAAAAGGCCACATCCTCTTCTCAAGGAGGTGATAAGAGAAATCACTATGTCCAAGATAATGCATCTAGCAGCCAGTCACCTGAGGTCAGTTTGAACTCAGAAGATGGAGAGAACCTGATGATAAGGAGAACCTTGATGAAGGAACCAGTAAAGTCTAAATTGAGCCAGAGGAGAGCACTATTCAGAATCAAATGCAAGATTTTGAATAAGGTATGTAAAATTATCATAGACTCAGGATCTACTGATAATATTATTTCTAATGAGGCAGTTAAGAAACTAAATTTGAAAAGAATAACTCATGCAAACCCATATAGAGTCACATGGTTGAATAAGGGTCACCATGTGGTAGTAAATGAACAAGTTGGGTAGAGTTTAGTATAGGTGGCTATAAGGATAAGGTATTATGTGATATACTACCCATGGATGCATGCCATCTCTTATTGGGCAGACCATGGCAGTATGACTGAAAGGCAATACATGATGGTGAGAAGAATGCCTATTCTTTTCAGAAGGATGGTGTTACCTATAAGATTTAGTCATTGGAGGATGAGGATGCAGTTCAGACAAAGAGTCCCAATATCTTGGTTGTGAGTGGAAAAGAGTTTTTGAATACTCTTAAGGAGGATGGTATTGGTTATGCCATCATAGTAAAACCAGAAGAAGAGCAGCAGGATAAGAAGACAGTGATTCCCAAGGAGATGCAGCCTATACTGGAGAAGTATAAGGGCATAATCAGTGATGGTACACCAGCCACATTGCCTCCACAGAGAGCAATAAGTCATCAGATAGACCTAATTCTAGGAGCATCTTTGCCAAACAAGTCTCCTTACAAGATGACTCCAGACCAGCACAAAGAAATTTCCAAACAAGTGCAAGAGTTGCTCGATCAGGGATTGATCAGGAAGAGTATTAGTCCTTGTGTAGTGCCCACAATGTTGGCACCGAAGAAAGGAGGATCATGGAGATTATGCAAATATGCTAGAGTCATAAACAAGATAACTATAAGGTATAGATTTCCAATTCCCAGAATTGAAGATCTCATAGACTGTATTGGAAAAGCCAAGTACTTTACTAAGATAGACCTAAAGAGTGGTTACCACCAAATAAGAATCAAGGAAGGTGATGAGTGGAAGATAGCCTTCAAGACCACAGAAGGACTGTATGAATGGCTTGTTATGCCATTTGGTATATCAAATGCGCCCAGCACCTTTATGAGACTCATGAATGAAGTCCTAAAGGATTATATTGGTAAATTCATAGTTGTGTTCCTAGATGATATTCTAATTTTTAGTCAGACTAAGGAAGAACATCTAGAACATGTAAATACTATTTTGCAAAAATTACATGATGAACAACTAACCATCAATCTGGAGAAGTGTGAATTCATGAAGTAGGAATTGGTATACCTTGGTTTTGTGGTGTCCCAGGGAGAATTGAAGATGGACAAGTCAAAGGTAGAGGCAATCTTGAGCTGGCCTACTCCCAGAGCAGCCACAGAGGTGAGAAGTTTCCATGGTTTAGCCCAGTTTTACAGAAAGTTTATCAAAAATTTCAGTGGGATATGTGCACCCATGTTGAATACAATTAAGGGTGGAATGAAAGCAAAATTCAGATGGACACCAGCTACAGATAGAAGTTTTGAACAGTTGAAGAAAGAAATAGCAACACAACCTGTACTATTGCTGCCTAGTTTTGATAAGCTATTTACTATTGAATGTGATGCAAGTAACATAGCTGTAGGAGCAGTGTTAAATCAGGAGAACAAACCTGTAGCCTTTTTCAATGAGAGGCTGAATGAAGCAAAGAGTAAGTACTCTTCATATGAATTAGAGTTGTATGCTTTGGTCCAAGCACTTAGGAAGTGGAGACATTATCTCCTACCTAAGGAATTTGTTGTCTACACAGATAACCAAGCCCTGAGTTTTCTAAACTCACAGGATAAGTTGAGCAGCAGACATATCAAGTGGATGGAGTACCTGCAATCCTACACTTTTATAATTAAGCATAAGAAGGGGCAGCTCAACAAAGTTGCAGATGCTTTGAGCAAGAGATTGCTCACAATACAGGAAGTGCAGTTGAAGAGCATTGGAGTTGAAGACTTCAAGGATCTCTATAGAGATGATGAAGACTTTGCTGAGGCATACAAGGTATGTCAAGATTTTGAGAATCACTTTCACAGTGAGTTTGCATATTTCACCTTGCAACAGGGATTGCTATTCAAAGGTGGACAATTATGTGTGCCAAGGGGATCTATGAGAGAAAATCTCATATAGGAGAAGCACAATGGCAGTCTGAGTGGCCATTTTGGTTTGAACAAAACACTGGAGCTAGTCCAAAGGTTCTTTTATTGGCCGAGGATGCACAGAGACCTCAGGAGGTATGTAGAGCAGTGTATCGTATGTTAGAAGGCCAAGGGAACCACCTCAAATGCAAGACTGTACCAACCTTTGCCCATTCCTTCCAGGCCATGGGAATGTGTAAGTATGGATTTTGTAGTTGGTTTGCCTAAGACTAAGATTGGTTATGATAGCATATATGTAGTTGTGGACAGGTTTAGCAAGATGAGCCATTTCATCCCCTGTAAAGTGACTCATGATGCCAGTCATATAGCACACTTGTTTTTTAGAGAAGTGATAAGGATTCATGGACTTCCAGCAAGCATCATGTCTGACAGAGATGCTAAGTTCATGGGGCATTTCTGGAAAACTTTGTGGCAGAGATTAGGGACAAATTTATCTTTCAGCTCAGCATACCATCCACAAATAGATGGTCAGACAGAGGTGGTAAATAGAACACTGGGTAACCTGTTAAGATGTATAACCAAGGAATATGGGAAGAGTTGGGATCAAGTCATTTATCAGGCGGAATTTGCCTATAATGATAGTGTGAATAGGACTACTAGTCAGAGTCCATTCGAAATAGTCTATGGAATACACCCCAGAGGTGTATGTGAGCTCAGGAATATGAGAAACATGGAGAACAGAAGTGGTCATGCAGAGGATTTTGCACAATCCATGAAAGAAGTACATGAATAGGTGAAGAAAACCTTGACAGAAAACACACAGAAGATCAAGGACAGAGTAGATGCCCACAGGAAGGACATCCAGTTTGAATTTGGTGATCTGGTTATGGTGCACCTGAACAAAGCCAGACTGCAGAAAGGAATGCCAACCAAATTGCAAATGCAAAGAATTGGTCCTTGCAAAATCCTGAACAAGTATGGTAATAATGCATACAGGATTGAATTGCCAGAAGACCTGGCAATCTCACCAGTGTTTAATGCTCAAGACCTGGTGCAATACAAGGGTCCTCAGTCAGCAGCAAATGGATCCATTTTAGAGAAGGAATAGACAGTCAAAAATGTGACTTTGCCACCAAAACCCAAACTACAGGCAGAGAGAATACTGGATTCTAGGGTACAGAAGCAAACCAGACATGGCGTCTACATGGAGCATTTGGTCAAATTGAAGCAATTGCCTAAGGCAGAAGCTACCTGGGTTGTAGAATCAGAATTCAAAAAGAGGGGCGTTGATTTTGCCTCATTGTCACTGGAGGTGACTTGACTTCTTTTGCATAGGGGGAGTATGGTGCGGGAGCACCACGGGCTTGGAGCCCATGTATATATTATTTTTGCATTTTGGTGTGATGTAGTGAATTTTCAAATAGGACAAAGCGGGAACATGCATGTCGGTGTAAGAAAGGCTATCGGGATGACCAAGTTGCATTGATCCGACAATAGTGATCTCACCAATCGTATTGTATCAGAGTGACATTCATTAAGTCTCACTGATGGGAATGTTATTAGCATGTCGGCGGGAGAAATGGAGTCACTACCGATAGAGGCAGTCTTACCGACAGTGAAGTGGTGTTAAGCATATCGGCGTAAGATATGATTTCGGAGAAGAAGTAAAGAGTCCCACTGAAGATGAATGTCATGTCGACGGTTCAGTGCTCATCGGAATGAGTTGTATTATCGGCAAATAGTGGGAAAGTTACTCTGACGATACAAGGTCTGGCCAATGGGTCAGTGTTCATCGGCGCAAAGGGAGTCATCGGTAGATGAGGTCGAAGTCTTAGCGATGGAGAGGGTCTCGCTGACAGAAGCAAATCAAAGGTCATTGGGAAGAGATGACACGGTGGGAGAGATTCGGGACAAACTGATAAACATTATCTCACTGATAGGTGAAAACCAAAGCTGCAAACTGTTATTTTAGGGTGATATGTGTTATTCGAGAAGAAGGGAAAATGCATTGTCGATAAGGCAATATTTTCTGTTTCGAGGGTTTTTCAACCCAAGAAGAACAAAAGGTGGAAAAAGAGACCACAATGATGACCATTTCCGGTCATGGAGAAGGAAAGCTAATATCAGGCTATTGCCCAAACTAAAGATAGAGTTCCCATGATGGAATGATAGCATAGAAGTTGAACCGGGGCAGTTAGAATACGAACTAGTCTGAGAACTGAAATGTCCTGTAACAGACATGAGATAACTATATGATGTAGAATTCTCTCTATAAGGGCAGAGAGAGTAGGGAAGATTTTGATTTGAGAAGCATTTTGATGTAAGAACAATTTTGAATAAAAATCCAATTCAGCAGTCCATCCAATATCGTATTTTTGTACAATTTTCAGTTTATTATTCTGAGGTAGATTAGTCATTTACTTTTCTGCAATTTTGTTCTCTTTTGCAAACCATGATTCTATCTTGATGTCCCTCAAGTTCCTCTATACAGTATGGAGGCCATCAAATAGAGCCATGCCTTTTGTTTGTTTTTCTTTTGTGAGATGGTTGGATTGTCGACTAGAGGCAATGCATGCTTGTTCTAGGTGAGCTTAGTAAGGAGTCCGGCTAGATAGACAAGTAGGAGAATAAACTTGCAGGGGTGGAAAACAAAGAGGGAGAAAGTGAGCACCAAGCAGTCAGACCCTTGAACAGAGAGAGAAGAGTGGACAATGGGCTCAGAAAAGTTATGTGCCCTTGAGGCAGTATCTTGGAAGCAGTGAGGACAAGGAATGTGTCCCGCACCAAGTAGAGTGATAGAATTTTCCATCTCTGCAAAGAGCTGAGGAATTTAGCAGACATTTTTGTGTAGAAAGATGTCATGAGCACTTGAATTGGTAGAGAGGCTAGAGTTGTCCAGAGTCTTGAATTGATTCAAGATAGGTAGAATTGACATTCTAGAGTCCCTCCCTATCAGTATTGTAGCAAAGAATTTGAGGATTATTATTCCTTTAATGGTAGAAAATGGTTCCAGGGGCTCCACAGGAGAATGGAGTGGGTAAACGCATGAATAGGACAATAATGGAGCATGCAAGGACCATGAGATTGCATGTTGGGCTACCTTTAAACATGTGGGCATAGGCTATCAACATTGCTATATATTTAATTAATAGAGGTCCTTCAGTTCCTTTGGGCTGTGGTATTCCAAAGGAAGCATGGACAAGTAAGAAGGTGAGTTATTCTTTTCTAAAAACCTTTGGCTATGAAGCATTTGCACATGTAGATTCTGAAAAATAGAACCAAGCTCGATGCAAAATCAAAAAAATGTACTTTCGTTGGATATGGCATTGATGAATTTGGTTATAGGCTTTGGGATTTTGAAAATAAAAAAATTGTGAGAAGCAGGGATGTTATATTCAATGAGAAGGTGTTGTACAAAGATCAATTGTAGTAACATGAGAAGAAAGAAAAGGATTATGTGGTGCTAGATGATACTCCAAATAGTGATGTTCCAGTGGTCCCTCATGTTCCGCAACAACAACAAGAAATACCACAAACTCTAGTGAATGTTAGACGGTCAACAAGGCTAAGTAGACCTCTTGAAAGGTTTTCTCCCTCTTTGTATTCTATTTTGTTAATATATGCTGGTGAACTAGAAGGGTATGATGAAGCTATGTGGGTGGATACACAGGTTCAGTGGGAGCTTGCAATGAAAGAAGAAATGGATTCCTTGCTGAAAAATCAGACTTGGGAATTATGTAAGTTACCTGCAAGTAAAAAGGTTTTACCAAACAAATGGGTTTATAGGCTGAAAGAGGAAGATGGAGATAAGAAAAGATTTAAAGCCAGGTTAGTTGTAAAAGGATTTAGATAGAAAAAGGGCATTGATTTTGATGAGATATTTTCTTCAGTTGTCAAGATGACTTCTATTCGTACTATTTTAAGTATTGTGGCTGCTGAAGATTTGCATTTGGAATAGCTAGATGTGAAAATTTCCTTTCTCCATGGTGATTTAGAGGAGGAGATATACATGGAACAGCCCCAGGGATTTGAGGTCAAAAGTAAGGAGAAACTAGTGTGCAGATTGAAGAAGAGTTTGTATGGCCTGAAACAAGCACCTCGGCAATGGTATTTGAAATTTGATAGTTTTATGGATGAGCAAGGCTACAATTAGTGTAATTCTGACCATTGTGTTTATTTTAAGAGGTTGGATATTGATAGCTACATTATTTTATGTTTATATGTTGATGACATGCTTGTAGCTAGGTCTAACATGGATCACATCAGAGAGTTAAAACAATAGATAGCATAGTCATTTACTATGAAGGATTTGGGGGTAGAAAAATAAATCCTTAGTATGAAAATTTATAGAGATAGGAAGAATAGAAAACTAACTCTATCTCAGGCTGATTATGTTGAAAAGGTGTTGCAGAGATTCCATATGGAGAATGCAAAAGCTGTCAGCACACCTTTGCCTAGTCATTTGAAAATGACTAAGGAGATTTGTCCAAAGGCACAAGAGGAGGAAGAAATAATGTCCAAGGTACCATATGCTTCAGTTATAGGAAGTTTAATGTATGCCATGGTATGCACGAGACCAGATATTGCACATATTGCAGAAGTCGTAAGAAGGTATATGAGTCATCCCAGATTGGAGCATTGGAATGCAGTAAAATAGATTCTCAGATATTTGAGAGGTACATCCAATACACATTTATATTTTGGGGGCTCTAATACTGATTTGGTAGGCTATGTAGACTTAGATTTGGCAGGGGATATTGATACCAGGTGGAGTACTATAGGTTATGTCTTTACTGTAGGTGGTACAACAGTGAGTTGGATCTCACAGTTACAAAAGGTGGTTGCTTTATCCACCACAGAGGCAGAGTATGTAGCTGCAACAGAGGCAAGCAAGGAGATGATATGGCTGCAATCTTTCATGGAAGAATTGGGCAAACAACAGGCTAATAGTTCTTTGTATACAGACAGTTAGAGTGCCATACATCTTGCAAAGAATTATGCCTTGCATTCAAAGACCAAACACATACAATTGAGGTATCACTTTATTCGGTCGGTGTTGGATGATGGACAATTAAGGCTGGAAAAGATACATACTAATGAAAATCTAGCAGATATGTTTATAAAGGTAGTGACAAGGGAGAAGCTAAGCTCCTCTTCAACTTTGGTTGGTCTTCAAGACTGAAATAATAAAATCAGAACACCATAGTCCAGGGTGCTTATTTCTAGTGGGAGTTGCATGCGCAGCGGTGTCATCCAGGATTAGTCTCCAAGTGGGATATTATTTGGTGTGGAGCCTGATCAGTCTCCAAGTGGAAGATTGTTGGTAGGTGGCAACTGATCATGCAAATACTGTACACTAGTTATGTATTATCGCCAGGGTTTGGGGGCGCAGCCCCTAAATTTTTTTTTCATGAGTTGACATAAAAAACCCTAATTTTGTAACTGACATAAGGCTTGATAAAAGCAGCTGAGGGTTAGGGTTTTGGTTTATATTATATTGTAGCATTCGTAACAGTATTGAGTTGCAGTGATTGTTGGTTGTAATCAGTTTGATTTACTAGATAATAATACTGGACTCTCTGTTGGTGGATGTAGCCTGAGTTTGGGTAAACCACGTTAAAACTTGTCTCTCGCTATTATTATTTCTGTGTATTTTTCATTCCTTTGTTTAATCTTTATCTGCATTTAATTGATATCTTCTACCAACTAACCCTAACACATCTTCTTCTAAAGTTTCTTCCAAAAGTATCCAACAAGCTTTGTATCTCTGTCTGAAACTATACTCCTAGGTAATCCATGCAATCTCACAATCTCCTTGAAAAATAGATCAGCCACATGCACTGCATCAGTTGTCTTTTTGCAAGGTATGAAATGAACCATCTTTGAAAATCTGTCAACCACTATAAATATTGAATCATGTCCTCTCTGTGTCTTAGGTAATCCCATTACAAAATCCATGGTTATGTCTTTCCAAGGTCTCTCTGGTACTATTAAAGGTTTATACAATCTAGTGTTCTGACTATTCCCTTTTGCAACTTGACAAACTCTACAACTCTACACAAATCTTTGAACATCCTTATGAATCTGAGGCCAAAAGTAATTTTCACTTACCAAAGCCATTGTCTTATCAATGCCAAAGTGTCCTGCCAATCCACCACTATGCTTCTCTTTGATCAGATTATCTCTCATTGAACTTCTAGGTATGCATAACTAACTTCCTTTGAATAACATATCTTCTTGAATGAAATAATCCAACCATTTACTTCTATCTGCCACAATAGGTTCCTTACATGCTTTCCAAGGTTCTACAAAATCAGTGTCTCCCTCATACATGTTCTTCAATTTGACAAAACCCAACACTTCAACTCTCATCTCTGTTAACAAATTTCTTCTTCTACTCAAGGCATCAATAACTTTATTTGATTTTCCACTCCTATGCTTCAACAAAAAAGTATAACTTTGCATGAACTCTACCCATCTCATATGTCTCTAATTCAACTTACCTTGACTATTCAAATATTGCATGGCTTGATGATTTGTATACAACACAAACTCCTTAGGTAACAAATAATGTCTCCACTTCTTCAGGGCTTGAATTATGGCATATAACTCTTGATCATAAACTAAATATCTTCTCCTTGCATCATTCAACTTCTCACTAAAATATACTACTCGTCTACCCTCTTGACTTAATACTGCTCCAATTGCATTTCCACTAGCATCACAATCAACTTGAAATACCTTATTGAAATTTGGTAATGTCAAAATAGGTTGCTCTGTCACCTTCTACTTCAACAACTCAAAACTTTTATCTACTCTAGATGTCCAATTGAAATCTTTTCTGTCACCTCTCATTTTCTCTGTCATAGGGTTACAAACTGAACTAAAATTTCTAATGAACTTCCAGTAGAAGCTAGCCAAACCATGAAATGATCTAACCTCTCCAATGCAGGCCATTCAACAATTGCTTTCACTTTCTCAGGGTCCATCTTCAATTCTTCCATAGAAATTACAAATCCCAAATATACCAACTCTTCTTTCATGAAACTACATTTCTTGATGTTTATTAGCAATTTCTTTTCTCTCAACCTTTGAAAAACCTGTCTAATCTGCCATGAATGTTCTTCTTTTGTCTTACTGAAAATCAAAATATCATCCAAATATACAATCACAAACTTAACCAAGAATTTCTTTAGAAAGTCATTCATCAACCTCATGAAAGTACTCGATGCATTTATCAATCCAAAAGGCATCACTAAACACACACAATCCTTCATTTGTCTTAAAAGCAATCTTCCATTCATCACCTTCTCTGATTCTAATATGATGGTATCCACTTTTCAAGTCTATCTTTGTGAAATATCTTGCTCCACTCAAACAATCTATAATATCATCCATCCTAGGTAAAGGAATTCTATACTTAACTATGATCTTGTTTATTGCTCTAGAATCAGTACATTCTCTCCATTCTCCATCTTTCTTTGGTGCCAAAACTATAGGTACTGCACAAGGGCTCAAGCTTTCTCTAATCAAACCTTTCCTCAGCAACTCTTGTATCTGTCTATTCAATTCTTCATTCTCTACCAATGTCATCTGGTGTGCTACTTTTTTAGGCAAACTTGATCCCGGTATAAGATCCATGTGATGGCTAATACTCCTTATAGGTGGTAATCCTTCAGGCACATTATCTGATATGATGTCTTCATACTCTGTTAACAACTCTCTTATCTCCTCCATCTATACTTCTATCTCTTTCTTCAATTCTTCATGCTTCTTAGGAATCAAGGAAAACACATATTCTCATGTCTCAAACCATCCAAAAATTTCCTTCCATCTACCAAACAGATTCTAGCATTCCCACATGCTTCACTCTTAGGATCATCCTCTAAAGGAATCAAAGTAATTCTCTTTCCATTTGTTGTTATAGTATAGATATTTTTTCTTCCATCATGCATAGATTTTCTATCATACTGCCAAGGTAGATCTACCCAACAAGATATGACAAACATCCATAGGCATAATATCACACAAGACTTCATCATGATAAGATCCAATATGAAATTTCACCAAACATTGTTCACTCACCAATACCTTATGATCATCATGAATCCATGCTATTTGATAGGGCTTAGGGTGTTTCAATCTTTCCAACTTTAGCTTAGTCACCATCTCCTCAGAAACTAGGTTATCTGAACTACCACTATCAATCACAACCTTACAACACTTACCCCAGATTTGCATCTTGTTCTGAACAGACTTTTCCTCTGTGATGGTTCCTTAATTGCCTCTATTTGAAATAGTTCTCTCCTCATCACCAATGATTCTCCTTTCTCTGGATTGCCAACTGAACTAGGTGATTCAATAGGTTTTTCTTCAACATAGGCTTCTCTTCCACTATTTTCTATCTTCTTGCTTGTACTACCCTGATTGCATTCAAATGCTCTATGTCCTTCACCTCCACACTTAAAACAAGTACCTCTGAATGTTCTCTTATCAAATCCTCTTCCTTCTCTTCTATATCCTTCATTCTGGTATGCACTAGGGTTTCCTTTCTAGTAAAAATTTATGTCATCTCTCTGGTAAGCATTATTATCTCTGTCATCCTTCCTCAACAAGCTATCAAACTTGTTTGTTCCAGATAAGATCTATCTCCTCTAGAAAATGTCCTACCTCTGAGAAATTTACCTCCTCTGCCTCTCTGCCTCTCTGCCTCTTCTACTTTCTGTGCAAACTAATATGCTTCTTCCAAAGATGTCATCCTTATCAGGCTTAGTTCTTCTTGAATATTCAATCTCAGTCCATTGATGTATCTAGCCACTTTCTCCTTGCTTGCTTCATTGTGTCCTATTCTGATGATCATTTTGTGAAATTCTTTAGTGTATTCCTTCACAGATTTCTCCTTTTGTCTCAAATTTTGCAATCTCTTCAATAGCTCCAACTCATAGTCAGCAGGTATGAATTGATTTTTTAACTTTGTCACCATCTGGTCCCACTTTGTAATCTTTTCCTTTCCTCTCCTATTTCTTTCCAACTAAACTTCTTTCCACCAAATAGCAGCATGTCCTTTCAACTTTGTCTTTGCAAATTTCACCTTCTCCGGATCTTCAATTACCTCATATTCAAAGTATTCTTCCATGTCATTTATCCAATCAATCAACTCTTCTGGATTCAATTTACAAATGTAGTTTAGCATATCCACTCTAGGTATTTTCCTAATCTTTAAAATAGCGTGCAACATCTTTACTTGGTCTGATTCTTCTTCTTCATGACCTTCTAGGGTTTCTCCACTTTGTTCAACAGATTGAAATTCTTCTTCATCATCACTTTCAACATTAGGTCTAGGTGTCAATCCTCTTCGCCTATCTTCTTCAACAACATCTAAATGAATTCACATTATTCTCATCAATTTCATCATATCATCCATTCTATTAGCCATTGTACCAACAGGAGGAACTCTTTGCAGTGACATCTTCCTAGGATCAAGTGCAAACTACCTCAGGTCAGCAATCAGGCTACAAGTGATAACTGCCTCTCAATCGGCCATCGGTTGTGCACTAGTAACCTACCTCGAATCAGCAATCTTCTTACAACAAGGTCTTATGAAATCCCCTTCACCAATTCCCTCCAAAGAATCAAACTTTCTCTCTGATACCACTTGGTGCAGTCATGGTAGGAGGGTTCACAGAATGAATTGTTCAGACCATGCAACAAGAGTAAACACAATGAAAACAACACAAGAATATAGAACAAATGCAAATTTAGTCATCAGTATACCAAAGAATTCAAATACAATATGGTCAGCAACATGCAGGCTTACAACTTGGGCTCATAGGCCTGATTACATACATGTGCAAGATAAAGCTTTAAAGCTCTTTTGCACAAAACCTAAACTATGATCAATCTAACAATCAACTATTACTTTCCTAAGGATCTATTACATCATTATATATTATTTCTGGACCAATAGATTCCTTCGCGTCGGCCACAAGAGATCTAGAATCTCGATGAAGAGGTATAATGTGTGTTCTTGGATAGGTCAGACCTATTGGCTTGAAAATCCTTCTCGAATAGATACAATGAAGTTTAGACTTATGAGGAAGGTTGGCCATGAACCAAGGAACATTGTAGAATGAATCACAAGGATCCACAAGTCAGCCAATTCTCCCAATCCTTCTCCTTTAGCTGATTACTCATGATTGTCAGAGAACTCTGCACTGAGAAAATAGAGGATCTTTTGATAGTGATAACTTTTTGGTAACTAATCAAAATGCTCTAAATTCTTGGTATGATGTAGATGAATGAATTGAGATGCTAAGTCTAGATCTACAAGGTGTGAAATGTTAAAACTACTTCTAACTAAACTGCCTGACTGAAATAGGAAATGAAAGAACTAAAATACAAATGTAAATGTTTTTGGTTGATGCAAGATTACTCTTGAACCATGGATGCTCCTGCATCACAATATAATAACAAGATTTAACTGCTATAGGTTGAGAGTCCCATAGACTCTGAACACCATCTAAACTTCTCTGTGCCCACTGGCTTCGTCAATGCATCTGCAATATTCTTCAAAGTATCTACCTTCTCCAAATTTACCTTCCCATCCTCTACCATGTCTCGCATGAAGTGAAACTAAACATTAATATGCTTTGTTCTGGCATGGAAAGTTAGATTTTTTGCAAGGCAAATTACTTTCTGACTGTTACAACTAATCGTGATCTAACCTGCATCAACACTAATATGTGAACAGAATCTCTTAAGCCAAATGACTTCCTTACAAGCATGAGTTGCTACCATATACTCAGCTTATGTCATGGACAAAGCAACCATAGGTTGTTTCTTACTCATCCAACTAATAGTACCACCAAACAGTGTAAACACATAAGCACTGGTGGATCTCCTATTGTCAATGTCACTTGCCCAATCAGAATCCACGAATATCAATAGAATACGAAGGTCCTGTAACATTACCATGATAGCATATGGAATACTTGAAAGTACCCCTCAAATATCTAAACACTTGCTTAACTGCATCCTAATGTACCCATCCAGGATTAGCCATAAATCAACTAAGGACTCCCACTGCTTGGGCAATGTCTGGTCTTGTGTAGACCATAACATACATCAGACTACCAACAACACTAGCATAAGGTACTTTGTTCATGTCCTCCACCTCACTAGGATATTTTGGACAATCCTCAATAGACAACTTTATCCCCAAAGAAATAGGAACACACAGTGGTCTACAATTTGCCATGTTGAACCTGTCCAACATGGTCTTCACATACTTACTCTAGCTTAACCAAAGTTTTTTGTTAGTTCTGTCTCTTCTAATTTCCATTCCTAGAATGTACCTGGCTACCCCTAAATCTTTCATTTCAAATTGTGCTAACAATTGAGATTTAAAATCAGAAATCATATTCTTACCCTTACCAATGAGCAACATATCATCAACATACAATGCAACAATGAGAATATGATCACCATCAAACTTAAAATAAACACAGTGATCTAATTTCAATCTCACAAATCTAATTGACAACACAAATGCATCAACCTTCAAGTACCACCTCCTAGGAGACTGCTTCAAACCATACAAAGACTTCTTTAACTTGCAAACCAAATTATTTTACCTTTCACCATGTAATGCTCTAGTTGTGACATGTAGATTTCTTCCTCCAAATCACCATGAAGGAAAGTTGTCTTCATATCCATTTGTTCTACCTCTAAGTCATAAGTTGTTACAAGAGATAATAGGAATTGAATGGATGTCATCTTTGCAATGGGAGAGAAGATCTCACCATAATTTATACCCTCCACTTGTGAATACCCCTTTGCAACCAATCTAGCCTTATACGTATTAACACTGCCATCTGCACCAAATCTCTTCTTGAACACCCATTTGCATCCAATGGGTTTCCATCCAGGAGGCAAAGGCACCAAGTCCCAAGTTTGATTCTTTTCCAAAGAAGCCATCTCATTCTCCATGGCCTCCTTCCAGGAACCTGCTGTTAGATTTAGGACAAATAATTGAGAGGGGGGGTGAATTAGTTGTCCAAAACTTTCTTCCAATTAAACTCTTAAATCCACTTTGTAATTTAGCAGCATAATAATAAATTAATCATGGAAACATAATGCATTAAATCAAGAGCAGAAACACATCAACACATAAGACACCAAGATTTTGACGTAGAAAACCCAGTTAAGGGAAAAACCACGGGGTGATTAACCTAAGATTGTATTCTCTATTAGAAGAATAGAAAGAACAAAATGGCACATGCCAATTAGGGCTCACTACTCGAGCACACTACTCACTAGAGGCCCACTGCCTACAAGAGACACACTGTCTACAAAATAATAAGTATCACATACTTGAACTAGAGAATAGCATCTTCACCATGCTTGAGTCAATTCCATTTAAGCCCAATACTTCTGCTCTGCCTTTTGCTCTCCTCCTCACTACCAAAATCTCATCTCCTCAAGACACTTTGAAATGACTTTACAATTCCTAATTTATACAAGACATTGACTTAGGAATGATTGTCTAAGTCAGAAAACATTACAGAGCAAGTACATAAATACATCATGAATAATTACAAAAGACTTCACGCGGATCAACACACTGTCAGCTACACAGATCTGAGACTTCAATCTTCACATAACATCTTCAAGATCATCTGTAGGATGTGTAACTCATTCGGTAGGCTAAACTCAGGAAGAACACCATCATCTGGAAGTAATTCTTCAATTGCGAGCTCAAACTTCAATGCGGACCACCAACATGAACTAGACACAATCCAAAGACCTCCACAAGCTTGCCTGAATCACCAAGAACATCCACACTACATCTTCTTACTGAAATCCTTATCTCCTTCATCTGAAACCTCAAGAACATAGTCAACCATCACAGTCACAATGGAATACATGCTTGCGAACCTCCAGACCATGAACTAATTAAGTTGTCAATTCTCATTGACTTCCTAAACATTCCCTCAAATCTACAGAACAGGATATTGCATTTATGAATCTCACCGGACCTATCTGTGTCACTCTGTCACCTCTGAACACCTGCTGGAACTGGTTTTACTTGAGCGGCCACAACTTCTTCATAAATTCATGTGGACCTCTAAAATCTTTACTGGATCACCTTAAGACACATATCTACAAACCCTTTGATGTGCATCCTCTGATCTTGATCTTAGCTAGGATCTTTAGCTCACTTTCTTCATTGTTCTTCTCTATTCTTGATTATGACTAATTTTCTCAATATTCCCAGCACACAGCTCATCCAATCCTTATCATCAATGCAACAAGAGTATGTTGACATCAATGACAACACCGGTTAGGCCCATACTTGCAACAATCTCCCCTTTGTCATTGATGGCAACATATGATGTGAAAAAATGTTTTAACCACCAAGACAAGAACTTCTCCTCACTGTCACAACTTTTCTTCCTTTCCTATTCCCCCTTTGATCAGCAACCACTTGCTTTTCACATGTCTTCTCTCCCCCTTTGACATCAATAGAAAAGGGCACATACTTGCAACTCCACCACTTCAGAATCATACCAACTGCTCCCCCTGAGTGGCAGCTCCCCATCATCAATCTGGACCACAAGATATGACTGTGATATCCACCAGACTGATGCACATCAGTGCACCTTAGTTCATCACCAAAGGGGTAATAACCCCTAACTTCTCCCTGAGATACTCAAAAGAGTCCTTAGGTACAGGTTTAGTAAAGATATCTACAATCTGATCCTTGGAAGGAACAAACTCCAATCTGACTTCATTCTTGTTCACTTGCTCTCTCAAAAAGTGAAACTTGATGGATATATGCTTAGTCTTTGAATGCAACACTGGATTCTTAGATATATTTATTGCACTTGAATTATCACAGAAGATTGTGATAGGTTCCTCATACTCCATTCTGATGTCTCTTAGCATCTTCTTCATCCATAAAACTTGAGTGCAACTACCTGTTGTTGCAATATATTCTGCTTTAGCTGTGGATAGAGATATTGCCTCTTGTTTCTTGCTCAGCTAAGAAACTAATCTCTTCCCCAAAAAGAATGCTCCACCACTTGTACTCTTCTAGTCATCCACATCTCCTTCCCAATCCACATCTGTATATGCATGAAGAGAAAAATCATGATCTTTGGGATACCACAATCCATACTCAACTGTCCCTTTTAGATATCTAAAAATCCTCTTGATTGCCATGACATGAGATTATCTAGGATCAGCGTGGAATCTAGCAACAAGACCAATAGCATTCATAATGTTAGGTCTAGTTTGAGTGAGATACAATAATCCTCTAATCATTAACCTGTACTTTTTCTTATCAGCCTTAGGAGAGTCATCGTCTTTGCTCAATTTACATCCGGTTGCCATGGGAGTACTCATTGGTTTTGAGTCTTCCATCCCAAATTTCTTCAACAATTCTTTTACATATTTGGTCTGAGAAATGAAGATTCCTTTCTTTGTTTGAGTGATTTGTAGACCCAAGAAGAAATTCATTTCCCCAAGCATGGACATCTCAAATTCACTTTTCATTTGATTTACAAAAGTTTTACACATACTATCTCTTCCTCAAAAAATGATATCATCAACAAACACTTCAACAATCAAGATGTTTTCATGATCAATTTTGAAATACAAATTACTGTCAGCTGTACCTTTGTTGAAACCAATCTTCAAAAGATGCTTATCCAATCTTTCATACTAGGCTCTTGGGGTTTGCTTGAGCCCATATAGTTCTTTCTTCAACTTGCAGACCATATCACCATGATCAGATAATTGGAATCCATCTGGTTGCTCAATGTATACTTCTTCTTCCAAGTCACCATTCAGGAAGGCAGACTTGACATCGATCTGATATGCATTGAAATCTTTGAAGGTAGCAAAAGCAAGAAATAATCTGACTGCTTCAATTCTTGCCACCAGAGCAAAAGTTTCTTCAAAATCAATTCCTTCTATTTGAGAGTAACCCTTGCAGACCAATCTGGCTTTATTTCTGATTACTTCACCAACTTCATTCAATTTGTTCTAAAAGACCCATTTGGTTCCAATCACATTCTTGTTTCTAGGTCTAGGAACAAGATCCCAAGTGTGATTTTTCTCAATTTGTATCAACTCTTCCTCCATTGCTTTAGTCTAGTTTTCATCATTGCAAGCTTCATTCACTGTCTTAGGTTTAATCTTTGAAATCAGACAATACTCTTCTGAATCTTGAGCAATCCTTCTTCTTGTTTGTATACCTTTTCTTTTATCACCTATGATTTGATCTTCAGAGTGGTTCAGTCTTACATACCTGGGAACTTTGGGAGTTTCTTGCACTTTTGATTCATGATCAGGCTCATTCAAACTCATCTCTTCTACCTAATTTACCGGATCAATCTAAATCTAAATTTTAGAAGGGGCTTGGACTCCTTGACTCAGAACATCATTCTGATCATCTTCATCATATTCATAAAACCTTGAGGGGTTTTCAAATCCTTCATCAACCTTCACATTTGTACTTTCTATAATCTTTCTCAGTCTCTTGTTATAACACTGGTATGCTTTGCTTTGAGAAGAATAACCCAAGAATATTCATTCATCACTTCTAGCATCAAATTTTCCTAGATCTTCATCTCTTTTAATGTAACATTTGCTACCAAAGACTCTGAAATACCTCACAGTAGGAGTGATGCCAAACCAAAGTTCATAAGGAGTCTTATCGGTATTGCTTCTGATTTGTACTCGAATTGAGAGTATAGACTGCAGTGCTGACAGCTTCTCTCCAATAGATCTGAGGAACATTTTCTTCCATCATCATGGTCCTAGATGCTTCCTAGATGGTCTGATTCTTTCTCTCCACTACTCCATTTTGCTGTGGAGTCCTAGGAGCAGACAACTATCTTTTTATTCCATGTTTCTCACAGAATTATATGAACTCACCGGATGTGAATTCTCCACCTCTATCAGACCTTAGACATTTTAATTTCAATCCGGTTTCATTCTCTACCATAGCCTTGAATATTTTGAATTTCTCAAGAGCTTCTGA
The DNA here is from genome assembly GCA_027924645.1 of Cunninghamia lanceolata. NCBI lineage: Eukaryota > Viridiplantae > Streptophyta > Pinopsida > Cupressales > Cupressaceae > Cunninghamia > Cunninghamia lanceolata. The sequence goes on along the minus strand of BSBN01001253.1, from coordinate 4,600,695 downwards.
TTTCTCTTTCAGAAAAGTAAGCCACATCATCTGGAAATGTTCATCAATTAATAACATGAAGTATCTATCACCTTGCACACTCTTGATTCTTACCGGACCACATAGATCAGTATGAACTAAGTCCAATAATCTGGTAGAAGATTGTTCCTTACTTTTGAATGAGACTCTGCTTTGTTTCCCCAACTGACATTCTTTGCACATACTATTTGTAGGTTTCACCAGTTTTGGAAGATCTCTTACAGCCTGAGTGTTGCTTATCTTGATGATATTATCAAAGTTCACATGACACATCCTCCTATGCCATCACCAACTCTGATCAATTTGCACAAATATACAACTTTTACTAGTACCAACTAAATGGAAGATATTACTTTTTGTTTGAGTACCGGATGTAATCTCTATTCTGGAACTTTCAAAGATCTTGCATTTTCCATTCTTGAATCAGAGATCATAGCCTTTGTCCACCAACTATCCAACACTGAGAAGATTGTGCTTCAGACCTTCAACATATAGTACATTACTAGTTTTGTTCTTTCCATCAAAAGAAATGGTTCCTCTTCCCTTGATTCTACCAGTAGAATTATCACCAAACTTTACCACTCCTCCTTCATACCTTTCCAAATCTATGAACTTATTTTTGTCACCTATCATATGGTGAGAGCATCCACTATCAATGACCCAATCATCCTTTTCTTCAACTTGGGCAGCCAGAGATCTTTCCATAATTTTATGATTGATAGATACAGAGGACATTGGATCTTCTTCCTTGATGGCAATGAACACCCAATCACTTCTAGATTTATTTCCTATCTTTGATTCATCATATGTTACTCCTTCATTATCATCATCTTCATGAACATAGTAACAATTCTTTTGGAACCTTGATCTGTTAGGATTTGGCCTTGAAAATCTTTTCAGACACCTTGAGGCAAAATGACCAATCTTATTGCAGTTAAAACACTTAAAAATGTAATTTCCCTTCATACTTACCAGATCCTCTTGGACGTCTTTTTGCAATAAGGGCTTCAAGTTGAGCAATTTTTGCTTCTTCTTCTTCTAGGTCTTTTCTTGCTTTTTCATACCATGATAGTTTCCTTGAAGAGTTCTCTCCCGGATCAAACCTTTGTTTACCTTTTACAGAGGCACTCGCTTTGAATGCTGATTCAATCTTGGGGGGGCATCTCCAAACTTGGTCAATTCAAATGCAGCCAATTTACCAACCAATTGATCTCTTGTGACACCTGAATGGGCTTTGAATTCTTCAATGGCAGCAACCTTGTATTTATAAGAAGCAGGAAGGGATTTGAGAACTTTGCCAACAATCTCATCTTCATCAAAGACTCCACCAGCACAGCTAATGCCGCAAACAAGCTCATTTACTCTTGGCATAAAAGTAGTGATATTTTCATCTTCTCTCATCTTCAGATTTTTGAATTTTCCTTTCAGACTTTGTAGCCTTGCACATTTAACATACTTGTCTCCTTCATACAGAAGTTCCAGTTTTTCCCAAATCTCAAAAGATGTTTGTAGGTCAACAACATTTGTTAGCTTTGAATCAGACAAGGCACTTAGAAGGGCTTCTTTAGTCTGTAGATTGTTTTCAGCATTTGTGATTTCATTTGTAGTTTTCGGGCCATTCTGTGGAGTATACTTCATTGAAGCCATGGTCTAGTACTGCATTTCCATATATTGCAAGTCACATTGCATGAGACTTTTCCAAAGATTAAAATTTGTTCCATCAAATTTTAGACTATCTTTCTTATAGGATGACATCCTGGATCTCCTCAAGTGGTTAAGCTCTTTTAGAGGAACTTAACTCTCCTACCAATTGTTAGATTCGTGACAGACAACTGAGAGGGGGGGTGAATCAGTTGTCCAAAACTTTCTTCCAATTAAACTCTTAAATCCACTTTGTAATTTAGTAGGATAATAATAAATTAATCATGGAAACATAATGCATTAAATCAAGAGCAGAAACACATCAACACATAAGACACCAAGATTTTGACATGGAAAAACTAGTTAAGGGAAAAACCACGAGGTGATTAACCCAAGATTGTATTCTCTATTAGAAGAATAGAAAGAATAAAATGGCACATGCCAATTAGGGCTCACTGCCTGAGCACATTGCTCACTAGATGCCCACTACCTACAAGAGACACATTGTCTACAAAATAATAAGTATCACATACTTGAACTGGAGAATATCATCTTCACCATGCTTGAGTCAGTTCCATTTAAGCCCAATACTTCTGCTCTACCTTTTTCTCTCCTCCTCAATACCACATTCTCATATCCTTAAGACACTTTGAAATGACTTTACAATTCCTAATTTATACAAGACATCAACTTAGGAATGATCATCTAAGTTAGCAAACATTATAGAGCAGGTACATAAATACATCATGAGTAATTACAAAAGACTTCATGCGGATCAACACATTGTTGGCTACATAGATCTGAGACTTCAATCTTCTTCTAGGAGCATGCCAATCTTCACATAACATCTTCAAGATCATCCATAGGATGTGTAACTCATCCGGTCAGCCAAACTCAGGAAGAACACCATAATCTGGAAGTAATTCTTCAATTGCGAGCTCAAACTTCAATGCAGACCACCAACACAAATTGGACACGATCCAAAGACCTCCACAAGCTTGCCTGAATCACCAAGAACATCCACACTACATCTACTTACTGAAATCCTTATCTCCTTCATCTAAAACCTCAAGAACACAGTCAGTCATCACTGTCACAATGGAATAGATTCTTGTGAAACTCCAAACCATGAACCAATTGAGTTTTCAATTCTCATTGACTTCCTAAACATTCCCTCAAATCCACAGAATAGGATATTGCATTTCTGGATCTCACCGGACCTATTTGTGTCACTTTGTCACCTCTGAACACCTGCCAGAACCAATTTTACTTGAGCAGCCACACCTTCTTCAGATCTTCATGTGGACCTCTAAAATATTTATTGGATCACCTTAAGACACATATCTACAAACCCTTTGATGCGCATCCTCTGATCTTCATCTTAGCTAGGATCTTTAGCTCACTGTCTTCATTGTTCTTCTCTATTCCTGATTAGGACTAATTTTCTCAATATTCCCAGCACACAGCTCATCCAATCCTTATCATCAATGCAACATGAGTATGTTGACATCAATGACAACACTGGTTAGGCCCCTTCTTGCAACACCTACATCTTTCATATCCATAGGCTCTGATATAGTTCTAGGTTGATCACTGTTAGTAAGCAAAGCAAAAGCACAACTAGAATCAAGCAATGTATAACCAAACCTTTCAGGTTGCTTCCTTATTCATGTAGACCTCCTCAAGAGCTGAGGTTGAGGTTCAGCTTCTTCATCTGAGCTTTCAGAGCTGCAAAAGTTCTCCTCATCATTAGGTCCAACATTGTCTTTCTGTTCAGTCCTCTCAGGGGTAGCAAGAAACTGAACAACATCCTCTTTCTTTTCTTTTTCTTCTGGCTATAAAATAGTGGAAGAAGGTGTTAACTCTCTGAAGATGACACTTCTACTATACAACACTTTTTTAGCTATAGGGTCCCAAAGCTTGTATCCTTTCACACTAATACCATAGCCAATGAAGATACACTTAATAGCCTTTTTCTCCAATTGTGACCGCTTCTCCCTAGGCACATGTACATATGCCTCACAACCAAAAATATGAAGATGCCTTATTGAAGGCTTTCTAATAGACCACACCTCCATGGGTGTCTTACCAACAAGAGATGATGTAGGAGATCTATTTACAAGATAGCAAGCAGTGACAACAGCTTCAGCCCAAAACTTTTGTTCTAGGCCAGCTCCACTAAGCATACTCCTAGCCTTCTCCATTAGTGTCATGTTCATCCTCTCTGCAACTCCATTTTTCTACGGGGTGTATGGAGTTGTCTTATGTCTTTCAATCCCAAGTTCCTTGCAATATTTATCAAATTATGTAGAACAAAATTCACCACTATTGTCAGTTCTCAAACATTTAATCTTTTTACCAATCCGATTTTTAGCAAAGGCCTTAAACTCCTTAAACTTACTATAGACTTCAGATTTGCTTCTGAGAAAATAAATCCATGTCATTCTACTATAGTCATCTATGAAAGATACAAAATATACAGATTTTGATAATGAAGGAACATTAATAGGACCAAATACATCAGAATGAACAAGGTCCAACACACCAAAAGACTTATGAGAACTCGAGTAAAACTGAACATGGTTTTGTTTTCCATATATGCAATGTTTGCCAAAGTCAAACTCAAGATTACAATCATCTAACACCTCAACAGGATTCTTATTTTTCAGGGTACACAAGCCCTTCTCAACAATGTGGCCAAATCTCTTGTGCCATAATATTAGTTTTTCAGTAGGAACCTTAAATTCCAAGGCATGAATACAACCATCAAGACTAGACACAACAAATTTCTTCACTGCTCATTCAGATGCTGGGGATGAAGTGACTATTGCCCTCTTCCTTGAGTCAGAAGAACTATTGCATTGTGAAATGCATGCCTCTAGCTGAAACATAGTACCTCTCCTAGTACCCTTAGCAAGCACCATAGCTCCTCTAGTCATCTTGCATCCTTCTTTCAAAAAGACAACCTGCACACCTGCATCATTCAACATACTTACAGAAAATAGGTTCCGTACTAAGCCTAGGATGTGCATAACCCCAAAGATCCCCTTCACTCGTCCATTAGGGAATCGGATAGAGACTCTTCCATGACTAACAATCTTCAGATGAGAGTCATCACCTAGATACACCTTTCCACCATCGAACTCCTCATACTTGGTAAACCAATCTTGATGCAAGGTCATGTGGAATGATGCACTAGAGTCAATCAGCCACACATCATCAGATGCATGGGTTACCAGGGCTACAATGAAACACCATCATCTTGTGACTTGTTGGAATCTGAATCTAGGTTCTTCTTCTTCTTTTTCTTTTCCTCTTTGCATTCCTTTTAGAAATGCCTAGATTTACCATAGTTCCAATAGATAGCCTTGGACTTTCTAGGAGATTTGGATCTCCCATGGGATTTGGATCTACCCTTCTCAACTTTTTTGTCCTTCTTTTTCCCTTTCTCCTTGGGTCTTCCACGAACTACAATAGCCTCTTTGGCTACCTCAGAAGACTTTCTTCGCATCTCTTCGGATAACAATGAAGATACCACTTCATCCATTTTGAATGCAAATGTGGTGCTTCCAATAGCCATGACAAGGTGATCCCACAAGTCTGGCAAAGAATAAAGAAACGTCATATAGTGATCCTCCTCCTCTATCTTCACACCAATAGATGTCAATTGTGCAACTAGCATGTTGAAAGCATTCATATGTTCGGCAACAGATCCTTCATGCTCCATTCAAAGAGAATATAACTTCTTTCTTAGAAAAAGTTTGTTAACTAGGGATTTGGCTTTATACACATCTCCCAACTTCTTCCAAAGCAAGTTTGCAGTAGCCTCCTCATGGACATTTAATAGAACAAAATCAGAAAGACTAAGTCTTATGAGACCCTTAGCCTTTCGATCCTTGAGATCCCAATAAGCTTGTGTCATTGTAACTGGCTTAGTGCCACTAATAGTTTTCTAGAGGTCTTGGTCTATAAGCATATCTTCCATCTTGAGCTTCCACAACTCAAAATTAGTGCCATTGAATTTCTCCACCTCTATCCTTCCAGATGTGCTTGCCATCTCCTTGCTGCAATAAGATTCAGAATACTTTGCACAGACTCCCACTCAACTTAAGATTAGCTCCAAAAACCCCTACCCAACAACTACGACCAAAGGTGATCAAGCTCTGATACTAACTCAAAGGAAGGTAGGTGTGTAGAAATTGCTTCCTACACTAATCTAATGAGGGGAGAGTAGCAATATGAAACATGTAAATGAGATATTGTAGCAATACACATTAACCAGAAGGAAGACAGAAGAAGAGAGACAAAGATATATGGTGGGGAAAACCCTTATTGGGTGAAAAACTACACACTCAGAAACCTGCACAATGTATTATCAAACAGAATATTGTTTACAATACACTTGAAATGCAAGCTTCAATGGTCTTCGACACTCACATTTGGAGTCAATCCGGTAGCATAACAGTACCTATAAAACATGTAATACATCTCCTCCTCCAAGCACCTGTTTATATAGAATATACAAGGCAAAATTGGTCCTATCTTGAGATGGGCATCCAACTTGGCCTCATGGCCCAAAACCCATGCCTAAGGACACTTGGTCAACATTGTAGAATGTTCCTAATACTTGTCCATGGCTCCCATCCCAAAGGGGTCACCTATTTCCAAAATGGGCTATGACAGATGCTCTTACGACACTTATGACCATCATAGAATCTGTCATAGCGGTTGCAACTTATAGCTATAAGAGAATCTGTCATACACAGGCTATAAATAGCATATTCTCTTACAACATGTCATAGTCCACCTTGGGGCACACACATGTATTTTTTAAAGATGCTTCATGATACATGTCTTCACCTATCTTACAACCTTCTATTTCTGACTCTTACATGTCATAACTTTGTCATAGGTATCTGTCATAACCATTTCAGTCAACATTCCCTTACATAACATCCAAGATGCCGACACATGGAAAAATTGTCCTACCACTAAGTGGGATGCCTATCTCCTCATGTGAGGACAAAATTACAAGTTGTCATCTTCCATGTAGGATGACACATCACCGTGCCACATCGCACAACATGACAATATGAAATTTATAATTTTTTACAACATAGGCAATTAATTAATAAATAAAAACATAAATAATGCAAGGAATTACCAAGGTTGACACCCTTAATTCCTAACATTAATGAGAGGACTTATTTTTTAGGACAAACAAATGAATGCTGGTTGTGGCACAAGAGAGTGGGGCACATCAACTTTGACAATTTGGTGAAGATCAATTCCATGAAAGTAGTAAGGGACATGCCAAATATCATCAAGCCTACAAGCACAATATGCAAGGAATGTTAGACTAGGAAGTAGACAAGGATAACTTTCAAGTCAAAGGATTATTCTACTATAAGGACTTTGGAGCTGGTTCATATAGACCTGTGCCAACCAACTAGGACAAAAATGTTGGCAAGAGACACTGTGTGGCTTCATTAGTGTTGTCATTGATGGCAACAAAGTCTATCCCACACATCCGCAGGACATGGTGTGTCCTTACCGGAAGAAGTGTTGTGGTCCGGTAAGCAAGAACAAATCAGGCAACAAGGTCCGACAATTAGGTCCTGATCTCTCAGAGGAAGTATCCCAGTAAAGTGCAGATTTGGGGAAGTCAAGAGGAGTACCTTGACTGATATATTCCAAGGACTTAGCCTCCGGTGATAGAAGAGTGAAAAGATATGAGCACTTGAGTGTTGGGTTCCTGATTGGCAGAGTAGACAGAGGAAGACCTAACTGGCAGAGCATCAGACCTAAATCTGGATGTGATATTGATGGTGATTAAGTTTCCCAAGGTATCATTCATGATTAGCTGACATGTTTGATGACTTCTATAAGCATCTCTTTGATCCACATTACTTGGTATGCAAAGATTCAGCCAACAGATCAGAGTTTGGGAAAATATTGAGTATTCTAGATGCCGACTAGAAAATGGATGAAATCTTTGGTGCGGATATATATACCAAATGGATTTAGATATGAATGTGTGTGTTGTGTGTGGTATTGTGTGAAGAATAGCAGAAGAGCAGTGTGAAGGCAGTAAGATAGGTCCGGAATGTAACAGGACAACATCTAAGGAGAGTAAGAATGAAGTGCAGCAGATCAGTATATTGGGCTTAACTGGAACTGAACTTCAGCATGTGTGGATGCTTCTCATCAGTTCAAGTATTTTGTTACCTTCTTTTCTTGTAGACAGTGAGTCTCTTGTAGGCAGTAAGCCTCTTGTGAGCAGTGTGCTCGGGCAGTGAGCCCTAATTGACAAGTGTCATTTTGTACTATTCTATTCTTCTAACAGAGAATATAATCTTGGGTTAATCACCCCGTGGTTTTTCCCTTGACTAGGTTTTCCATGTCAAAATCATTGTGTCATGTGTACTAATGTTATTTCTACTTCCATGGTAATTCTTGCTTGTATGATTTGATTCTGCACTAATTGTTAAAGAAGGACTAAAAGTCAAAATATTTAAGACAATTGATTCACCCCCCCTCTCAGTTATCAACAATTGGTATCAGAGCCAAGTTCCTCCAAACAGAGCCTAACATCTTGAGGAAGATCTAGAAATTCAAATGGATATGTATGGTATGAGGGGACAACTTCAGTCTGCCTTAGATGATCTTGAACAATCTAATTCTGAAGTCAATGGATTGAATGAAAGACTTAAACAGGCTGATGAATTCATAAATGAATTAAAAGGGAAACTAAGTATCTCTATGAAAAAGAGAAAGGATCTACTTCAGCAATTAGCAAGTCAAGGTGAAACCAATGATACAAATGAAGACCTAAAAGAGAAAACCAAGCTATGTGAAAAGTTATCAAAAGAGGTCATTATGGTAAGACATGAAATGGAATCAGGAGTTATGAAGTTCACCCAAGAAATTGAAGAAAAAAGAAAAACTAAAGATGATCTAAGACAATCTCTCAAGGAAAAATTAGAAGACTGCCATAAAATGGATAGAATAATCAGACATCTGGAATCTGATCTTGAAGATGCTAGAGATAATGAAGAAAAACTTGAGAATCAAATAGACATTTTTAAAAAGGATCTACAAACAACAAATGAATACAAAGAAAAATTCAAGATAAGCTCTGCTCAACTTGAAGTTCTTCTTGAAAGTCAAAAGAGGGTAGATGACAAGCATGGCTTGGGATATGAGAAAGGTGAAAGCTTTGGATCCAGTCAGAAGAACTCTGGATCAGGAAATCCAAGGAACAAGCCTAGAAGACCTCCGATAAGGCAACCAAATGCTCAAAGATATCCATCCTTCAATGGATATTGCCACAACTATAATAACTTTGGTCATAAAGCAAATCAGTGCAAAAGAAGAATGAATCAGACTAATTCATCCTTCTCTGGACAGTGTTTCAATTACAAAAGGTATGGTCACAAATCTCATGAGTGTAGAAATATGCAAATAAATAATTCATTGAATGGTAGATGTTTTGCATGCAATAGAATGGGACATATGGCTAATCAGTGTAGATCAAGAGGATATCAATCAAATATGCAAAGAAATGTTGTTTGTTACAATTGCAATAGATCCGGTCATATTGCCAAATTCTATAGAAGTAAGAATCAAGACAAAAGGGGTCCGAAATAGTATAATCATAGCCAAGACAAAGGAAAGGGAAAAGTGAACACGGATGAAATTCAAAGGGAGATGAATAAGATCTGGGTGAAGAGAAGCATAGAGAATGTTGGGGATGGATCTGCATTAGAATCTGGTGCTAATAATCCTTCCAGAAATTGAGTAGATGAGCTCTAGCTCAGGGGGAGTCACTAAGAAAAACAAATCCACCAACCAGTCAATTGGTGCCTGAAATTGGCACATGGGAAGTTGTGGATTAAAGGATTCTCAGAGAAACATCTAAAGAAAGCTTGGTAAAGATATGGAAGATCTGCAGGAAGATTTGAAGAGTCTAATCTTCCAAGATTGATCCGGTTTAATAGTCATCCGGTAAAACAGGATTATCACAATTAGATCCGGTATGATTCAAATTCAAGGCATCTTGATTTGTGGATAGATCAAATGTTTGGGGAAAGTAAGATAGTTTGTTATTAATCACCAAGGATAACTCTAAGTATATCTCAGTGATCCAGAAAAATATCTTTCTCAAAATAAGAAGAACCAGGCAACCAGAATGACTTAAGTTGAGCATTTATTGTAGTGTGGATTTAGTTTTTCTTTTCTCAAAAATAAAAGGGTTCATTCACTCGTCATTTGTACATATGCATTCGAGAAGAAAAGAAAAGGAGCTCTGCAACAAATTGTTTCAAATTTCTCAAAAGATCAACCGTTGAAGTCGATTCATCCATCAAATCAATCCTGCTCACTCTACGAACCCTAGAAGTGTAAAAGGTATTTTCTATTATTGAATATTTCTCTGTAAATATTTTTGAAGATGGCTACACCGAATGTTGTAAAGATCACTGATAGGCTGTGTCCTAAATTCAAGAGACATCCATATAAATCCCTAGAAGTTGATCCCCTAGGTGCCTTTTCAAGCATTCCGCATGGGGTTCTGCATGTACAAGATGTTATGGCATATATTCATGCGAATATTGAAGAATTTGGGGAATCTAAGTTGGTTGATATCTATCACAAGCATTTGATAGATGACTCATTTGAACTTAAAACTCAGTATAAAGCCATCCGGGACAAGCATTTTGCATAATGCATTCATTTCCCCTATTTTGCAGAAGAAGAATGGGTCTGGTATATTTTGAGCAGAGTGCATGATAACTTCATGTGGTTGAATGGACCATTCAAGATCATAAAAGATGCTATTAGGGAGGTAACTGGTTTACACTTATCCAGAAAGCTGTCTATTCTCAAATTTGTAAAAAACTAAACTATGAGTGAGGCTACTAGATCAAAGTTTGACAAGAGGGCAATGACAATTAAAGATATCACTAATCCGGATATCAAATTTGCATCCATGATAATTGGTTACAATATTTATCACTCCAGCAAGGAAAATTCAGTACCTAGAACGACAATCTACACAGCCTATCAGATGCTAAAAGAAAATGTTGACTATGACCTTTGTGAGCTTCTCCTAAACCAACTTTTGGAGAATCTACAGAAGATAAAGAAGGACAAGAAGAATTCCTTCAAATATGGTGGCCTGATACTCTGTTTATTCTTCTACTACATAAATGAGCTACCCGGATCTAGTGGTTGGATGTGGCAAAATGATAGACTGGTTGCCATACAAATCAAGGATTACTTGCATGGGCTTGGTGATGCCAAGGCACAAAACACAGCACTATGGGGTTACTTCAAAAACTTCCAAAGCATGATGCAGGTTAGAGAAAGAATTCCCCAATCCCTAGTTGAAAAATATAAAGATACAATATGCTTTATTGTAGAAATTGATTAGTGCCTAATGGAGGTAGTGGAACCAAGAACAGTGTGGATCATGCCAATGGGGTATGAAGTTGATGAGAAAATTGTAGAGCTGCATGTTCAACACATGCTAAGTCAGCCCAAGGATCCTAAGGTAGAAAGGTTTGGACCCTTTGAAGAATTAAGTGTAAAAATCCATGTGGAGCTCAGACAATCAGAGATGAAGAGAAAAGTGAGAAAAGAGGTAGAAGAATTTATCAAGAGGCATGGAATCTCAAAAGAGGCACTTGATGCCAACAGAGAGAAAATGGAAAGGGCGAAGAAAGAAAAGAAAGAAACTGGAAAAGAAAGTACTCCGGTGCAAGCCCCCTCCCAGACTAGATCAACCAAAAGCTCTGCACTTGCCACTTCCAAGGGTCAAAAGGCTTCAAAACCGGAAGCTCAGACATTTGGAAAAGGAGAAAAGAGAACCAAGAAAAAGGAAACAAGGTCTTACACAAGCCAAAAGGATGAAGAAGAGACAGAATCAGATGAGGAAGTAAAGAAAAGGAAAACATCTGATGAATCCTCTACTGAAGAAGTAATGAAAGAATTTGTTGAGAAGCCTACTCTGTGCATTGATGACATCATAAAATCAGTTACTGTGGATGGGAACCTTCAACCAATGGCTGAATTCTATGATGATTACAATGAAGCTGACCAAAAGATCTTGCAAGAAGCCACAGTCAGGTATTTGAATATCTACAACAAGGCTTTTATTGAAATCATATCTCTTATTCCCAAAAGCCTAGAAAAGGAATTAAAAATAAGAAAGAATAATGCTATGGCAAAGGATCTTGAGATCTGAGAACAGATAGCTATTCAACTATATCCTTCAATCACTCCTAAGCAAAAGAATATAATCTTCAAAGATTGTAATGATGAGTTCCAAAGCAAAGCTAGAATGAATCAGCTTATGCTCGGAGAAACTGACAAAGTAGCAAAAGAAACAGAAGAGATCCTCTGGAATGCATACAAAAGATTTAACATTCCTATTATAGAGGACTTAGGTGATGATCCCTCGGCTACAGATGTTGAAGAAGAATCTACTGAGATAGTGGCAGAAGAGGTAAAGAAGACAAGTGAAGAAAAATGTAAGGACTTAGATTCCTCTGCTCTGGAAGAGGAAGTCCATGATCAAGCAAACATCTCTCCTCTGGTTTCCCCTGTAGACTTTGGATCCAAAGAAAAAGAAAGAGTACAAGAGAAGATCAGTCAAGAAGCAGAGGAGAAGGAAAAATAAGATGACAGTAGTAAGGCTACAGAAGGAGAGAAAACTCCAACAGAGAAGGCCACAGATGATAGTGGTAAGGGTGTAGAAGGGGAGAAAACTCTGTCTCCGGCAAGAGACACAGCAAAGGTAGTCGAAGAGTTCTTAACCAAAGAGATGATGGAATTTGATGAACCAGAACTTCTTCAAGGACCGTTCAATTTTGACTCCCTCTCCCCGATTCAAACCATGAAGCTAGCATCCTTGACTTCAGCAAAGCCAAAAGAAAAGCTTCTGAAGTCTCACATGGAAGACTGCAACCTTATAGAAATTGCATCTAGTGTATTGGAGAAGATCTTGCCATCTTTTCAGAAGGATCCCTTAGCCTCTTCATCTGGTAATCTCAAATCTCTAGTTAATAGTGTTAGCACACATTTTGATTCCTTAGAAAAGTTAGCAGAAGATAAGGTCCGGAAGGAGTTTTTGGTAAAAAGATTATCAGAGGTACAAGAGTTAATATCAAATGATAGGAGAGTTATGGATATTGGAATAAAGAACCTAGAAAATGCTCTCAAAGATGGGGGAGATATATATATAAATTTTGTTTATCTTGGCCTAAAGTGACCAAGGACATTGAGAAGAAAGTAAAAGAGCAAGAGGATAAACTGTTAAGTTTATCTCAAAGTTTTGATCCTCTATCCTCCTCCATAGTAAATCAAGAGTGTCAGACTATTGCAGTCATAAATGAAATAAACACACTTGAGAAGGAGAAGAAAAATAGAATAAACAGGTTGAGTGAACTTAGAGGGATCATTATCCCTAAGTTAGAGGCCATGCATGAAGCCCTAACTGATGTTCAAGCCACAGCCTGGACTAGTGATCCAGTAGATCTCAAGAAGGTAGAAGCTTTTGCATTCCTATTGAGTGGTCACATCTCAGTTTTGGATAGGATGAAGCTGAGTTGGGCAACATAAATTGTACAATTGAAAAACACTTTTGTAGATATACTAAAGTATATGTAAAGTATAACCGGATAATATACTTATGCGATTAAGTATAGATTGAGTTTTGCAAATTTTGGTGTGCAGACCCCACCCTTTGCCATTGATGTCAAAGGGTGAGTGAGGAGCAGTGAAAAATGAGGAATCCAGCTAAGGGGAAGCTCCGAAAAATGTTCATAAGAACAGAGCATTAGCCAAGGGGAGTATAGTGTGACACTTAGTCATTTTTCATTAAGTGTTACCATCAATGCCAAAGGGGGAGATTGTTGGCAAGAGACACTGTGTGGCTTCATTAGTGTTTTCATTGATGGCAACAAAGTCCATCCCACACATCCACAGGACATGGTGTGTCTTTACCGAAAGAAGTGTTGTGGTCGGGTAAGCAAGAACAGAGCAGGCAGCAAGGTCCGACAGTCAGGTCTGGATCTCTCAGAGGAAGTATCCCAAAAAAGTGCAGATTTGGGGAAGTCAAGAGAAGTACCTTGACTGATATATTCCAAGGACTTAGCCTCTGGTGATAGAAGAATGAACAGATATGAGCACTTGAGTGTTGGGTTCCTGATTGGCAGAGTAGATAGAGGAAGACCTAACCGGCAGAGCATCAGACCTAAATCCGGATGTGATATTGATGGTGATTAAGTTTCTTAAGGTATCATTCATGATTGTCTAACATGATTGATGACTTCGATAAGCATCTCTTTGATCTACATTACTTGGTATGCAAAGATTCAGCCGACAGATCAGAGTTTGGGAAAATATTGAGTATTCTGGATGCCGACTAGAAAGTGGATGAAATCTTTGGTGCGGATATATATACCAGATGGATTTAGATATGAATGTGTGTGTTGTGTGTGGTAATGTGCAAAGAATAGCAGAAGAGTAGTGTGAAGGTAGTAAGATAGGTCCAGAATTTAATAGGATAGCAACACCTAAGGAGAGTAAGAATGAAGTGCAGCAGATCAGTATATTGGGCTTAATCGGAACTAAACTTCAGCATGTGTGGATGCTTCTCATCAGTTCAAGTATTTTGTTACCTTCTTTTCTTGTAGATAGTGAGTCCCTTATAGGTAGTAAGCCTCTTGTGAGCAGTGTGCTTGGGCAGTGAGCCCTAATTGGCAAGTGCCATTTTGTACTATTCTATTCTTCTAACAGAGAATACAATCTTGGGTTAATCACCCCATGGTTTTTCCCTTGACCGGGCTTTCCATGTCAAAATCATTGTGTCATGTGTACTAATGTTATTTCTGCTTCCATGGTAATGCTTGCTTGTATGATTTGATTCTGCACTAATTGTTAAAGAAGGAATGAAAGTCAAAATAATTAAGATAACTGATTCACCCCCCCTCTCAGTTATCAACAAAAAATCCTACAAGGTGAGAAGTATTTCATGTTGTTCATTAATGATTTCTCTAGAATGACATGGGTTACAATTTTGAAAGAAAAACCAAAAGATTTTAGTAGATTCAAGGTCTTCAAATCTATGGTTGAAAATGAAATGAATGCTAGAATCAAGTGCTTAAGATCCGATAGAGGTGGTGAGCTCACTTCAAATGAGTTTTTAGATCTTTGTCAAGAACATGGAATCAAAAAGAACTATGTAGTTGCTAGAACCCCTCAAGAAAATGATGTTGCAGAGAGAAAGAATATGATTTTCTAGGAGATGGCTAGGACAATATTGAGTGAAGCTAAACTGCTTGATATATACTAGAAAGAAACAATTCATACTGCAGTCTATATTTTTAATAGGGGACAACTAAGAAAGCATAACACCAAGACCCCTTATAAACTTTGGAATGGAAGACCCACAACAGTCAAGTACTTCAAAATTTTGGAAGCAAATGCTATATTAGAAGAGATGAAGAAGGTCTAGGAAAGTTTGACTCAAGATCAAATGAAAGTATTTTCCTTGGATACTCAACTACCAGCAAAGCCTACAAATGCTACAATAAAAGTCTAAGGAAGGTAGTTGAAAGTGCAAATGTAAGAGTGGATGAAGAATCACATCAAAATTTAGTTGAGCAAGAGGATTGTTGGTGTTGGGATAAGGTGCCATTAACCTTGTAAATCCCAATATTGTATTTATTCCATTTATTATATGTAATTTGTAATTATCCATGAGGAGATGTACTAGTTTTACTGGCAAGGGTAATTTCAGAGTGATCAGAGGTAATTACAGAGTGACTTTTACTATTGGCAAATCCAAAAACTCAAAGTAAATGAGGGTAGGCATGCTCCCTTGAGGAATATACTATTTTTGACATGTATGACAACTGTCACAATGTTTGGTAAGTGAATCTATGACAGCTGCAAGTTATCATAAGATTTTGAGATTCTATGACGCATATGATAGATATGTTAGTTGTATATTTGCTATATTTAGCCCAAGGTTCCTATCTTGGAAAGATACTCTTTTGTGGAATCTATGATGGTTATGATATGTCATAAGATGTTGTAAGAGGCTAGATTTAGTCTTAGGCACCCAACCTTTGCATGACTATTTTTGGACAAGTGTAAGATGCTTGTAAGATGGTAATTAATGTTTACAGGTTGGAGAATCTTAGGAGAGAGAAGGTGAACGCCTAGGATGAGTTAGAAAATGTTTCTATAAGCATTTTCCATGTATTTTTTGTTGCAATACAGATTTTAGGTACTCAGGTGCTACAAGAATGTTGTCGGATTGAAGACTTGTGGAGAGAGTTGTGTAGTTGATGTATTATACAATCTTGTTGAGATTAAAACAAACTTGTGCCTCTTTCCTAGTGGAGTTTTTTACATGCAAGGGTTTTCTCCATGTAAACACTATGTCTTGTGTTGTGTTCTTCATGTTTGGCATTTTATCTGTAGTGGGTTTTATGTTTTGTTACAATCTCCATTGTTAATGCACACTTAAAGATTGTTGAAATTTATTTTGAATCAGATTTCCATTGAAGTAGTGTTGTTTCATTTTTAACATTTGGTATCAAAGCCTAGCCAACTTTGACTCTTGGGTGGTAGTGTGGAAGTTGTATCTATAGTGGGAGATTTGGTTGTGTTTGTTTTGTAGATCTTGTGTTGTTATTATGGTTGCATCCACTGTTGCATCAACCTCTCGAATGGACATTGAGAAGTTCAACAGAATGGGGTATGAGTTGTGAAAGATGAAAATAGAAGATTCATTGGAAGAAAGAAACCAATGGTTGGTTATTCAAAAAGAGAATAAACCTGATGATGTCTCTCTAGATGAGTGGGCAAAACTTGATAAGAAGGCACGGGGAACCATCCGTTTGTGTTTGTCAGATTCTATCCTATTGAATGTCACAAAGGAAGAGATTGCACACAAATTGTGGAATCGGTTGGGTGAGATATACCAAGCCAAGAGTATGGGAAATAAACTTTATTTAAAAAGAAAATTATTTTCCATGAAAATGCAAGGAGGTGAATCAGTTGCAAAGCATTTAAATTCTTTTAATTTGTTATTGAGTCAGCTTGATTCAATAGATGTTGAGGTTAGTGAGGAAGATAAATGTATCTTACTTCTTTGTTCTTTACTAGAGTCTTGGGAGAATGTTATCCTTACTATCACTGCTAACCTTGTGGATCTAAAGTTGGATGCTCTTGTTTTAGTGCTACTGTCACAGGAATTAAGGAAGAAGAGTTTGGATAATTTAGGGTAAGCTCTCAGTATCAAGGGAAGGTCTAAGGAAAGGGGACCTAAAGGAGATTAGAAAGGGGCTAAGGACAAGTCCAAGGGCTAGTCTAAGACTCTTGGTAAAAAGAACAGAGTTAAGTGTTGGAACTTTGGTAAAAGGGAACATGTGAAGAAGGAGTACAGAAACCCCAAGAAACAGTGGGAGAGTGCTTCGGATAAGTCCTTGAATGTAGGTGAAGATATTTTACTTTTTGCATGTAATGTCATTTCTAATGATCATTGGTTGGTTGACTCAAGATGCTCATTTCATTTGACCCCACATAAGGAATGGTTCTCCACATATGAAGAATATGATGGAGGTAATATCTACCTTGGTGACAACTCTTCATATTTAATTGTCAGGAAAGGAAAGACTGGTGAGAGGGAACTTCGTGGTAGCAAAAGGTAAGAGATTCAGGAAATTGTTTAATCTTGAAGCCACTACAGTTTGTAATGCCTCTTATGTTTCTGAGGCTTCTAAAAATACTTGTATGTATTGGCACCATAGATTGGGCCACACAAGCAATAGTGTATTAAAAACTATTAAGAATAAAGAATTGTTGGACGGTTTCTCTTATTATGATGAGCACTTTGATTTATGTGAGCATTGTGTGTTTGGTAAATAAAACAGAAAATCATTTCCTTTTGGAAGCAATAGAGCAAAAGAGAAGTTAGAAATTATTCATACGAATGTGTTTGGACCTGTGGATAATAAATCTATCAAAAAATCTTGTTATTTTGTAACCTTCATTGATGATGAATCCAAATTTACATGGATTTATTTTATGAAGCATAAATCTAAAGTTTTCACTAAGTTTAAGGAATTCAAAGTCTTAGTAGAGAACCAATCAGGTTTAAATATAAAAATATTAAGATCTAACAATGGAGGGGAATATTGCTCTAAGGAATTTGATGAGTTTTGCAAGCATGCAGGTATAATCAAATAAAGACAACTCCGTATACACCACAGTAGAATGGTGTTGCAGAAAGGATGAACCGAACAATTATGGAAAGGGCCAGAAGTATGCTTAGCGATGCATAGTTGGATAAATGTTTTTAGACAGAGGTTGTATGTAATGCTTGCTACTTGATAAATAGATCTCCTTGTAATGCTCTTGATTTGACACCTTATGAAGTGTGGGTAGGTAAGAAACCTTTTGTTTCACATTTAAGGGTTTTTGGCTATGAGACTTTTGTTCATGTGCCTAAGGAAAAGTGATCTAAGTTGGATCCAAAGGCTGAAAAGTGTACTCATTGGATATAGTGATAATGTCAAAGGTTATAAGCTTTGGAATCCACTAACCTGCAAGATTATCTTTTCTATAGATGTTATTTTTAGGGCACTTAGAGCTATTTCTAAACCTGAGTAGCCAAAAGAAAAAGAAAAGATAAAGAAGGTGCACTTTGATTTAGAGCAGCAAGATGCACCTCAAGAAGAACAAAATGATGGATTGGGGGTGAAGAAGAAGAATAAGATTCAAGTAGTTCTGATGAAGATGAGTCTATTGTTACAGAAGAAGTTGGTGCAGATGATCATGCAGAAGAATGAGTAGAGTCTCTTACTCCACCCTTGAGGAGATCACAAGACAACAGAATCTAGTTGATAGGTATAGCCCACTAGATTTTCATTATGTATATTCTTTATTGAGTACTAATGATGAACCTAGATCCTATAGAGAAACTATTTCTGTAGATGATAGTGAGTCTTGGAAGCTACCCATGTAGGAGGAGATGATGACTTTAGACTCTTGTAACACCTGGGATCTTGTTCATTTTCCCAAAGGAAAAAAAGGCCATAGGATGTAAGTGGATTTTCAAGAAGAAGTTTGGAGCAGACATGTCATTGGAGAAGTACAAGGCTAGACTAGTATCCAAGGGCTACTCCTAGAGAGAGGGAGTTGATTTGGTGATTATTCTCTCCTATTGCTAAATTGACTTCTATTAGATTTCTCTTATTCATTTTTGCAGCTTATGATTGGGAGATTAAGAAAATGGATATTAAGACTGCATTCTTGCATGGAGATCTTGAAGAAGAAATTTATATACAACAACCTCCAAATTTTGAGGTAAAAGGAAAAGAACATTGGGTTTGTAGGTTAAAGAGGTCTCTTTATGGTCTGAAATAGTCCCCCATAATGTGGTATCAAAAGTTTGACTCATTTGTTTTGAAATTGGGTTTTGTTAGAAGCGAGGAGGATCATTGTGTTTACATTCATTGTGTTGATGATTGTATACTGGTTATTGATTTGTATGTTGATGATATGTTGTTTTTCAGCAATACTAAGGGTATGATCTATGAGCTCAAAGCCCAACTTTCAGGTGCATTTGATATGAAGGATCTTGGTGTTGCAAGGTATATTTTGGGAATGGAGATTAGGAGGGACAGAGTTAACAGAAAGCTTTGGTTGTCACAAAGTAAGTATGTGAATACTATTTTAAAGAGGTTTAGTTTACAGGACTGTAACCCAGTTAGAGTTCCTTTACCCATTGGTACTAAGCTTTCATTAGATATGTGTCCAAAGACTAACAATGATTTTGAGGATATGTCTAATGTGCCATATTCTATTGTTGTAGGGAGTTTGATGTATGCAATGGTTTCACTAGACTAGATATTGCCCAAGCAGTGGGAGTTTTGAGCAGATTTATGTCTAACCCTGGTAGAAAGCATTAGAACTATGCGAAGAGGGTGTTTAAATATCTTGTAGGTACTCCTAATCATTGTTTGGTTTATTCTGGTACTGATAGTGCTGATAAATCTTTGGACATATAGGGTTTTGTTGATGTAAATTAGGCAGGTGATTTGGATAGTCAAAGGTCTACTAGTGGCTATGTGTTTACTTTGTTTGGAGGAGTAGTAAGTTGGATGAGTAAGAGGCAACCCACAATTGCTTTGTACACCATAGAAGCGGAGTATATGTCTGCTACTCATATCTCTAAAGAGGTAGTTTGGTTGAGGAGACTGTGTACAGGTATTGGTTTTGATTGCAGGATCATTCAGATTGATTGTGATAGCCAGAGTGCTATCTATTTAGCCAAGAATCCCATGTATCATGCTTGGACTAAGTATGTTGATGTTTAATATCACTTTGTTCGAGAGTTGGTTGTAAATGGAGAGATTGAGTTGAAGAAGATAGAAACTCAAGAGAATGTTGCAGATTCATTGACCAAGCTTGTGAGCACAAAGAAGTTCATATGGTGCAGAGAAGCCATGGGCCTTGTTTCTAGTGCCTGATTATTTTTCATTTGATTTCCTATGGGTTGATTTACAATTTATAATATCAAGTGGGAGAATGTTGGGATAAGGTGCCATTAACCTTGTAAATCCAAATATTGTATTTATTCTAATTATTATATGTAACTTGTAATTATCTATGAGGAGATGTACTAGTTTCACTAGCAAGGGTAATTCCAGAGTGACTAGAGGTAATTATGGAGTGACTTTTACTGTTGGAAAATGTAAAAACTCAAAGTAAATGAGGGTAGGCATGCTCCCTTGAGGAATATACTATTTTTGGCATGTATGACAACTGTCATAATGTTTGGTAAGTGAATCTATGACAGTTGCAAGTTATCATAACATTCTGAGATTCTATGACCCATATGAGGGAAATGTTAGTTGTATGTTTGCTATATTTAGCCCAAAGTTCCTATCTTGGAAGGATACTCTTTTGTGGAATCTATGATGGTTATGATGCATCATAAGATACTGTAAGAGGCCAAATTTAGTCTTGGGCACCCAACCTTTGCATGTCTATTTTTGGACAAGTGTAAGATGCTTGTAAGATGGTAATTAATTTTTATAGGTTGGAGAATCTTAAGAGAGAGAAGGTGAATGCCTAAGATGAGTTGGAAAATGTTTCTATAAGTATTTGCCATGTATTTGTTGCTGTAATATAGATTTTAGGGACTTAGGTGCTGCGGGAATGCTGTCAGATTGAAAACTTGTGGAGAGAGTTGTGTAGTTGATGTATTGTACAATCTTGTTGAGATTAAAACAAACATGTGCCTCTTTCCTGGTGGAGTTTTTTACTCGCAAGGGTTTTCTCCATGTAAACACTGTGTCTTGTGTTGTGTTCTTCATGTTTGGCATTTTCTCTATAGTGGGTTTTATGCTTTGTTACAATCTCCATTGTTAATGCACACCTAAAGATTGCTGAAATTTATCTTATATCAGATTTCCATTGAAGTAGTGTTGCTTTCATTTCTAACAGTTGGTTAGATGAACCTACCTACAAAGAGGAAGTTGCAAAAGTTGAAGAAAAGGAAGAAACACTAGATAAGACTGCTAAGACTCCTACCAAGTATGTTCAGAGAAATCATTTAGAGATCATATCTTTGGAGATAAGAATGAAGGAGTTTAGACAAGAAGAAGAATTGCAAGAACAAATGAATAGGTAAACTTTGCTTTGCTATCAAAAATAAAACCAAAAAACTTTAATGAGGCTAGCAAGGATGAAGGATGGATACAAGCCATGGAAGAACTAAATTAGACAGAAAATAATCAAACTTGGGAGTTGGTTCCAAGGCCTACAAACAAGAATGTGATAGGTGTTGGAATTAGGACTGACAACTGAGATGGGGGGGTGAATCAGTTGTCATAAAACTTTAAAGCTTGCTACATTTAATTTCTTCTTTACAACTTCTTAACAGATTAATGATATAATCATGAAAAGCAAGAATCAATAACTGATGAGAAAAAACACAAATAACACACTTGACACCAAGATTTTTAATGTGGAATCCTGGTTAAAAGAAAAACTATGGTGCGGGTTAATCCACAAGGATTATACTTTGTTAAAAGTATTACAAAAGGGGAAGTCACATGCCTTTGGGCTCATTGCCCAGAGCTCACTACTCAAGAGAGGCTTACTACCTACAAGAATGATTACCAAAGGATTGCAGATTGTTTGAAATGATGAATAGCATCTTCCAATGCAAGAATTTAGTTCTAGTTAAGTACATAATACTAATCTTACACACTTCCTCTTTATTCTGCCCTGTTTACTGTAAAGCCATGATCCAGACCTCAAATCTCTTCTCTTTCGCACCCTAATCTACCTTTTCATGCTTACTCCATCATCTCACACCAATACACTCAAAGCCATTAGCTATATATATCCACCTCAAGAAATTCAATCACCTTTCTGTCGGCCTTATGAAGATCTTGACAAACAGTACAAGTACTTTGTTCTGTCAGCTAAATCCATACATCAATATTGATGCGTACCAAAAATAACACCTGTAGATCACCATACATGTCAGCCACTAACATTATATCCCATACACAACTCACCAAAACATTTCTACTAGATCCGCACAAGGATCTAACACAAGTTGGCTTGTTCTTTACTAAACTATTCTTGTCATATGAGGACCCGGTGCTTAGATGCTCATAACTTTTAATCCACTTGTCTCTGGAGGCTGAAATCATGGATTTAGATTTTCTTGACACCCCTCTACACGCCCTTAGATTCACAACATAGAATGATTAACTGAAGAGATCCACTGAACAAAATACTAAAATTTGCCATATACGTTGATCATGTCTATCCAAACTGGATAAATCTTGGAACTAACTTCTAGTATGATCTGATACTTTATTGTGGCTATGTGGAATGGACTTAGTTTCCATCAATGACAACACATGACATGCCTTGTACTGTCTCTTACCAACAATCTCCCCCTTTGGCATTGATGGCAACACTTAGTGAAAAATGACTAAGTGTCATGACTGACTCCCCCTATAGTGTACACTTATATATTCTTCCACTGCTCCCCCTTTGATGGATTCTTCATTTTCTTTTATTTTTGACTCTCTCTCACTCCCCCTTTGACATCAATGGCAAAGGATGGGATCCACAAACCAAAATTTTCACAAGAAATATGTATATCAGGTCGCATATGTACAAATAATCTATGAACTTGAGGATATTTGTAAAACTATTTTTCAACTGCACAAGTTTAGAGGCCCAACTACTTTTCATGCCATCCAAAATTGAGATGTGTTCATTTAGTAGGAATGCCTATGTTTTTGCTTTCTTCAGATCTATTGGATCGCTTGTCTGGACTGCGACTTGAGCTTCTGATAAAGCAATAAACATTGTTTCTAACTTGGGGGCAATCAATCCCCGAAGCTTACCCATTCTATCCACAATATTGCTCTTTTCTTTTGCAAGTTTCTTTATTTCATCAATCAATATGATTGCTTGACACTCCTAACTTATGGGAGAAGCTATTAGAGGATCAAAATTTGGAGATAGATTCAACAATTTTTGTTCCTGTTCCTTTATCTTTGTCTCAATATCCTTAACAACTTTGGGCCAAGATAGACAAAATTTGTATATATCACTTCTCTCATTAAGAGAATTTTGAATACTTTTTATATTGATATCAAGTACCTTTCTATCATTCCCTATTAGACCCTTTAGCTCACTAAATCTTATCCAAATATTCATTCTGGACTTTGATTTCTACAAACTTCTTAAAAGACTCAAAGTGTGTACTTACAGAGTTTACAAGGCTCTTCAGATTTTTGGAGGGAGAATCAAATAGATTCTTCTAGAAGGTTGGCATTATCTTCTCTAATATACCAGATGCAAGGCCTAACAGCTCACTGTCCTCTATGTGAGATTTCAATATCTTTTCTCTTGCCTTGGCATGTGTGAAAGAAGCTATCTTCATCATTTGGACCCGAGAGAGAGTATCCAAGTTGATTGGTCCTTGAATTAGTTATGGTTCATCAAAATCTAGTATCTCTTTGCTCAAGAAACTCTTCATTGCATCTGCAGTGTATCTTGCCATAATTTCTGGACCACCTTCCTTTCCTTAAGTTTTCTTAGTATCAGGACTATTTTGTTTGGGTGCATCAATATTTGCACCATCTTCTTTTGCTTTATCTTCCTTACCTTTGACTTCTTCTTCTTTATTTGCTTCACCTTTCTCTATTTTATCTACAGGGGAATTGTTTCCTTTATCCTTACCATCTGCAATTTGTTCCAGAGGATCTTGTGTTGAAGCAGTATTCTCAACATTGTCTTCATTATAGGATTGATCAGGAAGAGTTAGAGTATCTCATGCATCATTAGTTTTATCCACCATCTCTGTATCTTCCTTGTTTATTTGTTCCATTTCTAGAACTAAGGAGTTATCAACCTTGGTTTGTTGCTCATCAGTTTTCATTTCTTCAATATTCAGGATTGATGAATCAATCCCATCATTAGTCTCCTCTTCAACAAATGGAAGATTGTGTCTCTTCAATGCACTTAGAAGTATTTCATGTGTTTCTTTAACTATTTTGTCTAATTCTCCAAGCATCATTTTGTTCATTCTCTTCTTGCTCCTAAATTCATCCTTCACTTCTTTGAATATCATATTCATTTGAACTTGAGTGATCTGAGGGCATAGTTTTATCAATATATGTTATCTAAGCTCTATATCCTTGCTTTTTGTATTTTCTTTCCTCAACTCCAAAATGTCTGCAAGACTTTGAGGAATCTTAGAAGTTATTTCAATCAGGGCCTTATTATAGATTTTCATATATCTAACAGTTTCTTTCTCTAATACCCTCTTATTTGTATCACTGTATTCATCATAGAGTTTAGTCATGGGTTTCAAATTTCCATCCATAGTGACTGATTTTATTACATCTTCCACATAAATTGTGGGCTTCTCAACATATGTATCTGTCTTCTACCTTTTGCTTTCACTTTTTCTTATAGAGGGCTTCTCCTTAGTCGCCTTGGTAGCTTTTGTTCTAGAGGCTTTCAACTCCTTTATCTCAGCATCTGAATATGTTTCTTCTTCATCAACTTTTGTGCTCTTATAGGTTCTTGTGGCCTTTGTTTTTACTCTTTTCCCTTCTTTTCCTGATGATTTTCCTTCCAGTTTCTCAAGATTGGCAAGTTTTGGGGGAACATCAGCAACCGAGCTTCTAGTAGTCCTTGATGTGGTGGAGGATCCTACCAAAGCACTTCCTTATTTCTAATCCTGCTTCTCCTTCTTTGCCTTTTCAGTTCTTTCCCTAAATTGCCTCACAGCTTCCTTTGTGAGACCTAGATTCTTGGCCAACTGCTCAACTTCTTTTCTTATTTTTCTTTTGGTTTCAAGTTCTCTGAGCTCAACACGTAGTTTTGAACTTAGCTCCTCATATGTCCCAAATCTTTCAACTGTTGTGTCTTTTGGCTTGCTTAGAAGGTGTTGAGCATACATATTCAAGATTTTTCCATCTATCTCATACCCCATGGGCATGATCCAAACAGTTCTGGGTTCCACTACTTCCATTAAGCACTGATCAGTGTCAACCATAAAACATATTTCATTCTTGTATTTCTCAACAATTGATTTAGGGATTCTTTCCCTTGAATGCATCATACTCTAAAAATTCTTGAAGTATCCCTAAATTGCAGTTTTTTGAGTTTTATAGTCACCAATGTTGTGTAGATGATCACTGATCTGAATAGCAACTAGCTCATCATTAGTCTAGTGTACACCCTTTACTCTAGGTACCTCATTCATAAAGTACAAAAACAAACATAGAACCAATGTTCCATATTTAAAGGTGTTTTTCTTATCTTTCTTGATTTTGTTCAAGTTCTCAATTAACTAGTTTTGTAATAATTTGCACAAGTCATAATCTACATTTTCTTTTAACATTTTGTATGCAACATATATGGTCGTTTCAAAGACAGAGTTCTCCCTGCTGGAGTGGTAAATCTTGTAGCCAATCACCATAGAGGCAAAATTAACATCCGGTTCTATAATATCATTGATGGTCATTACCCTTTTGTCAAACTTGGCACCAGTTGCATCAGTTATAGTCTGGTTCTTCACAGATTTTAGCATGGGCAAGCCACCAGTTGAATTCAACCCAGTCACAATCCTGATAGCATCCTTTGTAATTTTAAATGGTTTCATCAACCACAAAAACTCATCATGCATTCATCTTAAAACATATTAGACCCATTCATCTTCATCTAATGTTGGAAACCCCATAATCTGAATGAAATGTTTATCTTGTAGTGCCTTATACTCAGGTTTAAGATAGTGATTTTCATCCCTTAGATGATTCTCCAACAAATCTACATACCTTGAGTCCCCAAACTCATCTATGTTTGCATGAATATAGACCCTAATATCTTCAACATGTAGCACACCATATGGAACACTTGAAAATGCACCTAATGGGTCAACTTCTACTGATTTGTGTGGATGCTTTTTAAATTTGGGTTGAGGCCTTTTAGTAATATCAACAACCAAAGGTGTAGCCATTGCAAAGATTAAAAGTTCAAAGCTTTGTAGATAAATACCTTTTCCACGAAATTAGGGTTGGCAGACAAATTCATTAGTTGCACTTCAAATCCTTGGAATCTTAGCTCAGACGCTATTCTTCTTGCTCTATTTGAATGTAAAGTGATTCAAATGAAGAGTGAACAGCCCTTTTAAGCTCTGCAAAACCTAATTTGCCTTTGTAATAAATGCTCTGCCCTAACACATCTGGTTACACTATTTCTACATACAGTTGACCTTCAATTGCTCTGTAAATCACCATATCCACTTCTTTTCTTTTAGAAATCCTTTCAAATGACCTATAATAACCCAAATTATCTTGTCTCATCATGCCAGATTCAGGCACCTACTTACTGGCTAGGGGAATTTGATTTTTAATGCTTCTCCCCCTGAGTCAGAGCTCCTAATTCAATTTCTGGAGGAACTGTCAGCACTGGATTTAGGTGCAGACACATTACTAATGTTCATAACACTTTTATTGACTCATGTCTTGCTCATTTCATTCTAGATTTCATTCACATCAATTTTGCCCTTGCCTTTGTCATGTCTCTACTCATCTAGTTTTCTGTTTACTAGACCTCTCTTCTTTCATTCTCCCCACTTTTGCAGAATCTTACAATATGATCAAATCTATTGCAATTAAAGCACACATCATTTCTTTTCTTATATACTTGATTTTCTCTTGATCTACACTAATTAGCCATGTGTCCAAATCTATTGCAAGCAAAACAATAGCCATTGAAAGAGTTTCCATTTCCTCCATTGTTAGAGTTATTCATTATCATACTTCTACATCCATTTGATCTATGACCATACCTCTTACACTTGAAGCATTGACCAAAGAAGGATGGACCATTTTGATTTACTTTACTTCCACACTGAGTAGCTCTATGACCAAATTTATTGCAATTGAAACAATTGCCATTGAAGGATGGATATCTAAGCATTAGGCTATCTTACCGGAGCTCTTCTAGGTCTGTTTCTCTCATTCCTTGGTTGAAAATTTCTTTGTCCGAATCCAAAATTTTCACCTTTTTCATAGCCAAGACCATGCTTGTTATCAGCCTTTTTCTGACTTTCAAGCAGTGCTTCAAGTTTAGCTGAGCTTATCTTGAACTTGTCCTTGTATTCATTTACAACTTCTCGGTCATGTCTGAGAATGACAATTTGCCTCTCAAGTTCTCTCTCATTATCTTTGCTTTCTTGTAGATTAGACTCTAAGATGCCAAATATTCCATCCAATCTATAGCATTCTTCAGTTCTTTCTTTTCATGTCTTCTTCAGTTTTCTTCCTATCTTTAATTTTCTTGGTTAGCCTCATCACCCCAGATTCCATCTCATGTTTTAGGACAACAACTTCTTTAGCTAACTTATCACATTCCTTTGTCTTCTCCTTTATGGCTTTATCCTTGTTGTCTCCATAATGATTTCCCAGTTGAAGAGGTTGTTCCTTCCTCTTTTCATTGGATTTGCTCAATTTTTTTTAAATGTCTCAATGAAGTCTTCAGCATTCTTAAAGTTCTCTTGAAGCTCTTTGACTTCTTCTCTGGACTGATCAAGATCTTCTAAAGCGAGGTTAAGTTGTCCTTGGAGGTTGTATTCATCCATTTTACTACCTTCCTAGATCTTCCTCAAGTTGTTAAACTTTTTCAAAGGAACCTTGTTCTGATACCAATTGTTGCAATTAGGGCTGACAACTAAGAGGGGGTGAATCAGTTGTCATAAAACTTTAAAGCTTTCTGCATTTAATTCCTTCTTTACAACTTCTTAACAAATTAATGATAAAATCATGAAAAGAAAGAATCAATAAATTATGAGCAAAAACACAAATAACACACTTAACACCAAGATTTTTAACCTAGAAACCCAGTTAAGGGAAAAACCACGGTGGGCATTAACCCACAAGGATTATACTCTGTTAAAAGTATTACAAAAAGGGAAGGCACATGCCTTTAGGCTCATTGCCTACAAGAATGATTACAAAAGGATTACAGATTGTTTCAACTAATGAATAGCATCTACCAATGCAAGAATTAAGTTATGATTAAGTATAGAATACTGATCTTACACACTTCATCTTTATTCTTCCTTGTTTACTACTTTGCCATGATCCAGACCTCAAATATCTTCTCTTTCACACCTTAATCTACCTTTTCACACTTACTCCATCATTGCACACCAATACACTTGAATCCATCAGCTATATATATCCGCCTCAAAAAATTCAATCACCTTTCTGTCAGCCTTATGAAGAGCTTGACAAACAGTACAAGTACTCTGTTCTGTTTGCTAAATCCAAACATCAATATTGATGCATACCAAAAATAACACATGTAGATCACCATACATGTTGGCCACTAACATTATATCGCATACACAACTCACCAAAATGTTTCTACTAGATCTGCACAAGGATCTAACACAAGTCAGCCTATTCTTTACTAAGTTGTTCTTGTCATATTAGGACCTGGTGCTTAGATGCTCATAACTTTTAATCCTTTTGTCTCTAGAGGCTGAAATCTTGGATTTATATTTTCCTAACACTCCTTTACACTCCCTCATATTTTCAACACACAATGATTAACTAGAGAGATTTGCTGACCAAAATACTGAACTCTGCCATATACCCTATTCCTATCTATCCGAAGTGGATAAATCTTGGAACTAACTTCTGGTATGATCTGATACTGTACTGCGGATGTGTGCAATGGACTTATTTGCCATTAATGACAACACATGACATGCCTTGCAATGTCTCTAGCCAAAAATAGGAACAAAATGGGTTTTCAAGAACTAGTTGAATGAAGATGGAGAAGTGGTTAGAAACAAAGAAAGGTTGGTTTGCAAAGGATATTCACAAGCTGTAGGAGTTGACTATGAGGAGACATTTGCTCCAGTGGCAAGAATGGAAGAAATTACAATGGTTCTTTCTTTTGCATTACATAAGGGATTCAAGGTGGTGCAGGAGCACCCCAAAAATTGTCTAAATTTGTCATTTGGTTTATTTTAAGGCCTAGAGCCAAAATGTACCTGATTGGGCAAATGTGTCCCCTAGACAAAATAGTCCTAAGATGTAAGTCACCTAGCACTAGTGAGTAGGTATCATATGGTTGTAATGGTTTGTAACTGTTCTTAGCAAGAGTGACGGATCGGTTCAGATCCCACCGAGATGTAACTACCCAGGAGGAGAATCTATTTATAGAGACACAGACGGAGATTGATAGTGGGTGCAAGAGAGGAGTAGACAAGTGTATGTGTAATTCTAAAAAGAGAAATAAAGATTTGAGATTTTGGTCTTGTAAGAGCATTGGTGTTTCGAATCCTTCCACTGGTCAAGACTTCAGTCGAGACCAGTGGAAAGGCATAGTAAAATAGCATAGTGGAATGGTACAGTATGTTTAATCTCTCCGTTATGTGTTGATTATATCTGTGTGTGTTAAGTTGCAATGAAGGGTAACGATATGGTGGTGAACAGTTAGTCGCAGAGGAGTCATGTTAGGGCTCATCAGCCCATCGGCCGAACAGAGCAAAAGTCCCAACGAAGAGAGTTGGTCACAGTGACAATGAAGAAATGTCAATTCGCAGAGTTATCAAGCCATCGGCCCAGCATATGAAAACGTTGCACCGATAGAACAACATAAAGGGAGTATAGTCTTGTCAGGCTATCGTTGGAACCTGACAGGGGTTTCCAACGATACACTGAGGAAGCAAGTATCAAGCCAGTTAGTATTATCAGGCTATCGTCCAAGGTGAAGATTGTATTCCATCGATACAACGATGGTGAAGACACGGTGTGGAAAGGTTTCATTGGTGTCGGGCTGTCATTGGAACCCGACGGCGGATTCCAACGATACGCTGATGGAAGAGTCAGCACCCACAGTATTGTATCGAGCTATCACCCAAGGTCAAAGTTGAGTTCCAATGATGGAACGATATAACGAAGGAAGTGGTATCGGCCAAGCATAAAGAAAGTCCCAGTGACGAAGAGCATGTGGGAATTATCACCGAGAGCCGAGTTTAAGTTCGACCGATGAGAAGAGGCAATTTAGTGTTATCGGCCTATCAGCCAAGGTAAATAACAAGTTGCAACGATACACTGACAGAGGGGTTCTATGGTGTCAGCCTATCAGCCTAACTCTTGGAGAGGTCTCAACGACCGATCGATAGAGATGGAGTTAGACACATCGGTGAAACAGATATGAAGTCTAAGCATTATGGAAGTAGACTATGATGGAGAGGGAAAATGCATTGCCTTTGGCAATAATTCCATGTTTTGAGGGTTTTACACCCAAGTTATGATTTTAGGTATTTTCACCCTCTGTAAAGAGTATTTTTAGGATGTCTCTGCATCAAATTGGTATCAGAGCCGGTGAAAAGTCTGGCAAAAGTTATGGGTATTCTGTTACTGAATAGGCAGAAGAAGAATGAAGAAGAAGAGAGAAGCAAGAAGCTGAAAGGAAGAGTGCTGGAAAGGAATGTTGGTAAATTTTGGCTGCAGGTGCAGGTTCACTCGCTACGGTAGGTAGATAAGAGATCTGTCATGGAGCCATAGGAGATGGTTCAAGGGCCTGAGAAGGAGGTCCAGTTGGTGTCACCAAAAGTCCTAGGGAGAGAGGTGAGAGAGGACTCCCAGGTGAGGGACAGAGGTGTTGGTGTAGCATGGAGGAGTGGATTTCAGCTATTGCACTTTGAAGGTAGCCATTGATAGGAGTCACAGTTGCAGAGTCATAGAGGAAGCAGCAGAGGCATCCAATTAGAATTGAAGACATCGAGAGAGAAAAAAGATATTGCAGGTTCTTCACCGAGCATTTCCATGGGACATGGAAATTTTTCAAGTCTGGGAATATGGTGCAGGAGCACCCCGAAAATTGTCTAAATTTGTCATTTGGTTTATTGTAAGGCCTAGAGCCAAAATGTACCTGATTGGGCAAATGTGTCCCCTGGACGAAATAGTCCTAAGATGTAAGTCACCTGGCACTAGTGAGTAGGTATCATATGGTTGTAACAGTTTGTAACTATTCTTAGCAAGAGTGACGGATCGGTTCAGATCCCACCGAGATGTAACTACCCAGGAGGAGAATATATTTATAGAGACACAGATGGAGATTGATAGTAGGTGCAAGAGAGGAGTAGACAAGTGTATGTGTAATTCTAAAAAGAGCAATAAAGATTTGAGATTTTGGTCCTGTAAGAGCATTGGTGTTTCAAATCCTTCCACTGGTCAAGACTTCAGTCGAGACCAGTGGAAATGCATAGTAAAATAGCATAGTGGAATGGTACAGTAGGTTTAATCTCTCTGTTCTGTGTTGATTATATCTGTGTGTGTTAAGTTGCAATGAAGGGTAACGATATGGTGGTGAATAGTTAGTCACAGAGGAGTCATGTTAGGGCTCATCGGCCCATCGGCCGAACAGAGCAAAAGTCCCAACAAAGAGAGTTGGTCACAGCGACAATGAAGAAATGTCAAGTCGCAGAGTTATCGGGCCATCAGCCCAGCATATGAAAATGTTGCACCGATAGAATGACATAAAGGGAGTATAGTCTTGTCGAGCTATCATTGGAACCCGACAGGGGTTTCCAATGATACGCCGAGGAAGCAAGTATCGAGCCGGTTAGTATTATCGGGCTATCGTCCAAGGTGAAGATTGTATTCCATCGATACAACGATGGTGAAGACACGGTGTGGAAAGGTTTCATTGGTGTCGGGCTATCATTGGAACCCAACGGGGGATTCCAATGATACACCGATGGAAGAGTCAGCACCTGCGGTATTGTATCGGGCTATCGCCCAAGGTCAAAGTTGAGTTCCAACAACAAAACGATATAACAAAGGAAGTGGTATTGGCCAAGCATAAAGAAAGTCCTAGCAATGAAGAGCACATGGGAATTATCACCGGGAGCCGTGTTTAAGTTGGACCGATGAGAAGAGGCAATTCGGTGTTATCGGCCTATCGGCCAAGGTAAATAACAAGTTACAACGATACATCGACAGAGGGGTTCTATGGTGTCGGCCTATCGGTCTAACTCTTGGAGAGGTCTCAATGATCGACTGATAGAGATGGAGTTAGACACATCGGTGAAACAGATATGAAGTCTGAGCATTATGGAAGTAGACTATGATGGAGAGGAAAAATGCATTGCCTTTGGCAATATTTCCATGTTTCGAGGGTTTTACACCCAAGTTATGATTTTGGGTATTTTCACCCTCTGCAAAGAGTATTTTCAGGATGTCTCTGCATCACAAGGTATATCAGGATGTTAAATCTATCTTCTCGAATGGTGACTTAGAAGAAGAGTTCTACATAAAGTAGCTGGATGGTTTTTAGTTATTAGAAAATTTTTAACCTGGAAACCCAGTTAAGGGAAAAACCACGGTGGGCGTTAACCCAGAAGGATTATACTCTATTAAAAGTATTACAAAAGGGGAAGGCACATGCCTTCAGGCTCACTGCCTACAAGAATGATTACAAAAGGATTACAGATTGTTTCAACTAATGAATAGCATCTACCAATGCAAGAATTAAGTTCTGATTAAGTATAGAATATTGATCTTACACACTTCATCTTTATTCTTCCTTGTTTACTACTTTGCCATGATCCGGATCTCAAATATCTTCTCTTTCACACCTTAATCTAACTTTTCACACTTACTCCATCATTGCACACCAATACACTTGAATCCATCAGCTATATATATCTGCCTCAAAAAATTCAATCACCTTTCCGTTGGCCTTATGAAGAGCTTGACAAACAGTACAAGTACTCTATTCTGTCCATTGAATCCATACATCAATATTGATGCATACCAAAAATAACACATGTAGATCACCATACATGTTGGCCACTAACATTATATCACATATGCAACTCACCAAAACGTTTCTACTAGATCCGCACAAGGATCTAACACAAGTCGGCCTATTCTTTACTGAGTTGTTCTTGTCATATTAGGACTCGGTGCTCAAATGCTCATAACTTTTAATCCTTTTGTCTCTAGAGGCTGAAATCTTGGATTTAGATTTTCCTAAGACTCCTCTACACTCCCTCAGATTTGCAACACACAATGATTAACTAGAGAGATCTGCTAACCAAAATATTGAACTCTGCCACATACCCTGTTCCTGTCTATTCGAACTGGATAAATCTTGGAACTAACTTCTGGTATGATTTGATACTGTACTGCGGATGTGTGCAATGGACTTATTTGCCATCAATGACAACACATGACATGCCTTACAGTGTCTCTTGCCAAAAATAGGAACAAAATGGGTTTTCAAGAACTAGTTGAATGAAGATGGAGAAGTGGTTAGAAACAAAGCAAGGTTGGTTTGCAAAGGATATTCACAAGCTGAAGGAGTTGACTATGAGGAGACATTTGCTCCAGTGGCAAGAATGGAAGAAATTAGAATGGTTGTTGCTTTTGCATTACATAAGGGATTCAAGGTATATCAGATGGATGTTAAATCTGTCTTCTTGAATGGTGACTTAGAAAAAGAGTTCTACATAAAGTAGTTGGATGGTTTTTAGTTATTAGAAGATCCAAACATAGTGTGCAAACTCAAGAAGGCTCTGTATGGTTTCAAACAAACCTTTAGGACTTTGTATGCAAGGTTTGACAAGTACTTACTTTAGCAGGGTTTCAAGAAAGGTACCATAGATAGTAACATCAAAACATAAGGTGAACAAATTCTAATTGTTGTTGTGTATGTGGATGATATAATCATTTTTGGACATGATGAGATGTACAAGAAGTTTGCAGGAGAGATGCAGAAAGAGTTTGAAATGTCTATGTTAGGAGAGCTATCATTCTTTCTTGGACTTTAAATTTCTCAATAAAAAAATGGTATTTTTATCTCTCAAGCAAAGTATGTTAAGGGAATGTTGAAGAAGTTTAGAATAGAAGATTGTAAGCTTGTGAGTACTCCTATGGCAATCAGTTGCCACTTGAGTAAAGATGATTAGACTCAGTATAGGTCTATGATTGGGATCCTACTATACCTAATAGCATTAGGGCCAGAAATTATACAAGTTGTGTGCTTGGCTGCAAGGTTTCAAGCTAATCCTAAGGAAATGCATGTGAAGGCAATTAAGAGAATATTCAAATACTTGAAGAGAACTTTGAAACATGGATTGTGGTATCAAAAGGGTGATGAATTTTTCCTGAGTGCTTATACTGATGCAGGTTGGGCTGGCAGTATTGATGATAGTAGAAGTACCAGTAAAGGAGATTTCTTTTTGGGAGATATACTAGTTTCATGGATTAGAAAGAAGCAGGATTTAGTGTCCTTATCATCTGCAGAGGTAGAATATATAGGTGCAACAACCTACTATACTCAAGTGTTATGAATGAAGCAAACATTGAAGGATATCAAGGTTGTATATGATGCACCTATTCCTATTCTTTGTGATAATACAAGTGCTATAAATATTTCAAAGAATCTTGTGATGCATTCTAGAACCAAGCACATATCTATCAGGTATCATTTTTTGAAAGAGATGGTTGTAGATCAAGAAGCTAGATTAAAGTATGTGCCCACAAATGATCAAGTTACATACATCTTCATCAAGGCACTCAAGGATTCATCAAGGCACTCAAGGATACTTTTGAGTATCTCAAATAGAAGTTAGGGGTTGTTGCCCCTCCTTCCTCTAACTAGATGCATAGATGGTGCATCTATCTAGGGGGAGCACTTCAAGATATATTCTTTTTTATCCCTAGATTGATGGTAGATACCTATGTGAGGTAGTAGGTAGGAAAGAGGTTTTTGAAGGATAACAGATTTGATTAGTCAGTGGGAGGTGGGAACTGACAGGTGAGGAACAATGAAAGAAAAATCAAGAAGAATGCAAATAGGAGGAGCTAAAGGAAGATCAATTCAAAGGAAGACCACTAGCCCTTTGTCCTTGATGTCAAAGGGGGAGAAAATTGCATATCAGGTCATGTGTTTCAATCAATGCCAAAGGGGGAGATTGTTGCACTTTTGTTGTCATTAATGTCAACAGTGTGAGATTCAGGTGTGTTGTCAACAATGTTGGAATGAAGAAGGCTGGAAGTAAAGTGAACAAGAGGTAAAGTTAAGGAAGTCTATGTCAATGCAATCACAGAAGAAGACAAAAGAAGATAGATCAGATAAGTTGTGATAAGAAGGGTAAGGTAATGAATGTCATCAATTTCTCCTGAAGTTGTATAGACAAAGAATGTGCTAACATGAAGATTCTTGTATGAAGTTAAGAATGATGTCTCTGATGTGGTAAATATTATATTCATTGTTTCCTAAGGAAAATCATCGATGTAGTTTTGAATGAAAGATTCAAGTTGTCCAAGGCACTGAGGTTTGCATAGAATAATCTCAGGAGAATGCTTCTCATTCTTTCAAATTTGAAGGTACAACCTTGCAGTTTGGGAGTTTGTCAGTGATATGTGTGAAGGGTGTATGTTCCTGATTTTAGAGCTTGAAGATTAACGTAGAACATTCTAGAGCTAGCATAGTGAAGACAGTTGTTTAGAGTTGATGCAGTCATGATGCGTCTGGGAAATGATCTGCATTTCTCCACCTTTGAAGTTGAGGTCCTACAGTTTGAAGGATGATCATTTATAGATGAGAAGATGATAATATTCAAGATTTGGTTGCTAAGATATATCGCAGAGGTTCTTCAGGGTCAGCAGAACAAAGAAACACCTTGTTGTTCACTAGGGTTGTCTGGAGGAGAAAGAAGAAGCCATCATATTTCACCACAATTTATCTTTTGGCTTTGATGTTTGGAGGATGAGTTCATATATTCAGATGGATGATTCAACTCTAGTTTCACGTGCTTAAGTGCACCGCAAGTTGGTTTTCAATGTTTTATCAGAAGACTGTGTGTTTAGTGTTAGTTTGTGATACCATGCTTAGTTTCTTCTTGCTTGCACCAGAAAGAAAACACATATTTTAGAAGAAGGATTGATTGAGAAGGTTTATGTAAGTCTTATGCTGCTTGTGTGATAATCTACCTGATGTTAATTCTTCCCTCTAGTTCCACTTTAGGTCTGGAGCTATTGGGTGGAAGGATGAGTGTTTGTTGGGTCGACTTCATGTGTTCTTGATGTTCCTGCCAGATGATTTGAAGTGTGCGCTAGCCTCGAAGAATGTGATAATGAAGAATAGGTCCTTGTTATCACTTGGCTTGAACCACATTGTTATTCTACATCTTTTGGGTGTCAACTTGGTGTAGCCTTGCACATTTCATGATTACATGTTCCATATTGGCCGACATGGGAGAAGGATTTTTGAATTTGTGGAAGGTATAAATGAAAGATCTTGTTTGTTGAGGAAGGTATGAGTATGTGAGAATGTGCGAGGATGTGTGAATGAATGTGAAAGTGAGTGAGTGTATTTGTGAAGGTGTGTTGAAGGTAGCAGTGTTTGTGGTGCAGAGAAAGTGAAGTTTTGTGATAGAGTGAAGTGTGTGGAGGTGATTGATTAGTGAGATCTATTGAAGTGTGAGTTTATAAGTGTTGATTTGATTGTATTTTAGGGATTTTTTCCTCCCTTATGTTGAAGCCCCTAAAACTTGTAATCTTGGTTTATCTTTATTTGTGAGGCTGGATTTAGATAGTAGATCCAAGCAGCTTACTCACTGTGGTTTTTCCCTTGGGTTTTCTACGTAAATCTAGTGTTGTGGCTATGTACTTATGTGTTGCGCTTTAATTGGTTTAATTTGCTAATCTCCTGGTTAGAGTAGTTAAAAGTTTTGATTGTTGATGTTAAATTGAAATAAGTTTAGAGATATACCGATTCACCACCCTCTCAGTATATCCTTGTGTTCTAACAGTTCGTATGGCAGAAAATTTATTATTATTTGTTATAGGTGAATTTACATTTTATATTTAAAATATCTTAATCTAATTTCAAGTATAAGCTTGGTTTTAAAGAGTATATCCATCACAATGTGTTTGGATAACTTGTGTATCTTTTTGCAATCATCATACAAAGTACTTACTAGGACAATAACCCTGGGTTTTGAGCATATATTCAAATGTGAAAGTCTAATACCTCTTTGCATTGAAGTCTAATATCTCTTTGCATAGGTTCCATGGTTTCTATTGTCATGAAGGATTGCACCCTGAATGCTAAGCCTTAAATCTTGGTAATCCCATGAAACATTGGATCACTCTTAGACTGTGGGTTGTCTATGATGAGAATGAACCTTTGGAAGAGCTAGCTCCCTTTAAATGCCCATTAGAATCAATATACTTTGTGGAAAAGAGATAGAAGAATGATTAAATAAACTGAAATTGATATAAAGGGGTGATGCACCAATGGTTATATCCTAACTTGCAATCTGATTCATAACTATTTCTCAATACATCTATTCATACAACTCAAACTAAACAACCTTATCGCATAAATGTTTAAAAAAAAGGCATAAAATCAATTTACTTTCTGGTAAAGGAAAACCAATGCTCTCACAACTTAAAAAAGTAAAAGAATCATCTACACAATCTGTAACATGTGGTAAAGCTTGTACCTTTGTATACTTGCATTCAATGAATGAGATAAAAAACTTAAAGGTTTTGATTTAAAACACATTAAATGTTTATTAAATCATTCAAAAGAGAACAAGACACCTGAATCCAAGAAGAAGAACACCTAATTTTATTGGAAAATAGAAGGAAAACTCTACAATTACTATGAAAAATGTTAAAAATGTAAACTGCTGAGCTGTATAAAAACCTGTAAAATATGTTGAGTTACAATACTAAAAATATATCTTTGTAATGTGCAAAGGCAAGAGAAAAAGAAAGAACTCAGAAAAAAAGCATAAGCTTTTTCTCCTATAATACAAAAATCTATCTCAAAAAGAAAAGGGAAGATCATCTCTAGTCGAACTGTACTCCAAGTGATGCATGAATAGGCTGGATTTGATGTATCTCCTATGTGTTAATTGTTCTCCTTATTATGACTTCACCCCAGATCAATCCATCGTCTCTTCCTTTCTTGACTGTTATGACAGCCTTAATCCATGTCATCTGTGATTGATCTTTTAAGAATACCTGTACCTACACAGTGAAAAAACAAATTAAGAAAACAAATGTGGTTTATGTGTTGAACACCCAAAGTACTGAGAGGTGGGTGAATCAATACTTTATTAAACTTCTTACTTATTGAACTAATAATCCATTTACCACATGTAATAACAAAGATGATTAAAAATAAAACAAACAACCAAAATCCATTACACATGAACACCAAGATTTTTACGTGGAAAACCCAAAACTGGGAAAAATCATGTTGAGTGTTAGCTCACAATATATTATGTAGGATCAATACAAAATTACAATAAAGGCTCACTGCTAAAAAGAAGTGCTCACTATATATCAAAAAAATTGGATTTGCAAATGGAAATGATCAAACAATGAAATGCATAACCTAAACCCAAATCATTCAATACCTCAAAGATGCAAGATGAAGTGTTTGATTGATTTGATATGTTGGTTGCTCACAATTCGGCAGCATAACATTTGCATAGGATTGAGATGACAGATGAAAGACCGATAGATGGAAGATGATGATGATAGATGCAAAGGCTCTAATGTGATTTCAATAGCATAAGGATACTCCAACTCAATGCCTCTTCCTAATTTCTTGTGAGGGGGTTGATTTATAGGAAAGGCTTAGTTCAAATGGATGGTTGAGATTGAAAAGCTAAATGATTGATGTGGATGGCTAGGATTGATTAGTTATTCCCACTCTTCAAGGAAGTTGTAGTCATGTGACAAGTGGAGGGAGAAGAATAGGTCTCATGTGTGATTGTGTACACAAATACTAAAATTAGGTCCCATTAGTTGTGCATGTGAAAGATTTTAAATGAAAGTTGTACTACCACACATGATTCAATTGAGAAATGGACAAGTGTTGGAATGTGGTGAGAGGTGAGGACCTAATTCAAATATTTTATTTGAATTAGTTGGGATATGAGTTGGAAAATTAATTAAATAAATAAGATTTATTTAATTAATTGGATAGTGGGATTATGAATGTGAAATTAATTAAAAATTTTATTTATATAATTAACTGGAAAGTGAGATTATGAATGTGAAATTAATTAAATAAATAAAATTTATTTAATTAATTGGCTAAGTGGGATAAGGATGGGATTAAAATGGGATTTTAATTAAATAAATAAAATTTATTTAATTAATTGGCTTAATGGGATAAGTGGGATTAAGAGTGGGATTAGGAAGAAATGCTACATGATGTCTAAGTGATGGTTTTAACTAGGTGTTGCAAGACATGGACAAATTTGGGACAATTTTAGGTGTCTACATTTTGCCCCTCTTTGAGATGATGTTCGAGATGATGAGATTTGTGTCAAGTAACATCCTTTCAAAGAAGCTAAGGTATGGATAGGAAAAAGGATGATGATGAAATGGATAGGATGAGGAAATGGGATGATGATGCCCCCTTGAGAGGATAGGTGGGTTGGACAAACACAGGTAGGCTCTCAAAATGAAATGGATTGGCTAAGAAAGAAAGATAAGGAATAGATAGAAGAAATGGAGATGTGTTATGTTGCAATGAATGTAACCAACCATGATGTTTGATATAGCACTAGACATTATGCACCAAGGTATAAGGACCAGGGTGACGATGTGTCTCGTGACCCAGCATAATACAACCTTGTCTAGATACAAGATATGAATATTAGCTAGATTGATACTGATATGATGCAAATGCAAGATAAAATGATAACATACACAAGAAAACAAGCAAGCATGCAAAAATGATTCAAAAACAAACAAGGTACTGCCCCTGTCAAGCTATAAACCAATGATTAATTGTTGATTGATTTGTTGATAATGATGGTAGTTAAGAGTGTTGTCATGGCAGGGAAAGCTATATCCCTAGATCAACACAAGGTTGTTTGTTGAGTTGGTTGGCTAATTGGCTGATTGATTTAGCTTACAACAAGAATAGGATCAAGACCATTGATTGCGACTTGGATAAAAGATCATTGCTTAGATTGATGTGATTGATATGATTGGAAGAATTGATTGTGTAGAGTATAAACTCTACATTTTGTTTTCAGCAGTGCTCCCGTGAGTTTCAGTTTTGTGTTTGATAATATGTCTGAGAATGGCCACGAGGGTTTTACCAGGGTTTCACTTCACTGTTGCTATGGGTTTCTTTTTGCCAGTGTCACGGAGTTCACCAAGTGTCGAGTCTCATTTTCAAGCCGCTTTTGTGTCTAAGTTATAATTTTAACACGGAGTGTGCCACGTAGCAGAAGATGTTTCTTTTTGTTTTAAGTTACTAGTTGCAGACGGTGCCATGTGTCACCAGTAGAGGCACTCTATAAATGTTTCAGCAACGACGCGAAGCCCACCATGTGTCTTTTGTAGTAGCTGCGGAGCTTGCCAAGTGTCAGCTTCCGCAGGTTGG
The DNA here is from genome assembly GCA_027924645.1 of Cunninghamia lanceolata. NCBI lineage: Eukaryota > Viridiplantae > Streptophyta > Pinopsida > Cupressales > Cupressaceae > Cunninghamia > Cunninghamia lanceolata. The sequence continues at coordinate 4,560,012 of BSBN01001253.1, read as the reverse complement.
TTCTATATGTTTTAATGTTAAGTGAAGGATAAGGGTGGGCAACAGTTTAGAGTCTCAGAGTAAAGTGGATCATGCCATATGGAGTGAGTGTCTCTAATATATTCTAAGTTAAGACCATGCAGAAGATGCCACTCATCACCTGTGGAGACACAGTTAAAAGTTTCATAGTGCCTGCGGAGGGAGCCATGTGTATTTTATGATAGCCATGGAGCTTTCCAAGTGTTAGCTTCCACGTATTGGTTTCTATATGTTTCGATGCAAGGTAATAAATGGAGGTGGGTCCCAGTGTAAAGGTTCAGTGTTACGGAGAACACTACATGGTGGATGCGATGCCCAAGTAAAAGTTGTTGCCCCTTTTCCTCCGACGACAATAAATGTTTCTCAAATGATGCAGAGCCTAACATGTGTCAACCTCTACGTGAGTCTCAAATTGGTTTCTTATGATTCAAGAAGGCTGCGGAAGCCACCACATACTAGATAGTTGTTGCTACGGATGCTGCTACTTGTCCCTGTTTGAAATTGAGCGGAGAGTCATGGGTCCTATTTCTAATATGTCTTTAAGTTTCAGGGCCGTGGATTGCGACAGATCTTAAGTGTTAGAGACTTCCAGTTAGCTCTAGTTCGGTTGGGCCGTTGGAATTTGATCATGCAGGCAATCTAGAGTTGATCCTGTGCTATAAATATGTAACATTGGTAATACATGGAGGGGACATTTAGATTCATTCAGATAGAGAGATTCCTTCATAGAGATTCCTATCAGAGATTTACAAGAAGTTTTGAGACTTTTGCTATGACCAGTGAATATCATTTGCCTTTATTTTTGTTAGTCTTGATTCAAAAAGTGAATGTAACTGTGCATCTATCTGTGCCTCTTATATTGCTAGAAAATTAATGAGTAAGACAGAGTTATGTGCCTTAGTTGATATTTTCTCTGTCATTGTAAATTGTCTGTTTGTGAGCCTTTTGAGTTTATTCATTAAATCTATTTATGTTAATCATGTAACATTTTCTCTTTAACATAGCCAAATCTTGAGAATAGCTTCACTATGCTTAAGTTGAGAGAGATACTTATTATTTAGGCACATCACCATAGATAGATTTGTTTTTAATTATATCTTTAATTCTATTAATTCCTACTCTTTTCCCCAAACCCATACAAGATATAGAAGAGCCAACTTCTTTAAAATTTGGAGGTTGTTTCAGGTAGCAAAGTCCCACATTCCTGAAACTTCCCATGTTGGTGTTGGAACCTACACAATTTTACACATCAACAGTTTTTGGCACACCTGGTGGGACCATTTCTTGAAGTTTCTATCAAGATTGTATGAGCCAGAAAGCCATAGGAAGTCAGAGCTATGGACATGTAACAAGAGCTCAATCTGCTACTAATCTAGGGATTCTTTTGCCACCACTGATAGCTAATCCAAGGAGAAGAGTCAATCTATTTGCAGCAGCACCAAGAGCAAATATGGGAGCACCTGTAGCCCCAAGGAATTATGCAAATTGCAACACTGGTAGTCCTTTGATTCTCCCAATCCCACCAGCCACTTGGGATCCTATCCTAGTCAATGCTCTGAAGGCTCTGCCTAAGTTCAGTGGGGAAGATTTCAAGACACCTGAAGAACATCTGCAAGATGTGTCTGATGTCTGTGCAGTACATGTGATCACTCAACAGAATGTGGCCATAAGGTTGTTAGCAGCTTCTTTCAAAGGGAAGGCCCTGGACTGGTATAGATCTTTGACCCCAAACACAATATCTACATGGGATCAGCTTGGAGATGCATTCTTTGCAAGATTTAAAGAAAAGGGTGATAAATCTTCTTTGCTGCAACAATTGATTACTATCAAAAGGGCACCACAAGAAGCAATGACTGACTTCAACTCAAGATTTCAAAAGACTTGGGAGAGAATTCCTGCTACAGCAAGACCATTACCAGGTATGGCTATTGTGTTTTACCTTAAAGCTTTGAACTCAGATATATCAGTGATGATCCAGTCTCTTGGAGGTCAGAGACTACCAGAGGCTTATGAGTTTGTAGTCAAAGCTAGAAATAATTTGATAGATGCTGGAAAGTTGCCCCCAAGGCCTCCTATGCCCATGTTTCCAGAAATTACCTTACCTCTGCCTCAAGAAGTCCCTAACCCTATAACCCCAACTGTGTCTATGTATTTATTTCCCCAGCAACTTGCTAAAGTAGTTGGCCCTGTTCAATCATCTGAAATGGATGATGTCAAGAACATTTTAAGAACCTTTGCAAATGAGATAATCAATCTGAAGAGACAGCAGAATCCTTATCCAAAACCCCAATATCAAGGTTACCAAGGAAATAGACCTCCCTTTCATCCAAATCAGTATCAAGGCCCTCAAAGGCAAGCTAACACTCAACCATCAAACCAGTTAGTCACAGTCCCTACACCTTTACAGACTGTTCCTCCTAATCCCAATAGAGAGATTGTTCCAGGGCAAAATAATTTTGCAGACAGTACAAATTCTTGGTGTTTTCCTTACAACAATGCCCATATGCCCAGAGACTGCCCCAGAGGAAATTTATAGCAGAAGATAGAAGAACAGAGAGGATTAGAAGGACAATTTGCAACTACTAACGCTCAACCATATTAGTCTCCTGGTGTACAAAATGCAGTCTTGGTGGCTCAGATGCAAGGGATGTCTTTACAACATGAAGAGGAAATAGCCCCTGAGCATGCCTTGTTTTCATGGATTGAGGAAGAAGATTCAGTGTTCTTGAATGAAGCATCTACTTCCAAGAAGCCATTGGTACAATCTGATTACTATACCAGAGCCAAGAGGAGAATGATGGAGTAGCCTGAAGTCACAAATAATGAAGTCATGGGAGCTCCTCCATTTCAGGGTCACCAGAATACAATCCCTAGACAAGAAATACCTCAGCCCGTGTAGAATCAAGCAGCCTCTGGACAATTTCAAGAAAAAGCAAAGTATCCTTATTACTGAAAGCCCCAAGCATTAGGGCATGTGAACGTGGTGGATCAGCTAAAAAGAACTCCAGCACATGTATCAATCTGGGACATGTTATCTATTCCTGAGCAGAAGACACTGTTGTAAGAAGCTGTGCAAGGCCAAGAAGTGCCTAAACATACTAATGTTAAAGGAGGGTCTACTAATAAAGAAAAGTTGCAGCTCAAAGATACTGTACCTCTGCAGACAACAGCCCTATTGAATAATGCACCTGAGGTAGGTAAATCCAAACCAGAGCCCTTTTATTTGACTTTAATAATTAGAAAGAAACTATTGCATAATGCAATGATAGACTCTGGGGCCAGTACTATAGTAATGCCAAAACAAATAGCAGATGCTTTAAGATAAAGTATGAGCCACTTACTAGAGGAGTTATGCAGTTGGATGGGAAATCAGTTCAAACAATAGGGAAAATTAAACAACTCCCATTACAATTGTACACTTGCCCTAATATAATTGTGAATCAGGATGTAGTAGTCATAGATATTCCTCCTATATTTGGTCAATGTCTATCTAGAGATTTTACAGCCAAGATAGGAGGTTATATGTCACTTGATTGGTCTCACCTCATTCTAAGAACCAAATATGGGACAAAAATGAAAATACTATCCGAGTCATTATCTAAGGATCACATCACAAATGAACCAACCCCAAAATTAGAGGCATCCCATGCTATGCTGAATAAAGAAGAGAGAATCTTTGTTGAAGAGTTAGGAGACTGGACTGAATATGATCAACAAGAGGAAGAGAATAACCAGTTATTGACTATGATGCAAAGTGATCCCTATGGAAATTATGACTCTACTAGTTTAGGCACTTATGTCATATTTGATGAAGACCATGAAATCCCAAATGTCTTAGGGGAAGAAACACCATAGAGTCAAGAATCTGAAAATGACTCAGAAATCTGGACTCTAAATTTTGATGGGGCTAGAAGTAAAATGGTGTTGGAGCAGGAATTTTCCTTACTGCCCCAAATGGTGAGAAAATTTTAAGGGCCATCCGTTTTCAATTTATCTGTACCAATAATGACGCTGAGTATGAATCCTTGGTGCCTGGACTCATGTTAGCCAAGAAAAAGGGAGTAAAGAATCTGATAGTAAAAGGAGATTCAGAACTAGTAGTGAAACAAATAAGAGAAAAGGCAGTAGCCAAAAATGTAAGGATGAGATCCTATAGACACAGGATTTGGGACTTAATAGATGATTTTGAAGCTTTCAATATTGAAGTAGTTCCTACAGCCCAAAATTATGAGGTAGATAGAATGGCACAGGTTGGTTCATAGTTTAACCCAGCAACTGATTTACTGGTAAATAATGAGTCAGTTGAAGTTATTGTGAGGCCAACTATCCCAGACAATGACCAAAATTGGCAAGTTTTTGAAAATGATTTCCAAGTCCTCTCATTTTTGCAACAATCAAGAGAATTTTCTGATTAGTTACACCCTAGGATTGAAGAGGCATATGGTGACCAAATTATTCAATTGAAGTCCAATAAGCTCCCTAAAGGACTAATTATCTTAGAAAACTTATTCGACCCAGAGGATGTAAGCCTAGAGAAAAAGAGGTTTCAAGCAGATAAAGCAAATTATTCTTAAATCCAAGTTAGTGAAGGAAGGAAGTTGAAAATTGGAAATTCCACAACCCCAGAAGAAAAAGAAAGACTAATTGACTTGTGTGAAAGATATGATAGAGTGATTGCCTGGACCTATGAAGACCTTCATGGCTATAACAGAGATATCATTTAGCACACCATAGAGCTGACTGAAAGATCTAAACCAGGTAGACAAAAGAAAAGGCCAGTGAATCCTAGAATTGAACCTCTAATGGTGGATGAGTTGCAGAAGCTCTTAGAATCAAAGATTATTTTTCCAATCAAGCACTCAACCTGTCCAAAATTGATATGTGACCACTCAACAAGAATGGAAAAGCTTCTGCTTTCTTCAGATCTGTCAGATCATTTGTCTTGGTTGTGGTTTGAGCATCACTTAGGGCCTCATGCATGGCCTCCAACTTAGGAATGATTATTCTTCTAAGTTCATTTAACCTAGTGATTCTATTTTTCTTTTCTTTCTCTAGCTTCTTAATTTCATCCAAGACTGCAATAGTTTGACATTCTTGATTTACTATGGATGAGGTGAGTGGATCAAAATTTTGAGAAAGTTTTGTTAGTTTGATCTCCTGTTCTTTCATTTTCTTCTCAATCTCCATTGTTGATTTGGACCACGATAGACAAAATTTATATATTTCCCCACCATCTTTAAGAGCATTTTCTAAGCTCTTTATCCCTATATCCATATTTCTTCTATCATTTGATATTAGACTTAGTACTTTAGAGAATCTTTTATCCAAAAACTCTTTCTAGACTTTCTCCTTAGCTGATTTCTCTAAGGACTCAAAATGAGTGCTGACTGAACTAACAAGAGACTTAAGATTACCTGATGAGGAAGCTGATGAATCTTTTAGAAAGGATGGCATGATCTTTTCAAGCACACAGGATGCAGCTTCTATTAGCTCACAGTCTTCCATGTGAGACTTCAGGAGTTTTTCTTTTACCTTTGCATTTGCAAATGAAGCTATCTTCATTGTTTGTACCGGGGAAAGAGAATCAAAATCAAATGGTCCTAGTAGAAGTTTCGGTTCATCAATTTCCATTGTCTCTTTGTTTAGGAAATCTTTGACAATTTTTGTAGTGTCTCTTGCCGGAGACAGAGTTTTCTTTTCTTCTATAGTCTTAGAGCTGTCATCTTCTTTTCCCTTTACTTCTTTTTCTTTCTCCTTTATTCTTTCTTCTCCTTTGGATCCAGAGTCAACAAGGGAAACCAGAGGAGTAATGTTTGTTTGTTCATGAGCCACCTCTTCTGGAGCAGAGGATTCCAAGCCCTTATCTTTACCTTCACCAGTGTCCATTACTTCTTCTGTCATTTGCTTAGTAGATTCTTTTTCAACACTTGTAACTGAGGGATCAACACCCAAGTCCTCTATAATAGGAATGTTGAATCTTGAGTATGCATTCTACAGGATTTCTTCTGTTTCTTTTGCCACTTTATCAGTTTCTCCAAGCATGAGCTGATTCATTCTAGTCTTACTCCGGAACTCATCCTTGCAATCTTTGAAGATCATATCCATTTGTTTTGGAGTAATTGAAGGGTAGAGTTGAATAGCTATTTGTTCTCTGATTTCTAAGTCCTTAGCCTTAGCATTTTATTTTCTCATTTCAAGTTCCTCTTCCAAACTTTTAGGAATTAGAGAAATTATTTCAATCAAGGCTTTATTGTATGTGTTTAATTACTTAACTCTAGCTTCCTCCAAGATTTTTCTATCTGCATCATTATATGCATCATAGAATTCTGTTATTGGTTGTAGGTTCCCATCCATAGTAATAGCTTTGACTACATCATCTAGGGACAGAGTGGGCTTTTCAACAAACTCTTCTACCTCTGCCACCTTATCTGCACCAGATACTTTCTTCTTCTTCTTCCTCTTCTTGATCTCTTCATCAGATTCTATCTCTTCTTCATCTTTCTGACTGATATAAGACCTTGTGGCCTTTGTCTTAATTCTTTTCTCTGCTTTACCGGATGATTTTGCTTCCGGTTTTGATGTCTTTGAGCTCTTGTCAGTGGTAGGAATGGACCTCTTAGAGGATCTTGTCCGGGTGGGGGCTTCTACCAGACCACTTTCCTTTTCAACACCTTCCTTCTCTTTCTCTACTCTTTCCATCTTCTCCCTGTTTGCATCAAGTGTTTCTTTTGATATGCTAAATCTTTTGGCAACATTCTCGACTTCTTTTCTCACTTTTCTCTTTATCTCTGGTTGTCTTAACTCCACATGGATCTTCACACTTAATTCTTCAAAGGTTCCAAACCTTTCTGCCTTGGGATCCTTTGGTTGACTCAACATGTGCTGAACATGCAGCCCCACAATGTTCTCATCCACCTCATACCCCATTGGCATGATCCATACTGTTCTTGGTTCCACTACCTCCATTAGACATTGATCAGTCTCTACCATAAAGCATACTATGTCTTTGTATTTCTCAACTAGAGATTGGGGAATTCTCTCTCTAGCTTGCATCATGTTCTGAAGGTTTTTGAAGAAACCCCAAAGAGCTGAGTTTTGTGCTTTGTCATCACCAAGTCCATACAAATAGTCCCTAATTTGTAAGGCAACCGGTCTGTCATTCTGCCATACCCATCCACTAGATCCGGGTAGCTCATTCATAAAGTAGAAGAATAGACAGAGTATTAGGCCACCAAATTTGAAGGAGTTCTTGTCCTTCTTTATCTTTTGCAAGTTTTCCAAGAGTTGGTTTAGAAGGAGCTCACAAAGGTCGTAGTCTGCATTTTTCCTCAACATTTCATAGGTAGTGTAGATAGCAGTTCCAGGTATTGAATTCTCCCTACTAGAATGATATATCTTGTAGCCGATGATCATGGATACAAACTTGACATCTGGATTAGTGATGTCATCTACTGTCATTGCTCTTTTGTCAAACCTAGATCCAGTAGCCTCACTTACAGTCAGATTCTTGACTTATTTGAGAATAGGTATCCCATCAGATGAGTGCAAACCAATAACTACCCTAATGGCATCTTTTGTGATCTTGAATGGTCCATTCAATCATATGAAGTTATCATGTATTCTGCTCAAGACATACCGGACCCATTCATCCTCAGCAAAGCAGGGGAAATGTATACACTGTGAAAAGTGCTTCTCCCGGAGGGCCTTGTATTGGGGTTTGAGCTCAAATGAATCATCTATTAGTTGTTTGTCATAGATATACCTCAATTTGGATTCTCTGAATTCTTCAATGTTTGCATGAATGTAAACCCTAATATCTTATGTATGCAAGACACCATGCGGAACATTGGAAAATGCTCCTAGGGGATGTACTTCCAAGGATTTGTAGGGATGTTTCTTGAATTTGGGGTGAGGCCTATCAGTGATCTTCACAATATTTGGAGTAAACATCTTTAAAAATATTTGCAGAGAGATATTTAAGAATGGAAAATACCTTTTGTGCTTCTAGGTTTCACGGAGTGCGCTAGATCGATTTCTGGATGAATCAACTTCTGCAAGTGAACTTTGACAGAGCTTTGAGGAAATTTGTTTCAAAGCTCCTCTTTTCTTCTTCTTAAATGCAGAATGAGCAAATGATTAATAAGAAGAACCCTTATATTACTCCGCAACCCTAATACCAAGTTGCAGTAAATGCTCGACCTAAGTCATTCTGGTTTGCCTTATTCAGATGACTTGAAGAACCGGATCAATCTTGATCTAAACATCTTGGGGATCTTCCAAATCTTAACCATAGTTTATTTAGATGTTTCTCTCATGAAACCTTTAATCCACAACTCTCCTTGTGCCAGTTCCGACACCAATTGACTGGCTGGGGAAAAATGGTTTTCTTTGTGTCTCCCCTTAAGCAAGAGCTCACTTTTTAATTTTCGGAAGAAATATCAGCACCAGAGTCTGGTGTAGATCCATCCTCTACATTCTCTATACTTTTCTTCACCCAAATCTTGTTCATCTCACTTTGAACTTCATCCACTTTCACTTTTTGTTTTCCCTTATCTTGATTCTGATTATGATGTACCGGACCTCTTTTGTCCTGATTCTTGCTTCTACAGAATTTTGCAAGATGACCGGATCTATTACAAATTTGGCAAACAACATTTCTTTGCATATTTGATTAATATCTTCTTGATTTGCATTGATTAGCCATATGACCCATTCTATTGCATGCAAAGCATCTACCACTGAATGAATTGTTCATTTGCATATTTCTGCATTCATGAGATTTGTGACCATACCTTTTGTAGTTAAAACACTATCCAGAGAAGGATGTATTAGTCTGATTCATTCTCTTTCTACACTGATTAGCTTTATGACCAAAGTTGTTGCAGTTGTGGCAGTATCCATTAAAGGATGGATATCTTTGAGCATTAGGCTGCCTTACCGGAGGTCTTCTAGGCCTGTTCCTTGGATTTTTTGATCCAAAATTCTTCTGACCAGATCCAGAGCTTTCACCTTTTTCATACCCCAGGCCACACTTGTCATCTACCCTCTTTTGGCTCAAGAAGAAATTCAAGTTGAGCAGAGCTTATCTTGAATTTCTCTTTGTATTCATTTGTTGTTTGAAGATCCCTTTTAAGAGAGACAATTTGATCCTCAAGTTTTTCTTCATTATCTTTGGCATCTTCAAGATCAGATTCAAGATGTCTGATTATTCTATCCATCTTGTGGCAGTCTTCTAATTTTTCCTTGAGAGATTGTCTTAGATCATCTTCAGATTTTCTTCTTTCTTCAATTTCTTGGGTGAACTTCATAACTCCTGATTCCATTTCATGTCTTACCATGATGATTTCTTTTGATAACTTTTCACATAACTTGGTTTTCTCTTTCAGATCTCTATTTGTATCATTGGTTTCACCTTGACTTGCCAATTGCTGAAGTAGCTCCTTTCTCTTTTTCATAGAGAGACTCAGTTTCTCTTTTAGTTCTTTTATGAAATCATTAGCCTGTTTGAGTCTTTCCTTCAATTCATTGACTTCAGAATTTGACTGCTTAAGATCATCAAGGGCAGACTTAAGTTGCTCCCTTATACCATACAAATCCATTTGAATTCCTAGATCTTCCTCAAGCTGTTAGGCTCTGTTGGGAGGAACTTAGCTCTGATACCAATTGTTGATAACTGAGAGGGGGGGATGAATCAGTTATCCTAATATTTCAACTTTTTGTGCTTTCTTAATAGTTAATGCAACATCAGATCAAATAAGCAAGCATAATCATGAAATAGAAATAACACCAATACACATGACACAATGATTTTGACATGGAAACCCTGTTAAGGGAAAAACCACGGGGTGATTAACCCAAGATATTATTCTCTGTTAGAAGAATAAAAGATACAAAATGGCACTTGCCAATTAGGGCTCACTGCCCAAGCACACTGCTCACAAGAGGTTCACTGCCTACAAAAGACTTACTGTCTACAAGAAGAAAATTTGAACTGATGAGAAGCATCCACACATGCTGAAGTTTAGTTTCGGTTAAGCTCAATAAACTGATCTACTGCACTTCATTCTTACTCTCTTTAAGTGTTGCTGTCCTCTTACATTCCAAATCTATTTTTTTGCCTTTTATACTCTTCTTCTGCTTTTATTCACACTTTCATACACACACCACACACCCTTTCACATCTAAATCCATCTTGTATATATATCTGCACAAGTGATTTCAACACTTTTCTAGTCGGCATCTAGAATAGTCAATATTATCTTAAACTCTGGTCTGTCGGTTGAATCCTTGCATACAAAGTAATGCAGATCAAGAATATGCTTGTAGAAGTCTTCAATAATGTTGGCCAATCATGAATGATACCTCAAGAAACTTAGTCATTAGCAATATCTCTTCCGGATTTGGGTCTGACACTCTGCCGATACAGTTCTTCCTCTATCTACTCTGTCAAACAGGAACCCAACAATCAAGTGCTCATATCTCTTCACCCTTCCATCACCAGAGGCTAAATCCTTGGAATCTAGTAGTCAAGGTACTCCTCTTGACTTCCCCAAATCTGTACTTTACTGAAATACTTCCTCTGAGAGATCCGGACTTGACTGTCAGACCTTGCTGACTGCTCTGTTCTTGCTTACTGGATCATAACTCTTCTTCAATCTAACTTTTGGTAGAGACTCATCATGTCTTGTGGATGTGTGAGATAACCTTTGTTTCCATCAATGACAACATTCATGAATCCATATAGTGTCTCTTGCCAACATTGTTTTGACAAGAAAAGTTCAAATCCACATTTCAAAGTTGGCTCAGTGGTTTTGAAGTGGGATGAAAGAGCTACCAAGCCAGGCCGACACAGCAAGTTTGAGTCACTATGGACTGGCCCTTACAAAATCTGTTCCTATAAGTAGCAAAATTCTTTTGAGCTCGAGACCATGAATGGTGAACTTGAAGAGATTCCTTAAATGGGATCTATTTGAAACATTTTAACTAAGCAGGGGCTCTTATGTACCATAGTTAGTTTCCTTTTTTTTGTAGCTTTCCTGTTCTCCCGCTTTCTTTTCCCACTTTCCTTTTAAATAAGTGTTCTTTGAGCACGTGTCAACAGCACAAGCCCCATCTCTTTTCAAAAAGCTCGCATTCATTAAGGTTGTCTCTAGTCCCCAAAATTCCCAAAAGTACACTTTCGCAGCCACTCTCATAATGTTCAGACACTCCTTTTGATGGAGATTTCAAAAGATACACTAACAGTTTCTTTGGTGTAAATGCCATTTATGAGACTTAATGTGTCATTAAAAGCCTCATTAAATTAGCAAAAATCCTAACTATGGCTTTCATTTGTTTCTACCTCTTTGCTGCATATCGCTATTGCCTCTAATCCTTAGCAATCACCATAGTTGGGTGTCATTTCTTTCTCACAGTTGCTATTTGTGTCAAAGCTTCTCACATTTCCTTGCTGAATACAGTCATGGCTGAAGCACAGTCCTCTCAGGAGGGTCTTGGAATATATGATTCAAATGACAGGCTCTTGAGAAGTAAATCTTACGCCTCAGCTCCTGCGCAACCTAAGAGACCCTACCCTAGAATGTGAGTCCCTGAAGTAGGTTACTCCGTCAACCCAGCGAAAGTAACAGATTTTGTAGATGGTATCTTCGACCTAGCCCTTCAAAAATCTACCAAGAATCTCCATGAAGGGACACACTAGAGATGCATTCAGAAAGAAAAGAGTGGGCAGTCTGAGACATTTGGAATGAGGATTCAGACCTCGCAGTTAGCACAGTTCGTGGTCCCTAATGTGTATCTTTGCCCTGACCTAATTGATTTATGCATGGAGCTATTCCATGCGCCCTCAAATACCATTCAACGGGGTTAGTTTATAGTGCAAATTACACCTAAGGCTATAAGGGACATGTTGGCCATGTATCATGACCGAACTGCCACTTTTCCTACTATTGCCAAGATGCAAAAGACCTGGTCGAATGTGAACAACCAAATTAGGTTTCTTAACTTAGAAATGCAGCTGTCAGATGACAATACCCAAATGCCCACATTACCTATAGGAAGGGCACATTTTAGTCAAGCTAGTCAAGAGGCACTATCCATGATGTCTTTCATTTTTAGAATGAAGGAAGATAGCACCATCTATGATTGGCAAATTGCGATCCTCTTCAGGTTGAAGACTGTGGATAAGTCACAGGAATTCTGGCTGGATTTTTTAGAACAAATTGCTTATTCCATGGTTGAGCAACTCATCAATTTCAAAGCCACGGGAGTTTTCAGGTATTCTGCTTACCTATTTCATTTGATGTTATATCAGAACCACAATATATTTGCACAAACTATGCAATTGAACATGTATGACCCAAATTTTGGGCAAGGTAGATCTATTCCTGTGTCTGCATGGACACATGTGCTATCTGAGGCGTCAGACCCTTATGAGTTCTGGGAACTCTTTGTTGCTCCTACTTTTTGCCATTTAAGCCCTGAGCCTGTAGAACACAGATTGACACAGAGCATAAGGGGCTTCATGACCAATTGCCCAATCTCATGTGACTACTATTTTGGGGCATGAAATACTATCATTAGGGTTCATGGCTTCAATGATGAACCCATGTTGTTGCCCAAAGTTTTGACCCCCAGGCTAATGTTTTTAGAAGTAACCCGACAAGTGTCCGTGGTTGACAATGAGTATGGCAACAAGAAGAAGAAAAAGAAAATGTATGATATCCCTTGGGTTAGAAGGAACATGGACTTAGAAGTAAGGGATGTTGAACACCTATTGCTTAGAAAGTTATATGTCTTGGGATTCTTAATCATTGAAGATAAGTGGAGATATGACCCAAACAGTTTTATAGCCTCCTAGGTTAAAACCAACAAGGTTGGGGCTAAAATAGCACATGAGGGTTGTCCCTTTTGGGAGGATAGAAGAAACCCTAAGGAAGATACCCTAGACCTGTATGTGGAACTAGCAGATTTGCCTTATGAGGGTCCCAGGCCATGGGAGACCTTCTATGTTAAGGAAAGGGCCTTTGACCCTAAGATCAGAATGGGCACTGGTTTGAAGAAAGCTCTCCAAGCCCAGGACTGGAATCTAGAGAAAATAGAAGCCTATTGAAAATATAGGCAGGAGATATTTGAATTGACACACTCTTTTGGGAAAGTTGACACAGATGAGAGATGGGAATCCATCTAGGATGAACGACATCCCTCTCCAGTTTCTAGCCCTAATACAAGCAGAATCCACAAGAAGGGTGAAGAGTCTGAAGAGGAGGCTAAGTCAACTCATACATTACAGGTTGTAGGATAGGCCTCTTCTACTATCCCTGTATCTCTATGGCCCCAATCTCTTAGTACCTTAGAAAGACAAAAGGGTGTGGTGTCATCATCACTTGGAGGGGCTCCATCAGTTTCAGTTACTGGGACTTCTAGTTTTGTAGCTATGCCACCATCAGTAGTGGTACATATTGTAGAGAAGGAATCAGCAAAAGAAGAGATAGGAGAAAGGCCGAAGAAGCATAGGAGGTTGAACCTACCACCAGAGTCAGACGAAGAAGAAAACCCTCTACAACAGCAACTACCAGTTACATCTGCTACTCCTCAGGTAAGTGTTTCTTCTCCTTCTTCCTCTCATTCTCTTTCTTCTACCTTAGGGGTGACAATCCCAATTGGCCACACATTAGTATCCTCTACCACCTCTATTGTGCCTATATCTACACTTGCTCCAATTGTTAATCCTCAGGCCATTTCTTCACAAGCCACCTCATTGCCATTCTTTTTCCCCTTAGTTCCAAAACGAGCACCTCCCCAAATTTCCTCTAGCCAACTTTTGGCTATTCCTTATGGTTTTCCTCAGGGCCATCCCTTTGCTGAAGGATATATTGCCTCTCCTCCTACTTTCCAGGCTCAAGCAGACACTGCAAAGAAAGCTAGAGAAGCCAGGCTAGACAAGAAAAGAAAGAAAGAAAACAAAAGCTTGGTTGTGCCACACATGAGGTCTCTTTTTGACCCTATTCAACAGAAGCTAACTATCACACATTTGTCCCCAAATGTGATAAAGCCAAATGAGCAGATACAGTCTCAGGATTTTGCTATGAATGCAGTAGCCATGGATATGTCACTATTCAGACCACAAGATAGGGTCGAGCTACTGAATGAAACCACTTCTACTGTTGCAACTGACTACTTGAAAATCTCTAGGAAGTTGCAAAAAATTGAAAATGACTTAGCTCAAGAGAAGATTAATAGTGGCAACCTTGCTAGAGAGTTGCAAACTAAGAAGGAAGAAATAGAGAATCTAAATAAGCAGTTGCAAAATACTGTTTCCTGTCAAATTCATCAAGTGACAGTGGCACAAAATGCTTCTCTAAAGATGGAGCTTGCTTAGGAAAAAGCTGCAATTAATACTTTGAAGCAAGAAAAAGCCACCTTACAGAAGAGGTATCAAGAAAAGTTGCAACAAGAAACACAGTCATAGCAGAAGCTGCTGAGTGAACAAAATGTTGTTGCAGCAATATAGGCACAACTCCTAGCTGAGCAACAAACGACAAAATAGCTAACACTTGAGTTAGCTAATAGACCATAGAATGCTGGAGTTCTGAATATGGTCAAGGAGCTATATGTTTCAGTGTGGAACAAGATCTCTGATGAGATTGTTCAACTAAGGCCCTCTTTAACTTTCCTGTTAAATGCACAGTTGTTATGTGAGAAAGTGGAAACTTTGGTTCAAGCCACTCTGTCTACCGTTTCTTTGAGAGTTTCTGACTCTCAACTGTTGCTAAAGAAACTATATGACACAACAGATGAAATATTGTCAACAGCAGGGATCAGTGACAGGATGGTAGCTACAAAGAGAGTGAATGAAGTTTTAAGTTGCAATTCAGCTGCTACAAACTACCAGGAGCTCCTGGATATTGTGAAAGGAGTAAAGGACATGAAGAGACACATTGAAGGTTTAGTGCAACTAGGTCTTCCCTCACCTTTTCTAGATGATAGCACTGTTCTGATGATAGATGATATTAAGACCCTGCTTTTGACAAAGCAAAATGATCAATTTATTTTTCAAGGTTTAACTGATTCCTCATCAATACAGGAGGTAGAGGCTATCTTGATTCCAATGGCACAATTAGAGTTTCAACTGAAGACCACAGTTCAGATTTTGCAGAGTTTCTCCCATAAAGACATAATAAATCTTGATTTTGCCTTTCAAAATTTACAGAGCAAGCAAGGACTTTCTAATTCAGAATGGTCCGTCTATTAAACAGCTTTGTAGAATTTATGACCCTGTCTTGTATTTTATATACATTTTTTGCCAAGTTTTGGGTTCTTTTTGAGCAGGTTCAAAATCCCTTCTGGTCGCCAAGAACTGTAGAGTATAAACTCTACATTTTGTTTTCAGCAATGCTCCCATGATTTTCATTTTTGTGTCTGATAATATGTCTGAGAATGGCTATGAGGGTTTTACCAGGGTTTCACTTCACTATTGCTGTGGGTTTCTTTTTGCCAGTGCCACAGAGTTCACCAAGTGTCGAGTCTCATTTTCAACCCACTTTTGTGTTTGAGTTATAATTTTAACGCTGAGTGTGCCACATAGCGGAAGATGTTCTTTTTTGTTTTAAGTTACTAGCTGCGGACGACGCCACATGTTACCAGCGGAGGCACTCTATAAATGTTTCAGCAATGATGCGGAGCCCAACATGTGTCTTTTGTAGTAGCTATGGAGCTTGCAAAGTGTCAGCTTCCACAAGTTGATTCTATATGTTTTAATGCTAAGTGAAGGATAAGGGTGGGCCCCAGTTTAGAGTCTCAGAGTAAAGCAGATCATGCCATATGGAGTGAGTGTCTCTAATATATTCTAAGTTAAGACCCTGCGAAAGATGCCATGTGTCACCTGCGGAGGGAGCCATGTGTATTTTATGATAGCCGCGGAGCTTGCCAAGTGTCAGCTTCCACGTATCAGTTTCTATATGTTTTGATGCAAGGTAATAAATGGAGGTGGGTCCCAGTGTAAAGGTTTAGTGTTGTGGAGAACACCATGTGGTGGATGTGGCGCCCAAGTAAAAGATGTTGCCCCTTTTCCTCCGACGACAATAAATGTTTTTCAAATGACACGGAGCCCGCCACGTGTCAACCTCTACGTGAGTCTCAAATTGGTTTCTTATGTTTCAAGAAGGTTGCGGAAGCCACCACGTACTAGATAGTTATTGCTACAGATGCTGCCACCTATCCATGTTTGAAAGTGAGCAAAGAGTCATGGGTCCCATTTCTAATATGTCTTTAAGTTTCAGGGCCGCGGATTGCGACAGATGTCACAAGCAGGGGCCACCCAAATATAAAACACAGTTAAGAAAACTGTTGCAGAGTGAGACACATACTGTTTCTAAGTGCTGCGGATGCCGCCATGTGTTAGTTTCTTGTTTCTCCTGAGAAATGAAGAAGTTTCAAGTTATATGCGCGCGGATGCTACCATGTGTCTTAGAGTTTCATTGTTTAAAGAGTGCAGAAGCCGCCAAGTGTCTGTTCCTTATAGAAGGAGACGTGCCACACACATTTTACCACAGCCAGTGGACTCGTAGTTATTGTAACTATTTACAGATCTAAAAGATCTGAAGTGTCAGAGACTTCCAGTTAGCTCCAGTTTGGTTGGGCCATTGGGATTTGATCGTGCAGGCAATCTAGAGTTGATCCTATGCTATAAATATGTAACATTGGTAATACATGGAGGGGACATTCAAATTCATTCAGATAGAGAGATTCCTTCATAGATATTCCTATCAGAGATTTACAAGAATTTTGGAGACTTTTGTTGTGACCAATGAATATCATTTGCCTTTATTTTTGTTATTCTTGATTCAGAAAGTGAATGTAACTGTGCATCTATCTGTGCCTCTTATATTGCTAGAAAATTAATGAGAAAGACAGAGTTCTGTGCCTTAGTTGATATTTTCTGTGTCATTGTAAATTGTCTATTTGTGATCCTTTTGAGTTTATTCATTATATCTGTTTATGTTAATCATGCAACATTTGCTCTTTAACATAACCGAATCTTGAGAATAGCTTCACTGTGCTTAAGTTGAGAGAGATACTTATTATTCAGCCGCATCGCCATAGATATATTTGCTTTTAATTGTATCTTTAATTCTGTTAATTCCTACTCTTTTCCCCAAACCCATACAAGATAGAGAAGAACCAGCTTCTTTAAAATCTGGAGGTTGTTTCGGGTAGCAAAGTCCCACATTCCTAAAACTTCCCATGTTGGTGTTGGAACCTGCGCAGTTGTACACATCAACAGATTGATTGAAATGGATGAATGAATGTTATTGATAAGAAGAATTGATGATGATGATTTGATTTTGATTGAATGTTGATAGAGTGTATTGTTTTGGATGATATGATTAGTTTTATTACTTGGATTTTTTGTTGGATATTTACATTTTTTTTGAATTTTTTTTTACATATTTTGATTTTTTTGTGTTTTATTTTTTATTTTTTATTTTTTTTGTGTCAATGGATTTACAATTGGAGTAGCCTTTGTGCTTGATACCAATGACAAGGCAAAACCACGTCTAGATGCAAAGATGGAAGAATGGGATTGGATGGATAAAAAGATGAATGACAAGGGATGGAAGGCTTATGATAACTAGGTGGATAAAAAGGATATGTTATAGTGGATGGATGTATGCCTCATAATGGAGCTAGGATGTGATCTCTAAAGACTATGTTGCATAGGAATAACATGCCCCATTCTAGGTGGCAATGCTTAGGATTTTTACATGACAAGGCTTATGATAGGCGGATAATGATAGGATTGTTTGGAAAGGATGAAGTATATCAAGAGATATCCAAAGCATATTTCAACATTTTGCCCCTATATCTTTATCAAGATCAAAAGGAGGAAGGGAGGATAGAATGGACTCAATAGGATAGGTATGTGGGTGTGATGGCTAAGGATGATATGATGGTGTGGTAATGGTATGATGGGATAGATAGTGTGGAAATGGATAGGTTGGATGAGACAATGTGCCCCCAAGTGTAAGTGACATAGAAGATCAACCTACACATGATGCCTGTTCGCTAGGTTTTCATCATGGTACTTATCCAAGGCCCCTGTTTACCAAGTTTTTCATCGTTGGACAAAGAGATTTCTCTTTAGTTTTTTTCTTTTTTTTCTTTTTTTTATTTTATTTTTTGAGATGGGATGACAATTACACATGGCACCTATTTGCCAGGTTTTCACCATGGTAATTAATAGGAGGGACTCAAGTGTCTAGTGCTATGAAAGGTGATAGTGTCCCATTAGAGATGGATGATGTCACTGTATAGACCATGTCATGTATGCTCATAGATGTTGGTAAGGGACTTCATGAAAGGGAGATGGAGTAGGTAGATAGTGGATTAGGATGAAAGGTTTGTGTAAGGATGGGGGATAGTGGATTATGATGTTGAATTATGGTAGGGTAGGCTAGTAGCTTACGGTGTGGATTTATGTAAGACTTATGCAAAAACATGGACCATAGGAAGGTGATGGGAAAGATATGTAGGGTAATGGATGAAGGTTGGGGAGATGGAGGTATGTGGGAATGTTTTGGAATGGAATGGAATCATGACCAACGGTTGCACACACCATGTTAAACATTGAAGCTTTTGATGGGATGGTGGTGTAAGAAGCAATGGAGATGTTTGCTTAGGGGATGGTTGAATGAAGTGATATAGGAACCCACATAGATTTAGTATTTTTAGTGCTTTTGCTTTGCTTGTGGGATTTTTGAAGGGAATGGAAGTTTTGGATGGAAGTAGGCTTTTGGATGGATATAGGTGGTTGGGATTCTTGAAATGTGGATGAGGATGCCTCATTAGAATTTCTTGTCTTTTTATTAGGGAGCCAAACCATTTTGCTTTTGGGCTTTGCTTTTGGAGGTATGGGCTTGGATAGCTTTGTGAATGTACTTCGCTTAGAAGATGGATGATTTAGAGACTTTTCACATTCATGCCCTAAGGCATGAGGCTCCTTAGGAGTTTTAGTTGGATTTTTGGCTGTATAGATGAAGGCATCCAAATGTTTATTTTGGAATCCCATGGGTTTGGTGGAAGCGGGGTTGGTGGAATGAGTGGAAGCTTCATGTTTAGGAAATTGCTACGCCCTTAATCCTATAGTGTGTATAGGGTTATGAATAGTCGGCTTGTGGCTATCTTAACTCTTAATTAAGTCATATTATTATTAGTTTATTGTTATTTAGTTGTTTAGGTCAGCCTAAGGCTTATATAGGCCCATCTAAGTCGGCCTAGGTGATATCCTAGGCATAAATAGGTATATATAGGAGGTAGTGAGTCTTATTTCATCATATTCAGTATTGTGTTCTCATTGAAGACTATTGGAGGTATCCCCCTCGAAGTGGCATATTATTATAAAATTTTTGTAGCATATTTACTATTATATTTAGATATTGTGTAAGTTGTTTCATTACAAGTGGTTTCAGAGCATGATCTTGGCACTGTGAAGACAAAAACTAGGCAATTTTTTTCTGATTTGGAGGTCATTTTGGAAAGCACATAACTTTCAAGTTTTGGTGAATTTTTTTCTAATTTTAAAAGGGTTTTTGAAGAACATATTGAAGCTACTACAGTCCAGAATTTAGAGCATTTGGAGAAAAATTAAGCGAGTTATAGCAGAATTAGGGTTTCTGCCCTTATTTTTTGAGAAGCGTATATCTCTCTTATTTTGTCGAATATCTGAAAGATTTTTTGTGGGTTTTTCAATATCATAGTGAAGCTACTACATTCTATATTTGAGAACAATTGGAGTAAAATAAAGGGAGTTATTTATAAATTAGGGTTTCCACTAATTTCTCTCTCCAGGCTGCACAATTTTGAAATTCTTCACAATTTTTTTAGGGAAGTGAGATCTTGGCCCTGGTAAGTTATAGTAAAAATTTTAGATTTATTTGATTTGTTTTGTGTGATTTATTACAAAATCATTTTTTCCAATCATGACGGGTCCTTCAACAAGGGGCAAAAAGAATGTTACACACTGGGAAAAACTCCAGGCAAGGAGGAGGTGGAAAATGAGGATGTTGATCAAAAAGAATATGAAAATGTACTTGAACTTATTCATAAAGAAAATAGCAAGATGAAAGGTGAAATCTTGTCCATTATGGATGAACAAATGAAAGGGTTGGCGAAGTCATGTGATATTGAGAAAATTCTAGAGATACTTTCCAAACATAAGCAGTCACAACACCAAGATGTGGAGGAAGAAGATTCTACAATAGGGAAGGGTGTTTTTGGGTTTGAATCAAATCTCAAGATGGATCATCACACCACTCATTTTATGGCAAGGAATTTCACACCAAAGTTGGATATGCGAAAGTTTGATGGTCAAGATCCTACTAATTGGCTCTGTCAAATGGAGCAATTATTTGATATCCACCATGTTCCATGTCAACAAAAGGTGGCCATTGCTTCCTTATACTTGGAACCTGATCAATTCATTTGGTACCATTGGCTATGTGAAGAAAAGAAAGCAAAAGGATGCATTGTCACTTGGTCAGTTTTCCAAGAAGAACTCATTACTCATTATGGTGAAAATATTATGGATAGCTACTTCAGCCAAATTACCAAATTAAGGCAAACAGGTATGGTCAAGGATTACATTCATCAATTTCATACTTTGTCTTTAAGAGTGGAAAATGTGTCTATAGAAAATTTGTTGGAGCTATTCATTGGTGGCTTAAAGGATCACATTAAATATGAGGTACGCATGTTCCGTCCAAATTCCATCTCAGATGCAATGATTATGGCAAGGCAAGTAGAGGAAAAATTTATGGTTAATAAAAGGCAAGGTTTTATAAACATAAGAGATAAAAGCACTCCTACACAGTCACTTCCACAACCTACTAGGCTAACACCACAACAAATTGAAGAGAAGAGAGCAAAAGGATTATGTTTCAATTGTGATAGCAAATATAGTAGAGGACACAAATGCACTGAAAAGAAATTGTTCTATGTTGAAGGGCCAAGTGAGGAAGAAGAAGAGGTACCAATAGTAGAGAGTGACAATGAGATAGAGGAGGAGTCAAGAGATACTCAACCAATCATTTCTTGCCATGCACTTTCAGGTTTTAGTACCCCACAAACTCTCAAGGTAGTGGGTTTCTTAAAGAAAGAAAAAGTAATAGTGTTGATAGACTCAGGTAGCACTCATAACTTTATCAACAAAAAGTTGGCCACTCATCTAAATTGTTTTATATATCCAGCTCTAGAATTTCAGGTCTTGATTGCAGATGGCGGTACTATTAGTTGTTCAGGAAAATGCCATAGCATTAAATTATCCATGGGAGATTATCATGTTAATTGTCCAATGTATGCTATCTCAATGGGTGCAGCAGATATTGTTTTGGGAGTACAGTGGCTCACCGCTTTGGGAACAACTGAATTGAACTTCCAAGAACTATTCATGCGCTTTCAATCAGAGGGAAGAACAATAGAATTATGAGGGATGCGTGCAAAGTCACCACAGATAGTAAGTTCTTACCAAATGCAAAAGATGTTGAAGAAGGGGGTAGATGGGATGGTAGCCCAATTATTTGCATTAGAAGCATATCACTCAAAGGCTTCTACACCATTGGATCTACAACCAATTATAGATAAGCACTCTATAGTTTTTGGGGAGATGCCAAAAGGATTGCCTCCTAGGAGAGATCATGATCATGCCATTCAACTAGTACCAGGGAGCCAACCACCCAACATCAAGCCCTATAGATATCCATATGCTCAAAAAAGTGAGATTGAGAAGATAATTCAAGAGATGCTAGAAGCAAGCATTATCAGGCATAGTCAAAGTGCTTACTCATCTCCTATGGTAATGGTGCATAAGAAGGATGAAACTTGGAGGATGTGTCCAGATTATAGGGAGCTTAACAAGTTCACCATAAAAGATAAGTTTCCTATTCCAGTAATTGATGATTTGTTAGATGAGCTTAATGGTGCTATTTATTTTACAAAACTTGATCTCCATTCTGGTAATCATCAAATTAGAATTAGAGATGAGGATGTACATAAGACAGCTTTTAGAACCCATGAGGGCCAAAGTGAATTTTTGGTAATGCCTTTTGGTCTCACTAATGCACCATCGACATTTCAAAGTTTGATCAACTCTATCTTCAGGCCATTTTTGAGGAAATTTGTTTTGGTATTTTTTGATGACATCTTAATATATAGTAAAACATGGGAGAAACACTTGCAACATGTAAATCAAGTGTTGGACATTTTGAAGTAGAATCAGTTGTATGCTAAACCATCCAAGTGTATCTTTGGTGTCAAAGAAGTGGAGTACCTTGGTCACATTGTGTCACATGAGGGAGTCAAGGTGGACCCTCATAAGATCCAAGCAATTGTAGAGTGGAAAATTCCTAAGACCCTTAAGAACTTATGATGTTTTTTAGGGCTTACAGGGTATTATTGCCGATTTGTAAAGAATTATGGTAGGATAGCATCTCCTCTCACATCCTTGTTAAAGAAGGATGCTTTCCAATGGAATGAAGTGGCAACAAGGGCATTTGAGAAACTAAAGGAAGCCATGTGCACAACTCTAGTCCTAGCTACCCCAGATTTTTCTAAAACATTTGTTGTTGAATGTGATGCTTCAGGACATGGAATAGGAGCAGTACTTATGCAAGAAGGAAAACCCATAGCATTTGAAAGTCGCCAACTCAAAGGTAAGAATTTGTTGAAGCTAGTTTATGAGAAGGAAATGTTGGCTATCTTGCATGCAGTCAAACAATGGAGACTTTATCTAATGGGACGACACTTTAAGGTCAAGATAGATCATGATAGTCTCAAATATTTCTTGGAATAGAGGTTATCATCTGAATAACAACAAAAATGGGTCACAAAGATGTTGGGATATGACTTTGAGATCATATATAAGAAAGGCAAGGAGAATGTTGTGGCTGATGCTCTATCAAGGCGTGATGAACCCACAGAGTCATTTTTATTTTCCATTTCCATGTTACAAGCAGACTGGGTAAATGAGGCAAGAGAAGAGTGGGAGAAGGACATAGATACTCTAAGGCTCATTGAAAAACTTCAACAGGAATCAAGTGTGTCTGACAAATTTTCATGGAAAGGAAATATTTTATGGTACAAGGAGAGGTTATACCTTTGCAAGAATTCAACTCTTAAGATTAAGGTGTTGGAAGAACTACATGCTTCTCCAATAGGTGGTCACTCAGGATTCCTCAAAAATTATCATAGAATCAAGCAAGATTTCTTTTGGGAAGGGCTGAAAGGGGATGTTCAAAAATTTGTAGCTAAATGCATGGTATGTCAACAACATAAAGGGGAGATAGTTAAGACTCCAGGTCTTCTACAACCCTTATGTATCCTAGGTCAAAGGTGGGAGGAGGTATCTATGGATTTCATCACAAGTTTGCCTAGATCTGAAGGAAAAAATGTCATCATGGTTGTTGTGGATCGTCTCACCAAATATGTTCAATTTTGTGCTTTAGAACAACCATTGGCAGCAAGCACTGTAGCAATAGCTTTTATGAATACTATTTAGAAACTGCATGGGACTCTGAAAGTTATAGTCAGTGATTGTGACCCTATATTTACAAGTAATTTTTGGACTGACTTGTTTTCATGCTTAGGCACTCAGCTTGCTCGTAGTTCATCATATCACCCCCAGTCAGATGGACAGACAGAAGTGGTCAACAAATGCTTGGAAGGCTATCTCCGTTTTTTTGCTTCAGATAAACAAGAGAGATGGGTGCAATGGCTACCACTAGCAGAATAGTGGTACAACACTTCTTTCCATACTTCTTCCAAGATGTCTCCATTTTTAGCACTATATGGTTACCACCCACCATCAATCATCTCTTTATTGTGGGCACAACCAAAAGTTCACACAGTCAAAGAACACATCCATCATCAGCAAGAGGTATTGGCTAGTCTTCGAGAGAACTTGGCAATGGCACAAAACATAATGAAGCAACAAGCTGATCAACACCGTAGTGAAAGAACTTTTGAAGTGGGAGATTGGGTCTTTGTGCGACTACAACCATACAAACAAATGTCTCTAAAACAACAACATAAAGCTAACAAGCTGGCACCCAAGTACTATGGTCCTTATAAGGTGTTGCAGAAGATTGGCAATGTAGCATATAAATTGGAGCTTCCATATCAACAAAAATTCATCCAATTTTTCATGTTTCCTGCTTGAAGAAGGTTATTGGGAATAAAGTGGTAGCACAGACTAAGTTACCTGAGCTTGATGAGGAAGGAAGAATAGTTGTGGATCCTGAGAGAATTATTCAAACACGCACCAAGAAGCTGAAGACAAGGGAAATCATAGAATATCTCATTAAATGGAAGAACTCTCCAGTTGAGGAAGGTACATGGGAGAATGAGGAATTCATGCAAAAGCATCCACATTTGGTCAGCATTGAGGACAATGCTTCTTTGAAGAGGGGGGGCATGCTACGCCCTTAATCCTATAGTGTGTATAGGGTTATGAATAGTTGGCTTGTGGCTATCTTAACTCTTAATTAAGTCATATTATTATTAGTTTATTGTTATTTAGTTGTTTAGGTCAGCCTAAAGCTTATATAGGCCCATCTAAGTCAACCTAGGTGATATCCTAGGCATAAATAGGTATATATAGGAGGTAGTGAGTCTTATTTCATCATATTCAGTATTGTGTTCTCATTGAAGACTATTGGAGGTATCCCCCTCGAAGTGGTTTTGGAGGTTGCCACCTCGAAGTGGCATATTATTATCAAGTGTTTGCAGCATATTTACTATTATATTCAGATATTGTGCAAGTTGTTTCATTACAGAAATGTGTGCATTTGTTAGTCATGATTAGGAATGTAAGGGCACTTATGGATAAGTGGCTAATTAGGTGTTGGTAACAATGGAGGCAAAGTGGATGGAGGGATATTAGGAGTTGGAAGGAGTGGAGGTAAAGTGGATAATTGGATGTTAGGAGTTGGAAGTAATGGAGGTAAAGTGGATGGTGGGAGGTGTATGGTCACATGCTTCTGACATTTGTAGGTTGATGGAGGGGGAATGGCTACATATGTTTTGGGTATATGATGTGGTTTGTGATGGAAAGTGGTGGACTTAGGAGGGATGGAGGAACTACAAACATCTTTAGAGGGTTTACCTTGGGGTGTGTATCCAAGGCCATATGAGCATGGAGGAACTTTGACATGGTTTGGCTCCAAAATACCTTGTTCATAAAGGCCTAGGCCTTTACCTTGGTAGTTCATGTTTCAGAGGATACTATGGACAATGGGACTAGGTGTGGTTTGAACACCAAATTTGAGTTCATTATTGGATGGAAAAGATGAAGTGGAGGACAAAGGTTGTTGTTGTCCTAAGAAAGAACATTCGTGGAAAAAGATGGTATGACCACTAGAACATGATAGGGGATTTGAAGTGGAATCGATGGTGGATGTGGAAGGAGGATCATTAGGATCTTGATTAGTATTGTGTTCACTAAGATCCAAGTTATTTGTTTGATCTTTTATGCTTACTTGGGGGACAAGTGTCTCATCATTACAAGTGGATGTTTTCTCATTATGGATAGCGCTAGGTGGCGGATGACTAGGAGCAATTTGGATATCTCACTCATGGATGGATATAAGATTATGGATAGGATCAAGGTGCTCATGGATAGCTTCTTCATAGGTATCATCTTGATCATAAAGAAGGTAAACATTATGGATGGGTTGCATGAAAGTATTTTGATCTTGAGTTGGACTAGGGCTTAATGTTTCCACATGCTTAGGATTAAACCTTTGACATACCTCTTGGGTTGCTTGAATGGAAATGGAAGGATCTTGGATAGGCTCTTGGTCAACAACATGAGAACATGATGACTCTTGACTTGGATTCATAATAGGAGACTCTTGAATAGGCTTGATGGCTTGTAGGTCACATGATGGACTTAAAGGGCTAAGAATGTTAATTGAGGGCTCTTGGATAGGCTCAAGGATAGGTGGACCACATGATGGGATTATAGGATTGGACATGACCTTTGGAAGTTCTTTGGTAGGCGCATGAATGGGTGTTTGACATGGAGGTAGTTTATTCTTAGCTAGTAGCCAATGGATCACATCCTTTGCAATGGTATGAGTGGATGGGCAATCTAATGGATGAGAAATAATAGCAGATGATGTTGTAGGCTTAAGACTAGGATTAGGTTGGGGGCTAATTGGATTGGGTGGATTAGGATTTGGATTGGATGAAGGGATAATCTTACCACAATTTATGAGATTTGTGATTAATCTCTTAAGTTTGACACAATTGGTTGTTGTATGGTCCTTATACCTATGGTATGCATAATAACGGTTTTCATTATACCAAGGGGGTTTAAAGATTGGTTCAAAAGGTTCTATCAGTGGTAGCTCAATCAAATTTGCTTGAACCAATTGTTGTACAGTTATGTCCAAGGGATCTTGTGGTGGAGGATTGGTAGAAGATGGGGATGAAGGTGATGAAGTTTGGTGGACCAATGGACTAGGGTTAGGATCATATGGTGGTGTTATGATAGGGCAAGTAGGATCATGTGTTGGGGGGTGATTGGATGATGAAGGCCACTAATGGGATGCATTGGCTAGATTGGTATCTCCCTTGTCAAAGGTAATTAAATCTTGTTGTATTAGGCTCATATGGTTTATATACAAAGGGCCACTTGGAGTTGCATATGCTTCTTGTTGCAAAGGTGGATTTGGGCTCACTTGTGCTCATTGGGAAGGCCATTAATAGTCTTGGTAGCTAGGTGTAATGGTAGGATATGTAGACAAAAGATCTTGAGGTGGACTCAAAGATGCAGGCATTTGATCTTGTTGGCAAGGTTGACTTGTGCTCACTTGATTTATATATAAAGGGCCATTGGGACTTGCGTGTTGTTCTTGTGAAATCACTTGATTACCTTATTTATGGGCTTGGTAGTGCATTGGAATGTTAGCATGAGGGATTGGATAAGCTTGAGGTGGATGTTCATAGGTTGATGTGGCATTGACTTGGTGGATTAAGTTGATAGGAAGTCGATGGATATGACATGTGGCTATGAGGTGGATTAGGTTGGTATGGAGTGGCTAAGGATTGATGTACTTGTTGAGATTGACTAGTGGCTAAAAGGTGTTGGACTTGGGCTACGAAGTGATGTAGTTGAGGTGATTGGCTTGCATGGGGTTGAGCTCTTTGGATGAAGAATTGTAATGTTTCAATGACATCTTGGTTTAGGGGTTGTGACCCTTGATAAAGATTTTGTATGAATCTTTGGAATTTGATTTCTAGGTCCTCTGGTGTAAACATGTCACCCAAGTGTTTGTCTTAAGTCCTTTTAGCAAGTACTCATTCAGATATTTTGATGATGTGGCAGAAGTGATTTGGCTAAGATAGGGATGTGACTAGGATAAGTTTAGGATGGTTTGAATGACTTGGCTATGAAGGGTTGGATGATGACTAGGCTATGTTTGGGATGAAAGTGATTGGGTTTGAATGTTATTGAAGAATGTGTAGGATGACTTGTCTTTATGTTATTGGGTGTTTAGAGCTTGATGTGGCAATATTCAAACAAATGATTATGCATATACACACATGAATCACTCACACAAGACACATAAGAAAGTTGTTAGTTTGGAAGAATGTGATGATGGTTAAGCAAGCACGTGAAGACACTTCAACAAGTCCTAGTCAAGGCAAGGCCACTATCACAAGGAGGTTCTAGTGAAAATCTAGGGGACCGGCACCCCACAAGCATCCAGCAAGCCACTTAAAACTTTAACTAACCCTACTAGGATTTTTAATATACACAAAGGTACACCTCCTTTTGAGTTAGCATTGTATGGTGAGTGCTAATACTGGTTAGACTTGGCTTTCACCTTATCCTCTAATTTTTATAGAAGACTAGATGAAAGTACTACTTAAGGTCATTCCCTTGGGGTGAGTACCTCTTTTCCCACCAAGGCAAGCCTCTCTAAGGTTTAACAAAAGAAACACAAGTAAATATTTTTGATCTCCAAGTTCGTGTTAGGACGCGAGGAGAGTGCATACACATTCATTTGGTCACACTCACATGGGGTTCATTAACCTTAGAAATTCAACGTTTGGAAGACAATGCAAGTACTTGTTCATTTTTAAAGCCCAAATCCAAATGTGATGGAAAACAATGATTTGTTTTAGCCCAATTTCAATGGTATGATTGCAAACAAGTTGTTCATTTTATGCCCAAAATCCAAATGTGTGATCAAACAAGATTGGAAGATAAGAGATTAAATGATTGCACCTAGTTAATTCTCTATCCAAATCTACTGTAGATAATAATACCAATGTTGCTCCAGCTCCTTAGATGCCCCTACAAGTCACCAATTCCAAAAAGAAACAAGTAAACTTGCATAGAAGAAGGTTGTGTGAAAAAGATGAAATCTAATTTTTTTTTTATTAATATGACCTGATACAGAAAATGGATTGAATAAAAAGAAAATTTAGAAGATTCTAAGCAATTTGTAAAGAAATTTTGTTGAAATTTGATTGATTTTGCTCAAGATATGCTCAATTGAAGTTTTAAAAACAAGTTTGACTTTGACTGATAAAATAGATGGTAAAATGATATAGTCACCTAATAAAACCTACTCCATTGCGTAGTTCATCCTCTCATCTTTCCAATGAGTCCTTGTTTGCATTTGGCCTCCATATGTGAGAGTTATGATAGAAACACCAAAATGCACAATGACAACAACCAAAAGTGAGTTACAATTACCAAATGCGACCAACTGTTGATTATAAGTGATCTAAATTTGTTTGCAAGTGATTCGTTATAGCTCAGATGCGACCTGAATAAGACCAGATGTGAGCAGCTGTAGCTTAAAAATGACACGTAAAAGCCAAAAGTGAATGATTAGAGCTCAAAAGTGACTGCAAATTGTGAAAAATAGGTATAAACAAAAAAAGCCCTAATTTGTAGGAAGCGACTCAGAGATCTAAAAGTGATTATGTTCAGTTTAAAAATGACGTGGAAAATGGTAGAGGTGATCACTGCTTGCTCAGAAGCGATGCATAAATGGATAGAAGCGACAAGTAATAGCTCATATGCGACTTAGAAAAGGCCAAAAGCGATGGGTAATAGCTCAAAAGTGATCTAGAAAGTTTTAGGTGATAGAATGCAAATTTTAACCATAAGCGACCAAGTTTACCAGAGGCGATCAGTTTTTGATCAAAAGTGAGCTGAATTTTACCAAAAGTGAAATACTGTTGTTCAAAAGTGATGCAAATTTTACCATAAGTGATTAGTTTTTGATCAAAAGTGAGCTGATTTACAAAAGGTGACTAGTTTTTTAATCAAAAGTGAGCTGAATTACCAGAGGCGAATTTTTGCAGACCGGTTGTTGTTTTCTTCGCCAAATGCTTTAGTTTTCATGAAAACTAGGCAATTTTGTACTCAAAATTTATGGAAATGGCCCCTCAGATGCAATGGTGAGGTTAGATTTGAGCTAAGAGATCATCTACATACATTTTATCCAAATCTTAACAAACTAGGGTTAGAAAAATGCAAATGTTTGCTACAAAAGCTTACAAAAATGAAAGATTGACACTCAAAGAGATCTAACCTTCACAAAAACAACTCAAACAAGGAGGTTAATCAAGGACATGAGTCCCACCGGGCATGCCAAAATGTATATCAAAAAATTTGGATTTGCAAATAGAAATGATCAAACAATGAAATGCATAACCTAAACCCAAATCATTCAATACCTCAAAGATGCAAGATGAATTGTTTGAATGATTTGATATGTCGGTTGCTCACAATTCAGAAGCATAACATTTGCAAAGGATTGAGATGACAGATGGAAGATGATGATGATAGATGCAAAGGCTCTAATATGATTTCAACAGCATAAGGATACTCCAACTCAATGCCTCTTCCTAATGGCTTGTGAGGGGGTTGATTTATAGGAAAGGCTTGGTTCAAATGGATGGTTGAGATTGAAAAGCTAAATGATTGATGTGGATGGCTAGGATTGATTAGTTATTCCCACTCTTCAAGGAAGTTGTAGTCATGTGACAAGTGGAGGGAGGAGAATAGGTCTCATGTGTGATTGTGTACATAAATACTTTTATTTAATAAGTTTATATGTGATGGTGTACATAAGTACTAAAATTAGTTCCCATTAGTTGTGCATGTGAAATATTTTAAATGAAAGTTGTACTACCACACATGATTCAATCGAGAAATGGACAAGTGTTGGAATGTGGTGAGAGGTGAGGACCTAATTCCAATATTTTATTTGAATTAGTTGGGATATGAGTTGGAAAATTAATTAAATAAATAAGATTTATCTAATTAATTGGATAGTGGGATTTGTTGGCAAGAGACACTGTGTGGCTTCATGAGTGTTTTCATTGATGGCAACAAAGTCTATCCCACACATCCGCAGTACATAATATGCCTATACCAGAAGTCAGATTGAAGATTGTTTTGGTCTGGTGAACAAGAACAGAGTATGCAATAAGGTCCAACAATCAGGTCTGGATCTCTCAGATGGTGTAACTCAGCAAGTTATGGACTTGGACAAGTCAAGAGGAGTATCATGACTATTATATTCAAGAGATTTAGCCTCCAGTGATAAAACATGGAAAAGATATGAGCATCTGAGTGTTGGGTTCTAGACAGGCAGAGCAGACAGAGAAAGAACTGACCGGCAGAGTATCAGACTTCAATTTGGATGAGTAATTGATGTTAATAAAATAATTTGAGGGATCATACATTGTTAACCGACATGATTGATGACTTTAATGCCTATGTTTTTGATACGTATCACAAATCAAGCATGGATTTAGCTGACAGATCAGTAATTTGTAAATATCTTGAGTATTCTGGTTACCGACTAGAAAGTTGTTGAAATCCTTGCTGCGGATATATATACCAGATGGATTCCAGTATGTAGGTGTGTGTACATATATGATAATATAAAGTGCGAAGAAAGGCAGAGATAAGTGTGGAAGCAAAAATACAAGTCCAGTATGTGACAGAGTAGCAGTACTAGAGCAGAGGAAGAATGAAGTGCATGAGATCAGTATATTTTGCCTAACCGGAACTGAACTCTAGCATTTGTAGATGCCTCTCATCATTTCAAACACTTGATTACCTTCTATAAGTTCTGTAGACAGTGAGCCTCTGGTAGGCAGTGTGTCTCTTGTAAGCAATGTGCTCAGGAAGTGAGCCCTAATTGGCAAGTGCCATTTTGTACTTCTTATTCTTTTAACAGAGAATACAATCTTGGGTTAGTCACCCCGTGGTTTGTCCCTTAACAGGGTTTTCCACATAAAAATCCTTGTGTTATGTGTGTTGACTTTATTTATGTTCTCATGATTATATATTCTTATATGTTTTGATGCTACACAAATTATAAAAGAAGAAAAGAAAGTCAAGATAATAGAGATAATTGATTCACCTCCCCCTCTCAGTTATCTACCTTGTTTCCAACAATTGGTATCAGAGCTAAATTCCTCTAAATAGAGCCTAACAGCTTGAGGAAGATCTAGGAATCTTAATGGATATGTATGGTATGAAGGAACAACTTCAGTCTGCCCTAGATGATCTTGAACAATCCCCCTCTGAAGTCAATAACTTGAGAGAAAGACTCAAACAAGATGATGATTTCATAAATGAGCTAAAAGAAAAACTAAGTATCTCTGTGAAAAAGAGAAAGGAACTACTTCAAAAATTAGTAAGTCAGAGTGAAGCCAATAATACTAATGAAGATCTAAATGAGAAAAACAAGCTATGTGAGAAGCTATCAAAAGAGGTCATTATGGTAAGGCATGAGATGGAATCAGAGGTTATGAGATTCACCCAAGAAATTGAAGAGAAAAGGAAAATTGAAAATAATCTAAAACAATCCCTCAAGGAGAAGACAAGGACTGCCAAAAAATAGACAGAATAATCAGGCATCTTGAATCTGATCTTGAAGAAGCTAGAGATAATGAAGAACAACTTGAGAATCAAATAGACACTCTTAAAAAATATCTTCAAACATCAAATGAATACAAAGAGAAATCCAAGATAAGCTCAGATCAACTTGAAGTTCTTCTTGAAAGCCAAAAGAGGGTAGATGACAAGGGTGGCTTGGGATATGAGAAAGGTGCAAGTTCTAGATCCAGTCAAAAGAACTTTGGATCAGGAAATCAAAGAAACAGGCCTAGAAGACCTCCAGTAAGGCAACCAAATGCTCAAAGATATCCATCCTTCAATGGATACTGCTTCAATTGCAACAACTTCGGTCATAAAGCAACTCAGTGTAGAAGGAGAATGAATTAGACTAATCCATCCCTCTCTGGACAATGTTTCAACTGCAAAAGGTATGGTCACAAATCTCATGAATGCAGAAATATGCAAATAAACAATTCATTCAATGGTAGATGCTTTGCATGCAATAGAATGGGACATATGGCTAATCAATACAGATCAAGAGGATATCAGTCAAATATGCAAAGAAATGTTGTTTGTTACAATTGCAATAGATTTGGTCATATTGCCAAATTCTACAGAAGTAAAAATTAGGATAAAAAGGGTCCGGTGCATCATAATCAAAAACAAGATAAGGGAAAAGGCAAAGTGAATGTAGATGAAGTTCAAAGGGAGATGAGCAAGATTTAGGTGAAGAAGAGTACAGAAAATGTTGGGGATAGATCTGCACCAGAATCTGGTGCTGATATTCCTTCTAGAAACTAAATAGATGAGATCTGGCTTAGGGGGAGTCATAAAGAAAAGTAAATTCCCCCAGCCAGTCAATTAGTGCCTAAATTTGGCACATGGAATGTTGTGGATTAAAGGGTTCTCAGAAAAATATCTAAATAACCCTTGGTAAAAATATGAAAGATCCACATGGAGTTTTGCAAGAGTTTAATCATCCAAGATTGATCTGGTTTGACAACCATCTGGTAAAATAAGATTTTTATAGACAGATCCGGTATGATTCAGAATTGAAATACCTTGATCTGGAGATCCACGGCATGATTGGAGAAAAGAAGATACATTGTCAATCCTCACTAAAAATGATTCTAAGTGCAACACAATGATTCGAAAAGATCTCTCTCAGAACAGGGCAACCAAATAACTTAAGTTGTACATTTATTGCAAAAGGAAATTAGGGTTTGCGCAAGAATAAAAGGGTTCTTTCACTCATCATTTGCACATTTACATTCGAGAACAAGAAAAGAAAAGCTCTGCAGTAAGTTTCTACAACTCTCTCAAAGATCAATTACAAAATCCAATTTAGCCAATGATTTGTTTCAGCTCTTATTTCAAACCCTAAAGCGTAAAAAGGTACTTCCATTATGAAAATCTCTCTCTGAATCTTTTGCAAAATGGCTACTCCAATGGTTGTTAAGATTGCTGATAGGCCACACCCAAAATTCAAGAAACACCCCTACAAATCCCTAGAAGTTGATCCTTTAGGCACTTTTTCTAGCATTCTGCATGGGGTATTGCACGTAGAAGATGTTAGGGTCTATATCCACGCCAACATTGAGGAATTTGGAGAATCTAAGTTTATGGACATCTATCATAAACAGTTAATAGATGAAAGTTTTAAACTCAAACCTTAATACAAGGCCCTTCAGGAATAGCACTTTGGACATTGCATCCACTTTCCCTATTTTGCAGAAGATGATTGGTTCTAGTATGTCCTTAGCAGAATGCATGATAATTTCATGTGGTTAATGAAGCCCTTCAAGATAAAAAAAAAAGATGCTATTAGGGCAGTAACTGAACTACACTCATCTGGTGGGTTACTTGCAATCAAATCTGTCAAGAACCAGACAATAACTAAAGCTACCAGATCTAAGTTTGACAAGAGAGCAATGACCATAGATGACATCACAGATCTAGATGTCAAATTTTCCTCAATGATAATTGGGTATAAGATCTATCATTCTAGCAGGGAGAATTTTGTGTTTAGGACTGCAATATATGTAGCATATCAAATGTTGAGGGAAAATGCAAATTATGACCTATGTGATCATCTTTTAAACCAACTGTTAGAAAACTTGTAGAAAATCAAGAAGGATAAGAAGAACTCCTTCAAGTATTGTTTTTTAATATTGTGCCTATTCTTCTACTACATGAATGAGCTACCCAGATCAAGTGGTTGGGTTTGGCAAAATGACAAACTAGTTGCAATATAGATTAGAGACTGTATGTATGGACTTGGTGATGCTAAAGCTCAAAGCACATCACTCTGGGGTTACTTTAAGAACTTTGAAAGCATGATGCAAGCCAAAGAGAGGATACCTCAATCCATATTTGAGAAATACAAGGATACAATGTGTTTTATGGTGGATACCGATCAATGCCTAATGGAGGCAGTTGAGCCCAGAATAGTTTGGATAATGCCAATGGGATACAAGGTCGATGAGAAAATCTTGGATCTACATATTCAACACCTGTTGAGCTAGCCTAAGGACCCTGAGGCAAAAAGGTTTGGAACCTTTCAAGAACTAAGTGTAAAAATACATGTTGAGCTAAGACAACCAAAGATAAAGAGGAAAGTTAGAAGGGAAGTTGAGGAAATTGCCAAAAGATATGGCATATCAAAAGAGGCAATAGATGCAAATAGAGAGAAAATTGAAAAAGATAAGAAAGAGAAACAAGAAGCAGAGAAAGGAAGTGTTCCAGTACAAGCCTCCTCCCAAACTAGATCCTCCAAGAGCTCTTTACCTGCCACTCCTAAGAGCTCAAGAGCCACCAAACTGGAAGTCAAGACATCTGGAAAGGGAGAAAAGAGAACAAAAACAAAAGCCACAAGGTCATACACAAGTCACAAGGATGATGAAGAAACAGAGTCTGATGAGGAAATTAAGAAAATGAAGAAGAAGAAGAAAACATTTAGGGAATTCTCTGCTAGCAAAAACAAAGAAGAAAAAGTAGAAGAATTTGTTGAAAAGCCCACTCTTTCTATTGATGATATCATTCAGGTAGTTACTGTGGATGGGAATCTGCAACCAGTAATAGAATTCTATGATGAATATAGTGATACTGACAAGAGGATCTTGGAAGAAGCTACAGTCAGGTACCTGAATATTTATAATAAAGCCTTCTTTGAAATTATTTCATTAATTCCTAAAAGTCTAGAGAAGGTACTTGAACTTAGAAAAGAGAATACAAAGGCAAAAGACTTAGAGATCCGAGAATAGATTGCAATTTAGCTCTATCCTTCTATTACTCCAAAGCAAATGGACATGATCTTTAAGGACTGTAAGGATAAATTCTGGAGCAAAGCAAGAATGAACAAACTTATGCTTGGAGAAACTAATCAAGTAGCAAGAGAAACAAAAGACATCCTACAAAATGCCTTCAAAGATTCAATCTTTCTATTATAGAGGAAATAGATGAAGAACTTTCTACCATGGATGTTGAAGGATTAAATGCATCAAATGAAGAATCTTCTGAAAAAAATGTAGAAGGGTCAAAAGAGATAGATGAAGAGAAGTCTAAGGACTTGGATTCCTTTGTTCTGGAAGAGGAAGTTCATGAAGCAGTTAACATCTCTCCTCCAGATCCCACTGCAGACATTCCAAATTTAGGAGCTAAAGGAGAAGGAAGAAAAGAGGAGAAAGTGAGTCAAGAAGAGAAGGTAAAGGGAAAAGAAGAAGAACAAATAGAGAAGATCTTTGATGACAGTTCTGAGATCCCAAAAGAAAAGAAGACTCGATCACCGGCAAGAGACACTGCAGAGGCAGTAAAAAATTGTTACAAGTATGGGCCTAACCAGTGTTGTCATTGATGTCAACATACTCTTGTTGCATTGATGGTAAGGATTGGATGAGTTGTATGCTAAGGATATTGAGAAAATTAGTCCTATCAGGAACAAAGAATAACAGTGAAGACAGTGAGGTAAAGATCCTAGCTAAGATGAATATTAGAGGATACGCATCAAAGGGTTTGTAGATATGTGTCTTAAGATAATCTAGTAGAGATTTCACAGGTGCACATGAAGATCTAAAGAAGTTATGGCCACTCAAGTAAAACCAGTTCCGGCAGATGTTTAGAGGTGATTGAGTGACACACATAGGTCCGGTGAAATCCAGAAATGAAAAATCTTGTTCTGTAGATTTGGTGGAGTGTTTAGGAAGACAATGTGAATTGACAACTCAATTGGTTCATGGTCTAAAGGTCCGCAAGCATCTATTCCAATATGACAGTGATGGCAAACTGTGTTCTTGAGGATCTGGATGAAGGAGAGGATGATTTCAGTAAGCAGAAGTAGTGTAGATGTTCTTGGTGATTCAGGCAAGCCTGTGGAGGTCTTTGGATTGTGTCCAGTTCATGTTGGTGGTCCGCATTGAAGATTGAGCTCGTAATTGAAGAATTACTTCCAAATGATTTTCTTCCTAAGTCTAGCCAACCGGATGAGTTACACATCTTGCGGATGATCTTGAAGATGTTCTGTGAAGAATGGCATGTTCCTAAAGGAAGATTGAAGTCTTAGATCTGTGTGGCCAACATCGTGTTGATCTGCATGAAGTCTTTTTTGTAATTAGTCATGTTGTATTTATGTATTTTCTCTATAATGTATGCTGACTTGGATGATTATCCCTAAGTCGGTGTCTTGTATAAATAAGGAGTTGTGAAGTCATTTCAAAGGCATCTTGTGGAGATGAGTGTGTGGTAGAGAGGAGCAGAGAGAAAGGCAGAGCAAAAGTATTGGGCTTAAATGGACCTGAATCAAGCATGGTGAAGATGCTATTCTTTAGTTCAAGTATGTAATACCTATCATTCTGTAGACAGTGTGTCTCCTGTAGGCAGTGGGCCTCTTGTGAGCAGTGTGCTCGGGTAGTGAGCCCTAATTGGCATGTGCCATTTGTTCTTCTTATTCTTTTAATAGAGAATACAATCTTGGGTTAGTCACCCCGTGGTTTTTCCCTTAACTAGGTTTTCCACATTAAAATCTTGGTGTCATATGTGTTAATGTGTTTCTGCTCTTGAATTGTTGCATTATGTTTCCATGATTTATTTATTATTATGTTGCTGAATTAAAAGAAGGATTTAAGTGATTAATTGGAAGAAAGTTTTAGACAACTGATTCACCCCCCCTCTTAGTTGTCTATCCTAAATCTAACAATTGGTATCATCTAAGTTCCTCTAAAAGAGCTTAACCGCTTGAGGAGATCCAGGATGTCATCCTATAAGAAGGATAGTCTGAGGTTTGATGGAACCAATTACACTCTTTGGAAAAGTCGTATGGAATGTCACTTGCAATGTATGGGAATGCAATATTAGATCATAACTTCAAAGAAATATGTTCCTCCACATAATGGTCTAAGAACTATAGATGAAATTAGAGATGTTGAAAACAATCTTTGGGCTAAAGAAGCTCTACAAAGTGCCTTATCCAATTCAGAGCTGACAAATGTTATAGATCTAACCACTGCATTTGAGATTTTGGAAAAATTGGAACTTCTGCATGAAGGAGACAAGTATGTCAAATGTGCCAAGCTACAGAGTCTGAAAGGAAAATTTGAAAACCTAAAGATGAGAGAAGATGAAAATATCACTACATTTATGCCAAGAGTAAATGAGCTTGTTTGTGGCATTAGATGTGCTGGTGGAATATTGGATGAAGATGAGATTGTTGCCAAAGTTCTTAGATCCCTTCTTGATTCTTACAAATATAAGGTTGTTTCTATTGAAGAATTTAGATCTTTTTCAAATATCACAAGAGATCAATTAGTTGGCAAATTAGCTGCATTTGAATTGTTTGAGTTTGGAGAGGCACCCCCAAGACTGAATCTGCATTCAAAGCTAGTGCCTCTGTAAAAGGAAAACAAAAGTTTGATCCAGGAGAGAACTCTTCAAAGAAACTTTCATGGTATGAAAAAATAAGAAAAGATCTGGAAGAAGATGAAGCATAAGTTGCTCAACTTGAAGCTCTTATTGCAAAAAGACTGCCAAGAGGATCCTGTAAGTATGAAGGGAAATTGCCTTTTAAATGTTTTAACTACAATAAGATTGGTCATTTTGCCTCAAGGTGTCCAAAAAGATTTTCAAGGCCAAATCCTAACAGATCAAGATTCCAAAAGAAATGTTACTATGTTCATGAAGATGATGATGATGAAGGAGTAACAAATGATGAATCAGAGACAGGAAACAAATCTGGAAGTGACTGGGTGTTTATTGCCATCAAGAAAGAAGATCCAATGCCTTCTGAATCTATCAATCATAAAATGGTTGAAAGAGCTTTGGCTGCCCAAGTTGAAGAAAGGATGATTGGGTCATTGATAGTGAATGCTCTCACCACATGACAAGTGACAAAAATAAGTTCATAGATTTGGAAAGATATGAAGGAGTTGTAAATTTTGGTGATAATTTTGTTGGCAAAATTAGAGGTAGAGGAACCATTTCTTTTGATGGAAAGAACAAAACTAGTAATGTACTATATGTTGAAGGTCTGAAGCACAATCTTCTTAGTGTTGGACAGTTGGTGGACAAAGGTTATGATCTATGATTCAAAAATAGAAAATGCAATATCTTTGAAAGTTCTAGAATAGAGATTGCATCCGGTACTCAAACAAAAGGTAATATCTTCCACTTGGTTGGTACTGGTAAAAGTTGTTTATTTGTTCAAATTGATCAGAGTTGGTTGTGACATAAGAGAATGTGTCATGTGAATTTTGATAATATCATCAAGATAAGCAACACTCAGGTTGTAAGACATCTTTCGAGACTGGTGAAACCTACTAATAGTTTGTGTAAAGAATGTCAGTTGGGTAAGAAAAGCAGAGTCACATTTAAAAGTAAGCAACAGTCTTCTACTAGATTATTGGACTTGGTTCATACTGATGTATGTGGTCTGGCAAGAATCAGGAGTGTACAAGGTGATAGATACTTCATGCTATTAATTGATGACCACCCCCAGATGATGTGGGTGAATTTTCTGAAAGAGAAATCAGAGGCTCTTGAGAAATTCAAAATATTCAAGGCTATGGTAGAGAATGAAACCGGATTGAACATAAAATGTCTGAGGTCTAATAGAGGTGGAGAATTCACATCCAGTGAGTTCATAGAATTCTATGAGAAACATGGGATAAAAAGATAGTTGTCTGCTCCAAGGACCCCACAACATAATGGAGTAGTAGAGAGAAAGAACCAGACCATCCAAGAAGCATCTAGAACCATGATGATGGAAGCAAATGTTCCTTAGATCTACTAGATAGAAGTTGTAAGCACTGCAGTCTGTACTCTTAATCGAGTACAAATCAGAAGCAATATTGGTAAGACTCCTTATGAACTCTGGTTTGGCATCACTCCCACTGTGAAGTATTTTAGAGTCTTTGGTAACAAATGTTACATTAAAAGAGATGAAGATCTAGGCAAATTTATTGCTAGAAGTGATGAAGGAATATTCTTGGGTTATTCTACTCAAAGAAAAGCATACCAGTGTTATAACAAGAGATTGAGAAAGATTATAGAAAGTACAAATGTGAAGGTTGATGAAGGTATTGAAAAACCCTCAAGGTTTTATGAATATGATGAAGATGATCAGAATGATGTTTTGGTCCAAGGAGTCCAAGCCCCTTCTGAAATTCAGATCCAGACTAATCCGGTGAATTAGGAAGAAGAGATGAGTTTGAATGAACCTGTTCAAGAAATGGAAGTGCAAGAAAGTCCAAAAATTCCTAGGTATGTAAGACTAAATCACTCTGAAGATCAGATCATAGGTGATAAAAGTAAAGGTGTTCAAACAAGAAGAAAGATTGCTCAAGACTCAAAAGAGTAGTCTGATTTCAAAGATTGAACCAAAGTCAATGAATGAAGCATGCAATGATGAAAGCTAGACTAAAGCAATGGAGGAAGAACTGATGCAAATTGAGAAAAAAAACACTTGGGATCTTTTTCCCAGACCTAGAAACAAGAATGTGATTGGAACCAAATGGGTCTTCCGGAACAAACTAAATGAAGATGGTGAAGTAGTCATAAACAAAGCCAGATTGGTCTGCAAGGGCTACTCTCAAATACAAGGAGTTGATTTTGAAGAAACTTTTGCTCCAGTGGCAAGAATTGAATCAGTCAGATTATTTCTTGCCTTTTCTACCTTCAAGGACTTCAAAGTATATCAGATGGATGTCAAATCTACCTTCCTGAAAGGTGACTTGGAAGAAGAAGTATACATTGAGCAACCAGATGGATTTCAATTGTCTGATCATGATGATATGGTCTGCAAGTTGAAGAAAGCATTGTATGGACTCAAACAAGCCCCAAGAGCCTAGTATGAAAGACTAGATAAGCATCTTTTGAAGATTGGTTTCAACAAAGGTACTGTTGATAGTAATTTGTACTTCAAAATTGATCATAAAAATATCTTAATTGTTGAACTGTTTGTTGATGATATAATTTTTGGAGGAAGAGATAGTATGTGCAAAACTTTTACAAATCAATTGAAAAGTGAATTTGAGATGTCCTTGTTTGGGGAAATGAATTTCTTCTTGGGTCTACAAATCATTCAAACAAAGAAAGGAATCTTCATTTCTCAAACTAAATATGTGAAAGAATTGTTGAAGAAATTTGGGATGGAAGACTCAAAACCAATGAGTACTCCCATGACAACCAGATGTAAATTAAGCAAAGATGATGACTCTCCTAAGGCCAGTCAGAAAAAGTACAAGTCAATGATCAAAGGATTATTGTATCTCACTCAAACTAGACCTGACATTATAAATGTTGCTGGTCTTGTGGCTAGATTCCAAGCTGATCCTAGAGAATCTCATGTCATGGAAATCAAGAGGATTTTTAGATATCTAAAAGAGACAGTTGAGTATGGTTTGTGGTATCCTATAGATCATGATTTCTCTCTTCATGCATATACAGATGCAGATTGGGCAGGAGATGTGGATGACTGGAAGAGTACCAGTGGTGGAGCATTCTTTTTGGGGAAGAGATTGGTTTCTTGGCTAAGCAAGAAATAATAGGCAATATCTATGTCCACTGTAGAAGTAGAATATATTGCAGCAGCAGGTAGTTGCACCAAAGTTTTGTGGATGAAACAAATGCTAAGAGACATCATAGTAGAATATGGGGAACCTATCACAATCTTCTATGATAATTCAAGTGCAATTAATATATCAAAAAATCTAGTGTTGCATTCAAAGACAAAACATATATCCATCAAGTTTCATTTTCTGAGAGAGCAGGTGAACATGAATGAAGTCAAATTGGAGTTTGTGACCTCCAAGGATCAAATTGCAGATATTTTTACTAAACCTCTACCTAAGGACTCTTTTAAGTATCTCAGGGAGAAGTTAGGGGTTATTACCCCTTAGATTCTGAATTAAGGTGCACTAATGTACATCAGTCTAGTGGATCTCACAGTCATATGTTGTGGTCCGGATTGATGTTGGGAAGCTGCTACTCAGGGGGAGTAGCTGGTATGATTCTTAAGTGATGCAAGTATGTGCCCTTTGCCATTGATGTCAAAGGGGGAGAGAAGACATGTGAAAAATAAGTAGTTTCTGATCAAAGGGGGAGTAGTAAAGGAAGAGAAGACATGTGAATTGTTGTTGTTTATAGGGGGAGTTATGTCAGTGAGGAGAAGTTCTTGTCTTGATGGTTAAAATAGTTTTTCACATCATATGTTGCCATCAATGACAAAGGGGGAGATTGTTGCAAGTATGGGCCTAACCGGTGTTGTCATTGATGTTAACATACTCCTATTGCATTGATGATAAGGATTGGAAGAGCTGTATAATGAGGATATTGAGAAAATTAATCCTATTAGGAACAGAGAAGAACGGTGAAGACAGTGAGGTAAAGATCCTAGCTAAGATGAATATCAGAGGATGTGCATCAAAGGGTTTGTAGATATGTGTCTTAAGATAATCTAGTAGAGATTTCAGAGGTCCGCATGAAGATCTGAAAAAGTTATGGCCACTCAAGTAAAACTAGTTCTGGCAGATGTTTAGAGGTGATAAAGTAACACAGATAGGTCTGGTGAGATCCAGAAATACAATATCTTGTTCTACATATTTGGTGGAGTGTTTAGGAAGTCAATGTGAATTGAAAACTCAATTGGTTCATGGTCTGGAGGTCCGCAAGCATCTATTCCAATATGACAGTGATGACAAACTATGTTCTTGAGGTTCCAGATGAAGGAGAGGATGATTTCAGTAAGCAAAAGTAGTGTGGATGTTCTTGGTGATTCAGGCAAGCTTGTCGAGGTCTCTGGATTGTGTCTAGTTTGTGTTGGTGGTCTGCATTGAAGATTGAGCTCATAATTGAAGAATTACTTCCAGATGATGATGTTCTTCCTAAGTCTGGTTGACTGGATGAGTTACACATCCTACGGATGATCTTGAAGATGTTCTATGAAGAATGGCATGTTCCTAAAGGAAGATTGAAGTCTCAGATCTATGTGGTCGACAACGTGTTGATCCGTGTGAAGTCTTTTTGTAATTAGTCATGTTGTATTTATGTATTTTCTCTGTAGACAATGTGTCTCCTGTAGGCAGTGGGCCTCTTGTGAGCAGTGTGCTCATGAAGTGAGCCCTAATTAACATGTGCCATTTGTTCTTTTTATTCTTTTAACAGAGAATACAATCTTGGGTTAGTCACCCTGTAGTTTTTCCCTTAACCAGGTTTTCCATGTTAAAATCTTGGTGTCATATGTGTTAATGTGTTTCTGCTCTTGAATTTTTGCATTATGTTTCCATGATTGATTTATTATTATGCTACTGAATTAAAAGAAGGATTTAAGTGATTAATTGGAAGAAAGTTTTAAACAACTGATTCACCCCCCCTCTCAGTTGTCTGTCCTAAATCTAACAA
Organism: Cunninghamia lanceolata; assembly: GCA_027924645.1. Taxonomy (NCBI): domain Eukaryota; kingdom Viridiplantae; phylum Streptophyta; class Pinopsida; order Cupressales; family Cupressaceae; genus Cunninghamia; species Cunninghamia lanceolata. The sequence continues at coordinate 4,517,177 of BSBN01001253.1, read as the reverse complement.
GAACTTCTTGAACAAAGAAATGATGGAGATAGATGAGCCTGAACTATTTCAAGGGCCACTAAATTTTGACTCTCTCTCTGGTCTAGACAATGAAAATAGCATCTTTTGCTCAAGCCAAAGAAAAAGAAAAACTTTCGAAATCTCACATGGAAGACTGTGAGATGTTAGAGTTTGCATCCAGGATGCTGGAGAAGATCATCCCATCTTTTCAAAGGATCCTTCAGCCTCTCCATCTGGTAACTTGAAATCTCTGGTAAATTATGTTAGCACTCATTTTGATTCTTTAGAGAAATCGGCAGAAGCAAAGGTCCAAAATGAGTTTTTGGGAAAAAAACTTCATTGAAGTACAAAGACTCATTACTAATGATAGGAGGACCCTAGATATTGGGATAAAGAGCCTTGAAAATGCTCTTAAAGACAGTGGGGACATGTACAAATTTTGTCTATCTTAGCCCAAAGTGATAGATAATTTTGAAAAGAAGGTGAAAGAGCAAGAAGGTAAACTTTCAAGTTTATCTCAGAATTTTGATCCACTCACTACATCCTTAATGAACCAAGAATGCCAGGCCATTGTCATTATAAATGAAATAAAGAGGCTGGACAAAGAAAAGAAGAATATAATAAACAGGATGAGTGAACTTAGAGGGATAATTATCCCTAAGTTGGAGGCAATGCATGAGGCCTTAACATATGCTCCGACCATAGCCTGGACTAGTGATCCAATAGATCTAAGAAGGGCAAAACCATATGCATTTTTGTTGAGTGGTCACATCTCCATTTTGGACAAGATGAAGCAGAGCTGGGCCACAGAGTTTGTACTGTTGAAGGCCACTTTTTGCGGATATACTCAAGTATATGTAAGTATAACATGTATATATACTTATGCGGCTATGTATAGGTTAATGTTTGCAAATTTTGGTGTACGATTCCACCCTTTGCCGTTGATATCAAAGGGGAAGTGAGGAGTAGTGAAAAATGTGGAATCTAGCTAAGGGGGAGCTCTGGTAAAACAATGCACAAGACAAAGCATCAACTAAGGGGGAGTTTGCTACGACACTTAGTCATTTTTCACTAAGTGTTTCCATCAATGCCAAAGGGGGAGATTGTTGGCAAGAGACACTATGTGGCTTCATGAGTGTTGTCATTGATGGCAAAAAAGTCTATCCCACACATCCGTAGTACACAGTATGCCTATACTGGAAGTCAGATTGAAGATTGTTTTGGTTCAGTGAACAAGAACAAAGTATGCAACAAGGTCTGACAATCAGGTCCAGATCTCTCAGATGGTGTAACTCAGAAAGTTACGGACTTGGACAAGTCAAGAGGAGTATCATGAATATTATATTCAAGAGATTTAGCCTTTGGTGATAAAACATGGAAAAGATATGAGCATCTGAGTGTTGGGTTCTAGACAGGTAGAGCAGACAGAGAAAGAACTAACTAGCAGAGTATTAGACTTCAATTTGGATGAGTAATTGATGTTGATAAAGAAATTTGAGGGATCATAGATTGTTGGCTAACATGATTGATGACTTTAATGCCTATGTTTTTGATACGCATCACAAATCAAGCATGGATTCATCTGATAGATCAGTAATTTGTAAATATCTTAAGTATTCTGGTTGCCGACTAGAAAGTTGTTGAAATCCTTGATGTGGATATATACTAGATGGATTCCAGTATGTAGGTGTGTGTACAGATATGATAATATAAAGTGTGAAGAAAGGAAGAGATAAGTGTGGAAGCAACAATACAAGTCTGGTATGTGACAGAGTAGCAGCACTAGAGCAGAGGAAGAATGAAGTGCATCAGATCAGTATATTGTGCCTAACCGGAACTAAACTCTAGCATTTGTAGATGCCTCTCATTAGTTCAAACACTTGATTACCTTCTATAAGTTTTATAGACATTGAGTCTCTTGTAGGCAGTGTGCCTCTTGTGAGCAGTGTGCTCGGGCAGTGAGCCCTAATTGGAAAGTGTCATTTTGTACTTCTTATTCTTTTAACAAAGAATACAATCTTGGATTAGTCACCTTGTGGTTTTTCCCTTAATAGGGTTTTCCACATAAAAATCCTTGTGTTATGTGTGTTGACTTTATTTATGTTCTCATGATTATATATGCTTATATGTTTTGATGCTGTACAAATTATAAAAGAAGAAAAGAAAGTTAAGATAATAGAGATAACTGATTCAGTCCCCCTCTTAGTTATTTACCTTATTTCCAACAAGATTATGAATGTGAAATTAATTAAATAAATTTTATTTATTTAATTAATTGGCTTAATGGGATAAGTGGGATTAAGAGTAGGATTAGGACAAAATGCTACATGATGTCTAAGTCATGGTTTTAACTAGGTGTTGTAAGACATGGACAATTTTGGGACAATTTTGGGTGTCTACACTCACTACAAGAACGGTCACTACCTAGAGAAAGAAAGAAAGAAAGAAGGAGATGGCTCACTACCAAAATGAACTACTTAGATTGCATCTACACATGCATGAATGCAGCTTCAATGTATGCTCAAAATACTGTCTCAAAACTTTTCATCTTGACTGCTCTATTTCACTGTTCTATCTTTACATTAGACAAGATCTCTCTTCTTCTGCTTTTTGTCACCTACTTTGCTATTCACATTCTACACACATTCACATTTACACACCTCTTCTCAAACATAGAATTCAATCCCATATATATATCCGTAACAAACAAAATTTTCATATTAGGTCGGCCTAATAAAGTATACCGTGTAGTCATGCATTATGTGCTCTGTCGGCCAAATTCATTCTCCAAAATCTATGGTGGACCTAAACAATATTTGAAACACCTTCACACATGTAGGTGTTGTTTGGTTATGCAACACGCCCCATTTTGACTTGACAAAACAGGGACCCAACTTTTGCTTGGCTTCTTCTGTGCTTTCTGGTGGTTTAGTAAAAGTAAGTCACGTGGATCATCATGTAAGGAGGACTGGGTAAGTCATCATCATGAGGTCAATTTGTCAAAGGTCATATTTCATTCTAGTAACCTCATATTTAGATAGAGCATCAAATTTCATGCAGGTTTGCCTTTTACATCACCTTGAGATTCGTTAGGATGTGAAAGTTATGAATGGTCAAAGTTTGAGTCAAACCTGATATTCACAGGGGGAGGATCATATTTCGTAACATCAGTCATATTACAGAGGGTCATCCTGATCTAATTTATCACCTAATAATTCATGCGATCCAAATATCTGGATGTCAATTTTAGGTGACAGTGACCTTTACCTGTCAATAGTCTTATGTTTCCCGCGAGGATCATATTTCTCAATGTAACCAGATATTTCTCAATATCCTCCTGACGTGAAATATCCCCCTAAGCCATTATCCTGATGACGTCATTTGAGTTTGATAAACAAAGAAACTAACATGACGATGACATCACCATCACATTTACTTCTCGGGGGCATATTTTCTAAACATGATCCTGCTCCATAACATGACGATGATGTCATGGCGCCATAGCGATATAATGAGTGAATATATGGATGACGTCATCTTGATATTCTAAGAGAGAGAGGTTATGATCTATCCGATCATCATCATTTTTTGTAACATCACCCGATATATTGAAATATCCTCATGATGTATTAAGTATAACCTGAGGGTGCGTTCATCACCCGATCTTGTCGAAGATAGTTTTTCCTCTCGAGGAGGATGATCACATTGCACTCGGGATGATATTTGTGAATATCACCCCGATATTTGAATATCACCTCGATGTCTAAACATCACCATGATATTTGAATATCATCCTATCATATGAACATCATCCTATCATGCGAATATCACCCCGCTCCCATTGCCGCCATTGACATTTAATGCACACAGAGGTGGTAGGAAGTTCCCGCCGACCATAAAACCTGATGAAACACCTAGTGAAATCCTGAGTTTCCGTGCTAAAGATCAATGAATAAAATCTAATACATTAGGGCTTGCCCTAATTTTGCCCTAATTGCAAGGTCAAAAGGTAAATTCACTGTCAGTTTCACACTTACCTTGCAAGAAAATCATTTTTACAGAGCACTAGCTTCCAAACCCCATACAGGTGATACTTGTACGAATGGAGCTTACAGATAGGAGGAAGCACGTGATTATCATCAGAAGTATGAGCATTTCTAGAAAAGCATTGGTATAGGGGGATCTGCATAACTAGGTAAGTAATTGAAACCCTCATCCTGTTGCTTCTGTATAGTCAGGTATGATGTGCAGGTGTCAGTTTATGCATCCTGTGATAAGAAAATACTAAATAAGTACAGTATGCATGATGTTAGTAAAGATAAAATGTTATCTGCATGCATGTGAAAATCCATTGTAAGACAAATTTTGTTAATTGCAAATTTCCATGGCTAACAAGAGGTTAGCTAAGTGTGAGGCTGAGTTCAGCAAGCCTATGTTCGCAACTCCTAGGGGCATCCTATTCAAATATGGTGCCATAACAGATACACATCAGGGGAGTACTGATTTGGAGGCCTGGTCCACCAATATGAATGATGAGAAGAACAAAAGCCCCTTGTCGGATGCAGTGTTCGTGTCTGGATTGTGGAATGCGGCTGGTTTTTCGTACTCCATGGAGCCTCCTGAGCTGGTGATTGAGTGTGCACAGAATTACAATCCAGAAACTAGACAAGTGTTGAAGCATGGAAGAATATATGTAGACCTGTCTATCAAGGGTCTTTCCAAGACATTTGGACTGCCATTAGCCAGGAAGGTTAATAGTGTAGATTTGAAGAAATCTGAAGTTGAGTATGAAAATAACAAGAAACAGGCCAAGAAGAACATGTATCAATGGAGGCCCAAGAATAGCACATATCTTGCGGTTGCCAAACTTCCTGTGCACTTGTATAAATATGATTTTGATGAGGAATATCAGTACATGATTGCATTGCTTAGTAGGGTGACAGGCCAGCCTGATGCTGGTAGTTTTAAAAACTGGATGTACGGTGTTATCATGATGTGTATATATGTAGACATCAAGCCATTATGGGGCCAGTTGATAACTGATGCTCTACATGAGCAACTGACGAACCTGGGAGGTTCAAATTGTTCCTTTTACATGACATACTACATTGTCTACTCCTGTGCTTACAAAGGCACATTTGATGCACTGGTTACAGATGGAAAGGTTACAGGCACAATCAATGCTGTACATATTTGGGATCATCATCCCCAATTGTAGAGAGTTAACTACCTCCAGGATTATAAACTGGTAAATGATGCATTCTCTATGCATCTGGTGAGAACCATGGAGGAGGACAGGACAAGAGATTGAGCATGGAAGCTCAAGAAATAATCTATAGGCATGGAGCCTGGTACATTCAATTTGCTACTTTTTCCTACATGAGAATTGAGGGCTTTGAAGGACATCCCCTCATGCTGCCAAGATACCCCACTGATGTAGTGGTATTAATGGAATTCATAAGGCAGAGCTCCACAATGTTGAAAACATACAAGGATGCTCATAAGTTACCACCCATTTTGTTTCCAGTAACCATTGGTTGGTACATGTGCCCAGACTTAGAAAGTATCAAGAAGGTGATGGTCAGTTTGAACAAAATGTAATTGCATCCATTCCCACTGATAAGGCCATATGATCCTTATGGAAGGATGCAGAAAATAATAGGGAAACCTATTCATCAGAGACACCTAGAAGACTTCTGGGCAGATTGTGAGGATGAAGTAGAAGCCAGAAGAAGAAGATACCAAAGGTTGACATTGAATCAAATTAAAACCTTTAACTGCATCCCCATTCCTCAACAGTTGAAAAAGGATGATGGCAGGATAATGGCAGATGAATATGAGGAAAAGAAAATATATAATGATACCATATCTACACCTGACCTGACTATACAAGAGGACATATCCTTGGATCCTTTCATTGCCAGGACCTTATAGCTAACCCAAGCTTGGGTTGATGAACAAATTGAGGCATTGAAGAAGAAGGGTGTTGCCATCACTGTGGACAACAAGAAGAAAGGATAGGATATTCCTGATGAGGAATATGATGATTTTATAACTGAAAAGAGGAAATCTAAAGGAGACGGACTGCCTCCACAACAACAACAAAGCAAAAGGCCCCCTAGGGGTAAGAAAGTTGATAATGAACCCAAGCGGGTGATCATTGAAAGGGCAACATTTTCGGCTGAGGAGGCAGCAACATCAGGATCAGGATCAACATCACCTCCACGGACAAGGAAACTGAAGTCCAAGAAAGATCAGCCAGCAGGGGCAATAGTTACTGAGGCCCAAGAGGAGGGTCAGTCCTCATGAAAACCAATAGAAGAGGATATCCTTATGGACGAAGAACCTAAAGAAGAGGAGGCCCCTTTGCTATTCAAAAGGAAGAGAAGAGCCCCATAGGTGGTGGTAGCTACCCCTCCTAAGAAACCAAGAACTTCCATGAGAGTGGAAATAAGGCAATCCCCTATAACTTTGAAAGGGGTAGGTAGTGAAGTTTTCCAAAAGGAATTTCAGCACAATGTTCCACTTCCTACCATTGTGAAGTTCAAGACTGAACTTGCAGAAGAGCAGATGAAAGAAACCTCGCCAGGAGGTAATATCTTATTGGAGGAAACAATTAATTTATCTGATGATGAGGTTGTGAAGGAAGTAGCTTCACAAAAGATGGAAATCCTTGCTGCAAGTACACAAATGACTCCTCATAAGGCTCCGTCAGTACAAACAATACTGGAGGAAATAAAGAAAGTGGAATCTGAAAAGGAAAAGACTCTAGAGAAGGTAGCCCAAGAAATAGGATTGGATACATTAATTGCACAGGTGACAAGTCCTGCAGTAGTGGATTTGATAGTTACACAGGATGTAAGTCCAAAATATCCAGTAGGTACACCTAATAGAGGACAACATATAGAAGAAGTGAAGATGGCAGAACCAGAGGGCCATGCTTCAGAAATGAGCCAATAGGATACATCAACAAAACCTGTTATGGTAGAAGTTCAAGAAAAGAAGGCTGATGAGAAGGATGTAGTAGAAAATCCTGCTTCTAAGGTTCAGGAAGTAAGTAGTGCATGTGCAGAACAAGTAGTGGTTTTAGAACAAACACCGGCACCTAAGGAGGATTCTGCAATATCCATTACTGTGAATGTGCCTCAACAAGAGGAAAAGTCAAAAGTGGATGAGGTAATAATGGAGAAGGATCATGATCATCATATTGACGTATCTCAAAATCCTCCACCTCAGGATGATGCTCCTTTAGAAAAAGAAGTTCCTCAATAGGAGGATGTACCACAGAATAGCCCTCATGATGAGCATCATGAAGAAGAGACAAGAAAATCACCTTCTCCATCACATATGCTGACGGATACAGGAGATCAACGTGAACAACATGATGATGTGGAGAAACATGATCAGGTACCTCAATGGTTAGAAAAGGAAGTTAACACAGAGGTAGATTCTGTAATTCAAGAATTCGATGTATCCACCTTGTTTTCTAAAAATATAATAAAACCAAAGAGGAAGGCCAGAATGACTTCGGCCATTAAAAGGGATCCCACAACTGGAAGAAGGACTGCACAAATTGCAATTCCTACAGTTGAGAAAGAGAAAGGTAAAATTACTCTGGAGGAATTTTAGATTAATACAGTTAACTTAGGATTTGCAAATGAAGACCAGGAGGGTCAAGAAGGTAAAGATATTATAGATTCTTTGATTCAAAGAGTGAAGAGGGAAAAAGAGAAAAATAAGCAACACAAAGAGCACATTGTTCAGTTGCATGCATATATAGGAAGGTTAACTAATCTTGAGGATAGTTCCACTGATCATGCAGTCCCATTGACTGCTATTTCCCAAGAGGAGGTGAATAAATTGGATCTCATGAAACATGAGTCCTCCATATTGTGAAAGTGGATGTATTCCACATTTGATACTGCAGAAGAAGTGGTAAAGGCCTCTTTGAAGAGGTGGGGTACTCTCAGTGACTCCAGGAAAAAGGTAGACAAGTTGCAGATGCAGACAGGTAAAAGGTCCTTCCAATTAGAGAAGACATTGGATATCCTGGGAGAAATAAAGAGGATAAATCCTCAATTACTCATCAACAAGCAGGTGCTGAATAATAACAATGCATTATTGGTAGATATATGGTTTAAGGACATCCAATTTGAATGTGATGTCCTCAAAAGATGCAACAATAAGCTGAGGGAGATCAGCAAAAACTTGCATGACATGATGTCCTTTGAGGCAGAAATTTTGGAAACACTGGAAGGAAAAGTGGAAGGGAAGATAGATAATCAAGATGAAGAGTTTGCAATCCAAGCTCTACATAGTAACTTCCAATTTGTTGCTGATGATCCATTAGGCCAACTGACAAAAGAAGTCATGGATAAACTGGTGAGTACCAAGACAAAAATGGAACATTATAATGAGACACTGCATAACAGAAGAAATAAACTGGACAAAATTAGAAACAAATACTAGGCACATAAACACGCCATCACCAAAGTGAAGACATAGGATGGTGGAGAAATAGATAAAATCGTGTAGTTGTATGAATAGGTCTGGATCATCATGCAGCCTCATATACAGGGTCGTCATCATCAGGATGATGAGGGTTTAGAAAGTGATGCACCTGATGATGTAGCACATGAGTTAGATAAAGTAGATGATGATGCATCATGAAGTAAATATCAGCATTTGATACTTAGCGAAAATAAGTATCTCAGATAGTTGCCAGCTGGCAACTTGTGCCATTTTGATAAAGTTGACAAAGTCAAAAGGAAATTCTGACTGTAGATATTCATGGATAAATCAAGATTGTAGATCTTTTGTAATGGATTCCTCACCTTGTTCTATAAAAGGTGCAGGAATGCCTCATTTCAAACATTCGAAACTTAATTGAAATCCGTTTGTTGAAATATTCAGGGCTCATTTCAAAGCTTTTTTGTATACATCTATATCCTTGCATACTTAATGAATGAGAAGACTGTTTGATTACAATTCATAGTAAATCTTGAGTAATCAGTGTGTGAATTCTGGATATATGTTGTGATTTGTTGCGTCCCTTGGAGTGCATGTCTACTTGCATATGTTGTTTTCATACAATTCCTTTGAAGTTAGCATCAACTGTATCTAGTTGTGGATGTCCTGGTGAACATATAGTTTGGTTTTCTTCTCTTCATGACTGTATCTAATGTACATGTGGTTCAATAGCTAAAGGTTCAACATTAATTTGAAGCATTTCTTTCAATTTCTTTAAATTTCAGAGCATTTCACTGTCATAATTGCAAATAATTGATAATCTCAAGCAAATAATACAAATATGTGGACATCTCATAGATAATTGAAAATATTTAGCATATTTGAAGCTAAAGCATGTATAATTGGTAAATATCATGCAAATATTTGAGTACAACTGCATCATTTGATCAAACAACTGTATAAAATGACCTCTCTGTGAAGAATCTTTGTAGAAATAATGTCATGATGATGAACTCAACGTAAGGCCCCAAATAGAAACAACAACACACATCAACCTCTGAGTAACGTCAGATGATTAAGACCTAATCACCTGAGACTTGGGATCATGAATTCTCTGAATTCATCGTATCTTTCAAGATGAATAAAGGTTAATGTGTACTTTTATTCTATGCTTATTTGTGACTAACATCATGACCAACATAAATTGGCGCTAGAAGGAGGGCAACCCTGAAAGAAGATGCTCATCATCATTATTTTCAGGTTTGATGATGCAGAGAGTAAGGTAACCTCAAACGTATCTGTGAATTCCAAATATTGCTGAAATATTTACTGTAACAAGCTGGTAGATGCTCATTTTGTGTAAAGATTTCCAGATCAAATGTAAATATTGCAAGGTTTACAGTAGATCATCATGAATTCACAAATATTAGCCAATGTTAAGTAAATCTGTTAAAGCTTTGAAGAGTTTTGCCTTAGAAGCTTGATATCCCGTGGTAAGAGTCATCATACCCTGTTATTACCTCATATTTACACTATCTTTGCAAATATTTCGTAAATATCCAGTCAGATCAATCATCTGATCATAAATATCACCTTAGCTGGTGAATTTCAGTTGATATTTGTAAAGTTCTAGATAATTCACCTCCAAATTGAGAAATCCTAGCTCACAGGATAAATACCAGGTCAAGATCCACCAGAATCTTTGAAGAATTACTTGTTAGAGGTTTCAGACCTAGAACTGTGGACATCCATCACACTCCAGGGTCTAGTGCATCAAGAGCTTCACCAAAACCTCCTCTTGTAACTCCTGTTGGTTTGCAAATACCTTCTGGGATATCTGTGACACCTCTTGTTCAACCTCAACCCCAGGTCCAACCTCAGCCAACTATATCACAGGCTCAACCTCCTCCCGCTGCAATGTCTTTCTTTGTAGTAGAGTCACCTTTGACCTTTAATGCATATCATGAGTTACCAAAGAATTCAGATAAGCTTTGTCCAAAATATCATCCTTATCAGGATGCTGATGATCATATCAGAACCTTTAAAGAAGCCTACTGTAGAGCTAGAATAGAACATCAAGATGTTGTATGTAGAGTATTTCCTTTTTCCTTAGGGGAAGAGGCTTAGAATTGGTTTATTAGTCTTGGTCAGAGTTCTGTTGGTTCATGGGCTGTCCTAGAGAAAGCTTTTACTAATAGGTTCAAGGAACCAATTGATCCTTCAATGAACTATTGCCTATTTGCCACTATCAAAAGGTTTGAAGGAGAACCTATTGCCAATTTCAATGCTAGGTTCCTAAAAATGCTATCCCAGTTAGTTGCCCCTTATACTGTAGCAGATGCTACTGCTAGGAGTATCTATTACTCAACTCTGGATCCATTGACATCCATGTTCATCAGGAGAACACATCCTGAAATCACTACCTTGACAGGAGCTTTTCAAGAAGCTATCAAAGTAAATCAGCAGTTAGTCCCTGCTCCAACACCAAACATAGCATTCCCTACTTTGCCTGGTATGTATCCAACTTATCCTCCACAATGTCCTGTATATCCTGCACAGCAATATCCTAATGGAGCTATGATACCTCCAGCAGTCATGCCTGCACCTTTGTAGGTACCTCCATTGAGTATCATGCCACCTCCCAATGGGAATGGCCAGACGCCACAATATCCTGCACAAACTCAGACACCTCAAGGTGCTGATCTATCCAACAATAACCATGGATCCTCTTTCTTCAAGCCTCAAACTAAAAATGTAATGGCTAAAGCTCAAGAAGAGAAGGAAGAGATCAAAGAAATCTCTGCTCAATTAAGAAAACTCACTACAGAAGTGACACATTTGAGAAATCAAAACTTTTATTCTTAGCCTAACCAAAACAAAGGTTATTCCAATGACAGACCAAAGTATCCTAACAGAGGATACAACAACAGTAATTTCAATAATAATGGTGGAAATAACAATAATCCTCCCAAACAGCCTAGAGTATGGAACTCCAGGCCAAATAATGGCTCACTTCCATCCCCCTTAGATAATTAGCCACCTACTGAAGCCAAACAGACTACTAGAGTTAATCTTGCTAAGGCAGCCTCACTAATTGGTGCAGGATCCACAATACAAATGCTCATGTAGAGCTAGATTGTCCACAATTTAGAATTGTTGCTAGCATTTTCCAGACAGAAGTATCTAATACTTCTGGAAATCCACCTCAGGTAGAGGGAAATGAAATCATCCCTTGTGGATATGACTCTGCATTTGTATTGGAGAGCTATACTGATCATCATCGTCAGCAGACTGTGTCCTCCCACCAGCATTATACCCAAGCATGTGAAGAATATGCTTTAGCCTTTGAGTCAAATTATGTCTTCCCTTTTGAAGATGAGAATGAGCCTTCTAATGAACATGAGGAGGTGCATGCATACCAACAGCAATATCCTGGTAAGCATAATTATAATTTGAGAAGTAGCTCCAACAGACCTACTGGTCCATTGACATCATCTCTACCTCCAAATAATTTCAACACACCTCCTGATCCCAAAGCTAGCAATAATCTAGGATTTCCCAAGGTGAATGCACAATATCTGTCACCCCAGAATACAGCATCAAAGGCTGTTGCCTTACCTCATGAGTCTGACAACTGGTCACATATCTGGCAGATGAAATGGAGAAGGTAAAGATCAGCCTATCTCTGTCAGAATTGTTGAAAACTCCTACAATTAAGAAAGCTTTCATGAAATCACTAGATGATCCTGCTCCCAAAGAGGATATTCATTCTCCAGGCCAATTTAGCAATAAGGATCATGCTGCTAAAGATAGCACTGTCAAGCCTAAAGTGCCAGCTACTGTCCAAGCTGCAGAAACCTCACATATGACATTATACTGAGATAAGAGTGAGTCACCGCCTTTCCTCCTTACCATAAGGATGTTTAGCAAGAATTTACACAACTGTTTAGTAGATTCAGGTGCATCTATAAATGTGATGCCCTTGTCTATATGCAATGCTTTAGGACTACATCCTGCTAAATCCCTAAAGAAGGTGACACAACTAGATAAGACAAAAGTGAGAGTAATAGGAGAACTAACTCATATACACATGCAGCTAGCATCTGATCCCAGGATCCAATATTACATTGATATCCAGGTAGTTGACATACCTGATACATATGGGATGCTACTTAGTAGAGATTGGTCAAAGACTTTGAATGGATATATGGCTACTGACTTCAGTCACATGTGGTTACCTTGGAAAGGTATACCTAAACAGATAAGAATAGATGCTGAACCCAGGATGAAGCACATGATCACTGAATATAACAAAATGAATGAGATCATGTATGTAAATGTTGAGCCTAGAGTTTATGCTGTTAGACCACAGACTATCAGGATAGAAGAGATCCTGATGCTTGACTTTCATCATCATGATGATGATGATCATCAGGAGGACATGCTGGTTGTAGAACCTGATGGTAATTTTGAGAATGAGAATGAAATAGATCATTTCAAAATTTTTGAGATGCATCTGCCCAAGTAGGTAAAACATTGTCAATTGTTAAATTTACCCACTAATGATATTTTGATTGATGGATGGTGCAGGTTACACGACGAAGCACATTCAGAAAGGACTTGTGAAACATGCTTAGACATGATGATGCTGGAGTAGACATGCAGTGAAGCATCATCATCATATTCTGAGGTAAGTTCTGCATCTGATGATGATGATGCTGATTCTTGTTTGTCTTTTGCAGGAACCACAGAAAAAGTGACAAATCATGATGAAGATCATATACAGAGAATAGAAGAAATTCTAGTGTATGACTAGATAGATGTTAAGAAAAAAGAAAAGATCACCCCTAGAAGTGATTGTTTTATGGAGTCAAATTATAAACTGTCTGATGAAGACAGAGGTAGTAACCTAACCAGATTTGAAGGGTTTTTATCAGAAAAAATTAAGAAGATAAAGCAAAAGAAACATCCACAGGATGCGTTAATGGAAGGATGGTGTAGGCTGCATGAGGCACCCCACTCAGAGACTACATGTTCACTATGTCTACATATTTTAAAGAAACATACAGAGCCGGATCCAAAAGATCATCCTCCTGATGATGAAAAACAAGAAGAAAAATCAGCTTCTCAGAAGGAAGAAAAAGTGAGGTTCAAGGATACTGAAATTCCTAAGCTAAAGTGGATATCAAGAGGAGCAGCTGCTAGAGCTGCAAAGAAAAGAAAAGGTTTAGTTAAGCCTCATGTTGAAGATAAGTCCTGGACTCTAAGATTTGATGGATCCAAGTCCAAACAAGGAGCTGGAGTAGGGATTGATCTCATTGATCCATCAGGAAAATCCTACTTAGCTGCTTACAGATTACAGTTCCCTTGTACTAATAATGTGACAGAGTATGAAGCTCTAATTCATAGGATACTATTTGCTCTCAAGAAGAAGGTAAAAATTCTGCATGTCTTTGGAGACTCAGAATTAGTTGTTAGACAGGTAAGAGGAATCTACTCTTGCAACTATAAAAGATTGTCAAATTATAGACACAGAGTGTGGGATTTGATTGAAGACTTTGATGCATTTAATATCACCCACGTTCCTAGAGAACAGAACCATAGGGTAGATGCACTTGCCTAGGCTACCAGTACACTGGAGCCATTATCTATATCAGGTCTAAAAAGATTTTTAGTAGAATTGGTATCTGTACCATCAGTACCTGATAATGTTACTAATCTTCAGGTATTTGATGATGATCAGTACATCCTTGATTTCATCTCTAACAGGGATATATTTGATGCTTAGATCATAGATGAGAATGGTATGGAAGATCATGTTTGGGAAGAAGATGAAATATTAGAGTTGCCTAACAACTGGATTCCCAAAGGTATGATTGAATTAGAAAGAGCCTTTGATTTGGATAATATGCTGAAACAGAAGGATCTTCCCAAGGCTGATGGAGCTCAATATTCACAAGTGAATATTGGAAAAAATGAAGACAAGAGAAATGTCTTGATAGGTAAGGTTTGCACACCAGAAGAGTTAGAAGGAATAACTCAGGCCCTTAAAGATTACATCCATGTAATTGCATGGACTTATGATGAGCTGAAGACATATGACACATCAGTCATAACTCATACTATACCTCTCAAGCCAGATGCTAAACCTTTCAGACAAAAGCGAAGGCCAGTCAATGCTTTGCTTGAACCAATAATTTTTGAAGAAGTCAAGAAGCTGTTAAATGCCAAGATAATCTTTCCTGTGAGGCACTCCACTTGGGTGGCAAATCTAGTCCCAGTTAGAAAGAAGAATGGAGACATCAGGCTATGTGTAGACTTTAGGAACCTGAATAGAGCATCAGAGAAGGATAATTATCCTTTACCATCATTAGATGAGGTTCTGCAGATTGTAAATGGAGCCAAAATGATGTCCTTCTTGGATGGTTTCTCAGGATACAACCAGGTGATGGTTGACAAGATTGACAGGCTGAAGACTGCCTTCACCACAAAGTGGGGGATCTTTGCATATAGACGTATGCCATTTGGACTTATAAATGCTGGAGCTACATTCTAGCGAGCAATGGACATAACCTTAGAGGCTTAATAGGAAAATGTATAGTCATCTACATGGATGACCTTACAGTGTTCTCCAAAGAGAGAACAGATCATGTAACAGATCTCAGAAATGTGCTAAAGAAATGTGAAGAGTATGGAATATCCTTGAACACTAAGAAATGCATATTTGGGGTAACAACAGGCAAATTATTAGGCCATTTGATAACTGATGATGGAATCATCATTGATCCTACCAGAGTGGAGTCTATTATGAAAATACAACTCCCTGGAAGTAAGAAAGAGCTTAAGTCTTACTTTGGTAAGATTAACTTTGTAAGAAAATTCATCACTAGTTTTGCAGAGATAGTCAGACCACTAAATGCCATGCTGAAGAAGGATGCAAAGATTGAGTGGATAGCAGAAGCTAAAGTTGCTTTTGAAGACATAAAGAAAGCCATATCAGATGCTCCTATCCTCATCAGTCCAGACTACACAAAGGACTTCTACATCTATTCATTTGCCTCAGAACGTACCTCTACAGCAATATTGACTCAAAGGAATGAAGAGAAAGAAGAGAAACCAATTGCCTTCATGAGCTGTCCCTTCAAAGATGCTGAATTGAGATATGTCAATGTTGAAAGACAAGCACTTGCATTGGTCAAGGCAGTAAAGAAATTCAGGCATTATATACTAAGAAGCAAAGTGATTGCAGTAGTGCCTGATGCAGCAGTGAAGATGCTACTCATGCAAAGTGAACCTGGTGAGAAAAGAGCCAAATGGATCACAATATTACAAGAATATGACATGGAGATTACACCAATGAAATCGGTAAGAGGACAGGCTTTGAGCCAAATGATATCAGAGATTGACCCAAACATCACAAGTGAGCAGTATGTTATCAATGATAAGGACAATAAGGAATGGTATTCAGATATCAGACACATCCTGATTACTGGAAGATGTCCTCCAAGACTGCAAGCTTCACAAAGAAGAGCCTTGAAGATAAGGTCACAAAAATATATGATGGAGGAACCTTATTCAAGAAGAATTATGAAGGAATATACCTGAGATGCTTAGAAAAGCTAGAAGCAAGTAAGGTTTTATCAGAGTTACATGACAAGTTTAAAACGGCACATGGATCAGCCCTTGCCACAACACATGCAATCCTCAGAGCAGGATATTAATGGCCCACGGTTTTCAAAGATACAGCTGAACATGTTAAATGTTGTCATCTATGCCAGGTTGCTGCCAACAGAGAGAAATATGTTGCACAACCCTTGCAGTTAGTGAAGGAAGAGCGCCCATTTGCACAATGGGGCATGGACTTCATAGGACCAATCAACCCTCCATCATCATCAGGCCATAGGTATGTCTTAACAATTACTGATTATTGTACCAGATGGACTGAAGCTGTTAGCAGCAATACTTGTACTGTAGATGATTTCATTAGATTTTTGGAGAGCAACATTGTTACCAAGTATGGAACTCCTTATGCTTTAGTAAGTGATAATGGTTCTGCCTTCACTTCAACCAAATTATCAAGTTGGGCTTTTGATCATGGGATCATCCTCAAGTTCTCATCCAATTATTATCCCCAAGGGAATGGATTAGAAGAATCCACCAACAAAAATTTGTTGAATATCATAAGAAAATTAATAGAGAAGAACCCTAGGGAATGGAATTCATTTCTGAAATATGCCTTATGGGTAGACAGAACTAGAATGAAAACTGCATTAGGAAATTCACCCTTCCAATTGGTATATGGGGTAGATCCTATCCTCCCTGTTAACTTGAAAATTCCTACCTTGCAGTTTGCCCAAGAGTACCTAGGCATTGATAATAGACAAGAAGTCAGGTTGCTTCAGTTGATGCACCTGGAAGAGAAAAGAAGTCAAGCAATTGACCAATTTGCAAAACATCAGGTTGTTGTCAAACATTGGTTTGACAAGAGAGCCAAAGTCAAAGCCTTCAGGATATCTGATTTAGTCCTGATGTGGGATAAAGCCCATGAGAGGAAAGGAGACCACGGTAAGTTTGACAGATTATGGATAGTTCCCTTTCAAATTTCTGAGATATTAGGAGACATCACTTATAGGCTTAAGAACCTGACAGGTGATGATGTCCCATTGCCAGTCAATAGACAATTTCTCAAACATTATTTCCAAGCTTGAGTGACTTCATGACAGTCATGTGTATCATAATATACATTTGTATAGTGGCTTGTATAGTTTGTTTTTGTTTGTCTTGCTTTGTTTTTGTTGAGTTTTTGTTTTGGTTAGTCAAGATGATGCACTTCATCACCACAGAAAATAACAAAATTGTTAGGATTCAAGTGATGAGATCAAATTTAGACATAGGCTATGATTTGTTTTAAGAAGTATTCATGATCAGGTCTGTGATATCTTTTCATCAGGGTGCCTTTTCTTGGTCAAAGTGAATCAATCACAATGAAACACTTAACAACCTTGGGTTTGCTGAACACACAAGTATAGATGTTAAGTGAAAAATCTAAAGGGACTCCCTTGCTACCAATACAATCTCCAACCTAAAGCTGCAAGTGACTATACCTTGTACAAATGAGCTGACATGATGATATTAGATACAAATTTTTAAAAAAATTAGAAAAGAAATAAAATTAGGCCATCTAAGTAACTCTACCGGGGCTATGAACGTCTGCTGGCAGTGGGGCTCTTGATGCAGAGTGCCAGCAGAAGCGGATGAAGATTGACTATATCTTCCCTATCGGCAAGAGGTCTCCCAAGTTCTCACCGATATCCCCCGTAGCGGTTCGTTGCCTATCGGCAACACCTCATACTATCAGACCACGAGAAATTTCTTTAAGCCGATATACTCCATCACTCCGATGACCAATCTTCG
This sequence comes from Cunninghamia lanceolata, assembly GCA_027924645.1. Classification (NCBI taxonomy): domain Eukaryota; kingdom Viridiplantae; phylum Streptophyta; class Pinopsida; order Cupressales; family Cupressaceae; genus Cunninghamia; species Cunninghamia lanceolata. The sequence continues at coordinate 4,499,294 of BSBN01001253.1, read as the reverse complement.
TCGGCCAGACTTCCTCCTTCGGCGAAGCTCCTTTCACCTACCCCGACACCTTGTCTCTCGCCGATATCGTCAGGCACATCGGCCAGATCCTCCGCTTCGGTGAGACTCCAGTTCACAGCCCCGATGGTTCATCTCATTCCAATGATTCTCTATTGGCGAGACTTCTTGAACTCCTCCCGATGAGCTTCTATCGACGGGACTCTAACAGTTGCCATGACTTCTTCAGCTTCCCCCGACGAGGTTCCTCACACCGATACTCTTTATCGATGATACTCCGAGGATGTCTCACCGATCGGTGAAACTGTATATCGTCAGCTAAGTGTATTTTCCTTAGCCCGATATTGTTTCTCTCACCGATGCGAATAACAAAGGTATGTGTCTCTGACTTATACCAATCTTCGACAAGATGTAGAGTCTTTCACGCCGATGGATTCCCAACTGTTCTGTGACGCCGAACCAGAATTCCCTTCGACAGAATAATGGAATTAGGCCGTTTCATATATCAAACCATCGATCACTTGTAGCAATATGATCCCACAGCAAAACTATCCAATTTCACTCCGATTTCCCGACTAGCCACATGACGATGTCTAGTCGAACTTGACTGAGTTCGCTGGCTTCCTGGGTAAGAATTCAACAACAACAAATGTGAGAAGTCTTTCCCCCATCGCACTGATACTATACAGGGCTTCAGTGGACAGAGGAAAGGGCCTCCATGTATGAATCAAAACCCTACTCCTAGGTTACGAACCAGCCACTGTGGAACCGTGGGTTTTACACCGTCTGCACACTACAGAGTCACTATGGATTGACAGATAGCATCCGGTTAGGGTTCCAATTGCAAAATTAGGATAAAGATATCAAATCACTAAGAACAACCAAGAAAATCAACACAGATCATACCCAGAACTCTCTTTATTCAGTTATCAAAAAGAACTTGTTGTAATACACACTTCTCTCTCTTGCTCCATGTGGCATACAACCTACCTCTAAAGAAGATGTAGAGACAGCAGTTATCCCGCCAACCGTGCAAACTGATTTTCAAATCAGTTAGCCGTTGGTTTACCCTTCATACAAGCAAATCACTTGTTTGCCTTGCACAATTACATTCATGGGACCAAATTGACCCTTATTACAAAATGAAATGGCTTAAGAGCCTTATGAGAAAATAAAAGAAAAGATAACCCGGCACTACAAAGAATGTGCTCCTGCACCATACTCCCCCTGCAGGAAAAACTCAAGTCCCTTGAGTTGCTAACTACTGAAGTGTCTTCCCATGCTTTAAAATATCTGCTTCACTCATCCAGGTTGCCTCTGAATTAGGAAGATCCTGCCACTTGACCAAGTAGTCTTTGTATACCCCTTTTCTTGTCTTCTTGACAATTTTGGAATCCAAAATGCATTCCAATTACAAAGGCTTACTTGGAGGTAAATCTCTGATCCAGTCTTCATCTTTAGCATGTAATGGAGGGCTAAAAGGGAACAGGTCTGCAACATTGAAAATGGGAGAGATACCAAGGCCAGATGGTAATTCTATCTCATATGCATTTGGACCAAATTTATGCACTACCTTACAAGGTCCTATCTTCTTCATCAACAATTTGGTTGGTTGCCCCTTAGGTAATCTTTCCTTTCTGAGGTAGGCCATCACCAAATCTCCTACCTTGAAGTGTACCTCCCTTCGCTTCAGATCTGCCCTATCCTTGTACTTGGAGACAGTTTTCTCTAACTGAAGCTTGACCTGATCATGTACTGTTTTCATGGTAGCAGCAAAGTCTTCTCCTAGAGCACTCCTTTTATCCCATCCTTGGAGGTCTTTGAGTTCAAGTGGTCCTCTTGGGTGGAAACCATAAACTATTTCAAAAGGGCTTTTCCCAGTACTTCTGTTTCTTGAATCATTATAAGCATATTCAGCTGACTGATCACTAAATCCCATGCCAATCCATGCTGTTTGGTAAGGCATCTCAAAAGGTTTCCCAAGGACCTATTAACAACCTCAGTCTGACCATCAGTCTGGGGATGGTAGGCTGATGAGAAAGACAACTGTGTGCCCAATTTTCTCCATAGGGTCCTCCAAAAATGACCAACAAATTTGGAGTCTCTATCAGTAACAATTGATAGGGGTAAACCATGAATTCTGACCACCTCTCTGAAAAAGAGACCAGCAATATGAGATGCATCATTTTTGCATTTGCATGGCACAAAATGAGCCATCTTACTGAACCTATCCACAATGACAAAAACACTGTCTACACCCCTTGCTGTCCTAGGAAGACCAAGCACAAAGTCCATACTAATGCTTTCCCAAGGTCTAGTGGGAATGGGCAGTGGTTGGTACAAACCAGCATTAGAAGATATACCTTTGGCCTTTTGACATATGGTACAGCTCGCAACATATCTCCTTACATCTGTCTATACCTTGGGCCAATAATAGAACCTGGTGACTTGTTCCAAAGTCTTGTTCAACCCAAAATGTCCTCCTAAGGCTCCATTGTGCTTCTCCTTGATGATATTGTCCCTCATTGAACATTTAGGAACACACAACAAACTACCTTTAAATAGGAGTCCTTCTTGCAGCACAAAATCAGAATACTCACCATGAAAAGTGTTAGCCAAACTTGCACACACTCCATAGGCAGCCTTGAAATCTGCATCATCCTTGTACAACTCCTTTAGACATTCTAGACCCATATGTTCCATTTGTACTTCCTGTATGACCAGTATCCTTCTACTCAAAGCATCTGCCACTTTGTTGGCAACACCTTTCTTATGCTTAATAGTGAAGGTATAGGCCTGCAATTGTTCCATCCACTTGACGTGCCGATGATTCAACTTTTCTTGACTATTTAGGAAGCTAAGAGCATGGTTGTCAGTAAAAACAATGAACTCTTTTGGAAGTAAATAATGTCTCCATTTTTTCAGAGCTTGCACCATTGCATACAACTCTAGGTCATAGGTAGAATACCTATGTTTGGCCTCATTCAACTTCTCTGAAAAGAATGCTACTGGATGTCCTTCCTGACTAAGAACAGCACCTATGGCCTGTTGGCTTGCATCACATTCCACAACAAATACTTTGTCAAAATCAGGGAGTACCAACGTAGGTAACTCAGCCACTTTTTGTTTCAACAGTTCAAAACTATCATCTGCTTGTTTTGTCCATTGAAATTTACAATTCACTCCACCCTTGATGGTATTGAGAATAGGAGCACTTATGTGACTGAATCCTTTAATGAACTTCCTGTAAAAAGTTGCCAAACCATGAAAACTTCTTACATCTCCTACTATCTTAGGAGTAGGCCAATTGAGAATAGCCTCAATTTTTGTAGGATCCATTTTCAAACAGCCATTGGAAATCACAAATCCAAGATACACTAGTTCAGTTTTCATAAAATCACATTTATCCAAGTTGATCATCAACTTACTCTCATGCAATTTCTTTAACACCTGTCCAAGATGCTTCACATGCTCTTCTTTGGTCCTGCTGAAAATCAATATGTCATCAAGATAAACAATAACAAATTTTCCAATAAATTCTACAAGTACCTCATTCATCAACCGCATGAATGTGCTTGGAGCATTACTGAGACCAAATGGCATAACAAGCCACTCATAGAGACCTTCATTTGTTTTGAAAGCAGTCTTCCATTCATCTCCCTGCCTTATTCTGATCTGGTGATAACCAGATTTCAAATCAATCTTGGAATAGTAACATGAACCACCAAGATAGTCCAACAGATCCTCAATTCTTGGCATAGGAAATCTATACCTTATGGTGATCTTATTGATAGCCCTTGAATCTGTGCATAATCTCCATTTGCCATCTTTCTTAGGAGCAAGTACACTAGGGACTGCACATGGACTAAGACTTTTCCTAATCAAACCTTTCTCCAAAAGTTCTTGAATCTATCTACCTACTTCTTCATTCTGCTTTGGTGTCAACTTGTAGGCAGATTTGTTGGGTAATGTGGCTCCAGGAATCAAGTCAATCTGATGACTTATGTCCCTCATAGGTGGTAAGGAGTTAGGAGTATCCTCTACCACAAGATCTTGGTACTTATCCAGTAATTGTTGCACTTCCAATGGAATCTCCTTCTGTTGTTTGCTTTGCTGATTGGATACAGGCTTCATCATCAGTGCATACCCTTGGGTATCCCTCTCCTTCATGAGTTGTAGGAACTCTTTGCCACTCACTAACATGACACTGTTGTCATTGCTCTTCTCTCCAACCTGCTCTGGTAAGGGATCCATCTGAAACTTCTTACCATTCTTGGTGATCATATATGTATTCTTTTCACCATCATGATGTGTCTTCACATCATACTGCCAAGGTCATCCAAGAAGAAGGTGACAAGCATCCATAGGAATAATTTCACATAGCACCTTATCCCTATAATCACCTAGTTCAAACTCTACCCAAGTTTGTTCTTCCACCAAATAGTTCTGATTCTTATTCAACCAAGATATTTTGTGAGGATTAAGATGGGGTAATCTTTTCAATCTACACTTTTCTACCATTTCAGTAGACACTACATTTTCAGTAGAACCTAAATCAACAATGATTTTACAGAGCTTACCATATGCTATTCCTTGGGTTCTGAAGAGATTCTTCCTTTGTGGGGGCTCCTGCTTCAATGGCATCTTCACGAGGGTCCTCTTAATCATCATATTCTCTCCTTCAAGCACTGGTGCAGCACTACCAATTGGTGAGTTTACACTTTGACAATCATCCTCCTGCAATAGTTGGTTCCTTCTCCCACCATCATGAGAGCTAGATGCCTTCTCAGGGCACTTACTTGCAGTGTGGCCTACTTGATTGCAGTTGTAACATCTTCCAGTGAAGACTCCACGTCCTCTGCCTGCACCACCACCTCCTCCTCTGCCATTAGGTCTTCTCCAACCTCCGAAACCACCACCTTTTTGTTCTGTATCAGAACGTGATTCTTGTTGACTTGAACTTTCACCTTTGTTTGGCTGTCCTCTGCCAAAATTACCTCTTCCTCTATTGTTCCTGCCACCTCTTCCTCTATTATTTTGATCACCTCTCCTTTTCAGTTTATCCTCTGCCCTAGAGGCTAACTGAAAACATTCATCCACAGTCTTGGGAACCACCATACTGAACTCATCCTATATATTATACCTCAGACCATCCAGGTATCTGGCCACCATCTCTTTTTCTTCTTCTCTGTGATTGGCCCTCATGCTCAATCTGTGGAATTCTTCAGTGTATGTAGCCACGTCCATATCTTTCTGCCTAAGATGATTAAACTTTCTGATAGTCTGCAGATCATAATCACATGGTAGAAATTTGGCTCTCAGCATGGCCACCATTCTGCTCCACTTGGTGATTGGACTCTTTCCAACCTTCTCCCTTTCACATTGAGTGTAGTTCCACCAAACCAATGCAGAACCTCTCAGTCTGGTCTTTGCAAACTTTACTTTCTTACTGTCACTATACTCTTTGAAGTCAAAGTAATTACTTATGGCTTCAATCCAGTCCACAAGAGTATCTCCATCCATTTTCGGATCACCACTATCTCCATGACCCTTGAGTGCATTTAGAAATGCCTTTTGATCAGCAGTCATACCTTCTCCTTGAGGATTCTCCCCAGTTTCTCCTTCTTCGTCCTCTTCTGACTCAGAAGTGCTTCCATCCTTCTCTTTGGATCTTTCTTCCTTCAATCTCTCTTCGAGCATTTCTTCCACCATCTTCTGGATGGCTGCTTTGCTCATCGTCTTGGGAGGCATTGTGCTAGCCTCTATTTCTATCTCCAATTCTTCATCTGACATACACGGCTATGATTTAGAATATTGGCTCTGATACCAATTTGATGCAGAGTGCCAGCAGAAGCGGATGAAGATTGACTATATCTTCCCTATCGGCAAGAGGTCTCCCAAGTTCTCACCGATATCCCCCGTAGCGGTTCATTGCCTATCGGCAACACCTCATACTATCGGACCACAAGAAATTTCTTTAAGCCGATATACTCCGTCACTCTGATGACCAATCTTCGTCGGCCAGACTTCCTCCTTCGGCGAAGCTCCTTTCACCTACGCCGACACCTTGTCTCTCGCCGATATCGTCAGGCACATCGGCCAGATCCTCCGCTTCGGTGAGACTCCAGTTCACAGCCCCGATGGTTCATCTCATTCCGATGATTCTCTATCGGCGAGACTTCTTGAACTCCTCCCGATGAGCTTCTATCGGCGGGACTCTAACGGTCGCCATGACTTCTTCGGCTTCCCCCGACGAGGTTCCTCACGCCGATACTCTTTATCGGTGATACTCTGAGGATGTCTCACCGATCGGTGAAACTGTATACCGTCGGCTAAGTGTATTTTCCTTAGCCCAATATCGTTTCTCTCACCGATGCGAATAACAAAGGTATGTGTCTCCGACTTATACCAATCTTCGACAAGATGTAGAGTCTTTCACGCCGATGGATTCCCAACTGTTCTGTGACGCCGAACCAGAATTCCCTTCGACAGAATAATGGAATTAGGCCGTTTCATATATCAAACCATCGATCACTTGTAGCAATCTGATCCCACAGCAAAACTATCCAATTTCACTCCGATTTCCTGACTAGCCACATGACGATGTCTAGTCGAACTTGACTGAGTTCACTGGCTTCCTGGGTAAGAATTCAACAACAACAAATGTGAGAAGTCTTTCCCCCATCACACTGATACTATACAGGGCTTCAGTGGACAGAGGAAAGGGCCTCCATGTATGAATCAAAACCCTACTCCTAGGTTACGAACTAGCCACTGTGGAACCGTGGGTTTTACACCGTCTGCACACTACAGAGTCACTATGGATTGACAGATAGCATCCGGTTAGGGTTCCAATTGCAAAATCAGGATAAAGATATCAAATCACTAAGAACAACCAAGAAAATCAACACAGATCATACCCAAAACTCTCTTTATTCAGTTATCAAAAAGAACTTGTTGTAATACACACTTCTCTCTCTTGCTCCGTGTGACATACAACCTGCCTCTAAAGAAGATGTAGAGACAGCAGTTATCCCGCCAACCGTGCAAACTGATTTTCAAATCAGTTAGCCGTTGGTTTACCCTTCATACAAGCAAATCACTTGTTTGCCTTGCACAATTACATTCATGGGACCAAATTGACCCTTATTACAAAATGAAATGGCTTAAGAGCCTTATGAGAAAACAAAAGAAAAGATAACCTGGCACTACAGAGAATGTGCTCCTGCACCAGCTCTACTTAGAGAGATTGTATAGATAACCTTGCCTGGGCTATAGACGCCTACTGGCAACAAGGCTCTATCCAGGTTGGCTATGAGGGATGATCTCCAACTATGTAGTTTATCATTAGTTACTTATGTTTTCAACTTGCTTTCAAGATGAGGATAATTAATCATTTGCACACACATGATCCTTTGTTAGTATTGTTACCATGATAAAATTTTATCATTTAGAAGACCATGATGCTTGTAATTAGAAAGAATTAGAATACTATAGATAAATGTGATCACATCACTTGAATCATTGGAATTTGATGTTTTCTTTGGTGGCAAGTTGTTGTGTGGTTACACAACATGCCTCATTTTGACTTGACAAAACAGGGACCCAACTTTTGCTTGGCTTCTTCTGTGCTTTCTGGCGGTTTGGTAAAAGTAAGTCATGTGGATCATCATGCAAGGAGGACTAGGTAAGTCATCATCATGAGGTCAGTTTGCCAAAGGTCATATTTCATTCCAGTAACCTCATATTTAGATAGAGCATCAAATTTCATGCAGGTTTGCCTTTTACATCACCTTGAGATTCATTAGGATCTAAAAGTTATGAATGGTCAAAGTTTGAGTCAAACCTGATATTCATAGGGGGAGGATCATATTTTGTAACATCAGTCATATTATAGAGGGTTATCCTGATCTAATTTATCACCTGATAATTCATGCGATCCAAATATCTGGACGTCAATTTTAGGTAATAGTGACCTTTACCCGTTAATAGCCTTATGTTTCCCGCGAGGATCATATTTCTCAATGTAACCCGATATTTCTCAATATCCTCCTGACGTGAAATATCCCCCTAAGCTATTATCCTGATGACGTCATTTGATTTCGATAAACAAAGAAACTAACATGACAATGATGTCACCATCACATTTACTTCTCGGGGGCATATTTCCTAAACATGATCCTGCTCGCATAACATGACGATGACGTCATGGCGCCATAGTGATATAATGAGCGAATATCTGGATGACGTCATCCTGATATTTTGAGAGAGAGAGGTTATGGTCTATTCGGTCATCATCATTTTTTGTAACATCACCCGATATATTAAAATATCCTCCTGATGTATTAAGTATGACCTGAGGGTGCATTCATCACCCGATCTTGTCGAAGATAGTTTTTCCTCTTGGGGAGGATGATCACATTGCACTCGGGATGATATTTGCGAATATCACCCCAATATTCGAATATCATCCCAATATCTAAACATCACCCTGCTCCTGTTGCCGCCATTGACATTTATTGCGCGTAGAGGTGGTAGGTAGTTCCCGCTGACCACAAAACTTGATGAAACACCTAGTGAAATCCTGAGTTTCCGTGCTAAAGATCAATGAATAAAATCTAATACGTTAGGGCTTGCCCTAATTTCACCCTAATTGCAAGGTCAAAAGGTAAATTCACCATCAGTTTCACACTTACCTTGCAAGAAAATCATTTTTACAGAGCACTAGCTTCCAAACCCCATATAGGCGATACTTGTACGAATGGAGCTTATAGACAGGAAGAAGCACGTGATTATCATCAGAAGTACGAGCATTTCCAGAAAACCATTGGTATAGGGGGATCTGCATAACCAGGTAAGTAATTGAAACCCTCATCATGTTGCTTCTGTATAGTCAGGTATGATGTGCAGGTGTCAGTTTATGCATCCCGTGATAATAAAATACTAAATGAGTATAGTATGCATGATGTTAGTAAAGATAAAATGTTATCTGTATGCATGTGAAGATCCATTGTAAGACAAATTTTGTGAATTACAGATTTCCATGGCTGACAAGAGGTTAGCTAAGTGTGAGGCTGAGTTCAGCAAGCCTATGTTCGCATCTCCTAGGGGCATCCTGTTCAAATATGGTGCCATAATAGATACACATCAGGGGAGTACTGATTTGGAGGCCTGGTTCGCCAAGATGAATGATGAGAAGAACAGAAGCCCCCTGTTGGATGCAATGTTCATGTCTAGATTGTGGAATGTGGTCGGTTTTCCATACTCCATGGAGTCTCCTGAGCTGGTGATTGAGTGTGCACGGAATTACAATCTAGAAACCAGACAAGTGGTGAAGCATGGAAGAATATATGCAAACCTGTCTATCAAGGGTCTTTCCAAGACATTTGGACTGCCATTAGGCAGGAAGGTTAATAGTGTAGATTTGAAGAAATCTGAAGTTGAGCATGAAAATAATAAGAAACAGGCCAAGAAGAACATGTATCAATGGAGGGCCAAGAATAGCACATATCCTGTGGTTGCCAAACTTCCTGTGCACTTGTATAAATATGATTTTGATGAGGAATATCAGTACATGATTGCATTGCTTAGTAGGGTGACAGGCTAGCCTGATGCTGGTAGTTTTAAAAACTGGATGTACGGTGTTATCATGATGTGTATATATGTAGACATCAAGCCATTATGGGGCCAGTTGATAACTGATGCTCTACATGAGCAACTGACGAACCTGGGAGGTTCAAATTGTTCCTTTTACATGACATACTACATTGTCTACTCCTGTGCTTACAAAGGCACATTTGATGCACTGGTTACAGATGGAAAGGTTACAGGCACAATCAATGCTGTACATATTTGGGATCATCATCCCCAATTGTAGAGAGTTAACTACCTCCAGGATTATAAACTGGTAAATGATGCATTCTCTATGCATCTGGTGAGAACCATGGAGGAGGACAGGACAAAGAGATTGAGCATGGAAGCTCAAGAAATAATCTATAGGCATGGAGCCTGGTACATTCAATTTGCTACTTTTTCCTACATGAGAATTGAGGGCTTTGAAGGACATCCCCTCATGCTGCCAAGATACCCCACTGATGTAGTGGTATTAATGGAATTCATAAGGCAAAGCTCCACAATGTTGAAAACATACAAGGATGCTCATAAGTTACCACCCATTTTGTTTCCAGTAACCATTGGCTGGTACATGTGCCCAGACTCAAAAAGTATCAAGAAGGTGATGGTGAGTTTGAACAAAATGCAATTGCAGCCATTCCCACTGATAAGGCAATATGATCCTTATGGAAGGATGCAGAAAATAATAGGGAAACCTATTCATCAGAGACACCTAGAAGACTTCTGGGCGGATTGTGAGGATGAAGCAGAAGCTAGAAGAAGAAGATATCAAAGGTTGACATTGAATCAAATTAAAACCTTTGACTGCATCCCCATTCCTCAACAGTTGAAAAAGGATGATGGCAGGATAATGGCAGATGAATATGAGGAAAAGAAAATATATAATGATACCATATCTACACCTGATCTGACTATACAAGAGGACATATCCTTGGATCCTTTCATTGCCAGGACCTTACAGCTAACCCAAGCTTGGCTTGATGAACAAATTGAGGCATTGAAGAAGAAGGGTGTTGCCATCACTGTGGACAACAAGAAGAAAGGACAAGATATTCCTGATGAGGAATATGATGATTTTATAACTGAAAAGAGGAAATCTAAAGGAGACAGACTGCCTCCACAACAACAACAAAGCAAAAGGCCCCCTAGGGGTAAGAAAGTTGATAATGAACCCAAGGGGGTGATCATTGAAAGGGCAGTGTTTTCGGCTGAGGAGGCAGCAGCATCAGGATCAAGATCAGGATCAGCATCACCTCCATGGACAAGGAAACTGAAGTCCAAGAAAGATTGGCCAGCAGGGGCAATAGTTACTGAGACCCAAGAGGAGGGTCAATCCTCATTAAAACCAATAGAAGAGGATATCCTTATGGAGGAAGAACCTGAAGAAGAGGAGGCCCATTTTCTATTCAAAAGGAAGAGAAGAGCCCCACAGGTGGTGGTAGCTACCCCTCCTAAGAAACCAAGAACTTCCATGAGAGGGGAAATAAGGCAATCCCCTATAACTTTGAAAGGGGTAGGTAGTGAAGTTTTCCAAAAGGAATTTCAGCACAATGTTCCACTTCCTACCATTGTGAAGTTCAAGACTGAACTTGCAGAAGAGCAGATGAAAGAAACCTCGCCAGGAGGCAATATCTCATTGAAGGAAATAATTAATCTATCTGATGATGAGGTTGTGAAGGAAGTAGCTTCACAAAAGATGGAAACCCTTGCTACAGGTACACAAATGACTCCTCATAAGGCTCCGTCAGTACAAACAATACTAGAGGAAATAAAGCAAGTGGAATCCGAAAAGGAAAAGACTCCAGAGAAGGTAGCCCAAGAAATAGGGCTGGATACTTTAATTGCACAGGTGACAAGTCCTGCAGTAGTGGATTTGAAAGTTACACAGGATGTAAGCCCAGAATATCCAGCAGGTACACCTGATAGAGGACAACATATAGGAGAAGTGAAGATGGCAGAACTAGAGGGCCATGCTTCAGAAATGAGCCAACAGGATACATCAGTAAAACTTGTTATGGTAGAAGTTCAAGAAAAGAAGGCTGATGAGAAGGATGTAGTGAAAATCCTACTTCTAAGGTTCAGGAAGTAAGCAGTGCAGGTGCAGAACAAGTAGTGGTTTTAGAACAAACACTGGCACCTAAGGAGGATTCCGCAATATCCATTGCTGTGAATGTGCCTCAACAAGAGGAAAAGTTAAAAGTGGATGAGGTAATAACGAAGATCATGATCATCATATTGACGCATCTCAAAATCCTCCACCTCAGGATGATGCTCCTTTAGAAAAAGAAGTTCCTCAATAGGAGAATGTACCACAGGATTGCCCTCATGACAAGCATCATAAGAAGAGACAAGAAAATAACCTTCTCCATCACATATGCTGACGGATACAGGAGATCAACGTGAACAACATGATGATGTGGAGAAACATGATCAGGTACCTCAATGGTTAGAAAAGGAAGTTAACACAAAGGTAGATTCTATAATTCAAGAATTTGATGTATCCACCTTGTTTTCTGAAAATATAATAAAACCAAAGAGGAAGGCCAGAATGACTTCGGCCATTAAAAGGGATCCCACAACTGGAAGAAGGACTGCACAAATTGCAATTCCTACTATTGAGAAAGAGAAAGGTAAAATTACTCTAGGGGAATTCCAGATTAATACAATTGACTTAGGATTTGCAAATGAAGACCAAGAGCGTCAAGAAGGTAAAGATATTATAGATTCTTTGATTCAGAAAGTGAAGAGGGAAAAAGAGAAAAATAAGAAACACAAAGAGCACATTGCTCAGTTGCATGCATATATAGGAAGGTTAACTAATCCTGAGGATAGTTCCATTGATCATGCAGTCCCATTGACTGCTATTTCCCAAGAGGAGGTGAATAAATTGGATCTCATGAAACATGAGTCCTCCATATTGAGAAAGTGGATCTATTCCACATTTGATACTGCAGAAGAAGTGGTAAAGGCCTCTTTGAAGAGGTGGGGTACTCTCAGTGACTCCAGGAAAAAGGTAGACAAGTTGCAGATGCAGACAGGTAAAAGGTCGTTCCAATTAGAGAAGACATTGGATATCCTGGGAGAAATAAAGAGGTTAAATCCTCAATTACTCATCAACAGGTAGGTGCTGAATAATAACACTACATTATTGGTAGATATATGGTTTAAGGACATTCAATTTGAATGTGATGTCCTAAAAAGATGCAACAATAAGCTAAGGGAGATCAACATAAAATTGCATGACATGATGTCCTTTGAGGCAGAAATTTTGGAAACACTGGAAGGAAAAGTGGAAGGGAAGATAGATAATCAAGATGAAGAGTTTGCAATCCAAGCTCTACACAGTAACTTCCAATTTGTTGCTGATGATCCATTAGGCCAACTGATAGAAGAAGTCATGGATAAACTGGTGAGTACCAAGATGAAAATGGAACATTATAATGAGACACAGAAGAAATAAACTAGACAGCATCAGAAACAAATACCAGGCACATAAACACGCCATCACCAAAGCGAAGACACAGGATGGTGGAGAAATAGATAAAATCATGCAGTTGTATGAACAGGTCCGGATCATCATGCAGCCTCATATACAGGGTTGTCATCATCAAGATGATGAGGGTTCAGAAAGTGATGCACCTGATGATGGAGCATATGAGTCAGATAAAGTAGATGATGATGCATCATGAAGTAAATATCAGCATCTGATACTTAGCAAAAATAAGTATCTCAGATAGTTGCTAGCTGGCAACTTGTGCCATTTTGATAAAGTTGACAAAGTCAAAAGGAAATTCTGACCGTAGATATTCATGGATAAATCAAGATTGTAGATCTTTTGTAACAGATTCCTCACCTTGTTCTATAAAAGGTGCAGGAATGCCTCATTTCAAACATTCGAAACTTAATTGAAATCCGTCTGCTGAAATATTCAGGGTCATTTCAAAGCTTTTTTGTATACATTTATATCCTTGCATACTTAATGAATGAGAAAACTGTTTGATTACAATTCATAGTAAATCTTGAGTAATCAGTGTGTGAATTCTGGATATATGTTGTGATTTGTTGCATCCCTTGGAGTGCATGTCTACTTGCATATGTTGTTTTCATACAATTCCTTTGAAGTTAGCATCAACTGTATCTAGCTGTGGAATGTCCTAGTGAACATATGGTTTGGTTTTCTTCTCTTCATGACTGTATCTGATGTACATGTGGTTCAATCGCTGAAGGTTCAACATTAATTTGAAGCATTTCTTTCAATTTCTTTAAATTTCAGAGCATTTCACTATCATAATTGCAAATAATTGATAATCTCAAGAAAATAATACAAATATGTGGACATCTCGTAGATAATTGAAAATATTTAGCATATTTGAAGCTAAAGCATGTATAATTGGTAACTATCATGCAAATATTTGAGTACAACTACATCATTTGATCAAACAACTGTATAAAATGACCTCTCTGTGAAGAATCTTTGCAGAAACAATGTCATGATGATGAACTCAACGTAAGGCCCCAAAATAGAAACAGCAACACACATCAACCACTGAGTAACGTTAGATGATTAAGACCTAATCACCGAAGACTTGGGATCATGAATTCTCTGAATTCATTGTATCTTTCAAGATGAATAAAGGTTAATGTGTACTTTTATTCTATGCTTGTTTGTGACTAACATCATGACCAAGAGTAGGCCTTAACTATTTCATCACTTAGGATTAAGTTCCAAACACCAAAACTTACCGTACACACATCATACTGTTATGTCAGCTAATACCACTGGTTTACTTCCTCTATCAGATAGCAACTTTTACTGTGGACCACAAGATGCTTCCAAAATCATATCAAACATTCTTTACACACCACAAATCATACCTTTAGAATCACAAGATGAAATATTCTTATGTGGCAAAATGCAGACCACTGAAACACATGCCTTGTCACAGTCACACTACACCATACCAAGTAGAGATACTTAGGCATTCATAATTGACTCTCTGATGGAACTTAGAACTTGTAACTCTAGATTTGGATAGTTCAAACACATGTTTACAACACCTCAAAACCACATAACAATATATGTAATAGCAAAGGAATGCGGACCAATTTAGTTAAGTGTTCTGTTATTATTTCCTCTGCTCATTGAACTGCCAAACCTAGACTTCTTGAAGATGAACTTCTGGTAGTCATCAAATACTAAAATTTTTGACAATTGATCATCTAAGGACTGTGAACAACATACCTGATCCACATGATATGATCTTCTACTGCAGACCAATGTCATCCATTATACTATTGCTTTGTCGCTATCTCCTGTATACTACTAACACTTAGCCAAAATAGCTAAGTCTTCTTCTCCAGAACAAACCACTATTCTAATCTTGTTTCTTTGCTTGTTGCCATCAATGACAACATATTTAGAAATCATACACAAGTTTCCAACAATCTCCCCCTTTGGCATTGATGGCAACACTTGATTTGAAAAACTTCTTACAACTCCCCCTATATCTTTATACACTGCTCCCCCTGTCTTCATGCTTCTTTTATTGTTTTTCAAAATTGTTTTTCACATGCTTCATTTCTTCTCCTCCTTTGACATCAATGGCAAAGGTGTATGATACAAGGATATGTAAAAGTTGCCAAAAACTATTTTTCTACTATGCTGCATATATATAAGTGATGTCAAAAATGCTTATAGTTGTTGTTCTTGGAGAATATCTTTATAGATTGTCTTCAGTTGCACCATCTCTTCATCCCAACTGGTATTAGCATCACTCAAAATTAGTATGTGTCCATTAATTTGGGACACCAAATCTTATGCTTTCTTTACTGTGTCAGGAGCTTCAAAAATTTGCCTTGTCTTTTTTGTCATTGTTATTAATTTGGTTGGAGAAGCAATTTTGAAACTTTCTACCTCCTTGAACTGACTCATTCTATGCTTTGAGATTTCCCTCTATATCTGTAGCTTATGTATATTAGAATGAATGGTTTCAACTTGAGCCCTTTGATTACCAATAGCATCTTTTGTCGGATCAGAAGATCAGGATATCTTCATTATCTGAGCTTCCCATTTATCTATTTTATCTTTTATATCCTTAGTCTTAACCAGCCATGTGAGACAAAATTGATACAATTCATTCGCTTCTTTGAGGGCTAACTATGTATTTTATATGCTTTTATCTAACAAAATTTTAGATTGAGAAGCCTTATATTTTAGCTCCACCAATCTCTTGCTGTCTATTTCAGCTCTTACCCTTTTATCAGCAGCTTTCTCAAATGATTCAAAATGGAAATTCATAGACTCTATAAGCTTTTCCATATGCTCTATGGGAGAGAGTGTTCTATCTCTCTAAACTCTAGGCATAATCTTTTCAAATATGTTTATTGCTTCACCAAGTAGCTCACTGTCTTTCATGTGAGATTTTATTATTTCTTCTTGAGCAATTACTTGGAACATTGTGCCCAATTTCAATTTTTGTAAGGGAGACATAATGGTCAAGTCTATTTGTCCTTGCAGTAAATCTGATGTGTCTGTAATTTAAGCTTCTTTTTGCTTCAACAGAAATTCCCTTAATGAATCAATTGTGTCTTTTTTTATCTCTTCACCATGAGACACAACAGCTTCTTGTCTTTTCAGAGGGAGATCTTGAATGTTTTCTTGTTCATTTCCTTCAGGATCTAGAGCAGGAATGTCCATAATTTGTTCGTTTCTCTCTTTTCTCTACTCTTCTTGTTCCTCAAAGATATCTTGTTCAGGGACTGTCCTTGCTTCTTCAGACCTCTTCTCTTTTTCAACCTCTTTAATTTGTTTATCCAAAGGAACTATTTCACTTTGTTCTATATTCACCTCCTCTTCACTCCTTGTGCTCACTGGATGATTAACTATACTTTGCTCCAAGTTCTATTCCACATTTGTCTCCAGAATTATATTGTTACCACCAACATTTTGTTCCTCTTCATCAATATCAACAATGGTTGAAATTTGTAGCTCATGTAGCACTCTTAGTGTTATCTCCTTTGTCTCCTTGACCACTTTCTTAGTTTCACCAGACATCAGGGCATTAACTGTTTTCATGGTTCTAAATTCTTCACTTAGCCATTTGGTAACCTTGGCCTTTTCTTCTCTTGTGATGTCCAGACATAGTTTTATCAATACATGTTCCTTTATTTCAGCATCTTTAGCCATGGCCCCTTCTTTTCTTGCTAACATTATGCTACCCAAACTATCTGGTAATTCATCTATAACTTCAATCAATGTTTTGCAAAACATGTCTAAGTATCTTACAATTGTTGTTTCAATGGTTTTCTTGTCAGTATCAATTCTTTCATCATACATGTCAACCATAGGTTTTAGAGTACCATGTTGAACAAATGCGTTGACCATTGCTTCCAAGGATAATGTTTCTTCACTTTCAATCTTTCAATCTTCCTTCTTCTTCTTACCGGAGGAGGTTTCCTCTATTCTTGCCCATTTTATTTCAGTCTCCTTGTCTATCCTTGCTTTTTCTCCTCCCTCATTTTCACCTAGGCTTACATATACTCTTTTTGTAGCCTTTGTTTTCTTTCTTGTCTTCTTCTCAGGTATCTCCTTTTCAGCACTTGCAGCCTTTGTTTTTGCAGTAGAGGGTCCGAAACTCTTTGAAGTAGCTATAGAGGTAGATGCTCTTGTTCTTCTTGTAGAGCCAGATCTAGGATTCTCTTTTTTAGTTTTCTCCTCTTCCTTCTTCTCTGGGGATTTTGATGTTGTCCCTTATGGAGTACTTGTGGCTCTTGAAGCCATTGCCTTTGTTCTATCTTTGCTTATTTCTTCATTTATAAATCCATGGCTCTTGACAAATTCCTCTACCATTTTCTTTGTATTCTTCTTTATTTCAGGTTGTTTGTGCTCCATGTGCACTTTGAGAGATAGTTCCTCATAAGTCCCAAACCTTTCTTCCTTGGGATCGCTAGGCTTGCTTAACATTAGATCTGCCAAACCAATCAGGACTTCTTCCATCACCTCATAACCCATTGGTGGGATCCAAATTGTTCTAGGTTCAATAGCCTCCATGAGGCATTTGTCCTTATCTACCATGACCACTATTTCCTTCTCATACTTCTTTACAACATTTTTAGGGATCCGACCCCTATTCTACATTTTATTTTGAAAATTCTTGAAATATCCCCATAAGACTACATCTGTTTGTCTATATTTCCCAAACTACTTAGGTGATTTCTGATTTGTGCAACTACACGTGCATGATCAAGCCAACCAATGTTCCCCATGCCAAGTAGCTCTCTTAGGAAGTAGAATAATAGACAAGTGATCAAAGTTCCATATTTGAAAGGATATTTTGTTTCTTTTGTTCTTTCAAATTCTCCATTAGTTCACCCTGGAGCAATTCACATAGGTCATAATCTGTGTTATTTTTTACCATGTCATATATTGTGTATATAGTAGTTGTAGACACATAATTTGCCCTGTTGGAGAAGTAGACTTTGTATCCAATGACCATTGATGCAAACCTGACTGTTGGATCCTCAATGTCATTTATGGTGTGAGCTCTCTTACCAAATTTAGCTCCTGTCAGCTACATTACCACATTGTTCTTCATTTTCTTCAAAGCTGAAACCTTTCCGGTGGAGTACATACTAGTTACAGCCTTGATGGATTATTTTGTTATTATTAATGGCTCATCAAGCCATAGAAACTCATCATGAACCCTACTCAAGATGTACCTAATCTAGGCATCATCTGAGATCACAGAAAAATCCAACCAGGTATCTAATTTCTTCTCATTCAGAACTTTGTATTCTTCTTTCAATACAACATTAATAGTAGTCAGTTCATCCAAGTACAATTTTCCTAGTTTCATGTGATCAT
The DNA here is from genome assembly GCA_027924645.1 of Cunninghamia lanceolata. NCBI lineage: Eukaryota > Viridiplantae > Streptophyta > Pinopsida > Cupressales > Cupressaceae > Cunninghamia > Cunninghamia lanceolata. The sequence continues at coordinate 4,480,801 of BSBN01001253.1, read as the reverse complement.
ATTCCTCTAGGTTAGCAAGAATGTATGCCCTAACATCTTCCATATGCATAACACCATATGACACTTCTGAAAATGCACCATCAGGGTCAACTTCCATTTATTTGAAAGGATGTTTCTTAAATTTTGGATGAGGCCTTTCTATGATCTCTATTACTCGTGGGACCGACATTTTTCTACAATAATTCAAACAATTTAACAAAGAGTTTCAACTATAAATACCTCTTTTCACCGAATTAGGGTTTATTTGCTTTGAATCACTAGAAATCGTTGAAATTACTTAGGGTTCTGCTTCAGATCTTCTTGAATACTTGCAAACTTGCGTGCAAACTGATTATTCCTTTGAATGTGAGACTTTTATTCTTTATTCACCAAAACCTAATTGCAATAAATGCCAACTTCCAAAAAGTTGTCAAACACTTCATTGTCGAGCATAGTCAATCTAGATTACTTTACAATGTACCGCATTAAATATTTTTCTACTAGTAAATTCTTCAAAAGATTCAACAAATTTCTCTTTAACTCATATCCTTCTGCTAGATCTCAACACCAACTATCTAGCTAGGGGATCAAGATTTTTCATTAAAGCTTCCCCTAAGCTAGAGCTCCCAATTTACTTCCCAGAGGAGGTGTCTACACCAGTGATTGGTGTAGATCCATCCTTGACCTCATGTACCTCCTTCTTAACCCATATTTGATTCATCTCTTTCTTGATCTCTATTAGATCTACCTATGAAGGGTGAAATGTGGAATTAATCAAATCAATAACAAACCCAATACATCAATAAAATATGAAGGTAAAAATGATTTAATAATAAAGAGGGGATACTTACAACCTTTACCTTACGCCTTCCATTGCTCGCCTTTTCTTTCTTGATCTTGATGGAGATGAACTCAGGAAGCTTGCTTCCTCGCTTCGATTCCTCAAGACGACAAGGAGAAGTTGGCTCTAATACTTGTTGTATTTGAAGGTGAGCTTCAAACACAAAATGTGAGTGGATGATAATGAAGTGCTATAAAGATGTGGTGCCAATGGTGCGCTATATTTCCTGCAGCATAAGTTTACTCAAATGATGGATATTGAAATGATGAAATAGAGGGTGGTATTTATAGAGTTGGGTGAGGGAAGATCAATGGTTGAGAAGAAATAAGAAGATCAATGGAGGATAATGTTCATGCAAACATGCACAAATAGAAGAAGGACATGTGTCATTCAAAAAGAAGCTTTGTTGAGTTAAATGCTTTCTTGATGAGGATGAGTTTTCATTTTCTTAAATTAGAATTTATTTTTCCAATTTAAGAGCAAAGTTGCTTTAAAGTTGCTTTAACTCAACTTTTGCTTTTGTGTGACAAGAGGAATATATTTTTAGAAGATATTGAAGATTTTTTAGAAGATAAGAAAGTATAATTAAATAAATAGATTTATTTAATTATTTGTAAATAATTTGGAGGAATAAAATAAAATATTTAAATATATTTTATTTTTGTGAAGATTTAAGATTTTATTTAAATAAAATTGCATTTTATTTAAATTTGGAAGAATAAAAGATTTTAATTAAATAATTAAAATTATTTAATTATTTTAGAAGAATAAAGTTGATGTAGATTAATTAAATAAATGTAATTTATTTAATTAAATGAGAGGAAGTGAATCAAATAAATAAATAAATTTATTTATTTATTGATAGAGGAATATAAAGATGAAATAAATATTTAAAATATTTATTTAAGTAGAGTCATGTCATTTTTAGGTGTATACATTTTGTCCCTCTTTGATGCAATGTGTTTTACCACGTTGTTTCAAAGAATAAGAATTTTTGACAATGAAACATGCCCCAATTTGCCCCTGGTACAAGTTTAATGACAGGATGCCCCCTCGAGAGATTGGACGGGAAGAAGGCAAAAGGCGTGAGACGGACAATCTCATGAAGAAGAAGGTGAAAAGCGGGTTAGGATGGAGAAAAATGGGATATGGTTAAGAGAAACAGACATGGGAAGTAGTCGCAGTTGTCATACAGTCAGATATGGATCACTTTCTATATATAGCATCTAGGTCCACAAGTTCTATTCATTTGCACACTTGTCCTTAGTTGATTGGTCTTTGAGAGCTTAGGAGAGTATCGCAGCTAGAGCAGTTGACAGAGAGATGGATATTCCGCATGAGGAGCACCGGTTTGAGCAAGTCTGACGGTTCAATCAGCCAGCTGAGGTAGGACCACCGGTATGTAGTTCGTCAAAACTTGCTAAAAGTCATTTATTAGGGCAATAAAATGCTTAGGGAAAAATACTAGGACAGATGCGCTGAACTGTCATTCGGTGCATATACGCTCTGAAATGGCGCATATGCTGCTAAGTGACGCATATGAGAGATCTTATGATGCATATGATAGTTTGGCGCACATATGCTATCAATTGGCCCATCCACTGGGGAATGGTGCATATACGTCAAGGATTGGTGCATTCATGGTGAAGCGGCGCATATGATATGGATCGGTGCATTTTCCACCTAGATCGACGCATTTGCACTAGGAAAATTAGTTGACTTAACGAAATTAACCCAATTGGCACCTTGATTGATGCGTCAATTGATAAGCGATCTCTGAGATTGTCATGAATCTAGTCAAGAGATGATATGCTTGTTTTGATTAATTTGATATGTTAAGTCAATGGCAGGATAGTTTGATTGCTTTGAGTAGGTTTTCTTGGTTGCAAGAGGATATCCGGGATACCCTTATGTCATGAGAGCAGTTCCCTTTTCCGTTATTGCAGCAGTACATGTTGACAGAGATTGACCGTGAGGCACTCAGTGTGATGGGTTTGCATTATGTTTGCTTCATGCCCGAGGTTTGCGTGAACTACGCTATGTTGACTGCATGGGTGGAGTGATTCCACAGTGAGGATGGGACATTCCATCTTCTGACGAGGGAGATGGCAATCACTCTTGCGGATGTGTACCAAATTCGGCACCTCCTTATTTAGGGAGAGTTGGTCAAGTATGAGTCACAGCAGGATACTGGATTAGCCGAGTGCAAACAGGTGTTTGATGACTTAGAGTTGGTGGAGCAGGTGATTTTGTGGAAGGACATTCATGACTGCTATGACTACTTCTCAGGGATAGTGGCGGGATTGATCGGTGGCATAGTATGCCCCGATAGGAGGTCACACGGCTTCTCGATTGGCTGGGGGAGGGTGTTAGAGAGCATGATCACTGATGGGACTCGGTATGCATGGGGTTTGTGCGTGCTTGCATACTTATATAGAGACATGCATCAGGTGGTGTATCACCAAGGAGCCAGTTTGTTAGTAGGTGTGTCTCTCTCGTAGTTCTAGTTGTGGGAGTACATAGCTATCACACGGCCTATATGTCTTTTCCATAGGCAGAGGGGTGAGCTCTATAGTTATGGCTATGCAGGCGTGATTTCCCAGCATAAGCTGGGGAAGCTCGAGTACTAGAGACATGCATTTGATAATGTAGATTAGGTTATCTGGCGCCCATACCTAGACTATGAGGTATGGGATGATGAGGCAGATAAGCCTCCGTACTACTTCCAGACTCAGTGGCTCAATGGCAGGACTAGGTATATTCTAGAGCAACAGATTGTGAGCAGAGTACAAAGAGTTTGGTCGAGTACAGGGTAGGCCACAAGGGCAGGCTTGTTTTGTGATGACCCATGCAAAGAGATACAGGTGGGGTCCTATGGCATCATACGAGTAGGCTTTGATAGACTTTTAGCAAATTCCTCATGTAGCTTGGTCCATGAGGAGGGACATAGTGGATGCGGACATGACACCAGATTACGAGGAGTGGTTCATGGCGCATCCATTCCCCAAATACTCATGGCTGGAAGAGTTAACTCCTCGTATAGATGAGGAGGATTCAGATGACGAGAGTGGAGCCAGCAGGAGGAGAGGAGGACAGAGGAGAGGGAGAGGAGGTCAAGGAGATGATGGAGGAGATGGAGGAGGAGGTGGCAGACCTAGATAGAGGAGGAGGTCTAGGGAGGGACCTTCAGGTTAGCAGGTATTTGCGCAACCATAGGCTACAGGACAGGTGCAAGCATAGGTTCCAACACAATAGGTGGCAACGTAGAGGCAAATGTCACCACCACAATAGGTGGCACAATAGCAAGTACAAGCTCATGCACCAGCACAGTAGGCTCTGTAGCTTGACTTATAGCAACAGGCCATTGTGACATTACAGGGTCAAATTAGGTAGCTGAGGGCCCATCTGAGACCAACCAAGTCTCAGAGAGATGCGGATGCAGGATAGTTGTCAAAGTTATCTAGAGAGAGAGACGTAGCCTTGGCTAGTATGTGAGTGATGAGGGAAGAGAGGGATGTAGCCGTGGCAGCTATGGGTACAATCAGGACCTCCAACTTTTTGGTTTCACAGGTGCAGCAGGCACAAACACAACTGGCCCAAGTTCAGAGTGAGCTTGCTAGAGCATAGGTTCAGGCTTAGTATTACAGAGGTTTATACCACAAGGCAGTGTCAGTGGATCAATGTGCACCCAATTTTAGGAGCCAGTCTGTAGCATCCTAGAGGGCAGGTGGGTCTAGATCTGTAGGCTCAATGAGGGGCCCATAGCAATCAGGGGGAGACAGAGGAGAGGCTAGCATAGGGATCAATGCTCCACGGTAGCAGGGTTTGCTAGACCTGGATACTTGCACCAATTTTTGATTTGATCTACACATTTTTGATGGCTGAGATAGCTTGTATATGTATTATTTTTGCCCCAATACATGTATCACTATCTTTTTGTATCGTGTATACATTGTATGATATGACTCTAAGAGATGGGCAAATATTTTTGATATATTGTACATTTGGATGTGTTTTATGCTTTATATGATGATGCAGTTATTGATGTTCTATATGTAGATATTCTATGTTTATATATTATGGATGTAATCTATCTTAGGATGTTTGGTATATGTGATGCATACTAGATGGATTAGGATGATATGATATGCAAATGTTTATGGATATGATTATGCAGCTCTATATGGATATGTCTATGCTTTTTATTTTTTACTATGATATACTGATGCAAATATATGTGGATGACCTAATGCTCTGATTATGTATGCAAATGATTTATTCATGTGAATGACTATCTCATGTGATATGATATGCTATCTATGCTATGTTTTTGATATGTCCAAATGTACTCAATCGACATAGAGATGATATAGATAGGTAGAAGGGAAGAAATGAAGAAATACAGGTTTCATTTGATATACTACAAGATCTTCTTATTGCATGGTTGATATGGATTTTTGGATATGGGATGGATGTGGATTGTCATCTTGATATTGCAACTCTTTTGCTTTCATCATTGGGCACTTTTTGGTATTTTTCTCTTTTTGAAATGTTGTAAGAAAATACAAGCATCGAAGTATAATTAGACAGAGATGACCTGAGTATTCCTTACATGGATTTTGATATAGCAAGTTGATACAAGCATCTAGTCAAAATTGAATCTAGATGACCTGAGTACTTCTTGCGTTTCAACAGACAAGGATTACCCCTATTCATGTTCAGACTTCAGAGTCCTTGATGATCTTTTGCTGATCATGTCGTTAGACAAAAGTTGTCACATTACTAAAGTTTAATCCACAAGCAACAGACAAAGAAAAACATTATGCCCCCATCATAGCATCTCTAGCTGTTGGCATCCTTGAGTAGCATAGGCAGACATAATGACAAAAATCCAATACTTTGTAAGTTAACTTGTTCACAAAACATTCTTGCATTAGATGTGTCTTTTTGCCATAATTGATATAGAACTTGTCTAAGTGTTTTAGTATGGTGCTCTGTTTTGGATAGGTTGATGTTCTGCGTCAAGATTTTTATTTTTGGGAAGCTTGCTTTGTTGTGCGTGCTTGTCTAGTGAAAGGTATCACAATCCTTATTGGTATCCTCTTAGAACATGTGGCACTTAAGAATCCAAATCTACAACAAGGTCAAGGAGTTGCCCCCAGTTTAGACAAAGGATCGACTTATTATGGGTGATATGACAAATAGATATGGAGAGACGGACCCCAACGGACTAACCTAGTGCCTCAAGGGCTCATTGCTAAATGGCCTTACCAACATGATGACACAGAGGCAACATAGTTCAGGGTGAACCTAATGGACCTAAGACCTAGGCGATGGCAAAGATGCAGAAATGGTATGGACTTAGATAGATAGAAGGACTAGACATGGGACAGATGTGACAGTGAAGCAGAGCCTCAGGGGCGCATTGAGAATGGCCTTGCCTACGTGATAGGTCAGAGGTGACGTAGTTCGACAATGGTTCAAAGGATTGGTTCAAGATGAACGATACGATGGACACAAGAGATACAAAGTCACAACATATGGAGGAAGTAGTTTGTCGCAGATAGCGTCTGTTTACCAGGTTTTCACCACTTGCTTTTATTTGCATGAAAGCCAAAAGTACACATGACACCTGTTTGCTAGGTTTTCATCATGGTACCTATCCTAGGCACCTGTTTGCCAGGTTTTCACCAAAGGATGATTTTTTTTTCTATTTTTCTATTTTTTTGATCTTTTTGTTTTGTTTTGATCACTTTTTAAATTTTTTTTGGATTTTTCTAGGACTCCCTTACATTGGGGTTTTCAGGTATAGAACTTGTGAAGATGCATGCTGTTGATAGGATCATCGAATAGTTCACCTTTAGATGTAGCCAATTGATATGCTCTTGACCCATAAGCTGCAATGATGACATAGGGACCCAACCAGTTAGGTTTGAACTTACCTTTCTTCTCTCTGTCTTGTTGATTTCTAGGGTTTTCTCTGAGGACTAGATCACCTACTTGGAATACTCGGGGCTTTACCCTGTGGTTATAGCTTCTAGACATTCATTGCTAATACACTTTTAGGTGGTTAAAGGCCTATTGCCTTCTCTCTTTGAGCAGCTCTAACTCTTGAAGTCTAGTCACTCTGTATTCTTCATCAGATATGAGGCCTTTTAATGAAACTCGCAAGGATGGGATTTCAACTTCAATCGACAACATAGCTTCAGATCCGTAGACCAGGGAGTATGGTGATGCACCTATGGGTGTGCGGATGCTTGTATGGTAGGCCCATAATGCTGGATTTAGTTGGACATGTCAATCATGACCGGCATCATTCATAGTCTTCTTTAGAATTTTTAGAATGATTTTGTTTGATGCCTCTGCCTGGCCGTTGCCTTGGGGGTAATAGGGGGTTGAAAAGTGGTGCTAGATATGGAATTTGTCGCATAGCTCCTTGACATCTTGATTTTTGAAAGGTCATCCATTATCCATGACAATGGAAGAAGGGATACCATAGAGAAAAATGATATAGTTCAGGATAAAAGAGGCAATCTGCTTTCTTGTGATATTGGCTAAGGGCACGGCTTCAATCCACTTTGTAAAGTACTCAGTGGCAATGGTTATGAATTTATGACCACTGGAGGAAGAAGGGTGAATCTTGTCCACTAAGTCGAGTCCCCACTGACAAAAAGGCCAAGGAGTCATTAACGGCTATAGCTCCTGTGCTGGTGCATGTATCAGGTTCCCATGGATTTGGTACTTTTTGCACTTCTTTACAAAATGATAGGAATCTTGTTCCATTGTTGGCCAGTAGTATCCCATGCGTATGAGTTTCTTGGCTAGGGTAGGGCCACTAGAGTGGGTCTCGCATATACTGTCATGCACTTTGCTTAGGAGGGTTTGATATTCCTCACTATTGAGACATCTAAGGAGAGTACCATCGAGACCTCTGCGATATAGGGTATTGGTGACAATGGCATACTGGGATGCCTGATGGATGAAGGTTCATTTTTGGTTACTAGAGAGATCAGGTGGGAGGGTATTCTCTTTAAGATAGGCAAATATCTTTCCATAGAGGGGGGGATCAGTTCCAACAATGTGGCAAATGATGTGGGATTCAGGGGTGTCATATGCAGGACAGGACACTGGCTGTACCAAGAACTTGATACGTGATTGATTATCTAGAATATCGAGGATAGATGCAATCATTGCCATGGCATCAGCAGCTTTGTTCTCAATCCTTGGTATCTGCTCAAAAGATATCTTGATGAAGTATTCTTTGAAGTCATCTACCATTCATTTGTAAGGGATTAATTTCTCATCTTTTGTCTGGTAGTCGTCATTTACTTGATTTATGACGAGCTGTGAGTCACCATACACCTAAAGTTCTTTGATATTCCATTCAACTACTAGCTTGATACCAATGACAAGGGCTTCATACTCTGCCATGTTGTTAGTGCAGGGAAACATTAATCTGTATGATTTAGGAATAGTATCACCACTAGGTGTGATCAATAAGATACCTGCCCTTGATCCATGCTGAGTGTATGATCCATCAAATTACATTTTCGAAGCTGATGTGGTTACGTGGAAGATAGATTCATCTGGAAATTCAAAACTCAGAGGGCTATCATCTATTAGAGGTCCATCTGCCAGTTGATCTACAAGTACTTGGCCTTTTATTACTTTCATGTCTACATATTCGATATCAAATTTGCTGAGAAGAATGACCCATTTGGACAATCTACCTGTTAAAGCTACTTTGTTGAGTAAGTACTTGAGTGGATCAATCTTTGCTACTAGTTTGACAAAATGTGACAACATGTAATGTCTCCACTTTTGTGAAGTGAAGACCACAACTAGACATGCTCTTTCAATTGGTGTGTATTGCAGTTCATACCCAACAAGTGTTCGACTTATATAGTAGATTGCTTGTTCTTTCCCATCATAGTTTTTATGTGCAAGGAGGCTCCTAGAGCTGTTGGTGTAGCTGAGATATATAGTAGCAGAGGTTTACCCTGAATCAGTGGCATCAATATGGGTGGCTTCATTAGGTATTCTTTTAACTACTGAAATGCCTGCTCAAATGAATCATTCCATTTGAAAGGGACATTCTTATGTAGAAGGTGAGAAAATGGGTGGCACTTGTCTGCCAATTGAGAAATGAACCTTCTGATAGATTACAGTTTTCCTTGTAGAGACATTAGCTGAGTGAGATTCTTAGGAGGCGGCATTTCCATGATGGCCTTCACTTTAGCTGGGTTGACTTCAATTCCATTGGCAAACACTATATATCTAAGTAGCTTACCTGAGGTAACTCCAAACACACATTTCTTTGGATTGAGGCGTACATTAAACTTTTCTAGTCTGTTGAAGATTTTGTCCAATACTGCCAGGTATCCTTCTCTTGTGAGTGATTTTTCTAGAATGTCATCAACATAGTCTTCCATTATAGTGTGCATCATGTCATGGAAGATTGTGGTCATAGCTCTCTAATATGTTGCGCCGGCAGTTTTCAAACCGAATGGCATGACACACCAACAATAGTTGCCCCAAGGATATGTGAATGCAGTCTTGTGTTGGTCTTCAGGTGTAATTTTTATCTGGTTATATCTGGAAAAACCATCCATTAGTGACAGCATGGTGTGTCCTATCGTGAGATCTACAATCATGTTAATGTTTGGCAGGGGGAAATCATCTTCCAAACAAGCTTTGTTCAGGTCCTTGAAGTCATTACATATTTGGACTCTGTCATCTGGTTTGGCCACTGGTACTATATTTGAAACCCACTTAGGATAGTCTATTGGTCTGATGAATCTAACATCTAATAGTTTCTTCAGTTCTTCTTTCACCATGAAAGCCACATGCGGGTGCATCTTTCTAAGTTTTTGCTTTACTAGTTTAGCTCCTAGAGCTAAAGATAAGTGATGCATTATGAGATTTGGATCTAGCCCTAGCATGTCTGCATATGTCCATGCAAAATTGATTTGTTTCCTTTTGAAGAAGTTGGCAAATGCTGGCTTTTCTTGTTCTAGCAAAGACTATGCCATGTGGATCATTCTGAGATTATCACCTGTGCTGACATTGATCGACTCTGCTGGTTCTATCAAGATTGAAGATCTCTCCTGATGTGTAAGATTGGGTAGAGGGTCAACCCTTCCATCCTTCAGCACCTCAGAGAGGTTTTCACCATTGGATACATCTTTATTTTACTATTTTCATGATCGGACACTACTGCAGAGTGGTTTTCACCATTAGATCTTTCTTTCATTTTGACATTTTTGAGACTGAAAGGCTTGGCACTCTCACCAAAATAGGCCTTCTCATTGAGTTCTATGGCATAGCCAGCTCTATGGTCCCCTGCGGGTATATGATCTCTAAGCTCAAAATAGTCTATGATGGCTTCATCGTTCTCAAAGGTATTGAGCTCAGGGGTAGTGCCTTGTAGGTCCTGTTGTGTGGTTACACAACATGCCCCATTTTGCATTATCAAAACAGGGACCCAACTTTTGGCTTGGCTTGTGTTGTCTGTTTTCTGGCAGTTTGGTAAAAATGAGTCAGGTGCATCATCATCATGATATTCGATGAGGTTGGTCATCATCATGAGGTCAGTTTGTCAAAGTTCATATTTTGTTTCTATGACCTCATATTTAGAAAGAGCTTGAAATTCCATGCAGGTTTGCCTTTTACATCACCTGAAAATTCGTCCATATGAGGGAGTTATGAGCAGTCAAAGTTTTGGTCAAACCTGATAATCGCAAGAGGATAATCATATTTTTATCCTCAGTCATGTTGTCAAGGTCATCATGATCTTGATCTATCACCTGATAAAATCATGCAGTCGAAATATCCGGACGTCAATCTTAGGTGATAGTGTGTTTTACCCGTCAAATGACCTTAGGCGCATCGTGAGCATAACGTTTTGAGTGTAACCCGATATTTCATAACAACGGGCATCATGATATTATAACATCACCTGATATTATAATATCATGCTGATATTACAATATCACCCTGCTTAGAAAGTCCACCATCTACATATTTGCATGCGCACGTCAAAATCCTATCGGAGGGTCATCATCCTGATCTTTCAAGGAAGGGGTCATATTTGCTGATATTCGCTAATATGATGATGACGTCATCATATCCTCCTGATCTCCTTTTGCGTGATCATGATGATCACCCTATCTTTTAAGGGGGGGTGATACTCTCAGCAGCATGATCATATTTTAAATATCACCCTAGCGCTAACCTGATGATGACCTCAACTCATCCTCATGCTTCGAAGACGGAATATGATGGTTACGTCATCATGATATTCAATGAAGAGGATCATCATATTTTTATCCTGTCATGTTGTCAAGATCATCATGATCTTGTTTGTCTACCCGATATTTCGTAATGTCCTCCTGCCGAGAAATATGACCTTTTGCAAATATCCTGATGATCATCATCATCCTGATCTTTCGAGAGGGTTACCTTGGCCGTAAAGGGGTCATATTACATTCACCACCTGATCATCTTCCTTAGGTGACCCAATATTACATTTATCCCCTGATCTTAACTAAACATGATGGTGACGTCATCTTTTGCATTTTAATGAAGCCCGGATATGACGATGACATCACCATCATATTCCTTTCCTCAGCAGCAGGATCATATTTCATATCCTCCTATTTTCTTTCGACATGCTGATGACGATGATGTCATTCTTTTCCCCAATATACAGAAGCGAAACATGACGGTGACGTCATCTGGACATTCGGAAGGGGGAGCATCATATTTCCAAAATATCATGCAGACGAAAGTTTTAAGTCTTGCTATCGGCCAAGTCTGGATTTTTCTCACCGATAGAACATGTCTTCCCGATGGATGGACATCATCATGATTTTTGGCGTCAGTATAAGTTTCACTGTCGGCCTAATGTAAAATTTGTCATCTCGACCGTGTGTAGTCACGCCGATACATACATGCATCATATACAGAGCCGGATTCGAAGGAAGGTTAAAGGTAGTTTTTTCCTTCTATATGTTGCGATGCATGATCATAATTTGAACACGATATACAAGGAAATGGGCGGGAAAATGAAACGATGGTTGACCCGAGTGTTTTTTAACGCTATTTATGCATTTAGTGCATATTTTCCACTGATTTGGAGCCCGATTGCCTGTAGCTGCACATTTTGAGGCATGTTTAATAAAATGTTTAAATTCCTGTTGTTTATCCACATGATGATGAACTTAATGTTTGTCTGTTTACTTGCAGGAAGTCATGATGTTGTTAGAGCTGTTGCTGAGCATTGCAAAGTTGCACATGGAGGCAACATGAACCAGAAGTGAGGAGGATATTGTCAAATATGCTGTTTGCCAGCTGGAGACCGAATCAAATCAAAGATGCTGGAATATTCTGTGCCAGCTGTACATTTGCCAACTGGTGAAGCATGTGCTTTTCATCTGGACCGTTGATTGTTATGAGAGGATCCTGATCTTTGGATCATTGTAACTATTTTCTGGCATTTATTCTATATAAGGGCCAGATCCTGATACATGAAGAGATATTATACATATACAAAAAATAGATAGATATATCTGGCATTAAGGTTGATTACTGTAGAATCAATTAGGAGATCGGATTACTGAGACTAATGAGGATAGAATTGTTGAAATGTCAAGGTTCTTTCTTCAGATCACTGTAAATGTACCTGTTCTTGAGCATACTGAATGGATATGAAGTTTCAGATTACATCCTGATTGTAAATTTTACGTAATCTTCATGTTGATTTCTGGATATGTACTGGTGAATGATGTGTTCAACTAGAAGCGCTTTCATTTCATTACATGTTGTTGTCAACTTTTCCTTTGAAGATTTGCACTGGATCATGCGGATTTGTGGAATGTCCTGGTGAAGTATGATTCTAGTTTCCTTCTTTTCATTGCATGTATGGGAGCTTGTATGTGGATCAGTGATCTAAGTCAAGTAGTTTTGGGAATCTCATTCTTTAACCCTTTTCCTTTTTTTAATTTCATAAATTCATCACCATAACTGCAAGTCATGATAAATAACAAGCAGAACAGAGAAATATGCTGAAATCCCATAGGTAACTGAAAATCCTTAGCATATTTGAGTTAAATGCATGTAGTATTGAAAATATCATGCAAAGAATTGCAAATAATGGTAGAAATCATGCAAATACCAGCCTGTAGGCACATTATTTGACTAAATTCACAGTGTAGAGGTAGAATTATTGGAGATTTATGCAGAGCAGACATACAGAGCAGGATATTTGGAGGAATAATGATGAACTTGGCAGAAATACGTAAGGCCCCTGAATGGAAAACAACAACACACATCAACCACTGAGTAACGTCAGTAGATTAAGACCTAATCAACAGAGACTTGGGATCATGAATTCTCTGAATGCATCGTATCTTTCAAGATGAGTAAAGGTTGTTGTGTAACTTTTATTCTATGTTTGTGAATGACCAACATCATGATCAACATAAATTGGCGCTAGAAGGAGGGCCGATGATATGTTTGTATATGATGAACATCATCATCAACATAAATTGGCGCTAGAAGGAGGGCAGAACTGGAAAAGACGCCACTGCTTCAGTCATCATTCATTTTATGCAGGCCCCTCGCTCCTATCGTAACATAAATTGGCGCTAGAAGGAGGGCAGAAGCTATTTCTCAGCAAATAAATTCTTTTCAGTTGACGTGATATCCCCTGCCTCTGTTTATTAGCCCGCTTTAAATCTTGCTAACATATCTGCAGGCCCCTCGCTTCTAACGCAACATAAATTAGCGCTAGAAGGAGGGCCTGAGCTGTGAATTTTTGGATTTCTGCAAATATTGCATAAATATTTCATTATTTGAGGTTAATGTCTGCAAATATCTCTTATCTGAGATGTTTTGGTTGCACCTTTGCCAAGATCTAGCTCGAAACATCAAAGATTAGTTTGATTTTCTAGACTTTCAAGTTTTATTCTAAGATATGATGGATCTCCTTAAAAATTGAAAAATAGAGTCTCATTTTGATGGATGTATATGAAGGCAATTGTCAAGTTAACATTCTTTTATTTCAAGAAACTTTGAGTAGGCAGCTTTACCCTCACAGTTTGTCTAACTTTGGTCTATCTACCTGTTGCAGGATACACCAGACTGTAGAACACAGCGAAATAAATTGTTTAACTTTCCTTACAAGGTTGGATTTATATTTGAAAGGATTAATATTCTTTCCAGATGTGTTCAGGGCTGAAATTTGCCAGGAAAATGAAGAAATTTGCCAGGAAAATGAGGAAATTCTGGAGCAACAAGCAGATGCAGCACCAGAAGTTATTAATTGTCCAGACACTAAAGTGGATCGTTCTGAAGATTTTGAATTATACTTGTCCAGAAATATACAATGTAGTCAAATATTAGGTTTATCCACTGATGATGTCCTGATTGAAAGCTGGTGTAGATTACATGATGAAGAGCATTCAGAGAGAGATTGCTACCCTTGCTTGGTCATGTTGAAAAAGACTCTAGAAAATACAATAGCTGAATCAGTTCCAGAAGGTAATGAAGAGGAAACATCTTTCCTGGATTCATTTTATGGTGAGATTGATAGGAGTTCTCTACTTCCTAATACAAGTAAGGATCAGTCAGTATGCAGGTATGAATCTTGTGAAAATTTTAGAGAAGAAACCACTCATCAGGATAATATTTTTGATTCTGATCCTAATACTTTTGATAAAGAAGATGAAACATCTTTCCTGGAGTCATTCTATGGTAAAGAGAAGTGTAAACAGATAGTAGAGCAATTTAAATGCACTCTTGCTGATGATGAAGTTCCTATGATAGTAACTCAGGGAGTCATAGAAAATAAAATAAATGCTGATTTATTACCTGACTTCTTTGAATTAAATGATCAAATACAAGAATGTTGCAGGTTAATGGAACCAGATCCTCTAATAGATAGAAGATGTGAATTATTTGATGAACAATTCCTGAAAGATGAAAATGCATAAGACTTTGGAGTTGTTGTGCATGATCAGATGTCACTCCAGAAAAATTTTGAAAATGAAATAGGGAAGTATTCTTATCAGTTGAACGCCAATTCTCTTTTACAGTCAAATGATTTAGAAATGATAAATTTCTGTATATCAGGTTGTGATAATAAAGATACTTATTTAGATGCTGATGTGCAGGAAAGTGAAGAAAATATTGAGAAGTTTCCTGAACTAGAGGATAAACTGAACATCCAGAATGAAGGGATAAAGTTGGATAAAGATGGAGAATTAATACATCAAGAGTCATACATCCTTCAATTTGAAGAGAGACCAGGCATTGGGCTAAACAGTGAAAATATAATGACAAATGGAAGATCAGCTGGCAATGAAGAAGCATGTCCAACAGAATCAGAAATACACCAGGTTGTATTTCTCCTTTCCACAGTGAATGATGTTGAATACTATTTTGATTATGGAAATTCAGGAGATAAGACATGCATATGGATTAATCATGAACATGATGAGCTTCCTCAGTTGCTGATCATCAAGAGTCATTCTGTTGAATACAGTGAATTCAGAATATTAGAATATTTTTCAGAATATAAAGATAAATTTGCTAGGTTGAGAACCATAACTAATACCCTAATGCTCCTGCACAATCAAAAGAAGTATGCAAATACAAGTGTATTTGGGTCTTTTGCTGGGTTTTGTTTACCTAGTAGTGGTTTGTATATAATTTTTGTAGGATAGTTGTTTGTACAGTTTGCTTGTTTTGCCTTCTTGTTCTGTTTCTTTTGTTTCCTTTCGTAGGTTAGCTGTTTGTACAGGTTGCTTTTTGCTTTGCTTTGTTGAGTCTTTGTTTTGGTTGGGCAAAACTGGTGCACCTTATTACTTAAGAACACTGCATAAATTGTTAGAATTCAAAAGTTGGATATAAGTTTTTACATAGGTTGTAACTCATATCAGTGTAGGTATTCTTGATCAGGTCTGTGGTATCATATTCATCAGTACTACTTCTCTTGAGTCAAGGTGATCCTCACAATGACACACCTAACAGCCTTGGGTTTGTTGAACATATCAGTGTAGGTGTTAAGTGAAAAATCTAAAGGTTGCCCTTGCTACCATTACAATTCTCAACTTAATTTCAACAAGTGACCATTCCTTATATCATGAGGCTACAACTGTTATATCTTAAGAATTAAATTCAAAATATAAAATAAATAAAATAATAAAATGGATTTTCTGAAATCTAGATTAAGTCATCTAAGTAACTCTACCAGAGCTATAGATGCTTGCTGGCAGTGGGGCTCTACTTAGGGGAATTGCAACGATAACCTTGCCGGGGCTATGGACGCCTGCTGGCAGCAAGGCTCTATCCGGTTGGCTATGAGGGATGAACCAAACTACGTAGCTTAACACCAGTCACTGACTTATTCAACTCACTTTCAAGATGAGTATATGAATCACATGCACACAATTGATCCCTTATCAATTCATTGTTACATTGATGAACATGATACCAGTTAGAAAGGATTAGGATGCTCATGCTTAATAGGAGTTGGAAATTTATGTTTTAATTTATCCTCACCTTTTGAATTATTTGAATTTTGTTGTTTTCTTTGATGGCAAGTTGTTGTGTGGTTACACAACACGCCCCATTTTGCATTATCAAAACAGGGACCCAACTTTTGGCTTGGCTTGTGTTGTCTGTTTTCTGGCGGTTTGGTAAAAATGAGTCAGGTGCATCATCATCATGATATTCGATGAGGTTGGTCATCATCATGAGGTCAGTTTGTCAAAGTTCATATTTTGTTTCTATGACCTCATATTTAGAAAGAGCTTGAAATTCCATGCAGGTTTGCCTTTTACATCACCTGAAAATTCGTCCATATGAGGGAGTTATGAGCAGTCAAAGTTTTGGTCAAACCTGATAATCGCAAGAGGATCATCATATTTTTATCCTCAGTCATGTTGTCAAGGTCATCATGATCTTGATCTATCACCTGATAAAATCATGCAGTTGAAATATCCGGACGTCAATCTTAGGTGATAGTGTGTTTTACCCGTCAAATGACCTTAGGCGCATCGTGAGCATAACGTTTTGAGTGTAACCCGATATTTCATAACAACGGGCATCATGATATTATAACATCACCTGATATTATAATATCATGCTAATATTAAAATATCACCCTACTTAGAAAGTCCACCATCTGCATATTTGCATGCGCACGTCAAAATCCTATCGGAGGGTCATCATCCTGATCTTTTAAGGAAGGGGTCATATTTGCTGATATTCGCTAATATGATGATGACATCATCATATCCTCCTGATCTCCTTTTGCGTGATCATGATGATCACCCTATCTTTTAAGGGGGGGTGATACTCTCAGCAGCATGATCATATTTTAAATATCACCCTAGCGCTAACCTGATGATGAACTCAACTCATCCTCATGCTTCGAAGACGGAATATGATGGTTACGTCATCATGATATTCGATGAGGAGGATCATCATATTTTTATCCTGTCATGTTGTCAAGATCATCATGATCTTGTTTGTCTACCCGATATTTCGTAATGTCCTCCTGCCGAGAAATATGACCTTTTGCAAATATCCTGATGATCATCATCATCCTGATCTTTCGAGAGGGTTACCTTGGCCGTAAAGGGGTCATATTACATTCACCACCTGATCATCTTCCTTAGGTGACCCGATATTACATTTATCCCCTGATCTTAACTAAACATGATGGTGACGTCATCTTTTGCATTTTAATGAAGCCCGGATATGACGATGACGTCACCATCATATTCCTTTCCTCAACAGCAGGATCATATTTCATATCCTCCTATTTTCCTTCGACATGATGATGATGATGATGTCATTCTTTTCCCCAATATACAGAAGCGAAACATGACGGTGACGTCATCTGGACATTCGGAAGGGGGAGCATCATATTTCCAAAATATCATGCAGACGAAAGTTTTAAGTCTTGCTATCGGCCAAGTCTGGATTTTTCTCGCCGATAGAACATGTCTTCCCGATGGATGGACATCATCATGATTTTTGGCGTCGGTATAAGTTTCACCGTTGGCCTAATGTAAAATTTGTCATCCCGACCGTGTGTAGTCACACCGATACATACATGCATCATATACAGAGCCGGATTCGAAGGAAGGTTAAAGGTAGTTTTTTCCTTGTATATGTTGTGATGCATGATCATAATTTGAACCTGATATACAAGGAAATGGGCGGGAAAATGAAACGATGGTTGACCCGAGTGTTTTTTAACGCTATTTATGCATTTAGTGCATATTTTCCACTGATTTGGAGCCCGATTGCCTGTAGCTGCACATTTTGAGGCATGTTTAATAAAATGTTTAAATTCCTGTTGTTTATCCACATGATGATGAACTTAATGTTTATCTGTTTACTTGCAGGAAGTCATGATGCTGTTGGAGCTGTTGCTGAGCATTGCAAAGTTGCACATGGAGGCAACATGAACCAGAAGTGAGGAGGATATTGTCAAATATGTTGTTTGCCAGCTGGAGACCGAATCAAATCAAAGATGCTGGAATATTCTGTGCCAGCTGTACATTTGCCAACTGGCGAAGCATGTGCTTTTCATCTGGACCGTTGATTGTTATGAGAGGATCCTGATCCTTGGATCATTGTAACTGTTTTCTGGCATTTATTCTATATAAGGGCCAGATCCTGATACATGAAGAGATATTATACATATACAAAAAATAGATAGATATATCTGGCATTAAGGCTGATTACTGTAGAATCAATTAGGAGATCGGATTACTGAGACTAATGAGGATAGAATTGTTGAAATGTCAAGGTTCTTTCTTTAGATCACTGTAAATGTACCTGTTCTTGAGCATACTGAATGGATATGAAGTTTCAGATTACATCCTGATTGTAAATTTTACGTAATCTTCATGTTGATTTCTGGATATGTACTGGTGAATGCTGTGTTCAACTAGAAGCGCTTTCATTTCATTACATGTTGTTGTCAACTTTTCCTTTGAAGATTTGCACTGGATCATGCGGATTTGTGGAATGTCCTGGTGAAGTATGATTCTAGTTTCCTTCTTTTCATTGCATGTATGGGAGCTTGTATGTGGATCAGTGATCTAAGTCAAGTAGTTTTGGGAATCTCATTCTTTAACCCTTTTCCTTTTTTTAATTTCATAAATTCATCACCATAACTGCAAGTCATGATAAATAACAAGCAGAACAGAGAAATATGCTGAAATCCCGTAGGTAACTGAAAATCCTTAGCATATTTGAGTTAAATGCATGTAGTATTGAAAATATCATGCAAAGAATTGCAAATAATGGTAGAAATCATGCAAATATCAGCCTGTAGGCACATTATTTGACTAAATTCACAGTGCAGAGGTAGAATTATTGGAGATTTATGCAGAGCAGACATACAGAGCAGGATATTTGGAGGAATAATGATGAACTTTGCAGAAATACGTAAGGCCCCTGAATGGAAAACAGCAACACACATCAACCACTGAGTAACGTCAGTAGATTAAGACCTAATCAACAGAGACTTGGGATCATGAATTCTCTGAATTCATCGTATCTTTCAAGATGAGTAAAGGTTGTTGTGTAACTTTTATTCTATGTTTGTGAATGACCAACATCATGATCAACAGGTCCCAGTCTATGAGTTCGGGGTGCACCAAAGGTAAGGGGTCATTGGGTTGGTCTGGTTTGATGGTGTTGATAGTTAGGATAGAGTTGTTAAAAGCATAGACAAAGTCTACGATGGTACTCTCTATTAGCGGATCCATCAAGGGGGGTATCATTCTTTCCTCACAACTTTCACTATTGTTATTATGCGGGGTGGACTCTAGCGGTCTAGCCCTTGGACCTTGTCTCTCGTTAGCATGGGTTGGGTCATACTCGTGGACAACATCGATGTCTTTTTCATTACAAGATAGTTCAAAGAGGCTATCCCATTCATATTCATTGGAATCAGTCTCACTCCCCAGTTGTAGTTGTTGAATTTGGTCAACTAGATTACTAGTAGATGTTTTTGGTTGTTTTCCCTTATTCTTATTTTCTCTATTGGTTCTTGATGCGCCATTGTACCCTAGCCCTATAGTGTCTCAGGATGTCAAGGTATGAGGTTGGATGGGTTCAGTGATACCATCCTTTCTTGAACCGAGTGGACCGTGTCCTTCATACCCCATTCTTTGTAGAATTTGGAAACCTTGACCATATTGTTTAGTTTGTATAGTGTGATGGTCTTGTTGTGTTGATGAACTTCCTTCATCCTTATATAACCATTGTAGGATATCTTTCTCATCACTCTCATCTTCAAGGCTTCCCCATTTAACACTCCTTTGGTAGTTTTATCTGCTTTTGATTTGTTCAGAGTAGGTCTTCCATATGATCTTGGAGATAGGGGCAGTTGTGCCAAGCAGAGGGATTGGGAGATTGTGTACTCACCCAAACCTTTATCCTTGAGTTTGAGGTCAGGTTGGGACACCTTTGAAGAGGAAGCAAGTGTAGCTAGGTCAACACGAGATGAAGATGAAGTAGAGGTACGGTTGTTAGGGATCACAACTTCAGGTTTCGAGTGAATGGAATTGCAGTACTGAAATGGATTGGGGTCACCTTGGATGGTGATCTCTTGACCTTCGTAGGGGAATTTAATACACTGATGATATGTTGACGGCACTACTTTCAAAGCATGTATCCATGGTCTCCCAAGAAGAATGTTATATGTTAGCTCCATATCAAGGACTTGGCAAGCCACATCTTTTACTATAGGTCCCACTCTGATTGGTAAAGTAACAATTCCCTTAGAAGTTCTCTCCTCTTCATCATAGGCTTTGATAGTTATTTTCTTTTTTGGATCTATCACCTTTTTCGAAAACCCCAATGTAAGGATTAACTTCAAGGTGCAAATATTCAAACCAACTCCTCCATCGATTAGGATTCTTTTTATCTTGTGTTTGTGTATGAAGGCTTTGATATGAAGAGAGGCGTTATGGGGTTGGGTGATTGACATATCATCCTTTTCAGTGAATGATAGGGAGTGAGGTGAGGTAATGTGACCTACCATGGTTTGAAACTGTTCTTTAGCAAGGTTCATTGGGACGGAGGCTTCCGCTAAAGCTTTGTCAAGTATGGCCCTATGGGACAGGGATAGACGCAGAAGTTCCAGAATGGAGATATGTGCAGGTGTCTTATGTAGTTGATCCAAGATACTATACTTGTAGACACCCAAAATTGTCCCAAATTTGTCTGTATAGAAACACCTTGTCAAGAACATTATCTTAGACATCATGTAGCATTTTGTCCTAAATCCTACTTAGCCAATTAATTAAATAAATTTATTTATTTAATTAATTTCACATTCATAATCCCACTTTCTAATTAATTAAATAAATTTTATTTATTTAATTAATATCCCAACCATATCTTAATCCCACTATCCAATTAATTAAATAAATTTTATTTATTTAATTAATATCCAACTCATGTCCCAACTAATTCAAATATTTTATTTGAATTAAGTTCTCATCATAAGCCGACTTTCCAATTAATTAAATAAATCTTATTTATTTAATTAATTTATCTTATCATTTAGCTGACATGTGTGCCTCTTTCATTTAAAAAGATAAGTGGTACTACAGCCTTTTATTTAATATCTTTCACATGTAGTACTTTTTATGTACACAAGCACACATGAGCCCTATTCTCCTTGACACTTGTCAAATGACTACAACTCCCTTGAAGAGTGGGATAACCGAATCAATCCTAGCCGTCCACATCAATCAATTAGCTTTTTAATCTCAGCCGTCCATTGGAACCAAGCCTTTTCTATAAATCAAACCCCTCATAAGCCATTAACATGCATTGAGCTTCAAATACCATTATTCTGCCAAATTTTCTAAAATGCATTGATCCTCAAGTATCCACATGCTGTTGAAATATCATTAGAGCCTTTGCATCCTTCATCTATCATTCATTCTATCATCTTCATTTTAATGTTATGCTGTAGAAGTGAGCACACAACATTCCTCCAACAATAATCCTTCAAAATCTTGCATGCTCATGCGAGGTGGGGAAGAGCAATGGAGATAAATTGAGCATAGCATGGAGATCGGTTTGCATTTACATTTGGTATTTTGATTTTCATGTTGTCTTGTGCTTCATTGTGCATTGCTAGGGTTTTTATCATTGTTGTTTATTCATTTGCCCTAATTTGCAATTTTACCCTAACTACATTTGGCACGCCCGGTGGGACTCACTTCGCTTGATCTTTTTTGCAAGTTTTTGTAGTAAAAATTTGCTTTCATCTAACCCTCATTGTTGAGTTTTGCAGGTTTAATTAACTTTTAGTTGCAGATCTGCTACTTTTTGGACAAAACCCTAGGTTTTAAAGATTTCATCATATCTTCCAAACGGCTATGAATTTTTCTACAAAATTTTAGCATAAGTTTGTCCATGATATAAGGAAGCTACAGCAGAAAACTTTTGGGTTTATCGTGATTTTTGTGAGATTTATCACGTTTTTATGTTTTTTCATAAAATCACAATTTAGGGCACAAATCAGCAAATTTTTCAGAAATTTTTATATTTTTGGAAAGCACTTGAAATTCTAATGGGGGTCTATGTTTTGCAGATTTAATTTGGAGGTCGTTTGTACTGCAAAAAAATTAGATCTTTGCCGACTATACTGTTTTCATAAATCCGCATTTTTGGGCGCAAATCAAGGAATTTTTCTAATTTCTTTATATTTTCGGAAAGCTCTCTGAAACTTAATAGGGGTCTCTTCTTTGATTTTTTAATTTTTGAACTAAAAATCTATCGAAATAATCAAATCTAATTCAGCTATGCATCTAAAATTACAATTTTTCTTGCCTGATGAGCCTATTTTTTTATGCTTGCATTATAATATCATTTTTTTTATGTTGTAGGTGATCATAAGGAGCTGGAGCAACATTGACATCAACATCTATAGCAATTTGGATAGCGAATTAACCAGGTGCAATCATTTCATTTATCATCTTCTAATCATTGTTTGCAAACACATTTGGATTTTGGGCTTAAAATGAACAATTGTTTGCAAAGTCACATCAAAAAATTGGGCTAAAACAAACCATTGTCTTTTATCACATTTGGATTTGGGCTTTAAAACAAACAAGTGCTTGCATTGTCTTCCACACATTAAATTTCTAAGGTTAATGAACCCAATGCGAGTGTGACCAAGTAAATGTGTATACTCTCTCCTCGCGTCCCAACACGAACTTGGAGATCAAAAACATTTACTTGTGTTGCTTTTGTTTAGCCTTAGAGAGGCCTGCCTTGGTATCCACCCCAAGGGAACGACCTCAAGCGGTACTTTCATCCGGTCCGCTATAAAAATCAGAGGATAAGGCGAAAGCTAAGTCTAACCGGTATTAGCGCTCACCATACAGTGCTAACTCAAAAGGAGGTGTACCTTTGTGTATATTAAAACTCCTAGTAGGGTTAGTTAAAGTCTTAAGTGGCTTGCTGGATCCTTGTGGGGTGCCGGTCCCCCGGATTTTCACTAGAACCTCCTTGTGATAGTGGTCTTGCCTTGACTAGGACTTGTTGAAGTGTCTTCATGTGCTTGCTTAACCATCATCACATTATTCCAAACTAACAACTTGCTTATGTGTCTTGCGTGAGTGATTCATGTGTGTATATGCATAATCATTTGTTTGAATATTGCCACATCAAGCTCTAAACAGCCAAACACATAAAGACAAGTCATCCTACACATTCTTCCAATAACATTCAAACCCAATCACTTTCATCCCAAACATAGCCAAGTCATCCAAACAAGCCACGTCATCATCCAAATCCCTAAACAAGCACTTGCTAAAAGGACTTAAGACATACACTTGGGTGACAACATGTCTACACTAGAAGACCCAGAAATCAAATTTCAAAGATTCCTCCAAAATCTTTATCAAGGATCACAACCCCTAAACCAAGACGCCATTGAAATATTACAATTCTTCATCCAAAGAGCTCAACCCCATGCAAGCCAATCACCTCAACTACAACACTTCATAGCCCAAGTCCAACACCTTTTAGCCACTAGTCAAGCTCGACAAGTACAACAATCCTTAGCCACTCCATACCAACCTAATCCACCTCATAGCCACATGTCATATCCATCCACTTCATATCAACCTAATCTAGCTATCCACCAAGTCAATGCCACATCAACCTATCAACCTCCACCTCAAGCTTATCCAATCCCTCATACCACCATTCCAATGCACTACCAAGCCCATCTACAAGGTAATCAAGTGATATCACAAGAACAACATGCAAGTCCAAATAGCCCTTTGTACATAAATCAAGCAAGTCCAAGTACACCTCTTCAACAAGACCATCAAGCACTATTGATAGACCTAAGTCCACCTTTTCAACAAGAAGCACATGCAGCTCCCAGTGGTCCCTTGTACATAAATTAAACAAGCCCAAGTTATCCTATGCAAGATCTAATAACCTTTGACAAGGGAGATACCAGTCTAGAGTGGCCTCCACCATCAAATCCCATGCCAACACATGAGCCAACAAGTCCTATCCCAACACCACCATGTGATCCTACTCCTAGTCCATGGGTCTATCAACCTTCCAAACCACTAAGCCCTTTATTACCTTCATCACCATGTCATTCTAATCGTTCACCAAAGGATGCAACTGAGATAGTTTTACAAAGGATGCTTGAAGCAAAACTCATTGAACTTCCCCCCATCAACCCATGTGAAGAAAGTCCATATGATGAACATGATTATTGTGCATACCATAGGACCAAAGGCCATAATACAAATCAATGCCCAATATTTGTCTCAATTGTTTACAAGGTGTATCGACATACAATAAGAAAGCATGCCACATCATCCCAATCCCATGTATTACCATCATCCAATCCAAATCTTAGCCTATCAAACTTAATTATCCTTCCATCCAATCAAAGTCCTAATCATAAGCCTACAACACCATCTACTATTATCATCCATCCATTATATTGCCCATCAACTCATACCCTTGTGAAGGATGTGATCCATTGGCTACTAGCAAGGAATAAACTACCCCCATGTCAAACACCCATTCATGAGCCTACCAAAGAACTTCCAAAGGTCATGTCCAATCCTATAATCTCATCATGTGGTTCACATATCCTTGAGCCTCTTCAAGAACATTCCATTAACATACCTAGCCCTTCAAGCCCATCATGTGACCTACAAGCCACCAAGCCTATTCAAGAGTCTCCCATCATTAATCCAAGTCAAGAGTCATCATGTTCTCATGTTGTTGACCAAGAGCCTATCCAAGAGCCTTCCAATTCCATTCAAGCAACCCAAGAGGTATGTCAAGCATTTAATCTTAAGCATGTGGAAACATTAAGCCCTAGTCCAACTCAAGACCAAAACACTTTCATGCAACCCATCCATAACATTTACCTTCTTTATGATCAAGATGATACCTATGAAGAAGCTATCCATGAGCACCTTGATCCTATCCATAACCTTATATCCATCCATGAGCAAGATATCCAAATTGCTCCTAGTCATCTACCATCTAGCCCTATCCATAATGAGCAAACATCCAATTGTCATGATGAGACACTTGTTCCCCAAGTAAGCATAAAAGATCAAACAAATAACTTGGATCTTAGTGAACACAATGTTAATCAAGATCCTAATGATCCTCCTTCCACATCCACCATTGATTCCACTTCAAGTCCACCATCATGTCCTGTTGGTCTTACCACCCTTATACATGAGTGTTCTTCCTTGGGACAGCAACCTTTGTCCTCCACTTCACCTTCTCCATCCAATAAAGAGCTCAAGTCTAGTTCTCAAAACACATCTAGTCCCATAGTCAATTGCATCCTCCAAAACATGAACTACAAAGGCAAAGGTCTAGGCCTTTATGAACAAGGTATTTTGGAGCCAAACCATATCAAAGTTCCTCCATGCTCATATGGCCTTGGATACACACCCCAAGGTAAACAAGCTAAAGATGTTGGTAATCCCTTCATGCATCCTAAACCTACCACTTTCCATCACAAACCCCATCATCTACCCAAAACATATTTTGTCATTTCACCTCCATCATCCTATAAATGTCAAAAGCATGTGACCATACACCTTCCACCATCCACCTTGCCTCCACTTTTACCAACTCCAAATATCCCTCCATCCACCTTGCCACCATTGCTTCCAACACCTAACATACCTATCATTCATAAGTATCCTTACATCCCTAATCATGGCCAACAAAAGCACACATCGCCTAAGCATAAAGCTTTTAATCATTCCATCAACTCCACCCACCCCATGGGATTCAAAAGCAAAAATTTTGATGCCTTTATCTATAAATCCAAAAATCCAACTAAAACTCCTAAGGACCCTCATGCCTTAGGTCATCAATGTGAAAAGTCTCTAAATCATCCATATTCTAAGCAACGTACATTCACAAAGCTATCCAAGTCCATACCTCCAAAAGCAAAGCCTAAAAGCAAAATGGTTTGGGTTCCTAAGCAAAAAGCTAGCAAAGCAAATGAGGCATCCTCATCCACATCTCAAGAATCCCAATCACCTATCTCCATCCAAAAGCCTACTTCCATACAAAACTTCCATTCCCTTCAAAAATCCCATAAGCAAAGCAAAAGCACTAAAAATACTAAATCTATGTGGGTTCCTAAGTCACGCCATCAACCATCTCCTAAGCAAACATCTCCATTGCTTCCTACACCACCATCTCACCAAAAGCTTCAATGTTTATCATGGTGTGTGCAACCATTGGTCATGGTTCCCTTCCACTCTGCAGCACCCCCACATAACTACATCTACCCATCTTCCATCCATTATCCTACATATCTCCCCCATGCTATCCCTATGGTCCATGCTTTGGCATAAACTTTTCATCCATCTTCATTCCATAAGCCAACATAATCCACATCATAATCTACTATCTACCTAATCCATCTCCCATCCATGCAATCCCTTATCAACATCTATGAGCACACTTGACATGGTCCATGCGAAGACATCATCCATCTCTAAAGGGACAATATCACCTCTCATAGCACTAGCCACTTGAGTCCCTCCTATCCATTACCATGTTGAAAACCTGGTAAATAGGAGCCATGTGTAATTGTCAACCCATCTAAAAGCAAAAAAAAAAAAAATCAAAAAAAGTAAAGAGAAATCCCTTCGTCCAATGGTGAAAACCTGGTAAACAGGTGCCTTGGATAAGTACCATGATGAAAACCTGGCAAACAGGCGTCATGTGTAGGTTGATCTTCGATGTCACTTACACTTGGGGGCACATTGTCTCATCCATCCTATCATACCAACCTATCATTTCCATCCTATCCTATCCTACCATTACCATTACCATACCATCCTACCATCCTTAGCCATTACATAAACATGCCTGTCCTATTGAACCCATTTATCCATCCTCCTTTTGATCTTGATGAAGACATAGGGGAAAAATGTTGAATCATGTTTGGATATTTCTTGACATACCTTCTTTCCAAACCAAGTCCTATCCATTGACCATTCATCCATCCCATTTAAACCAATCCATCATGTCATCCTTTGGTCATAAGTTTTGTCATGCAAAGAATCCTAAGCATTACCACCTAGAATGGGGCAAGTTATTCTTCCTATGCAACATAGCCTTTGGAGATCACACCCTAGTTCCCCATCACGAACTTTACATCTTAAAGCTTATCCCCATCTGTTTATCATGAGCTTTCCACTATAGCCTACCTATCCATTTATCATGAGGCAAGCATCCATCCCTTATATGGCCTATCCTCTCTTCTATCCCATCCAACTCTCATGAGCCTTTCCATCCCATTTACTATGAACCCATCCTTTTATCCATCCAATCATTCATCCATCCTTTCACCTAGACTTGGTCTTCCCTTGTCATTGGTATCAAGCACAAAGGCTACCCAAATTGTAAATCCATTGATGTTCCAAAACATTCAAAAAATCCAAAAAAATCAAAATATCCCAAAAACTCCAAAAAAATAAAATCAAAATATGTCAAAAAATTCAAAAAATTCAATATCCAATGAAAAAATCCAAGCAATAAAACCAATCACATCATCCAAAACAATCCACTCCACCAACATTCAATCAAAATCAAATCATCATCATCGATTTTTCATATCAATCACATTCATTCATCTATTTCAATCAATCATTTCTTCCAATCATATCAATCCAATCAATCTCAACAATGATCTTAAACCCAAGTCACACTAATCCATATGAAGTAAGCCAATCAATCAAGGAACATTATCCAATCAAATCAACAAGTTTTGATCCTAATCTTGTCATGAGCCCAATCAATCATCATCAAACATCATCAATGGGATATAGCATTCCCATATCCTTGTGTTGATCTAGGGATATAGCTTTCCCCGTAATGACAACACTATCTATCATCATCAATCAAACAATCAATTATTGGTTTATGACTTGACAAGGGCAATACCTTGTTTGTTTTCCATCCTTTGAGCACACTAAGAACACTTGCTTATGCTTAGATTGAGTGGACACTCTAATCATCACATCATCACTATCATCATTCAAAACAATCCAATCATCAAAACAATCGACCTAGCAATAGGAAACATCAAAACCAAAGCACATCAATCCAACCATCAAAACAAATCCTATCAATCATCAGTATCAACACCAAAGCAAATCAACTCATAGCACATCAATCCAACCATCAAATCAATTCATCAAATCAATCTTCATCCATCAAATCAAATCAACTCAAATCATTCAAAGCAATGATCTAAATGCAAGTCAATCCTTAATCCATACCAATCAAGTTAATCAATCAAGCCAAGTTATCCAAACGCAATCAATGGTCTTGATCCTAGCCTTGTTGTAAGCCAAATCAATCAATCAACTAATCAACCAACCAACTCAGCAAACATCCTTGTGTTGATCTAGGGATATAGCTTTCCCCACAATGACAACACTATCAGCAAAACAATCAAAACAATCAATCATTGGTTTACAGCTTGACAGGGGCAATACCTTGTTTGTTTTTGAATCATTTGTGCATGCTTGCTTGCTTGCTTGTGTGTGTTATCATTTTATCTTGCATTTGTATCATATCAATATCAATCCAGCTAATATTCATATCTTGTATCCAGACAAGGTTGTATTACGCTGGGGCACAAGACACATCGTCACCCTGGTCCTTATACCTTGGTGCGTAACGTCTAGTGCTATATCAAACATTATGGTTGCTCACCTTCATTGCAGCATAATGCATCATCCTTTTATCTATCTACCCCCTTATCTTTCTTTTGTAGCCAAGCCATTTCTTTTCGAGAGCATACCCGTGTTTGTCCAACCCGCATATCCTCTCGAGGGGGCATCATCATCCTATCTTTCTATTCTCATCCTATCTTATCATCATCATCATCATCATCCTTTTTCTCTATCTATACCTTAACTTCTTTGAAATGATGTTACTCAACACAAAGCTTATCATCTCGAACATCATCTCAAAGAGGGGCAAAATGTAGACACCCAAAATTGTCCCAAATTTGTCTATGTCTAGCAACACCTTGTCAAGAACATTATCTTAGACATCATGTAGCATTTTGTCCTAAATCCTACTTAGCCAATTAATTAAATAAATTTATTTATTTAATTAATTTCACATTCATAATCCCACTTTCCAATTAATTAAATAAATTTTATTTATTTAATTAATATCCCAACCATATCTTAATCCCACTATCCAATTAATTAAATAAATTTTATTTATTTAATTAATATCCAACTCATATCCCAACTAATTCAAATATTTTATTTGAATTAAGTTCTCATCATAAGCCGACTTTCCAATTAATTAAATAAATCTTATTTATTTAATTAATTTATCTTATCATTTAGCCGACATGTGTGCCTCTTTCATTTAAAAAGATAAGTGGTACTACAGCCTTTTATTTAATATCTTTCACATGTAGTACTTTTTATGTACACAAGCACACATGAGCCCTATTCTCCTTGACACTTGTCAAATGACTACAACTCCCTTGAAGAGTGGGATAAGCGAATCAATCCTAGCCGTCCACATCAATCAATTAGATTTTTAATCTCAGCCGTCCATTGGAACTAAGCCTTTTCTATAAATCAAACCCCTTATAAGCCATTAACATGCATTGAGCTTCAAGTACCATTATTCTGCCAAATTTTCTAAAATGCATTGATCCTCAAGTATCCACATGCTGTTGAAATATCATTAGAGCCTTTGCATCCTTCATCTATCATTCATTCTATGATCTTCATTTTAATGTTATGCTGTAGAAGTGAGCACCCAACATTCCTCCAACAATAATCCTTCAAAATCTTGCATGCTCATGCGAGGTGGAGAAGAGAAATGGGGATAAATCAAGCATAGCATGGAGATCGGTTTGCATTTACATTTGTTATTTTGATTTTCATGTTGTCTTGTGCTTCATTGTGCATTGCTAGGGTTTTTATCATTACTGTTTATTCATTTGCCCTGATTTGCAATTTTACCCTAACTACAGTACTGATTAGCCGGAGGGGCGGAGGCTCCTCTAAGAGTGACTCTATTATTGCAAGTGGTAACATTGCAATCCAGATATTTGTTTATAGTGATCACATTGAGGTGTGAATCACTTTCTAAGATGTGGTTAACAACATAGTCAAAGCCAACATTTGTGTAATTTGTGTTGTTAGATCCATTGTTATTTTTGTTGGAGGGTCCTCCCTGCTCATAGTTGGGAAGAGGATCCTTGAATGCCTGATGATTACTATTAGAGGTATGTCCATCAAGTGACACTTTGTTTTGTTCGACCAAGTCTTGGATAGTGTTTTTGAGTGCAATGCAGTCATTGGTTTTGTGCCCCCTATTTTAGTGGAACTCGCAGAAGTCATTGTCATTCCACCAAGGAGGTTTGACTTTTGGTTCATATTCTCATGCCGTTAGAAGCATTATAATCTTACTTGGGATGAGCTTTCATAGGGTAGTTTCCAATTATTCTCCTAAAGGTGTAAATTTTCTCCTAGGTTGAAAATTTGTAAACCATGATGCAATGTTTCTTGGTTTGTTTTGCGGGGGGTTATTTTGAGGAGTCGATAAGTTGAAGATTGGTTGTTTAGGTGTTGCATTCTTGGCATCTACCACCCCATCATTCACAATATTTTTGTTCTTTGTCTAGAATCTTGGTTTGTCTACATTGGTGTTGGTACTAGGAGTGTCCTTATAGAGCTTTATTTGACCTTTTGTGATTAAAGCTTTTTTGATGATTAGACCCATCTCAATGACCTTACTAAAGGAAGTAGGACATTGGATTTGTATCTGATAGCTTAGGTCAGTTTGTAAGTTATGGACAAACATTTCCAGCATTTGTTTTTCAGGCATTTGGTGTGGGCACTTACTTGCCAGTTGTCTCCATCTTTGTAGGAAGGCGGTGAAAGATTCCCCACCTTTTTGCTTGGTGTTACAAAGATTTAAGATTGAGGTGTCATGCTCAATATTATAGGAGAAGTGTGTGACAAATTTGTCCACAAGTTTGTTAAATGTTCTAATGCTAGGTGGTAGTCTAGAAAACTACTCCATGGCTTGTCCTCCTAAGCTTCGTGGAAATAGTCGCATAAGGTAAGTATCATTGTGTGAGACCTCAAGACAAGCAGTGTTGAATTCCCTAATGTGGTCCCTTGGATCACCCTTTCCTCAATATTTATCAAATTTTGGCACCTCAAATTTAGAGGGGAAAGGTAATATGATCAAGGTCCTATCAAAAGGATAGGATGAAATATCTTTTAGGGAATAACGTTTGGTTGATGCTCTTGTTTGCATGTCCATGAATTGTTGTTGTAAAGCTTGGATCTGTTGGATCATTAAGCTCAAGGCATCCGTAGAATCAGTGGTTGCTTTGTTTTTGTCTGAAGGTGTTTCTTTGTGTGTGCTTCCCTCAGGGTGTCTTTCTTCCTCAGTTTCTTTTAGAGCCTCTACATCAAAATCTTTAGGGAGCTTAGCTCCTAGATTTGCTAGGTGTAAAAAGAATTTGGTAGGGTCTTGGGCAAGTACCTTATCCATTATGCATTGAAAACTTTTGTCTTTCTATGTTTGAAGGACCTCTTCCATAGAAATTTCCTCATCACTTTCGTGAGAGTTTGGGATAGTTTTCTCAGCCATTTCAATCTATTTTTGTTTTTGCAATCTTGTTAAGACTATGCAAGGTGACTAGAGATGGAATGGAGTGAGTTTGAAAGTTTTGAACAAAGGTGTTAGAATGTGAAAAGATTTTTAGCAAGGTTCTCCTTAGATCAATTGGTGTCAAACAAGTTGGGTGAACAAAATGATAGTCAAAGCAAGGATGATAGAAATCCATTTACTTGATATGGACTAGTTTTGCACAGGCCACTAGTGGAGTTTCGAGAGAAAAGGATAAGTGATCCTTGATAGTGGAGACTCAATAGGTTTGTTTGAGGTTTGATTGCGATCAAGAATAGCTTGGTTCTAACCTTGTTGGATTTTGGAAGAATTTTGCCAGGTTTTAGATGGTGTAGTGTGGGAAAAGAGGGAAATGGTTGACTTGCATGATTCTAATCAGATTTTGGATTAACTAAGATAGGTTTGAAATGAGATTTTGAAAGTTTGACAATTTTTCTCTTGGAAGGTATGGATTTGCTCTCTGGATTGGATGCGCAGCAGTAAATACACTGCAACAAAGTGTAAATGTGCCACAAGTCGGATCAAATGCACCACTCTGGTAATGTTTTTAAATGTGTTGTAGCAGATATCAAATGCACCGTAAGTCTTAGCACATGTGCTATAGGTCAAATCAAAAGTGTCATTCTGGTTTTTGTCTTGGTTTTGCAAAATTTTGGAACATTTTTCAAGATTTTTCTATTTTTGGTTTAAAAACTTGGTCTTTTTGAGAATTGATTTTCAATTTATGGCAAAAGACACAGCAAACACATAGAACTTTTCATGATTTTTATCTTTTGTTTTTTTTTGTATTTTGGACTTTTTGACACAAAAACAAGTACACCCTAGGCTAGATAGGATAGTATTTGTTGAATCCTCTAGCTGTGCATATTCAAAGCATGTAGCTCTAGGATCTGGTAGCAATGGCTCCCCTCCATGACATTCACTTCTCATGCATACTATATCCAGGTTTCCTTAGGCTCGTACCCCCACCGAACCATAGGATTGTCCCTGCTACCTCTACTAAGAATCACATGAATCGAGGCCGCTTCAAAGACTCCATCTTTTGTGTCAACAAATAGGGATTTTTGGTATACTAAACAAGTGGTTCGTAGTCAAGGCAACTGTTCAAGTGGTTACATGTGCAGCGGCACTACTATCCGTTATGGAGTCTCCCAGCCTCCAAGGGTTACGCCTTAGAGGGTTTTGGGGGAGGTTGGTCGTCGATGTAACATAGTAGCACTCGTTGCAGGAGGCTTTCACCTCAAGCATAATTTATTTAAAGTGGATCAGTAGGGCTTGGCTTTAGCCTGTTTCCACTTAGGGTCGTTCCCACTTGGATAGGTGGGCATCCAAGGGTAGGCCCCTCTAAAGGTTAAACAGATGGAACAATAAGTCTGGCATTCTGGTCACCTAGTAAAGGGGAGAGCATAAGCCTGTTGTCATTCGATAAACACAGAGAACATTGATTAATCCAATCCTAGTTAAAAGGAAAAAAACTAAATGGGCTATCTACTTGTGCACTCATGTATTTGTTAACTTTGAAGTGTTTTTAAAGATAGCAATGATCTACCTAAAGAAGAGAGCAATATGAACAGATAGTAGTGATGCAAAGATAGCAGTGGTTCAGTTACTCTCTTCCTAGTTAAAGACTACGTGGAATTTGCATGCATGCATTTTTTTTTACTTTTTCCCTTAATTAATCTAAGTGAACTACTTAATGCAACTAAATGATCTAATCCAGCCTCTAATCTTGCAAGACAAATGTTAGCTCGATCAGAAAATTAGGTGAAATCCTAAAAACCCCAATAAGAAATCAGATGCGCCGCTATGCAGTCTATATGTGTAGAAATAGAGCTTGCATGCGCCATTTTACATATGTGCTAAGACAGGTGTCAAAAGTGCTGTAAGAAGAGACATATGTGTTATTCTAACAAATGTGTCGTAAAATAGTACAAAAGCACCGTGAAGCAAGGTATATGTGCCGGGATGATGTAGGCGTCAAAATAGGAATCGTATGCATCGTCTCAGAGGATGAATGTGTCGTAGTATCGCAGGCACCAGAGCAGAAGGTAAAAGCACTGATTTAGAGGTTGAATGCGCTAGACTCCTGCATGTGTTGAAACAAGAGGTAGAAGTGCCAGTTCAGAGGATAAATGCGTCGAACACACCTGTCAGAAGCCTGTACAACACCTGTATGGAACCTGTCACTAAGAAAACTCAGATTTTGATTAGATAAAGGGGCAAGAGCCCCACGATGGGTGCCAAAATGTGAAGGGTGAAATGTGGGATTAATCAAATCAATAACAAACCCAATACATCAATGAAATATGAAGGTAAAAAGGATTTAATAATAAAGAGGAGATACTTACAACCTTTACCTTACGCCTTCCATTGCTCGCCTTTTCTTTCTTGATCTTGATGGAGATGAAAATGGCCCTCAGGAAGCTTGCTTCCTCGCTTCGATTCCTCAAGATGACAAGGAGAAGTTGGCTCTGATACTTGTTGTATTTGAAGGTGAGCTTCAAACACAAAATGTGAGTGGATGATAATGAAGTGCGATGAAGATGTGGTGTCAATGGCGCACTATATTTCCTGCAGCATAAGTTTACTCAAATGATGGATATTGAAATGACGAGATAGAGGGTTGTATTTATAGAGTTGGGTGAGGGAAGATCAATGGTTGAGAAGAAATAAGAAGATCAACAGAGGAGAATGTTCATGCAAACATGTACGAATAGAAGAAGGACATGTGTCATTCAAAAAGAAGCTTTGTTGAGTTAAATGCTTTCTTGATGAGGATGAGTTTTCATTTTCTTAAATTAGAATTTATTTTTCCAATTTAAGAGCAAAGTTGCTTTAAAGTTGCTTTAACTCAGTTTTTTCTTTTGTGTGACAAGAGGAATATATTTTTAGAAGATATTGAAGATTTTTTAGAAGATAAGAAAGCATAATTAAATAAATAGATTTATTTAATTATCTGTAGATAATTTGGAGGAATAAAATAAAATATTTAAATATATTTTATTTTTGTGAAGATTTAAGATTTATTTAAATAAAATTGCATTTTATTTAAATTTGGAAGAATAAAAGATTTTAATTAAATAATTAAAATTATTTAATTATTTTAGAAGAATAAAGTTGATGTAGATTAATTAAATAAATGTAATTTATTTAATTAAATGAGAGGAAGTGAATCAAATAAATAAATAAATTTATTTATTTATTGATAGAGGAATATAAAGATGAAATAAATATTTAAAATATTTATTTAAGTAGAGTCATGTCATTTTTAGGTGTATACACTACCTTTTGTACCAGTTTCTTTATTTTAGCCTGATTATCCTTCTTCACCTTCCTACTTTTATAGAATGTTGCAAAGCGTCCAGGCCTATTGCAATTGAAACATACAACATTTATCTGTCCATTATTCCTTTCATTCATCCTTGATTTGCATTGGTTAGCCTTGTAGCCATATCTATTGCATGTGAAACAATTCCCACTGAAAGATTGAAAATTCCTTCCATTGTTATAATTGTTCCTAATCTGACTTCTGCAGCCACTAGCTCTATGACCAAACCTCTTACATATTTAAAGCAGTTACCTTTGAAGGTCTGAGCATTCCTTCTATTGTTATAACCATTCCTTATTTGACTTCTACAATAATTAGCTTTGTGACCTACTTTGTTGCAAGTAAAACATTGACTAGAGAATGATGGAACATTTTGATTTACTCTGATCCTACACTGAGTAGCCTTATGACCAAATTTATTGCATGTATTACAATAACCATTGAAAGAAGAGTATCTTTGAGCATTTGGCTGCTTGACTGGTGGTCTTCTAGGTCTTTTCCTTTGATTTTGAATCTATTTTCCTTTGTTCCTTTTGATCCCAGTATTCTTTTCTTGACCAGTTTTGAAGCTTTCACCTTTCTCAAATATCAAACCTTCTTTGTCATCAGGACTCTTCTGGATTGCAATCATCTCATCAAGTTTTGTAGAGCTTATCTTAAATTTTTCTTCATAAATTTTTTCTTTTTCCAAATTAGACTTCAAGTTCCCAACTTCCTTTTCAAGCTTTGTGCAGTCTTTAGTTTTTCTTTTCACCAACTAATTTAGATCTTCTTCTACTTTTGCTCTTTTTACAACTTCCACTTTTAGATTACTCAAGTTATCTTATGCAGATATCAATTGTTCACTAACCTTCTTGTATTTTTCTTTGAATCTCTTGACTTGCTCCCTTAATTTCTTGATACACTCATCTACTTCCTTGACATTATCTTTTAGATCCCTATTTTCCAATTCAACCTTTTCAAGGTCTTCAAGGCCAACCCTTAATTCATCATTAACAAGCAATCATTCTTCTTTTGTGGTTTCAAATGAATCAATTTCTTTAGGAGGAGTAGCAAACCTTCTTCCTACCATGTGTTCACTTTCCAAGATCTTCCTCAAGTTGTTAGACTTTTTCTAAGGAACCAGTCTCTAATACCAATTGTTGAACACCCAAAGTACTTAGAGGGGGGTGAATCAGTACTTTATTAAACTTCATACTTATTGAACTAATAATCCATTTACCAAATGCAATAACAAAGTTGATTAAACATAGAACAAACAACCAAAATCCATCACACATGAGTAGCAGGATTTTTATGTGGAAAACCCAAAAGTAGGAAAAACCATGGTGAGTGTTAGCTCACAATATATTATGTAGGATAAATGCCGAATTACAATAAAGGCTCAATACCTTAGGGATCACTTCCCAAAATAAGTGCTCACTATAAGAAGGCTCACTACCTAGAGAAAGAAATAAAGAAGGAGATGGTTCACTGCCAAAATGAACTGCTCAAATTACATCTACACATGCAAGAATGCAACTTCAATGTATGCTCAAAATACTATCTCAAAACCTTTCATCTTGACTGTTCTATTTCACTACTCTATCTTTACATTAGACAAGATCTCTCTTCTTCTACTTTTTGTCACCTACTCTATTATTCACATTCTATACACATTCACATTCACACACATTTTCTCAAAGATCAAATTCAATCCCATATAGATCTGTAACAAACAAAATCTTCATATTAGCTCAGCCTAATAAAGTGTACCATGTAGTCATGCATTATGTGCTTTGTCAGCCAAATTAATTCTCCAAAATCTATGGCAGACCCAAACAATATTTGAAACACCTTCACACATATTGGCCTTAGTTTTTTCACTACTTAGGATTAAGTTCCAACACCAAAACTTACCGCACACAAATCATACTGTTATGTTAGCTAATACCATTGGTTTACTTCCTCTATCAGATAGCAACTTTTACTACGGACCACAAGATGCTTCCAAAATCATATCACTCTTTACACACCATTGATCATACCTTTAGAACCGCAAGATGAAATATTCTTATGCAGAAAAATACGGACTACTAAAACTTATGCCATGTCATAGTCACACTGCACCATACCAAGTAGTGATACTTAGGCAATCATAATTGACTCTCTAGTGGAACTTAGAACTTATAACTCTAGATTTGGATACTTCAAACACGTGTTTACAACACCTCAAAATTGCATAAAAATATATGTAATAGTGGAGGAATGCGGACCAATTTAGTTAAGTGTTCTGTTATATTTTCCTCTATTCACTGCACTACTGAACTTAGATTTCTTGAAGATGAACTTCCGGTACTCATCAAAAACTAAAATCTTGGACAATTTATCATCTAAGGACTGTGAAAAAAATATTTGATCCACATGATATGATCTTCTACTATAGACCAATGTCATCCATTATACTGCTTCTCTGTCACTATCTCCTATGTACTGCTAACACTTAGCCAAAATAGCTAAGTCTTTTTCTCTGGACCAAACCACTATTCCAATCTTATTTCTTTGCTTGTTGCCATCAATGACAACATCTTCATACATCATACACAAGTTGCCAACATTATGGCCTCCTCTTGATGATGATATAACTCTTTCTTGCTTCTTCTTGTGATTGCATAGATGCATCTGATGTCTGTTTATCTCGTCCATCTTCATGACTAGATGCTTGTGTAAGATAACAAGTACATTTTGATATTATTGCATATAGAAGTGAAAAAGGACCCTGAGCTCTAATATTCCTCTTCATTTTCTCTTGTAGATCTTCTTGAAGATATCAATGAGGGGAATGAATCTAATGCTACTAGCAGGAGGATTCATCATTCAGGCAATGATGGTCCCTTTTTCCCTTTTATATGTTTGCTCCTTTTGTTTCAGATAAACTTGTTTTTTTTCATTATATCATATACAGTTAATCCCATGGCTTGTGTGGGAGCATTAAACACTTTTTTTCTCATGAATATGAATAGCTATTTTATGCAATATTTTTTTTGTATATTGCTTCTCCTTTGTGAATCAATTGCATAAAGATAAAATGAAAATGATTGCATGATACAGATGTTCATAACTTGAATAGATTTTAGCAAAATTTGTGTAACTTTTTTCATTTGATAATGTATCAACTATAATTAATGAACAAAGGAAATAATTTGCAACACATAGATTAGCTTTCCTTTCTCCTACCAGTCCTAGGATATCTCCTCTATTGGAGTGTCCTTCCCATCTTATCTAGCTCATGTAGCAGCTCTTACTAGGCTGCTACATGATTCTGGTACTATGACCACTAGAATGGCCCTCCACCAGGATAGTAGGCCTTCTAGGACTAACTGAGAATCTTTAATCTTATTTTTCCTTTCCCCTTGAACCTATTTACTTCTTCAAAGTAGAAAATATAAATGTTGTTACAACCTGACCTAATTGGGTTGGAAGGCACAATTGGGTAACATTTTTGGCAACCTCTATGCTAGTTTTTCTTGCTAAAACTCTCATGGCCAATTGCCTAGTATATCCATTGGGCAATAGAGTCTCTCCTTGGCCTTTACAACTCATAAAATTTATTGAAACTCAGCTACTAAAAAATGAACAAAAGACAAAACTAAAAATAAAACTAGACTAGCTCTAAACAGAGCCAGCAAACTATGCATCCACACTTCTTAGAAAGAAAAATTGAAGCAAATAGCCTACCTACCTAAACTAAACAAAAGAACAGACCTGCTAAATAACCATTAATTGGCTCTACAAAATAGCTTCCTTTCCTAATTAGTTGAGAATGTTTTCCCTACTTGTAAGCAACCAACAAGGGGTGTGGAAAGGGTGGGTATCCAATAAATTTATCTGATGCCTCTTCAAGAAAGGGACTAAAATTACATACCCACTTGCTTTGACTAAAAAGTTGACTCCTTTCTTCTTGAATCTCATCCTTATGCCTTGAAATGGGCATGATAGGTAGTGGCTTCCCCATGTTACCTTCCAACTGGATTAGATGTTGAATAGGACATCCTCTTGACAAAATCACGCTCAAACAATTTGTGTTGGTTTTGTATTATGTTGTTCTATCACCCTAAATCTAAAATATGGACTGATAAGGGGGGTCTAAAAACTTACCCAGATTTGAGTTGTCTAACTCTTGCTCCTCTTCCTGAGTGAATGAGGGTGATGCACTCTTTCTTGTATGATCAAGAAACTTTTTCAAAACTACCTTTTGATAGTCCATTCTTTGAGACAAAGTGTCCTCTATCAGGAGATGCTCCTGAATGTTCATGAAATCAGCAACAACCTTGAAGCCCTTTTGATATTTGGCCTCCTCTTCCAAAAGCTCTAGCTGCATACTTTCCTTGTTGTCCTCAAACTAATTAGCTTAATATTATTCAAATGTAAAAGGGGAATGTTTAGAAACCTATTTTTCCTTGTTGTCCTCATCATTCATTGGCTTTGGTTTTTTATCATTACAAGAATTCAAAAGAGTGACAAGCTCACTACAAGCCAAACAGTTAGGATCTTGACAATCGAATGTAGAGTTATCTTGAAAAGGCTAATCATCTTCAATTAGTTTACTTGACTACTCTTCAAGGCAAGCTAACTTCGAGTCATCCATACTACCCTCTTCATTGTAGTACAAAGGGAGTTCTAAAAATAATAAGATGTTTCACATCCATGGGGAACATGATCCTCTTTATCAAATTGGCTATCAATATTCTACTATTCAAACTGACCTTGATTTTGCAAAATTTGTCCTCTTTCGATTACTTTCACTTCTTTCCTCTGATTTGCAGCCACTGTTGGTATGAACATGCTTTATTCATCTTTCTCAACAACAGAAGGTAGTTGATCAAACAAAAACACCAATTCTTCATTTTCATTTGATTCTTCCTTTAATGAATCTTGCTCAAGTTGTCTTTGCAACTAAAGATTCTGACTCTATAGCCTTTCCATTCTGCTTTCATTAATCTCACAAAAAGCATTAGAAAAACCATCAAATGAATCAAAATGTAAAGGATTCAGTGTCAAGTCTAAACCAACATCCTCTTCACATGCATTATGCTCATATTCAGCTGGGAACAGAGTATAAATAGCAGCAATCACTTTCTCTTCTTACAATAGAGTTTCATTTTCATACTTACCTCCTTGTAAAAGGTTTGATTTCTCATCTTGTATATCATATGGAGGCTTGTAGACAATAGATGACTCTCCTTTTGTCTTCACTAACTCCTCCTTTTGCCCACCACACCAACTTGGAATCTTGATTGGTTTAGATTCTATGACCTTTTCCTCTTCTTGATTTTGGATTGATATGGGAGGAGTAGTCTTAACAAGGTTTGGTATTTTATAATTGGGATGTTTAGCCCAAGAAGGCTACCATGGTTGTTCAAAACTTTGATGACTCTATTCAATCTCTTGAGATGGTTGAACCTAAGGACTAATGAACTAGTTTTGAATGCAAATAAGCTCTTGAACAAAATCAGAACCTCTAAAACTTGGAATCTTAAGATTAGGGGACTTACTTGTTGATTCTAAAAACTTTCCCCGATTGAAACTTGGGATTTTGTGCCCTAAAACCTCCTCTTTTAAGGGTTGATCTATGATTGTATGAGGTGTTTGTATGAAGCTAGGAATACAAGAACCTGATTGGGCCTCTAGCCTTTGTACACAAATAAGTAATTGTCTAATTTTCTCTTCCTTAACTACAACTTGTCTAGCAAAACATTCCTCTTCATACCTTACTTGTGCTTCCATTTCCTATTGTTGGAGATAGGCTTGATAAGAAAGCTCTTTCTGTTGCATGTCATACTCTTGTTCTCTTTTTACTTTAGATATCTACTTTTGAAAATCTAACACCATGCTCTTGATGGTACCCCAATCAGTGTCAACATTATCAGTACTTTGAGGTTGAATGGGTAAACTACAAGGCTGGTTTATAGCAAGATAAGTTCCATAAGGTTGGGCATGGGTGTAAACAGGCTCATGAGGGTAAAAATAGCCTTCTAGGGATGATTATAGGCATGGTTAGGCTTCCATGAAGGCTGAGCAGGGGTGGATGGGAGATAATCATGTTGAACCTACTAATATCCAACTGTTACATGGTTGTCTGGGATGAAACCAGTAATATTTTCAGTCTGATATGGCTAGTATAAAGGCATAGAAATTGCATTTTGGCAAAATGAAGGGATAGGAACACATTCCCTATGGTAGTTTTCCATGTTAGGAAATTGAAATGAGCTGGAATGCATGAAAATCTCTTTTTGAAACAAGGAAAAACATGCCTGACTC
The DNA here is from genome assembly GCA_027924645.1 of Cunninghamia lanceolata. Lineage (NCBI taxonomy): Eukaryota > Viridiplantae > Streptophyta > Pinopsida > Cupressales > Cupressaceae > Cunninghamia > Cunninghamia lanceolata. Next base: position 4,439,093 of record BSBN01001253.1, on the reverse strand, counting down.
AAAATTTTATACACATACCAATAGAGTCACCAAGTGATTGGAAGGATTCCATGAAGTAAAGAACCAAGAATATCACCTAAATCCTAATCCTTGATAATCTTTATACTTCTGGACTACTAAAATCAGTAGATTTGAACCTGTAGAGTCGCCAGGTGTGTGAGACATTGCCTCCAAAGGCTGATACTGTTGATAGACACACCAAATATCAATAATAGATGAGAACGTATGGACTGTAATAGTCTATTCTATTCCACCGGGCATGCAAAAATTGTTGTCACAAAGGATTGCACCCTAAATGCTAAGCCTTAAAGCTTGAAAATCCCGTGAAACATTGGATCACTCAAAGACTGTGGGTTGTCTATGATGAGAATGAACCTCCAGAAGAGTCGACTCCCTTTAAATGCCCCTTCGATCTGATATACTTTGTGGAAAAGAGATAGAAGGATGATTAAATAAACTAAAATTGATCTAAAGGGATGATGCACCAATGGTTATATCCTAACTTGCAATCTAATTCACAGCTATTTCTCAATACATTTGTTCATACAACTCAAACTGAACAATCTTATCACATAAATGTTTCACAAAAAGGTATAAAATCAATTTACTTTCTGTTGAAGGAAAACCAATGCTCTCACAACTTTAAAAAGTAAAAGAATCATCCGCACAATCTATAACATGTGGTAAAACTTGCACCTTTGTATACTTGCATTCAATGAATGAGACAAAAAACTTAAAGGTTTTATTTTAAAACATAATAATTTTTTATCAAATCGTTTAGAAGAGAATAAGACACCTGAATCCAAGAAGAACAACACCTAATTTTATTAGAAAATAGAAGGAAAACTCTGTAATTACTATGAAAAATGTTGAAAAGTAAACTTCTACTATATAAAAAGTTGTAAAATATGTTGAGTTACAATACTAAAAATATGTCTCTACAATGTGCAAAGGCAATAGAAAAAGAAAGAACTCAGAAAAATGCATAAGTTTTTTTCTCCTGTAATACAAAAATCTGTCTCAAAAAGCAAAAGGGAAGATCAACTCTAGTCAAACTGCATTCCAAGTGATGCAGGAATAGGCTAGATTTAATGTATCTCCTGTGTGAACTATTCTCCTTATTATGACTATACCCCAGATCAATCCATCATCTCTTCCTTTCTTCACTATTATGACAGCCTTAATCCATGTCATTTGTGATTGATCTTTTAAGAATAACTATACCTGTACATTGATCAAACAAGTTAAGAAAACAAATGAGGTTTATGGCCTCCTCTTGATGATGATATAACTCTTTCTTGTTTCTTCTTATGATTGCATATCTACATCTGATGTCTATTTATCTCTTCCATCTTCATGACTAGATGCTTGTGTAAGATAACAAGTACATTTTGATATTATTACATATAGAAGTGAAAAAGGACCCTAAGCTCTAACATTCCTCTTCATTTTCTCTTGCCGATTTTCTTGAAGATATCAACAAGGGGAATGAAGCTAATGCTGCCAGCAGTGAGATTTGTCATTCAAGCAATGATGGGTCCCTTTTTCCCTTTATATGTTTGCTCCTTTTGTTTCAGATGTACTTGTTCTTTTTCATTGCATCATATACAGTTAATCCCATGGCTTGTGTGGGAGCATTAAACACTTTTTTTCTCATGAATATGAATAGCTATTTTATGTAATGTTTCTTTTTTTATATTCCTTCTCCTTTGTGAATCAATTGCATAAAGATAAACTAAAAATGATTGCATGATACAGATGTTCATAATCATGAATAGATTTTAGCAAAATTTGTGTACCTTTTTTTCATTTGATAATGTATCAACTGTAATGAATGAACAATGGAAACAATCTATAGCACAATTTGCAACACATATTAGATTTCCTTTCTCCTACTAGTCCTAGGATATCTCCTGCTCTATTGGAGTGTCCTTCCCATCTTATCTGGCTCATGTAGCAGATCTTACTAGGCTACTACATGATTCTAGTACTATGATCACCAGAATGGCCCTACACCAAGACCATAGGCCTTCTAGGGCTAACTGAAAATCTTCAACCCTCTTTCTCCTTTCCCCTTGAACCTATCTACTTCTTCAAAGTAGCAAATATAAATGTTGTTACAGCTTGACCTAATTGCGTTGGAAGACACAATTGGGTAACAGTTTTATAGATGTTCATGTAATTCATATTGAGATAATAACATAATTATCATAATAAGAATTGTTAAAACTAGATAAATTAGATTGACAAGGAACACTAGGGATACCATGGATATTATGCACATATTTAAACATGGAATTATAATACCTCTCTGCATAGGTTCCATAGTTTCATAGATGCTCGTGTAGTTGGCATTAAGATAACAATGTAATTCTCATAATAAAAATTGTTAAACTAGATTAAAAAGATTAATGAGGAATACATTGATACAAAATGTATGAGATTAAACAAGAGGCCATGGGAGAACTAGGCATCTTGAGATAAATAAATCAATGTGTGTGATTACATATAATCAAATACAATAGATCCACAAACACATGTAAAAGAAATAAAACCTCAAAAATTAGAAAAATGTTCCATGGATCATTGAGTATAATAAGGCTATCCAATTCACTAAACTTAGCTAGAAGTGCTTGGCATGAGCATTAATAATGGATCCCACAATATCTATGAAGGCTTAATCATGGTTGTAAACCTTACACATGCCACCATTGGGTCATTGGAGAGGTGATTATTTGACTTACACATTTGACTAGTACAAGCATTCAAATCATTTGTTAGAATAAGCTCACTTATAACAAAGAATTTCACATATTATGGTTGCATGTTTTAAAAGAGTGACATGCCATTCAATGCAAAAATGTGCATACATCATATTGGAGAGAAGTAACAAGAAACAAGAAAAACCTATCTTAACGTGTGCTTGCTCTCTAGTGATATCGATGGAAATGGAGGAATTTTGTTAGCTCCTTCTAGTTCAATAGATGACTAATGCTTATCTCTATAAAAACAAGTGATGTCAAATCAATTTGTTAGTTTAAGCTTCATTGTATATACTAAGATCCACAACTATTGTGCATATAAATAAGTGGTTTCTCTTTAGTGTCACATATTTCCAAAATGAAGATGACATCTATATTAAGAATCATATTTTTAAGAGATTATAAAGGAAAGAAAAATAATAATTAATATGATTTTAAATTATAAATGTAATTGAGACTATAAACTAAAGTTCCAAACTCTATCACCAAGAAAAAATGGGTTAAAAATTTCTCCTTAATCTAATAGAAAATCCCTTATCCAATCTATTGATTTTTCTTGTTTTTTCCTTCTAATATTTTAATTTAAATATATGCAAACTATTTTTATTATAATTGAATTAAGTCTTCATTAACCTTTAAATTTATTAACATTGTTAACCAACTTCATCTTTGATCTCAATACCTTATAAAAAATAATTCTGAAATAATCTCACTAAATCAAACTTTATCTATTAACAAATTAAACAAACTCAAATCCTTCTCTAAAAAATTTGAAAATCTTATTTACTTATTCTATTAGTAATTAAAAAAAAATTCTTTATCTATCTGTGAGTGGTTTTTTAATTATCTTCCATGACTTAAATTCAACAATAGGTTTGATAGAGTCCACTTTTGTTTAAGAGTCATTTTAGTTTTCTTTACTAATTAAAAATAATAATGTATTAATATTTTAGGAGATAAATTAAACTATAAAATTATCCAAAATTTTCACTTGGGTAACTTATTCAAACATCATTTTGATGAGTAAAGCCTAATTACTTTTTATAAGATAAAAATATAATAGTACAATATTCACAAATAAAGATAGGTGGTAGAAAGGCACACCCTTGAAGAGTCTAAATGTGCTATAGTGGTGCAGTCATGGGTGGAGGGTCTAGGGAATGGACTGTCCAACCATGCAGCCAGAGTAAACACAATGGAAACAACACAAGAATAGAATGTAATGGAAGATTCATATGCTCAATGCTCAATACATCAGACAATTACAATTCTTATATGTCGGCAACATGTGAGCTACAATCATGGGCTCACAGGCCTACTTTTTGGATTACAACATAAATGAAAGATATGGCATTGAGGTGCCTCTTGAGAAAAACTAGATGTCAAACTACTAATTATTAACTAACTCCTTCATAGAGCATCTTAGAAATGCTTATATATCATCTTCTAGCTCAAATAATCCTTCACGTTGGCCTCAAGAGATCTCAAACTCTAATGAATGATGAAGCGTGTAGGAAAGATGTATGTTGGCCTACAACTCTTAGTAATACTCTGTAAATGAATGAAACATGATGTGGTTCTCAATGAAGGTCTATCTACTCCCAAATTGCCTTGTGTGATGTTCCATTTGGCTCTGCAAGTCATGGGAATGCTCCACAAACCTTGTTTGCTTAAACTGAATGATGAATGCTATGTTTTGTGAATGTTGGTAATCTTCTGAAATCGATCTTTCCACAAACAACTCCAAATCTCCTAAAATTTGAATATGATGTAGCTGACATTGTTTAGATCCTAAATCCTACTCTGTGAGCTCTGAAATGAAGATGTGGTAAAATGTGGTAGAAAGTTCTGGAGCTGCAATTGTCTGAACTGCAACTAAAATGCAAGAAAAGAAAAGAAAGAAAATACTTTTGGTTGATGTAAGATTGCTCTTCAACTTGGGACGCTCCTGCATTAGACATCCAGGGTTGTTTTAAAAGTGAGTCCCTCACTTTGTTGGGGCTAGAGGAAAACCAAGGTGGTCTCCCTCAACCTAAGAAATCCATGATGAATCTTCTTTCAATCTTCCTTTCCACTTAATTAGGTACTCTTTATATTGTTTTCCTCTAGTAATACATCCAATTCTGCTATCCAAAATTTGCTCTATTTGCTCCAGTTGTTGTTGTGGTAACTAATCCTTTAGTCCATCTTTGATGTTGTCACTTGACTCTCCCTCATGATACTGATATACATCTGCAATATTGAATATAGGTGATATACCAAATGTCTTTGGTAACTCTACTTCATATGCATTTCCTGAATCAAACTTCTTCTTAGAATCTTACATGGTCCAAACTTCCTCATATTCAACTTGTTATATGTTCCCATTGGAAATATTTCTTTTCTTAGGTATACTATCACTTAATCTCTAAAAAACATTCCTTATGTCTTCTCTTCTCATTTGCTTGTTCCTTATACTTCTATTCATCTCCTCCAAATGCTTCTTGACCTAATTGTGTATTGTTTCCATGTATCCTACAAATTCTTATGCTTCTCTACTTCACTTGTTATCCATATGGATGTCTCTCAACTCTGCAACTCCTCTAGGTTGTATTCTTGTCACAATTTCAAATAGTGTCTTCCTCATACTTCTTCTCACTAAGCTATTGTATGCAAATTCTACTTGCAGTAGAATTATATCCCAATTTCCTATATTTTCTCCTACTAAGCATCTCGACAAGTTACCCAAACTCCTATTTACCACTTATGTTTGTCCATCTGTCTGTGGGTGAAATGCTAAACTAAACTTTAGGTCTATCTAAATCTTCCACCACGATGTCCTCCAAAAATATCCTATGAATATTGTATCCCTGTCTGACACTATACTCTTAGGTAATCCATGTAATCTCACAATCTCCTTGAAAAATAGATCATCAACATGTACAACATCATTTGTCTTCTTACAAGGAATGAAATGTGTCATCTTTGAAAATCTTTCCACTACTACAAATATAGAATCATATCCCCTCTATATTCTTGGCAAACCAAATATGAAATCCATACTTATATCTTCCCAAGGTCTCTCCGATACTATCAAAGGTTTGTATAATGTTGTATTCTAACTACTTCCTTTTACAACTTGACAAACTTTGCAACTCTAAACAAATTTCCTTACATCCTTATATATATGAGGCTAAAAATAATGTTCACTTACCAAAGCTACTATCTTATCAATACCAAATTGTCCTGCTAATCCACCACTATGCTTCTCCTTGATCAAATTATCTCTCATTAAACTCCTAGGTATACACAATTAACTTCCTTTGAACAACATATCCTCTTGAATGAAATAATCGAACCACTTGCTTCTATCTATCACAACAGGCTCTCTACATGCTCTCCATGTTTCTGTAAAATCAAGACCTCTTCATACATATGCTTAAGTTCTTCAAAACCTAGTAATTCTATTCTCATCTTTGTCAATAGGTTCCTTCTTCTACTTAATGCATCTGCAACTTTGTTTGACTTTCCACTTCAGTGCTTCAATACAAATGTGTAACTCTGCATGAACTCTACCCATCTCATATGTCTCTGATTCAACTTACCCTGACTGTTCAAAAACTGCAAAGCTTGATGGTCAGTGTATAACACAAATTCTTTTGGCAACAAGTAATGTCTCCACTTCTTCAAGGCTTGAATTATGGCATAGAACTCCTGATCATAAATTGAATATCTCCTCCTTGTATCATTCAACTTCTCATTGAAATATGATATTAGTCTCTCTTCTTGACTTAACACTAATCCTATTGCATTTCCACTGGCATCACAATCAACTTGAAATATTTTGTCAAAATCCAGTAATGCTAGCACTAGTTGCTCTGTCACCTTCTGCTTCAACAATTCAAAACTCTTTTGTGCTCTTGATGTCCACTTAAAATCCTTCTGATCACCCCTCGTTGTCACTATCATTGGTCTACATATAGTACTAAAATTTCTAATAAACTTCCGGTAGAAACTTCCTAGTCCATGAAAAGATCTTACCTCTCCAATGTTTATAGGTGTTGGCCATTCTATAATTGCTCTAACTTTCTCAAGGTCCGTCTTCAATCCTTCTGCAGAAATCACAAATCCCAAATATACGAGTTCTTCCTTCATGAAACTACATTTCTTGATGTTTATCAACAATTAACTTCTCTCAGCCTCTGAAATACTTGTCTAATATGCCATAAATGTTCTTCTCTTGTTCTATTGAAAATTAGAATATCATCCAAGTATACAATAACAAACTTACCCAAGAATTTCTTCAAAACCTCATTCATCAATCTCATGAAAGTACTTGGTGCATTAGTTAATCCAAGTGGCATGACTAACCACTCGTACAATCCTTCATTTGTCTTGAATACAGTCTTCCACTCATCTCCTTCTTTGATCCTGATCTAATGGTATCCACTTTTTAGGTCAATTTTTGTAAAATATTTTGCTCCACTCAAATAGTCCATGATGTCATATATCCTTGGCAATGGAAATTTATACTTGACAGTAATCTTATTGATTAATCTTAAGTCTGTACATATCCTCCATTCTCCATTCTTCTTCAGTACTAGTACTACAGGTACCACACATGGGCTTAAAATTTCTCTAATCAATCCTTTCCTCAACAATTCCTATACTTGTCAATTCAACTCCGCATTTTCTGCTAGTGTCATCTAGTGTGCTTCTTTGTTAGGCAAACTAGATCTAGGTATAAGGTCCATATGATGACTAATACTCTAGATTGGTGGCAATCCCTAAGGTACATTCTCTGATACAATATCTTGGTATTCTGTCAACAATTCAGTTATATCCTCCGATGGTGATTCTTCTTCTTTTATAGTGAAGTTTTTTGCACTTAGGGCACTGCACTTCTATGGAATCAATTCAAAACACATGTTCTCATGTCTTAATCCATCCAAAAATTTCCTTCCATCTACTAAATACATTCTAGTATTACTGAATACTTCATGTTTAGGTTCTTCTTCCATAGGTATCAGGATATGTTTCTTCCCATTTGATGTTATATTATAAATATTCTTCCTTCCATCATGTATTACATTTCTATCATATTGCCATGATCTTCCCACAATATATGACATACATCCATCAGCATAATATAACAAAATACCTCATCGACATAAGATCCTATATGAAATCTCACCAAACATTGTTCACTTACCAATACCTTTTGCTCATCTTGAATCCATGCTATTTTGTTATGTCAGAAAATGTCCCCTTGGGGGCTTTCCCTCTTAAGGTTTATCTCCCCGATCCTTAGAATGCATTTAGAGCATCTTTCATGATAATTTGACATCCTGATGAGAAAACCCTAAAGTTTCATGGCAATTTGGACTCAAGGGTTGCACTTAATAATAACCCTACCTAAAATAGGGTGGGAGGACTTGGGCACCCATGCCCTAGTCCTACGCTATTTTAGGTCAGGCCCAATTTTTAAGTGTCTGTTTGTGACTGTTATTTAGGTCCTATGCCGACACAATAAATTTTAATTACGAAATTCTTGGCGGGAATGTTTGTAGTTGCATATATAATCATGTTTAGGAATTCATTTGTAAACTAGATGGACATTAGATGGAAATTTTGATTCATGAGCTTGTGTAGAGGTGATTCAAGACATTCATTGTCTATTGCAAAGCAGAATTTGTGTTGTTATTGTGTTTGTATTTACAGATTTGGCAGCCATCTCCTCATGGCAAGGAGAGCTTCTTCCTTCCATGAGATCTTCACTACAAGGTGATATCAATTATGTATTCAATCATTTATCATTTGGATTTTGTCTCTATCCCACAGGGATATGCACTCTTTATCTGACAATGGTGTTCAAAAGACTTGAATGTCTCTCTGGGGCTTGACTGAGGCAAGCCTCTAAACACCACAATCCCCAACCCATTTTTCTGTGATTGCAGGTTATAGGTTGCAGAAGCAGAAAAAGTGGAGTTGCAAGAGAGTAGTGCAAACTGTCAGAATTGCAGATCTCAAGAGAAAATAGGGACCTAGACTCAGGTGCCCACTCATTAGTCCTCTGGATCCCGCAACTGAAGAATCTCCAAAACAACAGGAACAAGTTGCAGACAAGGTTTCTAGATCCTGACAAAAATGGTGGCATTGGACTAGGGTGCTCTCTCATTAGTCCTCGATTGTTCCACTTTCTGAACTTCAAAATCTAGTATGCATTTGATTATCATTTAGTATCTCTGTGTGCGAGCATTTTCTGTGATTTGTCTATTTTCTTTCAAATTTGTATAATTAGGGTTTTGAGCATAATTGGGCATAATTGAACAACAAATCTACACAATTCCAATCTTCCCTACATTCCAAGTGACTGCAAGCCTAATAGTAGACTTCCTACTTAACCTAAAGTCCTTGAATGTTTAAAGTGAAAGGAGGATTCACATAAACCATCAAATCAAACACTCTTACAAATTTTACCTTAAACATTTTGGTGAACCCATATTTTTAATAAATTTGGCACCTTTATAAGTTTTTTTCTTTAGATTTAAATTCATTTCATTCATTCATATCATTGCTCATCTTATTGCATTTAAAAAATTACAAAAAAATTGAAAATTTTGCAAATTTTGAAAAAATTGGCATCTTTAGCTTGCATTTTCATATAATTTGAATTAGTTGGAATTTAAATTTCAATAAATTTCTGTCATTATAATTAGATCTAATTTAAAATACATAAATCTTTCATTCATCATTCATTTAGATTGCATTTTCATGCTTAAATTGTTGAAAATCGCTCGAAATTGTGCATTTTTCATATAACCTAGTTTTGCATTAGCTAGGGTTTGTAGTCAAAATATTGTTTTAGATTTTACTACAATTTTAAAACACTTTTTAGGACTAATTTCTAACTATAGTGTTGCATCATAGTGGTTTTCTTGCAAAATTTCATGCCTAGGGTTTGAAAACCTTGATTTTTCACTAGATTTGGCCTTATCGTCTCTCTAGATCTGCACCATAGGCATGTTGTAAAGGATTTTTCTGAACTACTTGGCTGTTATTAGGGTTATTATCTTATTCCTCTCCTAAAATTCTTTACAAAACCTGTTTATTGGCCTCTTACAGTGGAAATTTGGTGAAAAACTGCATATTTTGTCTATATTTTCCCTAGGGTTTGACCTTGAGTTGTACTATAAGAATGTTGTGACAGATTTTTTGGCATTATGTGGCTGTTATTACAGTTATAATTCTCTTTGCATCATCATTTTCCTCACAAAACCCTTTTTCATACTCTTTTGCATTTAAATTTGGTAAAAAAATGCATATTTTAGCTATATTTGACCTAGGATTTGCATTCCAAGCATGTTGTAAAATATTTTATGGCTTTAGGTAGCTTATATTACTATTATAATCTTCTGCACCTCCTAAAACTCTTTACAACACCTCTTGTATTAGGTCTTTGCATTTAACATGTGTGAAAAATTGCATATTTTAGTGCATTTTCACTAGGTTTTGACTTGTCATCATCTTAGATTTGCATCAAAAGTGTGTTGTGAAAAATTTTATCAATTTATTGGACTGATATCAGACATATTATTTTCTTGCTCTGATCAATTTCATTAAAACACCTTTTCTTTCACTTGTTTGCATTGAAAAATGTTGAAAAAAACAAGCATTTTAGGTCATTTTCATACATAGTGTTGCACTTGTCTTTTGGAAAACTTTTGAAAAGCTCTAAAAATCTGATATTGCATTGACTTTAAAACTAAAATACATGGCTTCTAATCACAAAAATAACAATAGGTTCTCTCCTAGGTCTTACATGAAAAGAAAGGTGCCTGAACTTGAAATTGTGTTTACACCTCATGATAAAACAATTGGAGAAACTGAAGGACCTCTTTATATCACCATGAAAATAATGGGAAATCATGTGGATGGAACTCTTATTAATTGTATAACTAATGTCACCATGGAAGAGTTCCTCTTTTCACATCAATTAATGCAAGGCTCTTATGACCCTTCGGATATGATGATTAAGACACATAAGGGAACCTTTGTAAACACTTCTGGGAAAATATCTCTATTGGTCATTGTATTTGAGAAACATGTAGAACAATGGTTTGATGTTGTCCCCGCTTCTGACCTCTTTCACATAAAATTGAGACATCCATGGTTAAAGGCTATAAAAGTTGTCCCTTCAACAATTCATAACTGTATCAAATTTCCTTTGAATGGACAAGTGATTACTATCCCTCGTAATAAGTATAAACCTTTGGTTACAAGACAACATTGTACACTGGATTACTTTTGGGAAAGATCTAAAAAGGAACCAGAGCCATGGATAGACTTTAACTTCTTGAGCTATAGAAACTACAAAACAAAACTATTGCATCAAGTGGCAGGTCCTTCTTTGCAAGAAACAATAAGAGATGAACAACCTACATTTGAAGAGAATCCTAGACCGAAAGGAAATAGACCCTATGCTGAGGTTCTTCCCCTGCCATCCTTACAAGGATTGGGAGGTAGTCATCGGCAACAAAATATTCCACCTAGACAAATAAGATTTGATCCCAGTGCTTCCTCCTCTAAAACACAAAAACCTATGAAAGAGAAACACTTTCTTACAAGAGATAAGTGGTAAGCCAAAAAGAAATAGACAAGCAAGAGAAACGAGGAAATGACAAGAATATGCCCAATGACTTGTATATCAACAAGAAAACATTGAACCAAACCAAGAAAATCTTAAAAATGGACAACCTAAAAATAAGAACAAGAGTTGGGCTATGGTACCTTATGTCCCACTTGCCTCTAACATCCAGGAGTGGGAAGATGATGATGATTTGCTTGATGACAACATTTAGTTCAATGATCCTACCAGGTAAGTATCTCTAACCCTTTATCCCTCATGATGTGTTATGTGTTGTTTAGGCCTCATGGGATGGCCCTTGATTCTCTTGTAAGGTCCAGGATACCAGGAGACTGCCTTTGTTGTGACCCTTCTTCTATTTGTATCATCATTCTTATATATTGCTTCTCCTCTATTTTCATTGTTGTGTGTTGTGTCTTACGAAAATAGTGTCGCAGTTGGTGACTTGGGGGAACCCTCCTATGTGACTGTCCCTAAGGTACTTGTTTCTCCTCTCTCGATTTATCATTTCTCTTCTAGTGTTTCTATCTAGTGGGTGGATGACGAAAAACATATTATACTAATGCAGACCTAGCATCCCTTTAGCGAGAAATCAAAAATTGGACGTAGTTCCTATATGATGATGGGGTTGATATATATTATCTGATGCTTGACTAGTAGAATCACTCTGTGCAATTTATCATGTGATCTTGATGATGTCTTATCACACTTACAAACCATAACAATACTGTTGTTCCATGCACTTTGTTTGTCTTTGAATCTTGCCTTAGTGACACTCGATTCTGAGATTTTTGTGGTATAGCCCCATGGTTATACCTTATCTTCAAATTCATAGTATAACATTGGTTGTTTGTGTGGTTGATCATATGCATCATTGTTTATCATGATTATTTGGACACTAACACTTTTCTTGCAGGGATGTGTTTGCAGGAACACTTGGCGATTGTAAAGTATAGGTCACCTCCAGGGGGAATGGGCTTTGCACGAGTTCGTGTTCCCTTGTGTGTTTTTTTCCTACCTTAACATGCTTGATATTGATACCTGATATCAACCACCTTAAGGTGGGGGCATATATAAGGCAAGCTATATGTTCTAGATGTTAGCAATGTGCTTGTTCTCATGGTGCAGGGGCACCTATAGGTCCAAGGGGCCTATCAAGAGTCTATTATTTCTTGCTATGTTTTGGTTGTTCATTTGAGATGTAATAAGGTCTTGAGGACCATCTTGAAGCATTTTGAAGTCATTTGACAACACCTTGTAAGGCATTGGTGCCATTGTTTGCATGTAGTCAATAAGGATCTAGTTGGTCAAATTTGGTCAAACCCTCCACAAGTGTGAAGATGGAGTGGAATTCATTTAATTCATGTTTGAAATCCATTCATGGCATGTAGGCATTGTTGTATAGGGGTTTGAAGTGACCTTGTGTGGTCTTGTGAAGAAATTATCCAAATTGCAAAGTGCAATTATTACCAATTAGTTTTCCAACGTCTAATTGATTCAAAAAGATAGTTAGAATTGGTTGGGAGGATTGTAGAAGATTTAATATATGGCTCATCATGGTCGAGGCAAGGTGATTGTTGAGTTTGGAGCTAATATTGAATCAATAAAATCCTGATTTCCTAATAAAACACTATACACTCTCTATTTTCCTACTTGCATGGACAAATTCTTTCATTGTACGGATAATGGTTGATATGGTTAGGTAGGTGACTGAGTTAGCTTTCATTTAAAGGTGGTTTGGAGTGATTTCATAGGGTTTGGACAAAGTTATATCAGTTCTTGTGCAAGGAGGTCTATAACCCTCCATTCCTAGGGTTTGATCAAAAAAATGGCTATATCTCCACTTTCCACTGACTAGGAATTCCAGCGCCTAGTGGAAATGGAGATGTTTTGGATGCTATTTCAAATGAATTTAGTCTCTTCCCAGGAAATGTTTTGGATGAAGAGTTATGGCTCGTTGTAGGTCTAGCATCCTCATGTGATAGGCCAAAAAAAGTAGGAGTTAAATGCCAAGAGGTAGGACAGTGGAAGATTTAAGAGGTTTAGGCACTGAAAAATGGTAGAATCCCTAGTTTGAAGGTATTTGTGACATGTCCCAAGTGGTAATTGGATAGGGTGAGGTGTTTAAAGAGTACTTCATTTACAAAAGAAGCCTAATTAACCCACAAAAACCATGAACAGTCAAGATTTGACCGTAATGATCCAAAAGACCCCATGCCAAGTTTGACATATGTTTTGTATCTCCCAAAAGGGTATTTGAAAATGGTCTTGGTTTTTGTTAATTGTTTGTGGTCAACAAGTTAGAGGTAGAAAACTATCTGAATAGGGCTACAAGGCCTAGTTTCCTCCATGAGGCCAATGGTGAGGAATGGTATAGTGGGTTTGTAACAGTGGAAGTTTAGGTTGATTTGGAGTCCCCTGAGTCTACAAACAATATGAGATTCATGTTTCCAATCTTCCTTATTTTGAAGAATAATGACTTTGAATGTCTCCTTGTGTAAAGAGTGTTTGAACCTTGGAACTAGTGCCTAATTGAGTTATTTTTCTTTTTCCCTCTAGGATCCTCTACATCAAAGTGGTATCAGAGCTAGTAGTAGATCTTGTGTTGGTGTTTTGAATTAGTTTTGCAGGTAGGTGAAGAGAAGATTGTGAAAATGCCTCTTAAGGTGAATGCTATTGCAAGGAAGATTAACAATCATGACAAGGAAATAGAAACCTTGAAACGGGAAATAGCTATGATGAAAGATAAAGGTAGGGTTCTTTTGAATGAAAGTGAAACTGAAGAAGAGGAAAATTCTGGTGAAGAGGAAGAGATGGATCTAGATGATGTGAGAATGTTGAAGCTTTTGAAGGCTGTGAAGAAGGATGGACATGGAAAAATAGATGTGCCTATGTATGGAGGCAAACTTGAGAGTGAAGAGCCCTTGGATTGGATAGGGGATTTGGAAAACTAATTTGATAGTGAAGATGTTGATGAAGCACACAAGGTGAAGAAGGCTAAAACAAGACTAAAGGGACATGCTTTGGTATGGTGGAATTTTGTACAAGAGGAAAGGGAGAGACAAGGAAAGAACAAGATCACTTCTTGGGAAAGAATGAAGACAAAACTGAAAGGTAAATTCCTTCCTAGTGATTATAATGTTTAATTTCTTAAGAAGTTGCAAAATCTTAGACAAAAGGAGTTAGATGTGCGATCATATATTGAAGAATTTTATGAGTTAAGGATAAGAACTAAACATGAAGAAGATGAGGAAGAAATGGTTGCTAGGTACTTGAATGGTTTAAGGTATAACATTCAGGATGAGATCAGCTTGTTGGAACCTAATTCAGTTGAACAATGCTTTCAAATGGCAATGAGGGCAGAAGAAAAACTAAAGAGGAGACAAGAGAAGGCAGCAAAGGGAAGAGGTACCACTTCTAGGGGTAGAGGCACAACTACAACATCAAGGTAAATAAGGAAGACCATGAAGATCCTGAGAAGAACAAAGAACAAGCTCCTGAAGCAAGAGGAGGATGGAGAGGTGGAAGAACTAATTTTAGACAAAGGAGAGATTTCAATGAGTTTTATGGTAGATGTTATAGGTGCAATGAATTTGGACACCCAGCTTTCAAGTGTCCTCAAAACCAAGGTTCAACATCAAGTGGTAATAGAAGGAGTGAGAGAAGAACACAATCGATTCAAGAGGAAGAGTGTGAAAGTTCAAGCAGACCTGTAGATCCAGAAGTAGGAGAAGCACTCATGATGAGAAGAACATTGTTGCAAGCACCTAAGAATGAAGACATGAGCCAAAGAAGGAGCCTATTCAGAACCTCATGTAAATGCAAAGGTAAAGTATGTCAAGTTGTTATTGATTCAGGTTCTCAAGATAATATGGTGTCTAGGGAAATGGTAGACAAATTGAATTTAGAGAAGATACCTCATGTAGCACCCTACAAAGTTTCTTGGGTGAATGATAGTCAAACCTTAGTGCTGAATGAGCAAGCCTATGTGGATTTCTAGATTGGGGAGTACAAATATAGGGTCTTGTGTGATATATTGCTAATGGATTGTTGCCATTTGCTATTAGGGAGACCATGGCAATTTGATAGAAGGTCCATGTATGATGGTTGGGAAAATACTTATACAATTTGGAAGGATGATCAGAATTTCAAACTAACTCCTTTCCAGGGTAGTGCAAGAGATAAAGGAAAAACCAAGGTTGTGATTTTTGGCAAAAAGGAACCTATAAGGCTTGAAGACAGTAAGGACAATAGGCTTTCTTATTTAGAGCAGAGTTATGGTATTGGAATAGCAAGAAAGACACCTACAAATGGTGCTAAGATAGTGGTGATGAATGTTGATGAACATATTGAGAAGATGGCAAAAGGCTCTAAGAAGATTGATACTCAATTAGAAGTACAAAATGATGTGAAGCCCATGAAGAAGACTGATCAAAGAGAGGTAAGTGATGAGTTGTTGATAACACAATATGAAGGGATTAGGAAAGTGGAAGAGATCCTGATTGGGATAGTGGTATGTCCTATAATAGTCCATGGAGTGAAAGGACAGTTAGGTTTAGCTAGGGAAAAGGCTCTAAAAACTGAAAACACAGTGATATATGGGATTGCACAAATAAGGGCAGTAGGTTCAACACCTGATTTCAAAGGTCAGAATGGAGTGGGACAAGTGCACAGTCAGGGATAGAGTCATGAAGGAAGACATGCTGCTTGGATAAGGTAGAAGGTGGTCGAAATAGGTAGAACATCAACCCTGAGAGGTAGAGAGAATAGGGGTAAGTACCAATCAGAAATGGTAGTCAGAGACAAAAGCATTGGTAAAGGATGGTTTAGTAGCATGAAAGTAAGGAAATTCACTTGTTTTGGTCTAAGGGCAAATGAAAGACCACCCACTAATTTGATTCCAAAGAAGGGGACAAAATTCCATGCATATAAAGGATAGAAGGTAGAGTGGACTGTAAACTTTTATTGTCCAAGTCAGACAAGAGGAGCTACAGGTCAGCATGGGGTATCTGTTGAAGACCTCATCTCAAGAGGGACTTGAGATTTTTCTCTCCTCGGGAACATGGTGCAGGGGCACCTATAGGTCCAAGGGGCCTATCAAGAGTCTATTATTTCTTTCTATGTTTTGGTTGTTCATTTGAGATGTAATAAGGTCTTGAGGACCATCTTGAAGCATTTTGAAGTCATTTGACATCACCTTGTAAGGCATTGGTGCCATTATTTACATGTAGTCAATAAGGACCTAGTTGGTCAAATTTGGTTAAACCCTCCACAAGTGTGAATATGGAGTGGAATTCATGTTTTAAATCCATTCATGGCATGTAGGCATTGTTGTATAGGGGTTTGAAGTGACCTTGTGTGGTCTTGTGAGGAAATTATCCAAATTGCAAACAAAGTGCAATTATTACCAATTAGTTTTCCAACATCTAACTGATTCAAAAAGATAGTTAGAATTGGTTGGGAGGATTGTAGAAGGTTCAATATATGCCTCATCATGGTCAAGACAAGGCAATTGTTGAGTTTGGAGTTAATATTGAATCAATAAAATCCTAATTTTCTAAGAAAACACTACATAGTCTCTATTTTCCTCCTTGCATGGACATATTCTTTCATTAGACGGATAATGGTTGGTATGGTTGGGTAGGTGACTAAGTTATATTTCATTTAAAGGTGGTTTGGAGTGATCTCATAGGGTTTGAAGGAAGTTATATCAGTTCTTGTGCAGGGAGGTCTGTAACCCTCCATTCCTAGGGTTTGATCAGAAAAATGGTTATATCTCCACTTTCCACTAACTAGGAATTCTGGCTCCTGGTGGAAATGGAGATGTTTTGGATTCTCTTTCAAATTAATTTAGTCTCTTCCCATGAAATGTTGTGGATGAAGAGTTATGGCTCGTTGTAGGTCTGGCATCCTCATGTGATAGGCCAAAATAAAGGAGTTGAATGCCAAGAGGTAGGACAGTGGAATATTTAAGAGGTTTAGGCACTAAAAAATGGTAGAATCCCTAGTTTGAAGTTATTTTTGAATGTCCCAAGTGGTAATTGGATAGGGTGAGGTGTTTAGAGGGTACTTCATTTACAAAACAGGCCTAATTAACCTACAAAAACCCTAAACAATCAAGATTTGACCATAATGATCCAAAAGACCCCATGCCAAGTTTGACATATGTTTTGTATCTCCCAAAAGGGTATTTGCAAATGGTCTTGGTTTTTGTTAATTATCTATGGTCAACAAGTTAGAGGTAGAAAACTCTCTGAACAGGGCTACAAGGCCTAGTTTCCTCCATGAGGCCAATGGTGAGGAATGGTATAGTGGGTTTGTAATAGTGGAAGTTTGGGTTGATTTGGAGTCACATGAGTCTGCAAACAATATGAGATTCATGTTTCCAACCTTAGAAAGGTCGGATGCTTTGTTACCTCATGTCATTATGTTGTGTCCCTTCCTTATTTTGAAGAATAATGACTTTGAATGCCTCCTTGTGTAAAGAGTGTTTGAACCTTGGAACCAGTGCCTGATTGAGTTGGTTTTCTTTTTCCCTCTAGGATCCTCTACATCATCTCAGGTGTAGTCTTAAAGATTGGTGGTGATGAGTCCCTCCTACACTCTGTGATTTGTTTGAAATCTATCATTTAAGCCCTCTGTGGAGGTAGGGATATTGCATCCCATTTCTATCTTAAGCCCTCTATGGAGGTAGGGATGGTTTATTTCTCATGGAGAGTGCACATCCTGTCATTTCAAAAGTCCTCATCATGAGGCGGGGAGGGGTTATGTGACTAACTCAACCCTTAAGCGTGTCTTCGGTGATTTTTGTGGTGAAGCCCAATCGTCGGTGTGTGTTCCTATAATGTGCCTGAGATGGTGTTGAACCTAGAAATAGGAACACTCCATTGCTTGTCTGTCATGTTTTCTTCATGTCTTCCTAGTGTGTGTTTATTGTATTTTTGTTCCCAAGTATAGTTTAAAGACCAGTGGCGATGAGTCCTTCCTATGCTTCAGGATTTGTATGGTGTGCTTATTTTGTTTGGCATGTCTTGCATCTGTGTTTCCCCATATGCAGTTCAAAGATCGGTGCTGATGAGTCCCTCCTATATTATGGGTGGTGTGTTTACTTTCCTATACTTGCATCTACACTTCATAAGCGAAAAAGAAAAAGAACAGAAAATCATCTCTGTCTTCTCTGCATTCATTGTATTCACTATGTTTTGCATGTCTTCAATACTATATTCTCTGTGTTTTGCATGACTGTAATTGTCTTCTCTATGTTTTAAGTGCATGTTATTGTCTTCTTTGTGATTGGCGTCTCTTCTCCGTGCTTGACGTGTTTGTTGTGTTTGTTGACCGTACTTTAATGCATGTATTGGCCTTGCATTTATACATACATTAAAGTAGGAGCTAAATGTTATGTTGGAAAATGTCCCCTTGGGGGCTTTTCCCTTTTAAGGTTTAGCTCTCTATTTCTTAGAATTCATTTAGATCATCTTTCATGATAATTTGACATCCTGATGAGAAAACCTTAAAGTTTCATGGCAATTTGGACTCAAGGGTTACACTTAACAATAACCATACCTAAAATAGGGGGAGGGCTTGGGCACCCATGCCCTAGTCCTGCCCTATTTTAGGTCAAGCCTAATTTTTAAGTGTCGGTTTGTGACCGTTATTTAGGTCCTATGCTGACACGGTAAGTTTCAATTATGAAATTCTTGGCGGGAATGTTTGTAGTTGCATATATAAGTATGTTTAGGCATTCATTTGTAAACTAGATGGACATTAGATGGCAATTTTGATTCATGAGCATGTGTAGAGGTGATTCAAGACATTCATTGTGTGTTGTAAAGAAGAATTTGTGTTGTTATTGTGTTTGTATTTGTAGATTTGGTAGCCATCTCCTCATAGCATGAAGAGCTTCTTCCTTCCATGAGATCTTCACTACAAGGTGGTATCAATTGTGTTTTCAATCATTTATCATTTGGATTTTGCCTCTATCCCACAGGGATATGTACTTTTTATCTAACAACGGTGTTTGGAAGACTTGAATGTCTCTCTGGGCCTTGACCGAGGTAAGCCTCTAAACACCACAACTCCCAACCCATTTTTCTATGATTGCAGGTTATAGGTTGTAGGAGAGTAGTGTAGACTGTCAAAATTGTAGATCTAAAGAGAAAATAGGGACCTAGACTTGGGTGCCGACTCATTAGTCCTCCATATCCTACAACTAAAGAATCTCCAGAGGAATAGGTTGCAGACAAGGTTTCTAGATCCTGACAAAAATGGTGGCACTGGACTAGGACGCTCGCTCATTAGTCCCTGACTATTTTGTTTTCTGAACTTTGAAATTTGGTACACATTTGATTATCATTTAGTATCTCTGTGTGTGAGCATTTTCCTTGATTTGTCTGTTTGCTTCCGAATTTGCATAATTAGGGTTTTGAGCATAATTACACAACAAATCTACATAATTCTAATCTTCCCTACATTCCAAGTGACCACAGGCCTGATAGTAGACTTCCTACTTGACCTAAAGTTCTTGAATTTTTAAGGTGAAAGGAGGATTCACATAAACCATCAAATCAAACCCTCTTACAAATTTTACCTTAAACAGTTGTAAGGCTTTAGATGTTTCAATCTCTCCAGATTCATCTTCATCACCATCTCTTTTGAAACCAAATTATCTATAATACCACCATCAATGATAACCTTATAATATTTACCTCTTGATTTGCATCTTGTCTGGAACAAACATTTCCTTTGTGGTGGTTCCTCAGTTGTTTCTTCTTGAAATAAGTCTCTCCTCATGACTAATGACTCTCCTTTCTCCTACTTTCCCACTAAACTAGGTGATCCAATAGGTTCTTCATCTGCATATGCTGCTCTTGCACTATTCTTTGTTCTTTTCCTATTACTCCCATGAAGACATTCAAATGCTCAGTGTCCTTTGCCTCCACACTTAAAATAGGTTCCTCTAAATGAGCTCTTATCAAATCCTCATTCATCTCTCTAGTATCCTTCATTGCAATAAGAATTTTATGACTTCCTATGTTGTTGCGGTATAAATTTCTATCATCTCTCCAGTATGAATTAGTGTCTGTCTTCCTTCTAGTATGGGCTATTCTCCTTGTTCTAATGTTATTTCTCCTCTAAAATATGTTCTACCTCTTTCAAATTTTCCTCCTCTACTTCTCTATCCATGCTCATGACTCTTGTTTAACTTTTCTTCAACTTTCAACACAAATTGATATGCTTCTTCTACTATTGTCATCCTCACTAGGCTTAGTTCTTCTTAAATGTTTATCCTCAATGCATTTATGTACCGCTCCACTTTCTCCTTGCTTGCTTCACTATGTCCATTCCTAATAATCATCTTATGAAATTCTTCAGTGTACTCCTTCACAGATTTCTCCTTTTACCTTAGGTTTTGCAATATCTTCAACAATTATAACTCATAGTCAGTAGGTATAAACTGATTCTTCAACTTTGTCACCATCCTATCCCATTTGATGATTTTCTCTTTTCCTCTCCTATTTCTATCCAATTGAACTTTTTTCCACCAAATAGCAGCATGTCCTTTCAACTTAATTTTTGTAAATCTCACTCTTTCAAGATCTTCAATTTCCTCATATTTAAAGTATTCCTCCAGGTCATTTATCCAATCAATCAATTCCTCAAGGTTTAAATTTCCAGTATAGTTGTATACTTCCATTCTAGGTCTCTTACCAATCTCAAAAATAGATTTCAACATCTTTACCTTATCTGCTTCTTCTTCTTCTAGGGTTTCTTCATTTTGGTCAGTTGATTGAAATTCTTCATCATCAATTTCATCCTCATGTATAGAGTTTAGTCCTCTTCTTCTATCTTCTTCTAGAACATCCAATATAACTTTCATTATTCTCATCATCTCTATCACTTCTTCCATTCTTCTAGCAACATTGGCCATAGCAGGCATCCTCCTTGGTAGCATCTCTTCCTAGGATCTAGTGCAACTACCTCAATTTAGTGATCTAACTACAGGATTGCAACTACCTCACAATCGGCGCTCTGTTGACAAACATAAGTAGATTGCCTCAGGTCAACAGTCTGTTCACCACAAGATCTTTTGGAATGCCTTCTCTCCCAAAGGATTAGCAACTTTGATTTGATGCCACTTGGTGTAGTCATGGGTAGAGGGTCTAGGGAATGGACTGTCCAACCATGCAGCTAGAGTAAACACAACAGAAACAACATAAGAATAGAATGCAATGGAAGATTTATATGCTCAATGCTCAATACATCAGACAATTACAATGCTTATATGTCAGCAACATGCAGGCTACAATCATGGGCTCACAAGCCTACTTTTCAAATTACAACATACATAAAAGATAAGGCATTAAGGTGCCTTTGAAGAACAAACTAGATGTCAAACTACTCATTATTAACTAACTCCTTCCTAGAACATCTAAGAAATGCTTATATATCTTCTTCTAGCTCAAAGAATCTTCCACGTTAGCCTCAAGAGATCTCAAACTCTAATGAATGATGAAGCATGTAGGAAACGTGTAGGTCGGCCTACAACTCTTGGTAATGCTCCACAAATGAGTGAAACATGATGCAGTTCTTAACGAAGGTCTATATAGTCCCAAATTGCCTTGTGTGTTGTTCCATTTGGCTCCACAAGTCATGGGAATGCTCCACAAAGCTTGTTTTCTTAAACTAAATGATGAATGCTCTGTTCTGTGAATGCTAGTAGTCTTCTAAAAGTGATAACTTTCTACAAACAACTCCAAATCTCCTAGAATCTAAATATGATGTAGTTGACATAGTGTAGATCCTAAATCCTACTCCATGAGATTTGAAATGAAGATGTGGTAAAATGTGGTAGAAATTTTTAGATCTGCAACTATCTAAACTGCAACTAAAATGCAAGAAAAGAAAAGAAAGCAAAATATTTTTGGTTGATGCAAGATTGCTCTTCAACTTGGGATGCTCCTGGATCACATAGTCCAAAATAGAGATAAAGGACCAAGCCCAAACATCATAAAAAAGACCAAGAAGCTAGAGCAACACTAGAAAGAGGGGGCCTTTATCATCTAGCTTTCCTCAAGCATCATTGAGGATAGAATTGTCATCAATAGGCTCCTAGCTAGTGAGAGCACCATCTTCCTCAAGAGAGTTGTATGTAGGTTACTAAGCATGAACAATGGAAATTTCCATCTCCATGTGAGAAACCTTGCTAGAACTTGGCTAGCCAAGAGCACTACGCCTATTAAAAGAGGTGGATGATGGCCAAGAAGGTAAATACCAATTGTAGCTTGTATTATCTCCTTTTCCTAGAGGCTGAGATCCTCAATCTCGTCTGGTAGATTGGCTACAACCATGCTAGAATGTTTGAGGAGGGGAGGGGGGGTAGTGTAACTCAAGCAATAATGCATGGGTCATTGTCCCAATGGTCAAGTAACTCTTGTAGATGTGCCACTTCAAGTACAACCTTGCTAGTTTGCACATAAATTTGCATAAGCACATTAGAGAAAACCATAGCTTATCTAGAGAGAAATGAGCATCAACCAAATAATCTAGAAAGAGAGATGAATTTCTATCTTTCCAAATAGTAAAGAGGATTTCCACTCTAAAAGCATGCCAAATCTAGGTATATTTGAATGGTGGATGATGAGGCAAATCAATGGTTATTTTAATTTCTACACAAGTCTTTCCAAAAACTTTGATATTGTGTTATGGCATATATATATACAACATTATTAAATGATTATAATTATCTTTTGAATGAATGGATATGCATGCTTAGTCCTTATTTATTTTAGATAAAATCTTTCGACAATTACTATGAATTCTTCTTTAAAGTTCATGTTATAATGAGTTTTTGTCAAAGTTATATGTTAATTTCATAAGGATTATAGCATAGAGCTTTCCAGAAGCCTATGGACCCCTTTGGAGATTCCCTTCTAATGAAGAGCCCAAACTTCAAATGGGTCTGGATTCCTATAGCATTGCAAAGGAATCATCCTCCCCTGGAGTCGATGACTATTGAAGAAAAATCTAGGCTTATTTTGAACCCCAACGATGAGTCTCATGGATAACTCCAACTATCCATTCCAGTGCTACAATTCCTTGACAAATTTAGAACTCCAGTTCAAAGTTATTTTGTTTTAAGATAACTAAAAGTGACTTTCAAGTTCACGATCGAGCCATTTGAATCCTATCTAATTGTTGTTAGTCATGTTTGATTCGAGATCTTATCTGAAGCTTCAATATGTGACTAGTTAAGTCCAAGTTTTGTTGTAGCTAAGCTTAGCGTAGTTCTTTCAATGACCAAAGGCTCGATTGTATAAGTATGAGCCTAGTAGATTCTTAGAGTTAGTTCCAATTTTAAAGTCTAAATTACTATTTTCCTAAAAGGAGACTTTTCATGTTTCATCATGTATCCATGCCCATTTGGGTTTTGATTCAATGCAAATAAAGAGGAATTTCTATTGAATTCATTTTAGCAGAGGAGTATCCTTCTTGCTAGTAAGTCAGGTCCACTTATCCACTGGAGGAGGTCTCACAGTACACCTTTTTATTTTTCTCACTTTCTTTATGTGTGTCAAACTTACTTAATGTGTTTTTTGTGTGTGTGATTCAGTATTTAGATACCTATAGGTTGTTCTTCAATTCTAAAAATACCAAAAAGAGTTTTGTTCTTGAAAAATTCACCTTTGTGAGATAACATTAGTTTACTCCATTGAACTTGTATTGTGGAAGCAAAGGTTGAATGGTTTTGATTTGAGTGATTTATTCTAGCACTTTAGTTCAATTCATGTGATAGAATAGTTTCAATTCCACCATGTGTGTTTATTTAAACAATTATAATAGTTTCAATTCCAACATGTGTGTTTATTTCAACAAATAGAATAGTTTCAATTCTAGCATGTGTGTTTATTTCAGCAATTAGAATAGTTTCAATTTTAGCATGTGTGTTTATTAAAATAATTAGAATAGTTTGAATTTGATGCATGAGCATCCCAGGTTGAAGGGAAATCTTGCATCAACCAATAATATTTGATTCCTTTTCTTTTCTTGCATTTTAGTCAGTACAGTCTTAGTAGATTGCACTGCATTTTACCACATCATCATATCTCAACATGTGGAGATGGATTTACACTCAACACTATGACATATACATCATATCTAGAGTTCATGTGGTTTCCAATTACCTACGGAGAGTTATCTCTATCAGAACATCATCAGAACTCACAGAATAGAGCATTCAACATTCAGTATGAGCATACAAGGTTTGTGGAGCATTCTAGTGACTTGCATAGCCAAATGGAACATCTCACAAGATAGTATAGAACTAAATAAATCTTCATTGAGAATGGCAACATGTTTCATTTATTTGTAGAGCATTACCACATGATTAATGCTGACCTACATGTTTCATCAAGCATTGGGTTTTGGAACATCTTAAGGCTGACGCAGAGCATTCCTTGAGTTGGAAGATGATATATAAGCATTCATTAGATGCATTAGGAAAGTAATGGATATGATAGAAAGTTTTTAGTCTTTAGTAGTGGATTTACAGAAGGAACTTCACAGATATATCTTTCATGTAGTTTTGTCGAAGGACAGACCTATGACCCCATAACAGTTCACATGTTACTAGCATATGAGCATTGTAACTGTCTAAGATATTGAATATATAAATCTTTCATTATTATTCATTCTTGTATTATCTTTGTGTTGTTTCCATTGTGTTTACTCAGGATAAATGGTTGGATAGTCCATTCTCTAGACCCTCCATCCGTGACTGCACCAAGTCATATTAACAAAAATTTTGTGAATCCTTTGGGAGAGAAAGCATTATGACATATCTTGAAGTGAACAGATCACTGAACTGAGGCAGTCTACATGTGTCTACCAGTAGAGTGTCAATTGTGAGGTAGTTGCAACCTTGTAGTTAGATCACCAAATTAAGCTAGTTGCACTGGATCCGAGGTGTTAGATTCAGGGCAAACAACTGAGAGGGGGGGATGAATCAGTTGTCCAAAATTTTCTTACAACTTGTAATTCAGCAGCATAATAATAATTCAATCATGGAAGCACAATGCATTAAACCAAGAGCAGAAACACATTAACACATAAGACACCAAGATTTTGACGTGGAAAACCTGGTTAAGGGAAAAACCATGGGGTGATTAACCCAAGATTGTATTCTCTGTTAGAAGAATAGAAAAAACAAAATGACACATGCCAATTAGGGCTCATTGCCCAAGCACACTACTCACAAGAGGCTCACTACCTACAAGAGACACACTGTCTACAAAGAAATAAGTATCACATACATGAACTGGAGAATAGCATCTTCACCATGCTTGAATCAATTCCATTTAAGCCCAATACTTCTGCTCTACCTTTTGCTCTCCTCCTCGCTACCACACACTTATCTCCACAAGACACACTTTGAAATGACTTCACAATTCCTTATTTATATAAGACATCAACTTAGGAATAATCATCTAAGTCAGCAAACATCTATAAGAACATCCGTAGGATGAGTAACTCATCCAGTCGGCTAGTCTAAGGAAGAACACCTTCATTTGGAAGTAATTCTTCAAATGTGAGCTTAAACTTCAATGCGGACCACCAACACGAACTAGACATGATCCAAAGACCTCCACAAGCTTGCCTGAATCACCAAGAACATCCACACTTCATCTGCTCATTGAAATCCTTCTCTCCTTCATCCAAAACCTCAAGAACATATTCTGTCATCACTGTCACAAAGGAATAGATGCTTGCAGACATTCAAACCATGAACCAAATGAGTTGACACTTCAAAAAGACTTCCTGAACACTCCCTCAAATCCACAGAATAGGGTAATGCATTTCTAGATCTCACCGGACCTATCTTTATCACTCTGTCACCTCTAAACACCTGCCAGAACTGGTTTTACTTGAGCAACCACAACTTCTTCAAATCCTCATGTGGACCTTTGAAATCTTTATTGGACCATCTTAAGACACATATCTACAAACCCTTTAAATTGCATCCTCTAATCCTCATCTTAGCTTGGACTTTTACCTTACTATCTTCACTATTCTTCATTGTTCCTATTATGACCAATTTTCTCAATATCCTCAACAAACAAATCATCCAATCCTTATCATTAATGCAACAGGAGTATGTTGACATCAATGACAACACCGGCTAGGCCCATACTTGCAACAATCTCCCCCTTTACCATTGATGGCAACATATGTTGTGAAAAACTATTTTGACAATCAAGACAAGAACTTCTCCTTATTGTCACAACTCCCCCTATTAGCAACAACCATTCACATGTCTTCGCTTTATTTCCTGCTCCCCCTTTGATTAGAAACCACTTGTTTTTCACATGTCTTCTCTCCCCCTTTGACATCAATGGCAAAGGGCACTTACTTGCAATTTCACTACTTCAGAATTATACGAGCTGCTCCCCCTAAGTGGCAGCTTCCCATCATCATTCCAGACCATAAGATATGACTATGATATCCATTGGAATGATGCACATCAGTGCACCTTAGTTCATCACTGGAGCGGCAATAACCCCTAACTTCTCCCTGAGATACTCAAAAGAGTCCTTAGGTAGAGGTTTAGTAAAGATGTCTGCAATTTGATCCTTGGAAGGCACAAACTCCAATCTGACTTCATTGTTGTTCACTTGCTCTCTCAAAAAGTGAAACTTGATGGATATATGTTTAGTCTTTGAATGCAACACTGGATTCTTAGATATATTTATTGCACTTGAATTATCACAGAAATTGTGATAGGCTCCTTATACTCCACTCTTATGTCTCTTAGCATTTGTTTCATCCACAAAACTTGAGTGTAACTACCTGCTGCTACAATATATTCTACTTTTGTAGTGGATAGAGATATTGCCTTTTGTTTCTTGTTTATCCAAGAAACCAATCTCTTCCCCAAAAAGAATGCTCCACCACTGGTACTTTTTTGGTCATCCATATCTCCTACCCAGTCAGCATCTGTATAGGCATGAAGAGAGAAATCATGATCTCTAGGGTACCACAAACCATACTCCACTGTCCCTTTTAAATATCTAAAAATCCTTTTGACTACCATGACATGAGATTCTCTAGGATCAGCTTGGAATCTAGAAACAAGACCAACAACATTCATAATGTCAAGTCTAGTTTGAGTGAGATACAACAATCCTCCAATCATTGACCTATACTTTTTCTGATCATCCTTGGGAGAGTCATCATCTTTGCTTAACTTACATCTGATTGCCATAGGAGTATTCATTGGCTTTGAGTCTTCCATCCCAAATTTCTTCAACAATTCTTTCACATATTTGGTCTGAGAAATGAAGATTCTCTTTTTTGTTTGAGTAATTTGTAGACCCAAGAAGAAATTCATTTCTCTAAGCATGGACATCTCAAATTCACTTTTCATTTTATTTGCAAAGGTTTTAAACATACCATCTCTTCCTCAAAAAATGATATCATCAACAAACACTTCAAGAATCAAGATATTTTCATGATCAATTTTGAAATACAAATTACTGTCAGCAGTACCTTTGTTGAAACTAATATTCAAAAGATGTTTATCCAATCTTTCATACCAGGCTCTTGGGGCTTGCTTTAGTCCATACAGTGCTTTCTTCAACTTGCAGACCATATCACCATGATCAGACAATTAAAATCCATCTAGTTGCTCAATGTACACTTCTTCCAAGTCACCATTCAGGAAGGTAGACTTGACATCCATCTGATACACTTTGAAATATTTGAAGGAAGCAAATGCAAGAAATAATCTAACTGCTTCAATTCTTGCCACCGGAGCAAAAGTTTCTTCAAAATCAACTCATTCTATTTGAGAATAGCCCTTGCAGACCAATCTAGATTTATTTCTGATTACTTCACCAACTTCATTCAGTTTGTTCTAGAAGACCCATTTGGTTCCAATCACATTCTTGTTTCTAGGTCTGGGAACAAGATGCCAAGTGTGATATTTCTCAATTTGCATTAGCTCTTCCTCCATTGCTTTAGTCCAGTTTTCATCATTGCAAGCTTCATCAACTGTCTTACGTTCAATCTTTGAAATCAGACAATACTTATCTAAATCTTGAGTAATTCTTCTTCTAGTTTGTACACCTTTGCTTTTGTCACCTATGATCTGATCTTCAGAGCGGTTCAGTCTTACATACCTTGGAACTTTGGGAGTTTCTTGCATTTCTGAATCTTGATCAGGCTCATTAAAACTCATCTCTTCTTCCTGATTTACCAGATCAATTTGAATCTATTTTTCAGAAGAGACTTGGGCTTCTTGAATCAAAGCACCATTCTAATCATCTTCATCATATTCATAAAACCTTAAGGGTTTTTTATTTCCTTCATCAACCTTCACATTTGTACTTTCTATAATCTTTCTCAGTCTCTTGTTATAACACTAGTATGCTTTGCTTTGAGTAGAGTAACCCAAGAATATTCCTTCATCACTTCTAGCATCAAACTTGTCTAGATCCTCATCTCTTTTAACGTAACACTTGCTACCAAATACTCTGAAATACCTCACAATAGGAGTGATGCCAAACCAGAGTTCATAAGGAGTCTTACCAGTATTGCTTCTGATTTGTACTCGATTTGAGGAACATTTGCTTCCATCATCATGGTCCTAGATGCTTCCTAGATGGTCCAGTTCTTTCTCTCAACTACTCCATTCTGCTGTGGAGTCCTAGGAGCGGACAACTGTCTCTTTATTCCATGTTTCTCACAGAAGTCTATGAACTCACCAGATGTGAATTCTCCACCTCTATTAGACCTCAGACATTTTAATTTTAATCTGGTTTCATTCTCTACCATAATCTTGAATATTTTGAATTTCTCAAGAGCTTCTGATTTCTCTTTCAAAAAAGTTACCCACATCATCCAGGAATAGTCATCAATTAGTAACATGAAGTATCTATCACCTTGCACACTCCTGATTCTTGCCGGACCACATAAATCAATATGAACTAGGTCTAATAATCTAATAGAAGATTGTTCCTTTCTTTTGAATGAGACTCTGCTTTGTTTTCCCAACTGACATTCCTTGCATAAACTATTTGTAGGCTTCACCAATTTTGGAAGATCTCTTACAACTTGAGTATTGCTTATCTTGATGATATTATTGAAATTCACATGACACATCCTCCTATGCCATAACCAACTCTGATCAATTTGCACAAATAGACAACTTTTACCAGTACCAACTAAATGGAAGATGTTACCTTTTGTTTGGGTACCGGATATAATCTCTATCCTAGAACTCTCAAAGATCTTGCATTTTCCATTCTTGAATCTAAGATCATAGCCTTTGTCCTCCAACTGTCCAACACTGAGAAGATTGTGCTTCAATCCTTCAACATACAGTACATTACCAGTTTTGTTCCTTCCATCAAAAGAAATAGTTCCTCTACCTCTGATTCTACCAGCAAAATTATCACCAAATTTTAAAACTCCTCCTTCATATCTTTCCAAATCTATGAACTTATTTTTGTCACCTATCATATGGTGAGAGCATCCACTGTCAATGACCCAATCATCCTTTTCTTCAACTTGGGCAGCCAAAGCTCTTTCTAGAATTTTATGATTGACAGATTCAGAGGGCATTGGATCTTCTTCCTTGATGGCAATGAACACCCAGTCACTTCCAGATTTGTCTCCTATCTCTAATTCATCATCTGTTACTCCTTCATCATCTCCTTCATGAACATAGTAACAATTCTTTTGGAACCTTGATCTGTTAGGATTTGGCCTTGAAAATCATTCTAGACATCTTGAGGAAAAATGACCAATCTTATTACAGTTAAAACACTTAAAAGGCAATTTTCCTTCATACTTACCGGATCCTCTTGGCAGTCTTTTTGCAATAAGGGCTTCAAGTTGAGCAGCTTCTTCTTGTTCTTCTTCTTCTTCTAGGTCTTTTCTTGCTTTTTCATACCATGATAGTTTCCTTAAAGAGTTCTCTCCCAGATCAAACCTTTGTTTACCTTTTACAGAGGCACTAGCTTTGAATGCTGATTCAATCTTTGGGGGGAATCTCTAAACTCAGTCATTTCAAATGCAGCGAGTTTACCAACCAATTGATCTCTTGTGACAGTTGTATGAGCTCTGAATTCTTCAATGGCAGCAACTTTAATTTTATAAGAAGCAGGAAGGGATCTGAGAACTTTGCCAACAATCTCATCTTCATCCAAGACTCCACCAGCACTTCTAATGCCACAGACAATCTCATTTACTCTTGGCATAAAAGTAGTGATATTTTCATCATCTCTCATCTTTAGATTTTCAAATTTCCCTTTCAGACTCTGTAACCTCGCACATTTAACATACTTGTCTCCTTCATGCAAACATTCCAGTTTTTGCCAAATCTTAAAAGCAGTTGGTAGGTCAACAACATTTGAAAGCTCTGAGTCAGATAATGTGCTTAGAAGAGCTTCTATAGTCTATAGATTGTTTTTAGCATCTATGATTTCATTTTGAGCTTTCGGACCACCCTGAGGAGGAGTATACTTTGTTGAAGGCATGTTCCAGTACTGCATTCCCATACATTGCAAATGACATTTCATGCAAATTTTCCAAAGATTGAAATTGGTTCCATTGAACTTCAAACTATCCTTCTTGTAGTACGACATCCTGGATCTCCTCAAGCGGTTAAGCTCCTTTTAGAGGAACTTGGTTCTGATACCAATTGTTAGATTCAGGGTAGACAACTGAGAGGGGGGGTGAATCAGTTGTCCAAAAGTTTCTTACAATTTGTAATTCAGCAGCATAATAATAATTCAACCATGGAAGCACAATGCATTAAACCAAGAGCACAAACACATTAACACATAAGATACCAATATTTTGACGTGGAAAACCTAGTTGAGGGAAAAACCACAGGGTGATTAACCCAAGATTGTATTCTCTATTAGAAGAATAGAAAGAACAAAATGGCACATGCCAATTAGGGCTCACTGCCTGAGCACACTACTCACAAGAGGCTCACTACCTACAAGAGACACACTGTCTACAAAGAAATAAGTATCACATATATGAACTGGAGAATAGCATTTTCACCATGCTTGAATCAGTTCCATTTAAGCCCAATACTTTTGCTCTGCCTTTCTCTCTCCTCCTCACTACCACACATTCATCTCCACAAGACACACTTTGAAATGACTTCACAATTCCTTATTTATACAAGACATCAACTTAGGAATAATCATCTAAGTTGGCAAACATCTATAAGAACATCCGCAGGATGAGTAACTCATCCGGTCGGCCAGTCTAAGGAAGAACACCTTCATCTGGAAGTAATTCTTCAAATGTGAGTTTAAACTTCAATACGGACCACCAACACAAACTGGACATGATCCAAAGACCTCCACAAGCTTGCCTGAATCACCAAGAACATCCATACTTCATCTGCTTACTGAAATCCTTCTCTCCTTCATCCAGAACCTTAAGAACATAGTGTGTCATCACTGTCACAAAGGAATAGATGCTTGCGGACCTTCAAACCATGAACCAAATGAGTTGACACTTCAAAAAGACTTCCTAAACACTCCCTCAAATCCGTAGAATAGGGTAATGCATTTCTAGATCTCACCGGACCTATCTTTATCACTCTGTCACCTTTAAACACCTGCCAGAACCAGTTTTACTTGAGCAGCCACAACTTCTTCAAATCTTCATGTGAACCTCTAAAATCTTTACTAGATCATCTTAAGACACATATCTACAAACCCTTTAAACTGCATCCTCTGATACTGATCTTAGCTTGTACTTTTACCTTATTGTATTCACTATTCTTCATTGTTCCTGTTATGACCAATTTTCTCAATATCCTCAGCAAATAGATCATCTAATCCTTATCATTAATGCAACAAGAGTATGTTGACATCAATGACAACACCGGTTAGGCCCATACTTGCAACACGGGGAAGAGATGCCACCAAGGAGGATGCCTACTATGGCCAATGTTGCCAAAAGAATGAAGGAAATGATAGAAATGACGAGAACAATGAAAGTTAATTAATTTTTGTAGAAGAGGACAAAAGGATAGGTCTAAACCCTAGACATGAGGATGAGAGTGATGATGATGAATTAAGAGTTCAAGCCCTTGACCAAAATGAATAAATCCTAGAAGAAGAAGAATCAGATCAAGTAGAGATGTTGAAAGCTATTTCTAAGATTGGTAAGGGGCCTAGGATAGAAATTTCAAACTACACCAGAAATTTGAACCCTGAGGAGTTGAATGATTAGATAAATGACCTGGAGGAATACTTTTAATATGAGGAAATAGAAGATTTAGAAAGAGAGATTTGCAAAAACTAAGTTGAAAGGACATGTTGCTATTTGGTGGAAAGAACTTCAATTGGACAGAAATATGAGAGGAAAAGATAAAATCATAAAATAGGATAGGATGGTGACAAATTTGAAGAATCAATTCATACCTACTAGTCCTATGAGTTAGAATTGCTAAAGAGATTGCAAAACCTAAGGAAAAAAGAGAAGATAGTGAAAGAGTACACTGAACAATTCCACAAGATGATTATTAGGACTGGACATAGTGAAGCAAGCAAGGAGAAAGAGGTACGGTACATAAATGGACTAAGGATAAACATTCATGAAGAACTAAGTTTGGTAAGGATGACAACAGTGGAAGAAGCATATCAATTTAGACTAATAGTTAAAGAAAGTTGAAAAAGAGACATGAGCAAAGACAGAGAGGTAGAATACAATGCGGAGAAGGAAGACCATATGTGGACCAAAACAAGGAGAGTAGCCCATACCACAAAGAAGAAAGAGACAACAATTCATACCACCAAGGGAGAGATGACAGAAGTTTCTACCACAACAATAGAGGAAGTCCTAATTCTTGTTGGAAGGAAGGATACCAGAGAGATGAAAGAGGGTTTAACAAAAGATCATTTAAAGGAACTTGTTTCAAGTGTGGAGGTGAAGAACACCAAGCATTTGAATGTCATCAAGGGAGTACTAGAAAAAGAATAGAGAATAATGCAAGAGTAGAATATGTGAAGGAAGAACCAGTTGGATCACCTAGTTCAGTAGGGAAACTAGAGAAGGGAGAATCATTTGTCATGAGAAGAGCTTTGTTCCAAGTAGAAACAACTGAGGATCCACTGGAAAGGAAAAGTTTGTTCTAGACAAGATTTAAATCAGTAGGTAAATATTGCAAGGTTATCATTGATAGTGGTAGTACATACAATTTAGTTTTAGAAGTAATGGTGAGGAAGTTGAATCTGGAGAGGTTAAAATATTTGAAGCCCTACAAGATAGCATGGATCCAAGATAAGCACAAGATACTGGTAAGTGAACAATGTTTGGTGAAATTTCATATAGGATCTTATAATGATGAGGTACTGTGTGATATTATTTTGATGGATGTATGTCATATATTGTTGGGAAGACCATTGCAATATGATAGAAAGGCAATACATGATGGAAGGAAGAATACCTATACTATAACATCAAATGGGAAAAGATATATCTTGATACCTTTGGAAGAGGAGAGCAAAAGTGAAGTATGTAGCAATGCTAGGATCTGCTCAATGAATGGAGGGAAATTTTTGGATGGATTGAGATATGAGAACATGTGTTTTGCATTGATTCCAAAGAAGTGTGGTACCCAGAGTGTAGAAACCGCTACCACAAAAGAAGAGGAACCACTGCTAGAGGAAATAACTGAATTATTGATAGAATACTAGGATATTATATCAGAGAACATGTCAGAAGGATTCCCACCAATCCAGAGTATCAGTCATCATATGGATCTCATACCTAGAGCCAATTTGCCAAAACAAGAGGCACATAGGATGACAACAACAGAAAATGTGGAACTAAATAGACAAATATAGAAGTTGTTGAGGAAAGGACTGATTAGAGAAAGTTTAAGCCCATGTACGGTACCGACAGTACTAGCACCGAAGAAGGATGGAGAATGTAGGATGTGTACAAACTCAAGGGAAATCAATAATATCACTATCAAGTATATATTTCTATTGTGAAGGATGGATGATATCATGAATTGTTTGAGCGGAGCCAAATATTTCACAAAGATAGACCTAAAGTGTGGATACCACCAGATTAGAATCAGGGAAGGAGATGAGTAGAAGACTGCATTTAAGACAAATGAAAGATAATATGAGTGATTAGTCATGCCCTTTGGATTAAATAATTCACCAAGTACTTTCATGAGGATGATGAATGAGGTTTTGTAGAGATTCTTGGATAATTTTGTTATTGTCTACTTGAATGATATTCTGATTTTCAATAGAACAAAGGAAGAACATTTACAACATATTAGACAAGTACTTTAGAGGCTAAGAGAAGAGAAATTGTTGATAAACATCAAGAAATGTAGTTTCATGAAGATAGAACTTGTATATTTGGGATTTGTGATTTCTGCGGAAGGATTGAAGATGGACCTAGAGAAGGTCAGAGAAATTGTTGAGTGGCCAACACCTGTGAATGTTGGAGAGGTAAGATCTTTTCATGGACTGGAAAGTTTCTACCAGAAGTTTGTCAAAAAATTTAGTACTATATGTACACCAATGACAAAGACAATGAGGGGAGACCAAAAGGATTTTAAGTGGACATTAAGAGCA
Organism: Cunninghamia lanceolata; assembly: GCA_027924645.1. NCBI lineage: Eukaryota > Viridiplantae > Streptophyta > Pinopsida > Cupressales > Cupressaceae > Cunninghamia > Cunninghamia lanceolata. The sequence continues at coordinate 4,404,078 of BSBN01001253.1, read as the reverse complement.
CATAAGAGCTTTGAGTTGTTGAAGCAAAAGGTGACAAAACAACTAGTATTAGCATTACCATAATTTGACAAAGTATTTCAAGTTGATTGTGATGCCAGTGGGAATGCAATAGGAGCAATGTTAAGTTAAGAAGGGAGACCAATAGCATATTTTAGTGAAAATTTGAATGATGCAAGGAGAAGATATTTAGTTTATGATCAAGAGTTCTATGCCATAATTCAAGCCTTGAAGAAGTGGAGACATTACTTGTTTCCAAAAAAATTTGTGTTGTACACTAACCATCAAGATTTGTAGTATTTGAACAATCAGGGTACGTTGAATCAAAGACACATGAGACGGGTAGAGTTCATTTAGAGTTACACATTTGTATTGAAACACTAAAGGGGAAAGCCAAACAAAGTTGTAGATGCATTGAGCAGAGAAGGAACTTGTTGACAGAGATGAGGGTAGAAGTACTAGGTTTTGAAGAACTTAAGAACATGTATGAGAATGATCTTGATTTTGCAGAAGCATGGAAAGCATGTAGAGAACATGTTTTAACAGATAGAAGCAAGTGGTTGGATTATTTCATTCAATAGGATATGTTGTTCAAAGGGAATCAATTGTGTAATCTTAGGAGCTCAATGAGAGAGAATTTGATCAAAGCAAAGCATAGTGGAGGATTAGCCAAACATTTTGGTATTGATAAGACAGTAGCTTTGGTGAGTGAACATTATTTTTGGCCTCAGATATATAAGGATGTAAGGAAATTTGTTGAAAGTTGTAGAGTTTGTCAAGTTGAAAAAGGAAGTAGTCAAAATATTGGATTATACAAACCTTTGACAGTACCAAAGAGACCTTGGGAAGATATAAGCATAGACTTCATATTAGTTTTACCAAGAACATAGAGAGGACATAATTCCATATTTGTAGTAGTGGACAGATTTTCAAAGATGGCGCATTTCAATTCTTGTAAGAAGACAAATGATGTTGTACATGTTTCTAACCTATTTTTCAAGGAGATTGTGAGATTGCATGGATTACCAAAGAATATGATTTCAGATAGGAATACAAGATTCATAGGATATTTCTAGAGAACATTGTAGAAGAAGATAAAGACAGACCTACAGTTCAGTTCAACATTTCACCCACAAACAGATGGACAAATAGAAGTGGTAAATAGGAATTTGGGTAACCTTTTGAGATGTTTAGTAGGTGATAAAGTAGGAAAATGGGATATAATCCTACCATAAGTAGAGTTTGCATACAATAATTCAGTGAGCAGAAGTATAGGGAGGACACCATTTGAAGTTGTGACCTGAGTACAATCTAGAGGGTTTGCGGAGCTAAGAGACATTAGTATGGATAGAAAAAGGAGTGCAGAGGCAGAAGAATTTGTAGGATACATGGAAAAAATACATACTCATGTTAGGAAACATTTGGAAGAGATGAATAGCAAGTATAAGGAACAAGTAGATGAAAAAAGGAGACAAGGAATTTTCTGTTGGAGATGAAGTCATGGTATATCTCAAAAGGGAAAGATTTCCAGTAGGGACATACAACAAGATGAAAATGAGAAAGTTTGGATCATGTAGGATTCTTAGGAAGTTTGATTTAGGAAATGTATATGAAGTAGAATTACGGAAAGCATTTGGCATATCACCCATATTCAACATTGAAGATTTATATCAGTATCATGAGGGAGAATCAAGTGATAGAACTAAATTTGGATTGAAAGATCAGTTACCACAACAACAATCATAGTAGATAGAGAAGATTTTGGATAATAGAGTACCAGAGGGAAGTAGTATAAGGAGTACTATTTAAGTGGAAAGGAAGACTAAAGAAAGATTCAACATAGCTTTTTCGGGTAGAGGTAGACTGCATTGGTTTTCCTCTAGCCCTAGGAAAGTAAGGGACTCACTTTTCAAATAACCCCAAGTGTCTAATGCAGGAGCATCCCAGGTTGAAGGAGAATATTGCATCAACCAAAAATATTTGATTCCTTTTATTTTCTTTCATTTTAGTTGCATTTCAGTCAGTATAGTCTCAGTAGATTGCACCGCATTTTACCACATCATCATATCTTAGCACACAAAGCCAAATTTTCACTCGGCACTATGACATCTACATCATATCTAGATTTCATAAGGTTTACAATTACTTGCAGAGTTATTGCTATCAAAACTCATAGAACAGAGAATTCAACATTTAGTATGAGTATACAAGGTTTGTACAGCATTCTTGTGACTTGCGGAGCTAGATGGAACATCTCACAAGATAGTATGGGACCAGATAGATCTTCATTGATAACCATAACATGTTTCATCCATTTGTGGAGCATAACCACATGATTAAATCTGACCTACATGTTTCATCAAGCATTATGTTTTGGAACCTCTTAAGGATGATGTGGAGCATTCCTTGAACTGGAAGATGATATATAAGCATTCATTACATGCATTAGGAGAGTAGTGAATATGATAGAAAGTTTTTAGTCTTTAGTAGTGGATTTATAGAAGGCACTTCAAAGCTATATCTTTCATTTAATTCTACTGGAGGATAATCTTGTGAGCCCATAATAGTCTACATGTTACTAGCATATGATCATTGGAATTGTCTAAGATATTAAATATATAAATCTTCCATTGTTATTCATTCTTGTATTATCTTTATGTTGTTTTTTTGTGTTTACTCAGGCTGCATGCTTGGATTGTCAATTCTCTGGACCCTCCATATGTGACTGCACCACAATTCTAGCAATTTTCTTTCAATTTACCTAGGCTCAGATCCATACTTCAACCCCCAATCAAGTAAACCTTGCCACAGATCGCTCTAGACACCTCCCAATTGATAAAATTAAATATTGATAAATTAATAGAGCTATGATGACCTCATCAGTAGATAAGGCATGTCTCCTAACAAAACCATATGCCATGAGAAGGGATTGGGTTGAAAGGGCTTGGAAAAATCATGTATCCAATTCCAAGATTCTTGAGCTTGCCAAGATAAATTGTCATTAACTTTGCAATCCTAACCAATTTCATGTGTCTCCAAGGTCCTTAGAAAGTGTTCAACACATAGGGACTTCAAAGATAAAATAATATTTAATTATAACACTATGACATGTTGTAGTTAACTCTTATGATGTAGGACCCAATTTGGGCACTCACTTTGGAAGTGGAGCCCATGGAGACTTTGTGTTGACTTCTTGAAGTCTATTTAACTTGGTGATACTTCCTAGGAGGTGGGAGCTATTTTGGGAGCTCACTTTGGAGGTGTTTCCAATGAAGGCTAAGAGCTTGTTATTTTGTTTGCATGAGTGGATAATGTTGGTATACTTTGCATGAATATGATGTAGGAGTTATCAGTGGACTTAAAGATGCACGATATTGGAATATTGATTGAATGAACTCATAAAAACTTGCATGGACTTGCATGGACTTGCATGGACTTGCATGTCACTTGCATGGACTTGCATTTTGTTGCAAGTCACTTGTATGAGCTTGCATGTGCTTGCATGTCATTGCAAGTTACTTGCATGGACTTGCCTATTGTTGCATGCCACTTACATGGACTTGCATGTTGTTGTACATCACTTGCATGTGCTTGCATGTTGTTGCATGTCACTTATATGAACTTGAATGTACTTTAATGTTGTTGCATGCCACTTGCATATGATTTCATATTGTTGCATGTCACTTGCATGTGCTTGCATGTTGTTTCATGTCAGTTGCATGGACTTGCATGTTGTTACATGTCACTTATATGGTGTTGCATGTATCTTGCATGAAACTCTATTTCAAGATCAGTTTTGGGTAATTCTTGCATGATGCTATAGGTGGTTGCATGACTCTTGCATGTTACAAAATAGGTTGTTACAGAATAATATTGGGGACATCAATTATGTATGTTGTTTGCATGACATTGATGTGTGTTGGAGCACTTCAATTAACTAAAATGGATTGGGAGAACTTGGGTGCCCAATCTTGAGACTTTCCGTTGTGCTTTTTATTGTGACATGAAACTTCAGTTGACTAAGTTTGAATGGGACAACTTGGGCACCCATGTTTGAGACTTGTAGTTAACAAGGTGATTTATACTATGCAACTTTGGAGTTCACCATATTGGGCACTCAGATTTTGCGTGAGGATTTGTCTCATGTTATTGGATACAATTTATTGTATTTTTAGATCCATGGTTTCTACATAATGATGCCTTAAATTGGTAGAAATGAATGAGAAAATAATTGCAGGTAATGAGAGGCTTTTACATGTTGAAGGAGTAATAAAGTGCTGCCAAAATCTAGAGAGGAATTATTGTATTGTTTAAACCATTTCAAAGTTTATACAATCATTAGATCTCTTTGGGTGTGGAGTTTTCTCCTGCAAGGGTTTCTCCACGTAAATCTTGTGTCACATGTTATGCATAATTTCTTCATACCTTATTAATTAAATTGGCTAATCACTAATACATATAAATTAGATAATCTTGAAAGTAATTTTCAGATTTACAACACCACACATGATTAATTTTTAGATTTGAAAACAAATAAAAGTAACAAAGCTGCAATTTTACCTTGTTCACATTTCTTTTTCTCAACATTTGATATCAGAGCCAATGGTTCTATTGAGAGAGGGATACTTTTCTCTTAAGTATTGAAGGTCTTTTGGTTGTAGTGGATGTTCTTTGTGTTAACATTGTTTTGTAGATTTGTGAGATTGGAATCCATGGCAGGTAACTCTGAGATGGATATTGTCAATAGAATCTATGTTGGGCACTTGAGGCTCAAGGTTATGGATCTTTATGAAGTTGGTCATATGGTAGTGACTCAGTGCTTCATTTTGACAATATGTATGTATTCTCTTGTTTAGTGGTTTTATTTCTTTACTTTGTGGTCATGTGTAGTGAAAGGGTGTTTATGTTGGATGGCTGCTTTCGGTACCTTGATCACATGAAAAAACACTCACTAGTTGGACTATAGTATGGAGTGCTTATGTTGGGTTCATGGTTTCAGTCTCTAGTTACATGAAATTACTGGATGATTTGTCACTGGTTGTATTTGGGTTGTGGAGATAGTATTTCTATGATTTGGACACTCTTGAACAACCTAATTTCTCCTTATTCATATTAATGTTAGTTTGAATATGTAGGTTTTACAATTTTCCTATTTCAAAATATTATGGGTTTGTAGATCTATGGTATTCCATTATTTCAGATGACATATTTGATGGTGTTGATTAGTGTGAATGTTGGATGTTTAAGTGGTTTCAAATTTAGAGATAGATGATTTTCCAGGTTTTACATGTTGACCAAAATCTGTGGTTTACAGATCTGTGGAAAAATTGTTTTCAAACTCTTTCTAGATGGGAACAATTATATATTTACAAAGCTGCTTGTTGGGTTCTTATGATCTATAGTTACTTTTATGTGGATTGTTTTGGCAAATTAGGTCTAGTGTTGATCCTGGTGTATGAGTCTTAGAAATCTACATGTTACATCTAGTTACATTTTTTCTACATGTTATTGATGTGGGGTTGAATCTATTTATTTAGTTATTTGAGGTTGAAGCAATGATCATGTTTTCTCTCCTATGAGATGTTGCATGTGTATAGATCTTGTGAATTAGCTAATGTTGATTCTATTTGGTAGGCCTCTTCTTGGCCACCATGATTGCATTGGTATATTTATTGTAGTGAGACAAAAGGATGGTTTGGAGTACCTAATTTAGTTGTTCATTGGAATCTATAGCAATAAATTATGGTGCATGAAAAACTCTATTCACTTTTAGTGGAGTTTTATTAATGATGTTGGTCATGGTACCATGCATATCTTGGTATCACTTTTAGTGGGAGTTTTGTGCAATTACATAGTGTGTTTCTATCTTCTTTGTTTCAAGATTTTGGTTCTAAACTCTTGTTGTTGCAGTGTGTAGTGAGCCATGGATAATCTTTGATTAGAAGATGGAGTTTATGACTTATCAATTTTGATAAATGATCCTTGGTTTACATGATGTATGGTATTATGTCATGATGCACTCTTGATCATGTGTTAGTTTTGGAATGATATAGGTGCTCTTGGGACAAACATATGTTTGTTGAAGCATATGATCTTCATTTTAAAAGATGTTAGATCATGATGTCATGATATGTTCCTAATTCTATAGTTGGAGCTTTGACAATGGTTTGTCTAGTTCTCTTCAGTTTTGAGTATTAATCATTCGCTTAGAGCTTCATGATTTTTTAGGTTGCATTTAAGGTTGACATGGATTGATTGGTGGATGCTCATGGATACTAGAGAGACTTGGGTGAGGCTGGATATCTCTTGTACTAAGAGATATGTGTTGACATGATTACTCATTATGAGATTTCAACAAAAGGACTGAGGAGCATACAGTTGGAAATGTATCTGAGTCCATTATGGACCTGATGAGAAGGTTGTCCTTTATTATAAGATTTTATTTGGTGTTGTATGTAGAGGACAATCTTGTATCCCACACTCAGTCTACCTAGTAGATGAATGATCTAATAGGTGTTGTCCACCTGATTATCAGATGCATTCTTTATTTTGTATCTTGTCATCTCATATACATTAGTCTTGAGCTTTGTGATTTCTAAAGGATCGTTGAGAAGTAGATGCATGGTTTTATGTATTTCTATTGTTCTCATTGTTTTGGTTTTGAGCTATGGAACTAGTTCTAAGGACTTGTTCAGAGAGGTACAGGAAATGGTTTGTGGTTTTGGGAATATTCCCTTTGTTGTGGGAATGTTTGGCTAGTTTGATCTACTTTTAGTGAGAGGTTTACATCTATTGTTGCCATGTTTTCTTCACAATTTGAATGTTAGATGTTGATATTCTTTTAGTTTGGGAGTGTTGAAGGAGATCTTACTTTACATAGTTTGGCACATGTTAGTGTGGTATAAAGACATGGTTTGATTTGCATGTTCTCTCTTTCCTAGTATATTATCTTCTTCCTAAAGGTTCTTATGTTTATGGAGTTGAGATTTTGATTGGAGTCAAATGTTGTTGTTTGTACTTCATTGTTGTTAACAACAATTTGGTAGCTCCTTGATATTTTTATTCATTGGTTTAGAGGACTTGGGAGATTTTTTTTGGAGATTGGTAATGGGAGATGTTTTATGCATATTGTAGTGTAGAAAAGAGATACTAGCTCAATAGATCAAACTAGGTTAAACCCTCTTCTACAAAACATTGGGACATAATCCAAGCCAAGCTTCTACCTTTGAAGGAGAGACAAACTATAGGGGATTGGTACTTTTTTTGTATAGAGAAGAAATTAACCAAATACAATCAATCAAGCTAGGGTAAAGACATGAAACCCTAATTGACAAAGATCAGAGTAAAACAGACTATCGAAAGTGGAAACCCAGAAACCAAATGGACAACAAAGATTAGGGATGAAGTCAGAACCTGAATCTGGAGGTCAAAACACTCAAGACAAGGGTTCTTGAGTGCCCTAGTCCTAGATTAGGGTTTACAAAAATTGTAGTCTTTGTTAGGTTTGTACTAGTAAACTTTGTCTTCTTCCCAGAGATCAGCTCCTAAAACCTATTTGTCTGATCTGCACACACACAAGAAGAAAAATGGTTTGTACTATTTAGGAGATTTCCTCAGTCAAGCCATGTGAATGGTGTTTCCACCTCCACAATACAAATGATGATTGATAAAGAGTGTGTGCCATGGGAGGGCAGAGGCAAATCTGAAGTAGAATGGAATGCTAACACAAAGCATGAAGGAAAGAAGTCACCATGAGCATGGAAACCATAGCATGCTTGAAGCAACATCATAACTTGACTCAAGAAGTTGGTGTAGCCCAAAGATCTGCACAAGACCTGCAATAAGTTAGTTCCACAACAATAATCCACAATAAAGAGCTTGAGAGAAGAGTAGAGAGCATGAGAGATAAGTAGAATCTTTCAAGAAGTTAGAGATAGCTTAGAGATGTTCAAATGAATAGAATAACTTACTTTTACATGCATTCCCATTGATTTTCAGAGAATTGAACCACACAAGGATGACATCTGGAACCCTTTAAGAGGTCCCAAGTCAACAAGCCAGATTTTAGGGTACGGCTAAAGGAGGACCTAGGGTGCTTGGGTGCCTTGGTCCTTTAGCCACATAGCTCTCAAAAAATGGCACTTGAAGTGTACTTAGCCTCGCCTTATTATTCTTTTCTAGCTTTTGTGTATTAGGATAAAAAATTACACACTTAATGCTCAAAAATGTGTTAAAATAGGTCCTATTTAACAAGTGCAAACATTTTAGGTCCACTCAAGTGCTAAACTAAATGTAAAATGCTAGTGTGCATATTTTACGACACTACATTTAGCCCCCACTTTAGTGTGAGTATGAACTTACATTTGAACTCACACTAAAGGATGGATTCAAACACAAAATATATAGAAGCCCAAATAATTCTGCCAAGATTGAAAGGTGATTAAGGCCCCAAGCTTATGATTCTAAGGTTGCAAACACATAGAATCATAGAATCCATAGAATGTCACCAAAATTGAGGTGTAATCAGGCCCCCAAGTTTAGGATTCTAGGAGTCCATGATGAACTCCATACACATAAGACACATCACTCATACATGAAGCACTTAGGAGACATGAGATGAGACAAGACATACACAAGGCATACACATAATACACAAAGCATAGATGTCATACACAAAGTATACACACAATACACAAGGTATACACATCATATACAAAATATACACGTTTAACACAAAGTTTACACATGAAACAAACACATGGAATACATGCAAAATATTAAAGGAGAATACATAAGGACCACATAGAGAGAGAATACATGTGATGCATGCATGAGGCATGAAGAACATACAAAGAATACACATATCATAAATTGACCACTAGAAACATAATGCAGAAGACCTTGAGTTAGTATGACAAAGGAGACCTCGATCTAAGTGATGTCTCAATCACCATGCATCATTCTCCAAGATTTTCTAAAGAAGAATGATAAGGGGTTAGTTAGAAATAAGAAGCACAAGAGGAGTACAAACACATTATACACACCATCTCAAAAGGAAAGTGTTTACACCAATCTACCTCCCGTAAGAGTATTTTCATGAAGTCTTGAAGAATAAGAAGGCGAAGTAACCTTACTAACAAACTCTAGTTGGTAGCACAACCCTTCTCCCAAACATGAAAGGAGCTTCAACTTAGGAGAACAAGATAGACTCAAGATCTTGTTTCCAAGTTAGCCGTAACCCTTTCCAAGAGAGTGTAATAAAAAAGATAATCAACAAGTGTTTAGATAGAAAGATGAAAGTAAGTCTCATAGCATGATATATACCCCCACCTTAAAGTGATTTCTAACTCCATTAGGAAGCAATTGTCATTAAAGTAGAGTGAGAAAGAAACATCAGACAAGCACAAGAGCTTTGTAAAAGTACATGCCCAAAATGAGATGTGTATTCTATAGCTACATTGCGATAAGGGGTTGCATTCAAGATGAGAAAACCAAGGGGATGCTTATGGGCATGATACACAATGGCTTGAGTAGTCATGGTATGATGCCAAGCATTGCAACAAGGTATCACATACATATGAAGATGATGGAAGAAAAGATCACATACACATAAATTGAATCAACATGAAAGGATGCTAAATCATCTAAGAAAAATAACAAACTTGTAAATTATGAAATATAGAAGAATGAAGATACATATAGAGGAATGACATGACATGTTCTTACTCCTTGTACCTTTGTGCTAACAAGGGTGTAAAGGGAAAACCACAACATCACAATATGGTGCTAACATTACATACAAACATAACACAAATGAAAATGATGTAGAGCATACAGCGGAAATGACTAAAAGATCAAATATTTTTGAATTATTGAACCTCTTGTACTGTCGAACCATGTGAACCGGTTGAACCTCTTGAACTAATTTAACTGATGAACTCTTCAAACTTTTAAACTTTTGAAGTTGTTGAACCAACAAACTCACAGTTAATGAACCAATTGAACTCTTTGAACCAAATGAACCCGTTGAACCTCCAATTTAAGGTTCAACGGTTCAATGCTTTCTTTTTCTTCAGCGACACTAGGTTTTTCTATCAGCCGATAGACCGATACACTCAGTAAAACTTATTGATCTTCTTCTCATCTGCGAAACTCACTCAACACCATGTCGAACACAGACTTCTTTAGCAACACTATAACTGAATGACTACACAGATTTCTACTACTCTGCAGCTACATAGATTTCTTGATAAATCATACAGGAACAAACCAAAAAAAATTGAATAGAAAGAAACCTAAATCCTAGGGAATCCATTCCACTGGTTTTGGCAGAAACCTTGACTAGTGGAATGGTTCCAAAACCAAATCTCTATTACAGACCCAAATAGAATTTATTACTTCTTCTCAAAATTATACATACATTAGTTTCTCCTCCATCTCTATGTCTCCCAACAAACACAGATTGATTATAAAGACTCATACATTGGCAGTTACAGAAGGTGGAAGGCGAACCATTCCTTAACCACCTCTTCCTGTTCGGTTACAAAATTTCCAATTCGGTTACAGACTTTCATGACATGTATACAACTTAACCAACTATGGTTCAATATGGCATCACGGCTTTACAATATGAAAAGATTACTTAGGACAAAAACAAAGTATGCATGAAATCATTTAGATTCTCTATGTTTCAGGGTGCTCCTGCACCATACAACCAACCAACAAAGATTTCCAAGCCCCTTGGAAATGTACCTGCAAAACAAAAACTACCTTTTCTACATCTCTGTCTGGCTTCATCTTTCACTCTTTAGCTTCGGGCTTTCAATCTGCACATCAATGGAACAGTGACCAACCAACCAACAAAATCAAACTACCATCAACTTCAGAGCATTTTCAGGCTCCTTCTACTCCCAACAATGGAGTACTCTCAGACTGATCAAACCCTCCATGACGACAACACAATGTTCCATCAGATGTCCATCCTACATGCTGCTTCACATACCCATTCCTCTCGTCCAACAGCAGATCTTGGAAGATGCACCTACCACTCTCCTCAGTGGCCTCTCTCTGCACCTTCTCTCTAGCTTAATCTCTGTCAGTGAATGGTCTTAACAGACCTCATCCTCGTCTACCCACACAGGAATCCCTATTCCTTCTCGCAACTAGATGGCACAAGCATCTGCAATAGTCTTGTAACTCTGTCAGCCTTCAAAATACTTTCTACAATCTCTATCTTCAACATGGTCACCAACCAGCTCTTCATCTGCCTTCTCAGAAATCAAACCCAACACCTTCAGATACCAAATCTTTCACTAGACCTTTTGCTAGCTCTAATACCAATTTGATGCAGAGCATGCAACAGAAATGACTAAAAGATCAAATCTTTTCAAATTATTGAACCTCTCGTACTATCGAACCATGTGAACCAGTTGAACCTCTTGAACTAATTTAACCGATGAACTCTTTGAACTTTTAAACTTTTGAAGTTGTTGAACCAATGAACTCATAGTTAATGAACCAATTGAACTCTTTGAACCAAATGAACCTGTTGAACCTCCAACTTAAGGTTCAACGGTTCAATTCTTTCTTTTTCTTCAGCGACACTAGGTTTTTCTATTGGCCGATAGACTGATACACTCAGTAAAACTTATTGATCTTCTTCTCATCTACAAAACTCACTCAACACCATGTCGAACACAAACTTCTTCAGCAACACTGTAACTGAATGACTACACAAATTTCTACTACTCTACAGCTACGTAAATTTCTTGATAAATCATACAAGAACAAACCAAAAAAAACTAAACAGAAGGAAACCTAAATCCTGGGGAATCCATTCCACTAGTTTTAGTGAAAACCTTGACTAGTGGAATGGTTCCAAAATTGAATCTCTATTACAGACCCAAATAGAATTCATTACTTCTTATCAAAATTGTACATACATTAGTTTCTCCTCTATCTCTGTGTCTCCCAATGAACACAGATCGATTATAAAGACTCATACATTGGCAGTTACAGAAGGTGGAAGGTGAACCATTCCTCAACCACCTCTGCCTGTTCGGTTACAAAATTTCTAGTTCGGTTACAGAATTTCATGACACGTATACAACTTAACCAACTATGGTTCAATATGGTGTCATGGCCTTACAATATGAAAAGATTACTTAGGACAAAAATAGAGTAAGCATGAAATCATTCAGATTCTCTATGTTTCAGGGTGCTCCTACACCAGAAAAGAAGGGACTACTCTTGCGAGTCATCCTATAGAAGATTATCCTCCCCCAACTTGATTATGAAATTGATGGAGGACAAGGTGCTCTAGGGACTACCTCAAGCGTGGTAAAGAGTGCTAGAGCCAAACCTTATTTGAAGTTGTTGAATTTTTCTACTCAAGACTCGACATTCATTAGTGGAATGCCGAAGTGCTCAATGATATGCACAATAATGAGTTGGATTATAATCTTGTTGAATCTTTCTGTGTTTTAGAGGAGGAAGAGTGATTAAGTGGTCTTTGAGTAGACTTGGCAACATACACTCTTGTTGAGATAGAAGAGAAGATATAGGGGGAGTAGGAGGTAATCCTTTTTGTCGAGATAGAAGAGGAGATTTAGTTGGTGTGTATAGGTAAAATTGAGATTGAATAAGATCAAAACAATGATAACAACTCAATCCTATAACATCAAAAGCTCCATCTAAATGATAACAATATCAATGAATATGTAATTTAAACAATTGAAAGCTATCACCTAGATTGTATTGATTTCTTGGTTCTTTGTGGATTACTCAAATGTATTGCGTACCCATGGTTGTAACAAGCGGATGTAGATGATGATAATAGTGCTCAAAGTGTTCAAAGATGTGGTATATGTGCTCAACGATGTGATGTATGCTCAATGTGCTATATGGATGCCTAAGAATAAATGATCGAAGAGGATTTGTGAAGGAGTGAAGGGGGGTATATATAGGTTTCAGAGTATGATCGATCAATAGTCAAGATAAATCAATGAAATAGATGGATGAGATAATTCCAAAGCTCATGATGAATGTGCACATGCCATGTGTCTTGTTTTAAAGCTGATTTTAAAGTTGCTTTGTTGAGTTAATTTCTTGCTAGGATAAAGATAGGATTTGATTTCATAAAATTAGAATGCTTTTTCCAATTTATGAGTTGATGATAAAAATAATAATGATTAAAGCCAATTAACTCAACTTTAGATTTGCTTTTTGAAGTCCTAAAAATAAGACTGATTGTGCACATAGAAGAAAATGATATTTTAAGAAGATTTGGAAGATAATTGAGAATTAAATTAATAAATAAATTTATTTAATTTATTGTGCATGATAGGAGAAAAGATAAGACTAAATATAGAGAATAAATTAAACAAATAAATTGATTTAATTAATTTTGCATGATAGAGGAATATAAATAAAATATTAATTTTATTTATTTTAGAAGATAATAGTCAACTTAAATAAATTTGATTGATTTATTTAATTAAATAATTAAGATTATTGAATTTGGAGGAATAAAGTGGAATTTTAATGAAATTATTTAAATAAAGAGGAATTATTCAATTAATGTTGGAACTAGGGGAATTAAAGGAAATTGATGAAATTAATTAAATAAAGAGGATTTATTCAATTAATGTTGAAATTAGGAGGAAATATAAGAAATTGATGAAATTAAGTAAATAATTAGATTATTTAATTAACATTGATTGCAAGTGATGTAATACAATGGTTCATTTTTAGGTGTCTACATTTTGCCCCTTTTTGAGATGGTGTTGTGAAGTAACATCATTTCAAAGAAATTTAAAACATAGTGTTTTATTTGATAGAAGAAAATTGATTTAAAAGATCATGGTTGAAAGAAAACGATTGGATTAGAGATGGTGATGACCTAGTCACTCAAAGCAAGGGTGACAGGGAAATATAATGGTAATTTAATGAATGATGATGAATCTTATGACTCCAAGACAAACAAGGTATTGCCCCTATCAAGTTGTAAACCAATGATTAATTGCTGATGATTGATATGGATAGTGTCTAGTTTCATAAATGAAGCACCTCGTATAACATGCATGGTCTAGTTTTGAGACTATGACAATCTGTATAAGACAATTGATATGATTGATGGATTGGTTAATTGATTTAAGACAAGATTAGGGTCAAGACAAAAGGATGTGATTAGATAATTTGGCTAGATTGATTAGCTAGATTGGTATGTGATTGGATTGAGGATATATTGATAAGATGAATGATGATGACAATGAGGATGCCCCCTCAGGAGGACAGGTGGGTTCAAAGAACATAGGTGTGCTCTCGAAATAAAAGAAGAGATGAAGATGAAAGGTTAGATGAAAGATGGAAGATATGATGGAAAAAGAATAAAAGAATTGATATCAGATTGATTGATCTTCATGAAAGCTATAGATTTTATTAGGATGTATGGGTGAGATGGATGGGATGAAGTGTTTTGAGGATGTTTATGTGAAATGATGATATCTTATGTACTTGAGTATTGGATACTTCCTTCGTATTCTAGACTGCCTACATACCTATATCCACGAGATCAAGGTACCTTAAGATTGAGATGAGATGATATGTAGTTCTATAAGTGTGATGAGATGGGGTGATGTTACAACAGTTACACGAATATTTATAAAGAGCAATCCTTATTTTGATATAGCATATGGATATTATGCACTAGGCTATAGGAGACCAAGGTGATGATGTATCCAATGCATAGGACATTGATTCTACAAACAAATAGTTTGAACTTATATCTACTAGACATAATATAACCTTGTTGGATATGTTAATGAGCCATAGTCTTGAACATATAATAAATTTCATACATAAATGCAAAAGAATATTAATATGTAAGATGCTAGTCTGTAACACACATGTGAATGAGCCATAGTCTTGAACATATAATAATCTTAATACATAAATGCAAAAGAATATTAATATTTAAGATGCTAGGTTGTAACACACACACAAGATAAATATTAACCATAGTAAGATGATAAGAACATCCCACAAACATAGCATATGAAAGAAATGACTATGCCCCAATCCATACAGTATCGCAACATACCAAGATATAGATAAATCAAGGCAGTCTTGACTAGGTATTAGAAAGGAACAAAAGATAAACCAAAAAGAAAAAGACTGACTGATAAAGTAAAAACATAGCCAACATATTCTCTTGCCAAAGAGGTTGCTCAGGGTTGATAGCTAGATGAAGCCTTATTGTAGGAAATATATATCTATTAAAGGTTGTTGATCTGATCTAGGATAGATGGATTGATATAGCAGATGTGGCAAATGGTATGTGGGACAACATATGGCTCTATGAGGAGTCTTTTTGCTTCAAGTTTGGATAAGTACTTTAGCTTTCAAAGGATGCATAGTTCATTTTCTACTTGAGTTAGCCAAGTCAAAGTGATAGGATGGAGAGTGATAAATGGAAGATGAGAGAGATGGAAGTGTTCAATGGATTGGGATGACTGGATGACATTGGATTGCATTTGGATAGCCTTAGTACTAAATACCAATGACAAGGGAAAACTAGTTCTAGATGCAGGGAGAAATATGGGATTACATAAGTGAACAAAAGGATGGGTGATAGCAAATGGGATGGAGGACTCATGATAGAAGGATGAATAAAAGAATAGGAAATAGGGGATGGAAAAATTCAGGATGAGGTGCTTAGGATGTGGTCACCAAAGACTATGTTGCATAGGAATAACATGCCCCATTCTAGGTATAATGCTTTAGGATTTAGTCTAACAATGCTTACAATGGTAGGGTTGATAGGATATGATTGGAAATGATGAGGTATATCAAGAGATTTTTCAAAGCATGTTTCAACATTTTGCCTCTATCTTTATCAAGATCAAAAGGAGGAAAGGAGGATGGATTGGATCAAGGGGATAATTATACAGATATAGTGGATAAGGAAGATATGATAGGAAGGATAGGTAGAAGAAATGATAGGATAGGTAGATAAGACAACATGCCCCCAAGTGTAAGGTACATAGACTATCAACCTACACATGATGCCTGTTTTCGAGGTTTTCATCATAGTACTTATCCAAGGCGCTTGTTTGCCAAGTTTTCACCATTAGACGAAGGGATTTCTCTTTACTATTTTGATTTTTTTTTACTCTTTTGGATGGGATGGTAGGATGAGGAGTCAAGTGTCTATTTCCAATAGCAAGGTAGTATGTTATAATTTTGATGTGTGTTTGCACATGGACTAGATCAGGTAGCATTATGCGCAAGATGTTGGTAGATGTGGGAAAATGGAAATGGAATGGATAGTGGATTATGATATGGATGATGGAACAAAAGCATGGACCATAGAGGAATAATGGGGGAGATATGGTGGATGAGGGATGTGTGATGGGGAGGTGGAGGTATGTGGAAATGTTATGGAATGGAAAGGAATCAAGACCAATGGTTGCACACATCATGATATATTTTGAAGCTTTTGACTAGGATGGGAAGTGGGGAGTAATGGAACTCAAGATAGGGGATTTAGGGTTTTAGGAACCCAAATGGATTTAGGATTTGCAAGATTTTTTAATGGGGAATGGGATTTTTGGAATTTGGGGCTAGATTGAGATATGGATGCTTCTTTTGGGGTAATTTCTTATTTCTTGGGGACCCACACCATTTTCATTTTTCTTTGAGGTGTGTGGGTGCATGAAACTTTTGTGATGGATTTAAGATAATTGCTTGTTGATTGGGGAGCCACACCATTTTCATTTTTTCTTTGAGGTGTGTGGGTGTATGCAGCTTTTGAGATGTATTTGGCTTTGATATTGTGTATCAATGCCCTATGACATGATATTCTTGAGGATTTTGTGGATATTCTACTATTTGTGTGGGGGCATCCAAATTGTTATTTTTAAATCTCATGGGATTAGGAATAGCTTCATATGGGTTTGATGTGTGCATTCATTGGCCATGATAGGGGATATAAGGGGACGTGATTTGTGGATGGAGGGATGAGTGTATTGATGGATGAAGGGATTAGGGGATGGAAGGATGGGAATATTAGGAGTTGGAAGGAGTGGAGGAAGAGTGGATGGAGCAAGATGTGTTGTCACATGCTTTTGTAAATGGTATAATGATGGAGGAGGGATGGTGACATATGAGTGAGAGGTGTGATAAGGTGCACCAGGATATGGAGTGGAAGAAGTAGTTGGAGGAGGCATGGAGGTGGTACCAACATCATTGGATTGTTTTTCTTGGAATGAAAAACCAAGACCATGTGCTCGAGGATGGATTACAACATGGATGGGCTCTAAGATACCTTGTTCATGAAGGCCTAAACCTTTACCATGACAATTCATGTTTTGGAATATGCAATATGCAGTGGGATGTTTGTTTTGGAAACAAGACACGAGTCCATTATTTGATGGGGAGAGGGAAGTGGTGGATAGTGTTTGTTGTTCTCCTAAGGAAGAACATTCATGGATGAAGGTGGTAAGACCAAAGGGATAGGATAATGGATTTGGAATGGGATCAATGGGAGATGGTGGAGGATCAACATGATATAATGGAAGATCCACAAGAGACAATGTGGGATCATGCAATGGATGACATGGGATGCTTGGATCTTGACTAACATTATGCTCAATAGGAAGAGAAGGGATAGGATCCAAGCTATCTATTTTATTATCTATGCTTTCTTGGGGACCAAGTGTCTCATCAAGGGAATTGGATGTTGTTGGATTATGGATAGGGCTAGATGGATAATATATAGGAGTAGTGTGGATAGCTTGTTCATGGATAGTTGTGGGATCATGGATAGGTAGTGTGCTAATCTCTTGACCATGGAATGCATAAAGTAGGCTTAGAGAATCATCATGGCTCTCTTGATCATAGATAGGATCTTGATCATAGAAAGGTTTAAGTATATTGTGGATGGGATCAATTTGCTCATGTATAGGTTCTTCATCAAAGATAATTTCTTGATCATATAAAATATATAGGTTATGGATGGGTTGGATGAATGTGCTTTGATCTTGATTTAGATAAAGGGTTGATGTTTCCACATGCTTTAGTTTATACTCTTGACATAGCTCTTGATTTTCTTGAATGGAAGTGGAAGTGGGAGACTCATGGAGAGGATTGATAGGTTATTGATGGTCAACAACATGAAGGTACCATGGCTCTTGACTTGGACTCACGGAAAAAGACTTTTGAATAGGCTCAATGGGTTGTGGAATATATGATGTATTTGGAGGACTAGACATGTCATTTGAAGGCTCTTTGATAGGATCTTAGATAGGTGCTTGATGACATGGAGATGGTTGATTCCTTTCTAATAGCCATTGGATCGCATCCATCATAAGTGTATGGGTTGATGGGCAATATAATGGATAGATAATAATGGTGGATGGTGTGGCAGGCTTAGGATTAGTATTATGATTGGATGGAGGGATAATAGGGGTGGATGTTGTAAGCTTAGGATTAGTATTATGATTGGATGGAGGGATAATAGGGGTGTATGTTGTAAGCTTAGGATAAGTATTTGGATTGGATGGAGGGATAATGGTATTGGACGTATTAGGATTTGAACTAGATGGAGGGATAATGTGATTGGATGGATTAGGATTATATGGCTTTAGCAAGGGTAGCTCACATAATTGTGCTTTAACCAATTGTTGTAGGGTTATCTCCCAAGGATCTTTTTGTAGAAGATTGGAGGAACATGGGGATGAAGGTAATGAAGGGCTTGATGAATTAGAAGGTTGAGTGACCAATGGAGTATGATAGGGACTACATGATAGTGTGGGGATAAGACTATTAGTCTCTTGTATGGATATTTGATTGATGAACAATGTGGGATACCCATAGGATGTATAAGCTAGAGTGTCATTCCCCTTGTCAATGGTATCATAAGGACTTAAGGACAATTGATGTTGGTGTAAAGGAAAATTTATACTTGCTTCTTCTTGTTGTGAAGGAACTTGATAGCCTTGTGTATGGGTTTGATGATGAGTTGAAATGTTGGAATAAGGTGTTGGATGATCGTGGGGTGGATGATGTAGGGTTTAAATGGGATAGGTTGATGTAGAATTGACATGATATTTGGGTAGCCTAGGTTGGTATAATGATCGAGGTGACACATGGGATTGCGGTGTAATTTGTTGAGGCTATGGTTGGAATTCTTGTTGTTGTGGAAAGTGATATTGTTGTTGTTGTGGTTGGAATTGTTGGTATTATGGTTGGAATGCTTGTTGTTGTGGAATGTGATATTGTTGTTCAAGAATGTGTTGATATGTAGATGGGTTAGGTTTGAATTGTTGGTATTGTGGTTGGGATTGTTCAGTGGCTCTCAATTGTTGGAGTTCGACAAGGAGTTGGTGTATTCGAGATGATCGGTGTTGTTGAAGTGGTTGGATGATAGTTTGTAGTCTTTGTATGGTTTGTTGGTCTAGGGGTTGTGGCATTTGGTGAAGTGTTTGGATGATGCCTTGTAGTTGTTGTACTATGGTCTTGTTCTCTAGTATTGGCATAGAGTTACAAATGTGTTGAAGTCTTCATATTTTGGCTTGTTCCTCAAGATATGCCTCATAATCTACAAGGTTCTCATGATCATTGGTGCTAGAAGGAAAGCCTCCTCGAAGTATGACTTTAGGTTTTGAGTTTGACCTAGGTTTGTTGATGATCAGGACCATTTTGATGAGGATTTGTGATGATGTGATGGAAGTTTGACTCTTTTGATGCTTAAAGATAGTTGATTGATTAGAAAACTAGTGATGATCAAACTACACAGAATGGTGCTTATGGAACACAAGATGTTACTTCTAGTAGTGTATGGGTGCTTCTGGAGCATAGAATGGCACCTTGGTGTAAATAGGCACCTTTGGAGCACAGTATGGCACCTTTGGTGTAAATAGGTGCCTTTAGAGCACAATATGGCACTTTTGGTGTTTTCAGGCACTTTTGGAGTGTAGTAAGGCACTTTTGGTGTTTTTCAGGTGTTTTGATAGTGTGAAGGCAAAATTTCACTCTTTGGATTTTGATAGATGGCTTTGGATGATGAGAGAGAAAGTTAAAGTGGATTGGATTTGGAATGGAATGAAGTGGTTTTTAGGAATGAATTAGAATGTTTTAAGATAGTTTAGGGATGATTTGGAATGGTTTAAGGTAGTTTAGGGATGATTTGGAATGGTTTAGAATTGATTAGGGATAGCTTGGAATGGTTTAGGGTAGTTTAAGGATGGTTTGGAATGATTTAGGGATGATGTCAAGTGATGGGAGGATGATTGGATGTGGTTAGGGTTTGAATGCAAGTGGTTTGGGGATGATTAGGGATGAGGTTTGATGGATGTGGTGTGAGTTTGTGTATAGGTAAAATTGAGATTGAATGAGATCAAAATAATGATAACAACCGTCAATCCTATAAAATCAAAAGATCCATCTAAATGATAACAATATCAATGAATATGCAATTTAAACAATCGAAAACTATCACCTAGACTGTATTGATCTCTTGGTTCTTTGTAGATTGCTCAAATGTATTGTGTACTAATGGTTCCAACAAGTGGACGTAAATGATGATAATAGTGCTCAAAGTGCTCAAAGATGCGGTATATGCTCAACAATGTGATGTGTGCTCAATGCGCTATATGGATACCTGAGAATAAATGATCAAAGAGGATTTGTGAAGCAGTGAAGGGGGGTATATATAGGTTTTAGAGTATGATCGATCAACAATCAAGATAAATCAATGAAAAGGATGGATGAGATATATCCAAAACTCATGATGAATGTGCACACGCCATGTGTCATGTTTTAAAGTTGATTTTAAAGTTACTTTGTTGAGTTAATTGCTTGCTAGGATAAAGATAGGATTTGATTTCATAAAATTAGAATGCTTTTTCTAATTTATGAGTTGGTGATAAAACAATAATGATTAAAGCCAATTAACTCAACTTTAGATTTGCTTTTTGAAGTTCTAAAAATAAGACGGATTGTGCACATAGAAGAAAATGATATTTTAAGAAGTTTTGGAAGATAATTGAAAGTTAAATAAATAAATTTATTTAATTTATTGTGCATGATAGGAGAAAAGACAAGACTAAATATAGAGAATAAATTAAACAAATAAATTGATTTAATTGCATGATAGAGGAATATAAATAAAATATTTATTTTATTTATTTTTAGAAGATAATAATCAACTTAAATAAATTTGAGTGATTTATTTAAATTTAGAAGAATAATTGATTAATTAAATAATTAAAAAATTATTTAATTGTGGATGAGAGGAATTAATTAAAAAATTAGATTTATTTAATTAAAGTGAATTTTATTTAATTAAATAATTGATATTATTTAATTTGGAGGAATAAAGTGGAGTTTTAATGAAATTAATTAAATAAAGAGGATTTATTCAATTAGTGTTGGAATTAGGGGAATTAGGGGAAATTGATGAAATTAATTAAATAAAGAGGATTTATTCAATTAATGTTGAAATTAGGGGAAAATAGAAGAAATTGAAAAAATTAATTAAATAATTAGATTATTTAATTAACGTTGATTGCAAGTGATGTAATACGATGGGTCATTTTTAGGTGTCTATAGTTGGAGTAGGAAGTAATCCTTGTTTTTGAGAACATGGTGGAGAGAACATAGGAGAAGGTTGGAAACCCAAACCTACTTTAGACAAGTGCGGTGTTGGTTCCACAGGTACCTTAATTCCTTGTTCTTTACATCCTAACCCATTTCCATTGTATCCTTGTTTTGAATGAATTTTAAATCCATGCCCATAACGCTTCTCCAAATTCGAAGGATGAAGAGAGGTCATATGATGATCTTTGTTGTTTTTAGAAGTGTAATTGTGCAGGAGCACCTAAGCCAATCATGGCTTGATGGTTGATCAAATGATATTCAAGGAGTATTCAAGGAGTCTTTGTGAGGTGTTCTATCACCAATGCATGTAATAAGGTCTAGAAAAGACCATTTTTTCTGTCTTAGAGTCTTTTAGGGAGTCAAGTAGTTAAGTTGTCATAATTTTACTTATGTAAACTACATGTTTTTGTCCATTTTAAAGGAAAACCAATGGTCATATCCTCAAAATGTTGGTGGAGTTGAAAAATAGTTGGAAAATGATGTAATAAGTCTCCAATGAAGACACAAGAGAGGGACACGAATTTTGGTGAAGAAACAATAATAAAAACTCTAATTTTTTGCTATCACAATGTGTTTTCTCTGTAACTTCTCTGTTTCATATTGTACCACAAACCTTTATGGTATTGTCATGACATGAAACTCATGTGATGTGATAGAGGTTTGTGTTAAATTTCATTTGAATTAGATTTGAAAGATTTTCATTAAGATTTGAGTGTGATTTCTTCCATTTTCTAAAACTGCCTTTATAAGGCCAGTGAGGGCTCTATTTGGGGTTTAAATAATGTTTTAGTCATTCCACCTACTGTCAGGACTTGTATCTTAGTGGAATGACTTGTCTTGAGATAGATTTAATGTCTTTATGGTTTTGAAGGCCGAGAGTCAAGTTGTGGGAATTGGGGGTGAAGCCCTAGGGCATAATAATGTGTTTTTCCCATGTGAAAAGAGGGTGTTAAGATAGGGGTTTGATAAGGAAGAGGATCATTCTCCAATCCAAGATAGTCCCAGGATGAACAAGAAGATGTTGGTAAAGGTAAGGAACAATTGGTTGAATCTAGAGGTGGATGGAGAGGTGGAAGAACAAGTTTTAGGGGCAGATATGCAGATCAAGGAAGAGGTTCTAATATGTTTTTAGGAAAGTTCTATACTTGTGGTGAGTTTGGTCATCCACCCTTCAAGTGCCCTAAAAAGTTTGGGGCTACTTCAAGTGGGGGTGAGAGAAGAAGTGAAAAGAGAGTACAATTGGTCCAAGAAGATGATGGTGAAAGTGTGAATTCTCCACATGTAGTTGCTGCTCCTGAAACTGGGGAACCATTGATGGTGAGGAAGACCATACTTAAGGCATCAAAGGAGAAAGAACCAATGCAAAGGAGAAGTCTATTCAAGACCACATGCAAGAGCAAAGGTAAAGTATGCAAGTTAGTAATAGATTCTGATTCCACTGATAATATAGTGTCAAAGGAAATGGTAGACAAGTTAGATTTGGTGAAGGTTCCTCATGAAACACCCTATAAGGTGTCATGGCTAAATGATGAACAAACATGCTGTGTATGATGCATGGGCTAATACATACCAGATTGAACATGAAGAAAACTCTTTTACTTTGCTTCCATTGAAATAGGAGGTCAAGGAGAAGACCAAAGCAGCAAAGGTGATCATGATGGGCAGTAAAGAGTTTGTGAAGGATGAGAATAGAAAACAAGAAGAGTGTGTTCAAAGGGGAGGTATCAACCTAATGGGTTTGCAAGGTGACTCGGTATTAGAGAAGGAAAAGGATGTGATGTTGGTAGAGGTAGGCCAGGAAGAGGCCAAACATGTCTTGTTTGTGAAGACTTTAGATAGTTCGGAGAAGTGTGAAAATATAATGGCTGGGACAATGCTTTGTACACTTGGAAGAAAAGTTAATGAGAAGATGTATTTTACCAATGCAAAGGTTGAGAACTCTGATAGACCAGAGATCTTTAGGTCTGAGAGCCTGAAAAGAGATGGAAAGATACAGAGTGCAATGATAAAATACATGCACAGGAATGAGTTCAAGCATGCAAGGATGATTAAGGATAGAGTTCAGGAAACAAGAGATCTATTTACAGAGATGAGGCAATGGCATGGAACACACAAGTTCAAGAATGCAAGATATGCAACAAGGACTAGATTTCTAAGCCGAGGAGAACATATAAGGCAAAGAGATGTTGTAATAAAGATAGGTTTAAGGCAATTTAGTCCTCATGGGAGATGAGTTTTCTTTTAGGGGGGTTGTACATGGTACAGGATCACCTAAGCCAATCATGGCTTGATGGTTGATCAAATGATGTTCAAGGAGTGTTCAAGGAGTCTTTGTAAGGTGTTATATCACCAATGCATGTAATAATGTCTAGAAAATACCATTTTTTCTATCTTAGAGTCTTTTAGGGAGTCAAGTAGTTAAGTTGTCATAATTTTACTTATGCAAACTACATGTTTTTGTCCATTTTAAAGGAAAACCAATGGTCATATCCTCAAAATGTTGGTGGATTCAGTTGAAAAATAGTGGAAAATGATGTGATAAGTCTCCAATGAAAACACAAGAGAGAGACACGAATTTTGGTGAAGAAACAATAATAAAAACTTTGATTTTCTGCTGTCACGTGTTTTCTCTGCAACTTCTCTGTTTCAGACCGTACCATGACCCTGTATAGTATTGTCATGACATGAAACTTATGTGATGTGATAGCGGTTTGTGTTAACTTTCATTTTAATTAGGTTTGAAAGATTTTCATTGAGATTTGAGTGTGATTTCTTCCATTTTCTGAAACTACTTGTATAAGGCTAGTGAGGGCTCTATTTGGGGTTTAAATAATGTTTTAGTAATTCCACCTACTGTCATGACTTATGTCTCAGTGGAATGACTTTTCTTGAGATAGATTTGATGTCTTTATGGTTTTGAAGGCCGAGAGTCAAGTTGTGTGAATTGGGGGTGAAGCCCTAGTGCAAAATAATGTGTTTTTCCCATGTGAAAAGAGGGTGTTGAGACAAGGGTTTGATAAACTATTGAAGGAATGACATATGTAATGGTTGTTTGACCTTTTGCAGGGTATTTGATGTCTATTGGATGTTATGGTTGAGTCAGATAAGTCTTGGAAATAGGAGTTTCAATAAACCCTTGGAATTTGCATGAAAAGTCAGGGTTTTGGAGTACGGTGTCTTAGAAGTTAGGGATTTGACAAATGACTATGGATTGTGATGTTTTATAACACAATTTGTGACTGTCAATTGAGTTTGAGTGTTTATTAGGTGTTTAGGAAGTACTTCCTTTGTAAAGGTGGCCTAAATAGGCCTAATTATAGGCAGAAAACTTTAATTTTGAAACACATTGTCTGAAACAACCCTACCTTGATCTGTGATATGTTGTAATAAGGGAGAATAGGTATCCAAAACATTGATTGAAATTTGGGTTTGAAATCATATAAGAAAAATAAGTCAGAAAAACATCTTAAGTAGGGCTACAAGGATTTGGAGGCTCGGGGCAGACTTGTTACTAAGAAGGGATCATTGAGACTCGAGAGTATTTTAGTTATGTTTGGTTGGAGAACTTAATCTTGTTATATGCCTCATCTAGTGTATCAAGTTTGTTGGATAATCCAATCAAGAGACCAAGTTTGTTGCCACATTGTACTGCATCAATGTGGTATCAGAGCATAGGTTCTTATTTGTTTTGGGGAAAATTTGGTATTTGTTGCAGTTTGAAGGAGATTAGTTGGATTCAAGATGCCTCCTAAAGGAAACACAATTGCTAGAAAGATTGATAAGAAGGCTAAAGAATTAAAAGACTTGAGGAAGGAGATTGCTGCATTGAAGTCTAATGTTGGAGTCACCATGGAAGAAAGTGACCAAGAGGAAGAATTAGGTCCAGAGGATTTGAGGATGGAAAATATTTTGAAGGTTGTGAAGAGTGATGTACATAGAAAAATGGATTTGCCTATGTATGGAAGTAAGTTAGATGGTGAAGAGCTCTTAGACTGGATAGGAGCCATGGAGAATTATTTTGAAAGTGAAGAAATAGATGAAGTACACAAGGTGAAGAATGCTAAGACCAAGTTGAAAGGACATGCTTTGTTGTGGTGAAACTTTGTGCAAGATGAAAGGGATAAAGAGGGAAAGCCCAAGATTTCTTCTTGGGAGACAATGAAGACAAAGATCAAGGGTAAGTTCCTTCCTAGTGACTACAATGTTCAATTTCTTAGAAAACTTCAAAATCTTAAGCAAAAGTACCTAGATGTGCAAGCATACACTGAGGAGTTCTATAGGTTAAGTATAAGGACAAGACATGAGGAAGATGAAGAGGGAAAGGTGGCAAGGTATCTCAATGGCTTGAGATACAACATCCAAAATGAGATGAGTTTGATTACACCCAAAATGGTTGAAGAATGCTTTCAATTGGTTGTTAAGGTAGAAGAGAAACTCAAGAGGAAGCAAGAGAAATCAGTCAGAGGTAGAGGCAGCAATCAGAGAGGAAGAGGATCATTATCCAATCCAAGATAGTCCTAGGATGAACAAGAATATACTGGTAAAGGTAAGGAACAGTTGGTTGAATCTAGAGGTGGATGGAGAGGTGGAAGAACGAGTTTTAGGGGTAGATATGCAAATTAAGGAAGAGGTTCTAATATGTTTTTAGGAAAGTGCTATACTTGTGGTGAGTTTGGTCATCCATCCTTCAAGTGCCCTAAAAAGTTTGGGGCTACTTCAAGTGGGGGTGAGAGAAGAAGTGAAAAGAGAGTACAATTGGTCCAAGAAGATGATGGTGAAAGTGTGAATTCTCTGCATGTAGTTGCTGCTACTAAAATAGGGGAATCATTGATGGTGAGGAAGACCATACTTAAGGCATCAAAGGAGAAAGAACCAATGCAAAGGAGAAGTCTATTCGGGACCACATTCAAGAGCAAGGGTAAAGTATGCAAGTTAGTAATAGATTTTGGTTCCACTGATAATATAGTGTCAAAGTAAATGGTAGACAAGTTAGATTTCATGAAGGTTCTTCATGAAACACCCTATAAGGTGTCATGGCTAAATGATGATCAGTCACTTCTAGTCAATGAGTAGGCTTTAGTTGAATTTCAGATTGGGGGGGGGTACAAAGATAGGGTATTGTGTGATGTTCTACCAATGCAATGTTGCCATTTGTTGCTTGGAAGGCCATGGTAATTTGACAAACATGTTGTGTATGATGGATGGGCTAATACATACCAGATTGAACATGAAGGAAACTCTTTTACTTTGCTTCCATTACAAGAGGAGGTCAAGGAATAAACCAAAGTAGCAAAGGTGATCATGATGGGAAGTAAAGAGTTTGTGAAGGATGAGAATAGAAAACAAGAAGAGTGTGTTCAAAGGGGAGGTATCAACCTAATGGGTTTGCAAGGTGACTTAGTATTGGAGAAGGAAAAGGATGTGATGATGGTAGAGGTAGGACAAGAAGAGGCCAAACATGTCTTGTTTGTGAAGACTTTAGATAGTTTGGAGAAGTGTGAAAATATAATGGTTGGGACAATGCTTTGTCCACTTGTTGGAAGAAAAGTTGATGGACAGATGTATTTTACCAATGCAAAGGTTGAGAACTCTGATAGACCAGAGATCTTTAGGTCTGAGAATCTAAAAAGAGATGCAAAGACATAGAGTGTAGTGATAAAAGGAAGGCATAGGAATGAGTTCAAGCATGCAAGGTTGATGAAGGACAGAGTCCAAGAAACAAGAGGTTTATTTATAGAGATAGGGCAACGTCATGGAACACACAAGTTCAAGAATGCAAGATATGTAGCAAGGACCAAATTTCTGAGCCAAGGAGCACATGTAAGGAAAATAGATGTTGTAACAGAGACAAGCTTAAGGCAATTTAGTCCTCATGGGACATAAGTTTTCTTTTAGGGGGGTTGCACATGGTGTAGGAGCACCTAAGTCAATCATGGCTTGATGGTTGATCAAATGATGTTCAAGGAGTCTTTGTGAGGTGTTCTATCACCAATGCATGTAATAAGGTCTAGAAAAGACCATTTTTTCTATCTTAGAGTCTTTTAGGGAGTCAAGTAGTTGTCATAATTTTACTTATGTAAACTACATGTTTTTGTCCATTTTAAAGGAAAAGCAATGGTCATATCCTCAAAATGTTGGTGGAGTCAGTTGAAAAATAGTGGAAAATGATGTGATAAGTCTCCAATGAAGACACAAGAGAGACACAAATTTTGGTGAAGAAACAATAATAAAAACTTTGATTTTCTGTTGTCACAACGTGTTTTCTTTGCAACTTCTCTGTTTCAGACCATACCACAACCCTGTATGGTATTGTCATTACATGAAACTCATGTGATGAGATAGAGGTTTGTGTTAACTTTCATTTGAATTAGGTTTGAAATATTTTTATTAAGATTTGAGTGTGATTTCTTCCATTTTCTAAAATTTCCTGTATAAGGCCAATGAGGGCTCTGTTTGGGGTTTAAATAATGTTTTAGTCATTCCACCTACTATCATGAATTGTATCTTAGTGGAATGACTTGTCTTGAGATAGATTTGATGTCTTTATGGTTTTGAAGGCCGAGAGTCAAGTTGTGTGAATTGGGAGTGAAGCCCTAAGGCAAAATAATGTGTTTTTCCCATGTGAAAAGAGGGTGTTGAGATAGGCATTTGATAAACTGATGAAGGAATGGCATATGTAATGGTTGTTTGAATTTGTGTAGGGTATTTGAAGTCTGTTGGATGTTGTGGTTGAATTAGATAAGTCTGGGAAATAGGAGTTTCAATAAACCCTTGGAATTTGCTTGAAAATTGAGGGTTTTGGAGTATGGTGTCTTAGAAGTCAAGGCTTTGACAAATGACTATGGATTATGATGTTTTATAACATGATTTGTGATTTTAAATTGATCTTGGGTGTTTATTGGGTCTTTAGGAAGTACTTCCTTTGTAAAGGTGGCCTAAATAGGCCTAATTGTAGGCAGAAAACTTCAGTTTTGAAGCACATTGTCTGAAAGAACCCTACCCTAATTTGTGATATGTTGTAATATGGGAGAATAGGTATCCAAAACATTGATTAAAATTTTGGTTTGAAATCATATAAGAAAAATAAGTCAGAAAAACATCTTAAGTAGGGCTACAAGGATTTGGAGGCTTGGGGCAGACTTGTTACTAAGAAGGGATCATTGAGACTCTAGAGTATTTTAGTTGTGTTTGGTTGGAGAACTTAATCTTGTTATATGCCTCATCTAGTGTATGTGAAGGTCTGAACCCTTGTTGAAAGTTGGGGACCTTGGAGACCTAGTTCATTGAAGGGTCATTGTGAGAGTTTGAGAAGCCAATCAAGAGACCAAGTTTGTGAAACTTTGTACAAACCAAGTTTGTTACCACCTTGTACTACATCAAAGTGGATTGCTAAAGAAGAAGGATTATTATTTTTATCATGGTGAGGAGGATCAAGCTTTGTTTCAAGAAGCCCATGGGGGTTGAAATATAAAGAGACCAATTCCTTACCAAGACATGTATTAGAAGGAGATGATTCATTAGATTGAGAGGATACTTTATCACAAGTGGATGCCATTTCTATGGAAACAAATAGATCATCATCAATATCAAAAGTTCCATCAACATTACTATTAAGTTTAAGTTTCTTAGGTGTTGAAGAAATTGTATTTACCTTCGAGATCTGAGGGTGTGAGTGTGAGAATTTATACTCACCTACAAAGGAGGGTGTAAAGTCTAACAAGCCCCAATCATCACCAACAAATGCATTTGAAGGAATGACACTATCCTAACCCACACTATTGTTAGAAATAGAGAATAGTGGTAAAGAAGCGATCAAACCACTTAAAGGAGTATGATGTCTCAATTCTATTTTTGAGCAACTTTCTGGAAATGTATCATCTTTAATTATATGTACTTTGTTTTCAAATATGAATTTCATTGAATGATGAAGGGTAGATAGAACCACCCCATAGCATGAATCTATTGGAGTACAAGACCACTAAGAATGAGAAAGATTTCAATGGTTTATCAAAACACATATACACAAGATGATGAATAGTATGAATCAGGACCTTAAAAACAAAGCATTAGGACACACATACAAAGACAAATAATATGAACCATAACACAGTGATTTTCATGAGTGGAAAACCCTCATAGGGATGAAAAACCACTCTAAAAATACCTCACTGGCAAAGCAACCTCACTGGTTACAAGTATGCCTCACTGGCTACATAGAAAAACTTCACTGGTTACTACCACACTGGCTACACAGAAAAACCTCACTAGTTACTGCCTCACTGGCATTTCACATTCACAGCTGTCTCATTGGCATTACGCATCCACTAGCTCACTGGCATTGCACATCAACAATTAAAGAAGAAATACAACTCCAAGGGGTTATCTTGTACAATAAGTATCATCATCAAACACAAGTCTCTCAAATACAATGTGAGTAAAAACAAATCAGGACTCTTTAATCCTCTATAGATAGTAACAAATAAACATTCTCTTAACAAAAAAACTTAAAGACATTCAATCACAAAAACCCTCTGTCTTTGCACAAGGAAACTCAAACATTTGATCTACATAAGGAAGCAACCATTATACCTTATCAATTTCAGTCAACATATGTTGTGTTAGGCTCATGCATTTTCTATCTTATCACCCTCAAACAAGCTCATGATGTCCTATGCTTCATCTCTACTTATGTATGTGTACTTCTATTTACAACATCATAATAACTCATAATCACTTTGTCTCTATATTTTCAATAGTGCTTGAAACCCTAGGTCTTGTTGTCTTCACCTTCAAAATGTCTGTAATCAATATCAACAAACTCCTACAAATTCATTTACTTCACATAGTTCTATTTTTCTTTACATAGAAATCAACATCTCCATGGTTCCAAAAATCATCATTGTACTCTGGCAATGAGTATATTTCACATAGGCCAAATGAGCACCAAGGTCTTCCTTAGATCACACTAGTCACACCATTTCAGATCTGAGCACACAGACCACCTGATTTAGTTACAAAAAAGTTGTACAAACTCCCTAATAGTTACAGTGATGGCTTTTTACCCATCAAAGTTAACACACCAAGAAGTGTGTTACCATTTGAATCTCTGCCATTGGATGTTCTCTTTACGCTCTATCTATCTTTTAAATACAACCTTTGATTTACATTTGGGCGCCCGTGCTTAAGAATATAACGAGTTAGATCAGTGTCATCAAGTAAGCGTCAGTTCTCTAACAAAATTTAGACCCTTCACTAGGCAAGTCTTAAGTTGTTAACTTGAGATCGTAAGTCACTTAATCAATAAAACAAAAGTAAATAGATATGGTGATGATTAAAAGGTATTGTCTTAGGTTTTTAAGACTTCAAGAAAGCACTTAGGGTTTGAGGGCTTAGTAAGACATTTTGACACCAAAACCATAGAAAATATACCAAATGCTGGACATAGATCAGATGGACTATAAAAGAAGACACCAGGAGCATAACATGACATCACACACTTTGTCAACTAACACCACCAATAAGCAACCTTCATCTGAGATTCAACCATTGACATGACATGAAGGCATAACTTGAAATGTACCAAATTGTGATCATCAATTGTGCATGATAATGATGACCAAATCCTTCTCATGATACAACAAGATAACTCATCAATCATCAACAACACAATTTGAAGGCTTATGACACGATGACTGATAACTGATGAAGACAACAAGATGATAACACCAAACACCAACACAACTCATTGCATAAACACTATGATGTCCTAACTACTACAAAGGTGATGAACATTCTAAACATTCTTTGCATGAATATAGTATGATGGCATAATGAAGACAACTTGTGTTCCAATAAGACACACCAAAAACACATGAAGCATCTTTTGAACATGATGGCATAACATCTTTGATCTTCCAATTCCTAAGACAACAAACTCCATAACATGTTATTGATCTTTCAACTCCTACATTTCTTGGCAAAATCATGATCAAAGAAAGAGGAGACCATTCACACCTTCCTTTTGACATTAATGACAAACATAGCAATAATCTCCCCCTTTGTCATTGATGGTAAAACGACTAATTACGTCACTCTATCACTCCCCCTTTTTTAGCATCAAAGACAAAGGAGAGACACACTCCCCCTAAATTGCCTACATCATATAGTATGTATTGTCCAAATGATTGTTCACAATTTCATCATTGAGTTCACTATCAAAGCATATAAGTAGCAAGACTGCAAAGATCAAGAGCATCAAACCACTATTCAGCATCATCTAGCAAGCATTGCCTCAGAGAACTACCAATGCTTGCTTCAATATCACTGCATTTTCTATGAGTATACCTGCACTGTATAAGCAGGGAAGAATTACTAAGCAAACTTGAAACATAACACCTTCACTTTCATACCACCAAATCAACACACACAACCTACATGACCTTGCACTTGCACCATTTCAAACCTTAATCAAATTAGTGATATAAATATCTAAATATGTCTTCAATGTGTACAAAGTTATAATTCATAAAACAAACTTATGCAGGTAAAATCTGACTAGACAAACATGTTGTCTTGTGAAACCTAGATCATCTTTGTAGATGAATATCCATAGTTTGGATATGTTCCCTTACATACTAGCAAATAGATTGCACTTCAAACACATAAGATTTGTGATAAAGTTCCTTGAAAAACTTGATAATATAACAAATCTCTTTCTTATTGCTAAGAGATCTTGTCATCAATCAAACTATATCCATGCAATTAAACACAATTTTAACCTTGCAATAAGAATTCATATTCAGATCCATTGGTTTCTCACAACCTTCTAGTTACAGGACTATCATGAAAATCTCGCTCCATACTCAGCCAAATGACACAATCTTTGTTACTTTTGATAGGATACTGATGTAGTGGTAGGGGTTAATACCTCTAAATAGACTCAATCAAACCACTTAGAAAGTTTTGATTCACCTAATCATGGGTCGTCCTTCACAACTACTCATAATCCCTTGTAGCCCTTCTCAGAGGCTGTTTCTAGCATAACTTGCAACATACTCCTCCAACCCACAAAAGGATTGACTTTTTAGATACCCATTATGGAATTCTTTGACATATCAGGAAATGAGATAGTGTTTTTTTGAAACATCTCAGCCTAAAATTGATTGTCCCTATTTTTCTAGGCCCAATTAGCCCACTTTTCTAAAGCAAGTCTCTAAACTTCTTCACTCAAATTGCCAAAACCTATTCTATCACTCTTCTTAGGGTACCAATGGACAAAATCAACAATTTTTGGACAAAGATAGGCCTTCCACTTCACCTAACCACTATACCCTTGCTCTAGGCCTGTTTTAGGCTAGTTTCAATGAGGGTTTGTTGAAAATATACCTTCCACACCCTGCTACACCTTGCCAATGGTTCAAAAAACTTGTATTGGGTCTCCACATGCTCAATTCATCATTTGAAATGGTCCACTAATGTTATTTTGTCAAACCCTACCTTCTAACCACCAAATTTGCTCAAATTTGAAGGCTCTACCAGCCTAGGACATCACTACACGTGCTTCAAATGTACTCCCCTACTCATGCCAACCATGTCAAAGGGAAATATAAACCTACATGTGCTATTCCACCAACATACAGTACTCTTCATAGGGTGGAATGGCCTAGTCATTCATTTTTAACCCTCAAACCCTTAGAACAGGGTTACAAACCAGTCCTTAGAAAAATGGCTATAAAATTCTTAAAACTCTATGAAGTCCTTGCAAATAAAAATCAAATTGAAGCTAACACATGTCTTTATTATATTAAAAAACTTTTAGAACTCTACTCTGTCGTACGGAACCGTACAGGTCTCTGGAATAGGAATTTTTTAGGAAATTATAGAGAAAAATAGTGTTTATTGTTGTTTCAACTTCCATACAGACCTCCAGACCCTTACATCAAGGTTTCAAGCATATTTAAACATTTTTCTACCAATCCCTATGACTACAAATAACCTTTGAGTGCCTATGACTGTTGGGCTTCCCACTTTGCACTTTTGTATCTTTTCATGACAACACTTTTTGACAATTTTATAAAATGTGATAATATGAACTCAAACTGACCCCCTAGATGACTTTACCATTACAAATGGTCTATTATGACCTTATTTATTGACAAAAGACTCAAACACACCTAGATCCTATCAAAGACCAAAATTAAGACCTTATTTACAAACTTGTCATGGTGCCCCTGCCACTGCATCAGATACTCCCTCTCCTTCATTGATAACTACCTATACATCTTCAAGAAACCTTCATTCTACATTCTCTCCCCCTTTCACATAGCCTTTTCCAATCACTATTCCTAGACACCATCATAGCAAAAACAATAAACATCATGAACAAATAGGTATTGATCAAAGAGCCATGAAAAACTTTGCATCAACCTCTGCACAGTTCTTGACTATTATCCTTCTATTTTTGGTGAAATGTCAACTACAAGATATTACATAAAATCCATGTGAGTGCCATGGATGATGCACAATACTGTCATACTGTTCACTAACACTGGTAGTGCCTACAACTATCATCATATTGTAAGAGGAGAATAAGTACTGTTGTACCATATATCTTAATCCTTTCACATCATGGAAGAAACTTTACTAATTCACTATCATAGATCATTGGAAACCATGCATGGAAAATCCACTATCAAACCAAAAATCACTCAAGCCAAGATCAGCATCGTCACTGTCAAGGAAAATACACTATTGAAACTGTCACTATTCCATGAGAGATCCAATCTCTTGCATAAGAAGCTAAACTATCACCATGCCAAACTCTAGTGTGCATACAAATACTACTGTGGCATGAATGGACAGCCCAAAATAGACTAAGTTCTTTGACAAAATATAATTTCAAACTATCATCTTCACATGTAAGCATCGTATCAATTTCAAGACTCATATTGTAAAGACCAACATAGACTGTCACTAACTTCTCTGCAATTGAAAACATGGTATTAGAAAAGTTGTCAAGTCAGTCATGACACTGGTACTACACTGTCACAAAGATCATCTCAAAGGAACTTATGAGCATTAAGAATCCACTGTCTCTTTCAACAGACCACTTCTCTAAGAAAGAAAGGAAGCACAATCAGAAGTATCAGAAGAAAGAAAGAGACCATTTTCACAAGCTCAAGTAATATGAGAAGTTACTAAGCAACCAATGAACACTATTATTGGAGCATCTTCTGAAGTAATCCTTTGAGACCAACAAACATTAACATGGATATCTTTTACCATTCCTTTTGAACAGGCATCAACATCAACATCAAACCTTCACTTTGAATCAACTCATGAATAGTCCTTTCTCTTTCTCATGATGAATATTATTGTCATACCATCAATAAAGAGTACTCTAGAAAAAATTATAAAGTATCATAAAGATGACTACTATCCATATGACAAAAACTACTACATATAAAGTATGTTATCAAATCAAGAGAGCAGTGTAATCAAATAATCAAACCATTGCCTATCAAGATCACTATAGTAGCATTAGCAAATAGTGTATGAGATATACAAATGACAGAGACACTATCCAGACTGTAGCATTGGCATAACAACAGATCTAATACCAACCCTAACATTATCATACCTCTGTATTAGGACCATTCCACATGACTATCCTTAATGCAATTATTCTTCAATCTCCCATGACAATAAAAACAAATCATATCACTTCCCAATGAAGAACACTAACACACCTCATTTCAACATCACACTAACTACAAAGGCACTGTCCTGAGGTACCATCATCAATGAGACTTTGAGCATCATGCACACCAAGTGAAATGAAGAACAAACAAGGTATGAATCTTGCTATTAAAAACAACACTAACACTGATTCACTGGTTTGAGACCTTCACTGTCCAATTTCATACCATGTTTTTGAAGATGAAGAACAAACATGATGACAAATTAGAAAATAAATTACTTTGATCTACAAGAGTAGTACTGTTGTTTTCAACTATCAAAAAGCATTGCAACTACCAAAGATACCATTGCAAAATTCTCACTTCATGTAAAATCTATGTTCATCATTGTAAACTTGCACGTTGTCCTACATGTTATCAAGCAGTCTTGCATCTTAAGTGCTACACACTTCTGACTATCTTCTTGGGGATGAAGGAAAAGACATTAAGCATCTCCCCCTAACAGTATGTTGGTTATTAAGCAACAAGAGATGTCTTTTGTGTAGTATGTACAAGCTCAAATTATGTCTTCTCTTTTTCTTATTTCTTTCTCCAAACTGTTATAGTCCCTATTTTCTTGTGATGACTAAAAGGTTTCACCAAATTAATCTTACAAAGCAATACTTTATGTCAAAACTTATGACACCTATAGCATCTGATCTTATGACCAACAGGAGGAACAAAATCATATTCTCTTGACAACCAAAAAGAACTTCTCTGATCATATCTTGCAAACATCAAACAATCCCTTTCTATGTGACTAGTTTTATTATAGTTATAACAAACGTTGTTATAGTCCTGATCTAACAAACTATGAAAACTCTTATCCTTATTCCATCCAAGACCATTTCTTGAGTGAGTTCTACAATCTCTAGCTCTATGACCATTAACATGACAAGAATAGCAATAACCATGAAACTAAGAGTAGTTGTACCTTATTGAATGGTATTTCCTGACAAATGGAGGTCTTAAGAGCCTATTTGTTGTTCCTCTTCCAACATCAGCAACTTTGTCTTTTGCTTTCTTCTTGTCTTCCTCATGAGCATCAAAGTGATAATTCAGATCTATTTTCTTTCTAGGAGTATTTCTTTCTTTACAACATTGTCCTTCTTCATAACCTAGACCTATAGTGTCCTTGTGATGCTTTTTCTTACTCAATATATCTTTCAAGAAATCAGTACTCTTTTCAAACAGTAGATTCTTTTGCAACTTAGAAGATGCCTTTTCCAATTCCTTTCTTAAAGAAACTATTTCTAACTCTAGTTTTAGGCATTCGTTAGTTTTGACTTCAAAATCAGATCTTATAAAATCAACTACTATTTTGGCAACTACAACTTCAGTTTTTAGACTAGTAATTAGTTTGTTAGACTCTTCAACTTGTAACTTGGCCTCTTCAAGATCTAAAGAAACTTTTGCAAAATCAAAGCATACCTTGTCCTTGGAATCTTTTTCTTGTTGAAGCTGGTTTTTTAATTTCTAATTTTCTTTACTGAGTTCCTTGATTATATCTAGAACACACAAAAGTTCATCCTTCTAAATCAACTTCACACTCCTATTCATCATAGTCTTGTTCATAGTCATCTTCATCCACAAAGAGATCTCTTTGTTCATCATCAATCTCAACAAAAAAATCATCTTCTTTTTCATCAAGTTCTTGTCCACTTATTCTCACAATGAAGTCTTCCTTTTTATCAAGACTCTCAACACACTTTGTATCAACATTTAGGGGAGACTCATGCAACAACTCATCACATGACTTGACTAGGGTTTGTTGTACAACATTTCTTTGTTTGGCATCTTTCTTTCCTCTATTTCTTTTACACTTTCCCATGGTACTCCACTATCAGGACCTACCCAAGCCTGTTAGACTTCTACAAGGAACCTATGCTCTGATACCACTTGTTGGAGTATAGGACCACTGAGGGGGGGTGAATAAGTGGTCTATAAACTTTAAAATCTTTTGCACTTTTTAAACCATAGGATATAGAATGAGAAAGATTTCAATGATTTATCAAAATGCATATGCACAAGATGATGAATAGTATGAATCAGGACCTTAAGAACAAAGCATTAGAACACACATACAAAGACAAATAATATGAACCATAACACAGTGATTTTCATGAGTGGAAAACCCTCATAGGGATGAAAAACCACTCTAAAAATACCTCACTAGCTTAATCAAAAACATGCCTCACTGGCTACATAAAATGCCTCACTAACAAAGAAACCTCACTGGTCACAAGTATGCCTCACTAGCTACATAGAAAAACTTCATTGGTTACTACCTCACTGGCATTTCACATTCACAGCTACCTCACTAGCATTACACATCAACAATTAAAGAAGAAATACAACTTCAGGGGGTTACCCTTTTACAACAAGTATCATCATCAAACACAAGTCTCTCAAATACAATGTGAGTATAAATAAATCAAGACTCTTTAATCCTCTATAGATAGTAACAAATAAACATTCCCTTAACAAAAAACCTTAAATACATTCAATCACAAAAACCCTCTGTCTCTGCATAAGGAAACTCAAACATTTGATCTACATAAGGAAGCAACCATTATACCTTATCATTTTATGTCAACATATGTTGTGTTAGGCTCATGTATTTTCTATCTTATCACCCTCAAACAAGTTCATGATGTCCTTTTCTTCCTCTTTGCTTATGTATGTGTACTTCTATTTACAACATCATAATAACTCATAATCACTTTGTCTCTATATTTTCAATAGTGCTTGAAACCCTAGGTCTTGTTGTCTTCACCTTCAAAATATTTGTAATCAATATCAACAAACTCCTACAAATTCATTTGCTTCACATAATTCTCCTTTTCTTTACATAGCAATTAACATATCTATGGTTCCAAAAATCATCATTGCACTCTGGCAATGAGTATATTTCACACAGGCTAAATGAGCACCAAGTTCTTCCTTAGATCACATTGCTCACACCATTTGAGATTCAAGCACACAGACCACCTGATTTAGTTACAAAATAGTTGTACAAACTCCCTAACAATTATAGTGATGGCTTTCTACCGTCAAAGTTAACACACCAAGGAGTCCATTACCATTTGAATCTCTACCGTCGAATGTTCTCTTCACACTCTGTCTATCTTTTAAATACAATCTTTGATTTACATTTGGGTGCTCGTGCTTAGGAATAGTAACCAGTTAGATCGGTATCATCAAGTAAGGGCTGGTTCCCTCATGAAATTTAGACCCTTCACTAGGTAAGTCTTAAGTTGTTAACTTGAGATCATAAGTCACTTAATCAATAAAACAAAAGTAAATAGATATGGTGACAGTTAAAAGGTATTTTCTTAGGTTTTTAAGACTTCAAGAAAGCACTTAGGGTTTGAGGGCTTAGTAAGACATTTTGACACCAAAACCATAGAATATATACCAAATGCTGGATATAGATCAGATGGACTATAAAAGAAGACACCAGGAGCGTAACAT
Source organism: Cunninghamia lanceolata (assembly GCA_027924645.1). Lineage (NCBI taxonomy): Eukaryota > Viridiplantae > Streptophyta > Pinopsida > Cupressales > Cupressaceae > Cunninghamia > Cunninghamia lanceolata. Next base: position 4,365,211 of record BSBN01001253.1, on the reverse strand, counting down.
GACATTACAAACTTTGTTAAATAATACCGCCAGTAAGCAACCTTCAACTGAGATTCAACCATTGACATGACATGAAGGCATAACTTGAAATGTACCAAACTATGATCATCAATTGTGCATGATAATGATGACCAACTCCTTCTCATGACACCACAAGGTAACTCATCAAGCATCAACAACACAATTTGAAGGCTTATGATATGATGACTGATAATTGATGAAGACAGCAAGATGACAACACCAAACACCAACACAACTCATTGCATAAACACTATGATGTCCTAACTGCTACAGAGGTGATGAACATTCCATACATTCTTTGCATGAATATAGTATGATGGTATAATGAAGACAACCTGTGTCCCAATAAGACACACCAAAAACACATGAAGCATCTTTTGAACATGAGGGCATAAGATCTTTGATCTTCCAATCTTGAGACCACAAACTCCATAACATGTTATTGATCTTTCAACTCCTCCTGTATTTCTTGGAAAAATCATGATCAAAGAAAGAGGAGACCATTCACACCTTCCTTTTGACATCAATGACAAACATAGCAACTGAATCCATGGTCTACCAAGAAGAAGATCATATGAAAGAGTGTTAGGCATGGCATGGATAAGAGTAGGCACCATCTTAGGTGTAACCTTAATATCTAAGGTGATTGTACCAAGTGATGTCCTACTAACATTATCATAGTCATGAATGCTGAGTTTATCTGGTTGCATTGAAGATTTATCGATATTAAGTTTATTTAACAAATATATTCCACAAACATTAAGACCTGATCCTCCATCAATCATAGTGTATCTTATCCTCATATTACCCATCATGAAGAATAGCATGAGAGGCTCATTTTTGTCTATGGGAGGTAACTCATGCTGTTGAAATGATATATTAGATGTTACCACCTGCATACAGTCTAACAATGATGCTACATCATTCAGTCTAGCAGAAGGTGGAACAACTACCTTTTGTAGAGCCTCATGGAGCATTCCATGGTATGTAGGCAATGTTTTTATTAAGTCCCATAGAGAGATATTAGTCAGAGTAGCATAGAGTTGCTTGACAAGATCATATTCTTTACCAACATGTGGAATAAGATGAGGTGCTTGAGGTAGAATAGGTAGAGAAGGTGTAAGAGAGATGGGCACACTTGGTGTATGCTTTCTTTTATTGCGGGTGTTGTATGTGTAAACAATTATGTGATGCTATGACATCTTTTGAACACCTTGAGTAATTTGTTTTGCATAATTGAGAATGTAACCCAAGGGTTGAGGTGGTGTTGGATCACCTTGAACTATAATCATCGGTTTGAAATGAGGAGGTGTATTAGGTTCCTCATGCACAATGATTTTAGGAACATTAGTATACTTATCCACTATCCCGTTAGTGGTGGAATAAATCTATTAATGATGATTGAATTGACATTGTTTTCCTTTTAATTAAGCTCAACATCCATCCCCAAGGGATTTAATGTGAGAGACCACTCCTCATCCACTAATGCTTCATCATTTGAATGGAGAGAATTGGAATGAAGGGAAGGTGGAGTGTTGTTAGGACAATTGTTGATTATTGTATCCTTAGTGATGTCCAATGGGATTGAACATGCAACCAAAGGAGAAATATTCAGGGTCTTCGCATCCGTAGTGATATCCAAGGTTCTTGAACATCCAAGAAAAGGAGGAAGATCAAGGGTCTTCACTTCCTTAGTGATATTCAAGGTGCTTTAACATTCAATCAAATGTGGAAGATCCATAGAAATATCATGTATAGAAGAAGAATTATCATCATCACCTTTTTCATGACAATTCATGGAGATGATTTTAGTAAGGTCCTCTAATATCAAAGGATATACACCCATGAGACTTATGAAACTATCAAAATCAAATATATAATCATGGATTTCATATAAAGAGTACTTAAAGATACTAATATCGTGCATGGATAATATATGATCTAAAACATAAGGATACCTATTAATGAATTTATAATAAATTTAAAAATCTTTGATATATGCATGCAAAGATAGCAAAGAGGAACAACTAGAGGAAGCCATGATGAGATGAAAACATGATATGAAACAGCAATGTATACTTCATTAATCAAGTATAACCAATATCCCAATAAGATTGCAATCAAAGATCTACAAGTGCAAGAGAAGTGGGGTCTTCAAAAATGTGATATTCTTGGTAACCATATCAACTACATCTTGGAAATGTAAGATGTGAAGTATGTGCAAAATAAGTACCTAAATTTTTTATCCACCTAAATGCAACAAAGATTTAGATAGTTTTTCTTTGATAAAGATGCACTAAATGCAAGACTATATAGGGTGTACTAGAAAACCCCTAGATTTTAAACACTTACTTCCTAAACCACAATTTTTTTCTATGCACAAGAATTGTTTTTTAACACAAATGATATTTATAAAATGATACAACAATGCAAGATTAGACTTGAAATATAAATGAAAGTAGTAAAATCTCAAACAAGATCTTGATTACAAACTCTAGGTTTTGAATTTGACTAGATTTTTCTAAAAATGCAAGCTTTTCAATAAAACCCTAACAAATTAGAATTTTAAATGCAATATGCAACACCATGAAATGATTATATACTATAATGGAAATAAGATATGATGAAAAATCAAAATTTTAAATCTTTCTATGATGATCTACAACATATGCATTGAAAACAATGCACCAATATGCCTTTTTGTAAGCCTAAAATACTTTGATTTTTCACTTTTTTCAATGTAAATATGCAAGAATGTCCCAAAACAGAAAGGATGATAAGGTAAAAAAATTAAATCCCTTTAATCAACCCAATAATGGATCAATATCCAAAAAACACACTAATCTACAAACCCTAGGTTGAAGATTAGCTAGATTTCCTATAAACTCAAGGTTTTTTCAAAACCTAACAATGAAATAATGCAAAATTAAGCTATATAAATATACAAAATGATGAATGAATGCAATATAATCAGATCTAGGGTAGAAAATAGCTCAGATCTGGTGCAATAAGGATACCAAAGTGCAAGAAATAACGGGTTCACCAAAATGTTTCGTAGAAAAGAGAGAGTAGATCAATAGATCAAACTAGGTCAAACCCTCTTCTACAAAACATTGGGACACAAGCCAGTATTGGCTTCTACCTTTGAAGGAGAGACAAAATACAGGGACTTATTACTTTTGTTGTATAGAGAAGAAATTGACTAAATCAAATCAATCAAGCTAGGGTAAAGACAAGATATCCTAATTGACAAAGATCAGAGTAAAATAGATTGTCTGAAGTAGAAAACCAAAAACTAAATGCATAATAGAGATCAAGGATGAAGTCAAAACCTAAATCCAAGGGTCAAAACACCCAGGACAAGGGAGCTTGGGTTCCCTAGTCCTAGATTAGGGTTTACAAAACTATAGTCTTTGTCAGGTCTGTACTAGTAAGCTTTGTCTTCTTCCCAGATATCAACTCCTGAAACCTATTCTTTTGATCTGTGCACACACACACAAGAAGTAAAATAGTTTGGTGCTATTTAGGATATTGGCTCAGTCAAGCCCTATGGATGGTGTTTCCACCTCCATAATAAAAATGATGATTGATAAAGAGTGTGTGCCCTTGGATGGCAAAGGCAAATCTGAAGTAGAATGGAATGCTAACACAAAGCATGAAGGAAAGAAGTCAACATGAGCATGGAAACCCTATCATGCTTGAAGAAGCATCACAACTTGACTCAAGAAGTTGGTGTAGCCCAAATATCTTCACAAGACCTACAATATGTTAGTGTCACAACAATAATCCACAATAGAGAGCTTGAGAGCAAAGTAGAGAGCATGAGAGAGAAGTAGAATTTTTCAAGAAGTTAGAGATAGCTTAGAGATGTTCAAATGAATAGAATAACTTACTTTTATATGCATTCCCATTGAGTTTCAGATAATAAAACCACACAAGGGTGACATTAGGAACCCTTTAAGAGGTCCCAAGCCAATAAGCCACATTTTAGGGCAAGGCTAAAGGAGGGCCCAGGGCGCTTGGGTGCCCTAGTCCTTTAGCTGCATAGCTCCTGAAAAAGGGAACTTGAAGTGTACTTAGCCTCACCTTATTATTATTTTCTGGGTTTTGTGCATCGGGATCAAGAACTACATGTGTAATACTCAAAAAGGTGTTAAAATAGGTCCTAATTAACAAGTGTAAACATTTTAGGTCCACCTGGGTGCTAAACTAAGTGTAAAATACTAGTGTACACATTTTACCACATTACACATATCACTATGTGTTTTAACACTATATGGTAGAAGAGTTAACCACGTTGTCTAAAAGAAGTGCTATAGGAGGATTTGTCAATGCTTTGATCTTATTTTTTAGATTTGTCTTTACCCATGCAATGGGAGTTTCTGGATATGTATGTTCTTCATTATCACGATATCCTCTTAGTTGTCTTAGTTTACACATTATTGATGTGGTGATGAGTTTGCATGTTTTACTGTTGGGATCTACAAGTTGTATAGTTTAGTGGGTTGCCTTTACCCATTGGTTGCATTGAAGACTTGGATATAGGACTATCAATATCCATAGATCCATTTAGTATTATGCAAACTTTGTTAGATTGGCCTTGTCTTTGGTCATCTGTGCATTAGTATGTTGCATTGAGATGGGAGGATGGATGATTAGCATGGTGGATATACAGGGACTTGATTGTAGTTTTTGGTTGATATGTTGATGGCATAGAATTCTACCTATGTTGGCTTTGTTTACCTTAGTTTGAGGTATGGATAGTTTGGATGAGCTAGAAACTTTCTATGGTTACTAGTCAAATTGGTATGAGTGTGGCAGTCACTCAAAGTCATTTGTTATCATTTGAATTTGATGTTTGTGTTCATGTAGATATTGGTGTAGATTTCAGTAACAGTTGATATGTTTCACCTTGTCATCTTCCTGTAGTTAGGGTAAAATTGCAAATCAGGGCAAATGAATAAACAGCAATGATAAAAACCCTAGCAATGCACAATGAAGCACAAGACAACATGAAAATCAAAATAACAAATGTAAATGCAAACCAATCTCCATGTCAAACTTGATTTATCTCCATTGCTCTTCTCCACCTCGCATGAGCATGCAAGATTTTGAAGGATTATTGTTGAAGGAATGTTGGGTGCTCATTTCTGTAGCATAACATTAAGATGAAGATGCTAGAATGAAGGATGCAAAGGCTCTAATGATATTTCAACAGCATGTGGATACTTGAAGATCAATGCATGCTAATGATAATTTGGCAGAATAATGTTACTTGAAGCTCAATGCATGCTAATAGCTTGTGAAGGGTTTGATTTATAGAAAAGGCTTGGTTCAAATGGATGGTTGAGATTAAAAAGCTAATTGATTGATGTGGATGGCTAGGATTGATTTGGTTATCCCACTCTTCAAGGGAGTTGTAGTCATTTGACAAGTGAAGGGAGGATAGGGCTCATGTGTGCTTGTGTACATAGAAAGTACTACATGTGAAAGATATTAAATAAAGTATGTAGTACCACTTATCTTTTTAAATGAAAGAGGCACACATGTCGGCTAAATGATAAGATAAATTAATTAAATAAATAAAATTTATTTAATTAATTGGATAGTGGGGAACTTAATTCAAATAAAATATTTGAATTAGTTGGGATATGAGTTGGATATTAATTAAATAAATAAAAATTATTTAATTAATTGGATAGTGGGATTAGGATATGATTGGGATATGATGTGGAAATTAATTAAATAAATAAAGTTTATTGAATTAATTGGCTAAGTAGGATAAGGATATGATTGGGAGATTAATTAAATAAATAAAATTTATTTAATTAATTGGCTAATGGATAAATAGGATTAAGAGTGGGATTTAGGACAAAATGCTACATGATGTCTAAGATAATGTTTTTAATAAGGTGTTGTAAGACATGGACAAATTTGGGACAATTTTGGGTGTCTACACTTCCTTATGTTATCATGGGTGACATGATGTGAGGAGTTCTTGTTTGAGATGGTGGTTATCATGGTTGCTTTTGTAGGTATCTTGTTGGAGCACAAAAGCATGTTGAAGAATCAATGGTACATTGTTGTCTAAGAGATGTTTTTCCTTTTGATTAAATAATTTTATTACCTTATAGATGTAATTGCAATGTATAATGTCAAGTGGGAGAATGTTGGGATAAGTTGTCATTAACGTTGCAATCCTAACCAATTTCATGTGTCTCCAAGGTCCTTGGAAAGTGTTCTCCAACAAATAGGAACTTGAGAGATAAAATAATATTTAATTATATCACTATGACATATTGTAGTTAACTCCTGTGAGGTAGGACCCAATTTGGGTGCCCACTTTGGAAGTGGAGCCCATGGAGACTTTGTGTTGACTTCTTGAAGTCTATGTTAACTTGGTGATACTTCCTAGGAGGTGGGAGCTATTTTGGGCACTCATTTTGGAGGTGTTTCTAATGAAGACTAGGAGTTTTCTTTCTTGTTTGCATGAGTAGATAATGTTGGTACACTTTGCATGAATATGATGTGGGAGCTATTAGTGGACTTAAAGATGCACGATATTAGAATATTGCTTGCATGAACTCATAAAAACTTGCATGGACTTGCATGTTGGTGCATGTCACTTGCATGTTGTTGCATGTCACTTGTATGAGCTTGCATGTGCTTGGATATTGTTGCATGTTACTAGCATGTTGTTGCATGTCACTTGCATGTGCTTGCATGTTGTTGCATGTCACTTATATGAACTTGCTTGTACTTGCATGTTGTTGCATGCCACTTGCATATGTTTGCATGTTGTTGCATGTGTTTGTATGTTGTTTCATGTTGTTTCATGTCATTTGCATGGACTTGCATGTTGTTGCATGTCACTTATATGGTGTTGCATGTATCTTACATGACACTCTAACTCAGGATCAATTTTGGGTAACTCATGTATGATGCTATAGGTCTTTACATGACTCTTGCATGTTACAAAATAGGTTGTTACAAAATAATAATAGGGACATCAATTATGCATGTTGTTTGAATGACATTGATGTGCGTTGGAGCACTTCAGTTAACTGAAATGGATTGGGACAACTTGGGCACCTAATCGTAAGACTTTCAGTTGTGCTTTTTATTGTGACATGATACTTTAGTTGACTAAGTTTGAGACTTGTAGTTAACAAGGTGATTTCTACTATGTAGCTTTGGAGTTCACTATATTAGGTGCTTGGATTTTTTTGAGGATTTATCTCATGTTATTGGATATAGTTTATTGTATTTTGAGATCCATGGCTTCTATATAATGATTCCTTGAGTTGGTAGAAATGAATGAGAAATTAATTACAGGTAATGAGAGATTTTTATAGGTTGAAGAAGTAATAAAGTGCTACCAAAATCTAGAGAGGAATTATTGTATTGTTCAAACCTTTTCAAAGTTAATACAATCATTGGATCTCTTTGGATCAGGGGTTTTTTTTCTGCAAGGGTTTCTCCATGTAAATCTTGTGTCACATGTTATGCATAATTTCTTCATACCTTATTGATTAAATTGGCTAAATACTAATACATCTAAATTGGATACTATTGAAAGTAATTTCTAGATTTGCAACACCACACATGATTAATTTTCATATTTGAAAATAAATAAAAGCAATATGCTGCAATTTTACCTTGTTCACACTTGCTTTTTCTCAATAGAGCTTTGGTGCAAAACCACAAGAGATGATTGAGTGTCAAATTATCCAAAGAATCAATAATGGGGTTTGAGAACTCCCAGATGAGTCAAATAACAACCAAGTGGAAGGCCTTGGTATAGAACTCACCAAATAAAATGAATCAATGTAGGCTCAAGAATGGCCGAATACATTGACATGAATCTATGCCACCAAGTGCCAAGAGAAGACTGAAGTTATCAATGGTGGTTTAATTGATCCACCATTGGAAGATAAGGCAATAACTATCGATATCCTTTGTGAGGTCTATAATTACAAAATGGTATGTTAGGATACCATTTCCAATCTTTCCACCTTGGTTTGAAAGAACTAATCCCAATTTTGTGAAGCATATAGGGAGGAATGACATCAATAATAGTCTACAATGTCTCCTAATCTTTATTGGAAAGCCTAAATTTCATCTTCACCTCTAGCCAAGAAAGAAAATTCTTGGTACCTCTGTTAATAAGAATAGGCAAAACTCTAATTCCTCATTTGAAAAATTTTAAAGCATGAACCCATGAAGATTTAGCTATAGGGTGGTATTGACTAGAAAGAATTGGAGACCACTAAATAGATTATTGATTGGTTGAAAGGCCATTGTAGAAGTCATTTCCCACCCTAAAAATTCATAGTTGAATAGCCTCCTAGGCTTTCAAAAATGTTCTTGATAATTGTTTAGTGGTAAAAAGAGGAAGATGGGATCTTGGTTTATTTCAAGGGTTTATGTTAAATCCTCCTTTCATTCAACTAAGTAGAGAACTCTACTATAGATCTCCTATCACTTGGAATAGAGGGGAAGATTGGAATTGTGTGAATTTGTTGTTCAATTAAGCCCAATTATGCTCAAAACCCTAATTTCATAAAATCATAAATAAACAAAAAAATTATGGAAAATGATCGCATACAGAAATATCAAATGACAATCAAATACATACTAGATTTCAAAGTTTGGTGTATGGAAAAGTTAAGGACTAATGAGCAGGTGCCCTAGTCTAGTGTACCTATTTTTGTCAAGATCTCTAAAGAATGTTTGCAACACAACTCTGCTATCACAAAGATTTCACCGCATCAGAATCCGGAGGACTAATGAGTGGGTGCCCTAGTCCAAGCCCTAATTTTTTTCTTTTCTCTACACTTCTGATAGTCTGTAATGTCTCCCTGCAACTCCACTTCTTTCACTTCCAAAACATGTAACCTGCAATCACAGAAAAGTGGGTTGGGGCTTGTAGTGTTTAGAGGCTTGCCTCGGTCAAGCCCCGGAGAGACATTCAAGTCTTCTAAACAACATTGTCAGATAAAGAGTGTGTATCCCTATGGGATAGAGGAAAAAGCCAATTGATAAATGATTGAAAACACAAATGAATGTCACCTCAATGGTGTAGATCCCATGGAAGGAAGATGCTTCTTTCATGCCATGAAGAAATGGAGCAAAATCTGCATAAACAAACATAATAACAACAAAATGCTGCTCTGCAACACAATGAATGCTTTGAATCACTTTTGCATCAAGTCACAAGTTCATAATGTCCATCTCTTGTTTACAAATGAATGCCTAAATATGCTTATATATGCAACTAAACAACTTCCTACCAAGAAATTTGTAATTCAAAGTTGAGGTGTCGGCATAGGACCTAATAATAGTCACATAACCGAAATATGAAAATAGGTCCTAACCCAAAATAGGGTAGGACTAGGGGATGGGTGCCCAAGTCCTCTCTGCCCAAGTCCTCTCCCCTATTTCAAGCAGGATTCATCATGACCTAAATGCATTCTAAAGGACCCAGGAGCTAAACCTTAAGAGGGAAAAGCCCCCAAGGGGACATTTTTTGACATAACATTTAGCCCCCACTTTAATGTATGCATGAACACAAGGCCAATAGATGCATTAAAGTATAGTAAGCAAACACAACAATCACGCCAAGCACAGAGAAGGCACGTCAAACATATTGAAGACAATAACAAGCATGCAAAACATGGAGAAGATAGTTACAGTCATGCAAAACACGAAGAAGACTACATTGAAGACATGCAAAACACAGTGAATATAGTGAATATAGTGATTATTTCTTTTTTCATTTTCTCATATATATGAATGCAAATGCAAGTACAAGGAAAGTAAACACACAACTCATAATGTAGGAGGGACTCATCGCCACCAGTCTTTAGACTGCATATGGGGCAACAGACATGCAATACAAATCTTAGAGTGGAGGAGGGACTCATCGCCACTAGTCTTTAGATTGCATTTGAGAACAAACACACCATACAAATCCCAAAACATAGGAGGGACTCATCGCCACCAGTCTTTAGACTATGCTTAGGAAAAAACATGTCATACACACACACATGGAAGACACAGAGAAAACACAACCAACAAGTGATAGAAGAAACCTATTGCTAGGTTTGCAGCCATCTCAGGCACATTACAAGCACATACCAATGATTAGGCTTTGCCACAACAATCACCGAAGACATGCTTAAGGGTTAGGATAGTCTCAAATCCACTCCCCACCTACTCAGAGGACTTTTGAAAATGACAGGATTGTGCAATATCCTTGAGAAATACACCATCCCTGCCTTCTGCAGAAGGGCTTAAAATAAAAGGATATGCATGATATACCACCTCTATAGAAGGGTTCATGATTGAAATATAGAAATAAAGATGTGCACTCGCACTGAGATACAACATCTCGCCTCCATAGAGGGATTACAAACACACTTCATTAGTATCAAAATCATCAGACAAATTACCTTTATATGCCCCCACCTTAAGGTGGTTGATATCATGTATTGATATCAAGCACATTAAGGTAGAGAGAAAACACACAAGGGAACACGAGCTCTTGCAAAGCCCATGCCCATAGAGATGACATGCACTTTACAATCGCCAAATGCTCCCACAAACACATTCTTGCAAGACAAGAGGTTAGAAATCTTTCCATAAGATAATAACCACACCACATGATGAAAAGAAAATGCATGAACATAACCACATCAAAAAGCCAAGGTTACACTATGGATTTAGAAGCCGAGTATAACTATGGGGCTATATTGCAAGATCTTGGAATCGAATGTAAATGAGGCAAGATTCAAAGATAAGAAAAGCGCACAGAGTAGTTGTATTGTTATAGTTTGTTAGTGTGATAAGACGCCATCAAAATATCACACGGAGTGATTCTACTAGCCAAGCATCGGATAATATATATCAACCCCATCATCATGTATGGACTAGGTCCATTTTTTTATTTCTCGTTGAAGGGAAACTTGGTCTGTATTAGTATAAGTTGTTTTTCACCATCCGCCAGCTAGATAGAACCACTAGATGAAACTAAACAATAAATCAAGAGAGGAGAACAAGTGTCTTAGGGACAATCACGTAGGAGGGTGCCCCCAAGTCACCAATCACAATGCTATGTCTGTCAAACACAACACATAACAATAAAAATAGAGGAGAAGCAATATAGAATAATGATGATACAAATAGAAAAAGGTCACAATAGAGGCGGTCTCCCGGTATCCTTGACCTTACAAGAGAATCAACGGTCATCCTAGGAGGCCTAAACAACACATAACACATCATGGGGGGAACACAACATGAGAGGGGAGGTCACATAACTGAGAAAATAATGCCATGACATAGGTGACCACCAAGGTTAGAAATACTTACCTCTAAGGACAACCTAATTTAAGGTTGTCAACAATCAAATCATCATTTTTCCACTCCCAAATGTTAGTGGAAAGTGGGACATAAGGTACCATAGCCCAACTTTTTTTCTTGTCTTCAAGTTGTCCATTCTTAAGGTCTTCTTGGTTTGATTCAATGTTAGGTGAAATGTTTTCTTGTTGAGATGTGTTTCGTTGGGCAAACGCTTGTCTTCTTTTCCTCCTTTATCTTGCTTGCCTATTTATTCTTGTCTTACTATTTATCTCTTTTAAAATAGTGTCTTGTTCTTCCATAGGTTTTTGTGTTTTAGAGGAGGAAGTACCTTTGTCAAATCTCATTTGTCTCAGTGGAATGTTTTGTTCTCGATGACTACCACCCAATCGTTGTAAGGATGGCAGGGGAGGAACCTCAACATAGGGTCCTTTTCCTTTTGGCCTTGGATGCTCTTCAAATGCAATTTGTTCATCTCTTATTGTTTCTTGAATAGAAGGACCGGCCACTCGATGTAATAATTGTGTTTTGTAGTTTCTATATCCCAAGAAGCTAAAATCTATCTATGGCTCCAGTTCTAGTTCAGATCATTCCCAAAAGTAATCAAGGATAAAGTGTTGTCTTGTAACCAAAGGTTTATGTCTATTGCGAGGGATAGTATGCACTTGTCTATTCAAAGGAAATTTTACATAGTTATGAATTGTTGAAGGGACAAATTACATAGCTTATAACCATGAGTGTAATAATTTTATGTGAAAAAGGTCAAATACGGGGACAACATCAAATAATTGTTCTATGGATTTCTCAAATATAGTGACCAAAAAAGATATTTTCCCGTAAGTGTTTATAAAGGTTCCCTTATGTGTCTTAATCATCATGTCCGAAGGGTCATAAAAGTCTTGTATCAAACCATGTGAATAAAGGAACTCTTCCACTGCCACATTAGTCATACAATTAGGATCAATAAGGGTTCCATCCATAGGATTTCCCATTATCTTTATAGTGATATAAAGAAGTCCTTCAGTTTCTCCAATTGTTTTATCATGAGGTGTAAACAGAATTTCAGGTTCAGGGACCTTTCTTTTCATGTAAGGCCTAGGAGGGAACCTAGTGTTATTGTTGTGATTAGAAGCCATGTGTATATGTTTTCAAATCAATGTAAAATCAGATTTTAAAAGATTTTCAAAAGTTATGCAAGAAACAAATGCAAAACTTTATGTGAAAATGACCTAAAATGCTTGATTTTTTCAACTTTTTTCAATGCAAATGAGTGAAAGAAAAGGTGTTGTAAGGAAATTGATAAGGGGCAAAAAATAATATGTCTAATATCAGTCTAATAAACCAACAATATCCTTCACAACACACCTTTGATGTAATCCTATATGCCAAATAAGTTAAAATCTAGTGAAAATACACTAAAAACATGCAAATTTTCACCAATTTTCAATGTAAATGTCTAATAGAAAGGGTGTTGTGAGGAATTTAAGGAGGCACAGCAGATTATAACCCTAATAATATCCAATTAATATAGCAAAATCCTTCACAACATGCCTATGATGCAATTCTAGAGAGACGATAAGGCCAAATCTAGTGAAAATGCAAGGTTTTTAAACCCTAGACATGAAATTTTACAAGAATGATGCTATGATGCAACACTACAATTAGAAATTAGTTCTAATGAGTGTTTAAAGTAGTAGTAAAATCTGAAACAAGATTTTAACCACAAACCCTAGCTAATGCATTAACTAGGTTATATGAAAAATGCATAATTTCAAGCAATTTTTAAAAATTTAATCATGAAAATGCAATGTAAATGATTAATGAATGATAAATTTCTATAAATTAAATCAGATTTGCTGGTAATAACAGAAATTAAATGCAAACTAATTCAAATTATTTGAAAATGCAAGCTAAAAATGTCAATTTTTTCAAATTTTTCCAAATTTTCAATTTTTTTTTTGTAATTTTTGAAATGCAATAAGATGAAAATGAAATGAATGTGATGGCACATTTAAATTTTGCAAATTTGAAGTGCCTATCTCTTCTCAATGTGTCGACAGAGGTTAGGTCAACATACTGCTAAATTTACCTCGGAGCCCATCTTCATTGATTAAAATTTTGCAACTCAAAGGTTATCTTGCAAATCAGTATGGTAGAAAGTTTTTTGGTACATATAGTAGTGCTCCTGTTCAGTTTCATGCTTCCTGGATGAGTTCTGATATGCTATTTAATGTTTTTCTGACTACGAGCGGGCTAGATTTGGTGTTCCAAAAAGTTACAAATTTCATAATTCTGAATGCAACCCATTTCTTATTTTGGTCTAAAACATCTCTAGTTCCATTTTCATAAAAAATGGAGTCCATATGATGCATTATTTTAATGTGTTTCAGTTGTGGCAAACACATCCAGCAGGCCAGTTTACAAAGGAGGTCCCAAAAATCATCTGGCGATGTGAATTTTGAGGATATGGGTATGTTTTAAATAATTAATTATGGCCCTACATAAATTTTCATGGCCTCTAGATGCCCAGTGTGCCCAAAGTGAAAATGTGGTGTTTGCCTAGGAGAAGAAATTAACCGATTATCATTTTTCCTAGATTGCCAAATGGAGTTTTTCTTAAAATATTCATAGGTTTTAATTGGCAAATATAATATCCTAAGTGATAAATGTTTTAACATAAACATTATTATTATAATAATGTTTATACCTTATAAAAAGAAAACAAAGGAATAAAAGCAATTTATGAGCTTAGCGCAGCAATGCACAAGCTCACCCCATTTCTTTTCCCAGGGCTACGCTACTGCGCTATGCTTTTTATTGGCCAATTTTTTCTCAAATTTATTTTGTAGATACTCAGATGTAGTACACCATTGAGGTATTATGGAGATTTTTGCCATACGAGCAGAGATATTGCAAGACGGAGAGTCTTCACATTTTTGGCTTTGGGGTAGATTTTTGAGGTTGTATATGTGTTGCAAATGATATTTTCCACCTCCCAAATGATGTCAAAACTTATTCTCATGTGTTGGGAACACTTTCAATGTTGTTTAAGCCATTTTTGGGTGCCCGCAACCATAAAAATGATCCAACACAATTGAAAACGCCCCTCTACAATTCCTCATGCCTCTACCACTTATAGCAAAGGTTTTGAAGCCTACTATGAAGGAAAACACCTTGCACAAGTAATAAACACCCAGAAGCATGGTGGAGTTTAAAATGGTTCAAGTAGAGTGCACAGAGAGAATGGTTGCAGGGTGACTATTTGATGAAATGCCAAATATTACAGAGGTAAAATTGAAAGGCTTTGAAGGTCAGAATGTCTGGTAGAGTACATTTCTTACTTGCCAGTTGGATTGGTAACAACCTTGGGATGAAATTTTTTACTGTTAAGTGAAAAATAAAGGCCAATAAATGGGTTTTTCACCCAATAAAAGAGGTTGCACAGGAATAAAGGTAGAGTGGGTAAACATTATGTTGAAATAAGAAAATAGATGAGTGGGAAAATGAAGATAAAGATGCCAGTCATACAACCATCCAATCAGATGGCCTATTTTGGTGATTTCCAAAGAAGAATAATAGTTTCCTGCATAAGTGGCAATATCAACATTAAGATGGGTTTTCTTCAACAGTTCAAATTGATTCAAGGAAACTATTTTCAAGACAAGATCAAATCATGTGATAGGCAGAGGTTCCCATATATTAAATGAAAAGTCAAAAAAATGTAATTAAAAAATTGTAGCAGGAAATCTTGGCCGACATAATTTGCTTCGCTTTATAAAGGAGCTGGTATCATTGTAAAAGAGATTTTTCTAGGCCTTGGATACATGATATCCACACATTTGGGAAATATTTTTTTTCAGTAGGAGAAGGTGATTGGATTTTGGGTTGCAGAGGCATATCTTGATATGTAGATAAATAAATTTCTTAATGATATTATTTCTTTCCAAATTAAGTTATATGAGAAACACTGAATGTGTGTGTTATTTGTGGTTGTCTCCTTGGATATGAGTTCTTTTATTTTGAATGTAGTTGCTAAGGGTCTCTGAATTCATCAGTATATAGTTGTTATATTGTATGTCTAGTTTATTGCAAATGTTCAAGGAATAGATTAAATTGCTCTAGATCATATATAGGGAAAAGTGTATTGTGTCAAGTGATCAGTGAAGTAGAATCATAGATAATACTCTTTCTTGGACATATTATTGTAAGGCAGTAATATTATCATTATGAGTCATCTGGATATGGAGTTTTTGTGTCATAAGGAAGCAGTTACACTGTGGGGTTTGACTTTGTTGCCCTAATAAAGCACTGATCTGGAGAATATTTTCCCAAAGGTCTAGGAAGCCTAAGAATTTTAGAGATAAATCATTTGAATCATTTTATTTTATATTTTGTTTTAGTTTAGGTCTTTCATGTTCTCCGATTTCAACTGTGAGGATAATTCAGGAGTATTGCCAGTCTAATTTTAATCTTACACATCTTGATTTGCATACATGAGAACATATCTACCTAGTTGTAACAAAGAATATATCTGATGCTATTGAAGTAAGTGAATACCCCTCCTAGGTCTAGCCAAGACTGAAGTGTAGAGGAGATCAAACAATTGTCTCTTGTTCATTGGCCACTGACCTGAAAATCCTGAGCATAAAAGATGGCAACTTTTTAGTGAAACTCAGACCATCAGTTGGGAACACCAACAGAATTGGTGATTCTACTAGGGAAGAACATAGATGCTCATCTTTTTGGGAGAGTCAAATGAGTTAAAAAGTTTTGGTGTTTTGATGTGGAAGGTGTTGCAGCATGTTTAAAGACTTTTAAAAGGTGCTCTGCTAGTGAAGTGAATCAAGAATATAATTGATCAAGTAAGAGCTTTTGGTTGCTTGATGTTTTATCTTCTTTGGAGAGGTGGTGACTCTGCTGAACTTGTTTGAAGTTGCAATATATTCCAAGATACTTCATCTCTTTCATTAAATATGGTTAGATTAGAACATTCCTGGTTATGTTCTCAAAGGAAGTTGTTCTTTGCTGAAAGATACAAATCCCTAAATTTTAATGGTATTAGTGGTTATCCAAATGCTATCCCTAGTGAAGTAAAAAATTATTTGTCAAAATATAGTGGAAAGCATTCTGAATCAACACACAAACATCTGCAATATTTCTATGATTTGATAGGAGATTATGAGATTGAGGTTGAGGATGTAGTCATGAAGCTTTTTGTTCAGTCATTGAAGGATGATGCTAGGGATTGGTTTTTAGATTTACCTTTATGTTCTTATTTTTCATGGCTAGATCTTGAGATTGTATTTCTAGAATAGTTTGGTGAGAGGACTGATGTGATTTCATTAATTACACAATTTATGAGCATTTAAAAGGAAAAGAAAGAGTTGGTTCCATCCTTTAACCTAAGGTTTCAAATTTGCTCAAACATATTCCTGAATGTATGAGACCAAATGATACATTGTGTCTAGTAGTTTATCTTGGTGTGTTTGATGAGGAAATGAGCTATTTACTGAGAGATAAGGAACCTACTACACTTCATCAAGCTTATTAAATTGTAATGGATATTGAGAATAATTAGAAATATGGAATGCCAATAGGATACATGACTGCAAGTGTTGGTTATTGTAAAGCGTTTTATGCAAATGAGCAATGTAAATCAAAGAAGTAGAATGGTTTTCAAAATGAATGCATTTCTGTTGTTCCAATTTGTCGATCATTGCCTCATGTGAATTAGGAAGAGTTTCAAGTAACCTGTGAATAGAATGTAAGTATTGCTAATCCTAAGTTTTTTGTTCAATCATTGTCTGATTTGAAGAGACAAGAAGGAGAATCGCCCTATGCTCTATATACACAATTCATTAATACTTTGTTAGAAATCCCAGAGTATTGCAGACCTAAGGATTCTTTGTGTGTTGATTTGTCTTGCGAAGTTTATGAATCAGGTCTGAGCACTTTGCCAAAGGAACTGAGACCTCAAAATCTTGATTAGATATTTGCTTGGATTAGGATTATGGAAAGAGCCAAAGGTGTTTATGCAAGAAGAGTTATGTCTCAAAATATTGATGGCAGTTATGTTATTGAGCAAAGTCGTGGCATAATGCATAAAGATGAATAAATTGTGGTAGAAAATGAAGGTGCATCCTACAATGATAAAGATGAAAGTTGTGATCAACCAATAGGAGAGAGATATGCAAATGCAGATTGCATACATCATGAGATTTAAAGGATATATATGAAGATGTATCTTGAAATAGTGTTGTTGTTGAAGAATCAAAAGAATACACAGATACTAGGTATGAGGCATTCATAAGTGAGTATTTCCCAGTTGTTCATGATAGTTTATATGAAGTAGAGATGGAGGTTTCGGTCTTGTAAAAACAAGATACTTGCTTATCTATGAAGGATCCATTAGATGATCAGGTTTGTATGGATGATGAATATGTTGGATCTTCTATTAATGTTAATCATGGCCATAATATGGAAATGGAAGTGTTTACTTTCAATGATGAATGCATTAATGAAGGTGCATACTTTGTTGAGGGTGGACAAGTTTCAGATGTTCATATTAATACAATAGAGGATATTATTGACTGTGATATCCATGGTAAGGGTGATCATAAAGCTTTTTACATTGGGCTATATTTTGAATTTTTCAAGCCTTGTCTTGAAGCATTCCAGGTGGATTTTAATGATGAAATTGTTGAGCACAATAATGAATGGATATGAGGATGTTTCTAAAAGTGAGCTCCTTCAGCATGTTGGTCATGGTAAATGTGAGTATGATCAGTTATTCATTGATTTTGATTACTTGTATGAGCATGTTTTGCAAATTTTTACTTCAAAATTGAAAGGTTTATATGAATGTGAGAGTCATTGTTCAACAAAGCAAGCGGAAATGCTACTTATGTATGAATATTTCATGATCAATAAAGAAGGTGACTTGTTGCTTGAAAGAGGGTAAACTCCAAGTATAAATTCACTGGTTGCATATGAGTCTTTCACATTTTCTAATTTGGAGTTGATATGTGATAGATATAACTTACAGCAGTGGTCATCAGAGATATTATATCAATGCTTCAGATTTGATATAGAAGTAAGAGATGAAGCCTAATGGGCTATGAAATAGTTCGTTTCTCAGATCAACATCTAGGGATGCATAGTAGTGGTTTTGCTAACCAAAATCATTGCAAACATGGGAATGATATTGTTTAGGGTAAAATTGGATTTGTTGATCTTTTGTGGCTTAGATGTTAATATCCTCCTTTCACCCTAACATTGAAGGATCTAGGGTCAAGTGGTGGGCACTATCATACCTAGGTCACTTGCTAATGAGGGGAAGCTTGGATTAGGGAATTAATTATCAATTTTTCCTTCTCCTATGCTCAGTTGACCATTAAAACCCTAATTATCCAAATACGACAACAAATTAATTAATTATAGAGAAAGCTCTTACAGACGGGAGTAAAATGCCAAATTATAGAATACCTATTTTGGGGGTTCCAAAGCGGAATAGTCAGGGACATTGGAGTGGGTGTCCAAGTCCAAGGTACCTACTTTTTTAGGGAATCTAGACCTCCTTCAAACATTGATCAGCCCTGTAACTTCTATTTTCTAGAATCTATCTACGGAGGACATTGGAGCGAGTGCCCTAGTCCCAGAAGTGCTCCTTTGTCCTTTTTTTCTTCAAATCCTAAATCCTTGATGCCTACCACTCCTCCTTGCAACTCCACTTTTCCCAAATGCGACACTTGTAACCTGTAATCACAAGACTTGGTTTGGGGGTTGTGGTGTTTAGAGGTTTGCCTCAGTCAAACCCTGGAGGACACTTAAGTCTCCAAACACCATTGTCAGACAAAGAGGGCATGCCCTTGTGAGGCAGAGGCCAAAACCAAAGGAATCAATGATAGAAACACAATGATAAGTCACCTTGTAGTGAAGCTCTCATAGAGAAAGATACTCTTCATGCCATGAGGAGATTGAAGCTCAAATCTACAAACATCAACACACAAAACACACAAGTCTACTCTTGCAACACAATAGAAAGCCTTGAATTACCTTGAGAACACTTGAACATCACAATTGCCATCTAGTTCACAAATGAATGCTTATATATGCATCTACAAGCACTCTCGCCAAGATATTTGAAATTCAAACTTACTGTGTCAGCAAAGGGACCTAATAACGGTCACTAATCAACACCCAAAAATTGAGGCTACCTCAAAATAGGGCAGGACTAGGGCACGGGCGCCCAAGGCCTCCCCCTATTTTAGGTGGGGTACAACTCAAGGGTCCACCTAGGTCCTATTTGCCGAGGAACCTAGGTCTCATTCCATTAGGGTGTTAAAATATGAACTAAAATGTCCTAAATGCGTGCTAAAGACTCGAGAGCTAAACCTTATGAGGGAAAAGCCCCCAAGGGGACATTTTTTGATCTTACATTTAGCCCCCATTTTAATCTATGTATAAACACGAGGCCAATACATGCATTAAAGTAAGATCACAAACACAATAAACACACCAAGCACGGAGAAGACATGCCGATCACATAGAAGACAGTAATAGGCATGTAAAACACGGAGAAGATAGTTACAGTCACATAGAACATAGAGCAGATAGTTAATGCATGGAAGACACATTAATGCATGGAAGATAGAAATGATATCTTTTCTTTTCTTTTTCTCATATATATGAAATGCAAATGCAAGTTCTGGAAAGTAAAAAAACCTCCCAAAATGCAGGAAGCACTACTCGAAGGCGTTGGTCTCTACATATGGGGAAACACACATGCAATACATGAAAAACCTCCCAAAATGCATGAAGCACTACTCAAAGACGCCGGTCTATGCATATGGGGCAACAAACACGCCATAAAAAATAAGCACACCAAAACAAACACACTTGAAGACACAAAGAAAACATGGTAGACAAGTGATGGAGTGTACCTATTTCTAGGTCCAACACCATCTCTGGCACATTATAGGCACACATTGACGATTGAGATTCACCACAACAATCACTGAAAACATGCTTAAGGGTTGAGTTAGTCACAGAACCACTCCCTGCCTCCGCAAAGGACTTTTAAAAATGATAAGACGATGTAATCTGCTCTGAGAAATACACCATCCCCGCCTCCACAGAGGGCTTAAGAAAAAAGGATATGCTCGATATCCCGCCTCCGTAGAGGGCTTATATGATTGATTGATTGATTGCAAAAAAACTTAGGATGCACGATGCACTACTCGGGTGCAAGTCTATGCATTTGAGATGAAACACATTGCTAGCATCTATAATAGACAGCTTACCTTATCTGCCCCCACCTTAAGGTGGTTGATATCAGTTATCGATATCAAGCACATTAAGGTAGGAATAAAATACACAAGGGAACACTGAATTTCACAAAGCCCATGCCCCTAGAGGTGACATGTACTTCACGGTCACCAAATGTTCCCACAAACACATCCCTGCAAGAAACATGTTAGTGTCTACAACATAATGATAAACAACATCAATGCATATGATTAACCACACAAAGAGCCAAGGTTATACATTGAATTCAGAGTTTGAGGATAATTGTAGGGCTATATCACGAAGCTCTCCAAATCAAGTACTGCCAAGGCTAGATTCAAAGGCAAACAAAGGTGCATAGAGCAACAGTATTGTTAAGGTTTGTAAATGCAATAGAAACATCATAAAATTCACTACGCAGAAAGCAAGAGTGCTTCCACTAGCCAATCGTCAGATAAGATATACAACCCCATCATCATATTAGGAACTAAGTCCAATTTTTGATTGCTCTTGAAAGGGACACTAGGTCCGCATCAGTATAAATTTTTGTCATCAGCCGCCTGCTAGATGGAAACACTAGAGGAAGGTAAACAATAAATAAGAGAGGAGAAACAAGTGTCTTAGGGACAATCACATAGGAGGGTACCCCCAAGTCACCAACCACGATGCTATGTCCATCAAACACAACACACAACCATGAAATAAGAGAGAGAGAGAGAGGAAATATAGAAGAATGATGATACAAATAGAAGAAGGTCACAACAGAGGCGATCTCCTGGTATCCTGAACCTTACGAGAGAATCCAAGGTCATCCTAGGAGGCCTAAACAACATATAACACATAACGGGGGAAGCACATTATGATAGAAATAAAAATTTATAGATACTTACCTGTAGGGTCTTCATATTAAAAGTCATCAATAATCAAATCATCTTCTTTCCAATCACAAATGTTAGAGAGAAAAGGTGTGTAAGGTACCATTGCCATATTTTTGTCATTATTCTTTTGTTCGGTCTTAAATTCTTCTTGATTTGACTCAATATTAGGTGGAGTATTTTCTTGTTGAATTGTATGCAATATTCTCTTCAGAAATGGAAGAATGAATTTTGTTGGAGTGATTTCAGCCTCTATCCAAGAGAGCTTTAATGTAGAAGACCTTAGACCTTTTGAGAAAAGAACATCAGAATGTGAGGAAGGTAAGGTGTTGTGAGGACAATTATAATACTTTTGTCTCTAGTGATGTCCCAAGGGGTAATTGTTGTTTTTAGATCCTTAGTAAGTTCCAAGTAACCTAAATTTTCAATCGAAGGAAGGAGACTAATGGTCTTCTCCTCTTTAGTTGTATCCAAGGTGTGTGAAAAATCAACTAAAGGAACAAGGTTTTTAGGATGCTCCTTAGAGGTTCCATGCATAAAGTTTTGATTGATGTTAGATGAAAGTTCCTCGTCTATACATGGAATGCTCTTTGTTGAAGGGATTTCTTCATTCACTAATGCTTCCTCTTGGCCAAGGAGAGCATTAGACTAGCAAACTGGTGATGACTCTTCATTTGCTAACACTTCATCTTGGCTAGAGTGACTATTAGAATGGAGACTTGATGGTGTGATGTTAATAGATGTGTCAATGAAATCATCCTCTTTCATCAAAGTATCCTCATGAGGGGTAATAACCTTTGGAGAGGGATCATAAGGTAAACCAAAGTTATTATCACATGTTTTATCAATAGGTGCCTGTTGGTAAACAGATTTGCACTATAACATATGGATTATTATATTAACTCTTTGCCCAGAAAACACATAGTGAAAATAGGTACCAACAGTTGGTAAAGTTGTAGTTTTTCTATCAACTTACCTCTGCGTGTAGAGGGGCAGCTCCCTCATTTGATAAATTATGGATTTTTAGGATATTTGAGAAAGAAATGAAATTAAAGAAAGGTTTGGAAAGTTAAGACAATGGGCTTATGAACATTGACTCAACCAACATGTATAAGGTTTAACAATCCCACCAAGAAAATATAAGAACACTTCTTAAACTGTTAAAGTGAGCGTATGTAGTATTAGAAAGAAGAAACGATTCAGGAGATATTCAACATACATTGAAACATTATCTAGTAATCAATTCCTCCAAGACTAGTTATTATTCCACATTGCAGATGCAAGATTGTGTAAAGAAAAACATCATCCATCAACATAAGAGGAATGAATAATGTTAGATAGATATTTGAGATCACACAATACAAAATGTCTTTTATTCTTCACATTGAGTTGTACAACTCTATTTCTCATAACACCTCTTGAAATGTGAAATCCAAAAAGTCCTTTTTACAAACACCAAGCCTTGTATAAATAGACTTGTTTCCAATAACCAAATTTATAACTACCTTATAACTACTTCTCTTAACTACCCAAAATATTTTATGAAAATAAAAGTGCACTTTAATTAATTTTTATACGGTCTTTTCAAAAGTTCCCTAAATAAAGTGCACTTTACAACTTAATTACAAAAGAGTGAGATAAAGTCACTTTCATAGAAAGAGAACTAAAACTTATCATTTTGCAAACATTGAAAAGTAGACCAATACAATTTATCTCATAAGAAGCCATCAGGTTTTATCCTCGCCACCTTTGGTACCATCTGAATATGTTTCTACTACTACAAAATGCTGTGAAGGAAGAGATGACTCTGTTTTGTATGCTCTGAACACCCTGACTACGGAGGCTATAAGTTTATTTTTGGGAACAAATACTCCTGTCATATGAAGTTTCCATTTTGATTGATCTTTATGGACATCATTCAAATTATGTCGATAATCTGATATATGATCAATGCCAGAATTGACAGCAACAAAGATGAGATTTAATTTATCCATAAGTCCTTCATTGAAAACCTATTTATTGAATAACTCTGTATTAATCATCTTTTCAAAGTTTCTTTTGATAGCTTGGGCTTCCAAAACTAAAAATTTATCTTTCTCAATTACATCAAGATTGATTGCTAATAAATAAGCATGAATCTTCATCTTCACCTGTTCACAAGTTTCCAAGAGCTTTTCTTGAGCTGCCAACACTTGTCTTATATTTGACAGTTTCCATTCAATTGAACAAAGCCAAGAACTAGATTGGTTTTCTTCAATGTTTGAAAAAATGTTTTCAGCAAATAATATCTCATTATCAGTTTTGATCATCTCACTAAGGTCCTTGGATATTCCCTGCCATAACAATTCTTCTTTTTGGATTCCTCTTATTTCCTTATCAAGCTCTTCCCTCTTTGTTTTTGCTTCATCATATAGACTCCTTGCTTGCTCAATAAAACTGAATGCTTTTAATTTCATATGTTCAACCCATTTTTCAGTCACCTTTCCATACAACTGATATTTGCTGACACTTTCAATATTTTTTTTTTCAACATTATTTCCAAGAGAGAAATTAGTGGAGGTAGAGGAAGTATCAAGAGGCCAAGCAGATGTATCTATGATGGATTTGAGATAGGATGTCAAAACTTGCACCTGTTCCTTTAGTTGATCTTTCATGTGCCTTTCTTTCTCTATTCTTTTTATTAACTGGGCAGCTGATACTTGAAATTTTTGCATGTCACCCTCATATGTAGATGGACCAAGATCTATCTTAGTGATGTTAAAATCACTTTCTGTAGCCTCATTCAAATTCTTTTCTGAAACAGGTTGTACAACCTCGACATAGACATTACCTGATGCAGAATCCATTAGCATCCTTGATGTAATCTTGATCTTTTTAGATTTGGGAGAACCTTGCAGCAAATTGGAGACTTTATTAAAATCAGGCATGATTAATTGAGCATTGTTCCTTTTTCTTGACAAACTTTGTTACAACTAGGAAGAAGAAGGATTATGTGAGGATTCTGGAATATTTGTGGAAAGAGGTACTATGTTTGAGGGAAGAATATGTTCACTGAATATGTTCATAGGTGGCGGAAGTATAGATTGTAATGCATGAGGTGAATGAGGTGTTTCATTAGAAGGAGAAACAACAAGAAGTAAAGGAGAGATAATTAAATGCTCATCATTTTCATGGATTATTTCAGGACTTGTGGCCTTGTTTTCCTCAACTACTTCCTGTATGGGAGGCAATGCATTATCCTTTATTTTTGTCTTTCCTCTTTTATGTTTTTCATCATTTTCACAAATGCTCTTAGGACCCTTTCTTCTTGATGGGTCTTCTCCATCATCTCCTCCTTGAGTACTCTTATGTGAACCAATGCTTAAGGATGGAGAATGAGAATTAAAGGAAGAAGAAGAAGAATTTGAATGCTTATCTTTTATACTTGATGATAAAGCATTATTACTTGTCGATTTAGTAGCTGTTGCCTCAATAGCCTTTTTCTTTACCCAATCTTTAGTCTTTTGAATGATATGTGCAGTTCTTATACCCAAATCTTTGATCTCCTCATTAGCCCAATTGATGGGGGGTAAAGATTGTGTTTCAATTTTATCAAAATACATAGGGTCAATTAAATTTAAACCATCTTCCTCAATTCCATCTGTATTGCAATCTAAGTTGAATTCTTTGATTTGTCGAATGGTCATCCTCATCCAGTCTCATTTACGTACCTCATAATCATTTTCACAATCTTCCCAAAAGCCTTCAAGTTCTGGAAAGTGACAGTAACCTGCACCAAGCCATAGATTGTCTCTAACATATCCTTTGCTATCAAAAGGGAATCTCATAGTATAGGCATACAAGCTAATTTTTATCAGAGATCTCTCTATGTTTTGAGCATCTACGGAAGATTTGCAGCTATAATGACTAAGGCCAATGGGAAATGGAACTCTAGGTTTCCTCTTGTCTATTCATTTCTTATTAAGTGAACCAATTTGCCTGCATAGTTCTATCAATACCATCTTGTCATCTACATATCTAGGTAACTTATATGGATATCCATCAAATCTGCCAACTTGTAGACAGGTAAATCTAGGATATTGGATGAAGTAGCTCCCATATATTTTGATTAAGCTGGTAGCTTCTGGTGATATCCATAGTGGAGTATTACCTTGAAGTTCTCTTATTATCAACATTGTGAAAGCATCATTTACCCTACGGTAGTGCTTGTAACTTTGTTCCAGTTGTAACTGAGGGTAATAATCATAGATCTATGTCATGTTATCATAAGTTCCTTTGGTAGCAAGACCTGGCCATGATTTCATGCATGCAATTGCATAAAATAAGTAAGAGGACATGTAGAAATGTTCATTCAATTCAAAATTGGTCAACTGATAATGGAAATTGTCACTAATAATGCTTCCCCAATCAATAAACTGATTTCTTGTACAAATAACATTTACAAAAAGGAACATCCACATTTCAAAATTAGCTACTTTTTCATCTCCCATCACTCTATGGAGTAGAACAATCATATTGGAAATATCCTCTATGAAACATGATCTGTGAACGACTTTAGGCAACTGTGATTTTCCTCCTTTCAGTGTATGTAACCAGTGTTTTGCAATGGTGTTGAGACATTGATGTTTCCTTTCATTGAAATATTGATGAGCAAGCCTTTTGTCTATGTTCACAAACCGATCTCTAATAGGTAGCCTAAAAGTAATACCAATTGAAACATTGTCTAACCTGACAATTAGTTTGTCATCAATGGTTCTGATCTCTCTGGTTTCCGAGTTGTAATGCTTTATACATTCTAAAACTAGATCTGTGCATTGAACTGCCACAGGAAAATTGGTTGCATGGGCTAATCCACTATCGAACAACTTCTGAGTCATTGGTGATCTTTTTCCTTGTTCCATAGTCTCCCAGAAATCTCCCAAACCAATGTGTCCTAGAGAGGTATCTGATATTTTTGGAAGCGTGGATTCAAGGACTGAGAGAAACTCAAACCCCTGATATCTGTATTTCATGATTAAATATTTGTAATAAGTCATGAAAACTTCTTGTATTTATTCTCTTTCAAATTTTTATGTAGTGTTTTATGAGGTTTTGTTTGATAATTTGTAATTTGTTGTCTATATGTATGCAATGGATCTCAAGAGGAGATTTGAAAAATACATCATTCAAACAAGAAGACAGTAGGTGTCCATACGCGGGCATCTACATGAAGATTGAAATTCATTTGAGTTGGCTTACATGCTACATACAAAGTAGTCATAACTGCATTTCAAGAAAACTATATTTGTCTGCCATGTTTGATCAAATAGGTGATAGGCCTTCTATATGCTTGTTTAGGAAATTATTACTTATGTATTTCTGCACACCTTGCATTCTTTGTATTTCGTGCAACGGCATTTATCTGAGGCATTTTATCAAATGGCTCTCATACCTTTCATATACTCCTATGTATAGTGTAATTATTTGTCTAAGCATTGAGCAAATCTGTTAAACAGTTCATGTGTATTGGCTGTGATTCTGCATTTTCCATCTATGTCTGCCAGATCATATCAAGTTATATTAACATTTGCACTCATAGGAGGTTCAACAAGTAGGCCGATAGGATCAACTGAAGAGTTTAGAAAATATTTCAAAATGAATTCACACGAGGCAATTTTCTGAGCATATAATACTCACATATAAAACTTGTCAACAGAATCTTTGAGGTATTTTGTCATGCAGTTTATGTGCTTTGTCAATGCATGTTTGCCAGAGCAAAAATCTACTTTCCATTATGTTTTGATAGATGCCCATATCCTACTACGAGTGGAGGATGCTTGCAAAGTCATGGAGTTTGGCTTCGAGCCAGCAAATTGCATATATTTGAAATCTTTCAAAGAGTCTTCAACAAACCATTCTATGCAGACCCAACGATTGTGGCAGTCCATGAAACTATGTTTCTTTGAAGGCATTCTTCCACAAGGAGTTTAACCGCCTTGTCTAGGTGCCCACATTTTTGATACATGTCTAACAAATCATTTCCAACTATGAAATCTTCTTCATAATTTGGCACGTGTTGGGAGGATGTCGGCAGAGGTCTTGGAGTCTGATTTTACACCACCTAGCTACATCTCCTTGAATGTTTCTGAAGCCTTTTGAACAAAACCAGCTCGTTCATATCCTGTTGTCATTACAATCCACAAGACACTTTGAGGCAATTTATCAAATCACCCACGTTTTTGAGCATTCCCACATTTTACAATCATGTTTTCTTCTATGATTCTCATCCACCCACATACAAAGACGATGTCGAAAATGGTTGTGGTGGTTTGGCTTAGTGTCTGCCTTATGAAAATCTCAATTTTATTATGCATTGATGGCACGAGTAGGGATGACTAGTCTCCTTTCATAATAGATGCATTATCATCCATGAGAACACATTTCTCTGAGACATTTTGTCAAGTGTTTTATGTGCCTTGCATATGCTTCTATATTTTGCATAGATGTCCACCAGAACATTTCCAAATATAATATCCAAGAAAACTCCAAATCCTTATGCCTCCACAATGCATATGGGGAAGAATGCTAATGGAGTTGAATGCTGATGAAGGTGGCAGAATTTAGCACTACATCTGCATATTACTTTTGCTTGAAACTTTCAAAAATCATTACAACAACTCCATTCTATAAGATTGAAGAGGGCTATGAGTTAGCAATTGCACGCACAAAAGATTTAGGGAGAACACCAATAGGAACAACCGATAGATTCAGAAAATCTTCACTACTTGCATCCATTTGAAATCTTCACCATCTTTTCTGCAAGTTTCAGTGTTTGCTTGGAAGTTTTACATAGACAGTCTTTTGATCATATCCCTTTGTCATTCTAGCGAGCAGTTATCATGCAATATTGGGGCGTGAAGAATGGCGACTATTAGTTAGAGTCTTTTCTCGATATCTAGATTCTTTCTTTATATAACGTGCTCCAATATTGCATTTGTTTTGAGGCTTTTTGCCAAGCGTTTAATAGTTCCACATTCCTATATACCTGTGTACCATTTCATTTTGCTATACACCTGTCGACTTCTTAGAAATTGACATTGCAGTTATAGTTTTATAAGGCCACCTTTCCTGGCATGAGTTTAGCATATAATCTGCTTATCAAAACTAAGCCTTAATACCTCTTACATTTATCAACGCCAATGATAATTGCTTGTTATTATTTTATAGTCCACATTTATTATCTATGGCATGGATTTAGAAGAGTATAGCCACCAAATGTCTTCATTCCATCTAAACTCAAAAGATATTTCCTTCATTTTAGGAGATGATCGTGGGTATGGAAATTGCAACAAGCTTTTCACCCAAGTAAATAATGAACTAGAAATCTTGGATACCACTTTTTTTTAATCCTTCTTGCACTTGTTTCAAAGGAGAACAACATGCAATTTGTGACTTAAACAATAAAAACTAATATTTAACTCTTGGCTGCTACAAGAAAAAGTGAATTTCTCTTTTTAAAATCATCTCTCTGAACTTGTAGAACTATGTCATCGGTAAAAAGAAAAAATATTCAACTTTGCCAAACTCACATGTCACGCGCACTTTGTGAAAGGTAGAAATTGACGCAAGTTTTGTGAAAAACAAAAGCCAACGCATAATGGACTTTGCGAAAAACAAAAGTTAATGCGGGCTTGGCATAAAATGAATGCATGCAAAATAAAGAATTACTAAGCCATGAATTTTTGCCTTGGCATAATATTACTATTAAAGCTTTAATGGAGAGAAATAAGACAAGGATGACATTATGATAATGAATTATCAACATGATTTGATACATGAAACACAACACCAACGAATTGGAACCAAAAAGATGACCTAGTACAGAGGATAAATTTGCAAAGGATTTAAAAATTGGGTAGAAAGATGGGGTAAACAGCTGGCTCTACTTGGGGACAAGAATTGCAAGGACGTAGATGAACCCCATTGTCTTTGACAAGACTAGTGATCTTATCATAGGGCAGATAGAGTCAGACTAGAAAAGAGATGTATAACATGACAGAAATAGAACAAAACAAGGAAACTCATTGACACAACAAAACTTTCCTATATACAAAGAGTTGGGAATAAATCCCACTTTTACTGATTGTAAATCTTCAGGTGCTGCCCATTGTAGTGCAAGGGCAGATGAGTGCCATCAAGATACACCAAGTAAAATGAATTATCACCACAAGCTTCTCTAATTTGGAAAGGTCCTTTCCATAGAGACTCAAACTTTCCATGCATCCCTTTAGGTTCTTTCCTCTTATCCCAGTGTAGAACGAGATCCCCTACAACAAACTACCTTTGTTTGGTCTTCTTATCAAATGGCTTCTTGACTTTTGCTTGATGTTCAGCTATTCTGTCAACTATTTGACTCCTTTGTTCTTCAAGTTTTGTCAGATGCATGATTCTTTTCTCCAGAGAATCTTTAAATTCATTACCATCAATTATTGTTTGAAGAGAAAGATCAGTAAGTTCTAGAGGGATTGGCAAGCGAGCATCAACTCCATAAACAAGTTGGAAGGGAGATGTGTCAATGATCCTTTTATATGTGGTCCTGTCAGCCCATAATGCATCAAATAATCTCTTGTGCCAACTCTTTTGTTTTTCCTCTAGTAGCTTTCATATAATAGAGATGAGGTTTTTGTTGGTGGACTCTACCAATCCATTTCCTTGTGGATAATAATCAGAGGAATGTGCAAGTATGATATCATGTCGATAATAGAAATCAGAGATTTCATGAGAGGAGAAATTGGAAGCATTGTACGTGACAATTTTCTGAGATACACCAAATCTCACAAGAATATTCTCCTTTAGAAATTCACACACTACTTGGGAGGAAGTTTGATGGACTAGGATGGCTTCAACCCATTTAGTAAAATAATATGTGGCTACCAGGATGTGTGTATACACGGTGCTAGATGTTGGATGAAGTGGACCAATGAAATATAGTCCCCATTGATGAAAAGGTTCTTCAATAACAACGAGCTTTAATGGTTGCGCAGCTAGCTTGACCTTGCCTTTGAATTGCTGACACGATTCACACCTTTTCACCCATTGGTCTGTATCTTTGAATAAGCCAGGCTAGTAATAATTATGTCTTAGAATCTTATAGGCTGTGACACTGGAAGAGAAATGACCACCACAAGCTTCATTATGAAAGAATTGAAGCAATTTTTCTTGTTGTTCTTTATCTACGCATTTCAGAAAATTTCCATCGATCCCCTTCTTGTATAAACTACCTTCCCAAATAATATATTTTGTAGCTTTCAACTTGATCACTCTTTTCTGCTTCAGAGTTAAGTGTGGAGGACACTCACCATATGTCAAGAAATAGGCAATATCTAAGAACCATTCATCTGTCAATCCAAGAAATAATACTTGAGGTAAATCGACATTCTTTTCTAGAGATTCTTCAACTATACAATTTTCAACTATGAGTTTACATAAGCCCCTTCCTTGTACCAATTTGGTTGGTTTAATATCAATATCAAATTCTTGAACTTTAGCAATCCAAGAGGCTCTTTTGTTGACACCTATTTCTTGCTGAGTAAGTATGGTTTTGATCGAAGTGTCCAACACAAAGACATTAGAATGTGAATTGAGGATATAGAATCTAAAATGTTTACTACCTTGACAACTGCATAAGCATGCTTCTCTGCCAAAGAATATTTCAATTCATGTTTTTTCAGAGGAACACTCATAAATGCAATAGGTGCTTCTATACGATCATCATTTTGTTGAGTCACGATAGCAGATAAAGTATGCTCCGAAGCATAACAATATATAATGAAATCTTTGGAAAAATATGGATGAATTAAAACTAGAGCATTCGTGATCGTTGTTTTAATATCTTGAAATGCATGTTTCCCTTTTTCAGTCCACTTAAAGACCACCTTATCTCTCATCATGTCTACAATGTGGTGAGTTAATTCAGAGAAAGCTGGTACGAATCTCCTTAAGAAATTGATCTAACCAAAAAAAGGCCTCACTCCAGGTTTGCTTGATGGTAGTGGCAATTTTTGGATAGCTTCAACATGTTCAGGATCAATCTGAATCCCATCTTTAGACACAATGTGCCCTAGTAATTTTCCTTCAGTAACCCTGAAAATGGACTTCTTGGGGTTAAGAGAGATTCCTTGCTCATGGCAACACTATAGGACTATCTCCAAATGTTTAATATGATCTTCTCTTTTTCTTGAAAAGATAGTGAGATCATCCAAGTATACCACAATAATCTTGTTTTTCAAATCTCCAAAAGAGAGGTCCATAGCACGTTGAAAAGTTGCACCAGCATTGATCAACTGGAATGGCATTCAATTGTAAGCCAGAGTTCCCCAAGGCGTTGTAAAAGTAGTTTTATGTTGATCCTCTTGGGCAACTTCTATCTGATTATATCCAGAAAACCCATCAAGTAATGACATCATTTCAGATCCAGCAACGGTTTGCAAAACATGATCCATCACAGGTAAAGGGTAGTTGTCTTTTAAAGATGCTTGGTTAAGATTGCAAAAATCAACACAAATCCTTATTTCACCATTCTTTTTCCTCACAAGAACTATATTCACTACCCAAGTTGAATGATGCATAGGATATATAATTCTACCCTTTAGCATCTTATCAATCTCCGCAAAGATAGCACCAGCAACTTAAGGGTTGAATTGCCTTTGTTTTTGCCTAAAAGGAGTAGCCCCAAGTTTAAGAGTGATATAATGCTAAAATTTTCCACCCCTAAAACTCTTCAAATCATCATAACACCATGTGAACACATCCTTGTATTTGACCAACAGGGTGATGATCTTCTTTCTTTCTTCTAGTGAACATGCTTTGCCAATGCAAACAATTTTAGGATCATCTTTAGTGCCTATGTCTACTTTATCATACTAAGAAGAATTGGGATTTTTCTCTTGGGCCTTACTCTTCAAATAATAATCGTGCTTATCAAACAATTTCTCTAGAGTAATCAAACCCTTTGGAATGGTGTTCCCCTTTAATTGTAGCACTTCATCTTCTACAAGAGTCTCATTTCCTTCAAATAACAGATTGACAAAAGTACTGGCCTTCTCCAAAAAGGACACAACCTTTCTGTCATCATCAAAAACTTGCCAATATTTATCATTATCAGGCATGCTTGGTCGGTATACTAATTCAATCTTGTATTGATCTTTATTGAACTCTGGATGTGGAAGTAAAAGAGCTACAAAAACTGCAAGGCAATCAGCTTTAGAATTTAGAGTTTGAGGAATAGCCTCTATAGATAAAGCATCAAAGAACTCTATTTGATCCCATACTAAGTTTTGGTATCTTCTCAACTTGGTGTTCTTTGTTTGAAACTGATTTCTTACTTGCTTGACAACTAATTCTGCATCTCCAAGAACTCTCAACATTTTGATTCCTTTCTCTTTAGCAGCCTCGAGGCCTAAAATGAGTGCCTCATACTCTGTCGTATTATTAGTGTTGTCGAAAACCAATTTGAAAGCCATAGGAAACTTCTCCCCTATAGGTGAAATAAGAACAATTCCATCCCCTAAACCGGAAGAAGAACAACTACTGTCGAATTCCATAGTCCAAAGGCCAGAAGACACGTCAGGAGAGATAACTTCAGGGGTTACCTCTTTTTCCTGCATGAGAATATATGTACCTGGTCCAGTTTCTTCATATAGTATCTCTGCTCTTGCATCATCAGACTTCAGGACTGTATACTTTGCTTTGGGCTCTGGATTTAATCTGACCTTCTTTCCATGTATTGGGACTAAGGCATGGGACCAATCTAGTTGTATTTCTCCACCTAGGTCTTTACAAAAACTTCTACTAACTAGCATGCCATAGCTTGCGGGAATGTCAGCAACTAAGATGGTGAGCTTTATTTTCTTTTCTGGGAAAGCAGTTAAAGCAACTTGTGTGTCTTTGAGTTGACCTACTAATGGGACTAATTTGGACTCCATCGAGTAGACTTTGCCTGAGGGTTTATTTAATGACAAGCCAAGAGTATGAGCAACCTTAGTGGGCATGGTGTTATCAGAAGCGCTAGAATCTATTATGCAATTGCTAATTTTACAACTACCTATATACAAAGAAACATAAAATGGGTCAGACTTATCTGGGAGAATAACATTTACCAATGGGGTACCATTTTGTGGAGATTCACCAATGAGATCATCATGTGAAAGCTCTTTAGGTTGTGAGTCATTTGACTGTTGGTGTACTGAAGAAGAAGGATCTGGTTTTCCTTTGACAATATGCATTAGTCTCTTCAACTGATGAGGATTCGACTTCAAGTAATCAAGTTGAGAAATTTGTACCTTTGTTTTCTTGCAATGCTTTATGAAATCAAATGCATCATCAGGTTGGGGAGATGAATCACCAAGAGGGGAACTTTGTGTGCCTTTATCTTTTGTGGTAGTAAGAGGTTGTTTCTCTAGAGGATGTTTTCTTGATAGAATCTTCAGAGCATTTTCTAGAATTTTGTGGGCAGATTCAACTTTGGCTTTTCCTTCATTCTTCTGATACTGATTTCTTGTGAAGATATTACAAGAATGATTATTAATGTCATGAACCTCTTCTTTTTCATTATCAGACTTGTACTCAAGAAATTTGATTATTGGTTGGCCATAGGTCTCATTTGTCTCGTCTTCTTGAGAGACATATTCTTCTATCTTCTCGCTTGATAGATTCATCTGCATGAACCTTACCATTTCAAGACAAGTGTTGCCATCATGGTCAGTAGTCAGATGAAAATCACATGTAGCTGCAGTCTGTTTATGACTGGAAGAAGGATGTTCAATAGCTAGTCTTTGCACTAGAGGAGGAAGCCTAGGAGGTTTGTTCTGCTGGTATGGTACGTAATTTCTCCTTGGTATATCTTGATATAGCAGAGGTGGATTATGCGGAAGCTATTTCTTGAGCAGGAGTAAATCATTGGCTAGCTTCTGAATCATTAGGTCTATAGTGGATGGATTAGAATACTGTGCTTTCCCCTTCTGCAAGTCTTTGTTCCATTTTCTGGCAGTCAAAAAATCATCCTCGATCTCAATGGCCATGGTCTGTGCCGCTTGTAAATCAGCCACTCGAGCTTTTCTCAAATGGAAACTTATATCTGGAGGTTGCACATTTAGAAAGAAACATTTTTGGTTCTCTGCAGTTGGTCTTTTAGTAGTTTCAATTCTATTCACCAACTTCTTAAAATGTGCCACAAACTCCCCCATTGGCTCGTGAATCTCTTTCTTCATTTGAGTAAGTTGTGCTAATAATGCATGCTCATCTTCAGCACTTTTGAAACGGTCTTCAAATTTTTGGTGCATAACCACCCATGAGTTTATAGTTTTGGCAAGCAAATGTTGAAACCATTATGTTGCTCCTCCAGTTAGAGATTCAACAAACAATCGGACAGAAACATCTTTGTGCATAATGCCTAGAACACCGCATGCTTAAAAGAAGGCATTAATATTCTCGTCTGTAGAAACTTTTCCATCTCGATTGAATTTGGGTAAAACTTTTCTAGATCCATGTGGAAAATCATGCAACTAATTACCTAAGGCAAGAGGGCCAATAGTTGCTCCCCAAGGCACAGGTTGAGCCATTTGCGGTGGTGGAATTGGTTAAATATTTATAACAATAGGAACCACAGTCCTGTGCAAGGTCAATGCTTGGTAAGTCGAAGAGGAGGTAGAGGTTCTAGTAGAACTTCTTGCGGGTGAAGGAGGCCTACTAAAAGATTTAATGTTTCTTCTTGGGGGAATAAAAGATTGAGAAAAGTCAAGACTTGCTAGCTTTTCAAAATCAAGATCCAGGATGCCCTGTTTACGGTCTCCTCTGGTATATCTCTTAGCGGCTAGGTTGATTTTGAGTAGGATTCATAGGGTGATATTCTTGAATAGGTCAAATAGGTACGCCAACTTGTCTATCTCTTCTTGGAGATATTTGAAAAGGAGCACGTCTGTTAGCTATTTCCAAATCTTCCTCTGCGATCCCTTGAGCTATTAACTGAGCACGAACACAAATTTATGTTCCTATGTCTTCTTCTTCATCAAGCACTGCATCTATTTCTTGATATTGGTGGTTTGACCTCCTATATCTCCAAGCCAATAATCGCAAGTCAATAATTATATCTTCTTGCTCAAGGTCTAACCAATTAGCATTAGGTTGTAAAACAGGTCCAGCTATATGTTGCAGCACCATATTTATTAATCAAAAAGATTTTCTTTGAACACATTAAGGTGACTTTTTCCAAACAAAAGAGGTAAGTTTGAATCCGGTCCCCAGTGGAGTCACCTAAAATCTATTTGTAAACAGATTTGCACTATAACATATGGATTATTATATTGACTCTTTGCCCAGAAAACACATAGTGAAAATAGGTACCAACAGTTGGTAAAGTTGTAGTTTTTCTATCAACTTACCTCTACGTGTAGAGGGGTAGCTCCCTCATTTGATAAATTATGGATTTTTAGGATATTTGAGAAAGAAATGAAAATAAAGAAAGGTTTGGAAGGATAAGACAATGGGGTTACGAACATTGACTCAACCAACATGTATAAGGTTTAACAATCCCACCAAGACAATAAAAGAACACTTCTTAAATTGTTAAAGTGAGCGTATGTAGTATTAGAAAGAAGAAATGATTTAGGAGATATTCAACATACGTTGAAACATTATCTAGTAATCAATTCCTCCAAGACTAGTTGTTATTCCACATTGCAGATGCAAGATTGTGTAAAGAAAAACATCATCCATCAACATAAGAGGAATGAATAATGTTAAAAGGATATTTGAGATCACACAATCCAAAATGTCTTTTTTTTCTTCACATTGAGTTGTACAACTCTATTTCTCATAACACCTCTTGAAATGTGAAAGCCAAAAAGTCTTTTTCACAAACACCAAGCCTTGTATAAATAGACTTGTTTCCAATAACCAACTTTATAACTACCTTATAACTACTTCTCTTAACTACCCAAAATATTTTATGAAAATAAAAGTGCACTTTAATTAATTTTTATATGGTCTTTTCAAAAGTTCCCTAAATAAAGTGCACTTTACAACTTAATTACAAAAGAGTGACATAAAGTCACTTTCATAGAAAGAGAACTAAAACCTATCATTTTGAAAACTTTGAAAAGTAGACCAATACGATTGATCTCATAAGAAACCATCAGGTTTTATCCTCGCCACCTTTGGTACCATATGAAGATGTTTCTGCTGCTACAAACTATTGTGAAGGAAGAGATGACTTTGTTTTGTATGCTCTGAACAACTTGACTGCGGAGGCTATAAGTTTATTTTTGGGAACAAATACTCCTATCATACGAAGTTTCCATTCTAATTGATCTTTATGGACATCATTCAAATTATGTCGATAATCTGATATATGATCAATGCCAGAATTGACAGCAACAAAGATGAGATTTAATTTATCCATAAGTCCATTGAAAACTTGTTTATTGAATAACTCTGTATTAATCATCTTTTCAAAGTTTCTTTTGATAGCTTGGGATTCCAAAACTAAAAATTTATCTTTCTCAATTACATCAGGATTGATTGCTAATAAATCAGCCTGAATCTTCATCTTCACTTGTTCACAAGTTTCTAAGAGCTTTTCTTGAGCTGCCAACACTTGTCTTATATTTGACAGTTTCCATTCAACTAAACAAAGCCAAGAACTAGATTGGTTTTCTTCAATGTTTGAAAAGACTTTTTCAACAAATAATATCTCATTATCAGTTTTGATCATCTCACTGAGGTCCTTGGATATTCCCTGCCATAACAATTCTTCTTTTTGGATGCCTCTTATATCGTTATCAAGCTCTTCCCTCTTTGTTTCTGCTTCATCATATAGACTCTTTTCTTGCTCAACGAAACTGAATGCTTTTAATTTCATATGTTCAACCCATTTTTTAGTCACCTTTCCATACAACTGATAGTTGCTGACACTTTCAATCATTTCTTTTTCAACATTATTTTCAAGAGAGAAATTAGTGGAGGTAGAGGAAGTATCAAGAGGCAAAGCAGATGTACCTATGATGGCTTTGAGATAGGATGTCAAAACTTGCACCTATTGCTTTAGTTGATCTTTTGTGTGCCTTTCTTTCTCTGTTCTTTTTATTAACTGGGCAGTCGATACTTGAAAGTTTTGCATGTCACCCTCATATGTAGATGGACCAAGATCTATCTTAGTGATGTTAAAATCACTTTCTATAGCCTCATTCAAATTCTTTTCTGAAACAGGTTGTGCAACCTCGACATAGGCATTGCCTGATGAAGAATTCATTGCCATCCTTGATGTAATCTTGAGCTTTTTAGATTTGGGAGACCTTTGCAACAAATTGGAGACTTTATTAAAATCAGGCATGATTAATTGAGCATTGTTCCTTTTTCTTGACAAACTTTGTTGTAACCAGGAAGAAGAAGGATTATGTGAGGATTCTAGAATATTTGTGGAAAGAGGTACTATGTTTGAGGGAAGAATATGTTCACTGAATATGTTCATAGGTGGCGGAAGTATAGATTGTAATGCATGAGGTGAATGAGGTGTTTCATGAGAAGGAGAAACAACAAGAAGTAAAGGAGAGATATTTAAATGCTCATCATTTTGATGGATTATTTTAGGACTTGTGGACTTGTTTTCCTCAACTACTTCTTGTATGGGAGGCAATGCATTATCCTTTATTTTTTTCTTTCCTCTTTTATGTTTTTCATCATTTTCACAAATGCTCTTAGGACCCTTTCTTCTTGATGGATCTTCTCTGTCATCTCCTCCTTGAGTACTCTTATGTGAACCAATGCTTAAGGATGGAGAATGAGAACAAAAGGAAGAAGAAGAAGAATTTGAATGCTTATCTTTTCTACATGATGATAAAGCATTATTACTTGTCGGTTTAGTAGCTGTTGCCTCAATAGCCCTTTTCTTTACCCAATCTTTAGTCTTTTGAATGATATGTGTAGTTCTTATACCCAAATCTTTGATCTCCTCATTAGCCCAATTGATGGGTGGTAAAGACTATGTTTCACTTTTATCAAAATACACAGGGTCAATTAAATCTAAAACATCTTCCTCAATTCCATCTGTATTGCAATCTAATTTGAATTTTTTGATTTGTCGAATGGTCATCCTCATCCAGTCTCATTTACCTACCTCATAATCATTTTCACAATCTTCCCAAAAGTCTTCAAGTTCTGGAAAGTGAGAGTAACCTACACCAAGCCGTAGATTGTCTCTGACATATCCTTTGCTGTCAAAAGGGAATCTCATAGTATAGGCATACAAGCTGATTTTTATCAGACATCTCTCTATGTTTTGAGCATCTGCGGAAGATTTGCAGCTATAATGACTAAGGCCAATGGGAAATAGAACTCCAGGTCTCCTCTTGTCTTTGCATTTCTTATTAAGTGAACCAATTTGCCTGCATAGTTCTATCTATACCATCTTGTCATCTACATATCTAGGTAACTTATATGGATATCCATCAAATCTACCAACTCGCAGATAGGTAAATCTAGGATATTGGATGAAGTAGCTCCCATATATTTTGATTAAACTGGCAGCTTCTGGTGATATCTGGAGCGTAGTATTACCTTGAAGTTCTCTTACTGTCAACATTGTGAAAGCATCATTTACCCTACGGTAGTGCTTGTAACTTTGTTCCAGTTGTAACTGAGGGTAATAATCATAGATCTATGTCATGTTATCATAAGTTCCTTTGGTAGCAAGACCTGGCCATGATTTCATGCATGCAATTGCATAAAATAAGTAAGAGGACATGTAGAAATGTTCATTCAATTAAAAATTGGTCAATAGATAATGCAAATTGCCACTAATAATGCTACCCAAATCAATAAACTAATTTCCTGCACAAATAACATTTACAAAAAGGAACATCCACATTTCAAAATTAGCTTCTTTTTCATCTCCCATCACTCTATGGAGTAGAACAATCATATTGGAAATATCCTCTATGAAACATGATCTGTGAAGGACTTTAGGCAACTGTGATTTTCCTCCTTTCGGTGTATGTAACCAGCGTTTTGCAATGGTGTTGAGACATTGATGTTTCCTTTCATTGAAATATTGATGAGCAAGCCTTTTGTCTATGTTCACAAATTGATCTCTAACAGGTAGCCTGAAAGTAATACCAATTGAAGCACTGTCTAACCTAACAATTATTTTGTCATCAATGGTTCTGATCTCTCTGGTTTCCAGGTTGTAATGCTTCATACATTCTAAAACTAGATCTGTGAATTGAACTGCCACGGGAAAACTGGTTGCATGGGCTAATCCACTGTCGAACAACTTCTGATTCATCGGTGATCTTTTTCATTATTCCATAGTCTCCCAGAAATCTGCCAAACTAATGTGTCCTAGAGAGGTATCTAATATTTCTGGAAGCGTGGATTCAAGTACTGAGAGAAACTCAAACCCCTGATATTTGTATTTCATGATTAAATATTTGCAACAAGTCATGAAAACTTCCTTTATTTATTCTCTTTCAAAGTTTTATGTAGTGTTTTATGAGGTTTTGTTTGATAATTTGCAATTTATTATCTATATGTATGCAATGGATCTCAAGAGGATATTTGAAAAATACATCATTCAAACAAGAAGGCAGTAGGTGTCCATACCTGGGCATCTGCATGAAGCATGAAATTCCTTTGAGTTGGCTTACATCCTACATACAAAGTAGTCATTATTGCATTTCAAGAAAATTATATTTGTCTGCCATGTTTGATCAAACAGTTGATAGGCCTTCTATATGCTTGTTTAGGAAATTATTACTTATGTATTTTTGCATACCCTGCATTCTTTGTATTTCTTGCAACGACATTTACCTGAGGCATTTTATCAAATGGCTCTCATACCTTTCATATACTCCTATGTATAGTGTAATTATCTGTCTAAGCATTGAGCCAATCTGTTAAACAATTCATGTGCATTGGCTGTGATTCTGTATTTTCCATCTATGTCTGCCAGATCATATCAAGTTATATTAACACTTGCACTCATAGGAGGTTCAACAAGTAGGCTAATAGGATCAACTGAAGAGTTTAGAAAATCTTTCAAAATGAATTCACACGAGGCAATTTTCTGAGCATATAATACTCACATATAAAACTTGTCGACTGAATCTTTGAGGTATTTTGTCAAAAAATTTATGTGCTTTGTTAATGCATGTCTGCCAGAGCAAGAATCTACTTTCCATTATGTTTGATAGATGCCCATATCTTGCTACGAGTGGAGGATGCTTGCAAAGTCATGGAGTTTGGCTTCAAGCCAACAAATTGCATATATTTGAAAGCTTTCAAAGAGCCTTCAACAAACCATTCTATACAAACCCAACGATTGTGGCAGTCCATGAAACTATGTTTCTTTGAAGGCATTCTGCCACAAGGAGTTTAACCACCTTGTCTAGGCATCCACGTTTTTGATATATGTCTAACAAATCATTTCCAACTATGAAATCTTCTTCATAATTTTAGCACATGCTGGGAGGATGCCGGTAGAGGTCTTGGAGTCCAATTTTACACCAGTTAGCTACATTTCCTCAAATGTTTCTGAAGCCTTTTCAATAAAACCAGCTCGTTCATATCCTACTGTCATTACAATCCACAAGACACTTTGAGGCGTTTTATCAAATCACCCACGTTTTTTAGCGTTCCCACATTTTGCAATCATGTCTTCTTCTATGATTCTCATCCACCCACATACAAAGAGGATGTCGGCAATGGTTGTGGCGGTTTGGCTTGGTGTCTGCCTTATGAAAATCTCTATTTTATTATGCATTGATGGTGCGGGTAGGGAGGACTAGTCTCCTTTCATAATAGATGCATTATCATCCATGAGAACACATTTCTCTGAGACATTTTGTCAAGTGTTTTACGTGCCTTGCATATGCTTCTACATTTTGCACAGATGTCCACCAGAACATTTCCAATATAATATCCAAGAAAACTCCAAATCCTTATGCCTCCACAATCCAGACGGGGAAGAATACTGGTGGAGTTGAATGCTGACGGAGGTCGCAGAATTTAGCACTACATCTGCAAATTGCTTTTGCTTGAAACTTTCAAAAATCGTTACAACAACTCCATTCTATAAGACTGAAGAGGGCTATGAGTTAGCAATTGCATGGACAAAAGATTTAGGGAGAACACCAATAGGAACAACTGATAGATTCAGAAAATCTTCGCTAATTGCATCCGTTTGAAATCTTCACCATCTTTTCTACAGGTTTCAGCGTTTTCTTGGAAGTTTTAC
Source organism: Cunninghamia lanceolata (assembly GCA_027924645.1). Lineage (NCBI taxonomy): Eukaryota > Viridiplantae > Streptophyta > Pinopsida > Cupressales > Cupressaceae > Cunninghamia > Cunninghamia lanceolata. The sequence goes on along the minus strand of BSBN01001253.1, from coordinate 4,323,406 downwards.
ATAGACAGTCTTTTGATCATATCCCTTTGAGTCATTCTAGCGAGCAGTTAACATGCAATATTGGGGCATGAAGAATGGTGACTGTCAGTTAGAGTCTTTTCTTGATAACTAGATTCTTTCTTTATATAACGTGCTCCAATATTGCATTTGTTTTGAGGCTTTTTTCCAAGCGTTTAATAGTTCCACATTCCTATATACCCATGTACCATTTCATTTTTCTATACACCTGTCGACTTCTTAGAAATTGATGTTGCAGTTATAGTTTTTTAAGGCCACCTTTCCTAGCATGAGTTTAGCATATAATCTGCTTATCAAAACTAAGCCTTAATACCTCTTACATTTATCAACGCCAATGATAATTGCTTGTTATTGTTTTATAGTCCATGTTTATTATCTATGGCATGGATTTAGAAGAGTATAGCCACCAAATGTCTTCGTTCCATCTAAACTCAAAAGATATTTCCTTCATTTTAGGAGATGATCGTGGGTATGGAAACTGCAACAAACTTTTCACCCAAGTAAATAATGAACTTGAAATCTTGGATACCACTTTTTTTTATCCTTCTTGCACTTGTTTCGAAGGAGAACAACATGAAATTTGTGATTTAAACAATAAAAACCAATATTTAACTCCCGGTTGCTGCAAGCAAAAGTGAATTTCTCTTTTTAAAATCATATCTCTGAACTTGTAGAACTATGCCATCGGTAAAAAGCAAAAATGTTCAACTTTGCCAAACTCACAAGTCACGCGCACTTAGTGAAAGGCGGAAATTGACACAAGTTTTGCAAAAAACAAAAGCCAACGCATAATGGACTTTGTGAAAAACAAAAGTTAATGCGGGCTTGGCATAAAATGAAAATGGACGCAAAATAAAGAATTACTAAGTCATGAATTTTTGCCTTGGCATAATATTACTATTAAAGCTTTAATGGAGAGAAATAAGACAAGGATGACGTTATGATAATGAATTATCAACATGATTGGATACATGAAACACAACACTGATGAATTGCTACTAAAAAGATGACCTAGTACAGAGGATAAATTTGCAAAGGATTTAAAAATTGGGTAGAAAGATGGGGTAAATAGTGCCATAGTAGAATTTCCCATAAAATCATCCAAGGCTTCATCTAACATTTTAATATCATCACTAGTATATGTATTATTAATCATGAATTTAGTGAGATCATCCAATATCGAAGGGTATATTCCCATGAGAGTTGTGAAGCTATCAAAGTCACCTATATGGAAAAGAATTTCATATGTGGAGCACATAGAGAGATCAATGTCATGAATGTGTGCTATTTGTTCCAGAACTTGAGGATGTTTATCACTGAATTTAGAGAAATGATCCATGTCTATGATATATGAAAACAATTCTTACAAAGAAGTAGCCTTGATAAATTTCTCCAAATGAATGTAAAATCAGATTTTTGAAAGCTTTTCAAGATCAGTGCAAATGACCGGAGCAAAAACAGCCCAGAATGCTTATTTTTCGATGCTTTTCAAGTGCAAATGAATGAAACCAAGGGTTCTATGAGGATTTTAGTCAAGGGAATAAATTTATATGTCTTATATCAGTCCAAAACATCAATATAATCACTCTCAACACAATCTTGATGCAAATCCAAGATAATGCCAAGTGAAAATATGTCAAAATGAGCACTTTCTTCACCAAAATTCAATGCAAAAGAGCATAACAAAGGGTGTTGTGAGTAAAATGATAATGGAAATAAAATAATATCAATAATAACAGAAAATTGGTGCCAAAATACCCAACACAACATGATCTTAGTGCTTCTTAAGGTAAAACCCTAGTGAAAATATAGCAAAATATGTAATTTTTCATAGTTTTTCAACTCCAAGACCTAGCAAAAGCGGTGTTGTAATGAATTTCAGGAGGTAAAGAAAATAATATCAATCACCTCAATCCACAAAATTGATCACAACACTCTTGGAGTGCAAACTAGGTCAAACCCTAGGGCAAAAATGGTCAAAATGTGTAGTTTTTTGCCAAATTTTCACTACAAGAGCCCGTTAAAAGGATGTTGTGAATATTTTTATGAGGGGAAGAAAATTATTACCCTAATAACATAAAATTAATTCAAAAATATCTTTCACAACACACCTATGATGCAAATTTATGATGTCGATAAGGCCAAAATTAATGAAAATCGTTGTTTTTAAAGCCCTAGGTTTGAGATTTGGGAAAAAAAATGCTATAAAAATAGTTTGAAGTCTTATTTTTAATGTAAATTACATACTCTCATATATAAAAATGATTTTCAAGCTTAATCATGCAAAATTCCCATGCAAATTTAATGAAAATGCACCAAAATTGCTAGTTTTTGTTGAAATTTTCAATACAAAAATTAAATTTGAATACAAATTCACACTAAAATAAAAGAATAAAACCAAATGCAAATTTTAATGAGCCTCTAAAATCAGTAGAAAAATCTTATAAAAGATTTTGCCTACAAACCCTAAATTTTGGAATTACTGGGTTATCTAAAAATTGTCAAAATTTCCAAAAAACCTTAGCAATTAAATTATGAAAATGCAAAGCAACATTTTGAATTTTTGTATTTTTATGTAGTTTATATCATATCTGATGCAAAAATCATGAATTAGGAAAATTTAGGAAGAATTGACACAATTTAGTAAGCCCAACAATGTAATTTTTTTGTATTTTTCCAATTTTTTCATTTTTTTGAAATTTTCTCAATGTAATAAATTAAATGCCTATATGAATGAATGAAATCACACCAAATCTGTAGACAAACACTCAGAAAGTTTAAATTTAAGTTCAAAGACATGGGTTCACCAAAATATTTAGGGTAAAATTGGATTTGTTGATCTTTTGTGGCTTAGATGTTAAAATCCTCCTTTCACCCTAACATTGAAGGATCTAGGGTCGAGTGGCAGGCACTATCATACCCTAGGTCACTTTCTAATAAGGGGAACCTTGGATTAGGGAATTAATTATCAATTTTTCCTTCTCCTATGCTTAATTGACCATTAAAACCTTAATTATGGAAATACAACAACAAATTAATGAATTATGGAAAAAGCTCTTGCAGACGAGAGTAAAATGCTAAATTATAGAATATCTGTTTTAGGGTTCTGAAGTGAAACAGTCAGGGACACAAGAGCGGGTGCCCAAGTCCAAGGTACCTAATTTTTGGGTGAATCTAAACATCCTTCAGACACTGATCAGCCCTGTAACTTCTATTTTCCAGAAACTATCTGTAGAGGACACTGGAGCGAGCGCCCTAGTCCCAGAAGTGCTCCTTTGTCCATCTTTTCTTTAGATCTTGAATCCTTGATGCCTACCACTCCTTACAACTCCACTTTTCCCAAATGTGACACCTATAACATGCAATCACAAGACTTGGTTTGGGGATTGTGGTGTTTAGAGGTTTGCCTCAGTCAAACCCCAGAGGACACTTAAGTCTCTGAACAGCATTGTTAGACAAAGAGGGCATATCCTTGTGAAGCAGAGGCCAAAACCAAAGGAATCAATGATAGAAACATAATGATAAGTCACCTTGTAGTGAATCTCTCATGGAGTAAGGTGCTCTTCATGCCATGAGGAGATTGAAGCTCAAATCTGTAAACATCAACACACAAAACACACAAGTCTGCTCTTGCAACACAATAGAAAGCCTTGAATTACCTTGAGAACACTTGAACATCACAATTGCCATCTAGTTATAAAGGAATACCTACACATGCTTATATATGCATCTACAAGAACTTCTGCCAAGATATTTGAAATTCAAACTTACCATGTCGGTAAAGGGACCTAATAACGGTCACTAACTGACACCCAGAAATTAAGGCTACCTCAAAATAGGGCAGGACTAGGGCGCAGACACCCAAGTCCTCCCCCCCTATTTTAGGTAGGGTACAACTCAAGGGGTCCACCTAGGTCCTTTTTTCTAAGGAACCTAGGTCTCATTCCATTGGGGTGTTAAAATATGAACTAAAATGTCCTAAATGCATGCTAAAGACCTAGGAGCTAAACCTTATGAGGGAAAAGCCCCCAAGGGGAGATTTTCTGTCGTTACAGATATATTTGACACACATTTGTTGTGCCTATCATTTGCTGATGTTGATATGAGTAGAATTGACAGTGGCACAATCAGAAACATGGCGGTATGCTTCTTTGATATCAACATTGAATATAGTGCTTCCAAATTGAGCTCAGGTCTGTCTGTTGAAAACATAATATTTGACAGAGGTAAATACTGGTTTTTCATTTTTGGGGGCCCAGGGCCAACAAATAAAGTTTGAAGGTATGGTTTTTAATATGATAAAGTAGTTACATAGTAGCCCAATGGATTTGGTACATGGTCTACACCCCAGAGATAACTGGAATCTCATAATGCCTACAAGAGGCATGCATCCCTAAACATGAGCCACTGATGGCATCTTCAAATATTGCAAATTTGAAGTGCCTATCTCCTCTCAATGTGTTGACAGAGGTTACGTCAACATACTGCTAAATTTACCCCAGAGCCCATCTTCATTGATTAAAACTTTGCAACTCAGAGGTCATCTTGCAAATCCATATGGTAGAAAGTTTTTTGGTACATATGGTAGTGCTCTTATTTAGTTTCGAGCTTCCCGAATGAGTTCTGATGGGCTATTTAACACTTTTCTGACTGCAAACAAACTAGATTTAGTGTTCTGAAAAGTTGCAAATTTCACAATTCTGAAGGCAACTGAGTTTTTTTTTTGATCTAAGACATCTCCAATTCCATTTTCATCAAAAATGGAGTCCATATGATGCATTATTTGAATGTGTTTATGTTGCAATGAACACGTCCGGCAGGCTAGTTTACGAGGGAGGTCCCAAAAATCTTCTTGCAATGTGAATTTTGAGGAGATGAGTATGTTTTAAATAATGAATTATGGCCCTATGCAAATTTTCATGGCCTCTGGATGCATCGTTTGCTCAGGAGGAGAAATTAACCAATTGTCACTTTTCCTAGATTGCCAAATGCAGATTTTCTTAAAATATTCATGTTTTAATTGGCAAATATAATATCCTAAGTGATAAATGTTTTAATATAAACATTATTATTATAATAATGTTTATACCTTATAAAAAGAAAACAAAGGAATAAAAGCAATTTATGAGCTTAGCGCAGTAGCGCACAAGCTCACATCATTTCTTCTCCCAGGGCTGTGCTACTATGCTATGCTTCTTATGGGCCAATTTTTGCTCAAATTTATTTTGTAGATACTCAAATTTGGTACACCAATGAGGTATTTATGGAGATTTTTACCATACGAGTAGAGATATTGCAGGATAGAGAGTCTTCACGTTTTTGGCTTTGGCACAAATTTTTAAGGTTGTATATGTGCTGCAAATGATATTTTCCACCTCCCAAATGATGTCAAGACTTATTCTCATGTGTTGGGAATACTTTCAATGTTGTTTAAGCCATTTTTGGGTGCCTGCAACCATAAAAACGGCCAAGCATAATTGAAAATGTCCCTCTACAATTCCTCATGCCTCTGCCACTTATAACAAAGGCTTTTGAAGCCATTTTTCTATTGAAAATAATGTTTTTCTATGTGCCTACTATGAAGGAAATCACATTGCACAAGTAATAAACACCCAAAAGCATGGTGGAGATTAAAATGGTTCGAGTAGAGTGCACACAAAGAATGGTTGCAGGGAAACTATTTGATGAAATGCCAAATATTATAGAGGTAAAATTGAAAGGCTCCGAAGGTCAGAATGTCTGGTAGAGTACATTTCTTACTTGCCAGTTGGATTGGTAACCGCCTTGGGATGATATTTTTTACTGTTAAGTGAAAAATAAAGGCCAATAAATGGGTTTTTTCACCCAATAAAAGAGGTTGCATGGGAATAAAGGTAGAGTGGGTAAACATTATGTTGAAATAAGAAAATAGACGAGTGGGAAAAATGAAGATAAAGATGCCAATCATACAGCCAACCAATTATATGACTTGTTTTGGTGATTTCCAAAGCAAAATAATAGTTTCCTGCATAAGTGGCAGTATCAACATTAAGATGGGTTTTCTTCAACGATTCAAATTGATTCAAGGAGACTATTTTCAAGTCAAGATCAAATCATGTGATAGGCATAAGTTCCCATATATTAAATGAAAAGTCAAAAAAAGTAATTAAAAAATTGTAGCGGGAAATCTTGGCCAACATAATTTGCTTCTCTTTATAAGGGAATTGGTATCATTGTAAAAGAGGGATTTTTCTAGGCCTTGGATACATGAAATCCACACATTTGGGAAATGTTTTTTTAGTAGGAGAAGTTGATTGGATTTTGGGTTGTAGAGGTATATCTTGCTATGTAGATGAATAAATTTTTGAATGATATTATTTCTTTCTAGATTAAGTTATATGAGAAACACTAAATGTGTGTTATTTGTAGTTGTCTCCTTGGATATGAGTACTTTTCTTTTGAATGCAGTTGCTAAGGGTCTCTGAATTCATTAGTATACAGTCGCTATATTGTATGCCTAGTTTACTGCATCTGTTCAAGGAATAGATTAAATTGCTCTAGATCAGATATAGGGAAAAGTGTATTGTGTCAAGGGATCAGTGAAGTAGTATTTTAGATAATACTCTTTCTTGGACATATTACTGTAAGACAATAATATTCTCATTATGATTCCTCTAGATATGGAGGTTTTGTATCATAAGGAAGCATTTACACTGTGGGATTTGACTCTGTTGCCTTGATAAAGCACCGATCTAGAGCATATTTTCCCAATGGTCTAGGAAGCCTAAGAATTTTAGAGATAAATCATTTGAATCATTTTATTTTATATTTTTTTTTAGGTTACGTCTTGCATGTTCTTCGATTTCAACTATGAGGATAAATGAGGAGTATTGCTAGTCTGATTTTAATTTTACACATCTTTAATTGCATACATGAGAACATATCTACCTGGTTATAATAAAGAATATATATGATGCTATTGAAGTAAGGGAATACCCCCTAGGTCTAGCAACGGCTTCCTTCTCGCCTATGCGTAGTCCCCACACGGCCATCCACCTTCGCCCAGCTCCCGCCGCCTACTGTGTCCCCTCCACCACCACACTTCCTCACCACCTCCCTCTTCCCTCAGCGCCGACCCCACACCCTTCCCTGCAAGCAGCGCAACCCCAACGTGCCACCCCTGCACCACACCACCTTTAGCAGACCTCTTCCCTCTGCCCCGTCCATTGCAGCCGCCGCTCGGCCTCCACTAGTTTGCCAACCCTGCAGCATGTTTCCAGCCCTTAAACATTTTCTTTTCCTTTGTATTAACAGTATTTTTTAAAAAAAAGTATGTTTAGATCACAAAAGAAATATATGCATATCAATGGACTTCCCTGTTTAATCCTCCAAGAAGCTTCTCCATGGCCTCCATGGCCACCAATGGAATTCTCAAACCCTAACTTGCACATAGATATCAAACACACAAAAGATAGAAGAGAAGAAAAGAAGTGAGAGATTAGGGAAAATGGAATGAAAATGGAATTAGGCAAATTAGGGGAGAGGAAATATTAGAATGAAAATAGGGTTTCCATTTCTTTTCTTTAAAAAAAAAAAAAACTTAAAACTTAGCATTATTCTGACTCAAGACTTCTCTTGTTGTTTTAAGAAAAGATAATTTTCTTTACTGTGAGGAAATTATTTGAGGGGTTTTTGGTTTTATTCCTTTCAAAATCTCTATCTTCCTTATTTGTTTTAAACTTATCTCTTTAGATCTTTTGAATTGTTTTCTAAATTTTAAAATGGTTATTTTGCATTTGGATAATATCTTGTGAATTGTAATTTTTTTTTTGGGTGGAGTCTAGTATTACACCTAATCTGGAACGAAGAAAAGATAATTTTCTTTACTGTGAGGAAATTATTTGAGGGGTTTTTGGTTTTATTCCCTTCAAAATCTCTATCTTCCTTATTTGTTTTAAACTTATCTCTTTAGATCTTTTGAATTGTTTTCTAAATTTTGAAATGGTTATTTTGCATTTGGATAATATCTTGCGAATTGTAATTTTTTTTTGGGTGGAGTCTAGTATTACACCTAATCTAGAATGAAGTTGTTTTCTTTCTTTTTCCCTTAATTTTTAATTCTCCCTTGGTGGAAATTGATCCCCTTGTATAATATCTATTTAATTATTATTTTATAGATTGGGTTATTTTATCATTAAATTTTATGTTGTTAATTATAGTCGATTTTGTTATTATTATTTTATAGGGAGGGTTATTTAGACCCTCCTCCCTCATCCGTTTAATTATCGAGTGAGTTATTAAACGTAATTCCAATATTATATCTAATAATGAACTCGGTTATCAGCTGGAGATAACCGACGCCTTGTCGTTTTAATTTAATTTCTACATTTTACTTTATATCGTTGTTATCGTTTCTAAATTAATTTAATATTTATTTAATCGATTATTTTATTAGTTTTTCCTATTGGTGCTTTATGTAAGACTTGTGCTTTGGTTTTATTTATTTTTACTTATAAAATTTATCTTCTCCTGTTAATGAGTATTTAAAACTTATTTTTGCGTTTAACGGAAACGCGTTATGCTGCCGGAATTTCACTAGATTTTTAAGGTTTATTTATGCGTTGTGCTATTTAATTATAATCCACCATCCCAACTTAATCACGTGCCATCTGGTCATCATAATTAATCACTTGTCATTCCAAGTTTAATTAGGGTTCGTTGCAGGCAAATTCATCATCGCCTAGGAAACTTAGGGTTTAGGTTTATTTAGTTTAACCCTAGAAGCGACACCTTACATGATGCATACCCCCTTGACGGCCTTCACCTTCACAATACATCGACATGTCTATGCCTACATGTATTGCCACCGAGCATGCAGATGCGTGCGAGGGGGCACTTAGGGATAGGTAGAAAATTTTTTGTGGCCTGTGTCGTGACCACATGGCGAATATGGTCATGACAAAGGCGTTTGTGCATCACGTCCGTGCGGGAGATGCGGGCATGACATTTGGTATCAGAGCCCCAGGTTGTTTAGAACACCGAGCTTGTATTAGGTACATTACCTTTTCTGCAACCTTGACTTACTTGTGGTTACCTCATTTTGTAGGATGCCTCCCAGACGAGTTCGGCGAGCGCAGACCCACTGCACTCCACCCACAGAGGTACACACTGATTCATCAGTTTTGGGACCGGGTCAGCCAGATCCACAGGTATAGCCACATCCACAAGTACAGCCACTCCTACAGCCACAGCCAGTTCCTCAGGTACCGCAGGCACCACCAGCCCCACCAGATATGGGACCACAGATTTTACAGGGCTTACAGGCAATCTTAGATAGGCTCCCACCGGTAGTAGTAGAGTTACGTGTAGAGCCCCGTGTAGAGCCACGAGAGGCACCATGTGCGAAGCCTTACGTCAAGCTGCCAGATATAGAGGAGGTTGGTTCGGCCAACAGGGCCTGTAGCAGGAGTCCCACACATCACGCTAGGCATGATGACACAGTGCGAGTAGAGTACTTTGGTCACAGGCCTTATGAGTATCATGCAGATGAGCCTATCAGGGGGCATAGAGATAGAAGAGATCCCGTTAGGGACATACTGAGGTTGAACCCTCCTAAATTCATCGAGACCACAGAGGGAGCTAAGGCAGAGGCCTGGCTTATCAGTTTAGACAGGTGTTTCGCGTTGCATCCTTGCGAGGGCAACACGAAGGCCCGTGTGGCAGTACACTTGTTGCGAGACACAGCAGGTACCTAGTGGCACACTGAGGAGTGCAAGTGTCACCTTTCTTTAGACACCCTCACATGGGAGACCTTCATTAAATGCTTCAATGCACGCTACTTATCAGACCATTACAGACAGCGTCTTATAGACAAGTTCCATGACCTTCAGCAGAGGGGACTTTCAGTGGCTTAGTATGAGGCTAGGTTTATAGAGTTATCTAGATATGCAGAGTATCTCCATGACGAGAAATTCCTGGTGCATAAGTTTATCAGGGGACTGAACCACAGTATAGCAGGGCCTGTTCGGATGGTAGACCCCCAGACTTTGAGTGATGCTGTCGAGAAGGCATATATCGCTGAGGAGATTTAGGGATGAGGGAAGAGTTCTCACCCTTAGTTTCAAGATTGGGGACAGCAGCAGCATCAGTAGAGTTTCCATAGACCATCGCAGCCACCTCACAGAGGAGGATTCAGTTCAACATCATTACCTCCTAGACCCTCACAGCAGCAGCAGTCACAGTAGCAACAGAGTTAGGACACAGCAGAGGTCACATGGGGGACATAATAGAGGTTGGCAGCAGCAGGACCCGCGTAGAGATCAGAGGCAGTAGGGACCACTGCGACACCCGCGAGGTCGCAACAGTCTTATAGGGGCTCACAGGGGTCTACTGGCAGATCAAGACAGCAGTAGTCGGGTAGGACTCAGACTATGTAGGTACAGGTTAGGGGTCCTTGTTATGTTTGTGGTGGAGCTGGACACCTAGCTAGAGAGTGTCCACAGGGTTTTGCAGCAGGGGATAGCCTCGTGCAGGTGGATCTGAGCAGACAGTGGGTGATGTGGCTAGATCCCATTGTATGTTTGCAGTGGTAGATAACTGCCAGGCAGATTTTTAGGTGTCAGTGATTGAGACGTCAAGTATGATTGGGGGTAACCCCATTTCTATTCTCTTTGACTCTGGTGCTACTGATTCATTTATATCTCCATCGTTAGTGGAGCATTGCAGGCTGGTGGCCTCTAGGCAGGGTGATAGGTGGGTAGTTGAGTTGGCTTCAAGAGCCAAACTGACAGTAGATGCCTTAGTCCATGACTGTGAGATTGCTTTGGGACCCTTCACTATAGTATGTGACCTTAGAGTCATGACATTAGGATCTTATGATGTGGTGTTGGGTATGGATTGGCTTGTGGCTCATCGAGCCAAGCTAGATTGTCGCCGAAAGGCGATCAGCTATTTAGATGATCATGGCACATCAATTGAGATTGTGGGCATGCAGAAGCCCACCACAGTGCGTATGATATCCGTTCAGCAGCTTAAGCACTGCATGCGGAAGGGATGTCAGATGTTCTCCATCACAGTGAGTGACAGATCAGATGACGAGCTAAAGGCATCTTTGGATGATCATCCCATCCTTATAGAGTTTGCCGATGTATTCCCAGCAGAGTTACCGGGGATGCCTCCCCAACGTGAGGTAGACTTTCACATAGACTTAGTGCTGGGTGCTGAGCCAGTGTCTCGTGCACCCTACAGGATGACCACACATGAGCTCACTGAGCTCAAGCTACAGTTGGAGGACTTGCTCGAGAAGGGGCACATCCGACCGAGCATTTCACCTTGGGGCGCTCCTGTAATCTTCGTGAAGAAGAAGGATGGGTCTCTTCATTTGTGTATGGACTACAGGTAGTCGAATAAGGTAATGGTGAAGAACCGTTATCCTCTGCCCAGGATTGATGATCTTTTTGACTAGATGCAGGGAGACAGGGTGTTCTCTAAGATAGACCTGAAGTCCAGGTATCATCAATTATGCATCGCAAAGGCAGATATCCATAAGACTGCCTTCCAGACTCATTATGGACACTATGAGTTCATAGTGGTTCCCTTCAGCTTGATGAACGCCCCTGCAGTGTTCATGATTCTCATGAATGGGGTGGTCCGTGCCTATTTAGATCAGTTCATGATCATATTTCTCGATGACATTTTGATCTACTCACGAACCAAGGAGGAGCATGAGGAGCACCTTCGTCAGGTTCTACAGTGCTTGCGAGAGCAAAAACTTTATGGGAATTTGGTGAAGTGTGTATTTTTCAGGACAGAGGTTCAGTATCTGGGGCATATCCTTTCCAGCGATGGGATCTCAGTAGACCCATCGAAGATTAGGGCTATCAGGGATTGGTCAGCACCCACTAGTGTGACAGAGGTCAGGAGTTTTATGGGGTTAGCTGGTTATTACCATCGCTTTGTCAAGGGCTTTTCTTGGATAGTGCACCCCATCACTTCCCTTCAACAGAAAGGGAAGAGCTTCCTTTGGACTAAGCAGTGTGAGAGGGCCTTTGGGGTCCTCAAGGAGCATCTTACCAGCGCTCCTATTTTAGCAGTTCCTGATCCTACAGCAGATTTCATGGTTTGCACGGATGCATCACTCAAGGCATTAGGAGCTGTACTTATGTAGGGTGGTAGAGCAATTGCGTATGAGTCACGAAAGCTTAAGACTCATGAGCTGAACTACCACACGCACGACTTGGAGTTAGTAGCAGTGGTTCATGCTCTAGTCCGTTGGAGGCATTTCTTGTTGGGTCATCACTTTGAGCTCCATTCTGATCATCATAGCCTTCAGTATATCTTTACACAGCTGAATCTGAACGTCCGTCAACGGCGTTGGATGGAGTTCCTATGCGAGTATGACTTTGATGTCCACTACATCAAAGGGAAGGAGAACATGGTTGCTGACGCATTGAGTCGAAGGCGCCACAAGCTCTTGACCTTGACTTTGAGTGTGGACTTGAGGGATCACATTATACAGCATCTGCCATAGGATGGATGGTTTCTTGAGGTGCAGCAGGAGATCGGTTCACAGAGGGCCCTTGTGGGCAAGTTTGCAGGGTATACACTTGACACAGATGGTTTACTTCGTCATCGATAACGCATCTATGTACCCCGCATAGGTGACCTGCGTACTGTAGTGCTTTCAGAGGCTCATAAAGCACCATACGTGGCACATCTGGGGGTGAAGAAGATGCATGCCAATCTACGACAGTTGTACTATTGGGCGTGTATGAGACGAGATATAGCAGAGTTTGTTTCTCGTTGCCTTGAGTGCCAGAGGGTCAAGGCCGAGCATCAACATCCAGCAGATCTCCTATACCCACATGACATACCTGAGTGGAAATGGGACACCATTTCCATGGATTTTATTGTCGGTCTACCTATGTCTTCACACCACAATGATGCCATCATGGTGACAGTCGACAAGTTGACCAAAGTAGTGCATTTCTCACCTGTACACACGACGTACAATGTGTCTGCTATGGCGAAGGTATTCTTGGATGATATTGTGAGTCTACATGGAGTACCCCATCGCATCATCTCTGACAGAGATCCAGTGTTCACTTCAGCATTCTGGAGAGCCTTATAGCAGGCATTGGGCACACAACTCAATTTTAGCTCCGCTTATCATCCCGAGACAGATGGACATACAAAGCGGGTGAATCAGGTATTGGAGGACATGCTTTAGATGTATGTTATGGACCATCAGTCTAGATGGGAGGAGTATCTTTATCTAGTTGAGTTTTCCTACAATAATGGGCATCACAACTCGTTAGGTATGCCTCCCTTTCAGGCTTTATACGGCAGACCATGCAAGACACCATTGAGTTGGGATCGGATTGAAGACAAAGTCACCATTGGTCCAAAGCTAGTTCAGGATATGGAGCAGTAGGCCACACTGATTAGACAGAGGTTGCAGGAGGCACAGGATAGGCAGAAGATGTATGCCGATGCTAAGAGGATTGATCGAAGCTTCTCAGTGGGTGATAGGGTATTCCTTAGAGTGCGGCCACACAAGAGTCCAATCCGTTATGGAAAGGGCTCTAAGCTCGCACCACGGTTCGTAGGACCCTTTGAGATTTTGGAGCAAATAGGACCAATTGCCTATCATTTAGCATTACCACCTAGCCTATCATGTATCCACGATGTCTTTCATGTTTTTGTTTTGAGACATTATATATCTGATGTATCTCACATACTAGATTGAAGTGCTTTACAGGTAGAGGCAAACGGGCAGTTGGCATTGGAGCCAATTCGCATATTGGCTCATCGAACGCTGGGCCTTCGAGGTCGAGAACTGGACTAGGTTAGAGTCCAGTGGGATCGATATGACGAGGTCATGGCAACTTGGGAGGATGCAGCTAGTTTTAGGGCACTCTCTCCTCACCTTTTTGACGACTTCCAGGAGGAAGTTCAGTCTTAGGGGGAGAGGATGTGAGGCTGACTATTTTACCTTCCATATTTTGGTCATTATGCTATTCAGTAGATGACACTATCAGACCTTAGTGACTATGTTTCATTATGCAAACTTGATGTTTTATCTCACTGATTTGATACATGTGATTTGATTCAGTCATATTGGATGATATGTTGCGGTTTGATATATGGGATTTATATTAGATGTTATGTTGTTATGAGATTCTAGTTATTTATGTGATATGAACTATTTGACATGTGATGGAAAACGCAGTTTAATTTGGAGTTATGTATTGATGTTTATTTCGATTGTGTGAAGTTAATTTCAGTTGCTTCAGCTATGACTTTTCATGACAGGACTGACACTTGATCGAGATGTGCAGGTTTTACATTCCCTAGCCACGGGAAATCGGAGGTAGGATTCACACCATGTTATTCCTTGTAAAGCCAATCCATTCCCAAGAGGGATAAGGATCATGTTTGAAATTGAGTGTGGATTTATTGTGCTTGGTTTAATTTAATTTATTTTGGCCTTAGTAACCTTTTTATTTAAAATTGATTAATAATAAGTGTTGTATAATTTTATTTGCATTATACCACTTGCTATTTATATTAAATTTTTTTAGGCCATTTAAATGTGGATTTTTTTACTCCTTCATGAACCCTAGGGTCCCAAAAGTTACCCTAGGTGGTCAACCATGAGTCTAGGGTCAACTTGGACTATCTAACCCTAGTTTTGACTCACCTTAGGTCACCCTAAACCATGGTTGAGTAAAAGTGACGAATTTAGAAAAGAGGGAAGATGGGGGATGGGCCTTGCCTTGGGAAGAACTCATCTCCCATCCCTAAGTTTTGGGAATCATTCCCAAGGAAGACTTGGAAGGTCTCCAAGAGTCCTCCCAAAATCCCAAGTGAGTGGGAGCACCACTCAAGACCCTTGTCTTCTTGAGGTGTGAGTGGGAATCCAACTCACCATTTGTCCCTCTCCCACTTGTGTGGAAGCACAAGTGGATGAGGTGGAGATGGAGGTGGAGTGAGAGGAGGACATTTGTCATCCTCTTACCTTCTCACTCTTACAAGTGGCCTTTGGAGGAGGAAGGGATGGTGACAAATGTCACCTTCCCATTCCCTCAAGGCCAAGTGGATGGCCTATAATAGCTCCTCTTGTAGAGGAGTGGGGGTTCTCCTTTTCTAGCCTTTTTCCTTGCAATTGGGAGTTCTTGCAAATTTTAGTTTCCTTTCTAGTTTGGAGGAGTTAGGGAAGGTTGGAGAAATTCTAAAAGTTGGAAGGCTTGGAGCTCTTCACCAATTCTACTTCCATTGTCAAGGCCTTGAAGGTAGGCCTCTTAACTTGCTTCTTACTTTGCTTATATGATGTTCCATGTTTTGGGTTTTGGTTGTGAGTTGTTGCATTGTGATGTTTGCATTTGATGTTGGGTTGGGTGTTATGGTGAGAGCACCTCCAATGGAGGTAATGCTCAACTTGTACGGGTAGGGGAAAGGAACCTCCTTGAGGTCTCTCCCACGATATGTGTTTATGCCTTGAGGGCTTATTATTATTCGAGGAGGAGATATTTGAATGGCAAGAGTGCCATGCAATTTGTTTGTGATTCTTGTGGATTGTGGTGTTCTAGGATTTTGGCTTGAGGCCAGGAGTCGAGATTTTCTTTTCATTTGGGAGCCCTTTTAAGTTGAGGGGTCCATTCCCTACCCTCACCAAGCTCATTTATATGAGTTAAGTTATGTGTAAAACCTATGGGGATGTTCTGTTTTTGTGTTATTGTGATTATTTTTTTTTGTTGTGGAATTAAACCCTATGTACAATCCCTACCTCCCTAGCTCGAGGGTGACCCTCTTGCGGGTCTATGGTAGGGAGGAGAGCTTTCCTTTTGTAGTGGCTGGTTCTATTTTTTGTGTTGTGCTCATTGCAGGATTAGAGAGACAAAAAGAAAAAAAAAAGTGATTGAAGAGCTTCCCTTGTGTGGTGTCTAGGTGTTTTAATGGTTGTTGGAGCCATGGCCATTGTGGCCTTAATATATATTGCATTTAGTGAAAGTTTAATATGAAACTTGCCATAGAGCTAGCTGTGAATTTGTGTAATATAAACTTCTATTTTATTTTACTTGAAAATGTCAATTTTTCCTAGTTGTAAAGTTGTGGTTTAGATGCTGCTTTTAATTTGATTTGTAACAATTATTCCATCACAAGTCTCATGGAAATAATGCTCTTGTTATTGTGAGATGCTTGAAGTTGCAGTTTTGATATTAGGAAAAATAGATGCATTATTCTATATAAATGTATTAATACAGCCCAATGGAGGAAGCTGAGAATGATTAATTGCTTTCAGTTGAATGTTATTTTGTTATTGATTGTCTTAGAAGTTTATTTGTTATCTATTGTGCACAAATAGGGCTGCTATGTATTTCTATGAAAGTATAGTCTTCTAGTCTACTGTTGTTTAATAATGTTCATGTATGCTATATGGAAATCTTATTGTTATGACAATTTAGTTGGATTCGGAAATGACATGTTGCAACAAAAGTAGGATATTGTCAGTGCTGTGTAGTTACTCCATTTACTGTTACTTCTGTGTATGTTTGTTCTACTAAAAATCCAAAAGTAAATTCAGGATGAATACCTTTTATTAATTTCTAAATACATTAACATTGTGGATAATTGCTTTACTAAAATCCAGAGGTAGATTAAGGTTATATACCTTACATTATTTTCTGTTTACATTTATAACAGTGGGATAATATAAGTAAATAAACTATGGGTTTGAAATAAAACAAAAGTTGTTTTAGATTCAAATATACATATATTTTTCTTTAACTGAAAAGTTGTAAAATAAATTTACTGAGGGAGGGAAAATTTACAGGAAGAAACTATTTACACAGAAACATTATATATAAAATTAAAAAAAATATTTTAAAAAATGAAACAAAAACAACAGTGCTATGGGCGGCGCCGCCGCCCACAGCAACGCTATGAACACAAGGGTGTGGGGGAGGAGGCTTAGCCTCTGCCCACACCCCCAATACTCCCTTACCCCCCCTGCTGAAGCAGCCACGGCTTCCTTCCCACCTGCACGCAGTCCCCACACGACCATCCACCTTCGCCCAACTCCCGCCGTCAGGACCTTGACCTCGCCGCCTGCTGTGTCCCCTCCGCCACCACACTTCCTCACCACCTCCCTCTTCCCTCAGCACCGACCCCACATCCTTCCCTACGAGTAGTGCAACCCCAATGCATCGCCCCTGCACCACGCCACCTTCAGCAGACCTCTTCCCTCCGCCCCATCCATTGCAGCCATCACTCAGCCTCCACTAGTCCGCCAACCCTGTAGCATGTTTCCATCCCTTAAACATTTTCTTTTCCTTTGTATTAACAGTATTTTTTTAAAAAAAGTATGTTTAGATCACAAAAGAAATATATGCATATCAATGGACTTCCCTGTTTAATCCTCTGGGAAGCTTCTCCATGGCCTCCATGGCCACCAATGGAATTCTCAAACCCTAACCTGCACATAGATATCAAACACACAAAAGATAGAAGAGAAGAAAAGAAGTGAGAGATTAGGGCAAATGGAATGAAAATGGGATTAGGCAAATTAGGGGAGAGGAAATATTAGAATGAGAATAGGGTTTCCATTTCTTTTCTTTTAAAAAAAAAAAACTTAAAACTTAGCATTATTCTGACTTAAGACTTCTCTTGTTGTTTTGAGAAAAGATAATTTTCTTTAGTGTGAGGAAATTATTTGAGGGGTTTTTGGTTTTATTCCTTTCAAAATCTCTATCTTCCTTATTTGTTTTAAACTTATCTCTTTAGATTTTTTGAATTGTTTTCTAAATTTTGAAATGGTTATTTTGCATTTGGATAATATCTTGCGAATTGTAATTTTTTTTTGGGTGGAGTCCAGTATTACACCTAATCTAGAACGAAGTTGTTTTATTTCTTTTTCCCTCGATTTTTAATTCTCCCTTGGTAGAAATTGATCCCCTTATATAATATCTATTTAACTATTATTTTACAGGATTGGGTTATTTTATCATTAAATTTTACATTGTTAATTATAGTCGATTTTGTTATTATTATTTTACGGGGAGGGTTATTTAGACCCTCCTCCCTCATCCGTTTAATTATCGAGTGAGTTATTAAACATAATTCCAATATTATATCTAATAATGAACTCAGTTATCAGCTAGAGATAACCAACGCCTTGTCATTTTAATTTAATTTCTATATTTTACTTTATATCATTGTTATCATTTCTAAATTAATTTAATATTTATTTAATCGATTATTTTATTAGTTTTTCCTATTGGTGCTTTATGTAAGACTTGTGCTTTGGTTTTATTTATTTTTACTTATAAAATTTATCTTCTCCTGTTAATGAGTATTTAAAACTTATTTTTGCATTTAACAGAAACGCATTATGCTGCCGGAATTTCACTAGATTTTTAGGGTTTATTTATGCATTGTGTTATTTAATTATAATCCACTATCCCAACTTAATCACATGCCATCTGGTCATCATAATTAATCCCTTGTCGTTCCAAGTTTAATTAGGATTCATTGCAGGCAAATTCATCATCGCCTAGGAAACTTAGGGTTCAGGTTTATTTAGTTTAACCCTAGAAGTGACACCTTACATGACACATATCCCCTTGATGACCTTCACCTTCATGATACGTCGACATGTCTACGCCTATGCGTATTGCCACCGAGCACGCAGATGCGTGCGAGGGGGCACTTAGGGATAGGTAGAAAATTTTTCGTGGCTCGTGTCATGACCACATGGCGAATGTGGTCATGACACAAGCGTTTGTGCGTCACGTCTGCATGGGAGATGCAGGCATGACATCTAGCAGAGCATGAAGTGAAAAGGAGAGCAAACAATTGTCTATTGTTCGTTGGCCACTGACCTGAGAATCCTAATCATAAGAGATGGCAACTTTTTAGGGAAACTCAGACCATCAGTTGAGAACACCAACAGAATGAATGAAATGAATGCATGTCCGAAGTACAACACTCAATAAGGTGCAAAATTCATTAAAAACACAGGTTCACCAAAATATTTAGTGGTAAAAAGAGGAAGATGGGATCTTGGTTTATTTCAAGGGTTTATGTTAAATCCTCCTTTCACCACAACATTCAAGGACATTCAACTAAGTAGAGAACTCTACTACAAATCTCCTATCACTTGGAATAGAGGGGAAGATTGGAATTGTGTGAATTTGTTCTTCAATTAAGGCCAATTATGCTCAAAACCCTAATTTGGTAAAATCATAAACAAATAGACAAATTATGAAAAATGATCACATACAGAGATATCAAATGACAATCAAATACATACCAAATTTCAAAGTTCGGTGTACAAAAAAATTAGGGCCTAATGAGCGAGCACCCTAGTCTAGTGTACCTATTTTTTGTTGGGATCTCTGAAGAATGTCTACAACACAACTATGCTATCACAGAGATTTCATCACATCAGAATCTAGAGGACTAATCAGCAGGTGCCCTAGTCCAAGCCCTAATTTTCTTCTTTACTCTACACTTCTGATAGTCTATAATGTCTCCCTACAACTCCACTTCTTTCACTTATGAAACCTGTAACCTACAATCATAGAAAAGTGGGTTGGGGAATGTGGTGTTTAGAGGCTTGCCTTGGTCAAGCCCTGGAGAGACATTCAAGTCTTCTAAACACCATTTTTAGATAAAGAGTGTGTATCCCTATGGGATAGAGGTAAAAACCAATTGATAAATGATTGAAAACACAAATGAATGTCACCTCGATGGTGTAGATCTCATAGAAGGAAGATGCTTCTTTCATGCCATGAGGAGATGGAGCCAAATCTACATAAACAAACACAATAACAACAAAATACTTCTCTGCAACACAATGAATTCTTTGAATCACTTTTGCATCAAGTCACAAGTTCACAATGTCCATCTCTAGCTTACAAATGAATGCCTAAACATGCTTATATATGTAACTAAACAACTTCCCGCCAAGAAATTCATAATTCAAACTTAAGGCGTCAGCATAGGACCTAATAATGGTCACATAATCGACACATGAAAATAGGTCCTGAACCAAAATAAGGTAGGACTAGGGTATAGACGCCCAAGTCCTCCTCCCCTATTTTAGGTAGGATTCATCATAAGTGCACCTCCTAGGTCCTATTTTCCATAAGACTTCAGGGTTTTCTCATCGGGAGTCATCATTAACATGCAAGATGACCTAAATGCATTCTAAAGGACCCAGGAGCTAAACATTAAGAGGGAAAATCCCCCAAGGGGACATTTTCTAACATATCAATAACAAACATGCCTTAAATCTATACATGCTCCCTCATGGTGAGGAGAGTACAGAGGTCAAGGCCTTTCTAAGTTGGTCACCCAAAAGGCACATGAAAAAGAATACAACTCCTAATGAGAATTTTCTAGGCAGTATTCCCTTTTAGGGCTCTGATAATCCATTTAGCACATAAAGAAATGCCTTGATGATGAATTGATAGTAATCCTAGGCCACTAACATCATGGGGAAGACAACATAATTCCCAAGAAACATGATGAAATCCTTAATGCCCATCATTGAAAGCCCAAAGAAAATCTCTAAGAAGCTTTTCATCTTTTAAATAGGAGGCCCTTGAAGGTACCCAACAAGAAGAGTAATACAGATGATTGGTAGCCAAAATTTTAGAACCAATTTGGAATTTACCAACTAAAGTGAGAGGGTTAGTGATATAAAAGATTAATTTCGTCTTAATCCTAGCAATAACAACTTGCTAGAGGTCAATAAGAGAAGCTTGAAAAGTAAAGGCAATGCCAAGAAAATGAAAGACCTCTCCATCGTTGATACATTTATAGTCATAATTGTCTAACCAACTAGATTTAGGAAGAAAGAACTACCCATAACACTAGGTCTATTAGCATTGAATACTTGAACTAGAGGTTTGGAAAAAAATATTAGAAGACAATGAAGAGCCTACTTGATATTGTTTTCATCCTCAATAACAGTGAGGAAAGAAATATCGACAAAATAACCATTAACTAGTTGGTTAGAAGAATTGGGTAAACCAATACCCTTAACAAACTTTTGAGAGACCACATGGGCCAAAAAATAGCCAAATCCTTGTCGAGAATATGTGTCGTCATTGATGTCAACACTCAGAGTGAGATCAACATTTAGTTTGTGATGTGGCTGATGTGAATGTTCATGTTGATGATATACCAGTGTAGTAATAGAGATGCAGTGATGTTCCTGATGTTCATGGTTGGTTGTTGATGTTCATGGTTAGATGTAATGCCTTGATTAATGTCAAGTAAAGTTGTATTGAGCATGTTTGTGATCTGCATAGATGATTTCATGATGAAATATAAAGATGGGAATTAGAAAAATTAAAATGAATGATGATATATTAAGATGGAAATTAGAAGCTATGCTGAGGATGAGAAGATGTTTCTAATGACCTGTAACATGTTGTATGATCCTTCCTTTTGTTCCTAAGGAAGTATGTGTTGGTATAAGAAGATTTTGACCTCCAGAAGTTGGTGAAGGTTTCTACTACAGGAAGTTGCCTAGGTAGATTACCTGGTAAAATTCTCTGCATTCCTCCACATTTGAAGATATGGTCATGCAGTTTAGAAGTTAAGTTCAGTATGTTGTAAAGATGCTAAATCCAAAGTTTCAGATCATTTTCTCCTCCGCAGTGAAAGTTATAAGTAACAGGGTTCTGATCTATACTCTGGCAATATAAGGTATTAATGAAGGTTGATTGGAATGCTCCACATTCCTTTGCAAGTGAAGGTTTGCTCATGTGGTTTTGTGGACATGATTAGGGATGTTCAATTCACACTAAATTGCAGTTTCAAGTGTTTTAGAGCTTTGCAAGTTCAATTTTCAAATAACAGAGGTGATACAAATGGTTCTAGATGCCTAGTTGTTCTCAGAATACATGTTGATGATGTGTGCCAACTTGTTACTTCTTGGAATGGTAAATTGGCTGATGGAAGATGATCATGATGATCTTGTGATGTTTCCTCTTGCTCCACAAGGTATTTTTTACTCTCTCTGGAACTGGCTGTGGTCTGGAATGATGATGTTGTTGGGTTATACTCTTGCCTGGTTAACTGAGAAATGTTGATGATGTGTACCACAAATTTGTTGTTGTGCGAAGTTCAATGAGTGTTTGGAGATGTGGTATAGGTCCTACCGACTCATCTGGAAGAATAACAAGCAATGTTTATCATTCATGAGTACCTTCAAGAGTGTGACGACTGATGTGTTACAAACTTCATGTGTTCTTGCTTAAGGGTGACCTAATTCAAATTTGTGAAGCGTGTGGATGTTATTCCTTGAAGGATGTGTTGTGATGTTCACAACATGCCCAATTTTACCCTTTAGCAAGATGAGGACCCCTATTGTGGCTTTTGCTTTTGTGTTGGTTTAGTTTTCCTTACTTGGCAGTATAGGTAAAATGTCTGATTCTTGAAATTTGAATTGCATAATGCTTGGTAAAAAATAGTTGTTATCAATGAAGTCTGTGTCAAAAACTAACTAGGGTTGCTTTTTAAAGGATTTGAAAATTCTACGTATTTTAAGAGTTATGCCAATTCTTGTGAAAATTCAATGCTGGGGTATTCTAGTCAACGTGTATCTCATATACATTGTCATTTAAATGTATCTTTTATGTTTATGGTTTGTCGGGTTATCACATACATCATTTTTATGTATCTCGTGTTTGTATCTTTAACAATCCAAAAACATACTTATGCAAGTCTGGACCCGATAGTGTTTTATTGTATATTTTATAATGGTTTGGGTCTGCCGTTGTATTTGTATATATGTTGCATGTATCTATTATACAAATCCAAATAATGCATGAGTGGAGCCGAAAGGGAAAATTCAATTGAGTTTAGAGAATGAAAAGTGAATGGTCATATTTGTATGTATCATTGTATGTATAATCATTTGTATCTAATATACATATACAAACCCCGACGCAAGTAGAAAACTTAAACGCTGTGAACTTTAAATAAGGTCCATGTTTGTATGTTTAAATACATGTATTAAATGTACAAAAAAGGAAATATACATTTACAGACTTAAATTCAAGATTAAATTATGCATAAAGTGCATTTGCACATAACGTGGAGTGGAAAATTCAAACATCACATATGCATGTATAATTGTATGCATGTGATATACAAAAGGTGATACAAATGAATTATATGCAAAGCTAGACCTGAAGGTGATTTCAATTCATTTCATAAACCCGATGGAGTCCGTGTTTGTATGTTTGGCAATTGTATAAGATATACATGAACATATACAAACAAATATACAAAACAAATGAGAGGGAAAATTGTACATGCATAAGATAATGCGTGCATGGTTTTTAGATAGAAAAGGAAAACTTAACATGAAAGGGGGGTCATTAAGTCAAAATGTTTTTAATGACATCATCATTCTTGCATATTAGTGAAAAAGTGCATGTATAAGATATACAAAAAAATGAAAAGTGTAGAAAGGCCAATGTATACAAAATTCAAAATATGCTTTAAATAGTAAAAGTAAAATGCAAACCAAATTTAATATATTAATTGCAACATTTGATGCACATCTACCACAGAAAAACCTAAATTCAAAGAAGTAAAAAGGAAATCCAATTACGATTAATTTCACAATTGCATTCAGAATTAAGTTGTAGGAAATTCCACAGAGCTAAAAACAAACAAAGGTGAATTGGGATTTGGAAATAGTTGCAGTGAGATGGAAAGGTAAACAAATCTTGTCAATGGTATAAGGTCAACATTTGTGATTCAAGTATGTACTTAAAAACTACTTCTTGTGATTAACGGAATACGATTACAATAATTTTTTTATAGTGGTTACAGTAAGGTAACAAAATGGTTTAAAATTAGTTAATTACTATAATGCACTGTGATAATTCGTAAACTTAAACACACTTTAAGGTATCCATATAAAATTTGAAAATTAAAAAGAAGAAACCTAGGGTAAAATAGTAATGGTAAAAATGTATAGTAAAAAAAACCCTAGAAAATGTAAACATGGTTGTTAAAGGATAATGTATTTGACAGGATGCCGCCCAAACGAAAGACAACAGCGAAAGCAGCTGGAAAAGAAACAAAAACAGATGTCAAGAAGAAAGAGGTGGTTAAAGAGGAATTTCCATGCAAAGGATACAATTCACATATGTACCCTACTGGTGGAATGGTGATTGACACCGAAATCAGAGATTTTGATTTGGCTACACTTTTACAAAAGATCAGAGTGCCCGAAGCAACTCTGGCAATAAAGAACATACTGGATGTGGGATTGTATAATGTTGCGGGATTCCCATTAGCAATGGAAGCTAGAGATCTAGTTATTGAATGCATCCAGAGATACGACATGAATTCTAGGAAGGTGGTATACAATGGTGTGGTTTATGCGGATTTATCAGTTGAAGGCATATTCAAGACTTTTGGCTTAAAGATTACCAATGAAATGAGGGAAATAAATGAGCAACAATATGGAGCAATATAAGGGTTTTTCATTAATCACTCGTTCATTCTGCACTCAAGAAGAAACGAAAAGCGGAGCTCTGCAATGAAATTCCTCAAGTTCATCGAAGATCACTTGCAGAAGTCATTACTTCCAGAGATCAATTCAACCTACTCCGTGAAACCGATAGGCGCAAAAGGTATTTTTCATTTTCAAATATCTCACTGCAAATCTCTTGATAATGGGTACTCCAAATATTGTAAAGATTTCTGATAGACCTCGCCTACATTTAAGAAACATCCATACAAATCCTAGGAGGTAGACCCCCTAGGTGCATTTTCCAGTGTTCTGCATGGCATTTTACACACTGAAGATATTAGGGTTTATATACATGCAAACATTGAAGAGTTTGGGGAATTCAAACTAAGAGACTTATACCACAAGTAGTTAATAGATGATTCTTTTGAGATCAAACCTCAGTATAAGAGCATCCGGGAAAAACACTTTGATCAGTTCATTCATTTCCCCTGCTTTGAACAAAATGAATGGGTCCAGTATGTATTGAGTAGGGTACATGACAACTTTCTATGGCTGAACAGACCTTACAAAATCACCAAGGAAGCAATTAGGGCCGTAACTGGTTTACACTCCTCTGGAGGAATACCTATCCTCAAATCTGTCAAAAACAACATTGTAACTGAGGCCACCGGATCAAAATTTGATAAGAGGGCAATGACCATTGAAGATATTACTGACCCGGATATCAAGATGCATCTATGATAATAGGATACAAGATATATCATTCCAGTAGGAAGAATTCAGTATCTGGAACTATAGTATACACGGCCTATGAGATGCTGAGAAAAAATGCAGAATATGATCTCTGTGAACTTCTCTTGAACCAGTTAATGGAAAACATACAAAAGATCAAAAAGGACAAGAAAAACTCTTTCAAATATGGTGCACTAATAGTATGTTTATTTTTCTACTTTATGAATGAGTTGCCCAGATCAAATGGATGGGTATGGCAGAATGACAAACCGGTAGCAGTTCAAATCAAAGACTATTTGCATGGGCTTGGGGATGCTAAAGCAAGAAATACAGCCATGTGGGGATACTTCAAAAACTTTCAGAACATGATGCAATCAAGAGAAAGGATTCCCCAGTCTCTTGTTGAGAAATACAAGGACACAGTCTGCTTTATGGTAGAGACTGATCAGTGCCTAATGGAGGCAGTAGAACCAAGGATAGTCTGGATCATGCCCATGGGGTATGAAGTTGATGAACAAATTGTGGAGCTGCATGTTCAACACATGCTGAGTCAACCTAAAGATCCGAAGGCAGAAAGGTTTGGAACCTTTGAGGAGCTGAGTGTAAAGATCCATTTGGAACTCAGAGAACTAGAGATAAAAAGGAAGGTGAGAAAAGAAGTAGAACATATTGCACAAGGCCTTGGGATCTCAAAGGAGGCACTTGATGCCAACCGGGAAAAGAGACAAAAAGCTGATGAGGAGAAGAAAGAGGCAGAAAAAGGAAGCAAGAAAAGTGCTCTGGTAGAAACTTCCACCCGAACCAAATCTTCAAAGAGACCAGCACCTGTCCCAGCTAAAATCTCAAAACTGGAAGTCCAAGCATCTGGCAAAGGAGTGAAAAGGTCAAAGACAAAAGCCACAAGGGCTTATGCAAGTCAAAGAGATGAAGAAGAAACCGAATCAGATGAGGGGGTAAAGGAAATAAAGAAGCAAAAGAAGAAAGGATCTGGTCAGCCCTCCTCAGACCAAGACAAGGAAGAAATAGCAGAGGAATTTGTTGGAAAGCCCACCCTGTCCCTAGAAAGTGTAATCAAATCAGTCACTGTGGATGGAAACCTTCAACCAATGGCTGAATTCTATGATGATTACAATGAGGCCGACCAAAAGGTCCTGTAGGAAGCTACAATCAGGTATCTGAACATTTACAATAAAGCTTTTATTGAAATTATCTCTCTAATTCCTAAGAGTCTAGAGAAGGAGTTGGAAATGAGAAAGACCAATGCCATGGCAAAAGACCTTGAGATCCGGGAACAGATAGCTATTCAGCTATATCCTTCAATTGATCCCAAGACAATGAACATGGTATTCAAAGACTGCAAGGATGAATTCAGGAGCAAAGCAAGGATGAATCAACTTATGCTTGGTGAGACCGACAAGGTAGCCAAGGACACTGAAGAGATTCTCCGAAAAACCTTCAAAAGATTTAATCTTCCTATCATAGAGGACTTGGGTACTGATCCTACAAATGTTGCAAAAGAAACTCCTAAGAAAATGTCAGAAGAGGTGGGCCCCGAACAGACCAACATTTCCCCTCCGATTTCCCCTACAGTCTCCGAATCTAAAGAAGAAGAAAAATCATAGGAGAAAGAAGCAGAGGTGAAGGAAAAAGAAGGTGACAGTGCAAAGGTTGCGGAAGGATAGAAGACTTTAGCAGAGAAAACCACAACTGCTAGTGGTGGGAATGTAGAAGGAGAGAAAACTCCAAAGGATAGCTCCAAGACTGCAGAAGAGAAGAAACATCTGTCTCTAGCAAGAGACACTGCACAAACTGTCCAAGAATTTCTGAGCAAAGAAACAATGGAGATTGATGAACCGGAGCTTCTACAAGGTCTATTCAATTTTGATTCTCTTTCTTCGGTACAGACAATGAAGATAGCTTCATTTGCAAATGCTAAGGCTAATGAAAAACTCCTAAAGTCTCATATGGAAGACTGTGAGTTGATAGAAGCTGCATCCAAAGTGCTGGAAAAGATCATACCATCTTTTCGAAAGGATCCCATAGCCTCCTCTTCTGGTAATCTCAAAACCTTAGTCAGCAGTGTTAGTACACATTTTGATTCTCTAGAAAAATCAGCTGAAGAAAAGGTCCGGAAGGAGTTTTTGGATAAGAGATTCTTAAAGGTACAAGGATTAATCACTAATGATAGGAGAAATATGAGTATTGGGATAAAGAGCTTAGAAAATGCTCTTAAGGATGGTGGTGAAATATACAAATTTTGTATCTCCTGGTCCAAAGTAATAGTAGAGATTGAGAAGAAAATAACAAAGCAAGAGGATAAACTACTAAGTTTGTCTCAAAGTTTTGATCCTCTCTCTTCCTCCATAGTAAATCAAGAGTGTCAAACTATTGCAATCACAAATGCAATAAAGAATTTTGAGAAGGAAAGGAAGAACATGATCAGCTTGATGGGTGAACTTAGGAGGATCATTGTCCCTAAGTTAGAGGCCATGCATGAGGCCATAAGTGAAGCTCAAATCACAGCCTAGACATATGATCTGATAGATCTAAAAAGGGCAGATGCGTTTGCATTCCTGTTGAGTGGGCATATCTCAATTTTGGACAGGATGAAGTAGAGTTGGGCGACAGAAGTTGTACAGTTGAAGACAACTTTTGCAGACATACTTAAGTGTATGTAAGTATGCCATATGTATATACTTATGCGGCTAAGTATAGTAAATTTTTTGAAAATTTTGGTCTACGGACCCTACCCTTTGCCATTGATGTCAAAGGGGGAGTGAGGAGCAGTGAAAAATGAGGAATCCAACTAAGGGGGAGCTCCGGAAAATGTATATAAAGACAGAGCATCAACCAAGGGGTAGCATAGTGTAAACACTTAGTCATTTTTCACTACGTGTTGCCATCAATGCCAAAGGGGGAGATTGTTGGCAAGAGACACTATATGGAAAAATGATTGTTGTCATTGATGTCAACAAAGTTCATCCCACACATCTGCAGGATATGGTGTGTCTCTCCTGGAAGTCAGAATGAAGATTGTTGAGGTCCAGTAAACAAGAACAGAGCTTATGGCAAGGTCTGACAGACAGGTCCAGATCTCTCAGAGGAAGTATCTTGGTGAAGTACGGATTTGGGAAAGTCAAGAGGACTACCTTGACTAATAGATTCCAAGGATTTAGCCTCCGGTGATGGACAAGGGAAAAGATATGAATAGTTGAGTACCAGATTCCTGAGTGACTGTGAACAGAGGAAGAACTGACTGACAGAACATCAGACTACTTTCCGGATGTGTTACTGATGGTGTTAAAGGTTATGAAGGCATGAATCATGTTTGGCCGACATGATTAATGATTTCTACAAGTATATGCTTGATCCACATTACTTGATGTGTAAGGATTCAGCCGACAGAACAGAGTTTGTGAGAAGATTGACTGTTCTAGGTGCTGACTAGAAAGATAATGAAATCACTTGTGCGGATATATATAAAGGATGGATTTAGTTGTGAGAAGTGTTGTGGTGATATATGTGGTATGTGAAAAATAGTAGAGCAGAGCAGAGGCAGTAAGGAAGGTCTGATATGTGAAAGGAAAGCAGCATAAGAGAAGAGGAAAGATGAAGTATAGCAGATCAGTGTACTGAGCCTAACTAGAACTGAACTCCAGCATATGTGGATGCTTCCAATCAGTTCAAGTATTGTATAACATTCTTTTGTAGACGGTGTGTCTCCTTGTAGGTAGTGTGCCTCCTTTGTGAGCAGTGTGCTCGGGTAGTGAGCCCTAATTGGCAAGTGCCATTTTGTATTTCCTTATTCTTCTAACAGAGAATAATCATTGGGTTAATCACCCCATGGTTTTCTCCCTTAACAGGGTTTCCACATCAAAAATACTGTGTCATGTGTTTTTCCTTTTCATGGTAATGTTTGCTTATTTGAATTAATGTTGCATTAATTAATAAGAAAGTTCAGAAAGAAGAAATAATTAGGATAACTGATTCACCCCCCTCTCAGTTATCAACACATGGTACTCCTCTTGACTTGTCTAGGTCCGCAACTTGTTGAGTTACACCGTCTGAGAGATCCAGACTTGATTGTCAGACCTTGTTGCATGCTCTGTTCTTGTTCACCAGACCAAAACACTCTTCAATCTGACTTCCGGTATAGACATACTATGTGTTGTGGATGTGTGGGATGGACTTTGTTGCCATCAATGACAACACTCATGAAGCCACACAGTGTCTCTTGCCAACAATCTCCCCCTTTGGCATTGATGGCAACACTTAGTGAAAAATGACTAACTGTCGCAGCAAACTCCCCCTTGGCTGATGCTCTATCTTATGCACTATTTTACAAGAGCTCCCCCTTAGCTAGATCCCACATTTTTCAATACTCCTCACTCCCCCTTTGACATCAATGGCAAAGGGTGGAATCTGCACACCAAAATTTACAAAAATCATCCTATAAATGGTCGTATAAGTATATAAACATGTTATACTTACATATACTAAAGGATATCCACAAAGGTGGTCTTCAACTATACAAATTCTGTCACCCAACTCTACTTCATCTTGTCCAAAATTGAAATGTGACCACTCAATAAGAATGCATAAGCTTCTGCCCTTAAGTCTACCGGATCACTGGTCTGGGCTGTGGTCTGAGCATCAGTTAAGGCCTCATGCATGGCCTCTAACTTAGGGATAATTATCCCTCTAAGTTCACTCATCCTACTTATTATATTATTCCTCTCCTTTTAAAGCCTCTTTATTTCATTTATAATGGTGATGGCCTGGCACTCTTGATTCATTATAGATGTGGTGAGGGAATCAAAATTCTGAGATAAACTTGATAGTTTATCTTCTTGTTCTTTCACCTTCTTTTCAATATCCTATGTCACTTTAGACCAGGATAGACAAAATTTATACATTTCTCCACCATCTTTAAGAGCATTTTCTAGGCTCTTTATCCCAATATCTAGGGTCCTCCTGTCACTAGTTATGAGTCCCTGCACTTCAGTGAATCTCTTTCCCAAAAATTCTTTCCAGACTTTTTCTTCTGCCAATTTCTCCAAAGAATCAAAATGGGGGCTAACAGAGTTAACCAGAGATTTCAAGTTACCAGATGGAGAGGCCGAAGAATCCTTTTGGAAGGATGGCATGATCTTATCTAGCACACCATATGCAATCTCTATCAGCTCACAGTCTTCCATGTGAGACTTCAGAAGTTTTTCTTTTGCTTTAGCTTGAGAAAAAGATGTTATCTTCATTGTCTGGACCAGAGAGAGGGAATCAAAATTGAGTGGTACTTGGAATACTTTTGGTTCATCTATCTCCATCATTTCTTTGGTCAAGAAATTCTTTACTGCTTTTGCAGTGTCTCTTGCTGGAGACTGAGTCTTCTTTCCTTTTGCAGCCTTAGAACTATCATCAGAGATCTTCTTTGTTTGTTCTTCTTCTCTTCCTTTTACCTCCTCTTCTTGACTTAATTTAACCTCTTTTCTTCCTTCTCTTTCAGTTCCTAAGTCTGCAGGGGGATCCAGAGGAGAAATGTTAACTTCTTCATGGACTTCCTCTTCCAAAACAGAGGAATCCAATTCCTTAGACTTCTCCTCATCTATCTCTTTGGACTCTTCTACATTTTTCTCAGTAGATTCTTCTTTCAATGCACTTAATCCTTTGACATCCATGGTAGAAGGTTCTTCATCTATTTCCTCTATAATAGGAAGATTGAATCTCTCAAAGGCATTCCAAAGGATGTCTTCTATTTCTTTTGCCACCTGATCAGTCTCTCCAAGCATAAGTTTGTTCATTCTTGCTTTGCTCCAGAACTCATCCTTGTAGTCCTTAAAGATCATGGTCATTTGTTTTGGAGTAATGGAAGGATAGAGCTGAATTGCAATATGTTCCTGGATCTCTAAATCCTTTTCCTTGGGATTCTCTTTTCTGAGTTCAAGTACCTTCTCTAGAATTTTGGGAATTAGAGAAATGATTTCAATGAATGCTTTATTGTAAATGTTTAGGTACCTGACTGTAGCATCTTCTAAGATCCTCTTGTCAGAATCACTATATTCATCATAAAATTCTATGACTGGTTGCAGGTTCCCATCCACTGTGACTACCTTGATAACATCATCAATAGAAAGAGTGGGCCTTTCAACAAATTCTAACGCCCCTTCTTCTTTGTTTTTACCAGTAGAGGATTCCTCAGAAGTTTTCTTCTTCTTCTTCATTTTCTTAACTTCCTCATTAGACTCTTTTTCTTCATCATCCTTTTGGCTTATGTAAGCCCTTGTGGCTTTTGCTTTTGTTCTCTTTTCTTCCTTTCTGGATGTCTTGGCTTTCGGTTTTGAGGCTCTTGAGCTCTTAGAGGTGGCAGGTGCAGAGCTCTTTGAGGATCTAGTTCGGGAGGAGGTTTGCACCGGAACACTTTCTTTTTCTATTTCTTGTTTCTCTTTCTTAGCTCTTTCTATTTTCTCTTTGTTTACATCAACTGTCTCTTTTGATATGCCATATCTCTTGGTGATTTCCTCTACTTCCCTTCTAACTTTCCTTTTTTATTTTTGGTTGTCTTAGTTCAACATGAATCTTTACACTTAATTCTTCAAAGGTTCCAAACCTTTCTACCTCAGGGTCCTTAGGCTGACTCAGCAAGTGTTGGATATGCAGCTCCAAGATTTTCTCATCAACCTCATATCCCATTGGCATAATCCAGATTGTTCTGGGCTCAACTGCCTCCATTAGGCATTGATCAGTGTCTACCATGAAGCATATTGTATCCTTATATTTTTCAACTATTGTTTGAGGAATTCTTTCTCTGGCCTACATCATACCTTGGAAGTTCTTAAAATATCCCCAAAGTGTTGTGCTTTGAGTCTTGGCATCACCAAGCCCATACATGTAGTCTCTGATTTGTATGGAAACTGGTCTGTCATTTTTCCATACCCAACCACTTGATCCGGGTAGCTCATTCATATAGTAAAAGAACAAACACAGTATTAAGCCACCATACTTGAATGAGTTCTTCTTATCCTTCTTGATCTTCTGCAAGTTCTCTAACAGTTGGTTCAGAAGAAGATCATAGGTCATAATCAATATTTTCCCTTAGCATCTGATATGTAGTATATATTGTAGTTCCAGACACAGAGTTCTCCTTACTGGAATGATAATTTTATAACCAATTATCATGGAGGCAAATTTGATATCTAAATCTGTGATATCTTCTATTGTCATTGCTCTTTTGTCAAACTTTGATCCGGTAGCTTCACTTACTGTCTGGTTTTTGATAGATTTGAGTGCATGCAACCCACCAGATGAGTGCAATCCAGTTACTGCCCTAATGGCATATTTTTTATCTTGAAGGGCTTCATCAACCACATGAAGTTGTCATGTATTCTGCTAAGAACATACCAGACCCATTCATCTTCTGTAAAATAGGGAAAATGGATGCAATGTCCAAAATGCTTATCCCAGAGGGCCTTGTATTGAGGTTTGAGTTCAAAAATTTCATCTATTAACTGTTTATGATAGATATCCATTAGCTTTGATTCTCCAAATTCCACAATATTGGTGTGGATGTACACCCTAACATCTTCTACGTGCAGAACCTCATGTGGAATGCTAGAAAAGGTGCCTAAGGGATCAACTTCTAGGGATTTGTAGGGGTGTTTCTTGAACTTTGGGCATGGCCTATCAGTAATCTTAACAACCATTGGAGTAGCCATCTTTGCAAAAGATTCAGAGAGAGATATTCAGAAATGGAAATACCTTTTTACGCTTCTAGGGTTCACAATATGAGCTGGAAAAGATTGCTAGTTGAATCGGATTCTGCGGTTGATCTTTGAGAAGGTTGTAGCAGTCTTGATGCAGAGCTCTTCCTCTCTTCTTCTTGAATGCAAATGTGCAAATGATGAATAAAAGAACCCTTTTATCTTTGCACAAACCCTAAGTTCCTATTGCAATAAATGCACAACTTAAGTTATTCTGGTTGCCTTGTTTTGAGAGAGATCTTTCTGATTCACTGAGATGCACTTAGAACCATTTTTACTGATAATTGACAATGTATCTCCTTTCCTCCAATCACGCCATTTATCCACAGATCCAAATATTTCAATTTTGAATCATACCAGATCTAATTGTGAAGATCTTGCTTTTACCGGATGGCTGTCAAACTAGATCAATCTTGGATGCTTAAACTCTTGCAAAACTCATGCAGATCTTTCATATTTTTACCGAGGGTTATTTAGATATTTCTCTGAGAACCCTTTAATCTGCAACATTCCATGTGCCAAATTTTAGGCACCAATTGACTGGTTGGGGGAATTTACTTTCCTTTGTAACTCCCCCTGAGCCAGAGCTCATCTGTTTAGTTTCTGGAAGAAATATCAGCACCAGATTCTGGTGTGGATCCATCCCCAACATTTTCTGTACTTTTCTTCACCCAAATCTTGTTCATCTCCCTTTGAACTTCATCCGCATTCACTTTTCCTTTTCCTTTGTCTTGATTTTGATTATGATGCATCAGACCCTTTTTATCCTGATTCTTACTTCTACAGAATTTAGCAATATGACTGGATCTATTGCAATTGTAGCAGACAATATTTCTTTGCATATTTGATTGATATCTTCTTTATTTGCATTGATTAGCCATATGTCCCATTCTATTGCAAGAAAAGCATCTTCCATTGAATGAATTGTTTATTTGCATATTTCTGCATTCATGAGATTTATGGCCATACCTTTTGCAGTTGAAACACTTTTTGAAGAAGGATGAATTAGTCTAATTCATTCTTCTTCTACATTGAGTTGCTTTATGACCGAAGTTGTTGCAATTGTAGCAGTATCCATTGAAGGATGGATATCTTTGAGCATTTGGTTGCCTTACTAGAGGTCTTCTAAGCCTGTTTCTTTGATTTCCTGATCCAGAGCTCTTCTAACCGGATCCAAAGCTTTGACCTTTCTCATAACCCAAACCACGCTTGTCATCTACCCTCTTTTGGCTTTCAAGAAGAACTTCAAGTTGAGCTGAGCTTATCTTGAGTTTTTCTTTGTATTCATTTGTTGTTTGAAGATATTGTTTAAGAGTGTCTATCTGATTCTCAAGTTGTTCTTCATTATCTCTAGCTTCTTCAAGATCAGATTCTAGATGCCTGATTATTCTGTCCATTTTGTGGCAGTCCTTTGACTTCTCCTTGAAAGATTGTTTTAGATTATCTTCAATTTTTCTTTTCTATTCAATTTATTAGGTGAATCTCATAACCCCTGATTCCATTTCATGCCTTACCATAATGACTTCTTTTGATAGCTTCTCACATAGCTTGTTTTTCTCATTCAGATCTTCATTAGTATCATTGGCTTCACTTTGACTTGCTAATTGTTGAAGAAGTGCCTTTCTCTTTTTCACAGAGATACTCAGTTTTTCTTTTAGCTCATTTATGAAATCATCAGCTTGTTTGAGTCTTCCTCTCAAGTTGTTGACTTCAGAGTGAGATTGCTCAAGATCATCTAAGGAAGACTAAAGTTGTTCCTTCATACCATACATATCCATTCAGATTCCAAGATCTTCCTCAAGTTGTTAGGTTGTGTTTAGAGGAACTTAGCTCTGATACCAATTGTTGGAAACAAGGTAGATAACTGAGAGGGGGGGTGAATCAATTATCTTAAATATCTTAACTTTGTTTTCTTCTTTAATATTAATGCAGCATCAAAACATAAGAGCATACATAATCATGAGGGAAGAAATAAAATCAACACACATAGCACAAGGATTTTTATGTGGAAAACCCTATTAAGGGAAAAACTACGTGGTGACTAACCCAAGATTGTATTCTATATTAAAAGAATAAGAAGTACAAAATGGCACTTGCCAATTAGGGCTCACTGCCCAAGCACACTACTCACAAGAGGCACACTGCCTACAAGAGACTCACTATCTACAAAGTTTATAGAAGGTAACCAGGTATTTGAACTGATGAGAGGTGTAGACACCAAAAATTGGATTGCTCTGCAAACCAATTTCCCGTACCTCTACACTAATCCACTCTCCCCATCTGCATATCCCTGGTGATCAATTAATTCACCTAATTAATCCATTTAATCTTACAACCCTATCCTATTAATTGAATGAATATTCCTAATATTTATTTAGTTGATTTATCTATTTCCCTAATCCCTGTTAATTAGATAAATCATGTTTATTTGATTAACCTAGGCTTAAGTTAATTAAGATAATACTTAATTAACCTTGCTTACCTCATCATCCACTCACTGAATTTAAAATTCAGTTGTCCCCCACTATCCTCCACTCACTGAATTTAAAATTCAATTGTCCCCCACTATCCTCCACTCACTGAATTTAAAATTTAGTTGTCCCCCATTATCCTCCACTCTTCCCAAAAATGAATTATTAATTCATCCACTATCCTCCACTCTTCCCAAAATGAGAATTATTAATTCATCCACTAGGAATAAAAGATTCACTTTAATTCCTAGCCCTTGATCTCATCAACTAAATCCTTACCCTCCTTCCTCATCTCCAAAATTCTATAAATTGGACCCCTCTCTAGGCCATTAGGGAGAGACCTCTTCATGCATCAGACCTCTGCCCAAATCTCTCCATAATCTCCTCATCTCATCAAACCTCTACCAAAATTACTCTAATCATTCCCCATCTCCATCCAAATCAAGCATCAAACCACTTGTCTCTCATCTACATTGTGTTGACGGTCTTGAGCAATCCACATCTCGCATCATTTGGGTAACATTTGAGGAGCTCTCTTGGGTGCAACTCCTTCCCTCCTGGATCCGTGAGTTCATTTATGAAGGTATAATCGTGTATTTTTGCATTAGATTACATTGTTTCGATCTCATTGATTACAAGAGGCATCCACATATGTTGAGGTTTAGTTCCGGTTAGGCTCAATATATTGATCTACTGCACTTCATTCTTCATCTGCTTTAGTGCTAATGTTTTGTCACATACCGGACTTGTATTGCTACTTCCACACTTATCTCTACCTTTGCTCGTACATTATCACACCATACACACACCTTCATACTGAAATCCATCTGGTATATATATCCGCACCAAGGATTTCAACATCTTTCTAGTTGGCAACCAGAATACTCAAGATATTTACAAAACACTAATCTATTGGCTGAATCCATGCTTAATATGTGATGCATATCAAAAACATAGACATAGAAGTCATCAATCATGTCGTCCAACCATGTATGATCCCTCAAATAGCTTGATCACCATCAAATTCTCATCCGGATTAAAGTCTGATGCTCTGCCGGTCAGTTCTTCCTCAGTCTACTCTGCCTGTCAGGAACCCAACACTTAGATGCTCATATATTTTCACTCATTCATCACCGGAGGCTTAATCTCTGGAATGTAGTAGTCATGGTACTCCTCTTGACTTGTCCAAGTTCACAACTTGTTGAGTTACACCATCTAAGAGATCCGGACCTGATTGTCAGACCTTGCTGCATGCTCTATTCTTGTTCACCAGACCAAAACACTCTTCAATCTAACTTCTGGTATAGACATACTATGTGCTGTGGATGTGTGGGATGGACTTTGTTGCCATCAATGACAACACTCATGAAGCCACATAGTGTCTCTTGCCAACAACCTCTTATGGAGATTTATAAAATGCAACAAGAGACCCTTCATCATCAAGCATAACTCGCAAGACATGCCGCTCTAACTAAACAAAACCAACAACAACCTCCTAGCATATCACAAATACCCACACCAATCGCAATTAGAATATTGGCTACCCCATCACGAGACAGTTTTCTACCAAATTACAATCTGGGAAACACTTATGTAGCCATGCAACAAGGGTCACAACAAACACCACCCCTAATAGCATCAACCCTCTGTATCACTAATCTAAACACACACTCAACTACAACATTCCCAAAACATCAACACAAATAGCATCTTACCACCACAACACTCCCAGAATATCAACACAAACATCATGACTCATCCACAACACTCCCAAAACATCAACACAAACTATGCCCCTCCACCACAATGATCATCAATACTCAATCTCAACTATTTCAATCAACCCCAACCATCTCAAAACCCATCTACTTATGTCCCTCCACCAGAACGATCATCCATGCTCAATCTCTCCAAAACTTATCTCAATAACCCTCAACATTCTCAAATCCAAACATCCTATGGCTATACTCCACCATCACAACTAAACCCAACAAACTTTAACTTTCCTCCATAGAATCCTTTTTTCACACCACCTCAACAATATCAATGAAAAAACTCTTTCGTCATCCCTCCGCAACAATCACAGAGCCAACATTCTTACCTCACACCACCTCCACATGTGCAGAACCAAAACAACCAAACCCAACCTAATCCAAATCAATCATACAACACATATGACCCAAACCAATCGTACGACCTATATAACATCGATTCCTATGGTTTCAAATACAATCTTCCCTATAGGCAACAACAACCACCCTTGGTGCAATAGGAGATTCTTCCAACACCACCAACAACTATGGAGCTTAAACTTGTCGAGGTACAACAACAAGTAGTTGATCTTACATTTGTTCATACTAAGAAACCTTTGAGGAGGTTTGTCCTTATCAATTTGATCGGTCATTGCAAATGATCCCTTTTCCTCCCAACTTCACTATACCCAAATTGGATAAATACAAGGGAAGAGGAGACCCAAAAGACCACCTTAGAGAATTATATCTCACTTGTTTAGAGGTTGCACATAATGACACATATCTCATGCGTCTCTTCCCTCGTAGTCTTGGAGGTCAATCTATAGAATGGTTCTCGCATCTACCTACAGGTATCAAATCTTTTAACAAGCTTTCAGAAAAATTTGCCACCCATTTCTCATACAACATAGAACATGAGGTCTCTATGACTGACTTATTTAACAACAAACAGAAAATTGGGGAAACTCTTATCTCCTTCCTTCAAAGATGGAGACACCTGGCTAGCAAATTCCCATTCAAAATACCTAAAAAATAGCTTGTTACTATATTTGTGCAGAACCTTAACCAATAATTGAGTTTTCATTTTCAAATACTAAGTGATACAACCTTCAACGAGATTACCTATAAAGTCATCAGCATCAAAAAAACCCTCATCGCTAAAAGCGTGGTCAAGATCTTCAAAGACAATAAAGATAATCCTCCCCAACAACAATCAAGTGATAAGCCCAAATATTAGAACAAAAACCAAAATGTGGCCAATGATGGTGTGGTAGATTCCAAACATGTTCAAACACTACAAACACCCCTTAATCTTTCATCCAAACAAAACCAACCTCTGCCTCAACAACGACAACAAGAAAACTAAAACCAACAACATCAACAAGAGTAGCCTCCCCAAGATTACCCTCCAAGGCATAAGTTTACTCCCTTGGGAGAGCCTATAGAGTCGATTCTAAAGAAACTTGTGCAAAATGGACTTGTCACGCTACCAGATGCTCCCCCATATGGCAAACCTCCTTATAAACCCACACGGTACAAAGACAACGAATATTGTGAATACCATAGGACCAAAGGACACATAACCATATCAAGCATGAAACTCAAGCACATGATCCAAAACCTTATTGATAGAGGTGAAGTCACTTTCAATGCACCTCCTACTCAAAACACCAACAAAGATCTCAACATGTACAAGGAGCCATTCCCTAACCATGGTCAACGTCAAAATCCTGACAAAGGTAAAGGCATTAACAAAGCCTCAACTTCCTATGACTCTATTGTAGGTCATTTTGAAGAAAGTCGTGTGTCTACCCTCACTATTAAAGGTAAATCTATGGATTGCGCCATCACAACTCATCGTGGTCGTGTTACCCTTCGTGGACCTACACCAAGTCTCCTAACCCAATCTGATTACAATCTTATAGATCATCTAGGGAAAACCCCTTCTATTTTGGACCTTCTACGATCATCTCCCGCACATAAAGCTGTGCTAGAAAAAGCTCTACAAGAGTCTTCTATTCCTAACAACATAGTGGTCACAAATTTCCAAGCTATAATAGGTAACGTTGCCTCACCATACAATGTGGTCTTTTCTGAAAAAGACCTCCCATCCCACGATCCATGTCATAATGATGCACTTCATATTGAAGTCTTCATCCATAAACGAAAGATCAAATGCATACTTATAGATGGTGGTGTTGGTCTCAATATCTGTTCTCTCAAGTTACTTAAACAATTGGGATACTTTGAGGATCATGTCAACATTGATCAAAGCATTACAATCAAGAGGTATGATGATGTTGAATGTCATTTAGAAGGTGTTATCCACTTGCCTATACTAGTAGGCCCCATCATGCTTGAAACTAGGTGCCAAGTCCTTAACATTGAGCTACCTTATAACATTATCTTAGGACGTCCATGGATCCATGCCATGAAAGTTGTTCCCTCCACATACCATCAGTCTCTCAAATTTCCATTTAATGGTACAGAGATCACTATCCTAGGAGACCCTAATCCCTTTGAATTATGTCATACCTTGCAAGGTAGTTATAAGAATAGCAACCAAGTGCCAAATAATGACAAAGCCTATGAATCCCCATTGTACGTCGACCCTGAAAATCTGAAAAAATCTTCTAAAGTTCAAACCAATCCTAATCCTATTCCTGAAATCACAACTCACATCCGTGATATAGGCTTTGGTGAATATGATATCTTAAAATTTTGTTGTGTAGAGCGGATGCCCTTATCACCAAAATCCTACGGCCAATCACCCATAGCTAAAGTGACTAAGAAAGTGGCTATCCCCCCACTAGCATCTCTAACCCAATTCCAAGAGGGAAAATTATTGGTAGAGGAAACTATTGAAGACATCTCATCTTGGCTCTACAAAGAGAAAGAACCAGTCATCATACTAGTCAAACAATATGGCAATGGCCTAAGAATTGTCAAAAACATGGGTTATAAAGGCAAAGGTGGCCTTGGGAAAGATAATCAAGGCGACATAGAACCTGTTATTGTGAAGAAGAAGCTAGACAAGAAGGGTTAGGATTCGATAGAAAGGTACCACGCGCCTTGGACATCAAGAGTATTCTCGACGAGGTAGCACAAACTTCTCTCGCAGATTCAACGTCTAAAGAGGATATCATTGATGACTCTTATCTCCATATGTCTGACCTATTCATTGAATCCTCCAAATTTATGCTATCATCCGTCTCCTTAACATCCACCACCAGCAACCAGATTGTAACACTTGTCTACCCTGAACTTATCGATTGGGACCAACAAGGGTCCCTCATTCTAGATATTTTTTAGAATGACGAAGCTATTGCAGAGTTCATGGGACTCTAGGATGGTATCCCTCTTGGCAATCACAAAGCTATTTTGTAATGGAACTAGAGCAAGCTACTTATTTTGGTGAGAATACCAAATCCTCCGATCGCAAAAGTAAAAATAAAGAAAGATCTCTAGGTGAAAACTACACTGTGGCACCTCCTGACCAGAAAATAGTAAAAACAAAGGACATATCTAAAGGTGAAAACCCAATTGTGACACTTGAGGATGGAGGATTTGAACTTCCCCTACCATCTAAGTATAAAGAGAAATCATCTCTCCTAGTGGAAGATTCTACAGAGATAAATCTTGGCACAGAGCAAAATCCTAAGACCACATTCCTTGCAGCATCATTATCAGAACAAGAGCACAATAATCTTACCAACTTCTTCTTATAGCGAACCATTAACTTTGCATGGACTTATGCTGATATGCCAGGGGTAGACCCTTCACTAAGAGTTCACTATCTCACAGTTGATCCAAAAGCTAAACCGGTCAAACAGAAGCTAAGAAAGATGCACCCATAGATCACTCTCTTGGTGAAAGTTGAAATACAGAAGTTACTAGATGCAAAGTTTATCAAGCCTATTGATTATCCAAAATGGGTCTCAAACATTGTAGCTATGGCCAAACCAAATGGGGGCATCCGTATGTGTTACGACTTCAGAGATCTCAACAAAGCATGTCCAAAAGATGACTTTCCATTGTCAAACATTGATCTCATAGTAGACTTGACTACTGTTCATTAAATGTTTTCTCTCATGGATGGATTTTTTGGCTACAATCATATAATGATAGTGGAAGAAGATCAACATAAAACTACTTTTACTTGTCCTTGGGGTACCTATTGTCAGTGTGTCATGCCATTTGGTCTAAAGAATGCAGGTGCAACCTATCAAAGAGCAATGACAATGATATTCCACGATCTCTTTCATCACATCATGGAGGACTATGTTAATGATATACTAGCAAAATCTTCTAGAGCCAATCACATACAAGTTATAAGCCAAATCTTTGACAAACTCAAAAAATATCAAGTAATACTCAATCCAAAGAAGTGTGTCTTCGGGGTAACCTCAGGAAAGTTGTTGGGATACATCGTATCTCATAGAGGCATTGAAGTAGATAGATCAAAAGTCAATGCTATAGTGGAGATGCCTCCACCAAAGAATCAAAAGGCATTAAGGAGCCTTCAAGGAAG
Organism: Cunninghamia lanceolata; assembly: GCA_027924645.1. Taxonomy (NCBI): domain Eukaryota; kingdom Viridiplantae; phylum Streptophyta; class Pinopsida; order Cupressales; family Cupressaceae; genus Cunninghamia; species Cunninghamia lanceolata. Next base: position 4,281,662 of record BSBN01001253.1, on the reverse strand, counting down.
GTTATAATCCATTAGGTGGTTTATCTCACAGCTAGCGAATAAATGTCAACCATTTCAACACTTGCTCTGAAAGGATGTCTCATTTTGATGGGATGCTAAGTGTCAAGTAGCATTTGATCAACTCAAAGATAGCTACACCTCCTGTCTTGGTACCACTAGTCGCCGATAGGCCTTTGATCTTGTATATCTCAATTACAACTGCAACCCTAGGGGCTCCTCTAGCATAGCATGATGAGTCAAGAAAAGAGCATGCAATCTATTAAATTAGTTAAACCTTGGTGGGTTATGAACTCAATTATTCACATATGGAAAGAGCTTGTTTAGCCTTAGTGTTTTCTTCCCAAAAGTTGCACCATTACATGCTAAACCAACACACAAATCTAATAGACAAAATTGATCCAATAAAGTATCTACTAGCAAAAGTAGCTCTCATAGGAAAACTAGCTAAATAGGTCATGATCCTTAGTGAGTTTTGTTGGCCCATGATTGTCGTTAAACCAAAAGGTTGACCTATCAATTTCTAATACAAGCGCCAGAGTTAATGAATCCATAGGAGGCAGTTAGTCCATGTCACGAATGACACATGGAGCATTGACCATTTGCCAACAACCTCCCCCTAGCATTACTCGGGGGGATTTGAACCCATGACCTTTCACTCTGATACCAATTGTTGGGCCATGATTACCGTTAAACCAAAAGGTCGACCTGTCAATTTCTGATACAAGCACTAGAGTTAATGAATCCACGGGAGGCAGTTAGTCCATGTCACAGATCCCATGGGGAGCATTGACCATTTGCCAACAAATTTGACATTGAGTATGTGGATCGTAAAGCAATCAAGGGACAAGCCCTAGCAGATCAAATAGCAGAAGCACCCATGATAGATGTACATCCTATGGTATCTAACTTTCTAGATGAAAATTTCTTTAATCTCTCTAGCTCAGTAATGTGGAGATTATATTTTGATGGTTCCTACACACAACATGGATCATGGGCCGACATCTTGTTTATCACACCACAAAATGACTATATACCAAAGTCATATCAGCTTGCATTTCCTTGCACCAACAACATAGCTAAGTATGAAGCACTCCTCATAGTTCTACATATAGCAGTCCAATGGGAAATCAAAGAACTACAGGTATATGGAGACTCACAACTAGTCATCCGACAAGTCACAGATGAGTACCAAACAAAGGATGAAAAGTTGGTCCCTTACAAGCAACTAGTGGATGCCTACAAACCACACTTTTCTAGCATCACTTTTGAGAAAATTCAAAGAGAACATAACAAAGTTGCAGATTCTATGGTTTCTATGGGGCTGCTAATAGACATGCCCGCAAACACACAGAAATGTGAATTCTTGATCGAGTAATTATTGATACCAGTCGTTAATGTTCCAACTACTAAAATCATTTGTGAACTTGTTGGGCCCAATTCCCCATGGTATGAAGATATCTATGACTACCTTAAACACGATACCTTTCCCTTTGATCTATCTACCACACAATGCAAAACCTTTATCTATCGATCCTCCCATTACACCATTCTGGGTGATACACTATATTGTCGAAGTCTCAATGGTATCCTCTTAGGATGTCTTAATGTGGAAGAAGTTGATGCTACCTTACAAGACATACATAAAGGTGTCTGTGGTGCACATTCTACTAGTCCTAACCTCGCTAAGAAGATACTTTGAACATGGTATTACTAGCCTACCATAGAACAAAATGCTTTACAATTTGCTAAGAAGTGTCTACAATGCCAGCAGCATGGAGACTTGATTCACGCACTAGCTCATGAACTACAACCTATGACAACTCCATGGCCTTTTTCACAATGGTGTCTCAACCTCATAGGAAAAATCCATCCATCTTCATCCAATGGCCATAAATGTATCATAACCACCACTAAGTACTTCATGAAGTGGGTTGAAGCAATTCCCATGACTTATATCGCCAACAAGCAAATAGCCAAGTTTATCCTTAACTACCTCATTTGTTGGTATGGTATCCCACAAGCCATTGTCACTGATAATGAGAGACCATTCAAGAACCAAGATGTCCATGCCTTATGCACAAAATACAATATCCAACATCATTTTTTGACTCCCTACTATCCATAGAGTAACAACCAAGCCGAGGCTTCCAACAAAACCATTATGAAAATCCTCAAGAAAATGGTCAATGAAGTTGGTCGTGATTGGCACTTGCAACTCAATCCCGCCCTATGGGCCTACTACACTAGTATCAGAACACCAAATGGTGCAACACCTTATGCTTTGGTCTATGGCTTTAAATCCATTCTACCTATAGAGGTCGAGATCCCATCCCTCAGATTATCTCTACAACACCAGATTGATGGAGAGGAGTATCGCACTTCCAGATTAGCTGAGCTAAAACTAATAGATGAAAGGCACCTTGTAGTGTTTAATCATCTTCATGTCTATCAAAACTGCCTTCGACGCAACTATAATAAAAAGATCAAAGAAAGACGGTTTCAAGTTGGTGACCTTGTCTTAAAGGAAAATCAGAGAAATCAAGCAGATCAAGAAAAGAAGGGCAAGTTTGAGCCTAATTGGTTAGGACCCTTAGTTATCACAGTAGCATATGGATCTAGAGCTTATACTTTAGCAACACTTGAAGGCATTCCTCTATATGTACCACTCAATAGTGTTCATCTCAAGAAGTTCTTTGCTTGATCCTCAGAGTATCCATGTCAAAGAATAAATAAAAAACAAAAATAAAAACACAAAAATAATTCATCCTCTAGTAAAAACCTGGTAAGCAGGTGCCTTGGATGAGTACCATAGTGAAAACCTGGAAAACAGGCGCTGTGTAGAGTCAACATCCATCATCTATCAAGTCTTGTTCATTCCATGTCCATTTCATAATAAATCATCATCCATCCATCCATAATAAAACCATTGACCTTTTTACATTTCCAATTCCCATCTAGAATAGCATGGAAATTTGTCAAATGTTCATCATTATCCTATGTCAAGTTATCCATGTCAATCATTAGCTTATCCTATGTCAAGTTATCCAAATGATCATCATTGTTATCCTATGTCAAGTTATCCATGTCAATCATTATCATTATCCTATGTCAAGTTATCCAAATGATCATCATCGTTATCCCATATCAAGTTATCCATGTCAATAGTTAGCTTATCTAATCTCGAAGTTATCCATGTCAATAGTCAACTTATCCTATGTCAAGCTATTCATGTCATTGTTAGTTATCATATGTCAGTCATCCCCAATAACATCTCTACCGGAATGGGGGCAACTCTTTCCTTAACCTAGGTCTAGGAATGGATCTTTGTTTGCGGTTGATCAACCTTCAAAAAAAAACAAAAACACACTTCAACCATCCCAAACAAAACCCAAAACTACATATCATCTCATCTCAATCTTAAGGTACCTTGATCCCATGGATATGGGTATGTAGGCAGTCTGGAATATGAAGGAAGTATCCAGTACTTAGGTACATAAGATATCATCTCCCCTCACTTCATTCAATCCTACTGAAGCTCAAACACCTTGACCCACATCATCAAAAACACCTAGAACTACATATTATCATATTCATCTTTCATCGTAATGTATGTGCCTTGATCCTGTGGATATATACATCCATATGTACATAAAAAGTACATCATGGCTATCAAGAGCTAGCAATATACATCAGATGCACACAGGCATCAATCAAAATATATAATGTCCATCATGAGACAAAAATGATACAACATATACAAAAGACATACTCCAATGGGAGCTAGTGTGTGGAGCTCCCCACCTGCTGCGAACTCTATGTGGCAACGGTCCCCTGCTAGTCCTCCTCCATGTGGCTGTAGTGGTGGTTCCCTTGTAGACACCCAAATTTGTCCCAAAAATTGTCCATGTCTTGCAACACCTAGTCAAAAACCTTGTTAGAGACATCATGTAGCATTTTGATCTAAATCCCACTCCTAAATCCCCCTTATCCCATTAGCTAATTAATTAAATAAATTCTATTTATTTAATTAATTTCCCATCATAATCCCATTTATCCTTCCATAGTCAATTAATTAAATAAATTATATTTATTTAATTTATTTCCACTTTTCCTCATCTAAATTAATTAAATAAATTAAACATTTATTTAATTAATGTATTCCACATTATTCCTTTCCAAAAATGGAAAATTCAATATTTGTCTCTATCTCCACATTTGTCTCCATGTAAGGTGGAAGTCACTTGTCTCTATCTCCACATTTGCCTCCTTGTCAAGTGGAAGACCATTTGACACTTGTCACATGACTATAATTCCCTTAAGGAGTGGGAATAACTAATCAATCCTAGTCATCCACATCGTTCAATTAGCCTTTTAATCTCAACCATTCGTTTCAACCAAACCTCTCCTTTAAATCAACCCTCTCCCAAGCCATTAGGGGCATCTATTATTCAAGTATCCTCATTCTGTCAAAATCACTCTTGAATCTATCACATTCATCTCCATCTATCATCATTCATCTATAAATCTCCATCTTAGTGTTATACTGCAGAATTGAGCAATCAACATATCAAATCATTGAATCAATCAAACCATCTTGCATCTATTTGAGGTTTCATTGTCTTGCAGGTTAAGTTTTGTCGCATGTTTTAAAAGTTATTTCCTTAGCACCTGATCGCCACCAATCTCTACATTTAGGTCGCAGTCTTAGGTTGTAAAGGTACATTACGACCAAGAAAATATTTTCCTATCATAAACAAGTCAACTGGTCAACCGTTAGTCAACCTGGTTTTCATCTACATGCCAAAGGAGGCTAATTTTTTCTTTTGATTATAAATTTCACATATGGAGGCCAAATCACACAAACAAGGACTCATCGAAAAGATGAGAGGACGAACTAAGTATTGGAGAAGAATTATCAGCTGACTGCATTATTTTCTAGCCTTTTTTATCAGTCAAAGTCAAACTTGCTTTTAAACTTTGATTGAGCATATCTTGAGCATTCCTTATTAGATTTTGACAAAAAAAATTTAAAAGTGCATAGAATGTCCTGAAGAATCTATTTATGCAATCCATTCTTCTATATCAGATCATCTTCATTAGTTTTTATCAAATTCTTCATTTTTCGCATATCACTTTCATGTGCAAGTTTACTTGGTCATTTTTTGATTTTGTGACTTGTAGATGAATCAAAGGAGCTGGAGCAGTGTTTAGATCAGCCACAACAACAATTTGGAAAGCAATTCTATCAGGTGCACTCGTTCTAATATTTCATTTCTTAATCATTGTTTGCAAACACATTTGGATTTTAGAGCTAAAAACAAACAACTTGCTTTGCAATCACATCAAAAATTGGCCTAAAACGAACAAGTGTCTTCCATCACATTTGGATTTGGATCTAAAAAGAACAAGTGCTTGAATTGTCTTCCACACATTTTATTTCTAAGGGTCAATTAACAACTGCGAGTGTGAATCAAGTGACAACTCACTTGGTTTGCTTTTGTTTGCCCTACCTAGGAGGCCTGCTTGGAGACACACTACTCCAAGAGACAACCTCAACTGAGGCTGAATAGAAAGACACCCTCATTGGAAGTTGTACATCTTATCACTCTTGGCTAAGTCCCAAAGAACTTTATACCTTTGGGAAGTGAAGGTGAAGGGTGGGTTACCCCTTTCTCCCAGCTGTGTGGTAGGATTTCACTTTCAATTCCTTAGTCAACCTTGTGCAATCTAGCCTAAGACCTAATTGGCCATACCCACTTGACTAGACATTAGGCTTGTTGATGTGTTTTCAAGTGCTTGCTTAATAATAATCACATTTCACTTTTAAAGTCAAAAAATTGCTTATGTGTCTTGTGTGAGTGATTCATGTGTGTATATGCCTAATCATTTGTTTAAACATTGCCAAATCAAGATATAAACATTAAACACATAAACAAGTCATCCTACACATCATATCCAACTCATCTTCATCCACATCATCCAATCTTGTCATTCCACATCATATCCTAATCATACTATCCAAATCAGTTTCACCCTAAACATATCCTAGTCACATCCATACACATTCCTAATCATTACACATCATCCAATTATTCCAAGCTAAATCATCCTAATCACTTATTTCATCCAATCACCATCATCCTAGTCACCTTCATCCTAATCATCAAATCATCATCCAAACAATCCACATCATCATCGAATCATAACCAAGCACTTGCCAAAAAAGGAATTAAGACTTAAACACTTGTGTGACAACATGCCAACATTAGAAGACCTAGCATCCAAATTCCAAAACCTCCTCCAAAAACTTTACCAAGAACCAGAACCCCTAAACCAAGGAATCATTCAAGAACTACAAGGCATTATCCAACAACTTCAATCTCAAGAAAGTCAATCACCTCAAATGCAACATCTCATAGTCCAAGCCCAACACCTCATAGCCACTTGTCAATCACAAACCCAACAAGCACATCATCCTCTATCCATTCACTATCAACAACCAATGCCACCTCAACCTTACATGTCATCACCCTCAATTTCACACCAACCATTACCCTATGCAATCCCTCCACCACAACACCATCAACCAATTCAACAATTTCAACCATCACATCAACACATTCACCGACATCAATAACAAGTCATATCACAACAACAAGCCCAAACACCATCCCAACTTTAACAAATCCCATATCAATCCTATGTGTCATTCATCCAACCTAATCTATCCACATCAACTTGTGCCATATCAACCAATCAACCAATGCCACCTCAACCTTACATGTCATCCCCATCCATTTCATATCAACCTCATTCATCCACATGTCATGTTACCCCTTCAACAACCTATTACACCCCTTCCAATGTTAACCCTCATCCATATCAACCCATATCACAACAACCATTATCCTATGCAAACCTTCCATCATCATCACATCAACACATTCACCACCAGCAACAACAAGTCCAAACACCATCCCAAATTCAACAAATCCCATATCAATCCTATGTGTCATTCATCCAACCTAATCCATCCACATCAACCTATGCCATATCAACCAATCAACCTCCACCTCAACATTATCCAATTTCTCATTCTAACATTCCAACACATCACCAAACCAATCCACTAGGCAACCAAGTGTCCTCACAAAAAGCATCGTTGATAGACCTAAGTCCACCATTGCAATAAGAAGCACATGCAAGTCCAAATGGCCCCTTGTACATAAACCAAATGAGTCCAAGTTATCCTATGCAAGACTTAATTACCTTTGACAAGGAAGATACCAATCTAGAGTGGCCTCCACCATCCAATCACATGCCAGCACATGAGTCAATTAGTCCTATCCCAACACCACCATGTGATCCTACCCCTAGTCCATTGGTCCATCAACCTTCATTACCTTCATTCCCATGTTCCATTAATCCTCCACCACAAGATCCCTTAGACATAACTATACAACAATTGGTCCAAGCAAATTTGATTGAGCTTCCACTGATAAAATCCTTTGAAGAAATCCACTTTAAACCCCCTTGGTATAAAGATGATGCATATTGTGCATACCATAGGGTTAAGGGTCATACGACAACCAATTGTGCCAAACTTAAGAGATTCATCAAAAACCTCATAAATTGTGGTAAGATTAATCCCAATCCAAATCCTAATCCATTTAATCTAATTATCCCTCAACCTAATCATAATCCTCAACCTACAACTCCATCCACCCTTATTGTCCATCCACTATATTGTCCTTTCACACATGCACTTGTAAAGGATGTGATCCATTGGCTACTAGATAGGAACAACTTATCCCCATGTCAAAAATCTATTCAAGATCCCTCCATTAACATGCCTATCCCTCCAAGTCCATCATGTGACCCACAAGCCATCAAGCCTATTCACAAACTTCCTATAATGAACCCAAGTCAAGACCCATCATACCTTCACATTGTTGACAATCAAGAGCTTGGCGAGCCTATCCAAGAGTCTACCACTTCCACTTCCATTCAAGCAACCCAAGAGGTATGTCAAGGGTTTAATCCTAAGCATGTGGAAACATTAACCCCTAGTCTAAGTCAAGGACAAATCCCTTCCATCCAACCCATCCATAATATATACCTTTTCCAAGATCAAGATAATATTCATAATGATGAACCTATCCATAACATTTACCTTCTTTATGATCAAGATGATACCTATGAAGAATCTATCCATGAAAACCTTGATCCTATCCATAATCCTATATCTATCCATGAGCAAGATATCCAAATTGCTCCTAGTCATCCGGCATCTAGCCCTATCCATAATAAGCAAACATCCACTTGGCATGATGAGACACTTGTCCCCCAAGAAAGCATAGAAGATCAAACAAATAACTTGGATCTTAGTGAACACAATGCTAATAAATCTCCTAATGATCCTTCCACATCCACCATCGATTCCACTTCAAGTCCACCATCATATCCACTTGGTCTTACCACCCTTATACATGAGTGTTCTTCATTAGGACAACAATGACCTTTATCCACTTCACCTTATCCATCCAATAATGAACTCAAGTCTAATGTTTAATGCACACCAAGTCTTATAGTCCATCGCATACTCTGAAACATGAACTACCAAGGTAAAGGCCTAGGCCTTTACGAACAAGGTATTTTGGAGCCAAACCATGTCTATGTCCTTCCAAGCTCATATGGCCTTGGATACACACCCGAAGGACAACACTCTAAAGATGTTTTTACTTCCTCCATGCCTCCTAAGTCCCTTTTCCATTGCACATCCTATCATATACCTAAAAATATTTTGTCATTCCACCTCCATTATCCTACAAATGTCAAAAGCATGTGACCATACACCTTCCACCATCTAATTTACCTCCACTACTTCCAACTCCTACTATTCCTCCATCCACTTTACCTCCACTACTTCCAACTCCTAATATTCCTCCATCCAATTTGCCTCCCCTTCTACCAACATTTAATTATCCACTTATCCATAAATTCCCTAAAAATCCTAATCATGACCAACAAATGCACATATTGTCTAAACATAAAGCTTCCACTCATTCCACCAACCCTACTTCCATCATGTCCATGGGATTCAAAAGTAAAAATCTAGATGCCTCTAACTATAAAGCCAAAAACCCTACGAAAAATCCTAAGGATCCTAATGCCTTAGAGCACAAATGCAAAGAATTGAAGCATAATCCATCCAAAAATCTATTCAAACCGATACCTTCACAATAAAAGGCCAAAACTAAAATAGTTTGGGTCCCTAAGCAAAAAGAAAGCAAGTCAAATGGGGTATTCACCTCTCAAAAATCCCAACCATCCCCTTCCATCCAAAAATGCCATTCCATACAAAAGTTTGAACTTCCTAAATACCACAAGCAAAGAAAAAATCATAAAAATACTAAGTCCACGAGGGTCCCTAAATCACTCAATCACCCATCTCCTAAGCAAACATCTCCATTGCTTCCTACACCACCATCCACTCAAAAGCTTCAATGTTTATCACGGTGTGTGCAACCGTTGGTCATGGTTCCCTTCCATTCCACAACAATTCCACATACCTCCATCTCCCCATCCTTCATTCATTATCCTACATATCTTCCCCATTACCTTCCTATGGTCCATGCTTTTGCATAAGCCTTCCCTCCATCCATCCTTTTTCGCATAAACTTTTCATCCACTTTTGCATAAATCTTACATAATCCACATCATAATCCACTGTCTTCCCTCCATAATCCATAGCCTAATCCACTATCCACCTACTTCATCTCCCTTTCATGCAATCCCCTACACCAACATCGATGAGCATAATGACATTTGACATGGTCGATGCGATGACATTCATCCAATGGGACTATTACCTTTCATGAAACTAGACACTTGAGTCCCTCCTATCCATTACCATGGTGAAAACCTGGCAAACACGTGCCATGTGTTATTGTCATCCCATCTAAAAAAAAAAGGAAAAAAAGAAGGAAAAAAAAGAAAAAATAAAAAAAGTAAAGAGAAATCCCTTCATCCAACGATAAAAACCTAGTAAACAGGTGTCTTGTATAAGTACCATGATGAAAACCTGGCAAATAGGCGTCATGTGTAGGTTGATCTTCTATGTCACTTACACTTGGGGGCACATTGTCTCATCCAAATTATCATCCCATCATATCCAAATACCATCCTACAATCCTTATCCATTACACCCATATACCTATCCTATCGAGTCCATCCATCTACCTTCCTCTTTTGATCTTGATAAAGATTGGGGGCAAAATGTTGAAATATGCTTGAATATCTCTTGATATACTTCATCCCTTCCAAACAAGATTATCCATCATGTCATCCTTTTGTCATATGCTTTGTCATGTTAAAATTCTAAGTATTTTACCTAGAATCGAGCATGTTATTCCTATGCAACATAGTCTTTGGAAATCACATCCTAGCTCCATTATGAGGCATACATCCATCCAATATAGCATATCATTGTATCTATCCATTTATCATGAGCTTTCCATTCCATTATGGCCTATCCTCTTATCCATCCTTCTATCATGAGCCTTCCATCCCATTTACTAACACCCATCCTTTTATCCATCCATCCTACCTTCATCCTTGCATCTAGACTTGGTTTTTCCTTGTCATTGGTGTCTAGCACAAAGGCTACCTAAATTGTAAATCCATTGACATTCCAAAATGTTTCAAAAATCTAAAATAAAAATAAAAAACATGTCAAAAATCCCAAAATCCAAAATATTCCCAAAAATCAAATATTCTTCAAAAATAAAAATTAAAAAATTAAAAACATGTCAAAAATTTTAAAAAATCAAATATTCAACAAAAATCAAAGCAATAAAATCCCATCACATCATCACATCAAAATCAATCACATCACTTCAAATTCTTCAAAAAAATCCAATCAATCCATTCACAACAATCCATCATCATCAAAATCAAATCACATCAATCTCAAATTCAATCAACTCATTAAACCAAATCATATTCGCTCACATCAATCAATTCTTCAATCACTTCTTTAAATCAATCTCCATCAAATTCATCATCCAATCAATCCCATCAATCCGATCAATCCATCAACCTTCATCATTACCATCAATAAAACATAAAATCAGAACTACATCTCATCTTTATCGTTAAGTGCCTTGATCCCGTGGATATAGGGTATTTAAGCAATCTAGGATATGAAGGAAGTACCCATATTCAGGCATAGGCAATAGACCATTTCCATCTTCTATCCTTCTTCTAATCTTCACCAATTATCATCTTCATCCATCTCTCATTTCTTCTATCATCTATCTCCCACATCATCAATAAACATCTAAAATCCAATCAATCCAATCAATTCATCCAATCCAAATCAAATCATCATCAATCTTCTTCAAATCACTTTTTCTAGTCAATCCAATTCATCAATTTAATCATCACTCTTATCAAATCACTTCTTCTAATCCATTCATCGATCAACCAAATCAATTATTCAAATCAATCATCACTTCATCATTCAAACTAATTCTTCTTCCTTTCATCATCAAATCGATCAAAGCAATGATCCAAATGCAAGCTCATCCTCAATCCATACCAATCAAGTCAACTTATCCAAGCACATCAATGGTTTTGATCCTAATCTTGTCGTAAACCAAATCAATCAATCATCATCATCATCATCATCATCATCAATGGGATATATCATTCCCATATCCTTGTGTTGATCTAGGGATATATCTTTCCTCCCAATGACAACACTATCATCATCATCATCATCAATCAATCAATCAGTTGATCATTGGTTTATAGCTTGATAGGAGCAATAACTTGTTTGTTTTTGAATCATTTGTGCATGATTGCTTGCTTGCTTGTGTTATCATTTTATCTTGCATTTGTATCAAATCCGTATCATTCCAGCTAATATTCATATCTTGTGTATGTTGGAATAACTTTTTGCATTATCCTTTGCATCTAAGGTCATATCATACCTTTTGTGCATTAGGAATTTAATGCTCTAAGTTTACTTCCTCATATGTTAGACAAGGTTGTATTATGCTGGGGCATGAGACACATTGTCACCTTGGTCCTTATACCTTGGTGCATAACATCTAGTGCTAAATCAAACATCATGGTTGCTCACTTTCATTGCAGCATAACGCATCATCATTTCTTCTATCCATCCCCTTATCTTTCTTCCTTGACCAATTCCTTTCATTTTGAGAGCCTACCCATGTTTGTCCAACTCGTCTATCCTCTTGAGGGGGCATCATCACCCTATCTTTACATCATCCTCATCCTACCTTTCCATCATCATCCATTTTCCTCTATCCATACCTTAGCTTCTTTGAAATGATGTTACTCGACATAAATGTTATCATCTCAAACATCATCTCAAAGAGGGGCAAAATGTAGACACCCAAATTTGTCCCAAAAATTGTCCATGTCTTGATACACCTAGTCAAAAACCTTATTAGAGACATCATGTAGCATTTTGTCCTAAATCCCACTTATTCCATTAGCTATTTATTTAATTAATTTCCCACCATAATCCCATTTATCCTTCCATAGTCAATTAATTAAATAAATTATAATTATTTAATTAATTTCCACTTTTCCTCATCGAAATTAATTAAATAAATTAAAAGGTATTCCACATCATTCCTTTCCAAAAATAGAAAATTCCATATTTGTCTCTATCTCCCCATTTATCTCCATGTAAGGTGGAAGTCACTTGTCTCTATCTCCACATTTGCCTCCTTGTAAAGTGGAAGACTATTTGACACTTGTCACATGACTACAATTCCCTTAAGGAGTGGGAATAACTAATCAATCCTAGCCGTCCACATCATTCAATTAGCCTTTTAATCTCAACCATCAATTTGAACTAAACCTCTCCTTTAAATCAACCCTCTCCAAAGCAATTAGGGGCATATATTCTTCAAGTATCCTCATTTTGTCAAAATCACTCTTAAATCTATCATATTCATCTCCATTTATCATCATTCATCTATCATCCTCATATCATTGTTATGCTGCAGAAGTGAGCACCCAACATTCCTCCAACAATCATCCTTCAAAATCTTACATGCTCATGCGAGGTGGAGAAGAGCAGCAATGGAGATAAATCAAGCATAGCATGGAGATCAGTTTGCATTTACATTTGTTATTTTGATTTTCATGTTGTCTTGTGCTTCATTGTGCAATTGTTAGGGTTTGATCATTATTGTTTATTCATTTACCCTGATTTGCAATTTTACCCTAACTACACCCCTAACTGATGATGTTGATCTCCCCGTCCTGTGTGACAAGGAGGCCCCTGACCTGCTCCGCTCTCAGAAGCTAGGCTCCCACTGACTTGCTGGTACCACGCCAAAATAGAGACCTCTGTAATACTCGGCCTCTAGCCACTGTGAACAGCTCTCCCTGAACTCAGGTGAGCTCGCTAAATAATGTCATCTGATCTGCACCCACTGTGCGACGTGTAGTATCTCTCTCACCTCACCCTTGCCAGGGTGGCCTCTGCAGTCAACCGTAGTTGTACTTCTATGTCTCGCTCTACTGTCAACTGGGCAATATGCCCACCATCTGTTAGTGGTGGTGGTGGTGGCACTGCCTGTGCCACCGTCAATGCTGCCTGTGTCGTTGTTGCTGCCTGTGCACGTAGCTGGACCTGAGCCTGAGCCTGTCTGGCCTCAACCTGGGCCACATCTCTATCTCTCCACATTTGAACCATCCTTAGCTCCAAGCAAGTCCTCCTCGCTATCTCCTCCTGCAGTAGCTGTTGTGCTTGTTGTAGTGGTGTCTCTACTGGCAATATAACCTGTTGTCCTCTAGCCTTAGCCATCTGAACATCCTCCTGGTTGTCATCACCCCCAACCTGTCTCTGTGTTGCAGCTTGCTGTGGGACCTATCTCTAAGCCCTTGCCTCTACTCCCCCAACTACAACCTCCTACACGACACCAACGACTCTAGGTCTAGTCAATCTAACTAGCCTGTGTGTCTTCCAGTAGGAATCATAAGCTGGAAGTGTGCCCGAGTTTGCACCCCCTATAATCCAATCCCATATAACTAGGACAAGTCCCCCTAAATCTGCTAAAGCTGTCTCAAGTGAAAGCTTTGGCCCCCAGTCATCCACCTCCCTTCGGGTCCGCACATAAATAGCCTTGCGTATGGGCAATCCCTGTAGCAAACCAAACTGCCTCAATACCCTCTCTAGAAGATATCTCTCTATAGTGTCTATGCATTTGCCAAACAAGTATCTCAGCTGCCGGCAATATACCAGCTCTTCGTGATCATCATCCCATGACTCACACTCTCTCCAAGGTCGCCAAACAAAGATATCCATCTCATCTAGCTGCCTCCACCTGTAGCTCATTGAACCCATCTGCCAGTGTGTAATAACACCCTCATACAAGAAAGCATAAGGCTTGCCATGCTCTTGGCGACGCTGAGTGATAGGCCTAATCATGAGGATATGCTCCCAAGCCCATACCTGTAATAGTATAACACCTGCTGACAAACTGCTCCTTGATCTATATACACAGTCATGTAAATCGTGATAAAGCTAACCCAACACATACGATCCCCATGCATATTGGATCCCATGTGTAAACATCCTTGATAGAATTGTGCCCCATCCAACAGATAAACCTCTAGAGTGCCTATCTGAACATAAGAAACCTCTAATTAGTGAAACAACAATCCATCGAATTCAGTCACAGAGCCACCTCACTTGAGCCCAACAGATCTCACGATCCTATACACCTAGGTCATCTGTTGCAAACACCTCTCTCATGCCTGCCTCTTCCCGCTCCATGTCATAATAAACTCTATCGCCCTGAATAGGAATTCGTAGGATGCGCTGAACATCCTCTAGCGTCATTGTAACCTTGCCTGTCATAAAGTGGAATAATGAGGTCTCGCTATGGTATCACTCCACAACCGCTGTCAAAAGTGCTAGATTTGCCCTAATAGGCATCAGATGGGTAACGTGCCACAATCCCATAATCTCTAGGAAGAGTTCCTCCTCCTCGCCAAGCTGTACAACTAGGTTGGCAATCAAATAATGTCTCTCACGAGACAGCATGGATGGTAAGATGATCTACATCCAGGATGACCAACTTGTTAAACATATTGCAAAATTCAACCTGATCCTAAGTCAACACATTACAAAATACCTAAGTCAAACCTAGTCAACTCTAGTCTAAGCCTATGACACATTTTCCACATTGAACTTAACTTTATCTCAAACCAAAAGCACTTAGATTTTGTCTAAGGCACTTCACTGCTATACTAGGAGCACTTTGCTACTTTGCATAGGTGCTTAGAAACAAACAAACAAAGGCGCTTAGTTTTAACCAGAGCCGCTTGACTGTTTTACCATACACGTTTTGCTGTGAGCTAGAGGCACTTAGTTTTTTTATCAAACCCTAATCCAACAACGTTGAATTGCCCTGCCAAACGCGCTTAGCTGCGCTACCAAGAGCGTCGCGGCATCAACCAACAGTGCTGCGCCATGGACACATTAACCAAATGTGCTGAGTTTTTACCCAAGGCACAACATTGGGCGCCAAAGGTGCTTTACCTAGCCACCAAAAGTGCCAAGACCGAGCTCAGCACCTTTGGCCAAAATTTTTCAAAACCCTAAAAAAGACCTAAAAATATGCAAACACAAATAGGATTTTTGATCACTTACCGCTCGTGGTGATCCCTTTGGTCTCTCGTAGGTCCACATGAGCTCTGCCTGGTGCTAATGCACAGGAATCGGCATGTTTGCAAGCTGTAAACTCACTCTACACATGAAGCTCTAAACTAGGCAAGGAGGCAAAAAGCTCTAACTTTTGACAAATCTAGGTGTGCAAATGAGGTGTGTTGCCCCCTGGGGTCCTATTTATAGTGTCCCTACCCTATGTCTTCCCACCCCTAATCCATCTTATCCCTGTGTCTGCTCATCATCTTCATTGTGTCTGTCTCTATCTATCCAACCTCGTCTGTCTCGAACACAATCTTCTAGTTGAGCGTCAACCCAGTTCTTCTGTCGCTTCCCTGTCTTTCCTCTCGAGGGGGCATCCTACGCTAGCTACACTGGGGCATCAAAATTGTATCATGTCTCCAACAATCATTTTCTTTGAAGTAACACTATAAACTACATTGCATCAAAGAGGGGCAAAATGTAGACACCCAAAAATGACCATGTCATCGCATCACTTGCATTTGATCAAATCACCTGGATTTCAACATTAATTGAATAATCAAATTATTTAATTAATTTTATCAAAATCATAAAATTCTTCCCAATCTCCTAAATTCAACATTAATTGAATAAATCCTCGTTATTTAATTAATTTCATCAAAATCAACTTTATTCTTCTATAATTAAATATTTTTTATTATTTAATTAAATTATTATCATCTTTCAAATTTTAAATCCACATCAATTGAATAAATTAATTATTTAATTAATTTATCACTTATATCCTCTTATCTATAATTAAATAATTTCTAAATTATTTAATTAAATCAATTATTCTTCCAAATTTAAATAAATCATTCAAATTTATTTAAATTGAATCTTTTTTCTAAAAATAAAATATAATCAAATATTTTATTTTTCCTTCATCATGCAAAATAAATTAAACCAATTTATTTGTTTAGTTTATTTAAATCTTCAAATCTATTCTGTCTTCAATCATACACAAACAATTAAATAAATTTATTTATTTAATTTTCTTCAAATATCTTCAAATCTTCTAAAAATAAATCTTGTTCATCATGCATACAAAATTAAACAATTTATTATTTAATTGATCTCAAATCATGCAAAAAAACAAATTATAAGTTGAGTTAATTGACTTAATCATTATTGTTTTTATCACCAACTCATAAAATAGAAAAAAACATTTCTATTTTTATGAAATTTAAAAATATGTCTGTTCCATGTCTTTTTATGTCAAATCAATTAGTTAACTCAAACAAAAATATCTTGTTGTGTGACACATGTCAGGTGCACATTCATCATGAATTCTAGATTTATCTCATCTGTTGATTCTATCAAATTTTCTGGACCGTTGATCAATCTTTATTGAAGCCTATATAAACCCCCCTCATCTCATAACAAATCATCTTCCATCATTTATTCTCAGGCATCCATACAGCGCACTGAGCATTCATCACATCATTGAGCACTTCTACCTTTTGAGTACAAACACAATCTACATCCACTTGTTGCAAACATGGTTTCGCAATTTGAAGAGCAATCCACATTCGACCAAGATAACAATACAATCTAGGTGAAAGCTTTCATTGTTTTTTGTATTATTCATTGATTATTTGGTTATTTGCTTAGTTCGTTATCTTGATGTTATAAGATTGAGTTGTTGATTATTTTCATTGTTTTGATTATTATTCAATCCCAATTTTATCCTATACACAGTACCACCATGAATCGACACTTTTCGGGTTCAAGGCTAGCCTCGACGATCTACAATGCTCCATGCACCCAGTGATGTCTGTCAGATGGATTTGTTGGTCACTATAGATTGACTAGTCATTGAGAAAGGCCTTGAAATTCCTCACTAACATCTTGTCAAAAATATGAAGAATGATCCTCTGGAAGGTGGTTGGAGCATTGCACAACCCAAACAACATTTCATTATAGGCATATATTTCATCTTCTACAACAAACATAATCTTCAACTTGTCCTCTTTAGCTATGCTGATTTGGTTGTAGCAGGAGAAACCATCCATAAATGAATAAATTTCATGTCTGACCACTTCTTCAAGAATTAAATATGTGAACGAGATTGGAAATGGGCCTTTGATGGTTACTGCATTTAGGCACCTGAAGTCCACACACATCTGAATTTGTCCTCCTTCCTTTTTGAGTGAGATGACAATTGGGGATACCCATTCACTCATCTCTACTTTGAAGATTATGTTGGCTTCCAACATCTTTCCTATTTCTTCCTAGACCTTTGCTGTATAGTTTTTATTCATCCGATAAGGTCTTTTTCTCACTGGAATTGTTCTTGGCACTAATGGTATTCTATGGACACATAACTCTTGAGGTATCCCTTTCAAGTCCTTATAAGTCCAAGCAAACACATCTTTATACTCCATGAAGATCTTGAATGCATCTCCCTTAAGTACTGGATCCCAGTCATCTCCTACCAAAATCACCTAAGGGTTGCTTTCCTTTCCCAAGTTGACTTTCCTCATCGAGGGTTCTTCATACATGACGAGCTTCTTTGGTTCAAATTTATGTGCTGGTGTACTATCTATTTCAACATCTCCCTCTTTGTATTCTTCATATGTTGTTGGAAAGGTATGAGTTGTTCTCAGTTGAGTATTATCTTCCTCAAGATTGTAACTTATCGACCGAGAATCTTTCTTGCCAAACTCATTTGACCACTTGCCAGCTGAGAGTTCCTTCTACCAAGTGTTTCACTCATCTGTCTAGAATTATCTCCGTCAAGTGTTTTACTTGTTAGCAATTCTTCACTTGTCGACCTAGAGTTGCTGAGTGCTTTACTTGTCAACCGAGAGTTGCCGAGTGCTTCACTTGTCAATCGAGAGCTCTTGAGTGCTTCACTTATCAACTGAGAGATTTCGAGTACTTCACTCAATGACTGAGAGTTGCAAGAACTCTCTCCAACTTCTTTTATTTGAATCATATTGCATTTTGGTTGAAAAACCTCGTATTCTTTCATTTGCCAATAGAAAAGCCCATTGAATGAGCTTGTCTTGTCTTCATAACACTCCTGTAATTTCAATATCCCTTCATCATTGGGCTCCATAGGCCCTCTTCTCTCTCCAACAAATGTTTCTCCTCTGTCTGAATCAGAATCATATGCCATTTCTTTACTAACAGTCTGAGTTCTCAGGTCAATCATAAGCTTTTTACCCTTATTCTCTATTGATAATGTATTCCTCTTCCAATTGTGGTCAGCCTTGGTGGCTATTAGCCACCCTTGGCCTAGTAGTGCATCATATGTTGCATTGTGTGTTGTAATGACTACAGAATTCAATAAAAATTATTGAGTGTCGATCTTTACCTTTTGAGCCATTAAGATTCCCAATGCTTTGATTCCATGTTGGTCGGCTCCTACCAACTGGAAGTTTTTTGGCCACAAGATGGATTTTCTAAGGCTTTTCCAAGTCTCCTTAGGTAGCACATTCACCTTGAAGCCCCCGTCGACTATAGTGCTTGTCAGGTTCCTCCTAAGAATTTTCATATGTACCATAGTTGGTTTCTTTCCTATATTGATTTCCAGTAGCCTTGGGTCAACAACTTGCTCATTGCATGGTGGTGGTTCTACTATAACATCCTTTTCATCTTTTTTCTCAGTTAGTTTTTCTTCCACCACATTAGATATTGTCATCCTCAATTACAACATACTTTGCAGGAGATCAATCATCCGTATTAGAATCATGGTTTGCAGCACCTAACTTGCAATATTTCTATCTGACTCTGATCGAGTGGCTGTGCTTGCCTTTTTATTTGAATATCTCCATTTTGTCTCCATGGCATAGTCAACTTCCTTTCTTGCATCACAGAGTCTTTCCTTCTCAGTTCAAGGATTGGGATAGATTGCTTTCTTTGCTTGTGCTCGGATGACAACCAAGACTTCATCCTCCTCTTCTTCTTCTATGTTGATCAAGTTGATAGTACCCTTTTGCTTCAGGTAGTCATTATCTTCATGGTCACCGGGCCCACACCATTTGCATAATGTGTTCACTTTGTTCTGGTTATTATTTTGGCATTCCCTTGCAAAGTGCCCCCATTCACTACATTGACGACATTGAATCATTGGCCATCCTTTTGCATCATATTGTATGCGGCATCTCCCCCCACTATTGTTATTGAACCTATTATTTCCTCTTTGGTTGTTTCGATACCTGCCTGGTAATGTATTCTTATTCTTTTGTTTCGGCAGTGTAGTCAATGGGGTAGATTGTTCGTCTTGTGTGAAGAGCACTTGGGTGCTCCTCGTTTTCAAGTTATACAGGCACTCTTTGATGGAATGCCCCATCACCTAACATATGTCATAGAACATCTTCTTGGGGTAGTTTGCCTTGACATGACCCTCGATACTACATTATGTGCACCACATTTCTTTGCTTTCCTTTCCAATTTCTTTTTTTGCTTTGAAATCCTTCATCATTCTTATCATGCCTTTCCAGAGTGCTTGTAAAGTTTTAGATTCATTATCACTGCTCTCATCTGAGTTTTCATCTGATTTCTTTATTCCACGCGATGACATCTTCTTTTTAGTTTCAATGTCCATCGCCTAGTTATATGCCTCAACGTATGATGATGGGGGTACTACCTTCATTGTCTTCCTCAATGAGGGAATCAACCCTTCAATGAACCACCTTTTTTCAAACCATCCACAGGTTCTTTTTCTAATTTCACAAGGAGTTCCTTCAACCTACGATTATAGGCTCGTATGTTCTCATGCTTTCCTTGTTTTGTGTTATAAATTTATGCCACTATCTCATTATCATCCCAGAGTAATTTGAATTCTTCTTCAAAGACTTTTTCCAATGTGCTCCAACTAGCTTTTGAACTTGCCTCCAATTTGGTATACCAATCTATAGCTATACCCCTTAAAGTGGCTGGAAATGCTCGCAACCAGTAGGACCTGTCGTCTTGCCCATTTGCTATCCATATATAGTTTCACAACTTTTAAAATGTCTGACTAGATCCTCTGATCCATTCCCAAGAAATTTTGACAGATTTTGCCTCTCTACACTTGGATTGACCGACAGAGTCACCATATTTCCTCCTTGGCGCAACTTTACTGTTTGGTTTTTGGTTGGAGAGTTTTGACTCATACATCCTAGTGTTGTTTGTGCACTCTTGGCCACGCAGGTGTCCTCTACTCCTCCTTCCTCAGCAAACTACATGCTCTTGTTGCCCGTAAGGTTTTTCTTGTGCTCTTCTAGTCTCAGAGTTATAGGCTTATGCTCATCGATGTAGAACTCTTCAACCTGTCAAGTAATGTCTTTATTTATCTCCAAGGGCAAGTCCTGCCATGATTGATCTTCCCACTCATCAGTTGAGTTGCCCACCTAGTTGACAAGATCTTCTTCTCTCTCGTTTGGGAGTGGTAATTGTCTTGCTAATACCTCCCACTCCTTGTTCATATGTTGGCGCGCATTTGTGTTTTTTCGTACGTTAGGAACTTTCTTCTCCCCCCAACTATGACTTCAGCTAACACTTCTGCTTTTGCTTCGTCCCCTAAGTGGGCTCTCACTCTTGGGCAATAAATCTTTTGTTTCTTTAGTGATTC
Source organism: Cunninghamia lanceolata (assembly GCA_027924645.1). NCBI lineage: Eukaryota > Viridiplantae > Streptophyta > Pinopsida > Cupressales > Cupressaceae > Cunninghamia > Cunninghamia lanceolata. Next base: position 4,260,360 of record BSBN01001253.1, on the reverse strand, counting down.
TTTTCAATCTCCTTCTTCTTTCCCTTTTTTCTTGTATTCTCAATGACTCTATGTTTTGTACTCAAGTGTTTCCTGATCGCTTCCTAGTCGTCTGTACTTATTCGAGTATAAAGACATTGATTATATGGTGTGCGATGTTGATTAGTGTTGCACTCCTCTTTCTGTTTCATACGTTCCTTGTACCTTTGTTGTATCTGTTGACGATGTTGCTCCCTTTCTCTTTCTTCGCGTAGGTCTTGAAAGATTAGATAGTTCCTTGCCAAGAGTCTCAGAAGATGAGTGATGAGATTATTGACTTTCCTGTTCACTTCCAGATTTTCCTAGATTATCTCTTTTGGTATTTCTCTACGATGGGATTTTTTCCTTATGTGTTGTCTCATTGATATGCTCCATAGATGTACAAGGTCTTGTGTCAAGTCATCTTTTCGGTCATTGTCTTCTCTATCACTTTCTTCTTCTCGACGTTGCTCTTCTATCTCTTTAGTGGGTTGTGGTTCTTCACTCGACTAAATCGGCTGACCCATTATAATGCCATAGTCACCATCCACTCAACTCGTCATCGACTATTTAACTTGTCACCAACTACTCGTCATCGACTACTCCACACATCATTGACTATTCAAATTGTCACTGACTATTCAACTCGTCACCGACTATTTTTCTTCAACCGACTTTGAATAGGCAACGACGCCAAAATGTTTATTGCCTATTGAGTCTAATAAAACATACAGAGTAAACATAATGTATATGAACTGAAAGTAAAATATCATAACCATATATTCATTGTGAACTCATAATAGAACTCATATGTATATTATCTCAGAATTTGCCCATACAATGATATCAAAACTCAACCGTCTCCAATACAATGATATGATGAGTATATAAATGAGGCCGACGGTTGCTTGCATGGCCAACCATTGCCAATGACTACAACTATCGGGAGGTAACAACCTCACCGATCACAACTAAAACATAAATAAATACAAGAAGTATATTATGCGACTAACAGTTGATCCAACCTTTGAGTATGCTTTTAGAGGGGATCCTTTCCACAAAATATCCTATTAAGATAAAGTTCTTTAACCAATGGCATGCATTGTCAAATTCTAGAATGTGAAGCACATCATCTGAGAGTGTTTTAGGGGACATACCTCATGGAACACCTTGGGAACAAACTTCTTGGGTTGCTTGAGCGGGGTTGCCATTGTTAAGCATCGTTGAACCTTCAACAACATTTGCAGAGTTACAAAAGGTCGAGGCCATTTAAAAGGGTGAAAAACTTTTTACCCACATGCATGGCAACCTAAGAGGTGCCACAATAAATGTAGAAAAACAAAACCAATTATATGACATTAGAGGGCCCTGACCAAGACACCACCAAAACCAAAAAAAACCCTAACAAAACCAAAATCTTCTTATCTCCAACCATGCTCCCATTTACTTTTCAAACATCTTTTTTTGGGTGCTTGGTAGCCCATTTACAACATTCTAAGAGTGCACATTTAAACACGTAATAATGAATCCATGTTCGTACATTTTTATATCCTTTTTATTTTGCAGCACATCTATTCGTCTTATCTCAAACTAGATGGACTAAAAGCTTTCCCCTTCTCAATGTTCAATTTTTGTTCCATGCTATGTTTTTTTGTTTGTCTAAGTTAATGGTTAATAATAGTTTTTCCTCCTCTCTAATTGGATAATATTTAATAGTTTATGTGCTTTTTGATAAAAAGATCCAAGATATTGTATATGTGTGAAAGAGATAAAGGCTCAATAAAAAATTTGAAAGATGGGGATAGCCCATTCTAACATCTTCTTTGCCCCATACTTTTCTGTCTATATGCCTCTTTATTTTTAATGCCTTTCAAGATTTCCTTATAGATATCTTATAGATAAATATTTTCTTGTCGGTCCTCAATATTTTCCATATGGTGTTCCCTTCCTTCACATGGTCAATAATTCTCAATTGCAAACACACTAATCCCAATTCGCATTTTTCAACATACTAATTTTCCTCTTCTTCTCTTCGAGTTTTTCAGCTTGTTTGGTGGAAGGTATAGGCAAATCTATATCAGTACAATGCAATTGATGTATTAAAAGCCATATAATCTCTGCCCTCTCAAAATTTAAATCTCTGACATCTCTGTGGTATCTGATAGTCATTCACACTCCAAGTTGAATTGGAACAGCAGTTTTGATTCCATTGACCATTGTGGAACTCAAGAATTAAGGCTTTTTCCCAGGTTGCCTTCTCTTCAATCCAATCAACTTCACCTCTCATGGCCTTTAACTTGCACACTCACACAATATTTCATGTTTTTCTGTGCAAACAATGTATTGTCTTTTTCCCATCCCCATTAGTTTATCCATAATGACCACATATTTTCAAATCTCTCTACTATGTGATAATCCTTGATGTTTTTATACTCTCTAACTCTCAAGCTATTTTATATTCATTTTCCCATGCATCCTCTGTTTTTAGCACACTTCTTTAGCCACTGATCTCTGCTATTGCTTCATTATCTGCTCTTCCTGCAATGTCTTCTTCTACCGTTGGGCTGTGGAGTTCCACTATGGTTTAATAGCTACGAGTCACATGGGTTGTTTTTTCCCACCATTTCTAATTTTCTACCATTTTATGCTTGTTTAAACTTAAATAACCTAAAAAGTGAATCTGGGTCAAATGGCAATTCAGATGGGGAACTTTAGGTAAATTTAGTTATGGGTATTAGAAGGATCCTCATCCAAGCACCCAGTGCCTATTTGCAAAACTTCAGCTAAAATTTAGTCACCGCCACCTTATCTAGCACCTGCTAGCTTGATCATGGGGTAATCCAATCTACAGATATCTGTTCCAGTTTCCATCTTCTAAGGTTTCTGGCATTCACAGTTGTTGTCCATGGTACTTAAAGAATCCTCCCAATGTTCTTTATTCCACACTTTCCTAGCACCTCTGCATTTTTCACCTCATAGTACAGTACACCAGATGCTCTTGTTGCTTTCTATCTGCTTCTGACTGCCTATGTCTTTAAGGCCACATAATACTTGTTATTATCCATACGGCACTCCAAGGGTCAAGATTAGATTTTTAACCATCTGGGTAGGGGAATGTGTAGATTAGTATTGTAACCATTTGTATTAAGGATTAATCGGATTAGTCCCCATTTGCCAACTGCCCGTCACCTTATTATTCCCTGTTCATCCAAAGCTTTTCAATGTGACCTTCCGAGCTTTCTGTGTCCCATAGTAAACTCCATTGTCTCTTCATGGCACTGTGCTGGTTTTTGTCTTATTAATGACTTTCTTGGGAGCCTAAAATCCTTCTTAAGCACATGCTCGCTGTGTTACTCTTGCACTGGAAAATCTGTGTTTTCCCTTAGCTTGTATTTTCCCATCATTACTTTCTATCACCCCACCCCTCCTGTCTGCTAAATGCACAGCATTTCTTTTGTCTCCTTGACCATCTCCTCTAATCTTTCTTCCTCTCCATACCCTCCTGACACCTCATTCTTGTCTCCTTCTTCCTTACATTGAACTTCTTGATCTCTAGGGCTTAATCACCTCAATCCCTTCCCAGAAGAAATCCTTTCATTGCTCAGTACTTATATGCTTTGTTCTCATCCCTGTTGATTGACATACCGACCCCCACCCTTCCTCAGTTTTGATCCCGTAGTGTACTTCTGTTTGGAAATTTTACCTCTCCTTTTGGGCCTTTAATGAGTGTTGTTGCCCCTGTTTGTAAATGGGGATCGGCATTCAAAGATTATGTCTTGATATGACTAAATCACGGTTGCCATCAACACTTGGTCCACAGCTGGAACATTAACTTGGGTATTTTTGCATCTGCTAGGATCAGGTCAGTAATTGGGTCTTGAAATAATTAAATTCCAGTTTCCTTTTAACAATATTTTCTCCTGCTGGTTTACAGCCAAGACCTTTTCTTTAGGTATTTTTAGCGTAGTTTTTTCTTTGGATCTTACTGATTACTGATATCAAAGATCAGGCTCAAATATGCTTTTTCTTAGAGAGACCAGATTTAGCATGGGATTCGGGCATTGAACTGCTTCCTTATCTGCAGGCACGATCCATAGGTATTTACAAGGCCTCTTCTTTTAGTCCACAACAGAGATGGTTTCATAGAAACAACAGTTTTGTCTGGAGGGTAAAGGCCTAGAAATGCTACACCTCCATGGATGAATCTCTGGTTCTACTTTCAGACATCAAGGCCTTTGAAATGTGCACAGGAGTGTCTAAAGGTACTGGAGTTCTTCCCTCCAGATATTCTTCTTGATTTCCAGATGATATACAGAGTTTCTCATCTATTGCTGGTTGGGTTCTTAAAGTCCTTCGGAGTTCGGTAATGTTTCAATTGGGTTTAGTTGGCTTCTATTGGATTCCATGGATGAAGACCTTTTTGACTTTGTCCTGAGATGCTTTTCTTCAATAATGGGATTAGTGGGGTTTGGGTTGTGAAGCATTTCGAGGAGCCTAAAACCAGTTTTGTGGGCCATTGAGAAGAGCAAAGATTATAGAACAAATGCCGAGTAGCATATCGAAGGAAAAGTAGAGTCAACCAAGCATCATCTCCAGTACTAATAATTGGTTGATAGCTCAGTCTCATTGGGGGCGGTAGGGGGGCTCATTTGATTCTTCTCAGAGTAGGCCCTCTCTGCAAACAGTTGTGTTATATATAAGAATACCCATTTATTCTATTATAATTCTTATTGAAATTGGCTTGTTATTCACCCATTTGCAAGGCTTGATTGTGATGTATGGAGGGTGACGTGCCCTGTTCCTGAAGAGCATTTTTTGATGGATCAGGACCAATCTGCATGCAGATTTGCAGCTCAGAAAGCCAAAGCAGAGATGGAATCTTCATTCCCAGATGAAGTTCTGGAACATGTGTTGGTTTTTCTAACTGCCCACAAGCACAGAAATGCTGTTTCTTTGGTTTGCAAGGCCTGGTACAGGGTGGAGTCATGGTCACGTAAGCAGATATTTATAAGTAATTGCTATGCTGTCTCCCCAGAAAAAATGATAAACAGGTTCCCCAAGATCAAATCTGTGACCCTCAAGGGAAAACCCAGATTTGCAGACTTCAATTTGGTGCCACCCCATTGGGGGGCCAATCTTACCCCGTGGGTGTCTGCAATGGGACCTGTTTATCCATGGCTTGAGAAGTTGTGCTTGAAGAGAATGACTGTCACAGACGCGGATCTGATTTTGCTTGCAAATTCCTTCCCCAACTTCAAGGAGCTCATCTTAGTCTGTTGTGATGGATTCAGCACCACCGGCCTCGCTATGATTGCCAGCAAATGCAGGTGCACTGCCAATACCCATTAGTACTACTTTTAATTGAATGCAAGTATAGCTTTTATTACTCACGACATTAATGTCTATTGAATGCAAAGTTTTGGTTCTAGGATAGCTCTAACAATGGTGCAAAAGTGCTTTCTAAATAACGAGGTCTTTCACGTAGGCATCTTTCTGACCTGTGTTTGATTGAGCAGTTCGGAAAATCCTCTTGTGCTATCCTGTTTGGGAGATTAGGTTACTGTTTGGCTGTTGTTAACACAGATTCGAAATAATTTGTTTTCTTGGATTGAGTAAGAATAAAAGAGAGATGTTAAATCTCTCTTTAAAAGCTCAGATCTGTACCACACAACTTCTGTAATGTGTGTTACTCGGATATGTGGGTTTTCAGAAATTAGGAGTTGACATACTTTGTATGTCTGGTGTGTTGAGATAGTAGTTGAGAAGATGCTATAAAAGGGTGAACTGTATGTTGAGCTCCAAACAGTTTAGTAATGCCTTTTCACTGCTAGAGTAGTGTTATTTCTTAAATCGACTTCTCCTTTTTGCTATGTTGCTTCAGAAAAGCCATTTTAGTTTTACTTGGGCAATAAATGTGGAATTGATTTCAACACTGATGAGGATTTGGGAGTCAAAAGTGTTGTTTTTGTGATCTGGGAAATGCACCACCACTTTTCTGAGTGTGGCAGTAGCTTTCTAAACAGTGCTGAAAGATATATAAGAGTTTTAAGATCTCCACAGTCCACAGTTAATAGATAACAGTTATGGAAAAGACCTTTGATGAAATTTAAAACTGCCAGAGGTTTTGGACTGCGCATCCTGATCCATCACTGGTTTGAAAGATGTTTGCTTCATCAGATTTGAACTTCTTTTCTTCTGTGGTTTCAAGTAGTAGTTAACTGCTGAAACTTGTTATACGCATGGCTGACTTCTTATTGCCACGACTTGAAGGGAAGATTCCTTCAGAAAGTTTTTGCCTATCCGTCAACTAGTTCTTAGCAATTGAAGCCAATATCTCTGTATACTTTTTAACATTCTTATATTAAAGACAAATGATCAACCTTAAATATTGTTTACATTGGCACAGAAAACTGTATGTACTATGTTTTATCTTCAGATGATCAAAAGTAAACCCTCTCTAAAGATACATGGTAAAGTATCCATTGATTTTGTTGGAATAGCCTGGGAATTGAAACATCTGATTGCTCATTCGAGAAGTTTCTGTCACAGGGATTTGTTTGTGTTGTCAAATTTGTGTCCCACTTGTAAAGGTTGTGTAGTTGTGAACTCCCACCCAGTCAATACAAGCAAACTGTTCTGGGTAGCATCCACTGTTTTCCAGTTATCAAACTTTCTTGCAGATGCTGTCTGAATTGAAGCATGATATGCATTTATTATTCAGTTATGCTATATGATACAGACCTTATGTTATAAGGTGGAGGGATGGAAAGTACTTTGATGCATAACAATGAGATTATTCTAGGAATATACAATAAATATGTTCTATAATACAAACCCTGACACTAGTATAGAACATAAACTTTTGCTGTTCGAATAGCTGAAGTTGAATGTTTAAAGCACTTTAGGTGACAAGTTCAATACAGAATAGAACGTTGTTGATACTGTCTTGCATTATTTGTGGAGACAAATGTGCTCGATGTACCCCTATAATAAGCATCTGACCTATTCCGGTTTAAATATTTTATTCAGAAAGCAGCATACACAGCTTTATAATTGTAGGATGAAACTTTGATGGATAATGAAATATGCTTGATAATATCTCACGTGCATAAATGGAATGACAAAATGCTTTGATTTTGCAGGCAATTGACTGAACTGGATTTGAGTGAGGTTGAGGTAACGGATAATGGAGATGACTGGTTGGCCTGCTTTCCTGAGAAGATGACTTCCTTGATATCTCTTAGCTTTGACTGTTTGGAGGCTCCAATAAATTTTGATGCGCTTGAAAGGTTAGTGGCAAGGTGCCCATCCCTAAAGAAGCTCAGGTTGAACAGAGCTGTTTCTGTAGTTCAGCTGCATAGGTTGATATTGATAGCACCGCAGCTTACACATTTAGGAACAGGTTCAATGGGGTATGAGTTCTTTCCAGAACAGGCAGAAAATCTTCTGGCAGCATTCGGCAAATGTCCTCAAATTCAGTGCTTGTCAGGGTTTCGTGAACTTGTGCCAGAGTATCTGCCTGCAGTTTATCCAGTGTGCTCAAATTTGACTTCTCTGAACTTGAGCTATGCACTTATTCGGAGCTTTGAATTGGAAGGAATCATCCGTCACTGTCATAAAGTGCAGAGTCTCTGGGTTTGTTACCTTTCCTCTACTTCTTGTATGTTATACCAAGACAATGTGCTGAAGTTTGCAGTTATGCATGGTAGGCTTAGGCAACAACATCTGCTTCAGGATATAAAGAAATTTTGAACTAAAATCATTGTCAAGAGTTAGGACTTAGGATGTTAAGGGCATTTCATGCTGGTGGTTTTATTTGGATAGTGTGATTTCTTGGAGCTTTTAAAGAAGCTTCAGATTTCACCTTTAGCTCCATTGAATTCTTTTGGACCCATGCATTTGGTATTGATATGTAAGACCGATTATGTAACAAGAGTATACAATCTTAGTGTTCTCCACTTTTTATTGTTACTAAAATCCCCCTTTCCAATCTAATTTTGACATTTCTATCTGTGTTTCATTATGTGTTTACGACATGTACTAAATTGCTTCTAAAGTGATTTTTATCTAATTATTCCTGACAGGTTCTGGACTCGGTGGAAGACAGTGGTTTAGAAGCAGTTGCAGCAACATGCAGTGATCTGAGGGATCTTCGTGTGTTTCCCATAGATGCACGTGAAGATGGTGAAGGTTGTGTATCAGATCGAGGCCTTGTTGCAATTTCAGAGGGATGTCCAAATCTTCAGTCCATTCTTTACTTCTGTCAGCGAATGACCAATAAGGCAGTTGTGACTATGTCAAAAAATTGTGCCAAACTGGTGAGCTTTCGACTCTGTATAATGGGACGGCACACTCCTGATCATGTAACTGGTGAATCTATGGATGATGGGTTTGGGGCAATTGTAATGAACTGCAAAAGCCTAACAAGGCTGGCAGTTTCTGGTCTACTCACTGACAAAGCATTTGAATATATTGGAGCGTATGGTAAAACATTAGAAATCTTATCAGTAGCATTTGCCGGAGAAAGTGATCAAGGCCTGAAGCATGTGCTCGATGGATGCAAAAGCCTTCGGAAACTTGAGATAAGAGATAGTCCATTTGGTGATCCTGCCCTCTTGTCTGGTTTGGACCGCTATGAATCTATGCGGTTTTTGTGGATGTCTGCTTGCAAACTTACTATAGAAGGATGCAAAGAGCTGGCAAAGAAGATGCCTAGACTTAATGTTGAAGTGATTAGAGAAAATGAGTCAGAAGATAATTGCTTTGTGGAGAAGCTTTATGTATATCGTTCTGTAGCAGGACCACGGAAAGACATGCCATCATTTGTGACCACTTTGTAGTGACTTTTTCACTGAAATTTAAGATCTGTCATATCTGGGTAACCTGTGGTGCTAACCTCCTAAATTAATCAAGTGCAATTCTCTTCAATTTGAAGATCTTTTATATATTGCCACTATGTCACCAAAGGCCAAATGTGAAGTTTAGCAGGCCAAGTTATTGCCATGTGACTTTCTACAATTTCTTCATGATTTGGCTGCAACTGGAAGGGTTGCAAGGGACATATTGTCCACTGGTGAAGTCTCCTCATGCTTGGTTCCTAAAGCTCATTATAGTTAAATGCCACACAATAAGTTCTTGATACGAATGCTGAAAGGTGGAGGGTTACCGATGATTCCCTTCTGCATGCACTGGGTTACTGTTTTAATGGACCAAAATCTTTGGTCTGCTTTTTTAATTTAAAACAATTGACAAATCCGCCTTCAACAATTTGTTTAGCCATTTATTGTGTCATGCTATCAGGATCTTTGACATGAATCTCACTTGATATGTTTGAATTTGTTGAGGGGAAAGTTTTGGTCATACACCTTTATCTTAATACAGAGGTTCCTTGACTTGTTTCTTGCTTAAGGCAGGGTGTTTTTTTGTAATCAATTGATTATTAGTTTGAGTGACTACATACTCAAATAGGGCAAGCCAGTAGGAATTTAAGAAGCAGCGTTGATAATAGGTAGGCCTATGGGTTGCAGGTATTTCGTCTCAAAGATACTGTAATGTTTACTCGGCTTCACATAAATTATTTTCCTTCTAGGCCTGTCATGTTTTTTAAGTATTGGATTAGTGGAAAAAAATGTGTGTAACCTTAGCTTCATTGAGTCTCTTTGCCATTGGGACCGGCACATTGTATACTTTACAAAAGAGATTCATTATATTTGCTCCAGTGTATCTGTCCAGTCCAATTAAGAAAATTATCTCAATGCAAATTAGAATGAATATCATTGATCTTGAGAATCTATAATGCCTTTCCAGGAAAAGCTTTGCTGGGAACGTAAATATGTGTGTCAACTTGTCAAGGCATCTTCCTTATTAGATTGAGAATCTATAATGCCTTTCCAGGAAAAGCTTTCCTGGGAACGTAAATATGCGTGTCAACTTGTCAAAGGCATCTTCCTTATCAGATTGTCTTGATTGTATGAAGTGTGTCTCTTGGTAGGAGTTTATTAGATTATCTCTTTTATAGTGCTGTGAGTTGGATTATACACCTTAAGTCTGACTTACTTGAGAAAATTACTGAAGATTGTGTTAATGCCAATTAGAATGGCCTGAGAAGTACTAAATACTTCCCAGTAAAAGCTTTGCTAGGCATGTGTCAAGTCATTTTCCTTATTAGCTTGTCTTTGTTGTATCAAGTGTATCTATAGGTAGGAGTTTCTTGGATTATCGATTTTATAGTGCTGTACTGAGTCGGTTTCTAAAGCATGCTCTCTACTTCTGCAAAATTGGTGTTATAGTTAAATCTTCTATGCTGAAAGGCTAAGTTTATGTGCTTTAATATGATCATTGCATGATTTTCTCCATTTGTTTCGTTTCAAGATGAATCCAATTTCATCTGTCCATGAGTATTCCAGTTTGCAAACATTCTGCTTTCAGCACTATTGGCGTAAGGGCTGTGGCTAGGCGGTAGGCAGTTGGCTTACAAGCCACGTCACAGGTTTGAGTCACCCAGATTCCCCAATAACTCTGGCACCCAGTTTACTGATTAAAAAAAGATCTTTCAGCACTTCTGCAAATGGTGGTTATTGCTCGTTACACGATTCACATTTACTGGTGCTCAAGTTTACTTCCTTGGGTGGAGGCTAGTCCAAATGGCTTTGGGAATTTGAATAGTATGGCATTTGTGAAGCTTCAAATTTATTATGTTGCTGTTTACAAGAAAGTTTGTCCCAAGGGCTTACAAGGAGTGTGATGGGGACTCTGAAACATATTGATGTTTCAACTTGAGAAGGTTTCTGGCCAAAATTTTAGACTCTTTAGCTTTCTCTGCAGGTTGCCTTTCTTCTATGTCTTGGGGAAAGACAAATTTAGTTTATTATCACTATAACAAAAGGTAATTCTTATTGTAGCTTCTATGGCATAAGTTGTCTTATCTGGAAATTTGAATTGTTATATGATGGATGATTGTGATGTTGGTGTATCACTGTCAAAGCAATACCGTTGAACCTTGGGGCACAGGACTCACGAAAAATGATTTAAGTTTGCCTGTGTTCAGGGATCAAAGGCCCAAAAATCTTTAAAGGCCTAGAAAAGTAGTCATAATCTAATCCAAAATTAAAACCACTTCATTTAATGTACATTACAGAAGAAAATTGGTCAAAACTCTATATGCTAAGATGATTATAGCATATACTCTTGGGAGGGATATAAGATGACAAAGATGTACGAGGAAAAACAAGCTTTTCTGAATTTTTGTGTATCTAAACTATCCTCTTTTTAGTAAGAGGGAATCAACGTTCAAATTTATTCTGACGCATGCCAGATCTATAAGATATGATATGTCAGGGCCTTTTATCAGTTTAACTGAATTGATCTCCCAATCTTCATGTAACGCGTCTATGTAAGATAAAGCAAATTCTTTTCTCGTACTAGCCTACTACTAATTCTAATAGGAGGGAACCAGCTTTCAAATTTCTTCTGGAACACACGACATATCTGTAAACTATGAGATTAGAAGGGTCTTTAACACTAAACTGCATTTTTCCCATCCTTAAGTAATGCCTCCTTATGCTACTAAACAAAAAACACCCCAAAATGCTACTAAACAAAAAACACCCCAAAATGACTGTATGTTCAAAATGTCAACACATTCGTTTCCTTTTATTCCAAGGTTCAACCTACACTTCTCATGGGGAATCACCATTTGTTCATGTACAGGCAAATAGGCTTAACCATAACTAGTGGCATAGTTAAAGTATGGAACACAATCCACACTCTTTGGCAGAAGGTACCAATTACCTATGCTAGGGTTATCTCAAGGTGAGATGCATGAGTTAAACCCTACACAAATCCAAAACCACGTAGCTATCCCATACCATTATATATAAAAGAAATCAGTCCACTAGGCATTATGACCAAGAGAGGCCAACTAATAATTGTATGTAAAAAGAGATCAGTCTATTAGGCATTATGCCCAACAGAGGCCAACTAATAATTGTATGTACTCCTGAACATGGTATCGTAGACAAAGACCAAATAATAATTGGATATCTTCATGAACCTGCTATACTAACAGATAGTATAGGAAGAGTCAAAGGCTCCATCATCAAGAGACCCCGATTATAACATCCAGATGAGATTCCCTCTATATGTGAGCCTTGTAGCCTTGCTGATGCACCTCTTTACAATCATGACCATATTTGTATTCCATAATTCGTAGCTTCCCTCAAACACACAGCGATGCAGGCTGTAGCTCCACTTGGGCACGATTAGAAAATTTATGATTACACTGGTCTTATTGCATGATCATTGATGGCAGATGCCTCTTTTTCTACACCATTTTATTCCTTAATTGACTCACTTAGTTATTAATGGGCTTTACTGCAATGGAAGCTACCGTTGGGAGCTTCTATATATAGAAGTTTGCTACTCTTTAAGACTTTCTTGTTATAGCAGTCCTCCATTAACATTGAGCGTTTGGCTCTAGTACCATCCTAGTTATGGATGTCTCAAAGACTAAGACCAACAATATAAACAGATGTATAATGTGATTGCCCATCCAACACTCTACTAGGCATGCCCTTAACACAAAGAAGGCGAAGAAATGGTTTCTTCATAGGGCAAGTATCTTCTTTTTTCTTTTCTTTTTTTTTTTTTGGGCTACACCATCAAAGTTAGGAATGAAACAAATGCAAGTACTAATGTAATTGCAAAATCATAAGACATCAAATTGATGACTACTCTAGATTTCTCTATTTGCACGTGCAGGAAGAGCTGCCACCCTTAGCAAAAGAAGTGAGGACCTTGATATAAAGATCTTCTACCTTAATATTCTATATTGTCACCCTAAACGTGTAGCAGTTTTGATTAGAAAAACTAAGATTCTAAAATCCCTACTTTAAGGTACTTTTCCAATTGAATATACCCAACCTCTTGCCTTTGCCTTCTCTACTCCTCTCCCTCACTATTGTTAGAAAATTAAGGTTTATATTTTGTAATAAAGTCACTTTAGTACTATGTTACCACAAACTAGAAAACGTTGCGTAAAAGAAATAGAAACGGATTTTTTTTTTTAATTCATGGGTAAACGCTTTTGATCGGAGCTATGACCTCGTGACCATCTTTACCGCAACGGAATTACTTAGCCAATCGAGAAACGGATTTTAGATACATATATATATTTTAAATTTTTTTAGGTTTATTATAAAGTAAAACATTGAGAATAAAACTAGGAAAAACAAAAACTACATCTTTATAAATATATATTTATATGAAATTTGTGTTATAAAAAAAACTTCACACATTTATCTTTTTAAAAAACATAAAACTACTTTCCATAATAATTAAACAGTATAAAAACTAGGCATTTATGTTTTTTTATAAATTTGTTTTGAAAAAAACAAAAACTAAATCTATAAAATTTGTTTTATAAAAAAGAAAAAATTAATTTTCAAATCACACATTTATTTTTTAGCAATAATTAAACATTATAAAAACCATGCATTTATTTTTTTAATAAAATTTGTTTTGAAAAAACAAAACTACTTTCCCCAATAAATTAACAATATCATAATAAAAAACAATATTATAAAAATCCACAAACTTCTAATAAAAATCACTTTTATTCTATAATAAAAAAACAATATCATAAAAAATCTTTAATCCTTTAATAAAAATCATTTTCTTTATAGAAAGTTTGACTGCAAATTGAAAAAAAAATGAAGGTTCAAACAACAATGCAGAAACCCCATTTCTCTTGGCAACAGCGCCAAGCCGTCACGTTTCTGGTAACTAGGCTCTAGTATTAGCATTAAAATGTTTATTTAGTTGGGAGTTAGTTTCTTTTAAGATAGTTTGGGGTAGTTGTATGGGAATGCAATGCTTTACAAGTATTTGCATCATACATTGTAAAACCTTGAAAATAGTAATATTATATTTTATATTTTGATATGAGTCAGTAACAATGGTTTAGTTTTTCTACTATATTTGTGCCTGCCATTTTTCCAATATGGTATTACAGCTGTAGGTTGAGAGGTTTCAAACCAAAGAGAAGAAGAGCCTGGCAATGTAAGTTTTACGTGGTGCCATTATTGGTTTAGAGAGTGTCTTCCATCTCATGGTCTACCCGATCTCCCCTGCCAAGGTCTGAACCATTAGTTAGCAACAGATGTGGCAGAGTGAGTTTTGAACTGTTCTTCCTCAAAAGATGCAAATTATAATCATCATCTACACAGACAACATCCACATAGGCACTGGGAATACCCTCTACTTAGATATCATCCACTTAAATGGTCAAACAATCAATAGCAATTTTACACCTCATTCACAATAAAAAGTGTTAAATATTTGTCCTATTTTTATTGGCCAAAATCAACTTTTGACTGTTGAAGTAGATGATATTTAAGAACAGCCCTGGGAACAATATCTCATGTTGTGATCTCTTTCATTCCCAGTGCATAAGAGAAAGGTCTAAAAATTGGCATAAGGACGTGAGGGTGTAAAGCTAAATCAGGGCACTTTGTTTGGCTTGACTACCAAAACCCTGTGTAGGAGAAGCGTTAAATGTGAAAATTTTTGGAGGATGCGTGGGCCTAGTTTTTTGGTGCAGATAATTCTGCATGTTCATTAAAATATCTAGATTTGTCCTGTTTTGCATAGTCATCTAGTTAGCCTCTTCTTGTCACATTTTTTGTTTGGCATTTATAATTATTTGTTGGCAATGTATAGTATGCAGTGGTAGAATAGTGTTTTGTTAATGGTGCGCATCAAGAAGAGACAAGGAAATATAAAGATTTCAAAAAGGGATTGCAATGGTATTTTAAGATTTTCCATTTTTAAAGATATCTCACTTCTTTTATGGGACTACTACAAATTAAAAAGTTTGCTCAAAATATTTGAAAAAGGAAGGTAGGTGTATATGTTCACTTGAAAGATTCAAGTTTAAATCCCATTTAATTTTAGGTTTCATATAATAGGAAGAAGTTTTAAGATATTTAACCTTTTTTTTTTAAAGTGTCCAATAGTAAGAAATAAGAGACATAAATAGTTAAGTTTTCATAAGGGCATTTAAAACACTTATAGTTAAAGGCTTGTTTTTATTGAAGGTATAAGGTTTGCATTTTTGTCACTCTAAAATGTATTTTGTATTGAATTTGTTTGTGTAAAAGGTGTATTTTCGATTGAGTTTGACATCTATTATTTTTTGCATTTAAACATGGCTACATATAGTGCTTGTACTCTTGCCATCCATGTTATACCTAAGAGGGCCTTTCAAGGCTTGAATGCTACATTTGACAGTTAAAGTGTAAGCAGATCAAATTGGAGGTAGGAGGGATATTATCATCTCGAGCTAGCTTCTTACTTAGAGATGATACTTTGCATGAGAAACACCAATGCCATATTTGAGTCCTCTCATGGAGCAAGGGGGACTTGACAATTTTATGGTTTGTGGATAGTTGAGCATGTCTCGATCCATAAAATTGGTGATTTGTATCTATGGATAGTTGAGTATGTCTTAATCCACAAAGGGAGGATTGTCACTATGGATAGTTGAGTAAGTCTCGATCATAGTTGGTGTTTTTTCTTGTGGATAATAGAGTGTCTTGATTCA
This sequence comes from Cunninghamia lanceolata, assembly GCA_027924645.1. Taxonomy (NCBI): domain Eukaryota; kingdom Viridiplantae; phylum Streptophyta; class Pinopsida; order Cupressales; family Cupressaceae; genus Cunninghamia; species Cunninghamia lanceolata. The sequence goes on along the minus strand of BSBN01001253.1, from coordinate 4,244,762 downwards.
TAGTAAGGGTGGTGCACTTGTGAAAAGTTGAGTATGTTTCGACTCATAGGTATTGCTAGACAATCAAAACATTTGTCTAGGCACAAGTAGTTTGGGGTGTTCTAAGGAGATTTGGTGGTCAAATAGGACATTTGCTTGGACATGAGCAATTTCGGATGCTCTATGGAGATTTGATAGTCATAACATTTGCCTAGACATGAATAGCTTGGATTGTTCTAGATGAGCAAGGAGATTTGGTGGAGATGACACTTTTTGTAGATTTCTAGATAGGTTATTCCAATCAGTCTATGTTGCAGTGATTTTGTTCTTTCTTTCTTTTTGTTTTTTTGTGATGTAAACCTTAAGGGGGGTGGTGTTGGAAAATTAAGGTTTAATTTTTTGTAATAAAGTCACCTTAGTGACTTAGTAGTAGCATTAAAGTGTTTATTTAGTTGGGAGTTAGTTTCTCATAAGGTAATTTAGAAAGTTTGGGGCAATTATAGAGGTATGCAATGCTTTGCACCATACATTGTAAAACCTCAAAAATATTAATATTATATATATATATTTAAGATAATGCGCCTGTAAACTTTTTAATGTGATGGTAACGCTTTTGCTCGGAGCTATGAACCGATGAGGCCGCAACATGAGGGACCTCATACCCTAGCAAGAACACTTCAAATCCACGAGCACGTTGGCCTAGCGAAGGCGTAAAGCCTGTGAGCTTGTTGGCCCAGTGGGGTTTGAACTCCGGTGGCCGCCACTACAACCAAACGACTTAACCACTAAACCGCACCCTTATCGACATTTTATATTTTGCTATTAGCTCAACAACAATGATTTAGTTTTTTTTCAATATTTGTGCTTGCCATTTTTCCAATAACTATTTTTGACTCACTCTTTCCTAAAAAAGAAAAGAGCAAGGAATATTTTATCATGTTGTGGATGACAAAACTTCAATTAAAAATCCATTTTATTACTATTTTTGTTTTATCTTTATCAAAGAGAGATAACAAAAAATGAAACTACCATTAACAATACTTCTTTGTACTTTTATTTTAATAATCTACCTAGTTAAAAGAAAATTTTTCTCCAAACTTTAAATCAGTTTCTAATCTTGAGCCTTTAAACACTACTTTCTTCTTACAACAGTTTATAAGACATTATGCATTTCACTCTACTACCATCCTAGTTATTGATACATCTAGAAACTTAAGATGAACAATGTAATTAGGTGTATAAAGTGATTACCTATCCATCTAGTACTCTACTAGGCATGCCTTTGACATAGAGAAGGCCAAGGAATGGTATCCCATAAAGACAAGCATTTATTTTTGGCTATCCAATTAAGATTTAGAAAGAAACAAAAGAAAGTAATAATGTAATGCCATAATCATAAGCCATCAAATTGATGACCCTTTATATTTCTCTATTTGCATGTGTGGTAAGAATTGACACCCTTAGTAGTAAACCACCCTCTAGCAAAAGAAGTTATGACCTTGATATACAAATCTCCCACCTTAATACTTTACTGTCTCCCTTAGCATAGAACAATTTTTAATTAGGAAAACTAAAATTATAAAATCACTACCTTTCATTTATTTCAATTTGTTATACCCAAAAATAAAATAAAATGAAGGTAGGGACATTTTAAGATGTTTTAGCATGTTGGGGCTATAACAACTTAGTAAAAAAAAAATCCTCCACTAAGTTTGAAATTCTCTTAAATAGTTTTAAATCATATTTTTAATTCTAACATTTTAAAACATCTTTTCTACAAATTGACTATGATAAGTTTAAGCTCAATTTACTCAACTCTAATCTAATAACCCCTTTAAATATCATCTTAATATTAAGAAGTGTAAGAAGATAGTAAGATACTTTCTCCAACCACTCCAAGTTTTATAGAAAGATTTCATGATCATCCACTTAATGGCTCTTTCCACAAGAGCTCACAAACACTAACAAGAAAAGTTATTTAAACCTTTTATGCCAAAACTAAATAAATTCAAGAGATATCCATTTTATTTTTTTTTCCTTTATTTTCTTTAAAGAGATGCAAGAAAAAGTGAAAAAACCATTAATGATTTACTTCTTTCTTTGTATTTTTATTTTAATAATTTACATAGATAAAAGAAATTTCATCTTCTACAAAATTTGAATTATTTTCTAACCTTGAGCCTTTAAACACCCACCAAGATTACATAGATACTAAGCTTTTCAAATATTGTATGACCATCCAAACAAAATATTAAGTATTCCTCTCCTTTGTTCTCCAATAATTTGCATTGCTAGCAACAATAATGCCTCCCTAAATTTCACCTTATAACCCCTCTTCAAAAATTTGCATTCCCATTTATTTTTGGGTTCATTTGAGAGAATGGATTAAAACAATTGCATATTGACAAATAGTCTTTTTCAAAGTTGGGATCATCCCACGATCCATTAAACCTTCCTATTTAAACATCCTCCCACATATTCAATCTTAACCACATTTATTTCCATACATTTGCCATTTATTACACCCACACCCTTGCAAATAGTCCTTTACATACATTCATCATTTATAGATTAGAATTTCCCTTATCTTAGGTCACTCTTGAAAGTGCATGATCAATCTTGCACTTGTAGATCTGACCCCTAAAATTAAAAAAATTAGATTCAAAATTAGTTGATTCCTACCCATTTCACTAATTGTTGTGAGTTGACTAACTAGATATTTGCACTATTTATTTTTATGTCTTTGTATTTAAAGGCATTCGGTTGCATTCATTTGATCATCAAGTAACCATTCACATTTATGAAAGGAGCATGCTAGGACCACTTCAATTAGAGCACCTAAAAAGAATCTAATTCTACATCCTAGAGCATTTGCATGTTTGAAGCTTGTTATCCTTGATCATTCACATGACCGTAACAATATTTTTTTTCTAGGGTTGACCTAGGAGAACATGTACCCTGGCAATTTGAAAACCCTTTAAAGGTATTTCTAAATACTACGATTCATTAGAGCAAAGAAAAAACAATAATTTAGGCAAACTAGGAAGGAGTGTGCATTGTACCAGATCAATTACATATCGGCAAATGCACAATTTTGTGTAAATTTGGTCTCATTCCATGATCTATTATATTTTTCCATTTACATATCCTCCCACATATTTGATACTATCCACACAAATTTCCATACATTTTTCATTTGTTATGCCTACCCTTACAAGTACTCCTATGTGTTTATTCATCATTCCTAGATTAACATTTCCATTATCCTAGGTCAATCTTGTGGGGACAAGAATGATCTCACTCTTGTAGATTTGACCCCTAACAATAAAAAATTCAAAATCAAAATCAACTAATTCCTACCCATTTCACTGATCATTATGAGTTGACTAAACACATGTTTGCACAATTTATTGTTTTGAATTAGATAACAGGAAGGGCCCAAACCCATACACAAAAGCCAAAAAGGTGAATGAAGTGAGTTTCACAAGCAATGAAACTGGGAAACAAAACAAGATTTTGAAAGGGCTCGAACCCTTTTACAACAAATGACAACCCTGTTGCAAAACACTAGGACAAAACGTCAAGAACTAGACAACACTAGAACCTGCCCAGCAAGACGAACGCCTTTGACCTGAGGGTGAAAAGTAGAAACAGACTTAGGAAGACCTTTCTTCCTTCTCTGAATAATGGTCCATGAACACAAAGAGTCTAAGTCCACAGAACAAGGAGAGAGGGCAATCCTCACCAAATTCCACAACCAAAGATGGAACTCAAGAGGAGGGGGAAGCCCTAGCACAAGAAGCTAGGGTACTCAAAGACTGAACTGGAGTAGGGAACTCACTACAACAAATCCCTGTGATTAGCTCCCTTTTTTGCTCCCTTTTTTGCTTCCACCCATTGTTTTAATGTATTTTTCTCCAAATTTTTGAAAAAGTCAGTACTATTTATTGGGATGGTGCTATTTTTGGCATTTTTTTGCCCCAATCAGAGGTGCTAATTTACCGCCGACTTTAGCTCCGATTTTAGTGCCTAGTTGAGTGCCACTATTAGCGCCTACATTAGCGCTGACGTTAGTCTCGACTTTAGCATCGACTTTACCACCTAATTTAGTACTGACTTTAGCGTCCACTTTGGCGCCTTCATTAGCACTGCCTTTCATGCCTACATTAGCACCGCCATTAGCGCCTACATTACTGCCAACTCTAGCACCGACTTTAACACCTACCTGTGTTAGATAAATGTCACATGGTGGAGGATGGTGTCAGGATGAGTGATGATTGTTGTGGCAATGTCATGGTCAAATGTGTTATGAAAATGAGGTGGCATGGGTAGTGGGCTATCAATGTTGGGAAAGGGGTTAGGGAGGATGTAATGGAGGAAGGGATGTGTGTCATGGTATGATGTCTATATATATATATATATGGAGAGAGAGAGAGAGAGAGAGAGAGAGAGAGAGAGAGAGAGAGAGAGAGAGAGTAATTTGTGCCTAGTTATGATGGATGATTATAGAAATTATAATGAGTATGATATGAACTAGTATAAAGAAACTAATTTGTGCGTAGTTATGATTTCAATGAAATTTAATTGATGTGCAATTTAATCAATTACATCTCTTTATAATTAGAAGTCCTTGCTATTCCATCCACCTTGTGTAGCTATTCCATCAAAGGAGCCACTAATGCATAGAGTTAAAATAATGTTGTCAATTGTCATTTGAGAATTAATTACTTTCTACACAATTAATGAAAATAACTTCTACAATGAAATGTACAATTATATATATGCTCACACAACGACTCTTCCAAAGTCACTAAGTTTTGATTTAATAGCTACTAGAATCATGATAAAATCTACCATGACTTGTTAATTACAATTGTATTTCCCCTTCCGATACCCATGACTACATCTATTCCTGTACATTTTGTTCCATGTTCTAGAAGTAAAAAATTAATTGCATACCAATAACAACATCCTTGCAAAAATATAGGTAAGTACAGTTTATATAACCAAATTAACACTATTATCACCTCCAAATCTAACTACATTAGAGGTCATTTATTTGCAACCCCTTTCTTTTCTCATTGATATATCTATTTGTTGTATGTTTTGAATTCTATTTTTGGTCATTTGTTGACATTAATAGAATTATTTGGAAGGGTTTAATGTATCTAACATCTTGATAATTTTCTTTCTTGCAAACTAAACCAGTTTGCTATGTATTTGACAAATTCTCTACGCACTTAACTTTTTCAAAATAGTCTTTTGAAAATAGTTTAAATCTTGTCCACATCTCTAGACAACTAGAATTGAAGTAAAAGGTTGCCTTATTGCCTCAAGACTAAAGATGGTAAACAATATATAGTTACAAGGAACAGTATGCATTCTACTTTATAAGTAATTCACAAATGTCATCTAAGCCAACTACCATATGACTTGCTGATGATTATTTTATTTTACTGTTCTAATGCATACAACCTTAGACATATGTCTCCCATCATGAACTAGAATAACTACCATATAAATTGCATAACTCATTTTGTATAAGCACAAAATAATCTTGCACAGTTGATTGTTTCATGTTTAGTTTGCATCAATGACCTACTCTTAATTCATGTTTAGTCAGGGTGATTTGAAGGAAGATCAAAGTTGCACTCCAAGTAGATGTGTGGATAAAGAAGGGCTTAGTGGAATATGGAAACCTTTAGATTTTGTGAATTTTGTTTTTCCATTTCAAAACTATTTGTTTTCTTTCTTTACTAATGAACATTTTTTCATAAGCCCTTTCCTACACTCAAATCTTCAGTTTTAAACTCACTTGCATGGAAGATGCATTAAAGGTATCAATTATATATGTTCCATGATTTAAATCCATTATTTTGTGGTTCTCAGTATGATAGAAAGAAGGATGTTGTTGCTTCTTAGACTTGTTGCACACCTTGCACTAGGTCCATAGGCTGGTGGAATGGTATCCGAGGACACAATGGCTCTCATATCAAAATTTTTTTGCAAGGAATCAATTTAAAATGGTCTGAGGCCTAGCTTTCATTCCAACCTAGGATTCCATCACAATAATGTCATATTACAGTCTTCAGATATGTGTATAGTTTATGTGCATGGTAGCAACCATTTAGTAATAATTCCTCACACACCACACTGTAACTGAGATGTGTGAATGCCCTAAAACTATACAGGTTCAGTCCAAACACTATCATAAGATCATGCTTGATAAGATCACGGATACGTCATAGTTCAGGTTTCTGAATGCTTAAGTCCTCCTTTGTCAAATGTTATAGTTGCAATTGCCCTGTTAGACATGTATGCAAAATGTGGAAGCATAGACAAGGCATGTGAACTGTTTGACAGAATGCCTCAAAGAAATGTGGTCTCATGGACTGCAATGACTGCAGCATTTGTACAAAATGGATTTGTTGAAAAGGCTTTAGAAATTTTAAAGCAAATACAATTGGCTGGTGTAAAGCCAAATTCCACAACCTTTGCCAGCATCCTCCCTGCCGGTGTCAAAATGGGAGCTTTGGAATAGGGTATGGACATCCATCAAAACATAAAGGATAGAGGAATTTTGTCAAATGTTGTAGTTGCAACTACCATATTAGACATGTATGCAAAATGTGGAACCATAGAAAAGGCACGTGAATTGTTTGACAGAATGCCTCAAAGAAACATGGTCTAATGGACTGCAATGATTGCATGATATGCACAAAATATGGAATCATAGACAAAAAACGTGAACTGTTTGACAAAATTAAAATATGTTGTAGTTATCAAATCCTCAATCATAACTTCCTCACAATGAATCAAGGCCATTGTAGATTTAAGCCTAAGGTTTCTTCTTTTTTCAAAATGAGGATTAGGTTGAGACCTTGACATTAAAGCAAAATATAAAGCAATGAAAAGGAAATTGCATCCAAGTAATCCTAATTTTTTCTGCCAACAATTCATACCAAAGATTGAACAATTTAAGGATATTGCAACAGATAATTTGTATCGACACAAATAATATTACTGAAGCATTAGAAAGTTTAGGCCATAAGAATCATCCTTTTTTAAACATGGATTGCAAATATTCTGAAAATTTAATAATTCTAAAAATTTAGAAGTCTTGGTCATTAACATTATTGTTTTCTACAATGTCATCAAGTGCATCATTGTCAATGTTCATATGTTCTTTCAAGTATTTAATAGTATCATCATCCTCATCTTGACCTGCATCATCTTCATCATCATTGAAATTTGACTGTAGACCATCTATATTGTTATAAGATGTATTTGGATCATCATTTTCTATACCATCCATATTGTTGTCTTCCATAACATCATCTAACTCTAGATTGTTGTCTTCTTGTGCCTGAACATAACCATCTTCAACATCATCATGGATGTCAATTTCTTCGATGTTCTCTAATCCCTCTCTCTCATTTTGTTGGCCATCATTGTTTTGCTCAGTATCCACTAATGCATCGTCAAATACATGCCTTAATCTTGGATCATAATGTATGACAATTATCCATTTCAGATCCAAAATATCTTCATAGAAAAATACCTGCACATGAACAACATACATATATTAGATGTATGGTATAACAATTTTATTGATTAATAAACACATGTATATATTCACAATAAACTATGAATTAAAAGATTAATGATCACTACCTCTTCTTTTTTGAGTTAAAGAAATACCTGCTCACAATGAATTGATAGAACATAAGGCTCCTTATCCTCTGGTAAGAAACAAACATGAGGAATCTATAGAAAACAATCCACTATGGGTATCATGTCTTCATGTCCTCTCAAATGCTTCATACCATCTACACTTAAAAACACAACATTTAAAAGAGCGGAAATCCAACTCAATAATTTCTTGTATTTTCCCAACATATTGTAGATTCCCTTCAATTATATTCTTATCTTTTGAGCTTGATCGACTGGATTGTTTGAAGTCAACCATGATGCCACAATCGAAGGATCGTCTCTTTACATCTACACTTTCTACACGATAATGCCGACCATATGACCACATTGCTGGATATTTCCTCGCCTGTGAAAGACCATTTATTTCAGTTAAAACAATTATAATGATGAATATTAAAATAGTTAATAGTGTCAAAACTGTAAGGAAACAACATTTTGTAAAATTCCAACTGTACATTTTTTTCACATCCTCTAGACATGTTGATTTTGTCTTCTATTATGTTTGAATCTATACCTGCATCTTCTATTTGATTTTGAATTTGTTTAGTAACCCATTCTAGTGTGCAATATTTGCCCCATTCCCCAAGTAGATAAGTGGGAATTGGAGAATTCCTTGGGTTCGATCTCTTAAACTGTCTCCTTGCTTCTAACACTTCTCTCTTTTTATCATACAAATTGATCCATTTGTTCATAAAGTCCATGTGGTACAGAATGAACTTGTCAAGTATAGTACTTTCGTCTACACCTATTACATGTCAACATGTTTATTTCAAACTCCAAATGTCATGCTATTAATTTGACAAATAAATTACAGAGTCAATTAATGATTGCAAGAAAAACAACCACACTGATCATGAATTTACTTCTAATTTCTACTTGAACACCATTAGATTGTGGTTTTTCTCCATCAATAATATCTGATGCTCGTTCTTCATCCCAGAAGCGTGGCCCATCTTCAAAATCCTTACTAAGGAATTCACACAGGAAGAAAAATACTTCATTCAATACATACCCTTCAGCCATGCAACCCTCTGGATGTGCCTTTTGTTGGACATATCTTTTTAGAGTTTTCATATACCTCTCAAAGAAAAACATCCACCTTGTTGATATGACACTCGCTAATTCAATGTCATCGACTAGGTGTATAAGTAAATGGACTTGTAGGTCCATGAAACTTGTAGGGAGATCCTTCTCAAATACACATACAATTTCTGCAATCTCCTTCTTCCATTTTGGCACTTCACATTCATGGATCTCCTTGGAGGTCACCCACCTAATATAAGAATAGTAAATTAGTATGAAACTTTAGTCAAAAATTAAAATGTAATATAGTATCTCTATGTCTCTCACACATGAACATTTCATATAACCACATACCTTGTAAATGCTGACAATCGATTTATGGCATTTCTTAAGTCAACTGTAAGACAGGAATCCCCCCTAATTGCCAATGGCATGATATGCTATCAAACACATTTATGAAAAAGTGATTAGTAATTTTTTCTCACACAACAAAATATCAAAATATATTTAGTACTTAATCAATGTTAGCAGTAAATGTTAAATGATGATAAATAATACCTTCATAAAATTATGAAAATCATGTGTTTTAAATCTTGTGATATGTCTATCAATTGTAAAAGCTTTAGCCAATGATGACCCATAGCCAGTAGGTGTCCTTATTAAACGGATGACATTTTTAGTTGGTCTAGCTCCTTTTTTTTTCAAAATCCATGGAGCTTCTGCATATGTTTCATTTTCCTTGTTTGGCCACAAATGTTTTCTATCAATTTTGGTACGTGAAAGAGCAATATCTCTCCTTGAAGATAAGGTGTCCTCTTTGCCTGATATATGTCGAAACATAGAATCTGGAACATTTTTGAAGATGTGCATAGGATCTAATAGGCGAGATATTAATGGATCCTTCCAGTAAGGGAGCTCATAAAATATGTATTTCCTTTTCATTCCTTGTGGCATATTAACTACAACTTGTTCTAGTTCTTCAATTGAATCACTCGAGCAAAAAAATCCTCCCAAGCTTTCAATTTAGCATCTTCATACTTCTTAAGCCAATCACCTGGACCTATAATCATGGGAGGGCCTCTATTTTCAACTTTTCCATCAAATTAATTCTTCAGGCGATTTCTAAACTTATGATCTAGTGACCTAGAAAAACCCTGTTGTTTGTGTAAATAAATTTATGTAGATCTTTAGAATATCGCCCTTGAAATTGTTCTACACATCTTGGACATGCAAATATCCCCTTTGTATGAAGCCCTGTAATTCAATAAGTAATGTTAATAGTATCAAAAAAAAGTATAAAACTAAGTATGAAAGTTGGGATGGAAATAAATTATGAGTTAAATACGTAACTATTTTATCTTACTAGAACAAACACCAAGTCTTGGGAAATCATGAATAGTCCAACATAGCACACCATACAGCATGAAGGACCTATTTGATGGGGGACGTGATATGTCATACATTCTTATGCCTTTCCATAGCAGTTGCATCTCATCAATAAAAGATGCAAAATAAACATCCATGTTTTTAACTTGATGTTTTCCTAGAATAATGAGAGTCAGCATAAGGTGCTCCTTTCTAACACTCATCCATGGGGGAATATTGTATACTATCAATCCAACTAGCCAAACACTATAATTTGAGCTTAGGAAAGAGAATGAGCACACTCCATCAATTGCAAGACCAAACCTGATACTACGGGGTTCATCTCTGAATTTTCTTGGCCATTTTCCTCTATGTGTTTCATTGCTTTGGAGTCGGCCAAAATTCGCATGAATCCATCTTTACTCCTATTTTTTGCATGCCAGTCCATCAATTGTGCAAGTGACTTGCAAAAAAATATTCGTTGAAGTCTAGGTATAATTGGCATGTGACGTAAAACCTTCTTTGGAACTATAGGACCTTGTACATTTGTACGATATCTCTTCTCTTTGCATACATGGCGTTCTACCTTGTTTTCATATTCATCTCTGTATAAAATGCAATCATTTTTACATGAATGGATTTTTTTATATTCAATCCCCAACTCAACCAACAACAGATGCGCCTCTCTGCAAGTTGATGGCAACACATTCTCTTCAGGAAATATTTTAGTTTTTAGTGCCCTATAAGATTGCCAGAGATTAAATCAATTGAATGTTTGACTTATGATGAACATGTTTCATATGTCAATCTATACTAGGACTGTTTATATACAATATATGGTTTTAAATTCCCCTTAAAGAAATAAAAATGAAGTTGATGAATGTTTACAAATTATGTACACCAATTGAAAATGTAAAGTAAGAAATGGATTTCATCTCACTTTAGTAGGGTAGTGAATCCTTTGTCTAACCAACCAAATAGTGACTTGATTTCTAATATTATTAATGTGCATGCCAGTTTTGAAGTTCTACTTGCACCTGATTTGAATACAGGTGTCTTTACTACTTGCTTGATGGAGTCTTTTAGGTTGTTATTATCAACATTACATTGGTGGTAATTACCCCTGCTATCATCGTTACTGTCAACCATATGATCATTATTGTCATCATTGTTTCCATCCCTAAAGAAACCTGTAATCATTTCATTCAATCCTTCTTCATGCACTGCATTTTCACTATCATGATCATCATCATTAAGGCTAGCTGGCATGTCATCAGTGTATGCGGATCTCATCAGCAGTTCAAATTTCTTAGCTACTAGTATTCTCTTCAATGTTGCTCTTTTCTACCTGGTATGGTTTAAAGGATGGTTTGTGACCCAGAGCACATGACGGAATATGTTGGAACCAATCTAAAATGCGACTGTGACTGTAGTTGAGTCACTATAGCCCTACACTTAATATTTTATTGTATTAAATGCTGTCGGCTCTCATGGTGAACCATCGGCTTGCTGAACCTTCAAACCTTGGTGAGCCGTTGAACCGTTGAACTAGCGGCCGTCGTTGAACCGGTTCAATGGGTGGTTCAATGATTGCTATTAATCTTTACCACCTTCGTTGTTCCACTGGATCTCCGAACCAACACATGGTTGAACCATTGAACCCTTTGAACCGGTTCAAAGGTTTAACCAAATGCTTAGAAATTCCTTCAAAGCTTTACTTAGCTTCTTATGAGCTTTCATCGAACCAAAATAAACCCGATAGACAAATGAACTGTTGAACCTTTCACCAAAGGTTCAACAAAGACCTTTCCGTTCGATCTCGATCCACTGCGAACCCGATGGACTACTTGTTGATTCCATTGAACTGGAAGTCCATGGAACCCCTAAAAACGGTTCAAACATAGAAATTTCTTTTGTCTGTGTCACTGATCTGTGTGACTTCACCAAACTATTTCTCTGCCAACATACGTTTTCTCTAATGTTAACAACCTAGCACATGCAAATGCTAGGATTCATTCCAGCATGCTGTTGATCGATCTTGTAACTGCAAAACTCACACAAATAGAAAATGCAAAAACAAAATCTAAACTAATATGTACAACCATTCCACCGATTATAGAGTAATCAACTGGTGGAATGGAGAAATCCCATATTGATTGTAAATCAATAATCGACTACACAGATGCAATTCAAATGCAAAATAGGATCTTCTTTATTTCTCTAAGGATGAATACAAATGTCTATTTTCACAATACAACTCAAATTCACAATCTCTACTCTGTCTAATTTCTCCTTTCTGATCTATATATATCTCTCTCTATATCTGTATCTCTATATGTCAATCGATCAGAACTTAGGCTATTTAATAACCCATAGAGAGTAGTACTGACAGGATTCCCAGCGGCTGGGAGACAATTCCAGGCGGCTGGGAGACACAACTAACTAACAAACTCATAACTAACTAACAACCTGTCATTATAGATTGACAGGTGTCCTAATCAATAGAAACAAACTAAAAATAGCAAGTGTTGGTCAAATAGACCTTATTACATAGTAAATGCATAACAACTTATCAAGACTTTAGGCTTCTAATTAACTTGATGAAGGGGTGCCCCTGCACCATACTCCTAGAGAGAAGAGATCTCAAGCCCACTTGAGATTAGAGTGTGTAAGTCTGCTCCATGTTTCTTGATCTATTCGTCAGACATCCAAACTGCCTCTGAATCAGGTTTCCCCTGCCAAGCCACCGAATATTCTATATATTCATTGTTCCTGGTCTTCTTTACCATTCTAGAATCTAAAATCTTCTGCAAGTTTGGTGGATCATGTTTAGGAATTTCATCATCTGCGGTATCCTATAATGTTTCATGTTCCATATCTGCATTATGTTTGTATGGAGTTAAATCACATACATTAAATATGAGTGACAATCCAAGATCAGGAGGAAGTTGGATCTCATAAGCATTCGGTCCACATTTCTTCAAAATATGACATGGTCCAATCTTCCTCTGCATTAGCTTAGTATGTTTTCTTTTTGGGAGTCTTTCCTTTTTCAGATAAACCCATACCAAATCTCCAACATCAAACTGTACATCTCTCTTTTTCTTATCAGCACATTCTTTATACTTCAATGTAGTCTGTTGGAGTTGGTTCTTTACCTGATCATGCACCTCTTTTATGGCTGCTGCAAAAGCTTCTCCATCTGCACTAATTGAGTCTCCTGTAGGTAGATTTCTTAATTCCAAAATACCTCTTGGATGCATACCATACACCACTTGAAAAGGTGATTTCCCTGTAAGTTCTGATTTATGGTATCATTATAAGAAAATTCTGCTTGTGGTAGGATGCTATCCCACTTCTCTCCATGCTTTTTTGTCAAACATCTGAGCAGATTTCCTAATGAACGGTTAACCACTTCAGTCTGTTCATCTGTCTAAGGATGATATGCTGATGAGAAAGATAAATTTGTGCCAAGCTTCTTCCAAAGAGTCCTCCAAAAATGACCAATGAATTTCACATCCCTATCTGACACTATACTCAATGGCAATCCATGTATTTGCACTATTTCCCTGAAAAATAAATCTGCAACCTATGAAGCATCACAAGTAGTTTTGCATGGCAAGAAATGTGCCATTTTACTGAATCTATCTACTACATTAAAAACATCATCATATCCCTTTCTTGTTCTAGGTAAACCTAACACAAAATCCATACTTATGCCTTTCCATGGCCTAGAAGGAATGGGCAGTGGCTGATATAAACCTGCATTAGTTGATCTGCCTTTTGCTTTCTGACATATCACACATGTCTCCACAAATTTTTTGACATCTGACTGTAGCTTTGGCCAAAAGTAATGCCTCTTTACCAGTTCCATAGTCTTATCTAAACCAAAATGTCCTGCCATAGCTCCGCAATGCTTTTCCGTAATGATGTTCAGCCTCATAGAACACCTTGGAATACACAATTGTACACCTTTGAACAGCAATCCATCCTGGATCAGAAATTTAGAAAATTCAATATGATATTTGTCTCCAAAAGAAATACATACTTGATATATCTCTCCAAAGTCTTCATCAGCATCATACATAGTGTTCAAGGAATCAATGCCAACACTTTCCAATTGAATCTGATTTATGGTTAGAGCTCTCCTGCTCAAAACATCTGCTACCTTGTTCTTTACCCCTTTCTTGTGCTTAAGTGTGAAAGTAAAGGATTGCAAAGTTACTACCCATTTCATATGGCTATGATTCAGCTTCTCTTGACTATTAATGAAACTAAGAGCCTGATTATATGTAATACTATGAATTCTTGTGGCATTAAGTAATGTCTCCACTTCTTGAGTGACTGGATTAGAGCATACATCTCCAAATCATATGATGAATACCTTTTCTTTGCATCATTTAACTTCTCACTGAAAAATGCAATAGGCCTACCTTCTTGATTGAGTACTGTGTCAATTCCCATGTGACTTGCATCGCATTCTACCTGAAAATTTTTCTTGAAATCAGGAAGTGTGAGGACTAGTTGCTGTGCCACCTTCTTCTTTAGTGTTTCAAATGAATCATCTGCTTCTTTGGTCCAAGTAAACCTGCACTTCTGTCCTCCTTTAATGGTGTCAAGCATGGGTGCACAGACATGACTAAACCCTCTTATAAACTTCATGTAGAAAGTTGCTAACCCATGGAAACTTTTGACATCATTCATAGTTCTTAGAGTTGGCCAAGTCAATATGGCACTTACCTTCTCCTTATCCATTTTCAGTTTACCCTATGAAATGACAAAACCCAAATAGGTGATCTCTTTCTGCATAAACAAACACTTTTCTAGGTTGATCATTAGTTGCTCTTCCTGTAACCTTTTGAGGACCAAGTCTATATGTCTGAGATGCTCTTCCCTTTTATTACTGAAAATTAGAATGTCATCTAGATATACTATGACAAATTAGCCTATAAATTCTCTCAAGACCTCATTCATCAGTCTCATAAAAGTACTAGGAGCATTAGACAATCCAAAAGGCATAACCTTCCACTCATACAATCCCTCATTTGTTTTAAATGTTGTTTTCCACTCATCTCCTGGCCTAATCCTAATCTGATGATAACCACTCTTCAAATCTATTTTTGTGAAATACTTAGCACCTCCTAAACAATCAAGTAAATCTTCTATCCTAGGTATTGGGAACCTATACCTAATTGTGATCTTGTTAATAGCCCTTGAATCAGTGCAAAGCCTCCAAGTGCCTTCCTTCTTCGGTGCTAGTACAACTGGTACTACACATGGACTTAAACTCTTGCCAATTAGGCCTATGTCCAACAATTCTTCAATCTGTCTTGCTACTTTTCCATTCTGTTTTGGGGTAAGCTTGTATGCTGCTTTGATTGGAAGTGTAGATCCTGGGATCAGATCTATGTAATGGCTGATATCCCTTACAAGTGGTAGGGATCTTGGCATTCCATCAGAGATGATGCCTTTGTATTTATCCAACAACTCTTGGACAACAAGATCTATGAACCTCTGTCGCTTCTCTCCCTTGATTTCTTGCTGCTGTTCTTTATTTACTTTCAGGCATGGAATTAGGGCATATGCAACTGTACCCTCTTCTACTATTTCTTTCATGAACTGTTTACCTTCTACCAGCATTACCTTGGCTTCTTTCCCCTTTGACTCTACCTCCTTATCCATCAATGGTAGTAACTCTATCACCTTACTATCCTTGGTGATTGAATATGTATTTCTAACTCCATCATGTTGTGCTCCTAAGTCATATTGCCATGGTCTTCCAAATAGGAGATGACAATTGTCCATCTGAGCTATGTCAAACAATAATCTGTCCTTATATGTTCTAATTTGAAATTCTACCCAAGCCTGCTCTTCTACAACTATTTGTTGACCTTGAGTGAGCCATGAAATCTTATATGGGTAAGGATGTGGCAATCTCCTAAGTTTCAGCTTTTCTACCATTTCAACAGACACAAAATTTTCAGTAGATCCAGAGTCAATCAAAACTCTACATACCTTTCCTCCTACTTTGCAAGTAGTTTTGAAAAGAGATTTTCTTTGTGGGGGTTCTCTGTTAGGTACCTTCATGGTGGTCATTTCCCTTCTAATCATCAAAGATTCTCTTGTCTCAGGATATCCATAACTATCTGGAGCTCTTACACTTTGGCCAGTGTTTGAGCTAGTCACACTTTGACAATCAGATTCTTGTATCAGATTTGTTCTTTCTCCTGTTGAACTCGATGCTTTTTATGGACATTTGCTGGCTATATGACCTTCTTGATTGCAATTGTAACATCTGATAGATCCTCTGCCCTGAGATCTTCCTCTGAATGGTGGTCTTCTGCCTCTAAAGTTTCCTTGCTGATTGTAATTTCCTTTTTGAATTTGACTACTGTCTCCTTTATTATTTTCCTGATTGGATTCTCTGTGATATCCAAATCCATTGCCTCTACCTCTGAAAGGACTTCTTCCACCTCTTTGTTGTCTTCCTCTTCCTCTGTTGTTCTACTCTTGCCTTCTCTTTAACTTCTCTTCCACCTTCAGTGCCAATTGATAACACTTCTGAACTGTATCTGGACTATGCAGATTTAAATCTTCTTGGATGGCAAGTCTCAACCCATTGAGATACCTTGTTACCCTCTCTTCCTCATTCTCTTTTACTTTTGTCTTGACATAGAGTTTCATGAATTCTTCAGTATATGAGCTGACATCTAACCCTTTCTACTTCAAGCTTTGTCTCCTCTTATGCAATTGGATGTTGTAATCCAATGGAACATAGGCTTCCTTCACTAAAGCCACCATTTTCTTCCAAGTAGCAACTCTGTTCTTTCCTTCCTTCACTCTGTCATCTTGGATGAAATTCCACCAAGTCAATACAACCTCTTTCATTTTGGACTGTGCCATCTTTACCTTTTGATGCTCTGGTATTTCTTCTGTTTCGAAGAAATTGTTCAAGGAGTCTATCCACTCCATCATCGAATCAGGATCCATCTTTTCTGTAAACACTGGTAAATCCAGTTTCACATCCATGGTTCTCCTCTCCATGGATTTGAGGGCATTCAATAAGGGTCTCTGGTTTGTAGGAACCTCTATCTCTTCCCACCTAGGGATTTCCTCTTCTTCCCTATCATCTTCTTTACCAGAACTTAGTCTATCCCTCAATTTCTCCAACTCATCTTTCAAAGCCTGATTCTAAGCTTTCACTGCTTTGCTCTTTGCAATCTGTTTCTTTACCAAGACAACCAACTCAGCATTGGTCATCCTTGTTGGGAGCTCTGATGATCCCTCTCTGTCTGACATTCTATCTTCTTATCTTCCCAGAAGATACTCCTTAGCTCTGATACCACTATGACGTAGAGTGCGCGGCGGAATATGGTGGAACCAATCTAAAATGCGACTATGATTATAGTTGAGTCACTATAGCTCTACACTTAATATTTTATTATATTAAAAGTTGTTGGCTCTCATGGTGAACCATCGGCTCACTGAACCTTCGAACCTTGGTGAGCCATTGAACCACTAAACTAGCGCCCATCGTTGAACCCACTGGGCTTGTTGAACCATTGAACCGTTGAACCGGTTCAATGGGTGGTTCAACGATCGCTATTAATCTTTACCACCTTCGTCATTCCACTGGATCTTCGAACCAACACACGGTTGAACTATTGAACCCTTTGAACCGTTGAACTGGTTCAAAGGTTCAACCAAACGCTTAGAAATTCCTTCGAAGCTTTACTTAGCTTCTTATGAGCTTTCATCGAACCAAAACAAACCTGATAGACAAATGAATTGTTGAACCTTTCGCCAAAGGTTCAACAAAGACCTTTTCATCCAATCTCGATCCACTGTGAACCCGATGGACTACCTGTTGATTCCATTGAACTGGAAGTCCATGGAACCCCTAAAAATGGTTCAAACACAGAAATTTCTTTTGTCTGTGTCGCTGATCTGTGTGACTTCGCCAAACTATTTCTCTGCCAACATACGTTTTCTTTAATGTTAACAACCTAACACATGCGGATGCTAGGATTCATTCCAGCATGCTGTCGATCGATCATGTAACTACAAAACTCACACAAATAGAAAATGCAAAAACAAAATCTAAACTAATATATACAACCATTCCACTGATTACATAGTAATCAATCGGTGGAATGGAGAAATCCCATATCAACCGTAAATAGAAATCGACTACACAGATGCAATTCAAATGCAAAATAGGATCTTCTTTATTTCTCTAAGGATGAATACAAATGTCTGTTTTCATAGTACAACTCAAATTCATAATCTCTACTCTGTCTAATTTCTCCTTTCTGATCTATATATCTCTCTCTCTATATCTGTATCTCTATATGTCAATCGATCAGAACTTAGGCTATTTAATAACCCATAGAGAGTAGTACTGACAGGATTCCCAGCGGCTAGGAGACAATTCCAGGCAGCTAGGAGACACAACTAACTAATAAACTCATAACTAACTAACAACCTGTCATTATAGATCGACAGGTGTCCTAATCAACAGAAACAAACTAAAAATAGCAAGCGTTGGTCAAATAGACCTTATTACATAGTAAATGCATAACAACTTATCAAGACTTTAGGCTTCTAATTAACTTGATGAAGGGGTGCCCTTGCATCAGTTTGGATCATCCCGTCCAAACCTTAATAACCCAGTTGGATCTTGGGTATTAGTATGTGTTTCATCAACATCTTCTACCTATCAACAAACACAAGCATTATGTAATGTTTGGCAACAATTGCACTAAATTCAAAATGTATCAATTTCAAAGAAATATAATCAAATATGGCTTAAAAAATAAAAATATAAATTGTATGAACATATATACATCAATTGAATAATGGAACATTATTTTATAGACTACCTTTTTTATACAATAATTTAAAGAAAACATAATTTTGACAACATAGTTTATAAAACATCAGTCCACACTCATTTATTATTCTTTGGTTTTCTGCCCTTAAGAACATCCTTAGGGAGACCTTGTTCTTCCCTTTTCTTTCACGTAGGAGTGCATTTTAAGAAGGGGAAATCAATCAATAACTCATCCCCAATGGTAAGGTGTTAGGGTTAGCCAACATAAGATATCAATTAATTGCAAATAAAGATTAAATAGAGGAATGGAAATACACAAAAATAATAACAACGAGAGACAAGTTTTAACGTGGTTCACCCAAACTTGGGCTACATCCACCAAACAGAGAGTCCAATATTATTATCCAGTAAATCAAACCGATTACAATCAGCAATCCCTACAACTCAATACCACTACAAAATGCTACAATACAATATATCAAAACCCTAACCCTTAGCTGCTTTTTATCAAGCTTTTTGTCAGTTACAAAATAGTGTTTTCTTATGTCAGTCAATGAAAAAATAACTCCTGGTGCATTTATAAAATAATAAAAACTGTGTGAGGTTTTGCACCAGGGGTGCTGCCCCTGGACCTCGCAAGGGGCGTTGCCCCTTGACCTCATAGGAATTTGGGGGGAAATCATGCCAATAAAAGTGGGGTAAATTTAACCTCCAAGTCTGATTAGGCTCCATTTAACAACATAAGGTCCATAATAGCCTCAACCATTATCAATCTATCAACCTCTCTTTCCATATCTCCATCTTTATCATTTATAACCTCAACAAATTGACAATTCGGTCTTACATTAGGGTCCCTTCTCTTACTACTATTTATAAATCCTACAATATTTTTGTGTGTGTATGCACGCCCATCTATATACATAAGTTGACCTCTATTCATTTCTTTTCCACTTTCCAATTGGAGATGATGTGTATACATATTCGAATTTAGACCATATGCTGACATGCTAGGCTTATATTCTGCTAGCCTCATCCATTCACCACTTTAATAAGATGGACCATAATATGGCATTAATCTCCTAGTGGTTTGTTTTGAATTGTTTCTATGTTTAGATCCCACATGTACATTTTGGATGACAAAGAGGTCTAGATTTGGTCCATGAATATTGGAGGGTCATATCATGTAGCTGTATCCCCAAAATTGAAACATCTCGTACACTCTAGGTAGTTGTTGATCACTAGGCCAAGCGCAATATAGTCGATGATCAAATGTCTCTTTGTAAATTGATCTCAAACTTAGGGGCAAGTCATCATCTCCATCACATTCATTCTCATAGGGTATGTAGTCCACCTTCCCCTTGTCTTTAAGCAAATTATGCATCTTTAAACTGGTTCTTGTTCTGTTACTTGTTTTCATCAATTCCTCGTCTTAGGAGCTGGTATATTGGCACATATTTTTGTTAGATGTATCATCTAATGAATGATCATTGCCCTCTAGGTTGGAAGTCGGTGATCTAGGAAACTTTAAACCAAGAACTTTATTCTGCAAGTATCCATTAAGAAATAAATTAGTTTTTTAAATAATATAAAACAATGTTTAAACGAAGTATACATGTTATTTATATGAAATTGGAAAATTCCTTACCACAATTCATATTAGATCTGAATCAATTGTAGGAGGCATACTACCAATTGGAAGCTCATCATCTATGTAATGTCTTTGTACAATCGCTCATTTGAATTATTTCTTTCCACGATATACAGAATATCCACAAACAACAATTTTCTCAAAGTATTCATCCCATGTACTATAGTCCTGACCAACCTCTTATTCAGTGCAATCATTTGTTGTGTCTGCAGGATCTATTGTCATATCCTCTTCCACCCACTATCATCTATGTGATTTAACAGTTTTAGGTCCACATCCATGTACATATCTTTTTATTTTTCTAGTTGAACGCTTAGGCTCTGTATTTGCTCCAATCTCCATCTAAAATAATCAACAACATGCATTAATTTATGTCAAGATTGGATAATACATTATAAATTTCAATAATACTGTGAAAAAAGATGGAGGTATCACAAAATGCCATCAGATCATTTTTTCCTAAGTTAAGTCAAAATTTGAGTACCTAATGTCCTGCTTCATCCGTTGTGTCCTCATTTGACATGACACGATATGTTGCCATGGCCTCATCTGGCCCCTATAATACACAACATAGTAAATAATGTTTAGTACACCAATTATATTATTTCAACGAATATGCTATCCAACACAAAACCTCACTTTAGTCATATATGTGACATATTCATATCATGTTTTGGCCATCCTAATTTTCAAACTTTTCCCTTGATCATAGAATCACATTTAATCACCATTCCTGTGCATTTTCAACCAATAAGTTTGACCTCAGAGGCCTTATGGACAAAAAAATGACTTTATCTCCTCTATGTTGTAGCATTTGTGAATTCATAAACACCTTCCTCCTTTGGTTGAGGTTGCTTTCTCTTCTTACCTCTATTGTATTTGCAAATTCTGTTGTCATATCTATTTCCACCCACTTTCCTCTCTGCGATTTAGTAATTCTACACCGTCCACATCCTCTCTCCATGGCCTCCTCTGGATCTTGTAATACACAACAATGACAATAGTCATGTTAGGTCTCAAAAACGCTGGTTGGAGACCACAAGGGGTTGCCAAGCCCTTGATACGTTTTAGGCTAATGAACAAGACCAATTAGTATAATTGAATCTTCTACTTTTTTGGCATTGCCAGACCTAGGTGGGTGTACCTATGTAAATGAGGCAGACTTAAACTGTGTGCTTCCTAATCTAGCAATCTTATCCACAATGGCAATTGAAAATGGAAAGATATAGTTCTAATTTGGTGTAAATTGTATAAGCAATATCAAGGTAAATCCTAGGTTTAATTGATAGAAATTTTTAATTAAAATGAAACGGGTAAGACCAGTGCCTTGTTGGGTAAATGGAGTCAAATGAAAATCTGAAGATGAGTGGCTCGTATTTGGTGGTAATTCTAACTGTTTGGCACACTAATATTGGTTTATAACTTGTATAAATGTGCAAGGAAATAATTGACAGTCTCTTCTTAATAATCCAACTGACACAACGAGGTTACTTGTAATTTATCAAAAGGATTTTTAATCCCTACTTAAAGAAACCAATTGAATAAATCAAACAAAAATAGTAAATGATATCACTTTGGAGACAAAATGCCAACCCTAATTATATGGTTCTTCTTACTGATCCAATTAATACTCCCAGATTACTGTGATTGACTAGAAGGATTTAATTCCTTTGAGGAAACCAATTAATCATATCACACAAATAAAGCAAATGTGCATTGATAAACTGAGTATATACTTGATATATCAATTTAAATAATAAGGAAGCACTAAAATGGAGACAACCAAATAATTGAATAACTTCAACAAATAATTGATACCAATATGGCGCCATAGAATTAGAGATCTTCCATTAACTTCTTCAAAATTGTGCTTGCAACATGGTCTTTGAGTTTGTAAATATTATGGAACTTTTCTACTATCTACTACTACCCCCTGTCCTTTTGGTCCATACCCTATATATATAGGGAGCAGATAGTTTCAAATTAGTTACAACCTTTCATAACAACTTTTCAAAATTTGTTGATAAATGTAAACATAAATTAACTAATAACAAAGCACGCTCTGTTAATCCCTGTAGGAGCACCTGTGACTGTTGGTCTGGAAAGGTGCTCCAACTCCGTGATAGGTGCTTGTCATTCTTCATCAGTGTTAGTAATAATTTATGTTTGGGGTATCATGCAGGCACCTTCCCTAAAAATCCAAAAATATTCTAAGTCTCTAGGCCTCCTTAGCATTTTTCAACTGTAGCATCATATTTTCTTCGAGGAGGAGGTCATCATCATCATATTTCCAGTCATTACCCTTTTGTTTCTTGCGAGGATCATTTCTCATCATGACCGGATATCCTGTGGGGGCTTCATGTTTTTGCCAGCCTGACATCCTGCCTGGAGGTGATATTTTAACATCGGGTGATCTTAGTTCAAGATCATCCTAATGTTGGTGTTGAGAATTTGCTAAGTATGACCCGATGTCCCAAGGTCATCATATTTGAACATTGGGTGATCTTCGTTAAGATCACCCCGATGTTAGTTTATCACCTTATGTTTTAACTTCCTCGATGTTGCTGACGTCATGATCTTGTAGAGGTGATATTTTCTTATCAATAGCATGATTTTCAATTGTCGGGGTGATATTTTGAATATCGGGTTATCTTATGAATATCACCCTAGTCCTGAATGTGACGATGACATCATCAGGATTTTCATTCTCGGGGCGATATGTCTTTTAGCTTCATCATTTTCTAAGGACGGGGTGATATTTCCAAATATCAGGTATGTTCTAACATCACCCTGATGTTTCATGGAGCTACAGTGCTACCTGATATTCTTGCGGGGGGTGATATTTCAAACATCCGGTGATCTTCCAAATATCACCTTGCCCCAATATGATGATGATGTCACCCTGATCTTTCGAAGGGGTCATTTTCTAAGTTGTTCAATCCGACCTGATATTTCTTGAGTTGAAGAGGTCATCATCATCATCCAGTCTACAGTGCACCCGTATATTTCAATTATTAGGGTGATATTCTGAATATTGGGTCATCTTCCGAATATCACCCTTGTTCTAAACATGACGATGACGTCATCAGGATGTCCATATATCAGGGTGATATCTTTTATCTGGGTGATGTCAGTAGGATTTTTGAGCATCCGAAGGGTGCATGCAGTTGAGGACGTCGGCCAGACATTTGGTATCGGCTAGGCAAGAGGATCTTCCTTCGATGCATGAGGTTCACCGATGAGGATGGTATGGCTGATGGAGATTATGATGCAGATGATGCTGACGTCAGGGTCATTTTTGGGCATCCAGATATCCTACTGGAGGATGATGAGGAAGGGTTAAGTTGGTGCCATTGGGAGCAAAATCACCGACAATATATTTGTAACCGGCCTGGCATATAAAGTGTTAAGAAGGTTGCCGCGGGGTGCATGTGGGATAATTTGATCCTGCATGATTTGAAATATCAGGATGAGGTATTTTGGCAGGAAAGGTTTGCGATGCACAGTATGATGTTTTTCCCAAGGCCTCAGGTTGGTACGCCATTAATGACGGTTGTTACAGAGGTATGGGCGATGGTGTGGACGGATCTGGTACCCGACTGAAGATGTGAATCCCCAGGCAGCGGCGCAGGGCTCGAGATTTCTTCCTGTCTCCTCCCCTGCCTGTTGCATTCAATGTGATGAGCACCATTTTCTCAATGTACTGTATCTGGCGAATTTTGACTTGCCATGTAATTGAGGCTGAGCACCTTCCTGCTATATAATGCAGACTGTGTTATTCATTCAAGGTGGTTGAAGGCCTGATGCATTTTTGTGTAAATAATGAAGAACAGGGCATGATATTGGCTGTTTTATCCCATTTTGGAGTTTATGAGTTGCAACATGAGTGTATTTTGCACATATTTTTAGTTTCAGTGTTGATTGATATGAAAAATGCTTATTGCATGTGTCTATCTGCTTGTCTCCATTGGCTGCATGTTATTCTCCTTCTTTTGAATCTGGTTGCTAAGGGTTTCATAGATTCTAGGGTACAGGGTTCTGTATCACATGTTTGATCTCTAACTTCCATTCAAGGAGTGGATTAAATTGTTTTAGGTCAATGTATGAAGAAGGTTGCATGTCTGCAGGGATATCTGTAAGTAGAGGCAGCTAGATACCCATTCTTGGGTGATGTTTGTAAGGCAAGCATCAGTTCAAACCCCCTGAAACTTGAGTGAAAGTTGCAAACCACCTGCTGTATACATCTAGTTGACTCCTTGCCCAATGGATAGGCACCAGTCTATTTTTGGGTCAGTAGTTATGAGCAAAAACCCCTTGTCTTGCATCCAGGACATTATGTCCACCCATCTCACCACTTCCACCTGTTAGTTGTAGGAGTAGGATTAGGAACCCCTTGCATACTCTCATACCCAACCAGACACATATGTCCAAGAATGTTGCCAACCTTGTGATCTATTATGCAGATCTTGGTCCAGACATGAGAGTATTCTGCTCGATGCTGTCAAGCTAAATCTTCATATCATTGAGCTAGTCAAGGTTACATCTTGAGTTATAGGGATACCCCCCTTGGTGCTGTAGAACTAGAAGTGAAGGGGAGGCAGCTCACGCAACCTCCTGCATTAGTTGGCTGAATTTGCTTGTGCATTAGAACTGGCAAACCCTGATGCTGATTTAGAAGAAAAACCCAACAATCAGGACCCAAATATTTCTCCCGCCATTTGTCAATTGTTAGATCAGTAGGCCATTTAAATTCCTAGGTAGTCATGATGCTAGTGAGATGATTCTTCCACCTATTATCTAGAAGATTTCTAATGTCCGCCACAAATTTGGTATAGCCATTGTCTAACTGAATGATCTGATCAAGCAAAGTATTGAATTCATTGAGATTGATATCTCCTCTATTCTGTATATGAGCCATACATTGAGTAATCATATGATCAAATTCCCCTTTCCATTCATCTATGCTTTTCAGTTGGTTACCCTCCTTGACAATCATTGGGCTGAAATGACATTTGATAACATCAAATGTGCTCTTCTTATTTTCTACCTTCCTCTTGACATCCAGAAGATACTTATATTCTTCAATTATATTTTTTACCATCTCCTGAGTAAGCTTAATCCTTGGAGGAGCATCTGTATCTTTGTGGGTACCTTTACATAAGGTAGTTAATGTGTGGAAAGTAGGTTGCCATATTCTTTACAGTTTCTCGAGAATAGGTAAATTATTCTCTATTTGTTCTGCAGCTTTGATCAAATTACTGAAATGCTCATGCACTCCACTTAATTTATCTTTCAACATACAAACCCTGTGTTCGAATATTTTTCTGAGATTTTCCATAATATGAGGTTTGACATTACTTGTGTTATGCTACTTTAATTTATCAATCTCATCCTTTAACTACTAAATTTGTGGATCTTTTGCTTTTACTAGTGGGTGATATACCACTATTTAATCTCCTCTGACAATGCTGGGCACTTGTACTTGCTGCTTCAGTCTTACATTTTCAATAAACAATTTGTTTATCTCATCATTCAACAACCTTAATCTTCTTTCATATTCATGTATTTTCCTTTCCATATTCTCTACTATATCTTTGGTAAACATAGCAGAGTGCATGGTCAAGGTGGCAGCCTTAGCAGGAGTTGTCTCTCATTGTTTGGACCATTACTGATCCCCTCATTTCCTATACCACATCAAGAATGCATGGCTTCCTTGTATTTTTTTGTTTTGTCCATGGTGCTAGGGTTTTTGTAGTAGGACTATACCCAGTTCCTAACACTTCTTCTGAATCAAACTCTGCTACCAGCATGGGGTCATCCTGAGATCTGATTTGGTCTAATAGAAATACCTTAGATAACTCCATCCCAGGTATGATCAATATGTTTCTCTTCAACACCATTTCCCTAGCCTCTGCAGGAGTAATATTTATATTATCAATATTAAGATTAGTAGGATTTCAGCATGCTTGGATTCATTAGCCCCTATGAGATTGATCTTCAATTTTTCATCATACTGTTGCATTTTCATTTTGATCTAAAAATCCCTGAATTCAACAGTGTTAATAAAGTTATCATCTTCTAAGAACCATAGAGAGGCGACCAACCTTTCATCTTCCTGTATTTCATCTGTTTTATCATCTGGAAGTCTAACCTCTAGGTCTGTTGGCTGTTGATTCTTCTACTGTTCTTCCACCCCACTTATCTCTATTAATGCTAAAGCATCCTCATCCTCCTCATTGTCATTGGAGTCATACTCCACCAATGGCTCAATCTTCTGTCTCTTTGCCTGTGGTTCATTAGTGGGAGAAGGAGGGGATAACTGTGGAGGAGATGCTTGGGATGTAGAAACTTCTAGTGTTGGTTGATGAGGTGTAGGGGGTGGGACCATTCCTTCATCCTGGGCTATTTTGAATAGGTGGTCAAATTTACTAATCACTAGTTGCATTCTTTTGATGAGGTTGGGTTCTTCAACAAAATACCCCTTGAAACTTGGATCTCTGCTTTTCTTTCTATTCTCTAGTTTCATCATAGTCTCCTACCTCTTTCTAGTTCGCAGTACTTCATCAAAGAAAACTAAATTTCTTATTACATCCTCATCAGGATCAAAGTCATGTGAGATAGCCCTTTTTGTGAGAATGGTTCTCCTAATCATGTTTATGTGCCCCTTAGGGTCACAAACTCTTTCTTTCGCACTTTTGAGAGG
Source organism: Cunninghamia lanceolata (assembly GCA_027924645.1). Taxonomy (NCBI): domain Eukaryota; kingdom Viridiplantae; phylum Streptophyta; class Pinopsida; order Cupressales; family Cupressaceae; genus Cunninghamia; species Cunninghamia lanceolata. Next base: position 4,217,498 of record BSBN01001253.1, on the reverse strand, counting down.
ATAATTTAACTTCGTGAATTTTTGTAATTCCTCCAATGTGTCAGAACCTATGGACAATTCCTCAAATACTGTCAAATCAGGTAAAAATGCACCCTTCCTTTGATTCCTCATGAGGTCAAACTCCATCCATAACATTTTCCACATAAATTCTAAAAAGTAGACCCTGGGAGGGGGAAACTTCGGAAGTATATGTGGGTCTTGATTGCACCCATATACCCTAATGATAGTATGCTCAGGCATGTAGAACCAATCTGCATAGTTATGGGTATATCCTTTATCTGGCAAGTATTGTGCAGGCCCCAGAACCTCCATGATGGATTGAGGCATCCTTTGGGGTGTAAAACCAAGGGCTCTCAATACCCTGCAAACAAAATCATCTCTAAAAATAATATAATTGCATTCATTCCATCTACTGTCCCAAATATGGCACCAATTCTAGATAGGGATCCTTTCTCCACACAGATGAGTGCACAATTTCATCCTAGCAGTCCATTTGGTTTCATTTTGGTGCAAAATCAAATGACACAATATAGAGTACCTTCTGAATGTAAGGGGTACCTTGGCTTCCCTGACTTGTATTAAACAATCATTTATTTGGTTTTCAATCAGAGGCAAAATCAAATTCCATATTGGTTTTTAGGTGCTGAATTAGCATCGCCATGCACATTAGACCTATCTAAATGCAATTCTCTGCATCTATCCCCAGTACCTGGCACAATGCATAGTAGGTCTTTTGGAAATAGATCTGGAACTCTACAATTAGGAAGGCTTCAGCTTTAGAGGTTGGAATGGGTGTTACCCTGTTTCCATCACCTCTCTTCATGTGCACTGGGAGTTCATTAATTCTGTAAGTCTTTCTAAGCCTCTTATATTCTTGTTCTAGTTTATCCAAATTAATCTCAGTTATGGCTTGTTTATTCAACTTGAAACACGTTATGATGGCCTCTCTAGAGATATCAACCAAACACTCTCCATTTGGCAACCTTACTATCTTGGTTGGAGCATGATATCTTGAAGCAAGGGCTTTAACTAGGTCACTATCAACAAAAACATCTGAGACAATCAATTTAGCTAAGTCTAGATTCCAAGGGTTTGAAATGGGACTCTTTTTTACTCTATTCTTATATAAATACTAATACAAGCCCCATCCCAACTATGGTATTTTAGGGTCCCTACATCCTTGAGCTGAATCTATGAATATCTTTTTTGGACCCTTGTCAACTAACCCAGGTAAGAGAGAAAGTAAAGGTTGCTATAATGGTTTTTTATTACTTTTGGTTTCCTCTTTTTTAGTGCTAGTTTCCTTCTTAGGTGCCATTTCCTTTATAAATTTACAGGAGGAAACGAAGAAACCTTACCTAGAATTATTGCTTTTGAGAATCTCCAACACGACTCTTTCTATGCAAGTTTGAATGATGGATTTTTGTTCTTCTTATTTCAGAGGCCAACGTGCAATTGATTCTTTGCTCATTCAATTTGCACAATTTCAATCTCTATGCAGATTTCAAATCTTTGAATTTTAATGTGATGTGACTGGTATGCATTAAATAGAGTGATAGATTTAAATACCACGCCACCTAAACTTGTTCCTTTTACCCACATGGTACCGCGGTGTGTCAAAAGCCTCACCTTTTATGTTACCGTGCTACCGTACAGTTAAAACTTTATATCCACAGTTCACGGGTTAGTTTTTTGTGCCTTTATTAATTGTACCTCTTTACCTCGAGCATTTCTTTAGACCCTTGCGGCATTCTGGTGTCACCTTGCTACCACTGACAGTGTTTCTATCCATCAAGGTATAGCGGTGTAACCACAAATACTATCTCCATGGTTACCTCCCTACCATAAGCTACCTTCCCATTCCTTATGGTATCATAGTAAGGCATCTTTTGTCTTCTAGCAATTCACCATAGTACCGCCAACATAATATTTACATGCTTCGGTATTGCAGTATAGTAGTTCTTTTCACCATGGTACCACGGCCTTCTCAATAGTGTTTAGTGGTAGGGAGGTATAATGTGAGTAATGTGCTTAAATAATGTTCACCGTATAATGGGAGGTATAATGTAATTAAATAAAATTTACTAATATAAGTGAAAGAAGACAATAGTTAATGTGATGAAATTTCAATAAGAAGTTAGTGGATTAAATAACTTATAAATTAATAGATAATAAAAAATATCTAACAAAATCTATAATTTCTTCATAAAGTTTTTCAGCCTGTTATGTAGGGAAAATAATAGATTATGATGTGGATTATGTCAGACTTATGCCAAAGCATAGACCATAGGGATGGTATGTGGAGGGTATGTAGGATAGTGGATAAATGATGGTAGATTTTTTGGCTTTATCAATAGAGGCATCTAATTTTGCATTTCTGGATCCCTTGAGGATGGTGGAATGAGTGGAAGCTTTAAGATTAGGGTTGAGGGTTGAGGGTTGAGGGATTAGGGTTTAAGGTATAGTGTTGAGGGTTGAGAGTTTAGGGTTTAGGGTTTAGAGTTTAAGGCATAATACTATTTAGGTTTGAGGGTTTTGGGATAGGATCTAGGATTTAAGGTTCAATTGTTGAGGGTTGAGGCTTTAGGGATAGGGTTTAAGGTTTAGCAATAAGGGATTAAGGTTTAGGGTTGAGGGATTAGGGTTTAGTGTTGAGGGATTAGAGTTTAAGATATAGTGTTTAGGGTTTAGTGTTGAGGGATTAGAGTTTAAGGTTGAGCATTTAGGGATAGGGTTGATGGTTTAAGGTTTAAGGGTTGAGGTTTTAGGCTTTAGGGATAGCATTTATGGTTGAGGGATTAGGGTTTAAGGTATAGTGTTTAGGGTTGAGGGTTGAAGGTTTCATTACACTGCACTAAAAGGTTATGTTCCCATTAGAGAACGATGTCCTCGCGCATGGACCATGTCGAGTGCTCTCATCGATGTTGGTAAGGGATACATGAAAGCCAAATGGATTAGGCATATAGTGGATTATGACATGGATTCTAGAGGGGAGAAAAGTGGATTATGACATGGATTATATAGGGAAAATAGTGGATTATGATGTGGATTATGTCAGACTTATGCCAAAGCATGGACCATAGGGATGGTATGTAGGATAGTGGATAAACGATGGTAGAATTATTGCGAAATGGAAGGGAACCATAACCAATGGTTGCACACATCCCCATAAGTTTAGCTTTAAGATTAGGGTTGAGGGATTAGAGTTTAAGATATAGTGTTTAGGGTTGAGGATTTAGGATTTATTGTTGAGGGATTAGAGTTTAAGTTATAGTGTTTAGGGTTGATGGTTTAGGTATAGGGTTTAGGGTTTAAGGTTTAAGGGTTGAGGATTCAGGCTTTAAGGATAGTGTTTACGGTTGAGGGATTAGGGTGGAGGGATTAGGGTTTAAGGTAAAGTGTTGAGGGTTGAGGGTTGAAGTGTTGTTATATGGAGCCTAATCAGACTCGGAGGTTATATTTACTCCACTTTTATCGGCGCGGTTTCCCCCCAAATTCCTACGGGGTCAAGGGGCAGCGCCCCTTGCGGGGGTTTGGAGGCAGCGCCCCCAAGACGGGGTCAAGGGACAGTGCCCCTTGCGGGGTGCAGGGGCAGCGCCCCTGGCGTGTTCCCTGTCGCGATACAGGGCGGGGTCGAGGGGCAGCGCCCCCGTGGGGGCTTGGGGGCAACGCCCCCGAAACCTCACACAGTTTTTTATTATTTTATAATGCACCGGGAGTTAATTTTTTCATTGACCGACATAAGAAAACCCTATTTTGTAACCAACAAAAAGCTTGATAAAAAGCGGCTAAGGGTTAGGGTTTTGATATATTGTATTGTGGCATTTTGCAGCGGTATTGAGTTGCAGGGATTGCTAATTGTAATCGGTTTGATTTACTGGATAATAATATTGGACTCTCTGTTTGGTGGATGTAGCCCGAGTTTGGGTGAACCACATTAAAACTTGTCTCTCGCTATTATTATTTCTGTGTATTTCCATTTCTCTGTTTAATCTTTATTTGCATTTAATTGATATCTTCTGCCGGCTAACCCTAACAAGTGGTATCAGAGCGGGTTGTGTTCGATTATCGTCTACAGGAAAGTCTCAGGTTGAGTGGGGCAATGGCGGACGAGGGTAAAACGAAGGTTGATAAATTCAATGGGCAGAACTATCAGTTATGGAAGATGCAGATGGAGGATTACCTCTATCAAAAAGATTTATGGAGGCCGTTGGAAGGAGTAGCCAAGAAACCGGCAACAATGTCTGATGAGGATTGGAATCTTCTTGACAGAAAGGCACTAGGAACCATTTGGTTGTGCCTGGCACCGTCGGTGGCATTCAATATAACAGAAGCGAAGACAACAGATGGTCTGAAGAAAGCTTTGGCAAAATTGTATGAAAAACCCTCAGCCTCAAATAAGGTATTTCTCATGAAGCAGTTGTTTAATTTGAAAATGGTTGAAGGTGGATCTGTGACAGGTCATTTAAATGAATTTAATACGATTGTCAGTCAATTGACTTCTGTAAATGTAAAATTTGATGAAGAAGTTAGAGCTCTCTTGATATTATGTTCATTGCCTGAAAGCTAGGATAGTTTGGTAATGGTGGTTAGTAACTCTGTTTCTGGTTCAAATACCTTAAAATTTGATGATGTTGTTGGTGTTATTCTGAGTGAGGAAATTCGTAAGAAAAGCTCAGGTGGATCCAAATCAGGCAGTGTTTTGAATACAGAAAGCAGGGGCAGATCAAAGGAGAGAGGAAAAGGTTCTGGAGGTCATGGGAAGTCACGAAGAAAATCAAAGGACAAAAGATCCCAACCAGAGGACAGAAGGATTGCTGGTACTGTGGAAAATCAGGTCATCTGAAGAAAGATTGCTGGTCTCAGAAAAACAAAGAAGGAGACAAACAAGAAGGCAATAAGGAAGCAAATATGGTAAGCAATAAGTCTGAAGATGATGCTTTGATTCTTTCCCTAGATAATGCTGATGATTCATGGGTTTTAGATTCAGGGGCCTCATTTCATGCTACGCCCCATAGAAGTTATTTCCTTGATTATGTCCAAGGGGATTTTGGGCTGGTTTATTTGGGAGATAACGAACCCTGTCAGATTGTTGGAAAGGGAAGAATCAAAATTAAGTTGCAGAATGGGAATCATTGGCTACTACAAGAGGTAAGGCATGTTCCGAGGCTCAGTAGGAATTTAATTTCAGCAGGGCAGCTAACTGAACAAGGTTGCACTGTTACATTTACTGATAAAAATTGGAAGGTTTCAAAAGGTGCCTTAGTAGTAGCAAAAGGTGTAAAAGTAGGCACCTTATATCTTTGTATAGGTCATACTGTTCCTTCTACTTTAGCTGTTATAGAGAAAAAATAAACAGGTTCAGGAACAGTTGCTGCAGGTTTGCAGGAAGAGACTAGAAAAGTTGCTGTAGGTTCTGAGACAACACTGTGGCATAACAAACTTGGGCATATGAGTGAAAAAGGTATGAAGGTACTTCATTCTAAGAAAGTTTTACCAGGTCTGAAATGTATTAATATGGATTTCTGTGAAAGTTGTGTGTATGGAAAACAAAAGAGAGTCAGTTTTCTCAAGGATGGGAAGCAAAAGAAAAATGAAAAATTGGAGCTTGTGCATACAGATGTATGGGGACCAGCTCAGGTATCTTCTCTCGGTGGCTCTCGGTATTATGTTACATTCATAGATGATGCAACTAGGAAGGTCTGGATTTATTTCCTTAGACAGAAATCTGATGTATTTGAAACATTTAAGAAATGGAGAAGCTTGGTTGAGAATGAGATGGGTAAAAGATTAAAATATCTCAGATCTGATAATGGCGGTGAGTATTGCAGCAAAGAATTTGAAGATTATTGTTCCCTTAATGGAATTCGCAGGTAGAAAACGGTTCCAGGGACTCCACAGGAAAATGGAGTGGCTGAATGCATGAATAGGACAATAATGGAGCATGCAAGGACCATGAGATTTCATGCTAGGCTACCTTTAAACATGTGGGCAGAGGCTATCAACATTGCTGTATATTTAATTAACAGAGGTCCTTCAGTTCCTTTCGGCTGTGGTATTCCAGAGGAAGCATGGACAGGCAAGAAGGTGAGTTATTCTTTTCTGAAAACCTTCAGCTGTGAAGCATTTGCACATATAGATTCTAAAAATAGAACCAAGCTGGATACGAAATAAAAAAAAATGTACCTTCGTTGGATATGGCATTGATGAATTTGGTTATAGGCTTTGGGATTTTGAAAATCAAAAAATTGTGAGAAGTAGGGATGTTATATTCAATGAGAAGGTGTTGTACAAAGATCAGTTGCAGCAGCATGAGAAGAAAGAAAAGGATTATGTGGTGCTGGACGATACTCCAAATAGTGATGTTCCAGTGGTTCCTCATGCTCCGCAACAGCAACCAGAAATACCACAAACTCCAGTGAATGTTAGACGGTCAACAAGGATCAGCAAACCTCCTGAAAGGTTTTCTCCCTCTTTGTATTCTATTTTGTTAACAGATGCTGGTGAACCCGAAGGGTATGATGAAGCTATGCAGGTGGATACACAGGTTCAGTGGGAGCTTGCAATGAAAGGAGAAATGGACTCCTTGCTGAAAAATCAGACTTGGGAATTATGTACGTTACCTATAGGTAAAAAGGCTTTACCAAATAAATGGGTTTACAGGCTGAAAGAGGAAGATGGAGGTAAGAAAAGATTTAAGGCCAGGTTAGTTGTAAAAGGATTTGCATAGAAAAAGGGCATTGATTTTGATGAGATATTTTCTCCGGTTGTCAAGATGACTTCTATTCGTACTGTTTTAAGTATTGTGGCTGCTGAAGATTTACATTTGGAACAGCTAGATGTTAAAACTACCTTTCTCCATGGTTATTTGGAGGAGGAGATCTATATGGAACAGCCCCAAGGATTTGAGGTCAAAGGTAAGGAGAAACTAGTGTGCAGATTGAAGAAGAGTTTGTATGGCCTGAAACAAGCACCTCGGCAATGGTATTTGAAATTTGACAGTTTTATGGCTGAGCAAGGCTACAGTAGGTGTAATTCTGACCATTGTGTTTATTTTAAGAGGTTAGATAATGACAGCTACATTATTTTATGTTTATATGTTGATGACATGCTTGTAGCTGGGTCTAACATGGATCACATAAGAGAGTTAAAACAGCAGTTGGCACAATCATTTGATATGAAGGATTTAGGGGCAGCAAAACAAATCCTTGGTATGAAAATTTGTAGAGATAGGCTGAACAGAAAATTGACTCTATCTCAGGCTGCTTATGTTGAAAAGGTGTTGCAGAGATTCCACATGGAGAATGCAAAAGCTGTCAGCACACCTTTGCCTAGTCATTTGAAATTGACTAAGGACATGTGTCCTAAGACACAAGAGGAGGAAGAGAAAATGTCCAAGGTCCCATATGCTTCAGCTGTAGGCAGTTTAATGTATACCATGGTATGCACGAGACCAGATATTGCACATGCTGTAGGAGTCGTTAGCAGGTATATGAGTCATCCCGGATTAGAGCATTGGAATGCGGTCAAATGGATTCTCAGGTATTTGAGAGGTACATCCAATAAACACTTATGTTTTGGGGGCTCTAATATTGATTTAGCAGGTTATGTAGACTCAGATTTGGCAGGAGATATTGATACCAGGCGGAGTACTACAGGTTATGTCTTTATTGTAGGTGGAACAGCAGTAAGTTGGATTTCCAGGTTGCAAAAGGTGGTTGCTTTATCCACCACAGAGGCAGAATATGTAGCTGCAACAGAGGCAAGCAAGGAGATGATATGGCTGCAATCTTTCATGAATGAATTGGGCACACAACAGGTTAACAGTTATTTATTTACAGACAGCCAGAGTGTCATACATCTTGCAAAGAATTCTGCCTTGCATTCAAAGACCAAACATATACAGTTGAGGTATCACTTCATTCGGTTGGTGTTGGATGATGGATAGTTACAGCTGGCAAAGATACATACAGATGACAATCCAGCAGATATGTTTACAAAGGCAGTGACAAGGGAGAAGCTGAGCTCCTCTTCAACTTCGGTTGGTCTTCTAGACTGAACACAACAAAAATAGAACAGCAGAGTCCAGGGTGCTTATTTCCAGTGGGAGCTACAGGGTCAGTGGTGTTATGATCAGTCTCCAAGTGGGAGATGATATGGTGTGGAGTCTGATCAGTCTCCAAGTGGGAGATTGTTGTTATATAGAGCCTAATCAGACTCGGAGGTTATATTTACCCCACTTTTATCGGTGTGGTTTCCCCCCAAATTCCTACGGGGTCAAGGGGCAGCGCCCCTTGCGGGGTCCAGGGGCAGCGCCCCTGGCGCGTTCCCTGTCGCGATACAGGGCGGGGTCGAGGGGCAGTGCCCCCGTGGGGGCTCGGGGGCAACACCCCCGAAACCTCACAAGGTTTTTTATTATTTTATAATGCACCGGGAGTTAATTTGTTCATTGACCGACATAAGAAAACCCTATTTTGTAACTGACAAAAAGCTTGATAAAAAGCGGCTAAGGGTTAGGGTTTTGATATATTATATTGTAGCATTTTGCAGCGGTATTGAGTTGCAGGGATTGCTGATTGTAATCAGTTTGATTTACTGGATAATAATATTGGACTCTCTGTTTGGTGGATGTAGCCCGATTTTGGGTGAACCACGTTAAAACTTGTCTCTCGCTATTATTATTTCTGTGTATTTCCATTTCTCTGTTTAATCTTTATTTGCATTTAATTGATATCTTCTGCCGGCTAACCCTAACATGAAGGTTGCGTTACGTTGCACTGAAAGGTTATGGTCCCATTAGAGAACGATGTCCTCGCGCATGGATCATGTCGAGTGCCCTCATCGATGTTGGTAAGGGATACATGGAAGGCAAATGGATTAGGCAGATAGTGGATTATGACATGGATTCTAGAGGGGAGAGAAGTAGATTATGACATGGATTATGTAGGGAAAATAATGGATTATGATGTGGATTATGTCAGACTTATGCCAAAGCATGGACCATAAGGATTGTATGTGGAGGGTATGTAGGATGGTTAATAAATGATGGTAGATTTTTTGGCTTTATCAGTAGAGGCATCTAATTTTGCATTTCTAGATCCCTTGAGGATGGTGGAATGAGTGGAAGCTTTAAGTTTAGCTTTAAGATTAGGGTTGAGGGTTGAGGGTTGAGGGATTAGGGTTTAAGGTATAGTGTTGAGGGTTGAGGGTTGAGGGTTTAGGGTTTACAGTTTAGATTGAGGGATTAGGGTTTAAGGAAAAGTACTATTTAGGGTCGAGGGTTTAGGGATAGGGTTTAGGATTTAAGTTTCAAGTGCTGAGGGTTGAGGCTTAAGGGATAGGGTTTAAGGTTTGGCGATAAGGGATTAGGGTTTAGGGTTGAGGGATTAGGGTTTAGTGTTGAGGGATTAGAGTTTAAGATATACATGGAAGGCAAATGGATTAGGCAGATAGTGGATTATGACGTGGATTCTAGAGGGGAGAAAAGTGGATTATGACATGGATTATGTAGGGAAAATAGTGGATTATGTCAGAATTATGCCAAAGCATGGACCATAGGGATGGTGTGTGGAGGGTGTGTAGGATAGTGGATAAATGATGGTAGACTTATTGTGGAATAGAAGGGAACCATAACCAATGGTTGCACACATCCCCATAAGTTTAGCTTTTCTGGATCCCTTGGGGATGGTGGAATGAGTGGAAGCTTTAAGTTTAGCTTTAAGATTAGGGTTGAGGGTTGAGGGATTAGGGTTTAGTGTCGAGGGATTAGAGTTTAAGATATAGTGTTTAGGGTTGAGGATTTAGGGTTTATTGTTGAGGGATTATGGTTTAAGGTATAGTGTTTAGGGTTGATGGTTTAGGGATAGGGTTTAGGGTTTAAGGTTAAAGGGTTGAGGATTCAGTCTTTAGGGATAACATTTATGGTTGAGGGATTAGGGTGGAGGGATTAGGGTTTAAGGTATAGTGTTTAGGGTTGAGGGTTGAAGGAACTGTTGTGATGCTCACAACATGCCCCATTTTACTCCCTAGCAAAATGAGGACCCTTGCTGTAGCTGGCTTTTGGTTGCTTCTGTGTGTGGGATTGCTTGGTGGTAAAGGGAAAAGATAATTGAAAGTACAAACCTTGTTAAAATAATGAAAAAATAACATTGAGTGCCAGTGCATAGTACAGGTGAATTCGTTGTGAAAAATGAATAGGGGTTGCTTTTTGAACCGTCTCAAAATTCCCTGTATTGTGCAAGTTATAGGGTTTTTGGTAAATGTACAATCAGAGGGTTTGTGTTTTGTATATACAAAGTTCTTTGTATGTACAAGGTCTTTTCATATACAAATGCATTTGTATATCAGGTTGTTACCTTAGTCGCAAAAGGGAAGTCATCAGGTTTAAAATGTATGTTGTTATACTTGTATACATATTGCTAACGCTTTATCTTAATATACAAGTCAGGCCCGAAAAAAGTCAAAGTTGAAGTGAATAAATGTTCAGTTTTGCTATGTATATTTTGGTTTGTATATTCGGTAAATGACAGACATACAAAGAAAATATACGAGTTATACATAGCGCGGAATTGAAAGGTTATTAAAATTGACATAATAGTTGTATATTTTTGCATTTTGTATATGTATGTTTGGTCATATACATTGCAGTTATATACAAGGCAGAATCGAAATGGTAGTGAAATACAAAATAATGGTTGTATATTTGGGTTTGTATGTAAGATGTCGAGAGACATACATTATGAAATATACAATGCAGAATTGAAAGAAAATTGAAATACAATATAAATGATGCATTTGGACTTAACGTATATTTGGTAATGCAGTTCATATATATCATGGAACTGAAGAATTATAAAAGACAGTAAAGTCTTGTATATCGCACATTGTATATTCTTTGTATACAATCTGATGTACATTGCACTTTATACATCACGGAATCAAAAAGGTTATCAAATGAAGTTAAATTGTTGCATATTTCTGTGCTTGTATGTATGTTCCAAAATGTACATTGCTTTATACATACGAGCCAGAACTCAATAAGATTGAAATATGAAGAATCCAATGCATCACGTCCGAATCGAATATCAAGAGATACATTGGGATGTATACATCGTGGATTTGAAGGTAAGTATAATGCAATCTATAAGAGGTTGAAGTCTAAAAGAGATACAAAGGTATAGGCATTGTGGAAATGCAAATTTGAAGGATAAGGTGGACCCCACTAGTTGTATATTAGTTTTCTATGTTTATAATGTATATCCAATATACAAGCTAATATACATAGTTCAGATGTCAAAAAGGATTAAATAACAGAAAAGCCTTTGTAGGCTTGGGCGTTTGTATGTTCAAAAGATACAATGAAAATATACAAAAGGAACATACAATGAAATACACAAAAAAAGTAATGTATGCAAAATTTGACTAACGGTTAAAAAGTTTAAAAAAATAAACACTGTAATGAAGGCCATGAGTTGTTATGCATTAAAAATAAACACTCCAACAAGGGGAAATTTAACGAGGGTTAGAACCATTTCAATGTTATTTTGCTGTTAAATATATTGTTAAGACTGAAAATTGCAGAAAAAGAGCTGTTGCAATGAAAGAGAAGAATTTACCAGAGGAGAAGAAAGTTATAGTAGCTGGAAAAAGGTGAAAACGATAAAGTAAGTCAACGGGTAAACAGTCGCGACAAACAAGTATTTATCCAAAATGCCGTTTAGTTTCAGTTGTTATGATATACTGTTAATTTCAGTAATTTCGTTGAAAAAATGTAAGCATTAGTCAAATTACTATTGTAATTGTTAATTAGTTGAATAGAGCTTAACGAATTCAAAGAGGTTAAAACAAAAAAGGCAAACAAGCTAGGGTAAATGGTAAAAATAGGTATTCACAGTAAAAAACCCTAAACATGAAGTAAAATGAGAAGTTAAAAAGATGTATGCTTCTACAGGATGGCCCCTAAACCAAAGAAAGATACAGGGGAAGATATAAAAAAGGAAAGAAAACCACGAAAAAGAGGTGGAGAAAGAAGAATTACTGATACATAGAGGGTATCCGACCCTGATCAGTATGAATGGAGTGGGGACAGATACTAACATAGGAAACTATGATGCAGAGGATGTGCTAAAAAAGATTACTGCTGCAGATGCTACTCCTGATATGAAGTACATTTGGGAAAGTGGACTGTATAGAGCTGCAGGTTTTCCTCTGGCAATGGAGGCTAGAGATTTATATTTGGACTGTATAATTTTGTACGACCCTAATACAAGAAAGATAATGTTACATGACAGATTAATTGTTGATCTGACTCCAGAAGGGATTGCAAAAACTTTTGGGTTAGAAATCAAGGAGAAGATGAGTGATATTGATATTGATCAATACAATGAGAGTTTCTACACAAATGAGGGAGAATGTAAGGGTAAAATATTTCGCAACTGGTATAGTCTAGAAAATAAACCCAAGGCTGTGGCCAGAATTCCTAAAAATCTGATGAGGATACATTTCAGGGAGGAGATCTATTTGATGATCACTATGCTGAGTAGACTAGTTGGATTGAGGGATGGCACCAAATGTGAACCTTGGATGTTCACTGTCATCAAGTTCATAAGAACAGGGGAAAAGAAACAAGGACAAATTCACTAGGCCAAGGCCATTAGTACAGCTATTTGAAGGCAGGCCATGCAGAGACAACAGAAGGGCTTGCCATTTTATTTATCCTCTTATGTGTTATATTCTTGTGCTGCAGAAATTAGGCCTTTTATTCATGGGATAGAGAGGATTGGTGTTTTAGGAAATGGCCTTAATCAGAAGCTAGTGTATGAACATTACCCTGTCCTACAGGAAGAAAATGCCTTAAAGAATTTTGCTTTGGTCAATGATGTTTTTTATACATACTTGGTAAGAATATTGAGAGAGGAACCTAATAAAAGATTGTCTAAGGATGTAGAAAATGCAATTGGATTCCACAGTTCATGGTTCATTCAATTTGAGAACTTCACTTACATAAGGACTGAGGGTTTTGAAGGGAAACCATTCATGCTTCCTAGGTATCCTTCTGACAAACTAGTTGTGCTAGAGTTTTTGAGACAGAATTTGAATGTGTTCAAAATGTACAAAAGAAAACTCAATAATAGGGGAAATGTGAAATTGCCATGGGCAATTGGTCGATATTCTTGTTTTAGTGAAGAGGTGGCAAGTTATTCAGAGAAAGAATTAGGGTATTATGGCTTCAAAGAATTTGAGTTAGCAAGAAAATTTGACCCTTTCCACAAAATTCATAATTTTGTAGATAAAAAATATAAACAACAAGTACACATTAAAGATTTTTGGGCTGATTGCGAAAATGATAGGGAGGTGAGGAAAAGAGCTCACAAAAGATTAACTGTGGAGAAAATGAAATCTATTGGCAATATATATGTCCCTCCAGAGGTTCAGGAAGATGATCAATTATTACATCAAAGTTATGTAGAGGCAAGGCTGGCTCCTATTATAGAGCCTGATTGGTCAAAGCCTTGGAACACATCATTGGATGTATTATCTAAGCCGGTAATATTGTTTTCAAAAACATGGCTGAAAGATAGAGTTGAGGAGCTGAAAGCTGAAGGTAAGGAGGTCACATATCCCAAGAAGGGAAGGAAAAGAAAAGCAGAGCCCAGTGAAGACTTGCAGTGTTTTTATGAAAAGAAGAGAAAATTTGTTGAAGCTAAAATTGTGGAAAAAGACAAAAATGCCACATTAATGGATCCATATGCCTTAGGCATAACAATAGCAATGGCATCTGATACTTTTGTTGATGCAAAGTCTATTAGCCATGAAGTAAGTACAGAGGAAGCACAAGCTGCAAAAGAAGCAGTGGGACAAACAGCAAGAAGGGCAATTCCCATAAGTTTATCAAAAGGAGAAACTTCTAAACCTGCTGATATAATTAGAGCATAGGAAGTAGGGGAAAAGCTGAAAAATATAGCCAGTGCCTCCACACCTTTAACACAAGGACAAACATTCATTAAAGTAAAAATAGAAGTGGCAGGAGAAAAGCTGTAAGAGTCAGAAACATATAAAGCCAAGCAATTTGTGGAAACTATACACATTGAGAGCAGTGATAGTGAAGAAGAAACAATGTATAAAGGAAAGGGAATTGACATAGAAGAGGATTTGAGTGACTTCCTGAGTGAAGAGGAAGGGCCCAACAATCAAACTAAAATAGAGATTGGACATGGAACAGAGCAAGAAAAAGAAAAAGTACAGGAAGAAGTAGAGTCAACAGATCCCTTTGATACTTTAGTTCCACCAGAAATTATTAAAGATGTGCAGGAAGAAGCACATAAAATTGAAGAGCTTGAAAGGGATAAGATACTGGAGGAAATGGTTACAAAAACACTTGCTTTGGCAGAAGAGAAAACAAAAGAAGATACCTCAGGTGTTGATGCTTTAAATATGCTAAACATGTATGGTGAACCAGAGGAAGAAGAGAAAAATACAGAAATCGTGCAAGATCAAGAAGAAGAAGTAAAAGAGGATGAGGTAAAGGCCAATTCACTAGTAAATACAGAGTAACCACATGAAGAAAACACAGACAAATTAGAAGAAGAAATTAAAAGCCCTAAAGACAAAGAAGCAGGAGAAAAAATAGATGAGAATGAACTTGAGGAGCAGGTAGGAGATGATGAAAAAGAAGAATCATCAGCGGAAAAAGCTCCTAAAGAAGAAGATCAAGAAGGGGGAGATACTGAGGTAGAGGAGGAAGAAAATGAAGTTGAGTCAAAAGAACAAGAGCCTCCATTACAACAACAAAATCGAGAAGAGGAACCCCAACAACAAAATCCAGAACAACTACCTGAGCAACAACAATAGCAACAACAACAACAAAGAGAAGTAGAGACAGACAAACCTCATGAGGAGGTAATTGATGAAGAGAAAGATGCAGAGGACACAAAAGAGGTTCCTACGTGGCTAGAAGGAGAAATAAGGAGGGAAAAGAAAGAAATACAGTTAGCTCCAATTGATATTAAGAGCTTATTAGGAGAAAAGACAACTCCACGGAAAGAGAAAAGAAAAGCTAGGACAATGTCAGCAATCCAGAGAGGTCCAGATGGGTCAAGAACTTTAAACCTAGCTATACCACAGAAAGAATAGGCAAAAGGTGAAATAGCCTTAGAAGAATATAAGATATTGAATATTGATCTTGGGCATTTAACAAGAGAACAACACCTCCATGAATGGGAGGATATGCACCAGGTAACAGCTGATATCCTAAGGAAGGATAAAAATAAATTGGAACATTTAAAAGGACACATTGTCCAGCTGCAACAATTCATTAAGGGGATATTTGATCCCAATGCCACAGTTCCTGATTTACCTACTAACATAGTAGTAGTGTCCAAAGAGGAGATAAAAGATATGGAAAATAAAAGGTTTAAAGCTAATATTTTTGATGAGTGGTTTAATGATTTCATGCAAGAGGGAAAGCAAATAATAAAACAAGCTATGGAAAGCTAGAAGATAGGTTCAGAAGAGAAGAATAGAAGTATGATATTCATACATACATGCCAAGTCCGAAAAGAAGAATGCAGGTCAGAGATTGAGCAGTTGATAGAAATGGAAAGAAGAGAAGATGAATTGATTCATGAGGGAGCACTTAGTGTTGCATTGATGAATAAATTGCCAGGAACAATAATGGAGCTTCAATTTGAGGAAGATAACCTAAAAAGATGTACAACAATTATATAGGAGTTGGAAGAAAAAGAAGAAGACATGATAAAAATGCATAAAAGGATCATAGAAGGACTCCTACAACATGAATGTGTTGAGATGCCAGCATATGATTTAGAGAGGGCCTTAATAGAATTCAAGGCCATATTCACACCCTATATAGAAAATCTTGATGCAATTCTCAGTAAGCAAATGATAGATACATTAATGGAAGAGAGGGCTAAAATGAACAAATACAAGAAGAAAAGAGAAGGCTAAGAGAATGAAGAGAAGAAGTTGAAAGAAAGGGTGGTGATGCAAGAGTATATTTTGGCAAAAAGTCTAGGAGTGGACTGCACCTTTGTAAAAGGTGTAATTGACAATTTCAAAAAATATTTGAAAAAGTGAGAGGGCAAACAAGTGTAAAGGTTTTTGAAAAAGGTCAAGTAAAGATGCATTGGCAGGAAAGAGTCAACAAAGAGAAAGGGGAATCTTATTTTGTAAAGATTCCAATGGCATCCTTTGAGCAAGGGAAAAGATGCCAAATAGATATTTTGGGCAGACGGTTAGAAACAAAAATACACCGTTGATCAGAAATAGAAGGATCTCAACCATGGATTAAAGTAGTAGCCATAGGCATTTGAAAGTTCAAATTCTATATAAGAGACATGGCTACTTGTATATTATTTACATAGGGATTTGTAGAAAATAGTATAGCAATTGTAATTCATTCCGAGACTTTGAATAGAAGGAGTATTTTAGCATAGAGGAGGTCGCCTGTGTCTGCATTAAGGAATGCGTGGAAATGTCCAGCTTTCTTACTATATCTGTAAAGCATTGTAAGTTTTTGTGAATTCGGTTAATAAAGTTAAGAGTCATACCTACATTGTAAACCATATATGGCTATGTGTTTTGAATATAAATGAATTTGGAGGTCTGTGTATTTCTGAGTGTCTTCTAGCTCTTTGAAACAGTTTCTCTTAAAGCTTGCAATCTTGGATGCTTGTTTATGAAAATATTCAGAACATTTGCATTTAATGATTTGATCTGTTGAGTTAATTGAATTTGCTATAATATTTACCATGTGCATAATAGAGCATTTAGATCTTGTAGCAAGTGATGTTGAATTTGAATTTTCTCTAACTTTTCCCCAAACTTTGAAATAATTAGCTGAAACGCAGAAATCTAAAAGAGATTGTCTAACATTTGAACGAATTAAGAGCAATTGAGTTGATATTTGGAAATCTTTATACATATTGGAAAGGAAAAGCGTGTTTTAACATAGATCATTCAGAGATTTGATATACAGTAACAAATTTATGCAAAGATAATGATAATTTGGTGTTATTTGTAACAATTTGCATAAATAGAGTCCAGTAAGTCATTAATCACCTTAAATCACGTAAGGCCCCTTGCATATTACAACTTCATAGTAACCTACTGAACTATCTAACAGGTCAAGACTTGACTGTATGAAAACTTGGGATTAAGTAATCTTAACTGATTTCTTTATATCTTTCAAGATAGTTAGGTTCATTTATGAATTTTAACTTTTGTTATGATTGTGTAAAAACAATCATCAACAATTTTTTGGCGCTAGAAGGAGGGCCTGTTTTTGAGTTAAGGTTGAAATTAAGTAAGCTGGCTCATAACAGTAGTAGAGTGACCAGGTCTAGATCCAATTCAGAGGACATATTTGTGCAATTACCTGACAAGAGACAAAGTAAAAGTCCTTTAGTGTGGAATCCTAAAATATCAAATACAGGAAGTTCATCTGGAACACCTCCTGGATCACCTTTTAACATCCACAATATTGTAAGTCCTGACAATTCTTCATACAGATTCCTAATTCTTGGTTCAGGTCCTCCTAGAGGTCCAAGTCCTCCCAGAGGTCCTAGTCCTCCCAGAAATCCAAGTCCACCTATAAATCTAGGTATTCCTGTAGGTCTAGGTCAAGCACAAATACCTGTAATGGCTTATTTCAATGTCAACTCTCCCATATATTTTGTGGATTACCATGAGATGCCAAAGAACCCTGAGAAAATATGTCCTAAATATCAGTTACATCAAGATCCAGAGGATCATATTAGGATATTTAAAGAGGCATGCTTTAGATCCAGACTGGAACATGAAGATGTTGTGTGCAGATTATTTGCTTACACTTTCAATGAACAAGCATCTAACTGGTATGTGAATTTGCCTAATGGCTATGTTTCTTCCTGGACACTTATGGAAGAAGCATTTCTGTCTAGATTTAGGGGACCAGTGGATCCTTCTATCCTGTATAATAAATTGGCCACAATCAAAAGAGGTGAAGGGGAACTAATTGATAACTTTAATGATAGGTTTCAAAAGGCATCTTCTAGGTTAGTAGCACCATACACAGTGGTTCCAGATACATTGTTAACTATGTACTATGTTTCTTTAGATCCATTAACTGCCATGTTTGTCAAGAGAAAGCCTAACATAGACACAGTATCCAAAGCCTACAAAGAGGCAGCCTCTGTGAACCAAGAAATGAGGTAGACAACCTATAATCCATTCCTCAATGGAGGAAATTCTAGAATGCAAAATCAGGCACAACCTTGGAATGGAGTTCCTACACAGAATACTCCAATGCTAAATCCAGTCCCTAAATAGACATCTGTATATAACCCTACTCCAATTCAAGCTATAGTACCTTACACTAGTAATATTGCCAATCTTAATTAGAACAATAGCCAATCATTCTTCCAACCACCTCAGGATACATTTATAGCAAAAGCACAAGAGGAAAGGGAAGATATCAAAGAAATCACTACACATCTCAGAAGATTGACCACTGAGATGACACAGTTGAGAAATGAGAATTTCTATGGTAGAAATAACTAGTGGTATAACCCGAACTATAATCAGAGTCAAAACCAACATTACAATCCCAACCATAACCAAAATCAGAATTAGGGTTATAATTAGGGTCAAAATGATAGTCAACATCAGAGTCATAATCAGGGACAACAGATACAAAATAGAGGACCAACTATAGATAACAGAGCTTGGAATAATAATAACAAGAATCAGCATCAGCCTAGGCCACCTAAAACCTGGAACACAGGGCCTAATAATGGCACTTTAGCTTCTCCATTTGAGAATGTGGATAACCAGGATACCAAGCAAACAACTAGGATTCAAATGGCCAATGTAGCACTGAAGAATTGGTGTAGGATCCATAATACTAGTGCCCATGCTGAATTAGACTGTCCTTAGTTTCATCTAGCAGCAAGTATTTTTAATGTGGATGTATAGGCTCCTACTTTTGAGTTCTTAGTTCCCAAATGCAATGAAATAGTACCCTCAGGGTATGATACTTCTCTAGTCTTAGAAACGTTCACATTTAGAGAAGAGGAGGATGACCAATTGTTAGATGATGAACCATATTGTTGTGAAAATCTATATCCTGAGACAACCTTAGTACTTAATGCTTTTTAGTTTCCATTTGAAATTGAAAATGAGGTGTTGTATGAGACAGAGGAGGTGCAAGCCTTCCAACAGTCAAGTAAGAATCATACATACAACCTAAGAAATAACCCTAGGCTAGGAGGACCTTTCATCACTTCCACTCCTAACAATTTTAACACACCCCCAGACTAGAATGCTAGCAACAATCCTGCTATACTGAAAGCCCATCATCATACAGGAAATGGAACGGTTGTACAAAAGATGCAAATAGATAAAACAAAGACTGTAGAAATGATGAGACTAATGAATTATCTGTCAGAGGAAATAAAGAAAATTAAGGTCAGTATACCTTTGTGTGAATTGTTGAAAACTCTAGGGGTTAGAAATTCTTTTATTAAATCCTTAGATGCATCTGTGACAGGTGAAGTTTCTACTAAGGTAAATGTTCCTAATAGGGATACACAGTCCAAAGAAAAGAGTAAGAAGGTTGAGTAGCCATCCAACACCAATGTTGTAATGTATGTCGATAAAAAGGATGCTCCTCCTTTCTTGCTAACTATTAGACTGTGTGGAAAAAACATACACAATTGAATGGTAGATTCAGGTGCCTCAGCCAATGTAATGCCATTAGGGATATGTAAAACTTTAGGGTTGACCCCTGCTAAATCTGCCAAAGTCGTTACACAGTTAGACAAAACTAAAGTTAATGTGATTGGAGAATTAATGCATATGTAGATGTAGTTAGCTTCAGACCCTAGGGTAAGTCAGTTCATTGACATCCAAGTAGTGGTAATACCTGTAAATTATGGGATGTTATTGAGTAGAGACTGGTCAAAGACTTTGAATGGATATATGGCCACCGATTTCTCACATATGTGGTTACCTTGGAGAGGTGTGCCAAATTAGATTAGAATAGAAGCTGAACCCAGGATGAAACATATGATCACAGAGTACAATAGGACTTCTGTTGAGCCTGGTGTTTATAAAGTTACTAACAAGGGGGTACAGATTGAGGAAATTTTAATACTAAATTTTGGAGAAAAGCCTATTAATAAAGAAACAAAATTATTTATTGAGTCTAATGGAAACTCTTCTGATGAAGAAAATAATGCACTGAGTAATTTTAGTCAGGTCATCAGACAAGAAATGGAAAAGTGCATAGAACAAAATCTTCTAGTTCAATGCAATTTATACAAAAATAAGTGTAGAGTTCACGATAAGTCACATTTTGAAGAAAATTGTGGCATGTGCAGAGACATTATTGAACATCAGTATATAAAATGGACAAAAGGGGTGGAACCCCAAGAAGGAAAGGTTAATCACCCAGAGAGTTATTTTCAGAACAACATAAACGAATCAACTCCAGATTTAAGAGAAGGGTCAAAAGGTAAAAGTGTCTATCATTCTTATCTTCAAAATGAAAAGATAACTGTACAAGTAGGCCAGAATGAATTGCCTAGGAACAAACAAGATAACACTGCGTAGGTGATAGAAAAGGTAAAACATGCTAAAGCAAAATGTCAAAAGAATAGGGATGGCATGTGGACATTAAGTGTGATGGTTCCAAATCTAAACAGGGTGTAGGTGCTGGTGTAGAACTGATAGATCCTCATGGCAAATCATACTTAGCAGCATATAGGTTACAATTTCCTTGTACTAACAATGTTGTAGAGTACGAAGCTTTAGTCTATGGACTGGTCATGGCTATAAAGAAAAAGGTAAAAATGATCAGAGTGTTTTCAGACTCTGAACTAGTAGTTAGACAAGTAAGGAAAGTATATGCTTGCAAATATAACAGAATGGTTTGTTACAGGCATAGGGTATGGGATTTAATAGAGTCATTTGATGCTTTCAATATATAGCATATCCCTAGAGAACTAAAGCATAGGCCAGATGCACTAGCAGTTGCTGCTAGCACTTTAGAACCGTTAACACTATCCGGATTGAAAAGATTTGCTGTAGAATTAGTGAATGTGCCCAGTGTGCCAAATAATGTAACTCATTTTCAAGTATTTGAGGGGGATTAGCAAATTGTAGATTTTCTAACTTGCAATGAAGTATTTGAGGCCCAAATTATTGATGAACAAGAGAGGCCTGATATGTCTTGGGACGAAGAAGACATAATCAACTTAAAGAGCAATTTCTTACCCAAAGGGGTGATTGAGTTGGAACAAATCTTTGACTTTGATGGAGTAGTAAAGCAGAAAAATTTGCCTAAAACAGAGGGAGGTAAGTGTGATCCCTACAACTTAGGAATAGAGCAGAATCCCCAAAATGTACAAATTGGAAAGGCCTGTTATGAGAAGATTAGAAAATAAATTATTGATGTTTTGAAAGACTATAAACATGTTATAGCATGGATGTATGAAGATTTGAAGACCTATGACACATCCATCATCACTCATGTGATACCTTTAAAGCCAGATATCAAACCATTCAGGCAAAAACAAAGGCCTGTGAACGCAATCTTAAAACCTTTGATATTTGAGGAAGTGAAGAAACTGCTATCTGCTAGAATAATTTTCCCTGTCAGACACTCAACCTAGGTAGCTAATTTAGTACTTGTTAGAAAGAAAAGTGGAGATATCAGGTTATGCGTAGATTTTAGGATTTTAAACAAAGCATCTGAGAAAGATAATTATCCTCTACCTCCCATGGATGAAGTGCTGCAAGCAGTGAATGGGGCCAAGATGATGTCTTTCCTGGATGGATTTTTAGGGTATAACCAGGTCCTGGTTGATAAAGAGGATAGGTTGAAAATCACTTTCACATGTAAATGGGGTAATTATGCTTACAGAAGAATGCCGTTTGGACTAATCAATGTAGGTGCCACTTTTCAGAGAGCCATGGATATTGCATTCTGTGGACTAACAGGTAATTACATTGTAATTTATATGGATGATCTAACTGTGTATTCTAAGGATGCATCTACTCATGCTGAGGATCTGAGAAGAGTCCTCAAGAGATGTGAAAGGTATGGAATTTTGCTAAACCCTAAGAAATGTGTGTTTGGAGTAACAGAAGGAAAACTACTAGGACATGTCATTTCTGAGAATGGGATATCAATTGATCCTGATAGAATAGAAGGAAGCAAGAAATTGCAATTACCAAATACTAAAAAGGAATTAAAATCATTTTTTGGTAAATTAACTTTGTCAGGAAGTTCATTACAGGGTTTGTAGAGATTGTGAGACCATTAAATGCCATGTTAAAGAAAGATACAGATATAGAATGGACACCAGTAGCAAAAGCTGTGTTTGAAGATATCAAGGAAGCAATTTCTAAAGCTCCTATGTTGGCAAGTCCAGATTACGCAAAACCATTCTATATTTATTCATTTGCATCCATACATTCTATAGTAGTTGCTTTGACATAGAAAGGAGAAAATGATGAAGAGAAGCCAATAGAATTTATGAGTGCACCTCTGAAAGATGCACAATTGAAATACTTGGATATAGAAAGGCAAGCATTTGCACTGGTAAGAGCAGTAATAAAGTTTAGACACTACATCTTACGCAGTCAGGTTAAGGCTATAGTACCTGATGCAGCAGTGAAGATGCTGTCGATGCAAAATGAACCCGGAGAGAAAAGAGCTAAGTGGATCACCACTTTACAAGAATTTGACATGGAAATCATTCCTATGAAGTTAGTCAGAGGACAAGCTCTAGTCCAAACCATAGCCAATACAGACCTAAATTTGGTAAAACAACAGTATGTATTGAATACTAATGAAACATTAGGGTGGTATGACGATTTGAACACGTTTCTGATATCCAAAAAATATCCAAACAAGACGAAATCTTCACAAACAAGGGCTTTAAAGATCAAAGCACAAAAATACATGGTGCACGGAGGTCTTCTATACAAGAACCACGAGGGAATATATTTAAGATGTCTGAATAAAGATGAAGTTGATAAGGTATTGCTAGAACTGCATGATAAGTATGGAACTACTCATGGTTCATATTTAGCCACAACACATAAGATACTAAGGGCAGGTTACTATTGGCCTACTATGTTTAAAGACACAGAGAATCACATCAGAAGTTGCCATATCTGTCAGACTACAACAGAATAAATTGGATGGTGTTGACTTGACAATGCTTGCCAGATACATAGAAAAATGATCTAGTAAGTCCCCTGAAACATTGCAACCAAATCAATAATGTCAAAGGGAATCAATTGATTCCCTAATCAATTGATTCCCTAATCAATCATGGATCGGGGAAAAGATCTAGGAGGAAATCAATAACAGTAACCTCTAAGAATGTGGAACAGGGAGTATAGGCTTCCAATGTCCCAGCCACTCCTGGGACACAGACTTCTTCAACCACCATGCCATATTTTGCATCTTGCATTGGTAGCTATGATATTGAGATAGAATACGATGTGGTTTCAGGGGAAGTCTGAATGACAGATGCTGGAAAAATGTTTGTGAATAGGTTGAAGGAATCATGCCTTCAACGGTTCAAAGACCATCTACATTTGCCATTCTCAAAGATACCCATGTACCTGCAAAAAGTAGTTATCCAAGACATGGAGACTAAATTTGGCATAGACTGGTCTGTAAAGAAAATAAAGCTTTAATGTCTCAAAACTGCAAGAGATTTCAGTGCAACCAAACAAAAAAGATAAAAAAATCCCTCCCGAGCAAAGGCTCAAAAAAAGGCCAATTGATGTAAGTCTCAAAGTATGGAAAGAGCTTGTAAAAGCATATGAGAAGTCCGATGCATAGAGAAAGTCTAGTGAGGAGAGTACGCAGGTATTTGAATTTGCTCATAAGATTATATCAAATTTATTAAATGATTTTTAAATTTTATTTGTGCTTTACCTAAATTGAATTAGTATATGTTTCAGGACAAGGCCTCCAAGGCTAGGCTTGACAAACTTCGTGCCACTCATCACAGTGGCTAGAAAGGTTTACAGGCCTTGATCTATACATTTGTAAGTATATTTAATATGTTAAATGATATTTTTTTATTTCCTAGGAAAAAATAAATGATTGCATATTAATTAGTTTAACTAGTCGATGTGCCATGTTTTGACAGGAGGAGAAATATGACTGGCAACCAACGTAATTTGAAAAGGAAATGTTACAAAGCAAAAAGTGGACCAATTTTGTAATCTGGATGGAGAACAAGGTATCAATAGTTGATTTTCAATAACTTAGTTGTATATTGTTTTTTTTTATCGGTAAAAGGCTGTGGGAGCCCAAAATATATTTATCCAAAAAATCGTAATTACAGAGAGTAGCATAATTACAAAGTATATGCTATTTACAAAATATTGGCTTAACTGTGAAAAGCCAAGTATAAGAACCATAGACTATATACTATATCGGAACAAAACAAGATTACAAAAAGCTATCCCAGGAGAACAAATTAACTGTCATGATAAAAGTCCTCAGTCGCTACCATGGTTGCAAAACCTTCCAACCAAGCCTACGAATTAGCCAACACCATGCCAATAGCATGTTGGATGAAGTCACGCTCGTGTAAAGCCCAGACAGGTTAGGGAGAAAAGGAAGCTGCACCACAGCCACCTCTGGATCAAGGAGCTTAGGAAGATCACTAGCTCATGGAATGCCAGTCGCCAAATCTACAAACAGTGCTATCTTGACATCACCTTCTAAAATTGAATCTTTAAAAGTCTGTCTAAGATAGACCAGGACATCGAGTTTAGGAGTGTCCAAATCCAAGAGAGATGCCATGAAACGGGAGGAAATGTCTGTATTCACCTAGCACCTATCCACTGAGACCAAAAAATCTTTGCCCAAAATCATCTTCACAGCCTTCAGAAAGAACTTATGCTTAATTTTGCATATGGTTTTTAAATGAAGATCCAAGATTTTGCCAAGAAAGGTTGCTTGCCTACATGAGCACTTGAGGTAAATTGGAGAATCCATAATCACCGGAAAGCTTAAGACTAAGAAAATAACCCATCACTCCATCATATAAAAAGACCCCTATGAGAGATCAATAAATGAAAAGGGCAAGTGAAATAAATGTAAGTCTACAATTTCAGCCATCGCTCCCTTCTCACAAGTGTGAGACGTCCTTCAAGCCCTCTGCAAGGACAAATTGTAATATGAAGGAATAATGACTTCTGCCAAAAAAAATGGCAAAAGTACCCACCATACTACCATCCAGACTCACATGAGGGAGTAATAAAATCTCTAGCTCATCGCCTAACCCACATCGTGGCAAGCCAACAGCCACCCTAGAAGAGAGGTCGCCAAAAGATAAAAGGGAGATGAAAGACTTAAGATTGAATGCAGGAAAAGAACTTAACACCATTAGCACCCTAATTAGCCAACTTATCTGTGTCTAAGTTAGCCTCCCTATATACATGGTTCAATGTAACCTCATCAAAGAATTTTAAAAGATCCAAATCCCGCTCCAAAAAAGCTCTCAACTTCCACTTTACGATTTGACCCAACTTTAATGCATTGATGACTAGAGAGGAGTCTCCTTCAACTGCTAATCACACAACTAGCTCCTGAGGGACCTGGGTTGCCTCTAGAGGTTCCATCAAAATTAAGTTTTATCCAACCCCTTTTTGGAGCAGCCCACTTTGCTACCCTTCTAGCAACCTCTGAAGCTTTATCCCCAAGCCCAACATGGGTTGGGACCATCTAAGCTCCTCAGCTCAATCAAGGATTTCCTACCAACTTTTTTGATTCCATAACACCCAAAGTCTGGTTTTGATTTATCGGAAGCAATCTAATAGAGCCCCAGCTTGGTTGAATTTATTTTCTCATCATCCATCCCCAAAAAACCTTCATTTTCTTTGCTCTCAATTTCACCTTCCTCTAACAACTATTTAGATAGAATTTGTCTATTGATTTCTAGTCCTGGATTGACAGTAGACCCCTACATATCAGCACCAAGAGAATTACCAAAAAGTTCTAAAATCTCACTCACAATACCCACAATGGAATTTTCCTCCCCCTCAGTAGGAACTGTAGACTCCTTGATTGGCATTTTAGCTTCATCAACCTTGAACTGACTCTCAACACTGAAGGCCAACTCTATAAGACCCTCCTTGGAGACTACTAAAGCCTGAGACCCTAAACCCTTCAGCTCTAGATTAATATCTTTATGGAGAGTTTTCGTTTCATGAAGAAGCTGTCTGAGATCCACTACAGAATGTGAAGGAAAATTAGGCTTCTCTTCCATACAATGATTCCCAATGTTTGAGTAACAAGCCACTTATATGACCATTTTAAAGTCTTGAACACAACCCAACACCTCTTGATCCTAGGCAGAAAAACCTGGTTCAAAAGGCCCTGAGGTAGCTACACCCAGCCTGATTTCCTTGGGTTGAACTTGTGGTTGAGATAAGACATTAACTTTCACCACATTATTAAACCCTGAGCCTCCAGCACCTATCGCTTTTCAAAAGAGGTATTTCTGGATCTAAAGCCTTGCCCTTTTTGAAACCCTCTGGTTCCATCTTCCCAAAGAAGATAGGATCTATAATTCCCCATAAGTCCCAGCAAATGAATCTATCTCTATCAGCACATTTGGCTCTGACCCAACCTACCTGTTCACAAAGTCCTCATCTATCCCCAGACAAGGGCCCAAAGCATCCCCTATTTTGAACATGGTCTCAACACACCAGTACTCCAAAGGAGGCCCAACAAATGTCATCCAAGTGGGAATCTTCTTGATAACATATTTCCAGGGATCAAAGTTTGGCTTCCTGTCTATACAATGAAAACTAGACCCATTGAAGAAAATAGGGTTTCCATACAATATTTCATGTTTCAAACCTTGGTCTAAGCATTCTATCATAGGAAAGGAGTTAGGAAGTGGTCTAACACTAACCTTTTTCTCAAAAGTATTCATCCACCAATCTATGTCCTCTTGCAGAGATCCTTCCTCTCCACACCATTTCGAAAAAGGGCTCTCCTGTAGCCGAAGCATCCTAGGAGTAAAGGTCTTGGAAGGAAGTGAAAAAAGCTTGCTCCTGTTAGACTTAGGGCATACAACTGAGAGGGGGGTGAATTAGTTGTATAAAACTTTCTCCAATAAAACACTTAAATCTTCTTAGTGATTAGCAGTATATTAATAATGAACCATAATGCATGCAAATCAAGAGCATAAACACATCAACATATAAGACACCAAGATTTTGACGTGGAAAACCTGGTTAAGGGAAAAACCACGGGGTGATTAACCCAAGATTGTATTCTCTGTTAGAAGAATAGAAAGAACAAATGGCACATGCCAATTAGGGCTCACTGCCCAAGCACACTGCTCACAAGAGGCTCACTGCCTACAAGAGACACATTGTCTATAAAGAAATAAATATCACATACATGAACTGGAGAATAGCATCTTCACCATGCTTGAATCAGTTCCATTTAAGCCCAATACTTCTACTCTACCTTTCGCTCTCCTCCTCACTATAACACACTCATCACCACAAGGACAACTTTAAACTGACTTTGTAATCCCTTATTTATACAAGGAATCAACTTAGGAATGATCATCTAAGTCGGCAAACATTCATAAGATCATCCGCTAGATGGATAACTCATCCGGTCGACCTGTCTCAAGAAGAACACCATCATCCGGAAGTTACTCTTCAATTGTGAGCTCCAACTTCAATACAGACCACCAACATGAACTGGACATGATCCAAAGACCTCCACAAGCTTTCCTGAAACACCAAGAACATCCACACTTTTTTGCTTACTGAAATCCTTCTCTCCTTCATCCAGAACCTCAAGAACACAGTCTGCCATTACTGTCACAAAGGAATAGATGCTTGTGGACCTTCAAACCATGAACCAATAGAGTTGATACACCAAAAAGACTTCCTCAACACTCCTATAAATCTACAGAATAGGAAACTTCATTTTCGGATCTCACCGGACCTTTCTTGTTACACTCTGTCACCTCTGAACACCTACCGGAACCGGTTTTACTTGAGCGGCCACAACTTCTTCATGTATTCATGTGGAACTCTGAAATCTCTACTGGATCACCTACAGACACATATATACAAACCCTTTAATCTGCATCCTCTGATCCTCATCCTATCTTGGACTTTTGCCTTACTGTCATCACTGTTCTTCACTGTTCCTGATTGAGACTAATTTTCTCAATATCCTTAGTTCACGGCTCATCCAAACCTTATCATTAATGCAACAGGAGTATGTTGACATCAATGACAACACCAGTTAGGCCCATACTTGCAACAATCTCCCCCTTTGTCATTGATGACAACATAAGATGTGAAAAACTATTTTAACCATCAAGTCAAGAACTTCTTACTGTCACAGCTCCCCCTATAAGCAACAACCATTCACATGTCTTCTCTCCCTTTACTACTCCCCCTTTTATCAGCAACCACTTATTTTTCACATGTGTTCTCTCCCCCTTTGACATTAATGGCAAAGGGCACATACTTGCAATTCCAACACTTCAGAATCATACCTACTGCTCCCCCTGAGTAGTAGCTCCTTATCAATCCAGATCACAAGATATGACTATGATATCCACTGGACTGATGCACCTCAGTGCTCCTTAGTTCATCACCAGAGGGGAAATAACCCCTAACTTCTCCTTGAGATACTCAAAAGAGTCCTTAGGTAGAGGTTTAGTAAAGATGTCTGCAATCTAATCCTTTGAAGGCACAAACTCCAATTTGACTTCATTCTTGTTCACTTGCTCTCTCAAAAAGTGAAACTTGATGGATATGTGTTTAGTCTTTGAATGTAGTACCAGATTCTTAGATATATTTATAGCACTTGAATTATCATAGAAGATTGTGATAGGTTCTTCATACTCCACTTTGATATCTCTTAGCATCTGCTTCATCCATAAAACTTGAGTGCAACTACCTGCTTCTGCAATATATTCTTCTTCAGTTGTAGATAGAGATATTGCCTCTTGTTTCTTGCTTAGCCAAGAAACTAATCTTTTTCCTAAAAAGAATGCTCCACCACTGGTACTTTTCCGGTCATCCACATCTCCTGCCCAATTAGCATCTGTATATGCATGAAGAGAGAAATCATGATCTCTAGGATACCACAGACCATACTCAACCGTCCCTTTTAGATATCTAAAAATCCTCTTGATTGCCATGACATGGGATTCTCTAGGATCAGCTTGGAATCCAGCAACAAGACCAACAACTTGCATAATATCTGGTCTAGTTTGAGTGAGATACAACAATCCTCCAATCATTGATCTATACTTTGTCTGGTCTGCCTTAGTAGAGTCATCATCTTTGCTCAACTTACATCTGGTTGCCATGGGAGTATTCATTGGCTGTGAATCTTCCATCCCAAATTTCCTCAATAATTCTTTCACATATTTGGTATGAGAAATGAAGATTCCTTTCTTTGTTTGAGTAATTTACAGACCTAAGAAGAAATTCATTTCACCAAGCATAGACATCTCAAACTCACTTTTCATTTGATTTGCAAAAGTTTTACACATACTATCTCTTCCTCCAAAGATGATATCATCAACAAATACGTCAACAATCAAGATGTTTTCATGATCAATTTTGAAATATAAGTTATTGTCAGCAGTACCTTTGTTGAAACCAATCTTCAAAAGATGCTTGTCCAATCTTTCATACCAAGCTCTTGGGGCTTGCTTCAATCCATATAGTGCCTTCTTCAACTTGCAGACCATATCACCATGATCAAACAATTGAAATCCATCCGGTTGCTCTATATACACTTCTTCTTCCAAGTCACCATTTAGAAAGGCAGACTTGACATCCATTTGATATACCTTGAAATCCTTAAAGGTAGAAAAGGCAAGAAATAATCTGACTGCTTCAATTCTTGCTACCAGAGCAAAAGTTTCTTCAAAATCAATTCTTTCTATTTGAGAGTAGCCTTTGCAGACCAATCTAGCTTTATTTCTGATTACTTCACCAACTTCATTTAGTTTGTTCTGGAAGACCCATTTGGTTCCAATCACATTCTTGTTTCTAGGTCTAGGAACAAGATCCCAAGTGTGATTTTTCTCTATTTGCACCAACTCTTCCTCCATTGCTTTAGTCTAGTTTTCATCATTGCAAGCTTCATTCACTATCTTGGGTTCAATCTTTGAAATCAAACAATACTTTTCTGAATCTTGAGCAATTCTCCTTCTTGTTAGTACTCCTTTTTTTTATCACCTACGATCTGATCTTTAGAGTGGTTCAGTCTTACATACCTGGGAACTTTAAGAATTTCTTGCACTTCTGAGTCTTGATCAGGCTCATTAATACTCATTTCTTCTTCCTGGTTTACAGGATTAGCTTGAATCTGACTAACAGATGAGGCTTGGGCTTCTTGAGTTAGAACACCATTTTGACCATCTTCATCATATTCATAAAACCTTGAGGGTTTCTCAATTCCCTCATCAACCTTCACATTTGTACTTTCTATCATCTTTCTCAGTCTTTTGTTATAACACTGGTATGCTTTGCTTTGAGTAGAGTAACCCAAGAATATTCCTTCATCACTTCTAGCATCAAACTTTCCTAGATCTTCATCTCTTTTAATGTAACATTTGCTACCAAAAACTCTGAAATACCTCACAATAGGAGTGATGCCAAACCAAAGTTCATAAGGAGTCTTACCAGTATTGCTTCTAATTTGAAATCGATTGAGAGCATAGATTGCAGTGCTGACAACTTCTCTCCAATAGATGTGAGGAACATTTGCTTCTATCATCATGGTCCTAGATGCTTCTTGTATGGTCCGGTTCTTTCTTTCCACTACTCCATTCTGCTATGGAGTCCTAGGAGCAGACAACTATCTCTTTATTCCATGTTTCTCACAGAACTCTATGAACTCACCGGATGTGAATTCTCCACCTCTATCAGACCTCAGACATTTCAATTTCAATCTGGTTTAATTTTCTACCATAGCCTTGAATATTTTGAATTTCTCAAAAGCTTCTGATTTCTCTTTCAGAAAGGTTACCCACATCATCTGGGAATAGTCATCAATTAGTAACATGAAGTATCTATCACCTTGCATACTCCTGATTCTTGCCGGGCCACAAAGGTTTGTATGAACTAAGTCCAATAAACCGGTAGAAGACAGTTCCTTACTCTTGAATGTGATTTTGCTCAGCTTGCCCAACTGACATTCTTTGCACAAGCTATTTGTAGGTTTCACCAATTTTGGAAGATCTCTTACAGCTTGAGTATTGCTTATCTTGATGATATTATCAAAATTCACATGACACATTCTCCTATGCCATAACCAACTCTGATCAACTTGAACAAATAAGCAACTTTTACCAGTGCCAACCAAGTGGAAGATATTACCTTTAGTTTGGGTACCAGATGCAATCTCTATTCCTGTGCTTTCAAAGATCTTGCATTTTCCATTCTTGAATCAGAGATCATAGCCTTTGTCCACCAACTGTCCAACACTGAGAAGATTGTGCTTCAAGCCTTCAACATATAGAACATTACCGGTTTTATTCCTTCCATCAAAAGAAATAGTTCCTCTTCCTCTGATTCTACCAGCAGAATTATCACCAAACTTCACCACTCCTCCTTCATACCTTTCCAAATCTATGAACTTATTTTTGTCAACTGTCATATGGTGAGAGCAACCACTGTCAATGACCTAATCAACCTTTTCTTCAACTTGGGCAGCCAGAGCTCTTTCTACAACTTTATGATTGATAGATACAGAGGATATTGTTTCTTCTTCCTTGATGGCAATAAACACCCATTCACTTCCAGATTTGTTTCCTGTCTCTGATTCATCATCTGTTACTCCTTCATTATCATCTTCTTCATGAACATAGTAACAATTCTTTTGGAACCTTGATCTGTTAGGATTTTGCCTTGAAAATCTTTTCGGACATCTTGAGGCAAAATGACCAATCTTATTGCAGTTAAAACACTTAAAAAGCAATTTTCCTTCATACTTACCAGATCCTCTTGGCAGTCTCTTTGCAATGAGGGCTTCAAGTTGAGTAGTTTCTACTTCTTCTTCTTCCAGGTCTTTTCTTGCTTTTTCATACCATGATAGTTTCGTTGATGAGTTCTCTCCCAGATCAAACCTTTATTTACCTTTTACAGAGGCACTAGCTTTGAATGCACATTCAGTCTTGGGGGAATCATCTCCAAACTCGGTCATTTCAAATGCAACCAATTTGCCAGCCAATTGATCTCTTGTGACAGTTGTATGGGCTCTGAATTCATCAATGACAGCAACCTTGATTTTGTAAGAAGTAGGAAGGGATCTGAGAATTTTGCCAACAATCTCATTTTCATCCAAGACTCCACCAGCATTTCTAATTCCACAAACAAGCTCATTTACTCTTGGCATAAAAGTAGTAATATTTTCATCATCTCTCATCTTTAGGTTTTTAAATTTTTCTTTCAGACTCTGTAACCTTGTACATTTAACATACTGGTCTCCTTCATGCAAAAGTTCCAATTTTTTCTAAATCTCAAAAGCAGTTGGTAGGTCAATAACATTTGAGAGCTTTGAGTTAGATAATGCACTTAGAAGAGCTTCTATAGTCTGCAGATTGTTTTCAGCATCTGTGATTTCATTTTGAGCTTTTGGACCACCCTGTGGAGGTACATACTGTGTTGTAACCATGGTCTAGTATGCCATACCCATGCATTGCAAGTGACACTTCATGCGACCTTTCCAAAGATTAATATTTGTTCCATCAAACTTCAGGCTATTCTTCTTGTAGGATGACATCCTAGATCTCGTCAAGTGGTTAAGCTCTTTTAGAGGAACCTAGCTCTGATACCAATTGTTAGACTTAGGGCATACAACTAAGAGGGGGGTTGAATCAGTTATATAAAACTTTCTCCAATAAAACACTTAAATCTTCTTAGTGATTAGCAGTATATTAATAATGAACCATAATGCATTCAAATCAAGAGCATAAACACATCAACATATAAGACACCAAGATTTTGACGTGGAAAACCTAGTTAAGGGAAAAACCACGGGGTGATTAACCCAAGATTGTATTCTCTGTTAGAAGAATAGAAAGAACAAATGGCACATGCCAATTAGGGATCACTGCCTGAGCACACTGCTCACAAGAGGCTCACTGCCTACAAGAGAGTCACTGTCTATACAGAAATAAATATCACATACATGAACTAGAGAATAGC
Source organism: Cunninghamia lanceolata (assembly GCA_027924645.1). Taxonomy (NCBI): domain Eukaryota; kingdom Viridiplantae; phylum Streptophyta; class Pinopsida; order Cupressales; family Cupressaceae; genus Cunninghamia; species Cunninghamia lanceolata. The sequence continues at coordinate 4,184,252 of BSBN01001253.1, read as the reverse complement.
ATCTTCACCATGCTTGAATCAGTTCCATTTAAGCCTAATACTTCTGCTCTGCCTTTCGCTCTCCTCCTCACTATAACACACTCATCACCACAAGGAGAACTTCAAACTGACTTCGCAATCCCTTTTTTATGCAAGGCATCAACTTAGGAATGATAATCTAAGTCGGCAAACATTCATAAGATCATCCGCTAGATGGATAACTCATCTGGTCGGCCTGTCTCAAGAAGAACACCATCATCCGGAAGTTCCTCTTCAATTGAGAGCTCCAACTTCAATGCGGACCACCAACACAAATTGGAAATGATCCAAAGACCTCCACAAGCTTTCCTAAAACACCAAGAACATCCACACTTCTTTTGCTTACTGAAATCCTTCTCTCCTTCATCTGGAACCTCAAGAACATAGTCTGTCATTACTGTCACAAAGGAATAGATGCTTGTGGACCTTCAAACCATGAACCAATTGAGTTGATACACCATACAGACTTCCTCAGTACTCCCATAAATCCATAGAATAGGAAACTTCATTTCCAGATCTCACCGGACCTTTCTTGTTACACTTTGTCACCTCTGAACACCTACCGGAACTAGTTTTACTTGAGCGGCCACAACTTCTTCATGTATTCATGTAGACCTCTGAAATCTCTACTGGATCACCTATAGACACATATCTGCAAACCCTTCAATCCGCATCCTCTGATCCTCATCCTATCTTGGACTTTTGCCTTACTGTCATCACTGTTCTTCACTGTTCCTAATTGAGATTAATTTTCTCAATATCCTCAGTTCATGGCTCATCCAAACCTTATCATTAATGCAACAGGATTATGTTGACATCAATGACAACACCAGTTAGGCCCATACTTGCAACAGCTCCCTCGAATCTTTTGGTTGAGGCCCATTTGAGGAAACTTTAAGCTCTTCGAAGGTTTGCTTATTGTTTGCAAAGTAGCATTAATTTCTTATTTTAACTATGGAAACATCTTGTGGACACTAGTATGGTGTTGACTAAGGAATTATCTTGTAAACACTAGAAACATCTATGCATGTTAATCATAGACTGTAACCCTACATTTGGAAGGAAATTGTTATTGTAGATGTGATATATACTGTATAGTGGTATCTTGTCTATGGCATGCCATCTTTACTAGGAGGTATCTTCAGATTTCTGTACCATCATGTCTGGGCTAAGGTATCATAAAGTTAAGTGTGCATTGTATGGTGTTATTGTATTGGAGGTTTCTGTATGTAAATCTACAGTGATATAAGGAGACTCAACTCTCGTCATTTCATTGCACAAAGTGAGTGACAAAACAACTACCTAGTTTAAAATTGGCCCTTCTTTAAGCAACATATGTAGCAATGAGACTTAGGACTCTTGAAAATGAGAAGCATCATTCTCCCCATACAACCTACTAACTAGGGTCTCTCTATTTAGGTGCATGGTTGATCTCCTTGCCGTTGCTGGCTATCTTGAAGACACCCTAAACTTTATCATTGAGATACCTGTTAAATCTATGTTGGTTGTATGCATGTGTTTTCTTGGTTCTTGTAGATCACATATGAATATAGGCTTAGGAGTATTTACAACAACATTTCTTTTTGATTTGGATACTAAAAATGTTGCACAACTTATGTTCTTCTCTCAAACATCTATCCACAGGTGGGCATGTGTGGTGAGGTAAGGAGATTGATGAAAGATAGAAGAATAAAAAAAATGCCCGGATGCAGTTGGATTGAAGGGCAAAAAATGGTACATGCTTTTTTGTGTCAAAGACAGATCACATCCATAGACAAAGGAGTCCTATGCAAAGTTAGAGAAATTGGCTTGGAAGATGAAAGTGGCAAGTATTTTCCAAATTCAAGAATTTACTTAATGTTGTGGAAGGATGGGAAAAAGAATTATTTCTCTGCCACCATGGTGAAAAGTTGACAATTACATTTGGTTTGTTAAACATGCCCCATGGAACAACTATTAGACCTTTATCTTAAGGTTACTCATGAACCTTTAGATAAATAATTATTGAAAAAAAACTGTACATTCATTAATGACATGTAAGAGAATTTAATAAACTGCTACTTAAAAACTCTTTAATGTTTCTGTCTAATGTAGGTTATTAGATTAATAGTGAAAAAGAACATACATTGACCACGCAATTTATGACACAGTTAAATTGTATAACAAATTTTTTTATGATCTTTAGTAACCTTTATTACAATTGTTGCATGTTTTACATCATTGGAATGACATATTAGCTATAACTTTTTTGAAATTTTATTATGGTATGTGCACTTTGATATGATGTAATATAATTATGGTTTCATTTCATAAGTTGGAATATTAGATAGATAACAAAAAAATAAATTATTACATGAAATAAATAATAACTTTTCCTTTTAAATGTTTTTTTTGCAGAACACGGGTCTTCTAGAAGATGAAGATGATCCCGATGATATAGATCCAGATTATATTGGTTCTGGTACAGATGACATGGCAGAGGATGATGATGATGTAGATACAGAAGACATCGAGGCCAGTGACGATGACAATGATGATGATGATGATGATGATCACAATGGTGATGATGATGATGAGGTAGTTGCTAGTAGTAGCCAGTGACATTCATGACCATATAGACTGCATCATGGATCATTGCTGATATATTGTTATGATGCCTCTTTTCATGGTTACTATCATATGTATCATTTTCATGGCATGCAGTACCATATTATTGAGCTGTATCATTTTCACATGTATCAATTTAACTTATATCATTTGGACATGTATCATCTTGACTTGTATAATTTTGAGTTACATAATTTATCATTTTTACTTATATCATTTGTACATGTATCATTTGGACTTATGTCGACTGTTGGACATGTATCATTTTGACATGTTATTGATCTCCTGGCATATTTGAATTTCACTTAGTTTAGTTATATTTGATGATGATCTTATTAGTATTGACTTGTCAATTTTTATATATTGAAAGTGGTCAATGATTTTTGGATGGATATTTATTACGTATGATGATTTTAATTTACTGCTCAGGATGGATGTTGTAAAATTCAATTAAATTATAGATATTTAACTCACTTGTTTTAATTATAGATGATGATGATGTTATAATAATTATCTTGTTATTTAATCTTGAGTTAAATAATTAAATTACTTACTTTATAATCATATGAGTTATTTAATAGGCATGATATATTTAACTAATTAAATTGAAATAAAACATATTAAATTAATAAATGTAAGCAAAACAATAAGCATTTTTAGAAGCAACAAAAGACACAAAAATATAAGCAACAAGCGACGTTATATTGGAAGTATAAAAGGAAGCAAATCTTGAAGAAAAATTGGAAGCAATAGTGGAAGCAAAATTGGAAGCAAAACCAGATGCAAAATTGGAAGCCAAATTGGAAGTAAAACCGGAAGCAAAACCAAAAGAAAAATTGGAAGAAAACTTGGAAGCAAAATGGGAAGAAAAGTGGAAGCAAAACTAGAAGCAAAACTGGAAGCAAACTTGGAAGCCAAATTGGAAGCAAAATTGGAAGCAAAACCAAAAGCCAAATTGGAAGCAAAATCGGAAGTAAAACTAGAAGCAAAACTAGAAGAAAAAATGGAAACAATACTAGAAGCAAAACCAGAAGCAAAACGAGAAGCAAAATTGGAAGCAAACCTGGAAGCAAAATTGGAAGCAAACCTGGAAGCAAAACTAGAAGCAAAATGAGAAGCAAAAGCGGAAGTACAACCAAAAGAAAAACTAGAAGTGAAACTGGAAGCAAAACTAGAAGCAAACCTAGAAGCAAAAACCAGAAGAAAAATTGGAAGCAAAAGTGGGAGCCAACCTGAAAGCAAAACCAGAAGAAAAACCGGAAGCAAAATTGGATGCAAAACTGGAAGTAAAACTAGAAGTAACACAAGAAGCAAAACTAAAAGCAAAATTGGAAGCCAAACTGGAAGCAAAAAAATCTAGCACTAACTCTGATGTTAATCCTAGCACCAAATATTGGCGCTAAACCTGGTGCTAACTACGATGCTAAATCTGACGTTACAATCGGCACTAAACCTGGCACTAAACCAGGTGCAATCATGAATACAATTGGGCGCCGAGTTTTGCACCGATAGAAGTGTCCAATTCATGGTCTCAAATGCACTAAAATTTGGTGCTATTTTAGGTGCTATTTACCTATTTTGTTGTAGTGACTCCACACTTTCCTCAAGGGAAGGGCAATAATCGATTGATCCATGCCAGGGAGAGAAGTCACTTAAGGTAGCGGGGGGCATGCAACAACCTCAATTGCCATATCCCCCATAGGAAATGAAGTGGATGAAACAACAACTTGAGAGGGCACACCAATCGGTGAGGGAGCATACACTGGAGAGTCAGAAGCACTGATGGTCAAGTGATCGTCTGAAGCATTCTTCCACCAGGTGGCCGCACCCTTGCGACAAGAGTGGGGACAAATGGAGGCTAGGTGGCCAGTGGAAAAGCAATGTCTACATTTGAATGGGAGGCCCTCATAATCTAGTAGTTGCATCTACAACCTATCCTCAACCTAAAGAACCAACTCCCCATGTGGTGATGCTCACCTAGGGTTAGGGTTCTGAGTCGAGTCTGCAAGCTTATATTTTATTCCTTCAAACTCTCAATGCCTTAGATTTTATTTTTCCCTCAGCCTTCTGTGTTGTATCTTCTATTTTTTTGTTGACCTCCTACAGCAGGTTCCTGGTTGTTTAAGTTGTATTTTCATGCCTTGGCGCTCATTGGTTGACCGGTCCATATGCATTCCTTTACCATTTTTTCCCGTCGAGCTTAAGAAAAAATGCTAAGTTTAAAACCACTCTGTGCACGTGGTAAAATCTGTTGCATGTATGTGCCTTTGTATGTACAAGTCCAAATATACATTGGCGGGCCAAAAATGTTCAATCGACCTTCAAACAAGTGAAAAAATTGATTGTATGCCTCCTTGTATGCATATCGGGTTTGGAATAAGTGCATATACATTGAGGAATCTTTCACAAATTCTTGGAATATTCTATAGTTGTATGTTGAGTTTGCTTGTATATCAGATTTATATGTTTTGACATGCAATGGCTAGATACAAAGGGAAACATGCAAGCAAAAGGTACATTGGCAGACATGCATTCACTACAGTGAAGGGGTCATCGGCGAAACAACATTCATCAGCAGCATACAAGTCAGATATACAAAGGTGAATGTATGTTCGATATACAAGAGGAAATATACAAGTGAACAAGTGCAAGGTGGACATGGTGAAGATAGTTAATTACATTTGTAAGGCAGGTGGAGTTTGCACATTGTATGTTGGGTTTGTATGTTCCCAACATACAATCGAAACATGCAAAGGAAAAGATACATTTGGTGGGGCCCACCAACTGCACATGCAATCAGACATACATTCCTAATAGACAAGGCGCGGACCCAAAGGATATTGCATTCTGGTTCATAAAAGGTAGAGGTCCACGGCTTGTATATATGAGGTGCTTGTATATGCTTTTGCATATACAAAGGCGATAATGGCTAAGTGGAAAGGTCAAAGGCATTTCCCTTTGTATGTTTGCATTGCATGTGTCCAATGTATCTTTGATATGCAAATAACACATACAAGTGAAACATACAAGTGGGAGTGGTCAAAAGGTCAATAGTTTTCAGGAGTGTGGTAGGGGCCGCAGCTTGTATGTCCCAGGTTGTTTGTATATGTTATATACAAAGTGAATGTATGTTGGTCATGATGTTAGTCACAAACAAGCATAGAATAAAAGTACACATTAACCTTTATTCATCTTGAAAGATACTATGAATTCAAAGAATTCATGATCCCAAGTCTCCGGTGATTAGGTCTTAATCGTCTGAAGTTACTCAGAGGTTAATGTGAGTTGTTGTTTCCATTTTGGGGCCTTACGTAGAAGTTAATCATCATCATGATTCTCCTGCAGAAATTCTTTACAGAGAAGTCATATCATACAGTTATTTGGTGAAAAGATGCAGATATACCTCAATCTTTGCCTGATATTTTCAATTATGCATGCTTTGCACTCAAATATGCTAAATATTTACAATTATCTACGAGATGTCTGCATATTTGTATTATTTGCTTAAGATTATCAATTATTTGCAATTATGGAGATGAAATGCCCTAAAATTTAAAAGAAATTGAAGAAATGCTTCTGATTAAAGTTGAACCTTCAGCTTTTGAACCACATGTATATTAGATACTGTCATGAAGAGAAGAAAACCAAACCATATTTTCACCAGGACATTCCACAGCTAGATATAGTTGATGCTAACTTCAAAGGAATTTGTATGAAGACAACACATGTAAGTAGACATGCACTCCAAGGGATGCAGCAAATCACCACATATATCGAGAAAACATACACTGATTACTCAAGATTTACAATGAATTGTAATCAACACAGTCTTCTCATTCATTAAGCATGCAAAAATATAAATGTATACAAAAGCTTTGAAATAATTTATGAATGTTTCAGCAGAAGGATTTCAATTAAGTTTTGAATGTTTACAATAAGGCATCACACCACCTTTTATAGAATAAGGTGAGGAAGCAGTTACAAAAAGATCTACGATCTTGATTTATCAATACAAATCTACGGTCATGATTTTCTCTTGACTTTGTCAACCTCAACAAAATGGCACAAGTTGCTAGCTGGCAACCATCTATATTACTTATACTTATATCCCCTTCATGATGTGTCTTCATCATGCTCCTCAGTTGATTCATGTGGGTCATCATCATGTGCATCGCTTCCTGAACTTTTGCTATCCTGATGATGATGATGCTGCATATGGGGCTGCATACTGCTCCAGACCTACTCATATGAATGCACAAATTGATCTATTCCTCTGCCATCTTGAGTTTTTGCTTTGATGATGGCATGCTTAAGTGCTTCATACTTATCTCTGCTGTTATCCATATTTTTCCTATCCTGCAGTGTTTCATTATATTTTTCCATCTTGACCTTGATCCTCATTATTTTATCTATAAGTTCCTCTGTCAAGTGGACAGGTGGACCATCTGCCTCTAATTGGAAGTTACTGTGTAGAGCTTTGATAGCAGACTCTTCATCTTGATTTTCTATTTTTCCTTCCACCTTGCCTTCCAATGTTTCTAATATCACTGCCTCTTCAGCCTCTAAATCATGTAGCCTCATGCTGATATCTCTCAGCTTATTATTGCATCTTTTGAGGACTCCTCATTCAAATTGAGTGTCCTTGTACCAGATATCTATCAACAATGTGGTATTACTGTTCAATACCTGCTTACTGATAAGCAGTTGAGGATTTATCCCCTTTATTTCTCCCAAAGGGCTCAAGACCCTTTCCAGTTTATAAGACCTTTTCCCGGTCTGCATTTGCAATTTATCTACCTTGGTCTTGGAGTCACTTAGAATGCTCCACCTCTTCAAAGAGGTCTTCATTATTTCTACAGCATCATCCAATGTGGATGACATCCATTTTTTGATCACAGAAGCCTCATGTTTCATGAGGTCTAATTTATTTACCTCTTCCTGAGAAATGGCAGTCAATGGGACTGCATGTTCAGTTGTGGTATCTTCAGGATTGGTCAGCCCCTTGATGTAGGCATGCAACTGAGCAATGTGCCCTTTATGTTGCTTATTCGTCTCCTTCTCTCTTTTCACATTTTGAATTAGAGAGTCAATAATGTCTTTGCCCTCTTGACCTTCTTGGTCCTCATTGGCAAAACCCAAATCTACTGTGCTGATTTGAAATTCATCAATGGTAATTTTACCTTTTTCTTTCTCCATTGCAGGTATGGCAATTTGTGCGGTCCTTCTCTCGGTTGCCAGATCTCTCTTGATGGCTGAAGTCATTCTGGTCTTCCTCCTCAGTTTCATTATATCCGCGAAGAACAAGGTGGAGACATCGAATTCTTGAATTTCAAGTTCTTCCTCAATATTTACTTCTTTTGCTAACCACGGAGGCACCTGATCATGTTTTTCAGCATCATCATGATGTTCACCCGTATCTCCCGTTTCTGTCAGCAAGTGTTGTGGAGATGGTGATTTTTCCATTTCTTCTTCCTGATGCTCACCTTGTGGTTGATCTTGCGGTACCTCCTCCTGTTGAGGAATCTCTTTCTCCGGAGGAGCATCTTCTTGGTGTGGGGAACCTTGCGATGCATCTATATGTTGATCATGATCTTTCTCCATTATTATTTTATCTATTTTCAAATCTTCCCCTTGTTGTTTATCCACTACGCTAGATATTGGAGATTCTGCCTGAGGTGCTGGCATTTGTTCTGCAGCCATTATTTGTTCCAGGCCTGCACTGTCAACCTCTTGTGTTTTGGCAACAGGATCCTCCATTGTTTTCTCCTTTTCACTAGCCTTTATTTCTTGAACCTCTACTATAGTAGGTTCCACTGATGTATCCTATGGGCTTTGTTGGCCTAATTCAAGAGCATGGCCTTCTGACTCTGCCATCTCTATTTCTTCTGCTGGGTGTTCCTTATCAGGTGATCCTGCTGGCTGTTCAGGAATTGCATCCTATTTCTTCGTTAGGTCCACTACTATAGGACTTGTCACCTCTGTGATCAATGTATCTAGCCCTATTTCCTGAGCTACCTGCTCTGGGCTCTTTTCTTGCTCTTCTTCTACTTGCTTCATTTCCTCGAGCACAGTTTGAACTGGTGGAGGTTTGTGAGGAGTCATACCTATATCAACAGCAAGTGTCTCCATCTTCTGTGCAGCCACATCCTGCATGACCTCATCATCAGATAGATTTATTGTCTCATCTAGCGAGACATCCCCTTCTGCTTGTGTCTGATCAGTTTCTTTCATTTGTTCTTCTGCAAGTTTAGTTTTGAACTTGACGATGGTAGGAAGTGGAACATTATGTTGAAGTTCCTTTGGCACTTCACTACTTGCCCCTTGTAATAGTGTAGGGGGGGTTTTATTTCACCTCTCATAGAGGTTCTTTGTTTCTTAGGTGTGTTGGACACCAGCACCTGTGGAGCTCTCCTCTTCCTCTTTATTATTAATGGAGCCTCTTCTTCTTCAGGCTCCTCCTCCATGAGGATATCCTCTGTATCATGTTTCCTTGAGGATTGACCCACTTCTAGGGTCTCAGTAATTCCAGCCTCTGCTGTCTTACTCTTTTTGGGCTTTTCTTTCTTTGGAGGGGATGCTGATTCTGATCTTAATCCTGATCCTGATGCCTCCTCAGCTTCAAATACTGCCCTTTCAATTATAACCCCTTTGGGTTCCTTATCCACCTTCTTGCCCCTTGGGGGTCTTTTGCTCTGTTGTTGTGGTGGAGGGATTCTATCTCCCTTGGTCTTCCTCTTCTCAATCAGGAAGTCATCATACTCATCCCCAGAGATATCCTGTCCCTTCTTTTTGTTGTCCACCGTAATGGCAACACCTTTCTTTTTCAATGCCTCCACCTGCTCATCAACCCAAGCTTGAGTTAGTTGTATGGTCCTGGCAATGAATGGGTCCAAGGATATGTCTTCCTGCATGGTGAGGTCAGGTGTAGAAATGGTGTCATTATATATCTTTTTTTGCTCATATTCATCTGCCATGATCTTGCCATCATCCTTCTTCAATTGTTGGGGAAGGGAGATACAATCAAAAGTTCTAACCTGGTTCAGAGTTAACCTTTGATACCTTCTTCTCCTGGCCTCTGCCTCATCTTCACAGTTGGCCCAAAAATCCTCTAGGTGCCTCTGATGAATAGGCTTTCCTAGTATCTTCTGTATCCTGCCGTAAGGATCATATGGTCTTGTTAGTGGGAAAGGCGGCAAATTCATTTTATTTAGGGTGACCATCACCTTCTTTATATTGTCCGAGTCAGGGCACATATAGCAGCCAATGTTGACTGGGAACAAAATTGGTGGTAGCTTCTTGGCGTCCTTGTACATTTTTATCATTGTGACGCTCTGCCAGATAAACTCCATTAATATTATTGCATCAGTAGGATACCTCAGCAGCATCAGGGGATGTTCCTCAAAACCTTCAACCCTTATGTATGAAAAGGTTGCAAACTGTATGTACTAGGCCCATGCCTATAAACTACCTCTTGAGCTTCCATGCTCAATCTCTTTGTTCTATCTTCTTCCATGGTCCTCACCAGATGCATGGAAAATGCATCATTGACCAGTTTGTAATCCTTGAAGTAATTGATTCTCTGTAGCTGGGGATGATGATCCCAGATATATGCAGCATCTGTGCCTGTGAGTTTTCCTTCTGTAACTAAGGCATCAAAAGTGCCTTTGTAAGCACAAGAATAAACAATGTAAGATGTCATATAAAATGCACAATTTGAACCTCCCAGGTTCATCAGCTGCTCATGCAGAGCATCACTTATTATCTAGCCCCATAGTGGCTTGATGTCTGAATACAGACACATCATGATTATTCCATACCTCTAATCTCTGAAACTACCAGCATCAGGCTGGCCTGTTACCCTGTTTAGGAGTGCAATCATGTATTGGTACTCCTCACTGAAATCATACTTGAACATTTGCACAGGAAGTTTTGTTGCTACTGGATATGTGCTGTTCTCAGCCCGCCATTGATACATGTTCTTCCTGGCAGATTTCTTGTTGGCCTCATACTCCTTTTCGGACTTCTTCAGGTCCACGCTCTTAACTTTACTGCCTAGCGGCAATCCAAATGTCTAGGAGAGACCCTTGATGGAGAGGTCTGCATATATCCTCCCATGTTTCACCACTTGCCTTGTTTGAGGATTATAATTCTGGGCACACTCGATGACGAGCTCTGGGGATTCCATGGAATATGTAAAACCAACAGCGTTCCACATTCCTGATACGAACACTACATCCAGCACAGGACTCTTGTCGTGCCCATCATTCAGCTTAGCTGACCAGGCCTCCAGATTGGTGCTTCCTTGATGGGTGTCTGTAATTGCTCCATATTTGAACAGGACCCCCCTCTGAGAAGAGAACATGGGCCTACTGAATTCTTCTTGACACTTGACAAACTGCTTGTCAGCCATGAGTACCTACAATTAACAAAATCCTATCTCACAACGGGTATACACATGCATGCATATTGCAATTAAAACTACCATGCCTACTGTATCTTTTCAATACTACTTAATCATATGGATGCATAAATCAGAACTTACATCATCATACCTGAATAATAATAACATGATGGGGGTTTCATTTACTTACCTGGTTATGCAGATTTCTCTCTTATACCAGTAGATTGCCAACGACGTTCTTAATTCAGCTGATGATCACTTCCTTCCTTCTGTTTGTGAGCTCAAATCGTGCAACAGTAGTTGGTATGCGGATATGGAAGCTGGTGCTCTGTAAAACAATTTTATCGCAAGGTAAATGTAAAAATGACAGTTGAATTACCTTTTAACCTTGCAATTAGGGTAAATTTAGGGCAACTCTTACAAATTAGATTGTATTCCTTGATTATTTGTGCGAAAACGTAGGATCTCGCCATGTGTTTCGTTGGGTTCTGGGGTCGGCGGGAACCACCTACCATGTCTGCGTGCATTAAATGATAATGGCGGCAACGGGAGCGGGGGGATATCCATATGATAGGATATCTTGAGGGCAGGATGATATTCGCAAATATCGGGTCGAGTTTCAATATCATCCTCCCCCCCCTCATATTGAAATTGTTATCGCGACAAGATTCGAGTGACAAAAGCACCTCTTTTGGTTATGTTTAGTACATCAGGAGGATATTTCGATGTATCGGGTGATGTTTCAAATATGATGATGATGAGACAAACTTACTTGTCTCTCTTTTGGAATATCAGGATGACGTCATCATGATATTCGTTCTTTGTATCGGAAAGGTATCATGACGTCATCGTCATATTAGACGAACATGATCATGTTTAGAAAATATCCCGTCGAAGGTATATGTGATGATGATGTTATCGTCATGTTTGTTTCTTCGTTTATCTGATTTGGATGACATCATCAGGATATTGGCCTAGGGTGATATTTCACGGCAGGAGGATATTAAGAAATATCGGGTTACCCTTGGAAATATGATGCTCGCGATATATAGTACTGCTTGACGGGGAAGATTTACTACCACTTAAAATTGACGTCCGGATATTTGGACCGCATGACTTATTAGGGATGTTTCAAATATGATGATGATGAGACAAACTTACTTGACTGAGGTTATAAAAATATGATCCTCCTTTTACGAATATCAGGTTTGACCAAAACTTTGACTGTTCATAACTTTCACATCCTGATGAATATCAAGGTGGTGTAAAAGGCAAACCTGCATGGAATTCGACGTTTTTTCAAAATATGAAGTCACAGAAGTGAAATACAAATTTTGACAAACTAACCTCATAATGGTGACTTACCTCACCCTGGTTAAACATGATGATGCACACAACTTACTTTTACCAAACCACCAACGCAAGCTAAGCCAAAAAGTTGGGTCCCTGTTTTGCCAAGTCAAAATGGGGCGTGTTGTGTAACCACACAACAACTTGCCACCAAAGAAAACAAACAAATTCTAATGATTCAAGTGATGTGATCACATTCTTCTATAGTATTTTAATTCCGTCTAAGCATAGGCATCATGATCCTCTGAATGATAAAATTTCATCATGCTAACAATGCTAACAAAGGATCAGGTTTGTGCATATGATTAATTATCCTCATCTTGAAAGCAAGTTGAAAACATAAGTAACTGGTGTTAAACTACATAGTTGGAGATTATCCCTCATAGCCAACCTGGATAGAGCCTTGCTGCCCGCAGGCATTCATAGCCCCGGTAAGGTTATCTATACAATCTCCCTAAGTAGAGCCCCACTGCCAGCAGGCGTCTATAGCCCTGGTAGAGTTACTTAGATGGCCTAATTTTATTTCTTTTCTAATTTTCCCTTTAAAATTTGTATCTGATATCATCATGTCAGCTGATCTGTACAAGGTATAGTCATGTGCAGCTTTAGGTTGGAGATTGTATTGGTAGCAATGGAGTCCCTTTAGATTTTTCACTTAACACCTATACTTGTGTGTTCAACAAACCCAAAGCTGTTAGGTGTTTCATTGTGATTGATTCACTTTGACCAAGAAAAGGCACCCTGATGAATGGATATCACAAACCTGATCATGAATACTTCTTAGAATGAATCATAACCTATGCCTAAATGTGATCTTATCATTTGAATCTTAACAATTAAGTTGTTTTCTGGGGTGATGAAGTTCATCATCCAGACTTACCAGAACAAGGTCTCAACCAACAAAACAAAACAAGCAAAGCAAACAAACTGTATAGACAACTGCACAAATATACAATATGATACATATGACTATCATGAAGTCATTTAGGCCTGGAAATAATGCTTGAGGAATTGTCCATTGACTGGCAATGGGACATCCTCACCTGTCAGGTTTTTAAGCCTATAAGTACTATCCCCTAGTATCTCAGAAATTTGAAAAGGACCTATCCATAATTTATCAAACTTACCATGGTCACTTTTCTTCTCATGGGCTTTATCCCACATCAGGACCAAATCAGATATCCCGAAAGCTTTAACTCTGGCTCTCTTGTCAAACCAGCGTTTGACAATAGCCTGATGTTTTGCAAACTGGTCAATTGCTTGACTCCTTTTTTCTTCCAGGTGCATCAACTAAAGCAACCTGACTTCTTGCTTATTGTCTATGCCTAAGTATTCTTGGGTAAACTGCAAAGTAGGAATTTTTAGGTTTACAGGGAGGATGGGATCCACCCCATATACTAGTTGGAAGGGCGAGTTTCCTAATGCATTTTTCATTCTAGTTCTGTCAACCCATAAGGCATACTTTAGAAATGAGTTCCATTCTCTAGGGTTCTTTTCTATCAGTTTTCTTATGATATTTAGTAAATTTTTATTGGTGGATTCTGCTAATCCATTCCCTTGGGGATAACAGTTGGATGAAAACTTGAGTATGATCCCATGATCAAAAGCCCAACCTGATAACTTGGTTGAAATGAAAGCAGAACCATTATCACTTACCAACGCATAAGGAGTTCCATACCTGGTGACAATATTGCTCTCCAGAAATTTAATAACATCATCTGCAGTACAATTCTTGCTGCTAACAGCTTCAGTCCATCTAGTACAATAGTCAGTAATTGTTAAGACATACGTATGACTTGATGAGGATGGAGGATTGATTGGTCTTATGAAGTCCATGCCCCACTGTGCAAATGGGCGTTCTTCCATTACTGGCTGCAAGGGTTGTGCAGCATATTTCTCTCTATTGGCAGCAACCTGGCAAATATGACAACATTTAACATGATCAGCTGTGTCTTTAAAAATTGTAGGCCAGTAATATCCTGCTCTGAGGATTGCATGTGTTGTGGCTAATGCTGATCCATGTGCTGTTCCAAACTTGTCATGTAATTCTGACAAGACCTTATTTGCTTCTGGCTTTTCTAAGCATCTCAGGTATATTCCTTCATAATTCTTCTTGAATAGGGTTCCTCCCTTCATCATGTACTTTTGGGATCTTATCTTTAAGGCCCTTCTCTGTGAAGCCTGCATTCTTGATGGGCATCTTCCAGTGATCAGGATGTGCTTGATATCTACATACCATTCTCTATTGTCTTTCTCATTGATCACATACTACTGACTAGTGATGTTTGGGTCAATTTTAGATATCATTTGACTCAAAGCTTGTCCTCTTACCAGCTTCATTGGTGTAATTTCCATATCATACTCTTGTAATATAGTAATCCATTTGGCTCTTTTCTCACCAGGTTCACTTTGCATCAGTAGCATCTTCACTGCTGCATCTGGTACTACAACAATTACTTTGCTTCTTAGTATGTAATGTCTGAATTTCTTTACTGCTCTGACTAATGCAAGTGCCTGTCTCTCAACATCTACATATCTCAATTCAGCATCCCTGAAAGGACAGCTCATGAAAGCAATTGGTTTCTCTTCTTTCTCTTCATTCCTTTGAGTTAACACTGCTGCAGAGGTATGTTCTGAAGCAAATGAATAGATGTAGAAATCTTTTGTGTAATCTAGACTGATAAGGACAGGAGCATCCGATATGGCTTTCTTTATATCTTCAAATGCAGCTTTGGCCTCCGGTGTGATGCAGAGGCATCCACACTAAAACCTTGACATACAGCATGTATGTCTACGACCCATCATCATCATCATATTTTCTGTTAACATTGTCAGCATCATCATATTTTCTCTTGCCGACCGATATCCTCCTGCAGACAAACCTTCGACCTTTCGTCTGTCAGTAGCATCATCATATCTGGCTATCGGCAGCATCATCATATTCGGCAAGCGCAAACATCCTCCTGACGATCACTGTTCATCTTACCGCCAACCTCTATCTGCAGCATCATGATGTTCGACATCATCTTCATCAGCAGGATATAAAATATCCGGTTCCTCCCATATATCCTGATGACGACAACTTCATGCACCTTTCCTTCGATGCTTACGTCACCCCGATATCCTGATGACGATGACGTCACATGCAGCTCCTCCAATATCCTGCTATCGGCCAAACATAACATTATCGGCCCGCGATGGTTTTATCAACCCGATCGACTAACTTATGCCGATACGCTCCTCCTCAGCAACACCTTGTGATGATCACCCCAATGCACATTCACCTTATGCAAACAACTGTATCATGCTCACCTCCATCTACTCAGATGACGCCTGAAGTAACTGCAGGATATACACAGAAATATCCTGATGATGCCGTTGTGACGAATTTCCAACCTTAGCGAATTTCGATCCGCCGAACCTCCTGAGGTGACCCGATCCGCTTCCTGGACAACTTTCCAGACTCGAACAACCAGCACGACCTAGCACATACCCATGCTAGGGTTCTCAACACATCTTGACGACGATCCTGCAAACATACATGCGAACAAACAGAAAATGCAAACTAAAACCTAAACTATTGTACATAGCCATTCCACCAATTCGACGAATCAACCGGTGGAATAGATCAGCGAATCCATGTAACCACCAAAACAACAAATAGATTACACAGTGGAATCCAAACAGAAAATTGACACAAACAGGATCTCTTTATTGATTTCAAAAGATGCAAATACAGTACTCTGTCTCACTCTCAGCAAAGTCTGATCGATGATCTGCAATACTAACCGATCCGCATGTATAAATAGGATCTCTTGCGAGTACTACCGACCTGATTCCAAGCGGCTGGGAAATCTCTCCAGGCGGCTGGGAGATCCAACCGGACATACAGTATAACAGCTGTCCAAACAAACTATCTAAAAATAGTAAAGTATGGTCAACATGACCTTATTACACGCATTGGTCTTATAAGACCTTCTTGGAAACATTAACAAGACCTATAACAAACTAACTGCCTCATGGAGGCCAGCTGTCAGGTAGGTGCTCCTGCACCATACTCCCCAATAGAAAAGAACTCATGTCCCATGAGTTAGGATGTGGAAGTCCTCCACCTTTACACTTTGTCATGTCAGTGTTCTAACCTGTTCTAGCTTTATCCTCTGCTGGCTCTCGGCTGCTCCAAGACTTCTGAACTGTAACTTGCTTTCTTGCAAGTAAATCCTCATGCCTGTCAATGTAGGCCCTTCTCTCACATACCTTGTGTTTACCTGGTTGAATAACCTTAGGAATTGCCTCTTGAACTTCTGCAATGCTCAATTCTGTCTTCCTTTCAACTTTTATAGGACAAATAATAGTCCCAACTATGACAACATCCTTGTCATTCCTCTCAACTGGTGGCTGTTTGCAAACCTGTTTCTGCACCTGCTGCTGACCTCTGTCAGTCAAAACTGAAACTGTCTTCAAACTGTTGTCCTTAACAACTTCTTTCCCTGCAATGTCCTCAACTGCCTTTATGCCTGCTCCTATAGGCTTCTGCACAAATTCCTTCTTTCCCACTAAAATGATTTTTGCTACCTTCTGTACTACAGCTACTTCCTGTAATGGCATCAACATAATAGTTTTCCCATCTTTCTTGATGGTGTAGGTATTAGCATACCCATCATACAGTACCCTCCTATCAAATTGCCATGGTCTACCCAACAGTAGGTGACAACATTCCATGGGCAAAATGTCACACAAAACTCTATCCTGATATGCTCCAATCTAAAAATCCACATATGCCTGTTCATAGACAAAAAGTGATTGACTATCACTCACCCAAGATGCCTTGTAAGGGTGATGGTGTGGAATCCTTTCCAAATTCAGTTTATCCACCATTTCCTGAGATACCATGTTATCTGTTGAACCAGTATCAATGACAACCTTACATACCTTACCTTTGCTCTTGCATGTGGTCTTGAAAAGAGCTCTTCTTTGCATCATATCCTTTGATGCCTGCAAACTAATTCTCCTAAGCATCAATGCTTCTCCCTCCTCAGGATATCCATAATTGTCAGGAACTCTATCTTGATAAGTGTTTAAACTTTGCACACTTTGCTCTACTTTCTCTTCTTGCACAAGTTGTACTCTCTTGTCATTCGTTCTATCATTTTTGGATGATGAACCTTTGTTTTCTGGACATTTGAAAAATGGATGACCAAACTCACCACAGGTGTAACACTTTCCTAAAAATGTAGTAGAACCTCTACCACCTCCAAATCTGCCTCTATTACCTTTCCATCCACCTCTGAAATCAGACTGTCCCTGTCCTTTACCAGTGTCTTCTTGACCCTCATTGGTTTGCCTTGTTGTAGGGGCTAATCCTCTTCCCCTCATATTGCTGCCTCTTCCTCTCATGGACTTATCTTGTCTCCTATTCATCTTTTCTTCAATCCTGATTGCCATTTGGTAACAATCCTCCACACTCTTAGGGTTAGCTAAAACTAACTCATCCTGTATGTTCAATCTCAAACCAGCCAAGTACCTAGCCACCTTTTCTACCTCATTCTCATGATGACCAGATCTCATACTCAACTTATAAAACTCCTCAGTATATGCCTTCACATCCATTTCCTTCTGCCTTAAAAATTGCAGCTTCTTAAACATCTGAATTTCATAATCCTTGGGCAAGAATTTACCTTTGATCCTTGCTACCATTTTATCCCATGAAGTGATCTTTGACCTTTCTTGTTTCCTTCTCTCAGATTGTACATAATCCCACCATACCAAAGCATGACCTCCTAACTTGGTCTTTGCAGTCTTTACCTTCTAATCCTCAGCAACATCTTCACATTCAAAGTGATTATCAAGTGCAGCAATCCAATCCAGTAACTCATCTTCATTCAAACTTCCATTATACTTGGAAACATCAACCTTTACCTTAGGTTTATCACTCTGTACTGCCTTTAACAGTTTTGCAAATCTCTGGTCTTCAGCATTCAGACCTTCAGCTACCTCTTCATACTCTTCAACAGCATCTTCATCTTCTTCAGACTCACTATCTTCCACTTCCCTCTTTTTGTTCTTCTCCAAGGCTACAAGCCTGGCTTGAAGTGCTTCAGCAAGCTCCTTCATCTTCCTCATCTCTCTGGCATGTTTTTCCTTCATCTCCTGCAATTCCCTTGCAGTACCATTACCTTTCGGAGGCATTTTGTCAACCTCTCACTCCTCTACCTCTATCCTTTCAGTGACAGAATCAACACACAACAGCCCAGACCTTTTGCTGAGCTCTGATACCACTATGATGCAGAGGCATCCACACTAAAACCTTGACATACAGCATGTATGTCTACAACCCATCATCATCATCATATTTTCTGTTAACATTGTCAGCATCATCATATTTTCTCTTGCCGACCGATATCCTCCTGTAGACAAACCTTCGACCTTTCGTCTGTCAGCAGCATCATCATATCCGGCTATCGGCAGCATCATCATATTCGGCAAGCGCAAACATCCTCCTAACGATCACTGTTCATCTTACCGCCAACCTCTATCTGCAGCATCATGATGTTCGACATCATCTTCATCAGCAGGATATAAAATATCCGGTTCCTCCCATATATCCTGATGACGACAACTTCATGCACCTTTCCTTCGATGCTTACGTCACCCCGATATCCTGATGACGATTATCCTGATGACGATGACGTCACATGCAGCTCCTCCAATATCCTGCTGTCGGCCAAACATAACATTATAGGCCCGCGATGGTTTTATCAACCCGATCGACTAACTTATGCCGATACGCTCCTCCTCGGCAACACCTTGCGATGATCACCCCAATGCACATTCACCTTATGCAAACAACTGTATCATGCTCACCTCCATCTACTCGGATGACGCCCGAAGTAACTGCAGGATATACATAGAAATATCCTGATGATGCCGTTGTGATGAATTTCCAACCTTAGCGAATTTCGATCTGCCGAACCTCCTGAGGTGACCCGATCCGCTTCCTGGACAACTTTCCAGACTCGAACAACCAGCACGACCTAGCACATACCCATGCTAGGGTTCTCAACACATCTTGACGACGATCCTGCAAACATACATGCGAACAAACAGAAAATGCAAACTAAAACCTAAACTATTGTACATAGCCATTCCACTGATTCGATGAATCAACCGGTGGAATGGATCAGCGAATCCATGTAACCACCAAAACAACAAATAGATTACATAGTGGAATCCAAATAGAAAATTGACACAAATAGGATCTCTTTATTGATTTCAAAAGATACAAATACAGTACTCTGTCTCACTCTCAGCAAAGTCTGATCGATGATCTGCAATTCTAACCGATCCGCATGTATAAATAGGATCTCTTGCGAGTACTACCGACCCGATTCCAAGCGGCTAGGAAATCTCTCCAAGCGGCTGGGAGATCCAACCAGACATACAGTATAACAGCTGTCCAAACAAACTATCTAAAAATAGTAAAGTATGGTCAACATGGCCTTATTACACGCATTGGTCTTATAAGACCTTCTTGGAAACATTAACAAGACCTATAACAAACTAACTGCCTCATGGAGGCCAGCTGTCAGGTAGGTGCTCCTGCACCACGGTGTCCACTCAATTTGTGCATCTTTCTTTAACATAGCATTTAGTGGTTTGACAATCTCAGCAAAGCCGGTGATGAACTTCCTCACAAAGTTTATCTTACCAAAGTAAGACTTGAGTTCCTTTTTGTTTCCTGGAAGTTGTAACTTCATGATAGATTCCACCCTATCAGGATCAATGATAATTCCATCTTCTGTGATTAGGTGGCCTAGTAACTTTCTTGTTGTCACCCCAAATATGCACTTCTTAGGATTCAAAGATATTCCATACTCTTCACATTTCTTCAGTACACTTCTAAGATTAGCGACATGATTTCCTCTTTCCTTGGAGAATACGGTCAAGTCATCCATGTAAATACATTTTCCTATTAAGCCTCTGAAGGCTATGTCCATTGCTCGCTGGAATGTAGCTCCAACATTTATGAGTCCAAATGGCATACGTCTATATGCAAATATCCCCACTTTGTGGTGAAGGCAGTTTTCAATCTGTCAATTTTATCAACCATTACTTGGTTGTATCCTGAAAAGCCATCCAGGAAAGACATCATTTTAGCTCCATTTACAATCTGCAGAACTTCATCCAATGATGGTAAAGGATAATTGTCCTTTTCTGATGCTCTATTCAGGTTCCTGAAATCTATGCATAACCTAATGTCTCCATTCTTCTTTCTGACTGGCACGAGATTTGCCACCCAAGTGGAGTGCCTAACAGGAAATATTATCCTGGCATTTAACAATTTCTTGACTTCTTCAAGAATTATTGGTTCGAGCAAGGCATTGACTGGCCTTTGCTTCTGTCTGAAAGGTTTAGCATCTAGCTTGAGAGGTATAGTATGAGTTATGACAGAGGTGTCATATGTCTTTAGCTCATCATAGGTCCATGCAATTACATGTATGTAATCCTTGAGTGCCTGAGTTATTCCTTCTAACTCTTCTAATGTGCAGACCTTACCTATCAGTACATTTTTCTTGTCTTCATCCTGTCCAATATTCACTTGTGAATACTGACCTCCATCTGCCTTGGGCAGATCCTTCTGTTTAAGCATATTATCCAAATCAAAGGCTCTTTCTAACTCAATCATACTCTTGGGAATCCTGTTGCTAGGCAATTCTAATATCTCATCTTCTTCCCAGACATGATCCTCCATACCATTCTCATCTATAATCTGAGCTTCAAATATGTCTTTGTTTGAGATGAAGTCCAGAATATGCTGATCATCATCAAACACCTGGAGGTTGGTCACATTATCAGGTACTGAAGGTACTGACACTAGTTCTACTAAAAATCTCTTCAGACCAGATATAGGCAGTGGCTCCAATGTACTGGCAGCTTGGGCAAGTGCATCTGCCCTATGGTTTTGTTCCCTTGGTACATGAGTGATATTAAAGGCGTCAAAATCCTCAATCAGGTCCCACACTCGATGTCTGTAGTTGGACAGCTTTCTGTAGTTACATGAGTAGATTCCTCTTACTTGCCTCACAACTAGCTCTGAATCTCTGAAGACCTGCAGGATCTTTATTTTCTTCTTATGAGCGAATAGTATCCCATGAATTAGAGCCTCATACTCTGCTACATTGTTAGTGCAGGGGAACTGTAATCTATAGGCTGCTAAGTACGATTTTCCAGTTGGATCAATCAAATCAATTCCTACCCTAGCACCTTGCTTGGACTTGGACCCATCAAACCTCAGGATCCAAGATTTATCTTTAGTAGGACATTTAGCTAAACTTTCTTTTCTCTTTGCAGCTCTGGCTGCTGCTCCGCCTGATATCCATTTTAACTTAGGGACGTCATCATCCTCAAGTTTCTTCTTTCCTTTTTCTCACAAGCCTGATGGCTTTTCTATTTTCTCTTTTATTTCAGTAGGAGGATGATCTTCTGAATCTGCAGCTACATGCTTTTTCAAAATATGTAAACATAATGAACAAGTTGTTTCTGAGTGAGGTGCCTCGTGCAACCTACACCAATCCTTAATTAAAACCTCCTGGGGAGATTTATGCTGTCGTGTCATCATCTCTATTTCTTTTACTAGAAATTCTTCGAACTTAGTCAGGTCACTACCTTTGTCTTCATCAGACAATTCATAATCAGGTTCCATAAAGCAATCACTACCAGGAGTGATCTTTTCTTTCATTTCATCATTCATCCGGTCAGAAACCAGGACTTCTTCTATTTCCAGGATATGATCTTCATCATGATATGTCAGCTCCTCTATTCCTACAGAAGATAGATAAGAATTAGTATCATTGTCATCATCATCAGATGTAGCATTTACCTCAGAATATGATGATGATGCCTCACTATATGTCTGTTCCAGCATCATCATATCTAAGCATATTTCACATCTTTTCTGAATGTGCTTCATTGTGTAATCTGCACCATCCATCAATCAAAATATCATTAGCAGGTATATTTAACAACTGAAAATGCCTTACCTGGTTAGACAGATGCATCCTGAAATCTCTGAAGTGATCTATTTCATTCTCATTATTAGGATTACTATCATGTTGTACAACTGGTATGTCCTCCTGATGATCATCATGATGATGATGATGAAGGTCAAGCATTAGGATCTCTTCTATTTTGACAGTTTGTGGCCTAATGCATTAAACTCCAAGTTCTACGTCTATATACATGATCTCATTTGTTCGGTTGTACTCGGTGATCATATGCTTCATTCTCAGCTCAGCGTCAATCCTGATCTAGTTTGGTATACCCTTCCATGGTAACCACATGTGACTAAAATCTGTGGACATATATCCATTGAGCATCTTGGACCAGTCTCGGCTAAGCAACATCCCATAAGTATCAGGTATGTCAACTACCTAAATGTTAATGTAATACTAGATCCTAGGATTAGATGCTAGTTGCATGTGGATGTGAGTTAACTCTTCTATGACACTTACTTCTGTTTTGTCTAACTGTGTCACCTTCTTTAGGGATTTAGCAGGATGTAGTCCTAAGGCATTACATATTGACATGGGCATAACATTAGTGGAAGCTCCTGAATCAACCAAACAGTTGTGCAGGTTCTTGGTGAACATTCTTATGGTGAGGAGGAACGGAGGTGATCCAGTTTTATCCCTATACAAGGTCATGTGGGAGGTTTCTGTAGCTTGGACTATAGCTGACACTTTAGGCTTAATAGTATTATCCTTAGCAGCTTGATCTTTGCTACTAGATTGATTTGAAAGATGACTATCCTCTTTAGGAGCAGGATCATCTAGTGACCTCATGAATGCCCTTTTGATGGCAGGAGTTTTCAGTAACTCAGACAGGGACAGGCTGATCTTAATTTTCTTCATTTCATTAGCCAGATAGGTAACCAACTTGTTGGATTCATGAGATGTATTTGCAACCTTTGATCCTGTGTTCTGAGGTGACAAGTACTGAGCATTTACCTTAGGGAACCCAGGGTTATTGCTAGCTTTAGGATCAGGGGGTGTGTTGAAGTTATTTGGCGGTAGAGATGATGTCAATGGGCCAGCCGGTCTGTTGGCATTACTCCTCAAGTTATAATTATGCTTACCAGGATATTGCTACTGATATGCATGTATTTCCTCATGTTCTCTTGCAAGCTCATTTTCATCCTCAAAGGGGAAAACATAATTTGTTTCAAAAGTTAAAGCAGATTCTTCACATACCAGGTTGTGACTCTGATGAGGTTGATTAGTGTAGGCTTCTAGCACGAAAGCTGAGTCATATCCACAAGGAACAATCTCATTTCCTTCTGCATGAGGTGGATTTCTAGAAGTATTAGACACTTCAGTCTGAAAGATGCTAGCAACAATTCTAAATTGTGGACAGTCTAACTCTGCATGTGCATTTGTATTGTGGATCCTACACCAATTAGTAAGGGCTGCCTCAGCAAGATTGACTCTAGTAGTCTGTTTGGCTTCACCAGGAGGCTGATTGTCCAGGGGTGATGGTAATGAGCCATTATTTGGCCTAGAGTTCCATACTCTGGGCTGTCTTTGGGGATTATTGTTACTTCCACCACCATTATTGTTGAAATTATTGGTGTTATATCCTCTGTCAGGATAATTTAGTCTATCATTAGGATAATTTCTATTCTGATTTGACTGGGAATAGAAACCCTGATTTCTCAAATGTGTTACTTCTGTGGTGAGTTTTCTCAGTTGAGCAGAAATTTCTTTGATTTCCTCCTTTTCTTCTTGAGCTTTGGCCACCACATTTTCATTCTGGGGCTTAAAGAAAGAGGATCCATGGTTATTATTAGATAGATCAGCACCCTGAGGTGTCTAAGCTTGTGCGGGATATTGTGGCAATTGGCCATTTCCACTAGGAGGGGGCATGATGCTCAGTGGAGGTACTTGCAAAGGTGCAGACATGACTGCTGGGGGTATCAATGCTCCATTAGGATATTGTACAGAATATGATGCAGGATATTGTTGATGCATGCCAGGCAAGGTAGGAAATACCATATTTGGAGTAGGAGCAGGTATTAATTGCTGATTTATCTGTATAGCTTCTTGAAAAGCTAAGGCTAATGTTGTGATTCGGGGATGTGTTCTCCTTATGAACATGGAAGTCAAAGGGTCTAAAGCTGAATAATAAATGCTCCTTGCAGCTTCGTTAGACACAGTATAAGGAGTGACCACTCTGGACAACATTTTCTGAAACCTAGCATTGAAATTGGCAATAGGCTCATTCTCAAATCTCTTGATAGTGGCGAATAAGTGATAGTTTATTGAGGGATCGACTGGAACCTTAAATCTATCAAGAAAAGCTTTCTCTAATAAGGCCCATGAATCAACAAAACCCTGACCAAGACTGATAAACCAATTATAAGCTTCTTCCCCCAAGGAGAAGGGAAATAATCTGCACACCACATCTTGATGCTCTATTCTGGCTCTGTAGCACGCTTCCTTAAAGGTCCTGATATGATCTTCAGCATCTTGATAAGGATGATATTTTGGACAAAGTTTGTTCGGATTCTTTGGTAACTCATGATATGCGGTGAAGGTCAAAGGTGACTCTACTGCAAAGAAAGACATCGCAACCAGAGGAGGTTGAGCTGGTGGTGCAGCTGGCTGAGATTGAACTAACGGTACACCCTGAGGCTGAATTGGAGGTGTCATAGATATTCTAGAAGGTATTTGTAAACCAACAGGAGTTACAGGAGGAGGCTCTGGTGAATCCCCTGATGCACTAGACCCTGGAGTATGATGGATGTCAACAGTTCTAGGTCTGAAACCTCTAACAGGCAATTCTTTTAAAATTCCACTAGGTCTAGACCTGGTATTTATCCTGTGAGCCAGGATTTCTCAATTCTGAGGCAAATTGGCTGAAACTTTACAAATATTGGCTGAATTTCACCAGATGAGGTGATATTTGTAGTCGGATGGCTGATCAGACGAAATATTTGCGAAGATACTTCAAATATGAAAGGATATTTGAGGTATAATGACCCATAGCACAAGATCTCAAGTGTCTAAGGCTTAAATTCTTCAAAGCTTGAACAAATTTACGTATCTTTGGCTGTCATTAGTGAATTCAAAATGATCTACTATAAAGCTTGCAATATTTATGTGAGATCTAGAAATCTTTACACAGAATGAGCATATACGAGCCTTTTACAGTAAATATTTGTGTAATATTTGAAATTCACGGATGATCCGAGGATACCTTACTCTCTGCATCATCAAACCTGAGAATAATGATGATGAGCGTAGTCTTCTAGATCAGGCCCTCCTTCTAGCGCCAATTTATGTTGGTCATGATGTTAGTCACAAACAAGCATAGAATAAAAGTACACATTAACCTTTATTCATCTTGAAAGATACTATGAATTCAAAGAATTCATGATCCCAAGTCTTCGGTGATTAGGTCTTAATCGCCTAAAGTTACTCAGAGGTTAATGTGAGTTGTTGTTTCCATTTTGGGGCCTTACGTAGAAGTTTATCATCATCATGATTCTCCTGCAGAAATTCTTTACAGAGAAGTCATATCATACAGTTATTTGGTGAAAAGATGCAGATATACCTCAATCTTTGCATGATATTTCAATTGTGCATGCTCTGTACTCAAATATGCTAAATATTTGTAATTATCTACGAGATGTCTGCATATCTGTATTATTTGCTTAAGATCATCAATTATTTGCAATTATGGAGATGAAATGCCCTGAAATTTAAAAGAAATTGAAGAAATGCTTCTGATTAAAGTTGAACCTTCAGCTTTTGAACCACATGTATATTAGATACTGTCATGAAGAGAAGAAAACCAAACCATATTTTCACCAGGATATTCCACAGCTAGATATAGTTGATGCTAACTTCAAAGGAATTTGTATGAAGACAACACATGTAAGTAGAGATGCACTCCAAGGGACATAGAAAATCACCACATATATCAAGAAATCATACACTGATTACTCAAGATTTACTATGAATTGTAATCGACACAGTCTTCTCATTCATTAAGCATGCAAAAATATAAATGTATACAAAAGCTTTGAAATGAGCTCTGAATGTTTCAGCAGAAGGATTTCAATTAAGTTTTGAATGTTTACAATAAGGCATCACACCACCTTTTATAGAATAAGGTGAGGAAGCAGTTACAAAAAGATCTACGATCTTGATTTATCAATACAAATCTACGGTCATGATTTTCTCTTGACTTTGTCAACCTCAACAAAATGGTACAAGTTGCCAGCTAGCAACTATATATATTACTTATGCTTATATCCCCTTCATGATGTGTCTTCATCATGCTCCTCAGCTGATTCATGTGGGTCATCATCATGTGCATCGCTTCCTGAACTTTTGCTATCCTGATGATGATGATGCTGCATATGGGGCTGCATACTACTCCAGACCTGCTCATATGAATGTACAACTTGATCTATTCCTCCGCCATCTTGAGTTTTTGCTTTGATGATGGCATGCTTATGTGCTTCATACTTATCTCTACTGTTATCCAGCTTATTTTTCCTATCTTGTAGTGTTTCATTATATTTTTCCATCTTGACCTTGATCCTCATTATTTTATCTATAAGTTCCTCTGTCAAGTGGACAGGTGGACCATCTGCCTCTAATTGGAAGTTACTGTGTAGAGCTTTGATAGCAGACTCTTCATCTTGATTTTCTATTTTTCCTTCCACCTTGCCTTCCAATGTTTCTAATATCACTGCCTCTTCAGCCATTAAATCATGTAGCCTCATGCTGATATCTCTCAGCTTATTATTACATCTTTTGAGGACTCTGCATTCAAACTGAGTGTCCTTGTACCAGATATCTATCAACAATGTAGTATTACTATTCAATACCTGCTTACTAATAAGCAGTTAAGGATTTATCCCCTTTATTTCTCCCAAAGGGCTCAAGACCCTTTCCAGTTTATAAGACCTTTTCCTGGTCTGCATTTGCAATTTATCTACCTTGGTCTTGGAGTCACTTAGAATGTTCCACCTCTTCAAAGAGGCCTTCATTATTTCTATAGCATCATCCAATGTGGATGACATCCATTTTCTGATCACAGAAGCCTCATGTTTCATGAGGTCTAATTTATTTACCTCTTCCTGAGAAATGGCAGTCAATGGGACTGCATGTTCAGTTGTGGTATCATCAGGATTGGTCAACCCCTTGATGTAGGCATGCAACTGAGCAATGTGCTCTTTATGTTGCTTATTCTTCTCCTTCTCTCTTTTCACCTTTTGAATTAGAGAGTCAATAATGTCTTTGCCCTCTTGACCTTCTTGGTCCTCATTGGCAAAACCCAAATCTACTGTGCTGATTTGAAATTCATCAATGGTAATTTTACCTTTTTCTTTCTCCACTGCAGGTATGGCAATTTGTGCGGTCGTTCTCCCGGTTGCCGGATCTCTCTTGATGGCCGAAGTCATTCTGGCCTTCCTCTTGGGTTTCATTATATCCGCGGAGAACAAGGTGGAGACATCGAATTCTTGAATTTCAAGTTCTTCCTCAATATTTACTTCTTTTGCTAACCACGGAGGCACCTGATCATGTTTTTCAGCATCATCATGATGTTCACCCGTATCTCCCGTTTCTGTCAGCAAGTGTTGTGGAGATGGTGATTTTTCCATTTCTTCTTCCTAATGCTCACCTTGTGGTTGATCTTGCGGTACCTCCTCCTGTTGAGGAATCTCTTTCTCCGGAGGAGCATCTTCTTGGTGTGGGGAACCTTGTGGTGCATCTGTATGTTGATCATGATCTTTCTCCATTATTATTTCATTTGTTTTCAAATCTTCCCCTTGTTGTTTATCCACTACGCTAGATATTGGAGATTCTGCCTGAGGTGTTGGCATTTGTTCTGCAGCCATTATTTGTTCCGGGCCTGCACTGTCAACCTCTTGTGTTTTGGCAACATGATCCTTCATTGTTTTCTCCTTTTCACCAGCCTTTATTTCTTGAACCTCTACTATAGTAGGTTCCGCTGATGTATCCCGTGGGCTTTGTTGGCCTAATTCAAGAGCATGGCCTTCTAACTCTGCCATCTCTATTTCTTCTGCTGGCTGTTCAGGACTTGCATCCTGTTTCTCCGTTAGGTCCACTACTATAGGACTTGTCACCTCTGTGATCAATGTATCTAGCCCTATTTCCTGAGCTACCTACTCTGGGCTCTTTTCTTGCTCTTCTTCCACTTGCTTCATTTCCTCGAGCACAGTTTGAACTGGTGGAGGTTTGTGAGGAGTCATACCTATATCAGCAGCAAGTGTCTCCATCTTCTGTGCGGCCACATCCTGCACGACCTCATCATCAGACAGATTTATTGTCTCATCTAGCGAGACATGCCCTTCTGCTTGTGTCTGATCAGTTTCTTTCATTTGTTCTTCTGCAACTTTAGTTTTGAACTTGACGATGGTAGGAAGTGGAACATTATGTTGAAGTTCCTTTGGCACTTCACTACTTGCCCCTTGTAATAGTGTAGGGGGAGGGTTTATTTCACCTCTCATAGAGGTTCCTTGTTTCTTAGGTGTGTTGGACACCAACACCTGTGGAGCTCTCCTCTTCCTCTTTATTATTAATGGAGCCTCTTCTTCTTCAGGCTCCTCCTACATGAGGATATCCTCTGTATCATGTTTCCTTGAGGATTGACCCACTTCTAGGGTCTCAGTAATTCCAGCCTCTGCTGTCTTACTCTTTTTGGGCTTTTCTTTCTTTGGAGGGGATGCTGATTCTGATCCTAATCCTGATCCTGATGCCTCCTCAGCTTCAAATACTGCCCTTTCAATTATAACCCCTTTGGGTTCCTTATCCACCTTCTTGCCCCTTGGGGGTCTTTTGCTCTATTGTTGTGGTGGAGGGATTCTATCTCCCTTGGTCTTCCTCTTCTCAATCAGGAAGTCATCATACTCATCCCCAAAGATATCCTGTCCCTTCTTTTTGTTGTCCACCGTAATGGCAACACCTTTCTTTTTCAATGCCTCCACCTGCTCATCAACCCAAGCTTGAGTTAGTTGTATGGTCCTGGCAATGAATGGGTCTAAGGATATGTCTTCCTGGCAACACCTTTCTTTTTCAATGCCTCCACCTGCTCATCTAATTTGTAAGAGTTGCCCTAAATTTACCCTAATTGCCATTCATTGCCAGGACCATACAACTAACTCAAGCTTGGGTTGATGAGCAGGTGGAGGCATTGAAAAAGAAAGGTGTTGCCATTACGGTGGACAACAAAAAGAAGGGACAGGATATCTTTGGGGATGAGTATGATGACTTCCTGATTGAGAAGAGGAAGACCAAGGGAGATAGAATCCCTCCACCACAACAATAGAGCAAAAGACCCCCAAGGGGCAAGAAGGTGGATAAGGAACCCAAAGGGGTTATAATTGAAAGGGCAGTATTTGAAGCTGAGGAGGCATCAGGATCAGGATTAGGATCAGAATCAGCATCCCCTCCAAAGAAAGAAAAGCCCAAAAAGAGTAAGACAGCAGAGGCTGGAATTACTGAGACCCTAGAAGTGGGTCAATCCTCAAGGAAACATGATACAGAGGATATCCTCATGTAGGAGGAGCCTGAAGAAGAAGAGGCTCCATTAATAATAAAGAGGAAGAGGAGAGCTCCACAGGTGCTGGTGTCCAACACACCTAAGAAACAAGGAACCTCTATGAGAGGTGAAATAAACCCTCCCCCTACACTATTACAAGGGGCAAGTAGTGAAGTGCCAAAGGAACTTCAACATAATGTTCCACTTCCTACCATCGTCAAGTTCAAAACTAAAGTTGCAGAAGAACAAATGAAAGAAACTGATCAGACACAAGCAGAAGGGCATGTCTCGCTAGATGAGACAATAAATCTGTCTGATGATGAGGTCGTGCAGGATGTGGCCGCACAGAAGATGGAGACACTTGCTGCTGATATAGGTATGACTCCTCACAAACCTCCACCAGTTCAAACTGTGCTCGAGGAAATGAAGCAAGTGGAAGAAGAGCAAGAAAAGAGCCCAGAGTAGGTAGCTCAGGAAATAGGGCTAGATACATTGATCACAGAGGTGACAAGTCCTATAGTAGTGGACCTAACGGAGAAACAGGATGCAAGTCCTGAACAGCCAGCAGGATCACCTAATAAGGAACACCCAGCAGAAGAAATAGAGATGGCAGAGTTAGAAGGCCATGCTCTTGAATTAGGCCAACAAAGCCCACGGGATACATCAGCGGAACCTACTATAGTAGAGGTTCAAGAAATAAAGGCTGGTGAAAAGGAGAAAACAATGAAGGATCATGTTGCCAAAACACAAGAGGTTGACAGTGCAGGCCCGGAACAAATAATGGCTGCAGAACAAATGCCAACACCTCAGGCAGAATCTCCAATATCTAGCGTAGTGGATAAACAACAAGGGGAAGATTTGAAAACAAATGAAATAATAATGGAGAAAGATCATGATCAACATACAGATGCACCACAAGGTTCCCCACACCAAGAAGATGCTCCTCCGGAGAAAGAGATTCCTCAACAGGAGGAGGTACCGCAAGATCAACCACAAGGTGAGCATTAGGAAGAAGAAATGGAAAAATCACCATCTCCACAACACTTGCTGACAGAAACGGGAGATACAGGTGAACATCATGATGATGCTGAAAAACATGATCAGGTGCCTCCGTGGTTAGCAAAAGAAGTAAATATTGAGGAAGAACTTGAAATTCAAGAATTCGATGTCTCCACCTTGTTCTCCGCGGATATAATGAAACCCAAGAGGAAGGCCAGAATGACTTCGGCCATCAAGAGAGATCCGGCAACCGGGAGAACGACCGCACAAATTGCCATACCTGCAGTGGAGAAAGAAAAAGGTAAAATTACCATTGATGAATTTCAAATCAGCACAGTAGATTTGGGTTTTGCCAATGAGGACCAAGAAGGTCAAGAGGGCAAAGACATTATTGACTCTCTAATTCAAAAGGTGAAAAGAGAGAAGGAGAAGAATAAGCAACATAAAGAGCACATTGCTCAGTTGCATGCCTACATCAAGGGGTTGACCAATCCTGATGATACCACAACTGAACATGCAGTCCCATTGACTGCCATTTCTCAGGAAGAGGTAAATAAATTAGACCTCATGAAACATGAGGCTTCTGTGATCAGAAAATGGATGTCATCCACATTGGATGATGCTATAGAAATAATGAAGGCCTCTTTGAAGAGGTGGAACATTCTAAGTGACTCCAAGACCAAGGTAGATAAATTGCAAATGCAGACCAGGAAAAGGTCTTATAAACTGGAAAGGGTCTTGAGCCCTTTGGGAGAAATAAAGGGGATAAATCCTTAACTGCTTATTAGTAAGCAGGTATTGAATAGTAATACTACATTGTTGATAGATATCTGGTACAAGGACACTCAGTTTGAATGCAGAGTCCTCAAAAGATGTAATAATAAGCTGAGAGATATCAGCATGAGGCTACATGATTTAATGGCTGAAGAGGCAGTGATATTAGAAACATTGGAAGGCAAGGTGGAAGGAAAAATAGAAAATCAAGATGAAGAGTCTGCTATCAAAGCTCTACACAGTAACTTCCAATTAGAGGCAGATGGTCCACCTGTCCACTTGACAGAGGAACTTATAGATAAAATAATGAGGATCAAGGTCAAGATGGAAAAATATAATGAAACACTACAAGATAGGAAAAATAAGCTGGATAACAGTAGAGATAAGTATGAAGCACATAAGCATGCCATCATCAAAGCAAAAACTCAAGATGGCGGAGGAATAGATCAAGTTGTACATTCATATGAGCAGGTCTGGAGTAGTATGCAGCCCCATATGCAGCATCATCATCATCAGGATAGCAAAAGTTCAGGAAGCGATGCACATGATGATGACCCACATGAATCAGCTGAGGAGCATGATGAAGACACATCATGAAGGGGATATAAGCATAAGTAATATATATAGTTGCTAGCTGGCAACTTGTACCATTTTGTTGAGGTTGACAAAGTCAAGAGAAAATCATGACCGTAGATTTGTATTGATAAATCAAGATCGTAGATCTTTTTGTAACTGCTTCCTCACCTTATTCTATAAAAGGTGGTGTGATGCCTTATTGTAAACATTCAAAACTTAATTGAAATCCTTCTGCTGAAACATTCAGAGCTCATTTCAAAGCTTTTGTATACATTTATATTTTTGCATGCTTAATGAATGAGAAGACTGTGTCGATTACAATTCATAGTAAATCTTGAGTAATCAGTGTATGATTTCTTGATATATGTGGTGATTTTCTATGTCCCTTGGAGTGCATCTCTACTTACATGTGTTGTCTTCATACAAATTCCTTTGAAGTTAGCATCAACTATATCTAGCTGTGGAATATCCTGGTGAAAATATGGTTTGGTTTTCTTCTCTTCATGACAGTATCTAATATACATGTGGTTCAAAAGCTGAAGGTTCAACTTTAATCAGAAGCATTTCTTCAATTTCTTTTAAATTTCAGGGCATTTCATCTCCATAATTGCAAATAATTGATGATCTTAAGCAAATAATACAGATATGCAGACATCTCGTAGATAATTACAAATATTTAGCATATTTGAGTACAGAGCATGCACAATTGAAATATCATGCAAAGATTGAGGTATATCTGCATCTTTTCACCAAATAACTGTATGATATGACTTCTCTGTAAAGAATTTCTGCAGGAGAATCATGATGATGATAAACTTCTACGTAAGGCCCCAAAATGGAAACAACAACTCACATTAACCTCTGAGTAACTTTAGGCGATTAAGACCTAATCACCGAAGACTTGGGATCATGAATTCTTTGAATTCATAGTATCTTTCAAGATGAATAAAGGTTAATGTGTACTTTTATTCTATGCTTGTTTGTGACTAACATCATGACCAACATAAATTGGCGCTAGAAGGAGGGCCTGATCTAGAAGACTACGCTCATCATCATTATTCTCAGGTTTGATGATGCAGAGAGTAAGGTATCCTCGGATCATCCGTGAATTTCAAATATTACACAAATATTTACTGTAAAAGGCTCGTATATGCTCATTCTGTGTAAAGATTTCTAGATCTCACATAAATTAGGGTAAATTTAGGGCAACTCTTACAAATTAGATTGTATTCCTTGATGCAGGTGGGACCTGAATGCAATTTCAACTTGTTCTATAAAATTTGGGGTCCGTGCCTCGTATGCAAGGAGTTGTATGTATATGCATGTTCTTTTGCATATACATGGGTGAAAAAGGAAAAATAAATGGTGGGAAAGTCAGCGATAGAAGCACAAGGTGCCTACATGGCACGTTCTAGTTGGTGGGTGACTTTTCAGCGTGTTTTGATGCCGTGGATTTTGGCAACAGGAAGGGAGATCAACGTCTTAGTTTCAAAGTTTCGGCAATGGACTTTCTTTGTATTTGTATCTATAGCTATTTTTAGGCAGGAAAATTTCAAGAGTGCATAGTTAGCTACATTTCCAGAGGCCGCAGGTTGGTATGCCATTGATGGCTATTTGTAGAGAGGTATGGGTATGATTGATTGGCCAACCACCAAATTTGATGAAGAAAATCTTCAGGCAGCGGTGCTGTTCCCAATTCCACCTGCGTTTCCCTCTTTGTCCCCCTTGCCACATTGAATGTTTTGGGCACCATTCTGATGGTGCAGTGTATTTGACAAGATTTTGAAAATGCCAAGTAATCATTGCTGAGTACACAGTCTTGATATAAAATGCAAACTGTGTTACTCATTTGGTTGTTGAAAACTAGACAAATTTTGGTGTTGTAAGAAGATACA
This sequence comes from Cunninghamia lanceolata, assembly GCA_027924645.1. NCBI lineage: Eukaryota > Viridiplantae > Streptophyta > Pinopsida > Cupressales > Cupressaceae > Cunninghamia > Cunninghamia lanceolata. The sequence continues at coordinate 4,150,058 of BSBN01001253.1, read as the reverse complement.
ACTTTGCTAGTGGCTCTGTTGTGGTTCTTTGTGAGTTTATGAGTTGTATGTTGAATATTTTATGCATTGAATTCATCAGTTTCATGTTGATTTAAATGAGTAATGCTTCATTGCATGTCTTCTGTTATTTGTCTCCAAGTTGAATGTGTTCTTCTGAATCTAAATAGCTAAGGGGTGTTTAAGATTCTAGAATATGGGTTTGCTATGTTGAATGCTTGATCTTTTACTTCTGTTCAAGGAGTAGATTAAATGTTTTGGGTTAAGTGTTGGGAAAAATATATTACAGTGACGATGTTTGTAAGAAGAAATAACTAAATACTTAGTCTTGGGTAGTGTCTATAAGGCAGACATTACAAAAACCCCTTGAAATTTGATTATTGTTTTAAGTCTATGGTAAACATTCACACACACACACACACACACACACACACACACACACACACACACACACACACACACACATATATATATCTATTGACTCCAAGCCCTAGATAGGCACCAGTATGGTCTTGTCTTGAGGCTACAACCCAAAGTCCCAGTCTTACATCCAAATACAAAAACAAACTTAAACTTCAAATACAAACCATTAGGAGATTAGAAGTAGTTTTAGGACCAAAATCCTCTGTCTCACAACTGAACATAGGCCCAAAGCTAGCCCCTTTGTACTAATTTCATAGTTTTGGTCTGCAAAAAAGAGGATTTATCTGCTTTGTATCAACATCCCAGTAATCTCCATAGGCATATGTTATAGATGTTGAATAGGGAATACCCCCCTTGGTTTTGCAGAGCCTAAAGAAGAAGAGGAGATATTTATAGAGTCTATCTCCTGTATAGTTGGCCCCTAGCCTAGAAATCCTATTGATCAATGATGGCTACCTTGTAGGGATAACTGGGAAGTATCTAGTTTGGGAAAAAATCCAACGCCATGAAGGGGTTTGGAGATGTCAATGTTGACCAAAATGCGGGCAAACATATAGTGTCCCATAAAAGAGGTTATAGAGTTCACCATCAAGAAACAACTGATAGCATTTCCAATGACCTCATATCAGGAATCTTCCCAGCACTGAAGAGGGAGATTTGGGAGCCTAACCTAGGTTGGGCTGATGTTAAGGGGCTCAGTAAGAGGGTTGAAGGAGCAAGACCAAGGTTTAATGGAGAGGGAATGCAGTCCCCACAGCGAAACTTGACAGTTCAACACAGTATCCTGCTCCTCTAAGGAAGCGAAGGTCACCACAAAGAAACCCTTGGCACATGGAAATAGATCAATCTTGCCCACCACCGATGTATTCCAAGACTCCAAGACCCAGTTGTGAAGGTATGGTAGGGATGACCACAAATTGTTGAATTTGCAAATAACTCCATTGTGTTGATAAAATTCCTCATTTTCAAGAACATCTTACCGGCACACCACAACTAGGGGAGGAAGTGTAGAGGGCAAAGGAAATGCTCTTGGAGAGGGGCAAACAAGAAGATGCATGGAAGAAATAGGACCATCTACTCAGGAAAGAGGGCCCTAAAGGAGCCACACCTTCTTGAAGGAACACTAAAACCATTGGATACAAGAGGAACACCTGCCACAGGCACAACTAAAGAGGTGCCATCAGAAGAAGCCACCGTCAGAACTTGCCTTGCAACGCAACTCATCTGCTCAACAAACTCATGGGTAGCAGCTGTAGCACCAACTTGAATTCAATGGGCCAAAGGCTGGACACCTCTAGGGGATGGGGCCAAGTCTTCAAGGGCAGGGGAAACCGCCTGCTCCACATTCAAAATACCAGCGAGTGGGAGCTCCATCGGGATTCTCTCAAACTTCCTAATGGAGATAGAAGGTTGTTAATATTCTTTGCACAATTTATTGTTATGTCCTTGTATTTAAAGGAATTCAGTTGCATTCATTTGATCAAGTAATAATTCACATTAAGGAGCTGCCACAATAATGGGTTACACTTTCTAGGGCATCCTGATTTTTGCTAAAATCACATATTTTCAGAAAATATAATGATTTAAGCCTTGAAAGATTCCATTTAAAAGATTTTAATTGCAGAGGGTTTGATCAAACCCCCTTAGATTCAAACCCCCTTGGATAGAACCTCGCTAGTTTTAAACCATACCTATAATGGAGTCTCCTCTACACCTATCAAAATGCTGATAAAAAACCACTTTTGATTTACCTTTTGGGGGATGAAATGAATTCATTTAAAATTTATGTTTTGTAAGTATGTAGTCCTTATTATAAGCTTCCCCAAAAGTATAATTTTAAATATATTTAATTTGATTATTATATCTATTTTTTATTTCTTGTGAATGTAGATTTTTCACTGAACATCAAGTTCTCTGTTCTACACACATGGAAAATTAGTAAATTAGTGATTTTTTTTTTTGAAAAAATATATATACCCTAGGTATTGATGTCCTTGGTTCAACAAAAAAAATAAAATTAAATTTTGATACATACAAAAAAAGTTATGTTTTATGGAATACTCCTATGTCTAAATTATAATTGGTTTGACTTTAAAACTTAATTAGAAAAAATATTCAACAAAACATTATAGAACCAAATTCATGCCCTATATATTGGTGTTACCAATCTAAATTCAAAAGAATTATAATTTTATTCTTTGTAGAAAAAAAGTTATGTGCTACAGAATACACATTACTTTAAAAAAATGTTGTTTGCTATTAAAAACTAGTTATCAAAGGAGACACAAATTTTTTTACAATTTAACTCCAATTTTTTTTTTAAAATATATTTAGAATCTACAAACAAAATCTCACAAATCACTAGTTCATATCATCTTCAAATTCCTAATGGTTTAGTGGCTATGGGTGTCAAAAAGTGAAGATTTAGTTTAAAATTTTGATTTCAATGTCAAGTTTGGCCAAAACGTGTAACCCATTATTGTGGGATGACCCATTCATGAAAGCAGCATGCTAGGAACACTTGAATTTGAACATCTAAAAATAATCTAATTCTACATCACAACATCCTAGAGCATCTGTATGTTTGAAGCTTACTGTCCTTAATGATTTGCACAACCCAAAAGCTAGTCTTTTATGGGAGTTGACCTAGGAGAATGTGTACTCTAGAAATTTGACAACCCTTTAAAGGTTTCTAAAATATTGCAAGTCATTAGAGAAAAGAAAACAATAATCAATCAAGTGAACAAGGAAGTAGGAGTGCATTGTACGAGATTAGATCCATGACCAAAAATTAGATCTGCATCCATAAAAATGAGCTAGACTTGCAAAGATATGAGATGAAGCATAGACAAAGATGTCCCATTTCTAGTCCTTGAGGCATTTAGAGTTTAGTCTACATTAGATTCATGCATCATCATTGTACCTAGAGCTAAGTATCATTATCCATTATGTTTACTTTTCCTAGCTTAGCATTTAATATTTCAATTACCACTCCTATAGCTAGCAGTTACTAATCTAGGTTAATTTATGCTTATGTTTATGCATCTTGTTGGGTTAGTGTGAGGAACCTCCTGCAGCAATATAATGAAAAATGCATGAAATAACAGAAATAGAAGAAACACAAAAGGAATTTATTGATCACAGGCCACTTCGAGGGGGCAACCTCCTTTGAGCAAGCTCAATACAATAAATTCGTGGATGCCTTCATTGACCTCAACACACACTTATATACTAAGTCTAATCTAAACAACTATTACTCCTCATGAATGTGGGATAATACAATATACTCACGGGATGACTTACAAAGCATATGCATCCAACAACAATATACTAACAAAGTAAAGAGAAGGGCTAAACACGGGTTCCTAACATCCCCTCCCTCTTAGAAAAGCTTTGTCCTCAAAGCTTAAGATGTGGAAATTGTTGCTAAATCTGAAGGAGTGGTTCCATGTAATGTCCTTGTCGAGGATTGCCTCCGACTCCAAAATGATGGATCCTTCGTTATCCAGTTCTGGTAAAACAGTTTGTGCTCTGATGTTGGTGTCAAAAAATTTCTTTAGACAAGAGACATGAAATACTGGATGAACGCGGGAAGGAGGAAGATCCAATTTATAAGCAACTGACCCAATCTTCTGAAGAGCCTTATATGGCCCATAGAACTTTGGAGCCAGCTTGTGATGCCCTTTGAGTTTCAGGGATGATTGCTTGTATGGATGTAGATGAAGAGAAACCATATCACCTACTTGAAAAGTGCACTCAGAACGGTGCTGGTTGGCTTGTTGTTTCATTTGATTTCTTGCCATGTGAAGATTGTCCTACAAAATGTGAAGAATCTGATCTCAGGTTCGAAGAACCGTGTCAACTGCCTAAACTGGTGAACTGTTGGGGGTGTATGGAAGGAGCACTGGTGGTGCCTGACCATAGACTGCTTCATATGGAGTCATTTTAGATGCAGTGTGGTAGGAGTTATTGTACCACCATTCAGTGAGAGGGAGCCACTTTGCCCACTGATGCTGTTGTTCTAAGGTGAAACAATGAAGATAAGTTTCCAAACATTTGTTGATAACTTTAGTCTGACCATCTGTTTGTGGGTGATACCCTGAACTCAGCTTCTGTTTGGTTCCAGTGTGGCAAAATATTTCTGTCCAAAAATGACTAGTGAAAGTTGCATCACGATCTGAGACAATGGAAGTAGAGATTCCATGAAGATGGAAGATCTGGTCCATAAAAATTTGTGTGACTGAGGATGCGGTATAGGGATTGCTGAGGGCACAAAAATGACTATATTTGGAGAGCCGATCAACCACAACCAAGATCACTGTCTTCCCTCTAGATTTAGGGAGCCCCTCAATGAAATCCATAGAAATATTTGTCCAAATCCGTGTAGGGATGGGCAAGGGTTCGAGCAATCTAGGAAGGAGTTTCATTTCACCCTTGGCAGGTATCACATTCAGCCACCATCTGTTGAATTGCCCTTTTCATTCCCTTCCAAAATAAGTTACATCGTGCTCGCTCATAAGTTTTGAGGAACCTAGAGTGCCCTGCCGATGGACAAGCATGGAGTTCATAGAAGACAGCTTGTTGAAGATCTGTGCTCTGGGGAAGCACCAAACGACCCTTGTATCTTAGAGAAGCACCATCCCAAGAATAATACTGTATAGCAAAAGGGTTATTAGCCAACTATTGGATGATTTGAGATAATGAAGAGTCATTTACATACCCCTGTTGGATAGATTCCAACCAATTTGGAATAGTCATAGAAATAGCTGAAAGAGAAGCTTGGTCATCAAATGTGCGAGAAAGAGCATCCGCCACAATATTGTCCTTACCCTTCTTGTAAGTGATCTCATAGTCATAACCCATGAGTTTGCTAACCCATTTCTGTTGTGCTGGGGAGAAGACTTGTTGTTCTAGGAAATATTTCAGACTCTGGTGATCAGTCTTGATGCAGAAATGATTCCCTAATAGGTATGGCCACCACTTTTGTACTGCATGCAAAATAGCCATCATTTCCTTCTCATATGTAGAGAGTACTAAATTCTTACCTGAAAGGGCTTTGCTGGTGAACGCAATGGGATATTCATCTTGAAGGAGAACAACACCAAGTCCATTGCCACAAGCATCACTCTCAATAGTGAACATCTTGGAAAAATCTGGCATAGCTAGAACAGGTGTAGTACACATAGCGTGTTTCAATTTTTCAAATGCACACTCAATAACATGTGTCCATGTAAAAGCATCGTTTTTCAACAGAGCTGTTAATGGAGCTGCAATCTTCTCGTAATCCTTGACAAACTTGTGGTAGTAGCTAGTCAGTTCCAAAAAACCATAGAGGCTCTTGAGTGTCTGAGGATGCGGCCAATTTTTCATGGCATCTATTTTGGTAGGATCCACTCGAACCCCTTAGGCTGAAACAATATGCCCGAGATACTCCACTTCCTCCTACCCAAAAACACATTTAGACTATTTTGCATAGAGATGATGATCAAAGAGAAGTTGCAGTACAAGATCCAGATGCTGGAGATGCTCAGCCCATGTTTTACTATAGATGAGGATATCATCAAAGAAGACCAGAATGAATTTCCACAAGTAGGGCTGGAATATTTTATTCATCAATGCCTGGAATGTGGAAGAAGCATTAGTGAGGCCAAAGGGCATGACCAAAAACTCATAGTGGCCATCATACATGCGAAAAGCCATTTTAGGGATATCATCCTCATGAACCCGAATTTGGTGATACCCAGAACAAAGATCCAACTTGGAGAAAAAATGAGCGCCATGAAGCTCATCAAGAAGCTCATCAACAATAGGAATCAGAAACTTATCCTTGATTGTGATGTGATTAATTGCTTGAAAGTCAATGCAGAGGTGCCATGACCCATCTTTTTTCTGAACAAGAAGAACTAGTGAAGAAAAGGAACTGGTATTAGGGCAAATAATACCTTGCTTCAGTAAGTCTCAAATGAGCATCTCAATCTCTATCTTTTGGTGAAATGGGTAGTGGTAGGGCCTGATGTTGGGAGGAATGCTTCTAGGAAGGAGCTAAATACGATGGTCCTCTAGTCATGAAGGTGGCAATCCCATTGGTTCAGCAAAGACACATACATATCTATCCAAAATTTGTTGTAGATCCGAAGGAGTAGTGGAGACCGCAGATGGTTGCATTTGAATGGAATGGAGCTGAGCGATGACTCCATGCGAATTCTTCTTAAGGAGCTTTTCCATGTGATGTGAACTGATGATGCTGAGAGACCCTAGTTGTAAGCCTTTCAATGTGTGTTTTTGCCCATTGTCTGAAAACTACATCCAAAGTTCAGCAAAATCTCTTAAGATGGGTCCAAGAGTGCGTAACCATTGAGCGCCCAAAACCACATCGCATCCACCTAAGGGCAAGGCAAACATGTTAGAGCACAGGTTATAATCTCCAATAGAGATATGCACATTCTGACACTTCCCTTTGCAAGGTAATGTGCCCCCATTGGTAATCATGACTTCAAAGCTGGAGCAAGGATGGACAAAACAATCAGCTTGTTTGGCAATCCGATAGTTAATGAAGTTATGAGTGCTACTAGAATCAATGAGTATTGTAAGAGGGAGCTTCTTGAAGTAACCCTTGACCCACATGGTTTGGGGGGTAGTGACTCCTTCTAAAGCATGGAGAGAGATCTCTGGGTGGTCTTCTTGAGGAGGGTCAACAGGTAGCTGCTGAATGTCGACTTGATCATCTACTGTATCTTGAGCATCTTCATAAACTTCAGTAATGGCTCTGGACAGATGCAATTTGTGATTTATCAGCTGGAAATAGATATGGACCCCAGGTATGTTCTGCTTCCTAAAGATTCAGGGGATTCACTCATCTACCAATGTTGTCTAACGGCTTGCATATTGGGGCAGTACCCCTCACTCCATGGCTCAGGTAAAATTGATAACCACTTTGCCACAAATGACTGCTCTTGGTTTACCTCACGGATGTGAACTAGTCAATTAGGTAGGGGTTGTTGCCCTTGGCTAGCTACTTCGGGTCTCCTGTGGTACTCCTCATAATGAGTTTTAGGGCTATGCCTAGGCACTTCCTGCAGTTAAGTGGATAGGAATTATTCCCTGATCTGAACCTGCAATTGAAATGAACAATATAGATGCAAAGAAAAAATAACTACTATAATAATCATAGTGCCTGGAGGCCACTGCAAAATATTTTTGGCAAAAATTCCACCCAGTGAGCCCAAGAAAGCGCTTTGATACCAGATGTGAGGAACCTCCTGCAACAATATCATGAAAAATGCATGAAATAACAGAAATAGCAGAAACACAGAAGGAATTTATTGATCGCAGGCCACTTTGATTGGGCAACCTCCTTTGAGCAAGCTCAATACAATAAATTTCTAGATGCTGTTGAGTATATGTGTCTCAGATTTATAGGCATCGGCGAGAGTTGTTTTTTGTCTCACCGATCGGCAGGAGTCATAACGACTACAGGGAAGTCGAATTGTTCTTGGTATCAGGCTGACTAGAGTTGTTCGGTGGGACTTCAGAGTTTGTCCCAATGATGGACCGACAGACATGTGAACAGTGTATCGGTGAGACAAGCACTGTCAGCACAGTTTCAAAATGTCGCTCTGATGGTAAGAGTCTCTCCAATGAAGCTCAATGGAGGTTGGTCATCAAAATGATGAAACACTGTTGGTCTGAGTTTTGGAAGACGTTCCGATGCGTTGGGTCACTCTGATGAAGGGTTGGTGAGGCATTAGCATTGGTGTGAGAAGCTTGGTCAGTCTGAGGTTTAGAAATCCCTCTGATGTTAACCATCACTCCGATGAAGGTTGAAGGTTTGAACATCGGTGGGACAAGGAACCATCAGTGTAAATGATGAAGTGATCTCCGACGGTCGTTTGTTACTCTGATGAAGGCATGAAGACTTGGGCATTAGTGGGACAAGGACTCATCACTGTGAATGCTGAAGTGGTCACCGATGGTTTGGGTTATAGCTATGAGGTTAGACTGGCATCATCGGCAACAAAATTGCCGATGATAGTCTTACTGAGTGGTCGAGTATATAAACTAGAAAATTGCCCGATGACTGATGCATGTGGGACTAATGAGTTCTCACAAAAGCGAACAGTTAGAAATGACTTTCTTGATGGTTGAACTGAATCAATTGGTTGCTCGGACGGTTAGACAATTTTGGAGTTGGACAGTCTTGGATCTATAGAGTTAGATTGAGAGTTCAATCTGAAAAGAATCTGTATTCTTGTTTAGGGAAGTCCTATGTTGTATGTTGTATGTAGCATGATAACAATATGTGAAGGGACTGAATTGAGAAAAGGAGAAACAGAGGTTGAGAGAGAGCAAGGCTGATCTTACCGTGTTACTATTGAGATTCTCTAGATGAAGAACAAGATGTATAACTCTGTGAAGGCTTGAGAGTCTGATATTGTATTGTAACTGTGTATTTTTGTTACTGATTAATACAATGATCTCTAGCTTTTGGAGTGTGGGGTTTTTTACCCGAAAGGGTTTTCCCCACGTATATCTATGTTTCTTGTTCTGTCTTTCATGTTAACGTTTCTGTTGTTGAAATTAGATCTTGTTGCTTGTACTTTCCTCTAAGGGTCAATGTTGGAAATTTTCTATGTTTATTTCCACTTTATGGCATAGTTGTGCGTGTTTTTGAAGAGATTGAAAAGAATTTAAATCTGTCGAAGACACCACTATTCTTAGAAATATGTTCTGAGATGTTCTTGTTTCCTTACAAGTGGTATCAGAGCCTTCTTCTGGGATTTGCTTTGTTGCTCACATATGTACATTTGTGTGCTGGATGTGTTTGCATGTAAGATTTCTTGGTGTATAAGGTCTGGGTATTCCTTCTGTAATGATTTCTTAGTGTGACAGGCTTGAGGAAATCTAAAGGAATCGTCTGATTATTGATCCTTGTTTGAGTGAAGTCTGGTAGTTGATCTTATTTTCCTGTTTCAGTAGTGCTTGAAGGATGGTGAAGATGAAGAGACTGGAGCTAGTCATGATGTGGCCTAAGGCTCTTAGTTGACAGTGTAATTCTATTGCATGGGGTGGATTATGCTTTGTGGTTGTGTCTCTGCAATAACTTTCATATTGGGTGTCTGTGTGAGAGGCTTCGTTGTGATATGAAGAAGTTTGTGTTGCTGCTCAGCCATGGAGAAGTGTGCTTATGTTGGATATTTGTTCCTAGTATTGGAAAGAATTATTTATGTTGCCCCGGTTGCATAAAGGCTATGGTGTTGATCATTGGAAGATCTGGGAGCTTCTGTAATAGCCTGATTCTCTCGGATGCATGTGCATGTTGGTGGTTGAGGAATTGGTCTACAAGTGGGCCTGAAGTTCTTGAACTGCTGTTTCCTTAAATGGATATCTTGTACTTGCATGTCTCAGATTCATGTTTTTTGGATTTGAGGGGTTTTATAGTTTTTTCCTTAAAATCTATGGTTATGCATATTCATGATGATCCATTATTCTGGTTTAACTATTATGGAGTTTTATGTTGTATACTTTTGAGTCATCCAGATATGAAATGGATATGGATGTGCATGGGTGTTTTTTCAAACACAGTGGTTTTGCAGGTTTTACATGGTCAAGAGAAAAACTTGTGGTTTTGTGAAGCTACAGTTGAGCTATTTCTAGACCCTGGTTTTTGGGGTGTTGCTAGATGATATAGTTGCAATTTTGCATGCATGCTCCGTGCATGGTGTGAGGAGGTGAAATACTTTCTCTACATAGGAATGCTGGTATGTGATATGTCACTCAGTATTTCTATGGTAATGCTTATGGTTTTTTTGACTATGGTGCTCAGGTTGTGGACATGTTTGGCGAATTAGATTTGTAAGTAATCTAGTGCTTGAGTCATGTTGTCTACATTGTTATCTATTCTTTGAGATCTTAGTTTTGCAATTTCCAGTGTGATAGTGAGTATGCATGATACATTGGTTGGATCTACGAGTTATGTAGTTTTGTGGACTAATCACCTATTAAGCTACAGTGAGATGACTTGGATGTGGGCTATCGTTATCCACCAGATAGTTTCAATGTTAATGCAGATTTGTTAGCTAGCCTAGTCTGTGGTCACTTGTGCATTGGTGTGACTGCTTTGGGATGAGAAGATGGATGTTGTAGAGTACCTAAATAGATGGTTATGGAGACTTGTAGCATGTGTATCACGATGTTGTAAATAGCTTGGATTCACAGGTTTGTGTAAGATATTGACAGTGATAGTATATTTCCTTGTTTTTGGAGATCTTTGTGCCACTTGGTTTTATTGTCACATGGACATGTTAATGTGTGGACCTGGAGGATTTTCAAATTAGGAGATGTTTGGTCATGATGCTTGAAAAGCTCAGTTGTTACAGTTCAGTGGGAGCTTTAACATTGACTGTGTGTTCATCACTTAGTGGTGAATGATCTTCTTTAGTGTTGCAGATGTTACTAGGAGGAGCTCTTTGATCCTGTTGCTACAGAAGGGTTCTTTCACATTTGTAGGGGCACTATTTGAGGATGTGTAACATCTTGGATTCATGGAGGATTCATGAAATCCTTGGATGAGGTGTTGGTGGTGCTTGACAGGTGATGTTGGTTTAGAGTTTAGTTTGTTTCATGTCATGGTGTATTCTTGAATTCAAATTTTGAGTTTTGGCATGATATATTGCTCTTGAGATCATGGTTATGTTCACCTAGAGCATGGAATCTCCCAAGGGAGATGATAAGATCATGATGTCATAATAAGTTCTTGATTTAGATGATTGGAGCTTTGACATTGGTCTGGTGATTCTCTGTGTGTTGGGTGTATTGGTCTTTTGCTTGGTTACTTCGTGCTAGTGCAGTGATGCATTTGGAGTTTAGCATGATATGATTGCAGATGCCCATGGGTACATGGAGAATAAGGTGAGGCTGTAATTCTCTTAAGATAAGAGAAGTGTTGTTGATGGTTACTCTTGATGAAGATTTCAACAGAAAGTCTGAGAAGCCTACACCTTGGTTAGACGTGAGTTCAACAGAGACCTATGAGGAGATTGCTCTTGGAGGAGCATTCTTATCCCCACTCATGGTCTACTCGACAATTTATTACTTGAGAGGTATTGCCCATTATTTCTCTCAGGTGTTTTATGCTTTCTTTCATAGACATGGATCTTGAACTGCTCATTGATGATTCTGGAGGATTCATTGTGAGAGATGGATAACATGATTATCTCCTTTTGCATTTGAGTGTAAAGAAATCATTCATTGATGAGGATTGTTAGAAGATGTATTTATGGGCTGATTTCTTGAAATGGGAAATGGACTAGTTTGATCTTCTTTGGTTTGAGAGGCTTACATCCATGTTAGTTGCATGATAACATATGTTGAATTTGATCTCTTTAGATTGAATGTTTGTTTGGGTGTTGTTATGTTGTTCTCTTTGGGGGTGTTGTGAAGGAGATCATACCTGACACAGTTGGCATTCAGAGGTGTTTGTAGGAGGACTGTCTATAGGTATATGATGTGCAATGTTTCTCTTGGTCTCCGTTATTTTTCTCATGGTGTGTTTCACATTACATTGATTTGGCGTTTCATTAGGAGTTGAAGTGATCACTAGTTTGTGGTCATGTGCTTTCACTTATGTTGTTGGGTGATAGCATGAAGGTTCTGTTATCTCCTTCATTGTTGGGTGTGAAGAACTTGAGATATTTTTGGACTGGTGGAGAGATGTGCAAGTTATTGATTTACATATTTTGCATATCATGGTGGATGTTTCCTTGGCACTACATGATATTTACACTTCTATGGTATGCTATTGGTGGACTTTGTATGCCATGATCTTTTTCAGATTAGCATTACCCATGTAGTGGGAGTTCTTAGATGTGTTCGGTCTTTTTCGACTGGTTGACACATGTAGCTTGTATTTGTAGTTGATGGGTGTATATGTAGCTGCCATGAGTTTGCTATGTTCTTCTATACCTTTGAGGTATGTGTGATTGGATGAGTTAGCACTTGCTGTGTGTACTATTTTTAGTCAAATGGGTTTTTTTTCAGTTGGATGGAAGCAGTCAGTTTACTGATTGTTGTTCTAGCTGATGTTCTATCTTGTTTCTGAAGGATGGTTTCATGGCTCTGTTCTGGAAGTTTTGAAGTTGGTTATGTTGGATCTTTTGTGTAGCTTGTGAGCATAGTGGAATGGAGGCAGTGTCTAAGATGATACAATGACTTCGAGCGTTGATGGAATCCTGTAAATCCTTTGTCAATGGGAAAATGTTGAGTATATGTGTCTCAGATTTATAGGCATTGGCGAGAGTTATTTTTTGTCTCACCGATCGACAGGAGTCACAGCAACCACAGGGAAGTGGAATTGTTCTTAGTATCAGGCTGACTGGAGCTGTTCAACGAGACTTCAGAGTTTGTCCCAACGATGGATCGACAGACATGTGAAAAGTATATCAGTGAGACAAGCACTATTGGTGTAGTTTCAAAATGTCACTCTGATGGTAAGAGTCTCTCTGATGAAGCTCAATGGAGGTTGGTCATCGGCATGATGAAACACTGTCGGTCTGAGTTTTGGAAGATGTTTCGATGCGTTGGGTCACTCTGATGAAGGGTTGGTGAGGCATTGGTGTTGGCATGAGAAGCTTGGTCAGTCTGAGGTTTGGAAGTCCCTCTGATATTAACCATCACTCTGATGAAGGTTGAAGGTTTGAACATCAGTGGGACAAGGAACTATTGGTGTAAATGATGAAGTGATCTCCAGTGGTCATCTGTTACTCTGATCAAGGCATGAAGACTTGGGCATCGGTGGGACAAGGACTCATCACTGTGAATGTTGAAGTGGTCACCGATGGTTTGGGTTATACTGATGAGGTGAGACTGGCATCATTGGCAACAAAATTGCTAACGATATTCTTACTGAGTGGTCGAGTATATAAACTGGAAAATCACCCGATGACTGATGCATGTGGGACTAATGAGTTCTCATGAATACGAACAGTTAGAAATGACTTTCTTGATGGTTAAACTGAATCCATTGGTTGCTCAGACGGTTAGACAAGTTTAGAGTTGGACAGTCTTGGATCTATAGAGTTAGATTGAGAGTTCAATCCGAACAGAATCTGTATTCTTCTTTGGGGAAGTCCTATGCTATATGTTGTACACAGCACGATAACAGTATGTGAAGGGACTGAACTGAGAATAGGAGAAATAGAGGTTGAGAGAGAGTAAGGCTCATCTTTCCATGTTACTGTTGAAATTCTCTAGATAAAGAACAAGATGTATAACTCTATGAAGGCTTGAGAGCCCGATATTGTATTGTAACTGTGTATTTTTGTTGCTGATTAATACAATGACTCTAGCTTTTGGAGTGTGGGGTTTTTTACCCGAAAGGGTTTTCCCCACGTATATCTGTGTTTCTTGTTTTGTCTTTCATGTTAACGTTTCTGTTGTTGAAATTAGATCTTGTTGCTTGTACTTTCCTCTAAGGGTCAATGTTGGAAATGTTCTATGTCTGTTTCCGCTTTATGGCATAGTTGTGCATGTTTTTGAAGAGATTGAAAAGAATTTAAATCTGTCGAAGATACCACTGTTCTTAGAAATATGTTTTGAGATGCTCTCATTTCCTTACATATGCCTTCATTGGCCTCAACATGTACTTATATACTAAGTCTAATCTAAACAACTATTACTCCCCATGAATGTGGGATAATACAATATACTCACAGGACAACTTACAAAGCATATGCATCCAACAACAATATACTAACAAAGTAAAGAGAAGGGCTAAACACGGGTTCCTAATAGTTAGCTTAGATTAAACTTAGGGAAAGTTTATTTTAATTTTCATTTTTGGTGATCCGTCTGGATGCTTATACCCCCTAGGGTTTGACCTTAGGGCTATACCATCATTGATTTTAGGGTAAATTTTAGATCTAATATTATTCTGATTTTATCATTCATCTTCATATTCCCTAGGGTTTGGATTCATTCATGCTTATTATTCCTTGATTAGTGTTTGGATTTATTGTGATATACATCCTTTATCCAACCCTCCCACCTTAAGATATTCTACCTTATGGCTCCTCTTAGGTCTTGCTCCTTGGTTGATATTCATGCATACATTTCATATTTTGATAGGTTCTCTTTCATTACATATAATCCCTCCATCCTTGATATTCTTATGCCACATTATACTAAGGATAGGGATAGGTCTTCTATGGAGGTGTTATTCTATCATGTCTCATCTTTTTCTTCTTTCATGGAGTTGATTAGTTCTCATCCATGATTATTAGATACACTTACTCCATTTATCTATAAGCCTAATGATGATCATATGGATTGTGATAGTGATGAGTACATACCTAGTGAGTATATGTCTTGTTACATACCTTTTAGGATGGACATATGGGATATAGTTTTAGCTCCTTCACTTATACACAATAGTTTTACAACTTTTTATGATAAATCTATTATATGTCAAGATATACCTATCTTCATAGATTCATGTGCTTTGAATGCATTACCTTCACCTAAATATGATGATGATACACCTTCACCTATGCCTAGTGATATACTTATTGATTTTGGATTACTTATCTATGATTATAATCTTAGCAATGATTGTACCTCCCTTATCAGTAGTGATGCATCTTTCTCACATTCACATGAGGTCATTACCCCCCATGTAGTTCATAATGACCCCTCTTCTGTATCTTGTGGCTCATGGTCTATTGATGAGTATAATGACACTTCATTATCTTTTTAGGATGAGGATGATGACTCCTTGTTTCATGATGATTTACCTTATGATACACATTCTTTCAATACACTCACAATAGATCCATTTAATGGTAATAAAGATGCAAAATTACATGCTAGATCATTCTTATTTTCACATTATACTTCTATACATGATGATAGTACTCTAATACATTCGTTTGGCCATACACTAATTGATAAAGATAAACAATCCCGTTTGATTCATGTCATGATTATTATACACCCTTCCATGATTTTTCATATGTTTTCATAGATTGCTTTACTATTGTCCCTAGGCCATGTTTTAGTCATGATTATCATTCTTCCCCTTTTAATGTCCCTTCCTTAGTGGATCCCAATGATTTTTTTATGCATAATTATGAAATATTAATTTTTATTAGAGACCCTCTATTGGATCCATTCATGATTTCTCATGATATATATTTGAGTAATTGTGGAGTACGTCCTTCTACATCCCATCTTGTAAATGATTTAAACATACCCAAGGATGAAGAGAAACATGAAAATCTTTTACAATTTTTACTTGGTATATGTGAGGATAAGGTGCCATTATTTGATGATATACATTTCACATCGTCCACCATTGTTGCATATGACATAGTGCATGCACATACAAATATGAGACATGTTGAGTATGATATTTAACCTTATGTGAACTACCTCATAAATAGGATTGATTATCTAGAATGGTATGTTGATACTTATGGCATATAGAGTCCTGCTGGCAAGAGATATAATATGACACAGTCTGGAGATCTGAACCTCGTTTATTCTTTATAGTTAGTTTATACCCCAAACTAGACAATGACATAATAACAAATAAATGCTGAAATATCTAACATATTGTGGTAAGTTATCATCATACATAAATCATCATACACCTTATAAATAATAAAAATATTACTCCAATACTCCTTATATCTTCATTAATATATGTATTCAATAAGTATTAGCAAGGTAGGTCGAAGTCTCTACTCTGTATATTATGTTTCTCTCTATTATGCTTACATCTTATCTTCCTAATAATTCACTATCTTTATACAATCTAGTGTAATAGGGATTTGTCCCTTACAAAATAACCTTATATCTACTAGCCCTAGTCAGCCTTGTGCTTCGTACTGCCTTTGCAGTGACTTGTTTTAGCTTTTTTCGTCTTGTACCCTGCCAACATCATCCCCCATTTTTGAACTATGTCTTGTCCTCAAGACATGCATATTCAATTACTTGCGAGGATGTTCTTGTAGATAATCTTTAGATGTGCTAGAGTGGTATCCCACTGAATCTTAACCTATTGTAACACTTGAATATGACCCTGAGTCTGAATATGTGTTGCCTCTACCTCTGCTAGACTAGTAGGGATCTGTATTTGCTATGCATTTTTCTTTTCTTCCCCCAGTATCCCTATTAGATGTGCTAACCTCAGACTTATCATCTCTCTCAACTTCTTGATTTGTGCCTTTATCTATTCCCTTTGATCTTCCAGTTGTATTTCTATGTGGATAGCTTCTATCTGTGCTGTCACCAACCTATCCATATCTTGAATAGGGTCATAGGTGCCTACCACTTGTGTTATCTGTGTTTCCAACTAGGCCACCTGATCCTTAATCCCCTTGGTTGTAGTTGGCCATTGTGAACATAATTGATACAAGATGTTGGCTTCACTTATTGTTTGTTGCAAAGTATTGATATGACCTTCTAATTATGTAGTTGATGCTGCACACTTCTTCCTTGCATCATCCATTCTATTTTGATCATCTTTTCTATGACTTGCTACCTTATCTTTATATCCCGGTACTGCATTTCAACTTGAATTCCATCCACCAGTTGTTTTAATTATTCAGGTAGTGATAGTGTTGTATCTATTTGTAGCTGCAAAAGCTTTCTCTGAATAACATCAATGTCCTCCTCCAACTATTCTGTGCTATCTACATATTTATTTGGAATCTCCTCCCTGACAGTAGCATGAAATATGTCCCCTAGTTATAATTTTTGAATAGGGGATATATAGCTCTAATTTACCTTAGACCCCAATAGTGGTAAATTTAGTAGTAGGTGTGTTGGCACAAGTTGAATTTGCTTTTGTTGCACTAAGTAGTCTTTGATGGATTGCATAGGATAAGTGGCTCAGGAGGAGGCTCTTTGTGGAGATGATGGTTGCTGTTGTGATGCTTGGCCTCGATCAGTTTGGTGACTTTGCTCAGGATTGTTTGTGGGGGTTATTTCTTATTATTGTTTATTTTTCTCCTCCTCCCTTATGATATCATATTATACTTTTTTAGTTACTTCTTTAGTCTCCTTTTGTATTTTTTCTTTTTCCTCTCCATTCATAGAATATCTACCCTTTGCTTTGTTCTTAGTTCCTTAGTCTACATTTGTTCCATTTTATCCTTCTGTGTGGTGGATAGCTTTAGATCCACCTTATCTAATGCTTGTTTTCTTAGTTCTTCTTCTAGCTAAGTGGATTTTTCTCTTTTCTTCTTCAATGTAGAAGCCAACTTTTTCTGGTAATATATCAATTACTTCATCTAGGGTCTTATCAGATCTCTGTAGGTGTCTTACTACTGCTCTTAGTATATAACATCTTTATTTTCTCCACCCATATAATTATACATTTTTATTGCTGTTTTAAAAATTTCTCTATTATTCATTGTTGTAGTCAAGATGTCTACATCCAATAAATTTTTCAGAGATTTATCTTTTTCCTTTTATGTCTCCTCTATTTGTATTGTAGTTTATCTGGTGCTTTGAGTAGTTATTTTCTACGGAGGTTTCTAGATTTCTTGCATATCTTCTTCCTCGGATTCTTCACCTCCTCTGAAAGATTCTATAATTTTTCTTTGTACCCCCTACTTCCTTCTAGTTGTTTTCTTCTTTCTCTCCACACTCATTTGTAATAGAATATCATATATTTCTTATACTTTTGTATCTCTTTGTAGAGGTTGCGGTGTAGATACTGATGGGGTCTATCCTGATGAGACCAGTTCTACTGCTAGTTATGCACTTGGTGTCCTAGAATACATAATCTCCCCAATGTTCATGTTGTTGGCAAGAGACACTATATGGATTCATGATTGTTGTCATTGATGGCAACAAAGTTCATCCCACACATCCGCAGGACATGGTGTGTCTCTACCGGAAGTCAGAATGAAGATTGTTGAGGTCCAGTAAACAAGAACAGAGCTTGTGGCAAGGTCTGACAGACAGGTCCGGATCTCTCAGAGGAAGTATCTTGGTGAAGTACGGATTTACGAAAATTAAGAGGACTACCTTGAGTAATAGATTCCAAGGATTTAGCCTCCGGTGATGGACAAGGAAAAAGATATGAATAGTTGAGTACCGGATTCCTGAGTGACAGTGTGTACAGAGGAAAAACTGACTGACAGAACATCAGACTACTCTCCGGATGTGTTTCTGATGGTGGTAAAGGTTATGAAGACATGAATTATGTTTGGCCGACATGATTAATGATTTCTACAAGTATATGCTTGATCCGCATTACTTGATGTGCAAGGATTCAGCCGACAGAACAGAGTTTGTGAGAAGATTGACTGTTCTGGGTGCCGACTAGAAAGATAATGAAATCACTTGTGCGGATATATATATATATATATATATATAGGATGGATTTAGTTGTGAGATGTGTTGTGGTGATATGATATATGCAAATAAAAGCAAAGCAGAAGCAGTAAGGAAGGTCCGGTATGTGAAAGGAAAGAAGCATAAGAGAAAAGGAAAGATGAAGTACAGTAGATCAGTGTACTGAGCCTAACCGGAATTGAACTCCAGCATATGTGGATGCTTCCATTCAGTTCAAGTATTGTATAACATTCTTTTGTAGACAGTGTGTCTCCTTGTAGGTAGTGCGCCTCCTTTGTGAGTAGTGTGCTCGAGCAGTGAGCCCTAATTAGCAAGTGCCATTTTGTATTTCCTTATTCTTCTAACAAAGAATAATCTTTGGGTTAATCACCCCGTGGTTTTCTCCCTTAACAGGGTTTCCACGTCAAAAATACTGTGTCATGTGTTTTTCCATTTCATGGTAATGTTTGCTTATTTGAATTAATGCTGCACTAATTAATAAGAAAGTTCAGAAAGAAGAAATAATTAGGATAACTGATTCACCCCCCCCTCTCAGTTATCAACAATTGGTATCAGAGCTAAGTTCCTCCTAACAGAGCCTAACAACTTGAGGAAGATCTGGGAGTTCAAATGGATGCATATGGTTTAAGAGACCAACTCAAGACTGCCCTTGATGATCTTGAACAGTGAAACTCTGAAGTCAATGAATTAAAGGTGTAGATTAGATAATGCAATAAGGCAAAGACACTAAATCAAATGCAAGTAAATACAAGATTATACCTTACAAAACACCATCTAATCCCATCAAGGGAAGAAGGAGCCTTTGCACCCAAATGAAGCTCCCAAGACCAAGATTATTCCAAGACTTTAGATCCAAATGTGAAATGCTTCTCAATTGTGCAACTCGCTAGCTATTCAAAGATGATTTTGGCATGGTAACTTTGCATGAAATTGGATGATGAAAATGACTTGTGAGAGGTTGTATTTATAGACTTTTTGAGAGGATTTTGATCCAAGGGTGGAGATTGATTGGAGAGATCAATGGTGGAGGATGAAAGTGATGTGGAGGGCCTAGATTTGATCTTGGAAGATGGAGGGCTAGGAATAAAAGTAAATCTTTTATTCATTTTTGGGAAAGGGGTGAATAAATGAGGTTGGGTGAGATGGATTATTTGTGAATTAAAAATTTACATGGGGAAGGGTAAAATAAATTAAAAATTCATTTGGGGAAGAGAGTTATGACATGTGTAAGAGGAGTAAATGTGATGTGTGATTTATTTGAATTTTAAATTTGGGGAATGTGGAGAGAAGTGCTAATGAGGGTTTGACTTACTTAATTAGGGTGATTATCCTAATTAATGTGGCTGGAATAAATTAGTAGAGGGATTAGAGGGGGGATAAGATTAATTAATTAGTGATTTAATTAATTAATCCTAAGGCTAGGATGAGATAGGCTAGAGTAGGCAATTAAATAATAGCTATTTAATTGTCTAGGATAGGGATAGGCTAATTAGTAGGCTGGATTAATTAGTTAACATGGTTTTAACTAATTAATTAGATTTAGGGAAAATGAGGGAATTGATTTAATAAATTTTGCATATTTATTAAATCAATTGGCTAAGGTTTGGACTATTGAATTAATAAAATTAATTCAATTTTGGGGATAAAATGGTGTGGATTTAGATGATGAAAGGGGTAATTAATTAAATAAAAATTTAATTAATTGGTTGAAAAAGAAATTGGTATGTTTAGGGATGTCGGGAGTCAGTTTGGTGGTCGAGACATTTTTAGGTGTCTACATTTGCCCCTCTTTGACATGGCGTCAGGACCTAAGAGGGAAGTGGCGTCAGGTCGAAGAAAAGTATGCCCCAGCTGTCGGGAAGGAATGAGATGGATAGGGGATTGCCCCCTCGAGAGGTTGGTGGGAAAAATAACAATTTTGTAGGTAAGCTCTCGAAAGGATGTGACGGAAGTGAAAGTTGGAGAGGTGCTGGAAAAAGAAGATGGTAGGAGGAAAAACAGAGGAAAAAAGGCTGAGATCTACACACTGGAAGAAAAAAAAAAAAGAAGAGATGGAGGGGTGACATGGCCCACTATATTAGACAAAGTGGGCCCAAAGAGTGCCACATTGGCACACTTTTGACTTTGTAGAAGAAAAGACAAAGGAGAGATGGGCGAGTGCAACCCACAGTTCCCACGACTTCATCACATTTTAGAGCGATTCCGAGAGGTCAGGCAGTCACCCGAGGTTGGATCCCAGGTAGGGCCTAACCTGAACTTTGTGATTTTTTATTTTACGCACGTTTTTCTGGGTTTTGGGATATGGGTCAAGGGCGCGTGGCGCCAAATATAAGGTGAATTAGCGCAATCCTGCGGATTAGCGCTATCTGCCAGGGTAGGGTAAGGCGATTTTGTCGCCATTTGGGAGAAATATTGGCGCTATCGTATGGATTGGCACCAAAATTTAGGGAGAAAGAAATATGGCATTTTGACGCCATATTATGGCTAGAATGGTGCTATCATCTGGAATAGTGCCATAATGGGGAATAGCGCTATTTTAAGTTTTAGCGCTAAAATTTAAATTGACGCGAAAATGGAGGGCTGCGCCATCGTCTAGATTGGCGCGATATAGGGCGCGCAGTACCGCCAATGTCTGCATTGGCGCGATACAGGGCACGCAGTGGCGCCATTTTCTGTATTGGCGCGATGGGTAGGAAAAAGTAGCGCTATTTAAAAAATAGCACTAGGGACTATCTGTGTGGGGCCACATGATTTGGGCCTGTGAGACATTCAGAAGAAAAAAAAGTGTGGGGGGAAAATAAGTTAGTATCTAACGAAGAAGTGGTGGGTGCAGGATACAGAGTGGTTTATACTGCAATCGCAGGAGCGACGAGTGTGATCCGTGGTGGCATAGTTCGATGAGGAGTGGCGGCCTCGACTGGCGAGGCTAAGGCTTTGGATGGTGGCAGTGATGCCAGTGCTGTGAGCTCATAGAGCTCTGATGATTGCCACAGTGGAGTGATACCGCAGTGAGACTGCCAGCTTTCTGCTGTTGACAGGAGAAATGACCATCACACTTGAGGATGTTTATCACATCCTCAATTTGTTGATCTTTGGTCGACATGTGAGGTATGACACGAGGAGGGGGCGGGTTGCATTGACCAGAGTGTTCAGGGTAGATCACGTGGTGTTTTCAACAGATGGGAGGGAGATGGACTATGACAGGACGCTGGCGGCGGGTGCAGATCCCTTTACCTTATTTCTATGTGCATTGATTGGAGGTGTGGTGCTGCTAGATAGGCGAGGTAGAGGTTTTCCTATGGGCTGGGGTGGGATGATACAGGGGATGGTGAGTCATGGTATCGTCTACGCATGGGGGCCGGTGATGCTAGCACAGCTGCTACATGAGATGCACACGGTCGCTTATCTTCATGACAGGGCCTTATCTGCTAGGGTTATGTTATTACACATATGGCTTTGGGAGCACATCCCTGTGACTCGGCCGACCTGCGGTTATTATCAGCGGTCGTTTGAGGCATTTGTGTTCTTGTATCAGGATGTAGTGTATACCTATACTGGACAGGTCCACCACTGGCGGAGGATACTGGATGACATGATTAGCGTGGTCTATCGTCCATATATTAGTTGTGAGGAGTGGCCTGATGATGTGACCCATCTCCCATACACATTTCAGTAGAGATTTCTTATGGGCCATGGAGACCATACCATAGAGATGTACCTACCCTCGCGGGTTATGCGTTAGTTTGGACTGGTATAGGATATGCCTCAGCAGATGGCGATATATGCGTAGACGCCACGGGATACAGCTCACTGGCCCACACCATTACAGCCACAGGTTGCGCTGAATGATTGGGCAGCACTTCGGCCAATTCAGTGGGATTGGAGGAGCACAGTGATGGATGCAGGTACTACGCCTGCCTATGAGGCATGGTGGCAGACGCATCAGCCCACTCGACTGACAGATCCAACGGGGGAGATATCAGAGGATGAGGGAGATGGGGGTGGAGATGATCTAGATGGGGATGGTGAGGGAGTTATTGTGGAGGACTATATCGTAGAGGTGATGGATGATGGAGAGGAGAGGGTGATTGCGAGAGACGGTCAGCGTGTAGAGGAGGTGGTAGCAGTGGCAGCGGGACAGGGACAGGTGGGGCAGGTAGTTCCAGTACAGCAAGCTCCAGTACAGTAGGTCCCGGCACAGCAGGTCCCAGCACAGTAGGCCCTGGTTAGGGGCGGACAACAGCGTAGAGGACCGCAGCGGCACGGTGGACAGCCGAGGACGGAGCAGGGTGAGCTATCTCCATCACGGGTGGAGCAGCTGCAAGCTGGTAGACATGATACCGAGGCAGGGAGTTCAGGGGCAGGGATGGAAGCAGAGGTTGAGAAGCTAACACCTCAGCGATGGTCACGGGAGGAGATGGAGGAGGTAGAGACTCTACGTGCTCAGGTGGCTAGTTTAGAGGAGGCGTTGGGGTGCCGAGAGGCTGAGTTGGGACAGCTGCAGGGAGTAGATGGGCAGATGGCAGTGCTAGAGGCTCAGTTGGCTTAGGCTCGGGAGGACATGGAGGATTTGCGGCTAGAGCGAGATGCAGTGCTCGTGAGAGCTCATCAGGCAGAGACTGCGTTGAGCAGTGCATAGGCTGTGGGTGGGGGCCTTGCCCCAATTTTGGCAGGGATGCAGACTCAGCTGGCTCAGGCTCAGACACATGCACATCAGATGCAGGGGCAGTTGAGCCAAGCACAGGGACAGGTAGCTCAGGTACAGGGAGAGCTAGCAGAGGCTAGAGCATAGACGGAGTACTCTCAGGGGTTATATTATGCAGCCATACCCGCAGCGCAATGAGCACCGAGTTATAGCCAGGTCAGCAGGTCGGGGGCATCGAGATCACATAGATTGAGATCTATGCAGTCAGTACAGCAGATGATGCCTCCTCCCTCACATGTGCCCTAGCAGGGTCCTCAGGTACCAGTAGCGCCACAGCCACAGCTGCCACTAGGATCACAGGCTCGACCAGGGTCAGCGTCTCCTACCCCCTCAGAGAGAGGATCCTCTATGTGAGTTATATCATGATAGCCCTTGGAGGCATTGTATCAGGACACTTTATTTTTTGATGATGTGAGCGATGTACATTTTATTGCGGTGATTATATATGATGCGAGACTTCTGATGGCTTATGATATTCTATTGTGATGATGCTTATATGATGGATGCACATGTTATATTTTATATGTTGTGGATGTATGATGTTGTTTCAAATGATGTGTGTGATTTGGTGGTTGCATGGATGTTTTTGTGATATATGCCTGGTGTTGTAATTTTATGGACTATATGATGTAACTGAATATGCAGACTAATGATCTTTTATTATGTATGAAAATGTATGAGATTATGTTAGGCCAAATGGCATTACTACCCAACAGTATGTCCCCCATGGGCATATAAAAGGTGTTTTGTGCTGATCTTCTTCGGCAATTTTGATTTGATTGTATCCTGAAAAGCCATCCATGAGGGATAGCATCTCATGCCCTGTGGTAAGATCCACGATCATGTCAATGTTGGGAAGTGGGAAGTCATCTTTTGGGCAGGCTTTGTTGAGGTCTCTAAAGTCAATGCAACAGTGGATTCTGCCATCTGGTTTAGCAACGGGTACTAGATTCGAAACCCATTCAGGATAATCAATTGGACGTATGAACCCCACATCTAGTAAGTTTTTGAGCTCTGCTTTGACAAGAAGGGCCACCTGAGGATTCATCTTTCGGAGCTTCTGTTTGACTGGTTTGGCATCAGGATGCACTGTAAGATGATGAACGACCAAGGCAGGATCTAGCCCTGGCATGTCTGCGTAGGTCCACGCAAAGTTGTGATTTCTGCGTGTGAAAAATGCCAAGAAGTCTTCCTATTCGAATAGGCTGAGGGATTCTGCTCGATATGTGATTTTTGACTCTTCCTCTGTCCCTAGATTCATTTCCTGCGCTGGTTCAACCAAGATGGGTGATCTGTCAGGATATACTTTATCTATTTCGAGGAGGCCCATGCTTTCATCCCCTGGCACCTCATGGAGGTTTCTACTAGGAGATACGTCCTTTATTTTTACTTTTTTAGGATCTGATACTGCCGTGGAATAGTTTTCACCATCAGATCCATTTTTTGTTTCTGTATTTTTGTGACTAGAAGCAGGGGTTGTCTCCCCAAAATAGGTAGCTAGATTGAGTTCCATGATGTATCCAGCTCTGTGATCTCCCAAGGGGAAGTTGTTTCTTACTCCCATCATTTCAGCAATGGCTTCGTCATTAGGTGCGATGTCAAAAATAGGAGGTCCTCGTTGGTCCCAGTCGATGAGGTCAGGGTATACTAATGGTAGGTCATTGGATGATGAGGCGAGAGTAGTGACAGAGTAGATGGTGCAAATGGAGGAGGCAAAGAAATCGGCAAAGTCGCTAAAGGAGTCTTGTAGGTCTGTTTCATTAATATTGTCAACATCTAGAGAAACCAGAGCAAACTCGGCTAAGATACATTCACTGGTATTAAGGATGCGTTGTGGCTGACCATACCCTAACCCTTGAGTATAGGGGTTCCTTGTTGCTTGCAGTGGTTCCACAATGCCCTGTTCATGAAGGCCAATGCCGCCTTGTCCTTTGTAACCCATGCTTTTGACTATCTCAGAACCTTTACCGTAACTATTTGTTGGGATGGTTGGGATGTCTTGTTCTGTTTCCTCGTCCTTGTAAAGCTAGGATGAAATATCTTCAAGTATGTCCTGATCCAGAAGGTGTTTTTTCTCAAAGATGGGCGAGGGTTTGCATTTGATGATGACTATATCAGCTGCCTCTGTGTTCGGAGTGCCAAATGTCTTAGGAGTGGGTAATAAGCCCACGCAAAAGGTGTCGTGAAGGTTGTATTCCCCACAGCCTTGGTCGCTGATCTTGATCTTGACCTCAGGTGGTGAAGGTGTTTGCAATGAAGTGGTGGTGATGTTGGTGGGGTCCATGTATGAAGTGGAAGCTGTTGGAGTGATTTGGGTGGTGGCTTTATTGTATGGACAGAAGGTTTGGTTGTGTCCTTCCAGAAAACTGTAGTATTGGAAGGGACGGGGATCGGCATAAATAGTGACTTCGGTGCTGTTGTGGGGGAATTTGAGACATTGATGGAAAGTGGAGGAGACGGCCTGCATGGCATGGATCCATGGGTGGCTGAGAAGAATGTTATAGGGAAGGTCAAGATCAAGAACCTGACATTTGGTTTCAAGGATTTTCTGTCCCACTTGAATAGGGAGCTTTATGGTACCCTCGGATAGCCTCTCGGTGTCATCATATCCTTTGATTGTTATGCACTCGCTAGCATCCACAATGACATCTGAGTACCCCAAGTGTTTTAGCAATTTTAGAGTGCATATATTTAGGCCGGAACCACCATCTATTAGGACCCTTTTAATGGTGTGTTTGTGAATGCGGACCTCGATATGTAGTGCATCATTATGTAGGTGTTCAGAAGCAGGGAGATCTTTTTTAGAGAACGTGATATGGTGTGGTGTAGCAATATGGCCGACCATGGCTTGAAATTGATTGACATCCAAGTTTGCGGGGACTTGTGTTTCCAAAAGGGCCTTGTCGAGAATGTCCTTGTGGCGGAGTGATGTGCGAAGCAGCTCAAGGATGGAGATTTGCATGGGTGTTTTTCCTAGATGGTCTAGGAGGTTGTATCGAGTGGTGGGTGATGGACGGGCGTTTGGACGAGGGGGGAGGGGATCAGATGTTGATGGGGGTGTTGGTTCAGTGGGAGGGGTAGTGCGGATTGAGACACGGCCTCGATGGGTTGTGACGGCACAATTGGGTGCTTGTGCCTGAATGGTGATTGTGTTGACAGAGTGGGATGAGGATTCAATGCGGCCGACAATGGAGTCGTAGTGTGTGGGTGGTGGAGTGACATTGTACGCTTGATTGGATGATGAAGCTTTGTTATGGTTGGGCAAGGGATCCTTGTAAGCTCCAAGATTGGCATTTGGTGATGGCTGTGTACTGTGCTCAAGGTTGACAAGATTTTGATCTATTAGGTCTTGGATACAATGTTTTAATTGCATGCAGTCCGCTATTTTATGACCTGCCACGCGGTGGTATTCGCAATAATCATTTTCATTATACCATGCTGCCTTGAGGTCATTGTCATGGCGTGGTCTAACAGGCAGGAGTGTGATTTCTCCTTGCTTGAGGCATCTATTGAGGATGTCCTCAATAGGTTCTGCTAACGGCGTGAAATTTCAGCGAGGTTTGCAGGGTTTATTTGGTCCCCTTTGGTTATTGGTGTTTGCTGCATATGTGTGTGCCGGTGTGTGATTTTGGATGTGTTGGACTGCCTTCACATCAGTGATGCCGTTATTCAGATTATTCTTGCTCTTCCCCCAATAACGTGATTTATCATTAGATTGCGTGTTGGTATTGTTGTTCGTATTGGGAGTGTTGTGATTGGTTTTGTGGTTGTTGTTATTGTTGTTGTTGTTGGATTTGGGATCGTAAAGTTTGATGGAACTCTTGGCAATGAGGGCTCGTTCAACAGTGGTTCCTTTGTCGATAACCTCTTCAAAGGTAGATGCGCACAGAATCTGTAAGTGAAAACCTAATTCTTGATTGAGATTGGCCACGAACATGGTGACAAGTTGTTTTTCAGGAATAGGCCATGGGAGCTTGCTTGCTAGGCCCCTCCACCTTTGTAGGAAAGAAGCGAAAGCTTCGCCGTTCTTTTGTTTGGTGTTACAAAGGTCGGTCATAGACACCTCATGTTCAAAGTTGTAGGAAAAGTGATTGACAAACTTCTCCGCAAGCTCGGGAAATGTTTGAATTCCAGGTGGAAGATGGGCAAACCATTCAGCGGCTTGGCTGCCAAGACTTCTTGGGAAGAGTCTCATAAGATATGTGTCATTGTGAGAGACTTCGAGGCAAGCAATGTAGAATTCCCGAAGGTGGTCCCTAGGATCGCCCTTTCCCTTGTATTTGTCAAATTTTGGCGTTTCAAAGTTTTTAGGGAAAGGGGGCATGTACAAGGTGCAGTCAAACAGGTACGGACAAATATCCTCAAAAGAATAGTATTTGCGTTTGCCCCCAGTTTGTAAGTCATCCACCTTTTGGATTAAGCTTTGCAATGCGGTGTTGAAATCTTGTGGTTGTTGTGGTTGAAATGTGTAGGGTTGTTGATTGGTGAGATATTGGAGGTGGGGTGGGAGTTGGTGTTGGGGATTGGTTTGGATGAGATGTTGGTGTTGGGGATTGGGGTTTGGATTGATTAGTTCCTGCTGTTGTTGGTGCGCATAGAGTTGTTGGCGAATATGTGGGGGCATTTGTGGATTGGGATTATGTTGACTTATGGGGTTGAGGTTGGGTACGTGTATGTTGGATTGGTTAGATGCGTTGTGAGATTGTTGTGAGAATAGTTGTCGTAGATATGCAAGGGTGTGAGGGTTTGGTGGGGGCACACTTGTGGAGGTACTTGCTTGTGTGATGTTGCCCTGTATGCCCGTTGTGAGTGAAGCGGAAGGGTTGACGGTAGTTGTGGTAGTAGAAGTGATGACGGGTTGGGAAATATTAGGTATGGCCATGGAAATTGTAGGTGTGGTAGCGGTTGAGGTTGTGGAGGTGGTGGACACGTTAGGTGTTGATGTTTGAGAGACGGTGGGTTAGACATGTGATGTCAATGCTTGGGTGTTTGATGTGTTGGTGACAACTGTAGAAGTGGAGGTTTGTGATGATGTTGTGATGGGGGGAAGTTGAGCACCAAGCTTGAGAAGATGGTCAAGATATCTCTTTGGGTCCGATCTTAGGACTTTATCAAGTAGGTCCATATTATCGGCATCTTGCGTGAAGGTCAAGACATCTAGGTCATCTTGGGATATGGTGGGGACATTTTGTGGTGGTGGTGGTGGTGGTGTTGGTGCTTGTGGTAAGAAGTGAAAAGGGTCGTTGGCGCCAAATGGGGGGATGAAGGAATATGTAGGTGGATTGTATGTTTGATAAATGAGTATGTTGTTATTGTCGGTGTTAGGCATGCCAAAGGGCCATCGTTCCGCCATTTCTTGGTTTCTTTTGTGTTGTGATCTTGTGGTGGGCATACACGTATGGATTTGATTTCTAGATGTGGGATGAGGTGGAGACCTTAGAGAATTGAATTGGTTTTGTTGGACCCAAAGATGGATGTGGTAGTGAAATGGAGTAGAAGGGTATGGTGAAGATCGATGTGTTTTTCCAAAGGTTTTATCCTAGGGGTGATATGAATGGGTGATATTGATATTTTTGCACAAATTTTGGACCAAAGATGGATGATAAGAAAGGGATTTGATGTTTTTGATTTTTTGATTGATTTAGGATGGTGAGGATGATGCTGTTGATGTTTCTCGAATTGAGCTTTTGGATAAGATCTAGATTTTGATTTGGCACACAAAGGATGATGATTTTCTTTGTTTGGGGTAGACTAATGACCTTACACAAAGAGAGGTGATTTGTTTTTCTTGAAATGTAGACTAATTAATTTTCAAGGAAAATGTGATGTTAATGATAAGATCTAGATCTAACTTTGGCTCAAAAGGGGGACAAGATTTGATTGTTGATTTGTTGATGGGGTTTTGATTTGGATGTGGATTTTTGAAATGATTTTATATTGGTCCAAGGAGATATGCAAAAGGATTGAATGAGGATGGATAGATATGTGGTTTGTGCTGATAATGGGGTCCAACAATGGTGGTGATTAATTCTCTAAGGTCAAGAAGGTGCAATTTTGGGAAATTTTTTTTGAAGGAAATGGCTGGACTGTTGGCGGAGAGATGGATACGGATTATGGCAGAATAGAAGGTGTAGATCACAACAAAATGGGTCTCTGCTTCAAGCAAGTCAATCTTAAAATAGCGCCAATCCACAGGTGAAAAGGCGCTACAATAAGACAGATATGGCGCTAAAACAGGTTACACAAATTTCTGATGGCAAAATTTTGGACTTCTGACAGCAGAATTTTGGATTTGTCTGTTTGGGATGTGACTAACTGATTTGTTCTGTCTCAGGCACGTCAATCTCAAAATAGCACCAATCCATAGGTGAAAAGGCACTACAATAAGACAGATATGGCGCTAAAATAGTTTTGACAGATTTCTGATTTGTTTTGTCTCTTGGCAAGTTGTTTTGTGAAAAATCAAAGCACTTTAACACACATTTGAACGCAAAACAAGCAATGATTTTTGTTTGTGAATTGACATGATTTTGTTTAGAACAAGCACACTTTTTACAACCTAAGGCGAGATTGTGACAATATTTGTTGAATCCCCTAGCTGCACCTATTCAAAGCGGGTAGCTCCAGGATCTTGGTAGTACCGGCTCCTCCTTACAATTGCACACACTTCTCACGCATACCAAGATCCAGGTTTCTTATAAGGCTTGACCCTCTCCAAACCTTTAGATTGTCCCTACTACCTCAGCTAAGAACCACATGAATCGGGGCCGCTTCAAGGGTTTTGCCCTCTACGTCAACAAATAGAAGGATTTTGGCTTACTACAACAATGGTTCTTAGTAAGGGCATCCATTCAGGTGGTTATACGTGCGGCAGCACTACTCTCTGTTATGGAGTCTCCCAGCCTCCAAGGGTTGCGCCTTGGAGGGTTTATGGGGAGGTTGGCTGTCGGTATAACAAAACAACACCTGTCGCTTGAGACTTTCATCCCAAATGCCTTATTTTATATAGCGGCTTGGAAGAGCTTGGCTTTAGCTTGATGCTGCTTGGGTCATTCCCACCTTTCGAAGCGGGGTGGCAGGCCCTCTAAGGATTACAAAAGCAATACAATCATGAAAACACTTTTGATCCCCAAGTTCATACAAAGATGCGAGGGGAGAGCATACGTGTTCCCTATGATTATATCACACTCAACATGGTTCAATTTTAGATCTTTGGATTAGATGGGAGGTGATTAATGCAAAGTGTTGTGAGAAGTTTTTGATTCCCAAGATCACCAAAAAGGTGCGAGGGAAGAGCATACACTTCTCACTCTACTTGACACAATCACGAAAACACTTCACACAAGTATTTAGATTGTCTTGATTAGATGCGTGGAAATGCAAGTTTGTTGTTCTTTTTATCCAATGAAGTATGCAATTTGTTGTTCTTTTTATAGCCCAAATTGAAGTGTTTTGATTGTTTGTTTGTTGGCACACAAAGTATATTTTAGAGCACCAAAAATAAATGTTATGATCACACACTTCAATCAAGGAGTTGTTTGGGTTAATTTTAAAACACCAACTTGAAATGTTTGTTCAAGACATGACAAAGCAAACAAGGGTTCATTTTAACTTCCAAATTGAAATGTTTGCTAACTAATTAACAAACCATCCTGCAAAAAGATTTCGTTAGTATCCGCAGTACCTGCAACAAACAGAAAAGCAAATTATCGTAATAGCACTAAAACAGACATATATAGGCACCATTACGGGCAGAACAACCTGACTTATGAAAATGGTGCTAAACTAATTTATGGCGTGTTAGCACTTATTTTGACCTGGGGTTGATTTGTCATGATCAGGAGGTTTCTTCATCTGAAGCCTTCATCTTCTTGCCCAATTTTTCTAAGTGTTGGACTTCCTCAGCGTTTTTTAGCTGCAGCATCATATTTTTCTGAGGAGGAGGTCGTCATCATCATCTTGTCTTCGATGATGATCTTCATCAGCATGTTCTTCGTCGACTTGTTTTTCTCATCGTCATCATCATATTTCAACTGTCGGGTGATGTTTGCTTATTATCCTGATGATACTGGTGAGCTACAGTGCGCCCTCAGTTGCTTGCGGGGGTGATCTTTTCAAGTATCCGGTGATCTTCCGAATATCACCTTGCTCAAACATGATGACGATGTTGCCCCGTTATCTTGAAGGGGTTATTCTCTAAGTTGTCGACCTGACTTGTTTTTTTCCTAAGGGTCGTCATCATCATGATATTTCCAGTTATCGTCCTGCTGCTTGCGGAGGTCATCATATTTTCTGCCTTCATGATATTTCGCCGGGGTGATATTTTTATCATCGGGTGATCTTGGTTATGATCATCCTGATGATGTTGTTCAAGAGTTCTAAGTGCGACCCGATATTCACTAGGGTCATCATATTTTGAACGTCAGGATGATCTTGGTCAATATCATCCTGATGATGTTGTATCACTTCTTGTTCGTTGTTTTGACATCCTGATGATGCTGACGTCATCCTTATATCAGGGTGATATCTTTTTATCTGCCTATCTGCATCATGATATTCTGAAGGAAGGGGTGATATTTTCATATCACCCGGATATATGTTTGCTCGAGCATCATGATGATGCTGATATCAAGGAGATATCTGCCTGCTGGCTTCGCGCATTATCTCCGGGGGGTGATCTTTTCAAGCATCATCATCATATTCAGTTATCGCCCCGATCTTATAGTGGAGCTACAGTGCAACCTGATATTTGAACATCAGGAGGATATTTCCAAATATCCAGTTGTCTTCCGAATATCATGATGATGATAATATGATGATGACGTCATCAAGGTCCGCGGGGGTCATATTTCTAACAACTGATCATCTTGAAGAGACCTCCTGATATTTGCAAACATGATGATGACGTCATCCGGATATGAGGAGGTGCGCAGTAGGCAGATATGATGATGACGTCAGCAGTATATGATGATGACGTCATCAGGATGTTCATCGGCCAGACTTTTGGAATAAGCTCAGCAGGAGGATGTTCCTCCGATGGATCAGGTTGTGCCGATTATCATGAAGGTTATATTTCAAATATCATGATGACGTCAGGGTGATATTTCGAACAACAGGATATCATGCTGCTGGAGGATGATGATGATGAGGTCTATACTAGTGTCGTCAGGAGCAAAAGCACCGACATGATATATGCTCATGACCTAGTATATAAAGTGTTATTGAGGTCATCGCGGGGTGCATGTGGGATATTGTTATCCTGCATTTTCAAACATCATGATGATGAGTCTCAGCGGGAAATGGTTGCGATTGCAGATTTAATGATCTTCCCAAGGATGCGGGTTGGTGCGCCATTAATGGCGATTGTTGCAGAGGTATGGGCGATGGCGTGGATGGATCCTGTACCCGACTGAGGATGTACATCAGCGGATGGTGGCGCAGGGCTCGAGAAATCTTCCTGTCTCCTCCCCTACCTGCTGCATTCAAGTTTGGGTGCCAATTTGGTTGTGTTTGAGCGCCATTTTCCTGATACTGTGTATCTGGCGAAATCTTGGTCAACCATGTAATTAATTGCTGAGCACCTACCTGGCTGTTATAAGCAGGTGGTCTTGCTCATTTGAAAGTTGTTGAAAGTTGAAGATTTTGGCTCTGTAATGCATAACAAGCTGATCTGGTTGCTCTGTACAGCTTACCTGTGAGTTTATGTATCTCTTGTTGTTTGTTTTTGGCATGAACCCACTGATTTCATGATTAAACTTATATGAGAAATGCTGTTTAGCATGTGTTGTGTTAATTCTGTCTCCAGTATTGCATGTATTCTTCTTCTGAATCTGGATGTTTGGTAATGTTTAGATTCTAGAACATAGAATTCCTATGTTGACTGTCTGATCTTTTAACTTCTACTCAAGGGGTAGATTAAACTGTTTTCAGGTTGAACATTGGGAAGGGTATACTGCAGTAGGGATACCATAAGTAGAGATAACCTAACACTCTGTATTGGGAGATGCCTGTAAGGCAGGTATCACACATATCCCCTTGAAATCCAGTTTTAGTTGTTCATGCTGATCATTCACAAGTGTATGTCTACTGACTCCAGGCCCTGGATAGGCACCAATCATGCTTTGTTTTGTGTTATAACCATATCCAGCTTTGCATCCACACTTAAACTCCAAAGCAAAATCTAAAACCAACATTAGGACATTAGAGTTAGTTTTAGAAACCTCAGTCCTCTGTCTACAACTGCAAATAGGCCCAAAGCTAGCCCCTTTGCCCTTATCTTTCAGTTTTGGTCTACTTACAGGAGGACTCATCTGCTTTCTGTCAACATCCCAGCCTTGCATGCATATCCTCATGGATGTTGAGTAGGGAATACCCCCCTAGGTCTTGCAGAGCCTGAAGAAGAAGAGGAGATAAAATATAGAGTCTATCTCCTACACTGTTGACCCCCTAGCCCAGAGATCCTGTTGATCACTGATGGCTACCTTGTAGGGAAATCTGGGAATAAGCATCCAGTCTGGGAAAAAGTCAACATGGCGCTAATTAAAATCTAAGATAGCGCTAATTAAATTAAAAGCATTGATACAGAAGATAGCGCTAATAAATCCTAAGTTAGGCACTGATGCAGATGATAGCGATGATCCGTTGTGGTGAAGGCACCACTGTGCGGTGTTTCTGAATCTGGGGAGAACACTGGTGCAGGAGCACCTACCTGACAGCTGGTTTTGATGAAGCAGTTAGTAGTTTAGGTCGAGTTGATAAGCTGATTGAGTTGGAAGATCACCCTGAGTTGGATCGGGTCATCCCTGGTGGATCGGCGAAGAGAGATTTCACTAAGTGAAGAAGTTCGCCGAAACGGCATCATCAGGATATTTTTGCAAATATCCTGCAGACAGTTCGGACATCATCATCCGGATAAGTGAAGGAGAGCATGATGTTGTCGATTGCATGAAGTGCAAGTGCGTCGGGGTGATCATCATCAGGAGGGCCGAGGAGGAGCGCATCGGCATCAGGCTGAAGATCGGGTTGATCGCGGGCCGAAGAAAAACTAAGTTTGGCAAACAGCAGGATATGACGTCATCATCATCATGATATACGTCATCAGGACATTTCAGAGCAGCAGGATATTGTGAAACTGTGGGTGACGTCATCGTCATCAGGATCTACGTCATCAGGATATCGGGTGACGTCGGCATCGAGTGAACGGTGCGAGGAGTTAGGGTTTGTCATCATCAGGATAAATGGGAAGAACCGGATGTTCGTTATCCTGTTGAATATCATGATGCTGAAGCTTGTGTCGTCGGCTATCGGAGCATCGAAGGGAAGGTGTTGAAGGTCGTCATCAGGATATTTGGAGCAACCGGATGTTGAATATCCTGCTGACGAAGGTGATGTTAAATATCATGATGAGGCCGCTAGTGCTTGGCGCCCGATGAACAGTGCAACCGGAGGATGTTTGCGCCTGTTGAACATCATGATGATGTTGAAGGTAGTGAAGACGAAAATTGTCGGTGAGGTGAACAGTGGACGTCAGGAGGATGTTCGCGCTGGTCGGACATGATGATGCTGCCGATAATCGAGTAAGGTGATGCTGTTGACAGGCGAAAGTGCGAAGGCTTGTCTGCAGGAGGATATCGGTCGGCAGGTGCAATATGATGATGCTGTTAGTTTTCAGAAACATGATGCTGACAGAGTAAAGCCGAAATATGATGATGTTGGTGGTGTTAGGAAATATGATGATGATGGCGAAGATGATGATGATGAGGTTGGTCTGCAGACATTCATGCTATATGCGAATGATATAGTGTGGATGCCTCTACATCAAACACCAATGGTGCTAATCTGAAGGATGGCACCAAAACGAGGGATTGAGGCTACTTTGTCTTTTCTTTCAAAAATTTGCCATAACCTCCCCATATAATTCCTAGTTTTCCTGCAAAATAGAGAACAAATAACACAGCAAACAACAAGAAAACCAAAAAAACACAACGCGTGAGTAGGGTTAGTATTAAAAATAAATGCATAGAAATAGCGCTGAAATACGGTAGTGATGGTGCTGCTATGATGGTCGAATAGCGCTAAACCTGCAAAAAGGCCGGATACTAACACAACAACTCACAAATAAGGATTAGATTGGACCTTGTGGGTCCCACCGGGCGTGCCAATGTAGATTAGATAATGCAATAAGGCAAAGACACTAAATCAAATGCAAGTAAACACAAGATTATACCTTACAAAACACCATCTAATCCCATCAAGGGAAGAAGGAGCCTTTGCACCCAAATGAAGCTCCCAAGACCAAGATTATTCCCAGACTTTAGATCCAAATGTGAAATGCTTCTCAATTGTGCAACTCACTAGCTATTCAAAGATGATTTTGGCATGGTAACTTTGCATGAAATTGGATGATGAAAATGACTTGTGAGAGGTTGTATTTATAGACCTTTTGAGAGGATTTTGATCCAAGAGTGGAGATTGATTGGAGAGATCAATGGTGGAGGATGAAAGTGATGTGGAGGGCCTAGATTTGATCTTGGAAGATGGAGGGCTAGGAATAAAAGTAAATCTTTTATTCATTTTTGGGAAAGGGGTGAATAAATGAGGTTGGGTGAGATGGATTATTTGTGAATTAAAAATTCACATGGGGAAGGGTAAAATGAATTAAAAATTCATTTGGGGAAGAGAGTTATGACATGTGTAAGAGGAGTAAATGTGATGTGTGATTTATTTGAATTTTAAATTTGGGGAATGTGGAGAGAAGTGCTAATGAGGGTTTGACTTACTTAATTAGGGTGATTATCCTAATTAATGTGGCTGAAATAAATGAGTAGAGGGATTAGAGGGGGGATAAGATTAATTAATTAGTGATTTAATTAATTAATCCTAAGGCTAGGATGAGATAGGCTAGAGTAGGCAATTAAATAATAGCTATTTAATTGTCTAGGGTAGAGATAGGCTAATTAGTAGGCTGGATTAATTAGTTAACATGGTTTTAACTAAATAATTAGATTTAGGGAAAATGGGGGAATTGATTTAATAAATTTTGCATATTTATTAAATCAATTGGCTAAGGTTTGGACTATTGAATTAATAAAATTAATTCAATTTTGGGGATAAAATGGTGTGGATTTAGATGATGAAAGGGGTAATTAATTAAATAGAAATTTAATTAATTGGTTGGAAAGGAAATTGGTATGTTTAGGGATGTCGGGAGTCAGTTTGGTGGTTGAGACATTTTTAGGTGTCTACAAAAGGAAAGACTCAAACAAGCTGATGATTTCATGAGAGAACTAAAAGATAAATTAAGTCTCTCTATGAAAAAGAGAAAGGAGCTGCTTCAGCAATTGGCAAGACAAGGTGAAGAAAATAATGCAAATGAAGTGCTGACTGAGAAAACCAAGTTATGTGAAAAGTTATCAAAAGAAATCATTATGGTAAGACATGAAATGGAATCAGGAGTTATAAAGTTTACCCAAGAAGTTGAAGAGAAAAGAAAAATTGAAGATAATCTAAGACAATCTCTCAAGGAGAAATCAAAAGATTGTCACCAGATGGATAGAATTATCAAACATCTTGAATCTGATCTTGAAGATGCTAAAGATAATGAAGAAAAACTTGAGGATCAAATTGTCTCTCTAAAAAGAGATCTTCAAATAGCAAATGAGTATAAAGAGAAATTCAAGATAAGTTCTGCTCAACTTGAAGTTCTACTTGGAAGTCAAAAGAAGGTAGATGACAAGTGTGGTTTGGGATATGAGAAAGGAGAAAGCTCTGGATCCGGTCAAAAGAATTTTGGATCAGAAAATCTAAGGAAGAGGCCTAGAAGACCTTCGGTAAGACAGCCTAATGCTCAAAGATATCCATCCTTCAATGGATACTACCACAGCTGCAATCACTTTGGTCACAAACTAATCAGTGCAGAAAGAGAATGAATCAGACTAATTCATCCTTCTCTGGACAGTGTTTTAACTGCAAAAGGTATGGTCACAAGTCCCATGAATGCAAAAATATGCAAATGAACAAATCATTCAATGGGAGATGCTTTGCATGCAATAGAGTAGGTCATATGGCTAATCAATGCAGATCAAGAGGATATCAGTCAAATATGCAAAGAAATGTTGTTTGCCAAATCTGTAATAGGTCCGGTTATAATGTGAAAGTCTGTAGAAGCAAGAATCAGGACAAAAGAGGTCTGGTATATCAAGATAAGGGTAAACAAAAGATGAATGTGGATGAAGTTAAAAATGAGATGAGCAAGATTTAGGTGAAGAAAA
The DNA here is from genome assembly GCA_027924645.1 of Cunninghamia lanceolata. Lineage (NCBI taxonomy): Eukaryota > Viridiplantae > Streptophyta > Pinopsida > Cupressales > Cupressaceae > Cunninghamia > Cunninghamia lanceolata. Next base: position 4,112,303 of record BSBN01001253.1, on the reverse strand, counting down.
GTACTGAGAATGTAGAGGTTGGATCCGCACCAGATTTTGGTGCTGATATTCCTTCCGAAAACTAAAAAGTGAGCTCTAGCTCAGGGGGAGACACAAAGAAAACCTTGTTCCCCCAACCAGTCAATTGGTGTTAGAACTGGCACAAGAAGAGTTGTGGATTGAAGGAGTCATAAGGGATATATTCAAACAAACTGTGGTTAAGATTTGGAAGATCCGTGAGATGTTTAAAGATTAGGGTTGATCTAGTTCTTCAAATCACCCAAACAAGGCAAACCAAAATAATGTAGGTCGAGCATTTATTGCAGTCTGATATTAGGGCTTGCGGAGCAATATAAGGGTTTTTCATTAATCACTTGTTCATTCTGCACTCAAGAAGAAATGAAAAGCAGAGCTCTGCAAGAAAATTCCTCAAGTTCATCGAAGATCACTTGTAGAAGTCATTACTACTAGAGATCAATCCAACCAACTCCGTGAAACTGGTAGGCGCAAAAGGTATTTTTCATTTTCAAATATCTCACTACAAATCTCTTGATAATGGGTACTCTGAATATTGTAAAGATTTCTGATAGACCTCGCCCTACATTTAAGAAACATCCATACAAATCCTTGGAGGTAGATCCCCTAGGAGCATTCTCTAGTGTTTCGCATGGTGTTTTACACATAGAAGACATTAGGGTTTACATACATGCCAATATTGAAGAGTTTGGGGAATTCAAACTAAGAGACATCTATCACAAACAATTGATAGATGATGCTTTTGAGCTTAAACCAGAATATAAGGGCATCCAGGAAAAGCATTTTGATCAGTTCATTCATTTCCCCTGCTTTGAAGAAGATGAATGGGTCTAGTATGTTTTAAGTAGGGTGCATGATAATTTCCTTTGGCTGAATAGACCTTGCAAGATCACCAAGGAAGCAATTAGGGCAGTAACTGGTTTACATTCCTCCGGAGGAATTCCTGTCCTCAAGTCTATCAAAAACAACATTGTCACAGAGGCCACCGGATCAAAATTTGATAAGAGGGCAATGACCATTGAAGATATTACTGACCCGAATATCAAGTATGCATCTATGATAATAGGATACAAGATTTATCATTCCAGTAGGGAGAATTCAGTATCCAGAACTGCAGTATACACAGCCTATGAGATGCTGAGAAAGAATGCAGATTATGATCTCTGTGAACTCCTCTTGAGCCAATTAATGGAAAACATACAGAAGATCAAGGACAAAAAGAACTCCTTTAAATATGGAGGACTGATACTATGTTTGTTCTTCTACTTCATGAATGAGCTTCCCGGATCAAATGGATGGGTATGGGAAAATGACAAACCGGTAGCTATCCAGATCAGAGATTACTTGCATGAACTTGGAGATGCAAAGGCAAGAAAAATAGCTCTGTGGGGATACTTTAAGAACTTTCAGAACATGATGCAAACAAGAGAAAGGATTCCCCAGTCCCTTGTTGAGAAATACAAAGATAGTCTGCTTTATGGTAGAGACTAATCAGTGCCTAATGGAGGCAGTAGAACCAAGGACAGTCTGGATCATGCCCATGGGGTATGAAGTGGATGAATAGATTGTGGTGCTGCATGTTCAACACACGCTAAGTCAGCCTAAAGATCCAAAGGCAGAAAGGTTTGGAACCTTTGAGGAGCTGAGTGTAAAGATCCATGTGGAACTCAGAGAACCAGAGATGGAAAGGAAGGTGAGAAAAGAAGTAGAACATATTGCACAAGGCCTTGGGATCTCAAAGGAGGCACTTGATGCCAACTGGGAAAAGAGACAAAAAGCTGATGAAGAGAAGAAAGAGGTAGAAAAAAGAAGCAAGAAAAGTGCTCTGATAGAAACTTCCACCTGGACTAGATCTTCAAAGAGACCAGCACCTGTCCCTGCTAAAAGCTCAAAATCAGAAGTCCAAGCATCTGGCAAAGGAGAGAAAAGGTCAAAGACAAAAGCCACAAGGGCTTATGCAAGTCAAAGAGATGAAGAAACTGAATCAGATGAGGGGGTAAAGGAAATAAAGAAGTAGAAGAAGAAAGGATCCAGTAAGCCCTCCACAGGCCAAGACATGGAAGAAATGGCAGAGGAATTTGTTGAAAAGCCCACCCTGTCCCTAGAAAGTGTAATCAAATTAGTCACTGTGGATGGAAACCTTCAACCAATGGCCGAATTCTATGATGATTACAATGAGGCCGACCAAAAGATCCTGCAGGAAGGTACAATTAGGTATCTGAACATTTACAATAAAGCTTTTATTGAAATTATCTCTCTAATTCCTAAGAGTCTAGAGAAGGAGTTGGAAATGAGAAAGACCAATGCCATGGCAAAAGACCTTGAGATCCGGGAACAGATAGCTATTCAGCTATATCCTTCAATTGATCCCAAGACAATGAACATGGTATTCAAAGACTGCAAGGATGAATTCAGGAGCAAAGCAAGGATGAATTAGCTTATGCTTGGTGAGACCGACAAGGTAGCCAAGGACACTGAAGTGATTGTCCAGAAAACCTTCAAAAGATTTAATCTTCCTATTATAGAGGACTTGGGTAATGATCCCTCCACTACAAATATTGCAGAAGAAACTCCTAAGAAAATGTCAGAAGAGGTGGGCCCCGAACAAACTAACATTTCTCCTCCGGTTTCCCCTACAGTCTCTGGATCTAAAGGAGAAGAAAAATCACAGGAGAAAGAAGCAGAGGTAAAAGAAAAAGAAGATGACAGTGCTAAGCTTGCAGAAGGAGAGAAAACTCAAAAGGACAGCTCCAAGATTGCAGAAGAGAAGAAACATCTGTCTTTGGCAAGAGACACTGCACAAACTATTTAAGAATTCTTGACAAAAGCCACTATAGAAATTGATGAACCGGACCTACTAAAAGGACCATTAGATTTTGACTCTTTGTCACCAGTGCAAACAATGAAAATAGCCTCATTTGCAAATGAGAAAGTCAAAGAGAAACTACTGAAATCTCACATGGAAGACTGTGAGCTTATGGAGGTAGCATTCGGAGTGCTAGAAAAGATCATGCCATCTTTTCAGAAGGATCCCACAGCCTCCACTTCCGGTAATCTCAAAACTCTAGTCAGTAGTGTTAATACACATTTTGATTCACTAGAGAAGTCAGCAGAAGATAAGGTCCGGAAGGAATTTCTTGCAAAAATATTATCAGAGGTATAAGGTTTGATAAGTAATGATAGGAGAAATATGAGTATAGGGATAAAGAGCTTAGAAAATGCTCTTATAGATGGCAGAAAAATATACAAATTTTGTATTTCATGGTCCAAAGTAACAGTAGAGATTGAGAAGAAAATAAAAGAGCAAGAGGATAAACTACTAAGTTTGTCTCAAAGTTTTGATCCTCTCTCTTCCTCCATAGTCAATCAAGAGTGTCAGACTATTGCAATCACAACTGCAATAAAGAATTTTGAGAAGGAAAGGAAGAACATGATTAGCCGGATGGGTGAACTTAGGAGGATCATTGTCCCTAAGTTAGAGGCCATGCATGAGGCCATAAGTGAAGCTCAAATCACAGCCCAGACAAATGATCCAACAGATCTAAAAAGGGCAGATGCGTTTGCATTCTTGTTGAGTAGTCATATCTCAATTTTGGACAGAATGAAGCAAAGTTGGGCTACAAAATTTATTCAATTGAAGACAACTTTTGCAGACATACTTAAGTAAATGTAAGTATGCCATATGTATATACTTATGCGGCTAAGTATAGTAAAAGTTTTGAAAATTTTGGTGTGCGGACCCTACCCTTTGCCATTGATGTCAAAGGGGGAGTGAAGAGCAGTGAAAAATGAGAAATCCAACTAAGGGGGAGCTCTAGAAAATATATATAAAGACAGAGCATCAGCCAAGGGGGAGCATAGTATATACACTTAGTTATTTTTCACTAAGTGTTGCCATCAATGCCAAAGGGGGAGATTGTTGGAAAGAGACACTATATGGATTCATGATTGTTGTCATTAATGGCAACAAAGTTCATCCCACACATCCACAGGACATGGTGTGTCTCTACCGGAAGTCAGAATGAAGATTGTTGAGGTCCGGTAAATAAGAACAGAGCTTGTGGCAAGGTCCGACAGATAGGTCCAGATCTCTCAAAGGAAGTATCTTGGTGAAGTGTAGATTTGGGAAAGTCAAGAGGACTACCTTGAGTAATAGATTTCAAGGATTTAGCCTCCGGTGATGGACAAAGAAAACGATATGAATAGTTGAGTACCGGATTCCTGAGTGACAGTGTGAACAAAGGAAGAACTGACTGATAGAACATCAGACTACTCTCTAGATCTGTTTCTGATGGTGGTAAAGGTTATGAAGACATGAATTATGTTTGGCCGACATGATTAATGATTTCTACAAGTATATGCTTGATCCGCATTACTTGATGTGCAAGGATTCAGCCTATAGAACAGAGTTTGTGAGAAGATTGACTGTTCTAGGTGCTGACTAGAAAGATAATGAAATCACTTGTGCGGATATATATATATATATATATATATATATATAGGATGGATTTAGTTGTGAGATGTGTTGTGGTGATATGATATATGCGAATAAAAGCAGAGCAGAGCAGAAGCAGTAAGGAAGGTCTGGTATGTGAAAGGAAAGCAACATAAGAGAAGAGGAAAGATGAAGTGCAGTAGATCAGTGTACTGAGCCTAATCGGAACTGAACTCCAGCATATGTGGATGCTTCCAATCAGTTCAAGTATTGTATAACATTCTTTTGTAGACAGTGTGTCTCCTTGTAGGCAGTGTGCCTCCTTTGTGAGCAATGTGCTCGAGTAGTGAGCCCTAATTGGCAAGTGCCATTTTGTATTTCCTTATTCTTCTAACAGAGAATAATCTTTGGGTTAATCACCCCGTGGTTTTCTCCCTTAACAGGGTTTCCACGTCAAAAATATTGTGTCATGTGTTTTTCCATTTCATGGTAATGTTTGCTTATTTGAATTAATGCTGCATTGATTAATAAGAAAGTTTAGAAAGAAGAAATAATTAGGATAATTGATTCACCCCCCCTCTCAGTTATCAACACATGTTTGCGGTGTTTTTGTGCTTGCTTGTAGTATAGATGTGCTAGTTTGAGGTGCTATCGAGCTAGGTTGTGGTTCTTCTCTTAAAGTGAATCCCCATTTCTTTCACAGTTTCTCTTTGTTCTTTTTGACCTTATCCTTCGCATTTTTCTTCTGTTGTTTATCCATGAATTACCTATACGTCCCAAACCTTTCTTCTTTTGCATCCTTAGGTTGTTTGAGTAGGTTTTGGGTGTATGCTTCAATATTTTCTTTTGTTATTTCATACAAGAGTCTCAGTATCCATGAGGTTCGAGGTTGAACTGCTTCCATTAGTGTAAAATCTTTCTCTCCAAAAAATGCTGTCATTAATGTACTTTCTCACCATCTCATATGGAATTCTCTCTTTATTCTACAATTGTTGTTGGAGGAATTTGAAAAAACCCCAATATATGCCACAGTATAAGACTGCTTATCCTTAAAGTTATTTGTATGTTGTGTAATTCATGGAGACACCGAAATGTTTATTTTCCATGCTTTTATGAGAAAATTAGGTAGGGCATTCAAAAAGTAAAATGTAAGACATATTATGAAGGAGCCATACCAGAATTGATAATTTGTATTCTCTTTCTTTAGTAGATTCCCCATCATTTGATCTCATAGTAGCTCGCATAGGTCAAAATCCTTTCCTTCTACTACCATTTGGTATGTGGTATGCATAGCCATACTAGTTGCAGAGTCCTCCTAGTTAGCATAGTAGATTTTGTAAGCTATGCCCATTGTTGCATACCACACCATAGGATTGGTAATCTCTTGTACATTCAAAATTAAACCATCATATTTCTCTCCTTGAGCTCTGTCACCTTCTCATTATTTTATGGCCTTCTTTGATGGCACATCTCCTACCCTACTTAACCTAGTCACCGCTTGAATGACTTGTTTGGTAATTATGTATTGTTTATCTAAATAGATAAACTCATCATGGATTCTACTTAATACTATTTTAAACCAACCATGTTCTATGTAGAATTCTATAAAATCCTTCCATATGAATAGCTTCTTCTTTTCTATCTTCTGATATTGTGGTAAATAGTGCACTTGATCAGGTTGTAGGAGTGTTCTATGGAGTCCTTCAAATTTCATATGATCAATTTTTGTTAGTGGTGCTTGGATGTATTTTTGCACATCTATTGGAATGCTAGAAAAATCCCCATCTTGGTCTACCTCCATTGCCTTGTAGGGGTACTTGTGTTTTAGCCTTGGCTTCTTGGTGATGTCTACCAATACACGGGTTGTCATTTTTCACAGTAGATATCTTAGGGTTTACTTTGTGCTTTGCAGAATGTGATTAGGTCACGATGAATGTAGAATGAAAAATTAGTGAAGTATTGTTAAAAACTCGGTCATATATAGTCGGTGATGATGTTGTTGTGTATTTAATGCATATGGTCATTTAGGCTTTCCTGAGTTTTTGTAGCCATTAACTTTTTTGTGACTTATTTTTATAATGGAATTTTGTTTGTCTTAAATTACAATATTGTTACATATGTTACAAATTATGAATTTGGTAGATTGTTTATTACTCTACTGACTGATGATAGTGGTAGATTGTTTATTACTCTACCGACCGATGATAGTGTTTTAACTTAGCTCTGTTTACATAACCTATTAGGGTTTTTCTGTATATTGATTTACTTGTCTTATCGCTTCTAACTTGATTATTTCATGTACGTAATAGGGTCCTAGCCATCTCACTTTAAGCTTCCCTTACCTTTTGAATTTGCTATCATACAACAATAATAGGTCTCCTTTGAATGTTTTCAACCATAGGTTCCTATTGTACCATGCTTTCTGTCGCTTTCTTTCCAAGTTTTGATTATATACCACAATGAGTCTATTTTCATCTAATCTTTCTAGGTCATCAATTGTATGGGCTAGTGACTCGTTTTCATTTATCTGCAGAGTTAATGTAGTACATAAATTAGGTATTATGAAATTCATAGCTATAATTGCATCCATTCCATAGACAAGTTTGAAAAGTGTGAATTTGGTAGCTCTCTTGTATGAGGTGTAGTATTCCCATAGTACTATAGGTACCTTTAGGTCCCAGTCTTCCCTATTTCCATTACACATCTTAGTCAAGGCTATACCAATTATTTTATTTACGGCTTCACTAGCTCCATTTGCCTATGTGTGATAAGGTGAACTTCTATTATGTCTAATCATTAAGATTTGTAATAGCTCTGCAATGAATTTGTTCACAACGTGTTTTTTGTTTGATTATTTTTAGGTGTTTTTCTAAGGTCTACCCTGAAAGTGACAACCTTCTTTTCTCCTTTCATCATGGTGCACTCATTTCTTAGGTGTCCTCTTGTACAATATGTACACCATATATTAGGTCTTTATTTTTTTGGACTATTTTCTTTCCTTGACAATATTTGTTGTTTTAGCTTTAACTGTTCTAATTCCAATTTTAGTTTTTCCAACTCTGTATTTTTTTTATCCTTTTCTGTCCTTCTCTAGGTCTAATTCTCAATGCAGTAGGCTAGAGTCACTACTTCAGAGTAAGTAGAGAATGTTTTCCCATCTAGAGATGTCCTAATTTCTAGAAATTCTCCTGAAATAAACCATTCAATCCATTATTTTTTAGTTAAGGGTTCCTCTAACTTTCTAGAGACTTCCTTAAATCTCTTGTCAAACTCCTTTATAGATTCTCCTTTTTGCTGCACTAGATCCCTCATATTATTGACTCCCTCAATGGGAATTTCAAGAGATTCAAAGTTATCTAGAAATTATTTCTTGACCTCATCCCATTCTTTGTCATGTTGGGGATAGGCTTTTTTGTACCAATTCAAGGCATCATTTCTGAGTGTTCCCACAAAATTAAATAACTTGATCTAATTTCTATTTATATTTTTCCTTTTCCATATTGACTCCTGTAATCAATGAAATCTGAATGAAGATTTAAACTAATCTAATGCATAAATACACAATTATACCTTCATGAAGACCTCACAAATCCATGCGGGAAGGAGCTTGCACCCAATAGAGCTCCTCAAATGTTTCCCTTGATTAGAATGACTAAATGTGGATTGCTCAATGCATACAACACAATGTAGATGAGATTAGATGATGGATTGGATGGGATTGAGACAAGATTTGGAGTGATTTTGACAGAGTTCTGATGCCTCCAGTGGTCTCTCTTTTGGCCTAGAGAGGGGTCCTATTTATAGGATTTTGGAGATGAGGATGGAGGGTGAGGATTCAGTTGACAAGATCAAGGGCTAGGAATAAAAGTGAATCTTTTATTCCTAGTGGATGAATTAAAAATTCCCATTTTGGGAAGAGTGGAGGAGTGGATGAATAAATAATTCATCTTTGGGGAGAGTGAAAGATAATGGGGGACAACTGAATATTAAATTCAGTTTAGTGGAGGATAGTGGGAGACATCTGAATTTTAAATTCAGTGAGTGGATGAGTGTGGGGGACAACTGAATTTTAAATTTAGTTTAGTGGATGAGTGGGAGACAAAGTTAATTAAGTGTCTTCTTAATTAACTTAAGTCTGGATTAATTAGATAAATAGGATTTATCTAATTAACAGTGATTAGGGAAATGGATAAATCATCTAAATGAATATTAGGAATATTCATTTAATTGATAGGATAGGGTTGTAAGGTTAAATGGATCAATTAGGTGAATTAATTGATCACCAGGGATATGCAGATTGGGGGAGTAGATGAGTGCAGAGGTACGGAAAATTGGTTTGCAGAGCAGTCCAATTTTAGGTGTCTACATTTTGCCCCTCTTTGAGATGGTGTTGCGGCTAAGCAACATCATTTCAAAGAAGTTAAAACATAGAGATGGATTGGATAGAAAAAAGATTTTGTTTTGGAAGAATAAGGCTTGGGGATAATTGGTAAGGGTGATGCCCCCTCGAGAGGATAGATGGGTTGCGAGAACATGGTTGTGCTCTCGAAATGGATGAGACAGATTGGTTGAACGGGTCAGAGGATAAGTGGTGGGATGAAAGTATGATGATGTTGGGATATGATTGGTGGATGATCATTGTGCTGAAATTGAATTTGAGCAATCCTAGGTTTGATATAGCAAAGTGGATATGTTCACCAAGGTATAGAAGACCAAGGTGATGATGTTTATCCAACATTTGCATGGACTAGACACACAGACAAAGGGATGATCCCATGCATGCCCAAGATAGTACAACCTTGTCTAGACAAGGGAAGGGGACGCATAGCATAAGCTCTTAGTACAAAAAAGGTATGATGAACCTTAGATGCATAAGGAGACCAATATGCTAGAACCGACCCTATGATCGATCAAGATATGAATACTAGCTTGGAGTAATGAGACCAACCCACAAGCACAGCATACAAAAGCAAGACTATGCCCCATTCTAGATGTTTTTGCCACATACCATGATATAGTAAGATCAAGTTAGCTTTGATGTGATCTTCGAATAGGACAAAAGATAAAAATCAAAACTAAAAGACCAATGAACCAAACAAGTAACCATTGTATCTTTTGCCAAGATAGATAATGATGTGATAGATTCTGCCTATCGTAGGAAAGATATATCCTAAGGCAGGGATCAATTGATGATTGGACAGATTCTGCCTATCATAGGGACGACATATCCTAAGGCAAGAATCGATTGATGATTGGATCATGTTTTGTTGATGTAAGATTGGCTCAAGATATGATGGTGACAAGTTATGGTTGATGTTGATTTGATAGTTGATGATTTTGATTAAGGGACAATGCTTTGATAGGTGATGCGATGCTTGGATCTAGTGTAAGCTTATTGATGATAGATATGAGGATGAATAAATTATTTTTGGAATTTTGTGTTTTCTATTGTTTTGGTATTTTTGATGATATTTGTGATGTTTTTGGATTTTTTGATTTTGTGATTTTTTTGGATTTTTTGATTTTGTAGAAAGGGCATGATTTATTATGATGGTTGCCTTGGATTTCGTGTGGATAGCCTTTGTGTTAAATACCAATGACAAGGGAACACCAAGTCTAGAGGTGAAAGTACATAAGAAATGGATGAATGATATGGAATGCAAGATAAAAAGATGACACACACAAGCAATTCAGCAAGTATGCATGAATGATGCAGGCACAAACAAGGTATTGCCCCTGTCAAGCAGTAAACCCATGATATAGATTGATGATGTCTGGTTTCAAGAATGAAGTATGTCGTATAAGACTCCGAGTCTAGTTTCGACAATGCGACATCCTATCTAAGACATATGATAATGATATACGACAGTGTTGTCATAGCTGGGAGTGATGTATCCCTAGAGCAACACGAAGGATAGTTATGACTGATTGATATGGTTTACGACCGGACAAGGATCAAGACCACTGATTGTGATCAGATCATTTGACAAGATTGACTTGACTTGATTGGCATGGATTAAGGATAGACTTGCAATTGGATATGGTATGGATATGGATATGGATATGAGGTGCACTTGGATATGGTATAGATATGGAAATGGATATGAGCTGTAGTTGGATACAGTATGGTTATGAGGATGAGCAATAGTGGATAGAAGGCAACAAGGATGTGATCTCCAAGGACTATGTCACATAAGTGTAACATGCCCCATTGTAGGTAGAGTATGTAGGATTGTTCATGACAATGCTAATGATGATAGGAGGATGAGTGGATAATGAATGATCTGCATGGTATGGAGGGATAAGATATGCCAAGAGACATCTAGAACATTTGTCAACATTGTGCCCCCAATCTTTATCAAGACCAATAAATAGAGGGAAGGAAGTTTGGATGGATGGACGGGACATGATAGGTATGCAATGGATAGAGGATATGATAGGAAATGTAATGGAAGAAAATTGATAGGAGAAGAGTGATATGCCGATGAGATAAGGTGCCCCCAAGTGTAGGTGACATAGAAGATCAACTTACACATTTGCCAGGTTTTCATCATGGTACTTATCCAAGGCGCCTGTTTGCCTAGTTTTCACCATTGGATGAAGGGATTTTTCTTTACTATTTTTTTTTTGAATATTGAGATTGGAGAAGGTGGATATGGAAAGACGTTAGCATATAGTTCCTTGAAAGGGGATAGTCCCGCTAGATAGATACTGTCGAATGGACCATGTCTAGTGCTCTCACAGATGTTGGTAGGGGATCGTATGAAAGTGATATGGCCTAGGTAGATAGTGGATTATGATGCAGAATATGGAGGGAAGGCTTATGCAACAGCATGGACCATAGGCATAGGATGAGGAAGATGTGTAGGATAATGGATGTAAGATGGGGAGATGTAATTATGTGGAGGTGTTGTGAAGTGGAAAGGAACCATGACCAACGGCTGCACACACCGTGATAAACATTGAATCTTTTGATGAGATGGTGGTGTAGGAAGCAATGGAGATGTTTGCTTAGGAGATGGTCGATGAAGTGATTTAGGAACCCACATAGATTTAGTATTTTTAGTGCTTTTGTTTTGCTTGTGGGATTTGTGAAAGGGAATGGAAGTTTTGGATGGAAGTAGGTTTTGGGATGGATATAGGTGGTTGGGATTCCTGAGATGTGGATGAGGATGCCTCATTTGACTTGCTAGCTATTTTCTTAGGAACCCAAATCATTTTGCTTTTGGGCTTTGCATTTGGAGGTAAGGGTTTTGATGGCTGTTTAGATGAACTTTGCTTTGATTTTGATTCTTTATGTCCTAAGGTATGAGGACCATTAGGATTTTTGGTAAGATTTTTAGCTTTATGGATAAAGGCATCAAAATTTTTGCTTTTGAATCCCATGGGGTGGGTGGAGTGGATGGAATGATTGGAAGCTGTATGCTTAAATGATGTGTGCTTTTGTTGGCCATGTTTAGGGATGTAAGGATACTTATGAATGAGAGGTATGTTAGGTGTCGGAAGCAACGGTGGCAAGGTGGATGGAAGGGCATTGGGAGTTGGAAGGAGTGGAGGTAAAGTGGATGGTGGCAGGTGTATGAACACATGCTTTTGACATTCATAGGATGATGGAGGTGGAATGCCGACATATGTTTTGGGGATATGATAGGGTTTGCGATGGAAAGTGGTAGACTTAGGAGGAATGGAGGAAGTACCAACATCTTGAGTTTGTCCACCTTGGGGTATGTATCCAAGGCCATATGAAGGTGGAGGAATGTTGACATGGATAGGTTCCAAAATACCTTGTTCATGAAGGCCTAAGCCTTTACCTCGATAGTTCATATGTTGGAGTATACGATGGACAGTAAGATTATGTGTAGGTGGAACACTAGACACAAGTTCTTTATTGGATGGAGAAGGCGAGATAGTGGATAATGGTTACTGGTGTTCTAAGAAAGAACATTCATGCATGAAGGTAGTAAGACCAAGGATATATGGTGGAGACTTTGTAGCATGGTCAAAAATGGATGGTCAAGGAGAATCATTAGGATCGTGATTAGCATTGTGTTCACTAAGATCCGAGTGATTTATTTGATCTTTTATGCTTACTTGGGGAACAAGTGTCTCATCACGACAAGTGGATGTTGTGGGATCATGGCTAGAGGAAGAGATCTCTTTGCTTTGAAGGAAGGCCATGAAATGGGGTGAATGTTGAAGTAGGTCAACAAGACTTTCATCGGATAAAGCATGTAGGTCTTGGGTGTCTTGTTCATGGATAGTTGTAGGGGTATGAATAGGATCAAGTGGCTCATGGATAGATTCATCATTATGGCTATCATCTTGATCATGGAAAAGATACATATTATGGATAGGTTGAATTTGGATAGCGTGCTCGTGAATGGCTGTTGGGGGATGGATAGGATCAAGTGGCTCATGGATAGATTCATTATTATGGTTATCATCTTGATCATGGAAATGATACATATTATAGATGGGTTGCATAAAAGTGATTTGATCTTGAGTTGGACTAGGGCTTAATGTTTCCCCATGCTTAGGATTAAACTCTTGACATACCTCTTGGGTTGCTTGAATGGAAGTGAAAGGCTCTTGGGTGGGCTCGTGGTCAACAACATGAGGGTGTGACAGACCTTGACTCTTGTGCATGGTAGAAGGCTTGTTGAGAAGCTCAAGGGGTTGTGGATGACATGAAGGGGTTGTAGGATTTGACAAGTCATGGGAAGAATCTTTGGTAAGGTCAAGGACCAGACTTTGGGGACATGGTTGACTCTCTGCTAATAGCCCTTGGAGCACATCCTTCGTAGGTGTAGGAGTACATGGATGAGGTGATGGATGAGTGGATTTTGGAATTCTCCATAGCTTTTCATATTTTGTATATCTTTCCCAAAAATCATCCGCGAATGTTTTGTTTGTCGGTTTAGACGGTGGGGAACTTGAGGTCGGTCTTGGTGTAGAATTGGTATGTTTTGGAATAGGTGTCTTAGAATATGGTGAAGGAGGACTAGTAGACGGGGTGATATATGATTTCCCTCTTGAAGTGGTGGTTGCCTTGTCAATAGTATCATTAAGACGGGAAAAGAAGGTATGGTTTTGGGACGAGGCATAGCTAGTATTGGCCCGTTCAGCTTGCAAGCTTGTCAATTCTTGTCATAAGGCATTTATTTGTTGAAGAATTGCTATACAATCTTGGGGCAAGGGACCTAAGTTTATTTGCATTTGCAGAGATTAAAGTTTTTGATCAAGATATTCTAATTTGTTTGCCATTGACACAAGGCTAGAAAAGCTTACTAGTTTGGATCTGCAAAAACAAATGCGTCAGACCAGAGTACAAATGTGTCACAAGTTGAGACAAGTGTGCTTGGAAGGATGAGTTGAATGACTTGTCTTATGTGTTTGGTGTTTAACTTGATTTTGGCAATATTTAGCAAATGATCACATGTATAAACAAGAAGCACTCACACAAGACACAAGCAACCTTGAATTTTGAATTGGAAGAATATGATAATGATTAAACAAGCACACTTGCAAAGCAAATCAACATGCCCTAATGCCTAGTTTGATGTAAGGTATGGCCAATTAGGTTTGGTCAATGTTTTGACGAGGTTGACTAGGAATTTGAAAATGAAATCTTGCCACACAGCTGGGAGAAGGGGGTAACCCACCCTTCACCTTCACTTCCCAAAGGTAGAAAGTTCTTTGGGGCTTAGCCAAGAGTGACAGGATTCTGATTTCAAAGAGGGTGTCTTTCGATTCAGCCTCGAATGATGTCATCCCTAGGGGTGATGAAATCCCCTAGCAGGCCTCGTAGGATAGGGATTGACAAAAGTGAATCAAGTGAGGTGTTTTTGATCTCCAAGATCACCTTGCGGTGCGAGGAGAGAGCGTACACACACCCACTTGATTCACACTCGCAGTTGATTAATTGCCCCTTAGAAATTGAAATGTGATGAAAAACACATAAAACAATGATTCTTTTTAGCCCAATTTCAAAGTGTGATTGAAGACACTAGTTGATTTTATGCCCAATTTCAATGTGTGATGATCAAATAATGTTCATTTTATGCCCAAACCAAAGTGTGTTTGCAAGAAATGATTAAGAGATAAAGGATGAAAATGGATGCACTTGATTAAATTGCTGTCCAAATTGATGTGTTTGTTTCTCTTGATGTTTGTCCAGTTCCGAATGATCACCTGCAAGTCACGAAACTGAAAACAGAGCAAGTAGACTAGCCAAAAAGATTGTTATGCGAGAATTGATAATCTGATAAAATTTGATGAAAGATGAATAGATACAGAGAAAAGAAGTGCATAAAAAGATTCTTTAGGAGATTCTATGCAATTTGAAAAAAAAATTCGCTAAAAACTGATCAAAATTGCAAAAGATATGATGATTTGAAGTTTAAATGCAAGTTTGACTTTGACTACGAAAAAAAAGTAGGAAAAAGATACCATCACCTAATGAAAACCTCAAAAATGTGAAGTGCTTGGAGTCCTCTTTCTGACAAGTCCTTGTTTGCTCAATTTCGCCTCTATATGCGAAAGTTGTGTAAATTTGAAAAAAATAGCCTATTATGGCATGTAGAAGGCACAAGAGGTTAACTGACAGTTGTTGACCATTGGCAGGTTTGCAAAAATCTGGTCACATGTGTGTGTCTTCACCTCTGGTGGTTAAGGGTTTATGCTGGTGGTTAGAGTAGGGCCCTGCCCCTGGTCATCCATGTGACCAAGGGTCCAGCGAAGGCAAAAAAAAAAGGAAGCCCTAACTTTAGAATTTAAAGTTTGAAACCTCAAGTTGTAAACCAACCACCTAAAGCATGCTGTGGCGGTGGTTTGTGTGTAGGGGGGCGAAGCTGGGTCAGCCAAGGGCGGTGGGAGGGTTAGGGCACACATACAGAGGGAGCTGCGGGGATGTGGGCGGCGGTGCAGGAGATGGTGGCTGTGGCAGGGGATGGGTGGTGAAGCAGGAAGCGGCGCAGGAGGAGGGGAGGTGGTCGGGGTTGGATGGTTGGTGTTTGGAGAGCCAATGGGTGAGGGAAGCAGTAGTTGGGGCAATGGCTCTGCGAGGAGGAAGCAGGGCTCAGGTGAGGCTGTGGGAGGATTGGAGGTTGGGGGAGGTAGGGAGGGGAGTTGGTGGCATGGTTTTTTTTAACAGGTGGACAGGGGTTTCAACCAGTAGGTTGCGGGTGGTGATGGTGGCTGAAGTAGTTGTCGGGTGGTGGCGGCCCAAAAAAACCTTGTTGATGCCTAAAATAGAACCTGCAAACACAACGTTAACCCTTGCAAAGGAAAAACTTGACCCTGCAAACAAACAATGGTCGAAACAAAGAATGCACCGATTAGCTCAGTAGGGGTACGGTTCCGTACTGTATGGGTCCGTATGGTACGGACTGTACCCTAAAAAAATTTCAAAATTTTTTTCAAAAAATTTTCTCAGAACCTAAGGGTGTTTATTATCAAAATTCACAGACACAGCGTCCTGAGCACAAAAATGGAGTCCATTTTTTCTCAAAATGAAACCTACAACAGCTTATCACCAAAACTTGCAAAAATTGTTAGAAAAAGAAGATTTTGACAACAAAACCTTCTCAAATTGACTATTGGATTCGATAGCGGGCGTGCCAATGTAATCAATGAAATCTGAATGAAGATTTAAACTAATCTAATGCATAAATACACAATTATACCTTCATGAAGACCTCACAAATCCATGCGGGAAGGAGCTTGCACCCAATAGAGGTCCTCACATGTTTCCCTTGATTAGAATGACTAAATGTGGATTGCTCAATGCATACAACACAATGTAGATGAGATAAGATGATGGATTGGATGAGATTGAGACAAGATTTGGAGTGATTTTGACAGAGTTCTGATGCCTCCAGTGGTCTCTCTTTTGGCCTAGAGAGGGGTCCTATTTATAGGATTTTGGAGATGAGGATGGAGGGTGAGGATTCAATTGACAAGATCAAGGGCTAGGAATAAAAGTGAATCTTTTATTCCTAGTGGATGAATTAAAAATTCCCATTTTGGGAAGAGTGGAGGAGTGGATGAATAAATAATTCATCTTTGGGTAGAGTGAAAGATAATGGGGGACAACTGAATATTAAATTCAGTTTAGTGGAGGATAGTGGGAGACATCTGAATTTTAAATTCAGTGAGTGGATGAGTGTGGGGGACAACTAAATTTTAAATTTAGTTTAGTGGATGAGTTGGAGACAAGGTTAATAAAGTGTTTTCTGAATTAACTTAAGTCTAGATTAATCAGATAAATAGGATTTATCTAATTAACAGTGATTAGAGAAATGGATAAATCATCTAAATGAATATTAGGAATATTCATTTAATTGATAGGATAGGGTTGTAAGGTTAAATGGATCAATTAGGTGAATTAATTGATCACCAGGGATATGCAGATTGGGGGAGTAGATGAGTGCAGAGGTACGGAAAATTGGTTTGCAGAGCAGTCCAATTTTAGGTGTCTACAACTCCAAGACAAATACATATTTTGCGGCCTTAGTGATGTCCTTATCAAATACTAGCAACTTAATAGGAGAGTTCATTTTATGTTTTTTTTTGTGTGTTCTCTTCTTTGTGGTATGTTCTGTTTACTTTCTCCTTTGGTTTCTTATTTTTTCTTTGTGGTGGAGGTTTATTCTCTCTCCCTTTGTCTCTTCTTACTTGAATATTAAAATATCCCTTTCCTAATATTTCCTCATAGTCCCTCATAATCTTCTTTTCTTCTTCTTTTTGTTTACTCAATCCTTCGTTGTTCTCTTGTGTTGAAATTATTCTTGATTTATAAGGCACATGGGGTGACGCCTAGTTGAGGGGTTGTATTCTTTAAAGTATAATTTTGTTCTAGGGGATAACTTTTCATTTGTTAGTGACATTCCATTGGTTAGTGGTGTCGGTTCACTTCTTTGTCCTATTACAATTGATATGAAATTGGTATCGTCAGGTACTGCTTGTACTTCTTCTTCCCTTATTCTCCTCACACTTTTTTTCAACAATTGTTCCAAGTACACTGCATCAAAATTTAGAGGTTGGAGATTCTTTATAGGGTTCAATATTTGTTCCCAATTTTCATCAATCTTAATCTGGATATTAGAGAAGTCAGTTTGAATATGTGGTGCCCCACTTAATGGCGGTAGGGTTGGGATTTGTAGTCTATTGTATTCTTCTTCCCATGTCTTCCTAGAATTGTCATAAGCGGTAAGGATCCCTTCTAGGTTTTTCAGAATCTTAGTTGCCTTGTTAATGTGTAAACTCATTAGTCCTAGAGTGTGATATATATTTGTCTTTATTATATTGGTTGCAAACCCTTTGACGTGCTCATTTGTTTTCTCTAGATTAGGTGAATTAGTGTCTTTTTGTTTGGCTCCATCCACAATGGTGTGCTTAGTAGCACCCTCATTGGCGTGCTCAAATTCTTCCTTTATTTCCTTTTCTATCGCTACTCTCATGGCATGTTCCTTTTCTCCTCCCTATTCATTTCCATTGCTAATTTTATGTTTTCACTAATTTCTCTTAACTTCTTGTTATCTCCCTTAGCCATGGGTGTTTTTGATATGGTATTACATTAATCCTTATGTATCCCATGGTTGACTTACTATGAATGGTTACATCTTTTCAGGGATCTTTTGAGATCCCACCCCCTTTCCATTTATCACCCCTTAGGTTCCTGCCCCCCTCTCACAAGGATAGGACCTAAGAGATTGTTCTGCAGATTATGAAAAACTTATGTCTTTTTCTTTTCTCTTTTTAATTGTTCTTACTATTCCATACTTCCCTTCTACATATTTATTTTGTTTATTATTCACTTATCTATCTAGGGTCCCAGGAATGAAACCAAATGTTGGCAAGAGAAATAATAGGACACAATCTAGAGATCTAAACCTCGTTTATTCTCTATAGTCAGTTTATACCCCAGACTAGACAATACATAATAATAGATAAATGTGGAAAGATCTAACATATTGTAGTAAGTTATCATCATACATAAAGCATCATACACCTAATAAAAAAGAAAAATATTACTCCAAAACTCCTTATAGCTTCATAATATATATGTATTCAATAAGTATTACCAAGGCATGTCTAAGTCTCTGCTCTGTATATTATGTTTCTCTATTATACTTACATCTTATCTTACTAATTCACTATCTTTATACATTATAGTGTAATAGGGACGTGTCCCTTACAAAATAGCCTTATATCTACTAACCCTAGTTGGCCTTGTGCTCTGCACTCCCTTTGCAGTGACTTGCAACAGCTTCTTCCATCTATCTTGTACCCTGCCAATAAGCCCAATCACAAGGTGACACAATTAAAATATTCCATAATCCTTTTACATATGAAAATTTGAATTTAAACCTTCATAAAATAGATTTGTAGTACCTTGTTTTAAAAATTATGATGATAGGGGTGATCTCTTATGACATGTACAATACTTCCAAGTTATGTTCATCCCTTATTTTTATAAGGAATAATTACTTGCTAAGGTTTTTCCATCAAGCTTGAGTAATCATGCACTTACATGATTTCATTCATCACCTCACACTTTATCATTTCCTTTAAGGATTTGGATAGTCCTTTCAAGAACAATTTTCATCACAATATTGAGCTTAAGGCATTTATTGATGAACCCATACACTACAAACAAAAGGACCAAGGGCCAATTAATCATTAAATATTTTTATATTTCAAGCTTTGGCTACTAATATGTTATCTCTATTAGGGGATGATGAGCTTCAACATATATTTATGGATGGTTTACTTCTAATTTTTGAAAGATAAGTGTATTAATGCCTCATTGTTCATTTTCAGATATATATGCTAATTTATGTAAGTGTGAGTTAACAATATATGCTACTAGAAGAGCCCCCTTTATAACAATATATTTGTAACACTTGATGAGTTAACATCATTATCTCATTTAGAAAATGGGGGAAACAAGGATATGCTTGACAATATTTTTGATGATCATAATGCATTTTCAAAACCAAGTCCCTTTAGATAATTCACTATATTGGATAATCCTCCACATATGGTATGAGGACAACTCATGTAAAAAAATATCATTACCTTACCTCTCGTCAAAATAATAGATAACACTAATCTTGAACCACATATCTTATCTCATACTTTGCCTTTCACTGCTTGTGGGGCATTTTTCTTTCCTTTTTACTTGACATGTTTTCTCTTATGCTTGTTTACATATCCCTTAATTATTGCTATGCCATTGCTTGCCTTACTTATCCTTATGTTTTCCCATCCCTACCACATTGATTTTTCATTTTCCTTCATTGCTTCCTACTCTTATATACCTCCTTATGCTTGTCCTTACCATGATATTTGTTTTCTTTTATTCCCCATGATTATCCACCTACGTTCCTATCTTCCATATCTTATCATCATCACATTCGTGTGATACTTACCTTTGCTCATATGTTTATGCTATCTTTCTTATGTGCCTTCTCATGCCTTTATCTCATGCCTAGCTATATCTTGCACTTGGTGCCCACATCTTATGTTGCCATATTGTTCTTTCATTTCCATATCACCCTAATACAATGGGAGGTACAATGATTTCCCCAATCTATATTGTGCTTCCATTGACATATCTTTCTCTTAGAGCTATCCTACTAGATTGTGGGCATCTTGGCTTCCCTGTCCTACTGTTGCTTATCCTCTTACATTGGGGCATTATGCTTTCCCCCATATAATTTTTTTCTCACATGCCTAATTTTTTATTAAGAGATTTGTTACCACTAGGGACCTATTTCCTTACCTCAACCATTGTGTGTTCTCATGATGCCACATTGGAGGAATATGCCTTTTCTAATGTCTCATGTGCTTACACACGTGTTTATGGCCACGGAAGGCCACATCACAATTTTTAACCATGTTGGTGGCAACCTTATTCCTCAATGACATCTCTAGCCCATGTGCTTACTACACTTATCTTTAATGATATTTTACTTTATTGATACATGATGCACTTAACTATAGTTATTACTTTACATGATTTACATGCTTAGCCTATATTTACATTTCATGTACTATTTTTCCCTCTCCCCCAATTCCTTTCATCCAATGGATGCAAACAATTGAATGAGGGGCATATTCTATCACTAAAACTCATATGTTGAGATTGTGAATAGTTATAGATGCAATTTGTAAGTGGATCAAGTTTTGGTGAACAAGTGGTGTCAAGATGCAAGATACCTATAATAAGTTACAGGTCACTCCCAACAAGGTGGATAGAAATTTATAGAAAGTTAATTGACACATGTAGTAGGGATATGAGTCACATAAAGTAGCTTACTAAAGCTTTGTGGGGCTACACATTCACTTTTAGTATATTCCATAAGTATTGAGACTACTACCAAGTCACCTGTAGTAGCATTAGGAGTGATAGGCTTCACTCTAGAGTCATTGATTTTAGATACCAACAGGAACACATGTAGCTCAACTTGATTGTATTACTATAGAAATTCCACCTGTGGGGGCCTAAGGATTTATTGAAGCATGTAGTAATTGCTATAGGTATGGTAGAAAAGTAAGGGCTTGTTTGATCAAGTAGTTTTGGTATTGCCCAATAGGTGCAATAGGGTGAAACTCCCTATGTTAGTGTATAGTTAGTGATAGAGGTTTGGGAAAGATAAATGAATTTGAAGAAGCAAATTTATGGGTGATATTTATTTTAGTGGTGACTATGTAATAATTGGGACTTCTCATGTTTATTGACGATAATTTTGAGGTGGTAGATCTTCTCCATTGTGATGAGTGTTTGCCTTTAGGTTTTGAGGATATCATGTATGCTAACAACTTCTACTTTATAGTTAGGTGGAATGACTATTAGTTTTCCTTGGTGGGTGGTTTGTTATTAGGAAATTGTTCATATACCTTCCTTAGGCATGCCTACTTTAGTGGGTAGATGCATTCACTATGGGAAAATGTTTAGGCAACATTTATTATCTTCCATTACATGCATTATATCTCTCTACTAGAAGGCATGTGTTTTGAATTCTCTATTTGGAAGTCATTCTTTGGAGGTAGGCTATTCTTCACCTAATCTTTGTGTGATATTCTTAATTGGGTTGTGCAATGTTTTTGCATCCTATCTATGATTATTAGAGAATTGGTAGTGGCAATTAGAGAAAGTAGTGTGGCTATCCAAGTGGCTAGGGAAACAGAAGAACCTGAAGAGGCATTAGTGAAAGAGATAGATGGGAAGATGATTCAAGGAAGAACATGACTATTATATTATATTATAACATAAGGCATTGGTTGGCTAGTTTGTGGAAACTAGAGCTAAGAATGCTGGTTGATAGTGTTTGCTAGAGCCAAGTGGGTGCTATCTAGATGAGATCTAGTTATGACCATCCTAGTTTATTGGGAAGGAAAGAATAGTTGGTAGAGGTTGACAATGCTAATAGTAAAGGAGAGTGATGAGAGAATTAATTGTCTCATTATTAGCCAAATAAAAGTATATATTTATTCTTAAATAAATCAGTTTTGAAGTGGATTTGTGTATGGGTTGGAAGATTTTTAGCTAAACATCAAATAAACTTGTTTAAATAGCACAATCAATGTCGTGCACGAATTTATCTTGATATTTCATGTTCACCTCTGGATCAGCAATTATTTTATCAGTAAACTAAAGAATAAGTCCATTTTATGTCAAGTTACAATGCCAAGAAGATTTCCTAAAAAGGACAAAGAGAAGAGAAAAAGTCAAAGATGCAGTATCGGTAAAACAACAATATCTCCCTCATTTCTTAATGAAATTTAGAATTTCAAAATGATCTGGAAATATGAGAATGAGGCACACAAAACTTAGATGACATTTGAGACAAATCATAAAAATAAATCAACAATTTGTGACAGAAGTTGACTAAAGTAAAATTGGCAGAATAAAAGGAATCAAAAAAGTAGTTTCAGTTTCTTTTTCACCTTCTTTTGTAGTCACTCAGGTGGATAGAAGGTTAGTTAAGTGGTTGCCCCCTCTGGTGGTTTCATTAAGTTTAATTTTGATGGGGCTTCTCGTGGCAATCCGGGCCCTTCTTCTATTGGCGGGGTTTTTCAAAATATGAAAGGTGAAATTCTCAAAGCCTTCTCTGGTAAAATTTCTGATGGTACTAATAACCAGGCTGAGACCCTTGCTCTTGTTGAGGGTCTTAGGTTGGCTATTAGTTTAAAGATCTCTAGACTCCATATTGAAGGTGATTCTTTAATTATTATTAATGCTTTGAAAAAGCATCATACTTTTAATTGGCAATTAGATTACCTCCTGCAAGAGGCATGGCATCTTTTGGATGCATTTGATAGCTTCATTATTTCACATACCCTAAGAGAGGGCAATAGATTGGCTGATGCTATTGCTAACTTGGGTTTTGATTTAGACTCTTCTCTAACTTATTTTGATGAGGATTTAGTTGGCCAATATCCACATTTGGCAGATATAGTACACTTTGATTGTTTAAGGTATGTGAATTAATTCTCACTTGTGTGGTTACATGGTTGTGGCATTTAATAGTTCTTTCTTAGAGTTGTCATTGTTTCCACATGCGTCATCCATCTGTGTTGTGATTTATGTTGTCCATTGATTCCTTTCCTCCGCAAGTTATTTGTACTTGCTTTCTTACAGCACTGGCTCGCAACATGTTTCATTCATTTCCCTCATGGGTGATGACGCCTGCTAATTATGATCTATTGATCCTTTAGGTTATATATTGCTATTGCTTAATATGTTTAACCATACTTTTATTATTGTTTGCTCTATTCGATGCAATGGAAATTCAGCTTAATCGCCGTTTATTCTTTCCTATCTCAAAGTGGGAGTCTGCTTTCATCGGCTCTGTGTCTTCGGATGGTTTAAGATCTGTCTTTGCTATAGATGGCCCGGAGGTGGAGGAAGCCATTAGGGAGGTTGTGGGCCGAGACATACTTGAAGGCCGTGTTTGAGTTCTTTACCCTTCTCAGATCTTTATGGTTTTTGTTTCTAATGCTATGGACTTATTACAGGATATTGGCATAGTTCGTCAGCTTATTGAGAAGTTTGTTCATCATTTTCTTTTTACTGATGAAAGTGTTGATGCAACCTTTCAGAATTATGATTTATTTAGTTCAGAAGCTCTTATTGGTGGTCTTTTTACCAAATGTCAAGTTCTTCACTCTCCTGCCCACAATTGCATTTTTAATGCGGTTCGTTCTTCTCTGTTGCATGAGGATGAAGATTTTCTACACCTTTCTTTACATGCTCATGGTAGTGAGATTGGTGAAGGCTTCTCAAATAGAGTGGATGAAATTTTTCAAGCTCTGCTATTTTTAATGCAATTCCATCCTCTTCTTCCTCCCCCTCCGGGTTCGCCTATTGAAGTTCAGGCTGTGGGGGATCCGAATTATGTGGTGCAGGATTTGAATGCTGTAGTGAACTTGGGTTAGCCAGTAGCTTTTTTGGTTTTGGCTTCCTCCGTCCGATGATCAAAATGTAATTTTTTGTTAAAAGTATTCATGTAAAATCTTGCTCCTATTTTTGTGAAATGTTTGGAGCTTTTTTGTTTTTGCGAGCTATAACTGGAGGTTTTCTTCCCCTGGTTCTTTCCTGCCAGTATGCTCATCGAACCAGGGTTTGTAATTATTTTAATTTTAATATAATTATAGTGGTCTGCCACTTTTGTTGAAAAAAAAAAAAGTAGTTTCAGTAAAATGGCCATCTCTCTCTCATTTCTTAATGAAATTTAGATTTGTAAAATGGTCTAGAAGAATGAAATTAAGGGGAACAAAACCTAGAAAGAAATTGAGGACACCTATTAAAAAATGAGTAGTTAATTTGACAAAAAATGACTATTCTGTCAACTCTGAAGATGTTCCAGAAACACTTTGTGAAGTTGCAGCGGATTCTTCTAATCTACCAACACACACTCTGATATTTTTTGAAGGATATATTGACTATAATTAATCCTAAATTAATGGATATAACTAAGAATAATAATTCCATGCAAAGAATACATATTTAGTGTCACTGCATGTCTTTCTAAAGACATTGCATGTTTTGCCTTGTAATCAACAATTGTATAATTAGTTAACTAAATGAATAAGTTTAGTTAAATAGATGAATAAGTTTAGTTATCTGCATGAATAAGTTCTCTACTCTATAGAGACTCTCAATTAGAATTTAATAACCATATTTATATCTATATATAGAACTATGGCATAGAACAGGAGGAGTTGTGAAAGAACAAATTGAAAAAAAGAAAAACTTTGTTATTTTTCAGCAACATGTACTCTTGATCTTCAAGGTTTTGAATAAATAAAGTTGTTCCACTCATTTGATAATTTATAGAAGTGATTAGTCTCTCTTCAGAGGTGGAGGAAGGGCCCACTCCAACCAAAGGGCATGGACTATATTTCTTAGTTGGATTAGTTGTTTTTCTATTGTGTAGTTACTTTATTAAGAACTACATTAGTTGTTCTAGTTATTGGTTTACTTAGATTAAGTTTTTTTGTTGTTGTGAAATTCTTTTATTCTAGAATTACATTAGCAGCTCCTATTATTGCTTTTCTTAGATTAAGTTACATTTTTTAGTAGAGTTTAAACCTTATTTTGTTTCATGCATTTGTTGTCAATTCCTTTTGTAGAAAGGGCTAGACCACTCAAATTATTCCTCCTTCCCTCTTGCATACAACCATGGACACCGCCTTGGATTGACATTTATTAAAATTAAATGATGAGGACTACAATGATCCTCATTAGAGAGTATATTTCTATAGGTGCAGAGCAACTGATATAGGCATCCTACTTTTTAGTAGAGGTTACATGATGAGCTAGTGGGGCTAATGAAATGTGTTATTGTTCTACTGCAAGTGTCTATAATAATACAATTTATAAGAGTTTGGTGGTATATTCCTTGTTGGAAAGAGAAAATAGGATACAGTCTGGAGATCTGAACCTAGGTTACTCTTATATAGTCACTTTATATCCCAAACTAGATAGTGCTAGGATAATAAATAACTATGGTAAGAAGTAACATAGTGCGGTAACCTATCATCATATATAAGTCATCACATACATCAATAACAATTAAATATTACTCTATAATCCTTATATCTCCATTATATATATTGAATGTCTATTACAAAATGCAGATCTAAGTCTCTGCTCTGTATATTATATTCTCTTCATTCCAATTACTTCTTATCTTCCTAATTCACTATCTTTATACATTCTAGTGTAATAGGGATGGGTCCCTTACAAAAATTATTTATATTTACTAGCCCTGGTTGGCCTTATGCTCTGCACTCCTTTTATAGTGAGTTCTGGTGGCTTTTCCTTTCTACTTTGTACCCTGCCAACATCATCCTGCCCTTTTTATACTATGCTTTGTCCTCAAGACATGCTTATTCATTTTGAAGGTAGGATGTTTTTGTAAAATATATTTAGCTATTGTAGAGTGGTATCCCATTGTGTTTTGGCTTGATTTAGTACTTGAATGTGACTCTATGCGTGGTTAAGACTAGTTTCTGCCACTACTAGACTAGTTGGGATCTGTATTTGTTGTGTATTGTTCTTGGCCTCTCCCAAAATTCCAGTCTTGTGTGCTAATCTTAGGTGTAAGTGTGGTATTATGCTAATTGTATTTAGTTATGTTTTGGTTGTGGCCAGTGAGGTTGTTACCTCCTGATAGTTGTAGTCAATGGCGACAGTTGGCCAGCCAGGCAACCACCATCTTCCTTTATATACTTGTTGTATAATTGTAATGGGGGGTTCAATTTTGATGTAATTGTATATGGGAGTTCTGAAATAATACAAATATGAGTTCTACTATGTAATTGCAATGAACATATTGTTATGATGTTATTTGATTTGTAGTTCATATATATTCTATTTACTCTGTATGATCTATTTATACTCAATAGGTAGTAAACATTTTGGTGCCCTTGCCTATTCGGAGTTGGGTTGAAGGGTGAAATGTTGAGTAGTCGATGATGAATTGAATAGTTGGTGACAAGTTAAATAGTCAGTGATGAGAACAATGGCTATGGCATCATAATGGATTAGTTGATTCAGCTAAGTGAAGAACCACAACCCACAAAAGAGATAGAAGAGCATCGTCGAGAAGAAGGAAGTGATAATGAACGAGAAGAGGACTTGACATAAGACCTGGTATATCTGTGGAGCATATTAGTGAGACAACACATGAGAAATGAAGCCCATCGGAGAAATATACTAGAAGAGATAATCTCAGAAAATCTAGAAGTGAATAGGGAAGTTGATAATCTCCTCATGTGTATGCCCAAGCTCTTGGTAAAGAATTACCTAATCTTGCAAGACCTACATGAAGAAAGAGATAGGGAGCAATGTCATCAATAGGTACTGCAAAGGTACAAGGAATGCATGAAATAGGAAGAGGAACATGACACTGATCGACGTCATACACCCTACAATTAATGCCCTTATATCTGAATAAATATAGATGACTAGATAATGGTCAGGAAACACCAGAGTACGAAACATGAAGATCATTGAGAATACAAGAATAGAGGGAAAGGAGACGATTGAAAAGATTCACTGAGGAAACAAAAGGGTTATTACTAGAGAGTGCTAGCCCACCGCCAGAAAGGAATATAAGTGTCAGTCAGAGTCGTAGTCAGGAGGAGAAGAGAATCCTTGACATAAGACAAAGCACTAAACCACAAAAACATTTAAATAAGGACTGGGAGGAAATAACAAAGTAGTTACCACTCCTTGACGGGACAGAAGAGGATCTTGTCAATCAGGCTGAAAATTCAACTATATGATTCTCATCAATCAAAAAGTGGGAAGACCATGGCAGGACTCACTCTTAGAGACAAATGAAGACATTACTTGATGGGTTGAAGAGTTGAGCATTGGTGAGCATGAGCCTACAACTATGGGACTAGAGGAGCATAGAAAAGACCCTGTGGGCAACAAGAGCATGAGGTTTATTGAGGAAGGAGTGAAGGACACCTACATGGTCAAGTGTGTGTAGACAAGACTAGGGCATACGGGTCAAAACTCTCTAACTAGAAAACAAACACTGAAGTTGTACCAAGGATATATGGTGACTCCACTGGGCAGTCTAAGTATGGAGAGGTAGGAGCCACTAAAGTTTCTCAAAAATGGATCAGAGGATCTAGTTAAAGACACTGTAAAACTTGTGAAACAATATGGATAGCCAACAGATAGGATGACGGGTCCTACTGGCTAAGATTGTTTCCAGCAACCCTTAGGGGTATAACTATTGATTAGTACACTAAACTTGAGGCAAGTTCAAAAAGTAGTTGGGATGCATTAAAGAAGGTGTTCTAGGAAGAATTCAAACTTCTAAGGGACGATAATGAAATTGTTGCCAAAATTTACAATACAAAACAAGGAAAACATGAAAATATACGAGCCTATAATCATAGGCTAAAAGAGTGTCTAGTAAAATTAGAGAATGAAACTGTAGATGGGTTGAAGAAATGTTTGTTTAGTAAGGGTTTGATTCCATTGCTCAGAAAAAAATGAAGATCATACTGTTGTTGTCGTACGCCGAGGCTTATAACTGGGCGATGGACATCGAAAGTGAAGACAAGATGTCAACTCAAGGGAAGAAGAGGGATGACAATGATGAAAGCTCATATGATAGCAGTGATGAATCTAAAACTATACAAGGACTCTGAAAATACATGATAAGAATGATGGAGTTTAAAGTAGAAAACGAAAGTGGTAAGGAAAGCAAATAACTCTGGTGCATAGAATGCAATAACAAGGGCCATGTCAAGGAAAATTGCCCCAAAAAGATGTTCTATGATATATGTCAGGTGATGGGGCATTCCATTAAAGAGGGCCCATATAAATTGAAGACGAGGAGCACCCAAGTGCTCTTCATATAGGGCAAACAATCTACCCCACCGACTACACCGCTGAAACAAAATAATCAGAATGCATCTCCAGGAAGGTATTGGAACAAATGAAGAGAAGGGAATAACAATTTTAATAACAATAGTGGGGGGAGAAGCAGCATACAATATGATGGGAAGGGATGACCAATGATTCAATACCATCAATGTAATGAATGGGGGCACTTTGCAAGGGAATGCTAGAACAATAATCAGAACAAAGTGAATGCACTATGGGCCCAGGGACCACGAAGATAATGACTGCTTGAGGAAAAAGGGTATAATAAATTTTATTGGCATAGAAGAAGAAAAAGATGAAGTCTTAGTCATTACCCGAGCACAAGCAAAGAAGGAAAGCTATCCAGATCCCCGAACTGAGAAGGAGAGACTCTATGATGTAAAAAAAGAAGTTGAATATGCCATGGAGATAGAATGAAGGTATTCAAATAAAAACACAAGCACTGCCACTCAGTTAGAGTTTGACAGAAATATTGCAAGCCAGGTGCTGCAAACCACAGTTCCAATATGGATGGCTAATCTCTTGCAAAGTATGCCACAATTAAGGATGGCAATATCTAATGTGGTGGAAGAAAAATCAATTGAGAAAATTGCTGACGAGGATGTCATGGTAGAACCACCACCGAGTGGTGAGTAAATTGTTGACCCAAGGCTATTGGCAATCAGTGTGGGAAAGAAACTAGTTGTGATACACATGGAAATTTTTGGAAGGAATTTGACAAACACCATAGTCAATGGGGGCTCCGAGGTGAATGCGTTACTTGAGGAAACTTGGAAAAGCCTCAAAAAACCCACGCTGTGGCCTCAAAACTTCTAGTTAGTGGGAGCCAACTAGCACGTGATCAAAGCAATAGGAGTGCTAATGGTTCAAAAGGTAAAGATTGGTACTCAAAAATACTTATTAAAATTTGTAGTCATTACAATACATAATGCAATGTATGATGAATTACTTGGCCGAGGGTGGCTAATAGTTGCCAAGGCTGACCACAACTAGAAGAGGAACACATTATTGATAGAAAACAAGGGTAAAATTTTTGTGATTGACCCGAGAACACAAACTGTTAGTGAAGAAATGACATCTGACTCTGACTTAGATAGAGGGGAGACATCGGCTGAAGAGGGAAGAGTGCCTATGGAGCCCAACAATGAATGAATATTACAAGAGTGTTCTGAAGATGAGACAAGTTCATTCAGTGGACTTTTCTATTGGTAGATGGAAGAATAAAAAGTTTTCTAGCTAGAATGTAATATGATTTAAATAGGAGAAATTAAGGAAAGTTATCCATCGATGAGTGAAGCACTCAAGAACCCTTGTATGAGTGGAGCACTTGGAAATCATCTATCAATGGGAAAAGCACTTGGGAACCCTCGTACGAGTGGAGCACTCAGGAACCCTTGGTTGATGGGGAACCCTCGGAGTAGTGAGGCTCCTAGGAACCCTCAGTTGATGAGTGAAGCACCTATAACTCTCTGTTGTTAGGTGGAGCACTTGATACAAGTCACACCTTTCCAATCTAAGCATATGAAGAATACAAGGAGGGACATGTTATAATAGACAGTACACCGACACACAGGTTTGAACCAGATAAGGTTATAATGTATGAAGAATCCTCCATGAGGAAAGTAAACCTGGGAGAGGAAGGTAACCCTCAGGGGATTTTGGTAGGAGATGACTCAGATCCAGTACTTAAGGCAACTGCATTCAAAATCTTCATGGAGTATAAAGATGTGTTTGCTTGGACCTATAAGGACCTGAAAGGAATACATCCAGAGTTATGTGTTCATAGAATGCCATTGGTACTAGGAGCAAGACTAGGGAGAAAGAGAACATACAAAATGAAAAAGGATTATGCAGTATTTCTATCAAATTGGAATTTGTTTGAAGTCACGACAATTGGTAAAAAGTAACAAAGAAAAGATGATTATAAAAATTTAGACAATTTATGTGTGCATAATGTACTTACATGACTCGCAAAAGACAATAGTTTCAGTTCCAATAGAGGAACCCAAATTTACCTACGTTTGCAAAATTAATAAAGGTACATTTCTAAGTAATAAAATTAAAATATTTAAATTGGAGCGTACGACTACCTGTCCTATAGTGAAATCACTGTCACAACAAAATTTCAGAAGAGAGAAAAATACTAGACATTCTAGGGAAGGAAAAAATATTACGAGACAAGAAATTTCTACATTCAGAGCCGTAGATAACAGGTGGACCCTGCCGGAGAGAAATAGAAAAAATTAATTCAATTTGCTATGGATGGAAAATTGGAAAAAATAGAAAAAATAAAAAAAGTTGAAAAAATATATAGAAAAAGAGAAAAAATGGAAAAAAATGAAAAATGAAAAAATGAAAAAATTGAAATAAAATCCCCTTTTATGTGTGATTAAGACTCCTTATTGTTAGTGTGAATGAGGTATATTTGCTAACTAGTTCATTTCCTAGCTAGTTCTCCACTTAGCTCTCTTCACACTAGGTTAAGTTTACTTAGGGGATTTTTACATTTATCCCACATTGGTAGTGTTTTTTGTCTCTTGGGTGGTAAATCATATATAAACTCATCCATCGCTCTCATATGACTATCTCTTATTCATTGTATGCTTTGCATTCTATTGAGTTGAATACAATTTATTTGGTTCATATTTGATTTTTGTATTTGCTTTCCTTCATTCATTTACATTCTTGGGTGGATTTTTAGTGAAATCTTAAATGGTATCAAAGCCATTGTGATTTGTAGGTTAGAAATATTTTAGATCTAGGAGTGTAGAGCTGTTTGTTCTTCAAAGCACATGAGTATGCTCTTCTCTTGCATCCTTGGATGATTTGGAGAATCAGAAAAGTGTGGAGAAAACACTAGTTTCTAGGGGGGTTCTTTTCTTGACATGCTAGTTGCAGGTTTATTTGAAGATTCCTAGATATATTTAGGACTCACCATTGCGTCTAGAGCTACTGAGATAGTCAGATTTACCTTTCACTTTGTTCAATTTGGACACTGGGAGTCAGATCTGCAAGGGTTTGAAGTTTGAAGGTGCATGCCAGATTCATTGGGTACTTGATCTTTTGGAGCATTTTGAGGCCAAGTGGACCCTACCATTGCATCTAGAAGGCCCAAAAACCTTAAGATCAACTGTTAAATCATCAATTTTGGAGCAGTTGTCTAGAAAGGCAATTTTTTTTGCGATAGGAAGTTGTACGACTCCTACATGCAAATCAAGATGCAAGTACAATTTTTCAAAAAAATTTCTTTTCTGGGAAATTCATTTTCTATTGTATAAGAAATTTTTTGAAAAAATACATACATTCGCAATTTTTTTTTGAAAGGTCATTGTTAAAAAAAAAATTTGAAAAGGGTACCTATGCAGGCAAGTCCTTGCCTGCACAGGCCCTTGTGCAAGAGGTACAACAGGGTACCTTCCCTGTTCTTACATTGGGTAGTGCCCCCTTTATTAAGGGAAGAGATACCTCTAAGGAGGACACAACCTCCTTTAAGAGGCCGCTTACTCCTTTTGAGGGGTGTGGGTGAGGCTATGACCCCCACATGTTTTTTTAATTATATATATATATTGTCAAACACTATTGGTGTTTGTGCCTTTAATCAGAACTACAAAAAATATTTCTTTTTTCCATTAAAAAATTGTGATCCTCCTTAGCTTGCGTGCCCAGTCTGGCAAGTTGTGCTAAATTTGGTTTTTTACAGATTTGCTAAAATTTGCTGCCACTATTTTTGTCTTGAGGCTCGCTATTCTTGGCAGGGCTATATTTTATCTGGAAGGGTTCTATTTTATTAGAACTACTAAATTGGTAGTAGTTCTGCCAAATCTAGTAGCAGAATCTTTTTTTGCTCTCTACCCCCTCTCCATTGGCAGGTTGCATTTTGAAGGCCAACTTTGCAAGCTCATAACTTGGGCTCAAGACCTCATTTCTTAGTGAATTACTTTTTGATTTGGACTATTTATTCGTGCTCTCCACACTAGTGTGGATGATTTTTGACTTTGTTGCCCAGATTTTCTAGAATTTGTAGATTCTCACAGGTGACCCTGTGCAGTTCTCATTTTGAGAACTTCAAACCTGCATAACTTTTGCATATGATATCAGATTGAGGTGATTATTTTTTTGAAAGTTCATGTTTTTTCATGTACTTCATAGTGGTGGTATAAAATTTATCTGATATTGTACCAAAATTATAGTTTTAGAATATACTCATTATTTGAGACTTTGTAAAAGGTATTGAAGTCAAGTCCAGTCAATTTTTTTGGCTGGTGGCAATTATACCTACACTACATATAAAGTGCCACATAATTTTTCTGAGATGGGGCTCTTTTCTTGAGTTATTTGGGGGGCTCCTGGTGTCTTTGTGCTCATGCATCTCTTTCTTGTGCTCTCCCTTCCTTTCACAAATGGGTAATGTTAAGTTTCCATTACTAACACCATACAATTGCAACACATGAAAACAAAATGCATTGAACTTCTTAATGCAACAAGGTTATACACCCTATGTTGAAGAAAAGGTAACTGAACCCACAAATGCTAAGGATAAAATACTCTAGATGATTGAACAAACAAAAGCTCTAGGTTGTCTTAGGAGTTTAGTTTCTCTTGATATTATGTTTCAACTTGATGGATGTAAACAATCACATGATGCATGGGACAAACTGAAAACTCTCTATGGGACAATTGATGAAGTAAGGGGATATCAAATTGATAATCAGTTAATGGCACTTGGTCATAAGTCTTTTGAAAACATATGAGACTTTGTAACAAAAGTAAATGACTTAAGAGCAAAATGTAAAGCATGTGACAGACAAAAAGGACATTCAACTTGTCTTGAGTACTCTAGTTAACAAACTTAGACCTGAATATATAGCTTTTGTTTCTAGTTTTCATACTCATAGATTGACTATGGGATTTGCTTATACATGGCATTCCTTTGCTTCATTTTTTGAATTATTGATGCAAGAACAAGTTAAGCTTCTTTCCATGGGTCTCTTGAAGCCATCTCAGTCTCAGGCTTTGTTGGCTAGTCAGTCAAAGGGTCAGAAAGATTATGGGAAACCTGACAAGAAATAATAGAAGTTCAAGAAGAAGTCATAGAAAGATCATGCACAATCATCATCTACTCCAAAAGTAGACTCCAATTTCTCTTCTTCAAAGGGGAATGAGTCTTAGAAGAAGGAAAGACCAACTTGTTGTTACTGTAAGAAAGCTGGTCATGAGGAACATTATTGTCACAAGAAGAAGATTGATGAGCTGAAGCATCTTCTACAAAAGAACAACATTAATCTGCCTTCTTCACAATAATCCTCCACTCCTTTTAAATCAAGAAAAGGGAAAACAATTGCATTAGTTTCTTCTACAAATTGTTCTCAGTAGTGGATTCTTGACTCGAGTGCATCACATCACATGGGTTTTGTCAGAGAACAATTTTCTTTTTTGGAGCCTTGTTTGGTGCCCCACATTCTCATTGGGGATGA
This sequence comes from Cunninghamia lanceolata, assembly GCA_027924645.1. Taxonomy (NCBI): domain Eukaryota; kingdom Viridiplantae; phylum Streptophyta; class Pinopsida; order Cupressales; family Cupressaceae; genus Cunninghamia; species Cunninghamia lanceolata. The sequence goes on along the minus strand of BSBN01001253.1, from coordinate 4,078,453 downwards.
CTCTCCTATCGATGTCATCAAGAAAGGTTCTGTTGATATAGGAATTGGTACATTTGAAGATGTCCTTTGTGTGCCTAATCTATTAGCTAACCTTCTCTTAGTCTATCAGACTGCCTAGAATGGTAGAAAAGTTGAGTTCACTTTTGATTCCATCACCATCCAGAGTGTTGCAGAGTACATAGTGAAAGTGCTTAAAATGATCAATTAACTGATCAGTGTGAGGTGGTTTATGTCTTGGTGACCAAACCTTGTCGAGCAAACATAACGCGTCAGCCACCTTCTATCTTCTCTAACCGATCTACCAACTCTCTCTGACAACCCAACTATCTTATCTTCAGGGAGACCTCTCCTATCAGCAAACTCTTTTGGCCTCCTACCAATACCCCGATGGTGATTAGCTTCCACTTGCTTTACCTGTAGCGGTTGGTCATGACCCTGTTGGCTAGACTGCAAACGTCGATGAACTCAAACCAAACTATATCGATACACTGATGCAATCATCATCGGTGAGACTTCACACATCGGCAGAGCCTTAAGGCCTTTGCCTGATATGCTGATACATTATATATCCTTCAGCAAGACTTCTTTCGTTGGCTGGACCTTGCACTTGTCCTCCAATACTACCACTCTTCCCGATAAGCCAAACAATTGTATATACATAACACAACTTGTTATCACCAGTAAACCAATGTATCTTTTACCAGATTTCACTGATACTGCCAATCACCTTTTGTATCCAACTCAATGTACATTCTTACATACATTCTCGAGATACATTTGCGATATACATTCGCATTACACCATCGGTGAAACAAAATGAACCTTACGCCGATATATGTTGTCCACTTAGCCTTCCTCTATCGGTAAGACCACCCTCTGTCGGCAGAACTTCTCCTTTGTGTACCGATACACTTGGTCACCCTGACTACTCTTTGGGCAGACTACTACCTTCCCCCTAAATACTAAATACTCTGCCGATAACCCCAGTCTTGTTGTTATATGGAGCCTAATCAGACTCGGAGGTTATATTTACCCCAATTTTATCAACGTGGTTTCCCCCAAATTCCTATGGGGTCAAGGGGCAATGCCCCTTGCGGGGGTTTGGGGGCAGCGCCCCCAAGACGGGGTCCAGGGGCAGCACCCGTGGTGCGTTTCCTGTCGTGATACAGGGCGGGGTCGAGGGGCAGCGCCCCCGTGGGGGCTCGAGGGCAACGCCCCCGAAACCTCACACAGTTTTTTATTATTTTATAATGCACCGGGAGTTAATTTTTTTCATTGACCGACATAAGAAAACCCTATTTTGTAACCGACAAAAAAGCTTGATAAAAAGTGGCTAAGGGTTAGGGTTTTGATATATTGTATTGTAGCATTTTGCAGCGGTATTGAGTTGCAGGGATTGCTGATTGTAATCGGTTTGATTTACTAGATAATAATATTGGACTCTCTGTTTGGTGGATGTAGCCCGAGTTTGGGTGAACCACGTTAAAACTTGTCTCTCGCTATTATTATTTCTGTGTATTTCCATTTCTCTATTTAATCTTTATTTGCATTTAATTGATATCTTCTGCCGGCTAACCCTAACAAGTGGTATCAGAGAGGGTTGTGTTTGATTATCGTCTGCAGGAAAGTCTCAGGTTGAGTGGGAGCAATGGCGGATGAGGGTAAAACGAAGGTTGATAAATTCAATGGGCAGAACTATCAGTTATGGAAGATGCAGATGGAGGATTACCTCTATCAAAAAGATTTATGGAGGCCGTTGGAAGGAGTAGCCAAGAAACCGGCAACAATGTCTGATGAGGATTGGAATCTTCTTGACAGAAAGGCACTAGGAACCATTTGGTTGTACCTGGCACCGTCGGTGGCATTCAATATAACAGAAGCGAAGACAACAGATGGTCTGAAGAAAGCTTTGGCAAAATTGTATGAAAAACCCTCAGCCTCAAATAAGGTATTTCTCATGAAGCAGTTGTTTAATTTGAAAATGATTGAAGGTGGATCTGTGACAGGTCATTTAAATGAATTTAATACGATTGTCAGTCAATTGACTTCTGTAAATGTAAAATTTGATGAAGAAGTTAGAGCTCTCTTGATATTATGTTCATTGCCTGAAAGCTGGGATAGTTTGGTAATGGCGGTTAGTAACTCTATTTCTGGTTCAAATACCTTAAAATTTGATGATGTTGTTGGTGTTATTCTGAGTGAGGAAATTCGCAAGAAAAGCTCAGGTGGATCCAAATCAGGTAGTGTTTTGAATACAAAAAGCAGGGGCAGATCAAAGGAGAGAGGAAAAGGTTCTGGAGGTCATGGGAAGTCATGAGGAAAATCAAAGGACAAAAGATCCCAAACCAGAGGACAGAAGGATTGCTGGTACTGTGGAAAATCAGGTCATCTGAAGAAAGATTGCTGGTCTCAGAAAAACAAAGAAGGAGACAAACAAGAAGGCAATAAGGAAGCAAATATGGTAAGCAATAAGTCTGAAGATGATGCTTTGATTCTTTCCCTAGATAATGCTGATGATTCATGGGTTTTAGATTCAGGGGCCTCATTTCATGCTACGCCCCATAGAAGTTATTTCCTTGATTATGTCCAAGGGGATTTTGGGCTGGTTTATTTGGAAGATAACGAACCCTGTCAGATTGTTGGAAAGGGAAGAATCAAAATTAAGTTGCAGAATGGGAATCATTGGCTACTACAAGAGGTAAGGCATGTTCCAAGGCTCAGTAGGAATTTAATTTCAGCAGGGCAGCTAACTGAACAAGGTTGCACTGTTACATTTACTGATAAAAATTGGAAGGTTTCAAAAGGTGCCTTAGTAGTAACAAAAGGTGTGAAAGTAGGCACCTTATATCTTTGTACAGGTCATACTGTTCCTTCTACTTTAGCTGTTACAGAGAAAAAACAAACAGGTTCAGGAACAGTTGCTGCAGGTTTGCAGGAAGAGACTAGAAAAGTTGCTGTAGGTTCTGAGACAACACTGTGGCATAACAGACTTGGGCATATGAGTGAAAAAGGTATGAAGGTACTTCATTCTAAGAAAGTTTTACCAGGTCTGAAATGTATTAATATGGATTTCTGTGAAAGTTGTGTGTATGGAAAACAAAAGAGAGTCAGTTTTCTCAAGGATGGGAAGCAAAAGAAAAATGAAAAATTGGAGCTTGTGCATACAGATGTATGGGGACCAGCTCAGGTATCTTCTCTCGGTGGCTCTCGGTATTATGTTACATTCATAGATGATGCAACTAGGAAGGTCTGGATTTATTTCCTTAGACAGAAATCTGATGTATTTGAAACATTTAAGAAATGGAGAAGCTTGGTTGAGAATGAGATGGGCAAAAGATTAAAATATCTCAGATCTGATAATGGCGGTGAGTATTGCAGTAAAGAATTTGAAGATTATTGTTCCCTTAATGGAATTCGCAGGTAGAAAACGGTTCCAAGGACTCCACAGGAAAATGGAGTGGCTGAATGCATGAATAGGACAATAATGGAGCATGCAAGGACCATGAGATTTCATGCTGGGCTACCTTTAAACATGTGGGCAGAGGCTGTCAACATTGCTGTATATTTAATTAACAAAGGTCCTTCAGTTCCTTTAGGCTGTGGTATTCCAGAGGAAGCATGGACAGGCAAGAAGGTGAGTTATTCTTTTCTGAAAGCCTTCAACTGTGAAGCATTTGCACATATAGATTCTGAAAATAGAACCAAGCTGGATGCAAAATCAAAAAAATGTACCTTCGTTGGATATGGCATTGATGAATTTGGTTATAGGCTTTGGGATTTTGAAAATCAAAAAATTGTGAGAAGCAGGGATGTTATATTCAATGAGAAGGTGTTGTACAAAGATTAGTTGTAGCAGCATGAGAAGAAAGAAAAGGATTATGTGGTGCTGGATGATACTCCAAATAGTGATGTTCCACTGGTTCCTCATGCTCCGCAACAGCAACCAGAAATACCACAAACTCCAGTGAATGTTAGATGGTCAACAAGGATCAGCAAACCTCCTGAAAGGTTTTCTCCCTCTTTGTATTCTATTTTGTTAATAGATGCTGGTGAACCCGAAGGGTATGATGAAGCTATGCAGGTGGATACACAGGTTCAGTGGGAGCTTGCAATGAAAGGAGAAATGGACTCCTTGCTGAAAAATCAGACTTGGGAATTATGTACGTTACCTATAGGTAAAAAGGCTTTACCAAATAAATGGGTTTATAGGCTGAAAGAGGAAGATGGAGGTAAGAAAAGATTTAAGGCCAGGTTAGTTGTAAAAGGATTTGCACAGAAAAAGGGCATTGATTTTGATGAGATATTTTCTCCGGTTGTCAAGATGACTTCTATTCGTACTGTTTTAAGTATTGTGGCTGCTGAAGATTTACATTTGGAACAGCTAGATGTTAAAACTACCTTTCTCCATGGTGATTTGGAGGAGGAGATCTATATGGAATAGCCCCAAGGATTTGAGGTCAAAGGTAAGGAGAAACTAGTGTGCAGATTGAAGAAGAGTTTGTATGGCCTGAAACAAGCACCTCGGCAATGGTATTTGAAATTTGACAGTTTTATGGCTGAGCAAGGCTACAGTAGGTGTAATTCTGACCATTGTGTTTATTTTAAGAGGTTAGATAATGATAGCTACATTATTTTATGTTTATATGTTGATGACATGCTTGTAGCTGGGTCTAACATGGATCACATAAGAGAGTTAAAACAGCAGTTGGCACAATCATTTGATATGAAGGATTTAGGGGCAGCAAAACAAATCCTTGGTATGAAAATTTGTAGAGATAGGCTGAACAGAAAATTGACTCTATCTCAGGCTGCTTATGTTGAAAAGGTGTTGCAGAGATTCCACATGGAGAATGCAAAAGCTGTCAGCACACCTTTGCCTAGTCATTTGAAATTGACTAAGGACATGTGTCCTAAGACACAAGAGGAGGAAGAGAAAATGTCCAAGGTCCCATATGCTTCAGTTGTAGGCAGTTTAATGTATACCATGGTATGCACGAGACCAGATATTGCACATGCTGTAGGAGTCGTTAGCAGGTATATGAGTCATCCCGGATTAGAGCATTGGAATGCGGTCAAATGGATTCTCAGGTATTTGAGAGGTACATCCAATAAACACTTATGTTTTGGGGGCTCTAATATTGATTTAGCAGGTTATGTAGACTCAGATTTGGCAGGAGATATTGATACCAGGCGGAGTACTACAGGTTATGTCTTTATTGTAGGTGGAACAGCGGTAAGTTGAATTTCCAGGTTGCAAAAGGTGGTTGCTTTATCCACCACAGAGGCAGAATATGTAGCTGCAACAGAGGCAAGCAAGGAGATGATATGGCTGCAATCTTTCATGAATGAATTGGGCACACAACAGGTTAACAGTTATTTATTTACTGACAGCCAGAGTGCCATACATCTTGCAAAGAATTCTGCCTTGCATTCAAAGACCAAACATATACAGTTGAGGTATCACTTCATTCGGTCGGTGTTGGATGATGGACAGTTACAGCTGGCAAAGATACATACAGATGACAATCCAGCAGATATGTTTACAAAGGCAGTGACAAGGGAGAAGCTGAGCTCCTCTTCAACTTCGGTTGGTCTTCTAGACTGAACACAACAAAAATAGAACAGCAGAGTCCAGGGTGCTTATTTCCAGTGGGAGCTACAGGGTCAGTGGTGTTATGATCAGTCTCCAAGTGGGAGATGATATGGTGTGGAGTCTGATCAGTCTCCAAGTGGGAGATTGTTGTTATATGGAGCCTAATTAGACTCGGAGGTTATATTTACCCCACTTTTATCGGTGTGGTTTCCCCCCAAATTCCTACGGGGTCAAGGGGCAGCGCCCCTTGCGGGCTCCAGGGGCAGCGCCCCTGGCGCGTTCCCTATCGCGATACAGGGCGGGGTCGAGGGGCAGCGCCCCCGTGGGGGCTCGGGGGCAACGCCCCCAAAACCTCACAAGGTTTTTTATTATTTTATAATGCACCGGGAGTTAATTTTTTCATTGACTGACATAAGAAAACCCTATTTTGTAACCGACAAAAAGCTTGATAAAAAGCGGCTAAGGGTTAGGGTTTTGATATATTGTATTGTAGCATTTTGCAGTGGTATTGAGTTGCAGGGATTGCTGATTGTAATCAGTTTGATTTACTGGATAATAATATTGGACTCTCTGTTTGGTGGATGTAGCCCGAGTTTGGGTGAACCACGTTAAAACTTGTCTCTCGCTATTATTATTTCTGTGTATTTCCATTTCTCTGTTTAATCTTTATTTGCATTTAATTGATATCTTCTGCCGGCTAACCCTAACATGAAGGTTGCGTTACGTTGCACTGAAAGGTTATGGTCCCATTAGAGAACGATGTCCTCGCGCATTGATCATGTCGAGTGCCCTCATCGATGTTGGTAAGGGATACATGGAAGGCAAATGGATTAGGCAGATAGTGGATTATGACATGGATTCTAGAGGGGAGAAAAGTAGATTATGACATGGATTATGTAGGGAAAATAATGGATTATGATGTGGATTATGTCAGACTTATGCCAAAGCATGGACCATAGGGATTGTATGTGGAGGGTATGTAGGATGGTTGATAAATGATGGTAGATTTTTTGGCTTTATCAGTAGAGGCATCTAATTTTGCATTTCTAGATCCCTTGAGGATGGTGGAATGAGTGGAAGCTTTAAGTTTAGCTTTAAGATTAGGGTTGAGGGTTGAGGGTTGAGGGATTAGGGTTTAAGGTATAGTGTTGAGGGTTGAGGGTTTAGGGTTTAGGGTTTACAGTTTAGAGTTGAGGGATTAGGGTTTAAGGAAAAGTACTATTTAGGGTCGAGGGTTTAGGGATAGGGTTTAGGATTTAAGGTTCAAGTGTTGAGGGTTGAGGCTTTAGGGATAGGGTTTAAGGTTTGGCGATAAGGGATTAGGGTTTAGGGTTGAGGGATTAGGGTTTAGTGTTGAGGGATTAGAGTTTAAGATATACATGGAAGGCAAATGGATTAGGCAGATAGTGGATTACGACGTGGATTCTAGAGGGGAGAAAAGTGGATTATGACATGGATTATGTAGGGAAAATAGTGGATTATGTCAGAATTATGCCAAAGCATGGACCATAGGGATGGTGTGTGGAGGGTGTGTAGGATAGTGGATAAATGACGGTAGACTTATTGTGGAATAGAAGGGAACCATAACTAATGGTTGCACACATCCCCATAAGTTTAGCTTTTCTGGATCCCTTGGGGATGGTGGAATGAGTGGAAGCTTTAAGTTTAGCTTTAAGATTAGGGTTGAGGGTTGAGGGATTAGGGTTTAGTGTCGAGGGATTAGAGTTTAAGATATAGTGTTTAGGGTTGAGGATTTAGGTTTTATTGTTGAGGGATTATGGTTTAAGGTATAGTGTTTAGGGTTGATGGTTTAGGGATAGGGTTTAGGGTTTAAGGTTAAAGGGTTGAGGATTCAGTCTTTAGGGATAACGTTTATGGTTGAGGGATTAGGGTGGAGGGATTAGGGTTTAAGGTATAGTGTTTAGGGTTGAGGGTTGAAGGTTACTGTTGTGATGCTCACAACATGCCCCATTTTACTCCCTAGCAAAATGAGGACCCTTGCTGTAGCTGGCTTTTGGTTGCTTCTGTGTGTGGGATTGCTTGGTGGTAAAGGGAAAAGATAATTGAAAGTACAAACCTTGTTAAAATAATGAAAAAATAACATTGAGTGCCAGTGCATAGTACAGGTGAATTCGTTGTGAAAAATGAATAGGGGTTGCTTTTTGAACCGTCTCAAAATTCCCTGTATTGTGCAAGTTATAGGGTTTTTGGTAAATGTACAATCAGAGGGTTTGTGTTTTGTATATACAAAGTTCTTTGTATGTACAAGGTCTTTTCATATACAAATGCATTTGTATATCAGGTTGTTACCTTAGTCGCAAAAGGGAAGTCATCAGGTTTAAAATGTATGTTGTTATACTTGTATACATATTGCTAATGCTTTATCTTAATATACAAGTCAGGCCTGAAAAAAGTCAAAGTTGAAGTGAATAAATGTTCAGTTTTGCTATGTATATTTTGGTTTGTATATTCGGTAAATGACAGACATACAAAGAAAATATACAAGTTATGCATAGCGCGGAATTGAAAGGTTATTAAAATTGACATAATAGTTGTATATTTTTGCATTTTGTATATGTATGTTTGGTCATATACATTGCAGTTATATACAAGGCAGAATCGAAATGGTAGTGAAATACAAAATAATGGTTGTATATTTGGGTTTGTATGTAAGATGTCGAGAGACATACATTATGAAATATACAATGCGGAATTGAAAGAAAATTGAAATACAATATAAATGATGCATTTGGACTTAACGTATATTTGGTAATGCAGTTCATATATATCATGGAACTGAAGAATTATAAAAGACAGTAAAGTCTTGTATATCGCACATTGTATATTCTTTGTATACAATCTGATGTACATTGCACTTTATACATCACGGAATCAAAAAGGTTATCAAATGAAGTTAAATTGTTGCATATTTCTGTGCTTGTATGTATGTTCCAAAATGTACATTGCTTTATACATACGAGCCAGAACTCAATAAGATTGAAATATGAAGAATCCAATGCATCACGTCCAAATCGAATATTAAGAGATACATTGGGATGTATACATCGCGGATTTGAAGGTAAGTATAATGCAATCTATAAGAGGTTGAAGTCTAAAAGAGATACAAAGGTATAGGCATTGTGGAAATGCAAATTTGAAGGATAAGGTGGACCCCACTAGTTGTATATTAGTTTTCTATGTTTATAATGTATATCCAATATACAAGCTAATATACATAGTTCAGATGTCAAAAAGGATTAAATAACAGAAAAGCCTTTGTAGGCTTGGGCGTTTGTATGTTCAAAAGATACAATGAAAATATACAAAAGGAACATACAATGAAATACACAAAAAAAGTAATGTATGCAAAATTTGACTAACGGTTAAAAAGTTCAAAAAAATAAACACTGTAATGAAGGCCAAGAGTTGTTATGCATTAAAAATAAACACTCAAACAAGGGGAAATTTAATGAGGGTTGGAACCATTTCAATGTTATTTTGCTGTTAAATATATTGTTAAGACTGAAAATTGCAGAAAAAGAGCTGTTGCAATGAAAGAGAAGAATTTACCAGAGGAGAAGAAAGTTATAGTAGCTGGAAAAAGGTGAAAACGATAAAGTAAGTCAACGGGTAAACAGTCGCGACAAACAAGTATTTATCCAAAATGCCGTTTAGTTTCAGTTGTTATGATATACTGTTAATTTCAGTAATTTCGTTGAAAAAATGTAAGCATTAGTCAAATTACTATTGTAATTGTTAATTAGTTGAATAGAGCTTAACGAATTCAAAGAGGTTAAAACAAAAAAGGCAAACAAGCTAGGGTAAATGGTAAAAGTAGGTATTCACAGTAAAAAACCCTAAACATGAAGTAAAATGAGAAGTTAAAAAGATGTATGCTTCTACAGGATGGCCCCTAAACCGAAGAAAGATACAGGGGAAGATATAAAAAAGGAAAGAAAACCACGAAAAAGAGGTGGAGAAAGAAGAATTACCGATACACAGAGGGTATCCGACCCTGATCAGTATGAATGGAGTGGGGACAGATACTAACATAGGAAACTATGATGCAGAGGATGTGCTAAAAAAGATTACTGCTGCAGATGCTACTCCTGATATGAAGTACATTTGAGAAAGTGGACTGTATAGAGCTGCGGGTTTTCCTCTGGCAATGGAGGCTAGAGATTTATATTTGGACTGTATAATTTTGTACGACCCTAATACAAGAAAGATAATGTTACATGACAGATTAATTGTTGATCTGACTCCAGAAGGGATTGAAAAAACTTTTGGGTTAGAAATCAAGGAGAAGATGAGTGATATTGATATTGATCAATACAATGAGAGTTTCTACACAAATGAGGGAGAATGTAAGGGTAAAATATTTCGCAACTGGTACAGTCTAGAAAATAAACCCAAGGCTGTGGCCAGAATTCCTAAAAATCTGATGAGGATACATTTCAGGGAGGAGATCTATTTGATGATCACTATGCTGAGTAGACTAGTTGGATTGAGGGATGGCACCAAATGTGAACCTTGGATGTTCACTGTCATCAAGTTCATAAGAACAGGGAAAAAGAAACAAGGACAAATTCACTGGGCCAAGGCCATTAGTACAGCTATTTGAAGGCAGGCCATGCAGAGACAACAGAAGGGCTTGCCATTTTATTTATCCTCTTATGTGTTATATTCTTGTGCTGCAGAAATTAGGCCTTTTATTCATGGGATAGAGAGGATTGGTGTTTTAGGAAATGGCCTTAATCAGAAGCTAGTGTATGAACATTACCCTGTATGAACATTGGCTTTAAGGATAGTGTTTATGGTTGAGGGATTAGGGTGGAGGGATTAGGGTTTAAGGTAAAGTGTTGAGGGTTGAGGGTTGAAGTGTTGTTATATGGAGCCTAATCAGACTCAGAGGTTATATTTACCCCACTTATATCGGCGCGGTTTCCCCCCAAATTCCTACGGGGTCAAGGGGCAGCGCCCCTTGCGGGGGTTTGGAGGCAGCGCCCCCAAGACGGGGTCAAGGGGTAGTGCCCCTTGCGGGGTCTAGGGGCAGCGCCCCTGGCGTGTTCGCTGTCACGATACAGGGCGGGGTCGAGGGGCAGCGCCCCCGTGGGGGCTTGGGGGCAACGCCCCCGAAACCTCACACAGTTTTTTATTATTTTATAATGCACTGGGAGTTAATTTTTTCATTGACCGACATAAGAAAACCCTATTTTGTAACCAACAAAAAGCTTGATAAAAAGCAGCTAAGGGTTAGGGTTTTGATATATTGTATTGTGGCATTTTGCAGCGGTATTGAGTTGTAGGGATTGCTGATTGTAATCGGTTTGATTTACTAGATAATAATATTGGACTCTCTGTTTGGTGGATGTAGCCCGAGTTTGGGTGAACCACGTTAAAACTTGTCTCTCGCTATTATTATTTCTGTGTATTTCCATTTCTCTGTTTAATCTTTATTTGCATTTAATTGATATCTTCTGCCAGCTAACCCTAACAAGTGGTATCAGAGCGGGTTGTGTTCGATTATCATCTGCAGGAAAGTCTCAGGTTGAGTGGGAGCAATGGCGGACGAGGGTAAAATGAAGGTTGATAAATTCAATGGGCAGAACTATCAGTTATGGAAGATGCAGATGGAGGATTACCTCTATCAAAAAGATTTATGGAGGCCGTTGGAAGGAGTAGCCAAGAAACCGGCAACAATGTCTGATGAGGATTGGAATCTTCTTGACAGAAAGGCACTAGGAACCATTTGGTTGTGCCTGGCACCGTCGGTGGCATTCAATATAACAGAAGCGAAGACAACAGATGGTCTAAAGAAAGCTTTGGCAAAATTGTATGAAAAACCCTCAGCCTCAAATAAGGTATTTCTCATGAAGCAGTTGTTTAATTTGAAAATGGTTGAAGGTGGATCTGTGACAGGTCATTTAAATGAATTTAATACGATTGTCAGTCAATTGACTTCTGTAAATGTAAAATTTGATGAAGAAGTTAGAGCTCTCTTGATATTATGTTCATTGCCTGAAAGCTGGGATAGTTTGGTAATGGCGGTTAGTAACTCTGTTTCTGGTTCAAATACCTTAAAATTTGATGATGTTGTTGGTGTTATTCTGAGTAAGGAAATTCGTAAGAAAAGCTCAGGTGGATCCAAATCAGGCAGTGTTTTGAATATAGAAAGCAGGGGCAGATCAAAGGAGAGAGGAAAAGGTTCTGGAGGTCATGGGAAGTCACGAGGAAAATCAAAGGACAAAAGATCCCAAACCAGAGGACAGAAGGATTGCTGGTACTGTGGAAAACTAGGTCATCTGAAGAAAGATTGTTGGTCTCGGGAGAATAAAGAAGGAGACAAACAAGAAGGCAATAAGGAAGCAAATGTGGTAAGCAATAAGTCTGAAGATGATGCTTTGATTCTTTCCCTAGATAATGCTAATGATTCATGGGTTTTAGATTCAGGGGCCTCATTTCATGCTACGCCCCATAGAAGTTATTTCCTTGATTATGTCCAAGGGGATTTTGGGCTGGTTTATTTGGGAGATAACGAACCCTGTCAGATTGTTGGAAAGGGAAGAATCAAGATTAAGTTGCAGAATGGGAATCATTGGCTACTACAAGAGGTAAGGCATGTTCCAAGGCTCAGTAGGAATTTAATTTCAGCAGGGCAGCTAACTGAACAAGGTTGCACTGTTACATTTACTGATAAAAATTGGAAGGTTTCAAAAGGTGCCTTAGTAGTAACAAAAGGTGTGAAAGTAGGCACCTTATATCTTTGTACAGGTCATACTGTTCCTTCTACTTTAGCTATTACAGAGAAAAAACAAACAGGTTCAGGAACAGTTGCTACAGGTTTGCAGGAAGAGACTGAAAAAGTTGCTACAGGTTCTGAGACAACACTGTGGCATAACAGACTTGGGCATATGAGTGAAAAAGGTATGAAGGTACTTAATTCTAAGAAAGTTTTACCAGGTCTGAAATGTATTAATATGGATTTCTGTGAAAGTTATGTGTATGGAAAACAAAAGAGAGTCAGTTTTCTTAAGGATGGGAAGCAAAAGAAAAATGAAAACTTGGAGCTTGTGCATACAGATGTATGGGGACCAGCTCAGGTATCTTCTCTCGGTGGCTCTCGGTATTATGTTACATTCATAGATGATGCAACTAGGAAGGTCTGGATTTATTTTCTTAGATAGAAATCTGATGTATTTGAAACATTTAAGAAATGGAGAAGCTTGGTTGAGAATGAGATGGGTAAAAGATTAAAATGTCTTAGATCTGATAATGGTGGTGAGTATTGTAGCAAAGAATTTGAAGATTATTGTTCCTTTAATGGAATTCGTAGGCAGAAAATGGTTCCAGGGACTCCACAGGAAAATGGAGTGGCTGAACGCATGAATAGGACAATAATGGAGCGTGCAAGGACCATGAGATTGCATGCTGGGCTGCCTTTAAACATGTGGGCAGAGGCTGTCAACACTGCTGTATATTTAATTAACAGAGGTCCTTCAGTTCCTTTGGGCTGTGGTATTCCAGAGGAAGCATGGACAGGCAAGAAGGTGAGTTATTCTTTTCTGAAAACCTTCGGCTGTGAAGCATTTGCACATATAGATTCTGAAAATAGAACCAAGCTGGATGCGAAATTAAAAAAATATACCTTCGTTGGATATGGCATTGATGAATTTGGTTATAGGCTTTGGGATTTTGAAAATCAAAAAATTGTGAGAAGCAGGGATGTTATATTCAATGAGAAGGTGTTGTACAAAGATCAGTTGCAGCAGCATGAGAAGAAAGAAAAGGATTATGTGGTGCTGGATGATACTCCAAATAGTGATGTTCCAGTGGTTCCTCATGCTCCACAACAGCAACCAGAAATACCACAAACTCCAGTGAATGTTAGACGGTCCACAAGGATAAGTAGACCTCCTGAAAGGTTTTCTCCCTCTTTGTATTCTATTTTGTTAACAGATGCTGGTGAACTCGAAGGGTATGATGAAGCTATGCAGGTGGATACACAGGTTCAGTGGGAGCTTGCAATGAAAGGAGAAATGGACTCCTTGCTGAAAAATCAGACTTGGGAATTATGTACGTTACCTATAGGTAAAAAGGCTTTACCAAATAAATGGGTTTACAGGCTGAAAGAGGAAGATGGAGGTAAGAAAAGATTTAAGGCCAGGTTAGTTGTAAAAGGATTTGCACAGAAAAAGGGCATTGATTTTGATGAGATATTTTCTCCGGTTGTCAAGATGACTTCTATTCGTACTGTTTTAAGTATTGTGGCTGCTGAAGATTTACATTTGGAATAGCTCGATGTTAAAACTACCTTTCTCCATGGTGATTTGGAGGAGGAGATCTATATGGAACAGCCCCACGGATTTGAGGTCAAAGGTAAGGAGAAACTAGTGTGCAGATTGAAGAAGAGTTTGTATGGCCTGAAACAAGCACCTCGGCAATGGTATTTGAAATTCGATAGTTTTATGGCTGAGCAAGGCTACAGCAGGTGTAATTCTGACCATTGTGTTTATTTTAAGAGGTTAGATAATGACAACTACATTATTTTATGTTTATATGTTGATGACATGCTTGTAGCTGGGTCTAACATGGATCACATAAGAGAGTTAAAATAGCAGTTGGCACAATCATTTGATATGAAAGATTTGGGGGCAGGAAAACAAATCCTTGGTATGAAAATTTGCAGAGATAGGCTGAACAGAAAATTGACTCTATCTCAAGCTGCTTATGTTGAAAAGGTGTTGCAGAGATTCCACATGGAGAATGCAAAAGCTGTCAGCACACCTTTGCCTAGTCATTTGAAATTGACTAAGGACATGTGTCCTAAGACACAAGAGGAGGAAGAGAAAATGTCCAAGGTACCATATGCTTCAGCTGTAGGCAGTTTAATGTATGCATGGTATGCACGGGACCAGATATTGCACATGCTGTAGGAGTCGTTAGCAGGTATATGAGTCATCCCGGATTAGAGCATTGGAATGCGGTAAAATGGATTCTCAGATATTTGAGAGGTACATCTAATAAACACTTATGTTTTGGGGGCTCTAATACTGATTTAGCAGGTTATGTAGACTCAGATTTGGCAGGGGATATTGATACCAGGCGGAGTACTACAGGTTATGTCTTTACTGTAGGTGGAACAGTGGTGAGTTGGATTTCCAGGTTGCAAAAGGTGGTTGCTTTATTCACCACAGAGGTAGAATATGTAGTTGCAACAGAGGCAAGCAAGGAGATGATATGTCTACAATCTTTCATGAATGAATTGGGTACACAACAGGTTAACAGTTCTTTGTTTACAGACAACTAGAGTGCCATACATCTTGCAAAGAATTCTGCCTTGCATTCAAAGACCAAACATATACAGTTGAGGTATCACTTCATTCGGTCGGTGTTGGATGATGGACAGTTATAGCTGGCCAAGATACATACAGATGACAATCCAGCAGATATGTTTACAAAGGCAGTGACAAGGGAGAAGCTGAGCTCCTCTTCAGCTTTGGTTGGTCTTCTAGACTGAACACAACAAAAACAGAACAGTAGAGTCCAGGGTGCTTATTTCCAGTGGGAGCTATAGGGTCAGTGGTGTTATGATCAGTCTCCAAGTGGGAGATGATATGGTGTGGAGTCTGATCAGTCTCCAAGTGGGAGATTGTTGTTATATGGAGCCTAATCAGACTCAGAGGTTATATTTACCCCACTTTTATCAGCGTGGTTTCCCCCAAATTCCTACGGGGTCAAGGGGCAGCGCCCCCAAGACGGGGTCAAGGGGTAGCGCCCCTTGCGGGGTCCAGGGGCAGCGCCCCTGGCGCATTCCCTGTCGCGATACAGGGTGGGGTCGAGGGGTAGCGCCCCCGTGGGGGCTCGAGGGCAACGCCCCCGAAACCTCACACGATTTTTTATTATTTTATAATGCACCGGGAGTTAATTTTTTTCATTGACCGACATAAGAAAACCCTATTTTGTAACCGACAAAAAAGCTTGATAAAAAGTGGCTAAGGGTTAGGGTTTTGATATATTGTATTGTAGCATTTTGCAGCGGTATTGAGTTGCAGGGATTGCTGATTGTAATCGGTTTGATTTACTAGATAATAATATTGGACTCTCTGTTTGGTGGATGTAGCCCGAGTTTGGGTGAACCACGTTAAAACTTGTCTCTCGCTATTATTATTTCTGTGTATTTCCATTTCTCTGTTTAATCTTTATTTGCATTTAATTGATATCTTCTACTGGCTAACCCTAACAAGTCTCGCCAATGATACTCCAACGCTTAGGCAAAACTTCACTTCGCCTAACTTTTGACTAAACCCTAGCACATAGAAATGCTAGGGTGCTTACTGTGCAATACCTTCGACCTGGTTCTCTGCACTGTTAAACAGAACACAACACACATGAACAAAAAATGGAAAATGAAAACAAATATGTACACAACAAAGCCATTCCACTAATTTCAACAGAAATCCCATCAGTGGAATGCTTCATCGATTCATACTTTGACAACTTGCAGAACAGAAATGACTACATTACAGGAAAAGGGAAATCTACCAACAGTTAATAGATTTTTCACACCACAAACAGAATAGAGTTTTGTTGTTCTTTTTGCATAGAATTGAACATATGCAACTGAACTCAGAACCGAACCCACATGTTCGGTCTATTGCCAATTTATCCCAATACAGTGGGAGATCAACCATTCATGAAAGTTGGGGAAGGCCAACCGCTTCATATCCCCAAACTGCCCTTATTACAACTGAACACAAAAAAAACTAGAAAACAACAATTGGTTGGTTTGACCTTATGACAAACAAACAACAAAATAAGCTGAGTTGTTAGGTACCCCTGCACCATAGAGTCTTGAAGATAATGCAATTCTTGCATTCAATAAGGATGATCATGCATCTCAACTATATGTTTTCTCTCATTTTGTACCTGATTCACATTCTATAGCCTTTCTCACTAATTTAGATTCTATGAGAAAGCTATGGCATGAGCGGTTTGGCCATCTCAACTTTCTCTATCTTTAGCAGCTTAGCAAGCAGGATGTGGTCATAGGTCTTCCTAAGATTAGTTTCTCAGATGGGGTTTGTTCAGCTTGTGCCTTGGGAAAACATATTGAGGACAAGTTCAACAAAGGGAAGGATTGGAGGGCTTCCGAAGTCCTTGAGTTGGTTCATAGTGATGTGGTGGGGCCTTTTCCATCTATAGACACCCAAAATTGACTCATTATCACTAGCATTCAAACATCGCATTACACATCATCTACATTTGTCTAACACACTTGTACAAACATCCCTAACACATCTATTTCTTCTATTAATTAAATAAATTTATATTTATTTAATTAATTCATTAACTATTTCTTTTAAGCTATAATTAAACAATCTTTAATTATTTAATTATCTTCTTTCTATCTATTTTTAATTAAATAAATCTTATTTATTTAATTAAAAATTCCTTTCATAAACCCACTTTCCAATTAATTAAATAAATTTTATTTATTTAATTAATTTATCTTATCATTTATCTCATGAGCCGACATGTGTGCCTCTTTCATTTAAAAAGATAAATGGTACTACATCCTTTTATTTAATATCTTTCACATGTAGTACTTTTTTATGTACACAAGCACACATGAGCCCTATTTTCTCTCCACTTGTCATCTTCACATTCACCTATGTCTATCCTTTAATCTTAGCCATTCACATAGCCACCGAATCTGCACCGTTGATTGATTTTGGTTGAGTTCTATATAAACACCCTCTCATTCCATACTACATCTATCTAGCATTTGTATAGCATCTACATTATCATCTTGAGCATATTGAGCATTTGAGTATCCATAGCATCCATTGAGCTTATCATCATTATCATCCATCCATCATGGCAGCTTTTATCTTCATAATTGTTCATTGTTGAAGAAACAATCCACATCATAAACAAGGAATCATACAATCTAGGTGATATTGTGCTTGAATTGCATTACATTTGATCTCATTTAGATTAGATTCTTTGATGATGGTAGGGTTAGGTTTTCATGGCTATGCTTGATCTTATTAACCTAATTTTTTACATATCACATTTTGGCATGCCCGGTGGGACCCACGTCCTTGATTAACTTTGCTGTTTGAAGTTGTTTTTATGAAGATCAGATTTTCTGAGCGCTTACGGCAAGTTCCAGTCACTTTTGAGCAAAAAACTGTCATTGCCTAAATACCTGCATCGCTTCTGAGCTAAAATCTACCACCTGTAGCATTTTTTGGATTACTTTTATACTAACAGTGGTTGCTTTTTGTTTGTTCTGCATTGCTTTTATACTAACAATGGTCGCTCTTGCATTTAATTGAATCACTTTTAGCTAACCATGTCGCTTATTGCAGAACTAGGGTTTTTGTTGCATACTGTTTCTTTTGCAAATCCAGGTCACTTATGAGCCATAACCAACCGCTTCCTACTTTTTCGCATCACTTGTGAGCTTTAAAAATTCGTATTGGGCTCTCTCGGCATCACTTATGATCTGTAAGGTTCCACCTCTGACATAATAGAGATCGCTTTTGACTGACAGTGGATCACCTCTAGTAAACTATCGCTTTCAGTCTGTATTTCTTGCAGTTTTTTTTTTTAGGTTACTAATTGGGTATTTGTGCAGCATCTTATTGATTGTCCAAGAAAAGGAGGTTATCAAACTACTAACATATCTGTTACATCTCTGATTGGTCCAAGACTCGTGGTTTTTCACTAAATTAGGAATATTTGGGATTGGTGCTTAAAATGAATCATTGCTTGCTCCGTGCTTGATTTATCTTTTTTGATTGCTTGCATGTCATTGATTGTAACCCAAATTTAATAACAAAAGTATCATCTCCCCTTGCCTATCAAATGGATCTTGGGTGTATGAGAACTTGTTATTATTTTTGGAGGGCTTGCCTTCCCAGTGTGAGAAGGGATATGACCCAAGTGGTAACGAGCTAAAGCCAAGTCCTTCTGAACTGCTATATAAGAAAAGTGCTTGTGTCAAAAGCCACAAACAACGGGTGTTGTTGCGTTATACCAACAACCAACCTCCCCCGAAACCCTCCAAGGCATAACCTTTGAAGGTTGGGAGACTCCACAATGGAGAATAGCGCTGCCACATGCATAGCCACCCGAACAGATGCCCTTATTAACAACTTTATGTAGTAGCCAAAAACCCTCTATTTGTTGACACAAAAGGTGGGACCTTTGAAGCCGCCTTGATTCATGTGGTTCTTAGAAGAGATAGCAGGGACAATCCTAAGGTTTGGTGAGGGACAGGCCTTACAGGAAACCTGGATCTTGGTATGCATGAGAAGTGTGCGCTGTGGAGGGGAGCTGGTGCTACCAAGATCCTGAAGCTATCCACTTTGAATAAGCACAGCCAGGGGATTCAACAAATACAATCATTTCCTAGCCTAGGTTGTACAATTGTTGTGAGTGTGATTGTCTACAATTACTATTTTCTTGTCAAAAATCACAAATCAGACATCTTTCCTGACAAACACAGTCGCTTTTAAGCCCAAACTACCCACATACAAACAACAAAATCAGTTTTAAACCACAGTTAGCCGCTTTCGCCTAAACTGAATCACTTTTAAACAGTAGTTAGCTACTTTTTGCCTAAATAGGGTCACTTCTAAACATAGTCAGCCACTTCTTGTCTGAATCAGTTCGCCTTTAAACAACAGTGTGTTACCTTTGGCCTAACTTGCGTCACTTCCAATCAACAGTAAATCACTTTTGAGCCAATAGTAATCACTTGTGGAAAATTGGATCGCCTCTGGTTAACACTATAACCTACTGTTAGAATCTAAACTAGTCCACATTTAAGCTATTACCAGTTGCCTTTATCCTTTTCTGAGTCGCATATGAGCTATCACTTGTCACCTGTGGTCTAATACCAGCAAATCTTAGTGACTCAGCCGAATTAGCCACAAATCTAGCTTGCTCAGCTTCAGCATTAGCTTTCAGACCTATCTCTAATCATTAGTAGATACCTAGACCTTGTCTCCTATTTTGAGCTTACTAATCAATCGCATTTCATTAGCTTTTCATCTTTTTGAGATCCCAAACTAGCAGACCAAACATCAAACCAATTGTTTCGATCCATCAACAAAACATTAGCTTTAGCTTCAGTAAACATTAGCAACATAGAAACCTTTAGCAAACAACTTTTCTCTTGAGTGTGTGAACTATTCTCTAGGGAAAACCAACCAACAACAAATCAACAAAGCAAACCAACCAAACACAACAAATCAATCAACCAACCAAGCAAATCAGCAACTGAGTAAAACAACAAAGCAAGCAAGCAAGCAACCAGCAGACTATCACCTTTCTTTTGGGTCTCAAAACTTTGATGAGCTAAACTTTAGTTTTGAACATCAACATCATGCCTCAAACTAGGAGTCAATATAGAGATGAAATGGAAGCCAAATTGTGAGCTGAAATGGAAGCTAAATTGCAAGCTGAGATGGGAACTAAGATGTAACAATCTAGATCAACACCTCTTAAAGACACAACTCAATTTATGACTGGTATGCCTCCTCATATGTTTACGCCTCATGGGTATACTATTGGAGAGTCATATTCACAACAAGTGCAACCTCAAACATTTTTTGAGACTTTTGAAGAACAATACCAAGAAGACTTATCAGAATTTTAGGACACCCATGTGTGGGATCAAGTTGAGAGACTTGTTTTATTTGAGCCTAATCACTACTTATTGCAACTTGCTCGCATGGGCGCTAAATTACCAAGAGATTTTGACATATCCGCTATTAGAGAGCACAATCTAAACACTCCCACTGTTGTTGCAAAGGGACCATCCACTATAGTCACACCATCACCCACCATATCACAAGCTCTATCTTCCACCACATCTCTTTGATTGCCTATTGTTACTTCATTTGATCCCCCACACTCAGAGTACACTCTAGAACCTTTGATAACACCAACCAATGTACTCCCTCTCATTTCACAAAATCTGGACATCCCACCTTTTCATGTTCCTCAACATACACCTCCTCCTACCATGACCGTTTCCATGCCTCAAGTAACATAGGTTGTCCATGTGGCCCAAGCGCAAACTCTTCCAACATCACAAGCTATCCCCATATCCCATAATGTGCAAGCCTCCCAAACTATCCCAACAACACCAATAGTCCAAGCTTCACGACCATCACAACCTACCATATCCCATATGAATAACATATCTCATATACCGATTGCTAATACAATTTCCACCATATCTACTAATCCCACCATTACACCATATAATCCCAATGTTAGTCTTATTGATATGAGTGACCCTCCTATTGTTTCTCAAGCCAATCCTAGCTCTAAGGTCACTTATGTTGAGCAACTTACATCCATTCCGTTATATTCCTCCAATCCTTCACACACCATCAATCCATCTTATGCTACCCAAGGCTTGCCTATTATCACCCAACACATGACACATATCAATTCCCATGTTGTCCAAAATACAAACCCAAGTGTCCATCCTTCCTTCACATCTACCAATCCTTCCATCACTTACCATGTCACAAATTCAACTCCAACTTCCCAACCATTAACTAGTGTCAACCCATCTTCCACTTCGCATGTGATGCAAAATCTTGGTGCCCATTCATCACAATATACCCAACCACCGCTTGTGCCTTAAGCACAACAATCCTCAACCACATATGTGTCACATCTGAACCCTTTGACATACATTGTGAGTACTCGACCTCAACAAACGGTCATGGCTTCATATATCCCACAACAGGAACCTCAATATACATCATACCATGTTTCACCCCTTTGCAACAATAGCAATTATCTTCAGCGGATGTTCAACAAATGATCAACCAAGCGGTAGAAAAAGGCAAGAAGACATTTTCGTTACAAAACATATGTGCTTATCCATTTGACAAGTCTCTTCATATGACACCTTTTCCGCCACACTTTGAAATTCCACAATTTGACAAGTACAAAGGAAAAGGAAATCCGGAAGACCATCTTAGAGCATTCTTTGTGGCATATCTTGATGTTGGTTATGATGATACATATCTTTTGAGACTATTTCCTTGAAGCTTAGCAGGACAAGCTCTTGAATGGTTCTCTCATTTGCCTCTGGGAATTAAGTCTTTTTTGGAGTTAGCCAATAAGTTTTGATCACACTTCACTTTTAACATTGACCATGAGGTAAACATGAATGACCTTGTCAACAATAAATAGTGCAACAGTGAAGCTTTTTCTTCATTCACTCTACGATGGCGTAATATGGCTAGCAAATTATCATGGGAAATACCTGAGAAGCAACAAATCAATATCTTTGTTCAAAATCTTTATCCGGAGTTGTCATTCCAACTACAATTACAAAGTGCTAGCACCTTTGATGAACTTGTTTCCAAAGGAACCATCATTGAACGAGCTTTAATTGCTAAAGGAACTATCAAGATCTTTCATGACAACAAAGACTATCCTCAAAACTCCAACGATAAGTCTCTCTTTTAGAACAAAAATAAGAATGTTGTCAATGATGGTGTTGTAGATGCAAAGAACATACAAGCTATGAAAGTTCCCATCAACATCCAAGCTGCTTCTACAACAACACAACCTTTCCAACGAATGCGACAATGCCAAACTTCCAATCCACGTCGACAATTTACACCATTAGCGAAACCTATGGAAGTTGTCTTTCGAAAGCTTCTCCAAGCGGGTGATATTATCTTACCGGATGCACCACCCAATGGTGAACCACTCTTCAAATCTCCTTGGTAAAAATAAAATGAGTATTGCGATTTCCATAGAGTTAAAGGACACAAAACAAATGGTTGTATGTGTTTAAAACATGTCATCCAAGATTGCATTGACCAAGGTTTAATCAAAATTACACCTGCAATAGCTCAACCTGCACAACAATCAACATCAAATTATGATCTAGAAGCTTTCAAGAGTCCACTTCCATCTCATGACAAAACAAGTAACCCTCATGTTGGGAATGCCATTTAGTACAACTATGAATCGTCTACTATTGGCCGCATTGACCATGCTCGCATTTCTACCATTACTATCCAAGGTAAAGCACCTGATTGCGCTATAACCACTTGAAGAGGTCGAGTCACCATTCAAGGAGAACCTGTTCATCCTCCTCAACCATTCTCTAACTACAATATCTTGGATCACCTTGGCAAAACACCCACACATATCCATTCTCGAGTTGCTTCGCATATCTCCTGCTCACAAAGCTATCCTTACAAAGCCTTACAGGAATCTTCAGTGCCCAATGATATTGATATCACACAATTCCAATCTATGGTCACTAGCATTGCAGCCCCTTGTCATTTAACCTTTTCTAACAAAGATCTTCAGCCCTCCATTCATCCTTTACACAATGAAGCCCTCCACATTGAAGTGTTTGTTAAACAATGACGTATCAAACAAATCTTGGTAGATGGTGGAGTTGGTCTTAATATATGTTCTTTGAAATTAATCAAACAATTGGGATATTCTAAGAAGAATGTTGACACCTCCAAGGTTATTACTATTAGAGCATGTGATGATGTTGAGCGAGATACTGAAGGAATTATTTTCTTGCCTATCGAAGTTGGCCGATCACCACAGAAACCCATTGTTAGGTTCTTGATATTGAACTTCCTTATAAAATCATCCTTGGTCATCCATGGATACATGCCCTCAAGGCAGTTCCTTCCACATACCATCAATGCCGTAAATTTCCACACAAAGGTGTTGAGATTACTATCCAAGATGATCCCAATCCATTTGAATTTTGTCATGCCTTTCAACCTAAATATCACAGTCTGAACTGCATTCCTCTCAACACTGAGGCATATCCATCTTTATCCTACATAGATCCATCTGACCTACTCAAGCCCTCATCTAGCAAAACCGCTTCTAATCTCCGTATCAAGTACACTGAACATGGCCCTGGTGAGTACACACTGCAAGAATCTTGTTGTGTTGGCACCCTTCCCTTACCTCCTAAATCCTATGGTAAACCTTCTAATCCAAACCAACTTCAACCCCCGCTATCATCAAAGCTCCACCCACGGTGTTCATTAAAGGCAGATTCCTGGATGATGAAGACATTGATGATATAGACTCTTGGATATTCTTCGATGAAAATGACCAAGTCCAATTGGAAGTAGAGAGATACAATAGTGGGTTCTGCATCATAAAGAACGTGGGCTATAAAGGACATGGTGGATTGGGATCACAGGAACAAGGACCTATTGAACCCATTATTGTGTCTAAGAAGTTTAATAAGCAAGGCCTTGGTTATCAGCTGGAGGTACCGTGACTCAAAGACATTAAGTGTATTTCTGATATTGACACCAAACATTCCTCAGCAGGAGAGACTTCTAATTTGGAGACTATCGATGACTTCCCCCTTCATATTACCCACCTTTTCCAAGAACACTCCATCTTCATGATTTCCGCAGCCTCCTCTAGCCACAATCATTCCTCCATTTCCCTTTCACTCGTATATCCTGACCTCGTCGATTGGGACCAATAGGGGGCATTGATGTTAGATACATTTGAAAATGATGAAGCTATTGCAGAATTCATGGGCTTATGACAAGGTATTCCATTGGGTGATCACAAAGTAGGTTTCATGATGGACCTACCTAAACTAGCATATTTTGGCGGAAGTATCAAATCCTTCAATCGCAAAAGCGAAATAAACAAAATCAAACAAAATAGGTCACTAGGTGAAAATCGAAAGGTGCCTCTTGACCATGAAAAAGTAAAAATAAAGGACGTATCTGAAGGTGAAAACCTCTCCGAGGCACCTGAGGATGGGGGATTTGATCTTCCTGTTGCCACTGATTATCATGAGAAATCAATAGTGCTAGTTGAACAATCACAAGACATGAACTTGGGTACAGAGCAGAATCCAAATATCACTTTTTTGGCAGCATCACTATCAGAGCAAGAAAGAATAAACTTCACAGCATTTTTTATGAAAAGAGCTATAAATTTTGCATGGACTTATGCTGACATGTCAGGTCTAGATCCATCACTTGTGGTACATCATCTAGAAGTATCTCCTAATGCAAAACCTATCAAAAAAAATTTGCGTAAAATGCATCCACAGGTAGCTTTATTGGTCAAGGCAGAGATTTAGAAACTGTTAGAAGAAAAGTTCATAAAGCCTATTGATTATCTAGAATGGGTTTCAAATTTGGTACCTGTAGCAAAACCTGATGGACGAGTTCACTGTTGCACAGACTTTAGAGATCTTAATAAAGCATGTCCTAAGGATGACTTTCCACTACTAAGCATATACAACATTGTAGATCTTACATCCGGATAGGAAATGCTATCTTTGATGGATGGATTTTTAGGGTATAATCAAATCAGAATACCAGAGGAAGATCAAGATAAAACATCATTTATTTGTCCATGGGGCACATACTGCTGAGTTGTAATGCCTTTCGGTCTCAAGAACGTTGGTGCTACTTATCAACGAGCCATGATAGTTATTTTTCATGACCTTTTTCATACCATCATGGAAGACTATGTTGATGACATCTTGGGAAAATCTAAGACAAGAGAAAGACATCTATAGGTATTAGCACAAATCTTTGATCAATTAGAAAAGTATCAAGTCAGACTAAACCCAAAGAAATGTGTATTTGGTGTAACATCTGGAAAACTGTTGGGATACGTTATGTCTCGACGAGGGATAGGAGTGGACCTAGCTAAGGTAAAAGCTATCATGGAAATGCCTCCACTAACAAATCTCAAGCAACTCCGTAGTTTACAATGTAGGTTACAGTCCATCCACAGATTTATCTCACAACTAGCAGATAAATGTCATTCTTTTCAGCATCTTCTTCATAAGGGTGAACCTTTTAAGTGGGATGAAAAGTGTCAATAGGCTTTTGATAAAATAAAGGAATATCTGGTAACACCTCCTATGTTAGTACCTCCTGTGCTTGACCGCCCATTATTGCTCTACATATCATCAACAATAGTAGCATTGGGTGCCCTTCTAGCTCAACATGATGATTCAAGAAAAGAACAAGCCATCTACTACATCAACAGAACTCTTGTGGGATATGAACTCAATTATTCATCTATGGAAAAAGCATCTTTAGCATTATTGTTTGCTTCCCAAAAGTTGTGACATTATATGTTGAACCAAACAACCAAGCTCATATCTAATGTTGATCCACTCAAATATCTTCTTTCTAAAGAAATTCTCATGGGAAGATTAGCAAAATGGGTCATGATCTTAAGTGAATTTGACATACAATATGTGCATCAAAAATCCATCAAAGGACAAGTCATCGCTGATCAATTAGTTGCAACACCCATCACAGATATTCACCCAATGTATCTAGAATTCTCTGATGAAGGACTATTCAATTTAACTTCTCCAACACGGTGGCAACTATATTTTGATGGATCATACACACAACACGGATCAGGAGCAGGCATCTTGTTTGTTACCCCTCAAGGAGATTGTATACCTAAATCATATAGAATTGCATTTCCATGTACCAATAACATAGCAGAGTATGAAGCTTTAATCACAGGATTGTGCATGGTAGTACAATGGGCTATCAAACAGTTACAAGTCTTTAGTGATTCTCAGCTGGTTGTCAAACAGGTCTTAGATGAATATCAAACAAAAGATGAGAAGCTTCTTCCATACAAGCTAATGGTTGATGATTTTAAAAAGTATTTTGACAATATCACTTTTGAACAAATCCCAAGACTACAGAATAGAGTAGCAAATGCCATGGCTATGATTGGGTCTCTCCTAGACATGCCTTCTAATACACATAAATGTGAGTTTTTGGTCGAACAACTTTTGATTCCAGCATTTGAAGTTCCATAGTATGAGCTTATATGTGACATTGTTGGTCCCAATTCACCGTGGTATGAGGATTTATATGAGTATCTCCGTAACCAAACCTTTCCACTTCAACTATCTAACAACCAACACAAGACCTTTATCCACTGAGCCTCTCATTACACTATTTTGGGAGACACCCTTTATTGTTGGAGTCTTGATGGTATCCTTCTTAGGTGTCTTGATTCTAAGGAAGCAAAAGTGGCCTTACATGATGTACATGAAGGTGTCTGTGGCTTGCATTCTGCTGGCCCTGGCCTTGTTAAGCAACTTCTATGAGCAGGATACTATTGGCCAACCATGGAAAAAGATGCACAACAATTTGCAAGGAGATGTCTATAATGTCATAAACATGGAGAATTAATACATGCACCAGCTCATGAGCTTTAGCCTATCATTACTCCATGGCCTTTTTCGCAGTGGGGACTTGATCTCATAGGTAAAATCCATCCTACTTCATCAAATGGTCATAAGTTCAATCACCGCCACTGAATATTTCACAAAGTGGATGGAAGCCATACCAATGATGTATATCACAGGCAAGCAAATATCTAAGTTTATTCTACACTATATCATTTGCCGTTATGGAGTTCCTCAAGCTATTGTCACAGATAATGGTCGTCCCTTCAAGAATCAAGAGGTTAGAGATCTTTGCAACAAGTTCCATATCCAACATAGATTCTCTACCCCATACTATCCTCAGAGCAATGGCCAAGCTGAAGCTTCTAATAAAACAATTATCAAAATCCTCAAAAAGATGGTCAATGAAGCTGGTCGAGATTGGCATCTACAACTCCATCCTACATTATGGGTATATAGAACAAGTATCAAAACTTCCACTGGAGCCACACCTTATACTCTTGTCTATGACACTGAAGCTATTTTACCTATTAAGGTTGAGATCCCCTCACTGCGAGTATCCTTACAACATACCATCTCAGAGGAAGAATATTGAGTATCTAGACTCCATGATCTTGAGCTTCTAGATGAATGGCATCTTACAACACTCAACCATCTCCAAGTCTATCAAAACCATCTACGCCATAGCTACAACAAAAAAATTAGAGAACATCGATTTCAAGTTGGAGATCTTGTCCTTTAAGAAAATCAAAAGAATCAACAACACCGGAAGAAACAGGGCAAGTTTGAACCAAATTGGCATGGTCCTTTCATCATCACAACAGTTTATGGATTAGGTGCATACACTCTCTCAACACCTGAAGGCATTCCCTTGGATGAACCAGTCAACAACATTCATCTCAAGAAGTTTTATCCTTGAATCTCAGCTATCCAAAAAATAAAAAATAAAAAAAATCCATCCAACAGTGAAAACCACTTTGTGGCACTTTGGATAACAAAAAAATAATAGTCTAAGATAAATAATCCATCCTCTAGTGAAAACCTAGTAAACAGGCACCTTGGATAAGTACCATAGTGAAAACTTGGCAAACAGGCGCTATGTGTAGTGACCAGCTCCCATCGTCTGCTTAGTTTTGTTTGATCATCACTTTTCCTACCATATTTTCACCATCCTATCCCACATAGTCCATATCGTAATCCACATGTCATTGCAATAAATAGCTTTTCCATCTTCGCCTCTATCAATGCTAGCTATCATACTTGCGACATTGTTGCGATAACTATCTCTTTTGGCACCTTAGCATCTTGACCACACGCCATCCTTATCGTTGCTTCTTCATAATAAACCTCATCCCACACTGGGGGCATTTGTTGAGTCTTATTTGGAAGTGGATACTATTATCTCTAGCTCATAACACATCAAAAAACTTTAGCTCACAACACAACAAACTTTCAACTTCAACCATAGCGTTCATCCAACAACAAACATGGCAAAACATTTTGCAACCAGGCTTCATATCTTTGCAATCAATTTGTGCTCATCAGACATCCGATAATCGCAAGACATCACCAATGGAAACATTCAAGCAATCACGTCAGTCTTTCAACATCATCTGTCTAGAATAATAAGCAAGAACTACATCTCAGCTCTATCGTTAAAGCCTTGATCTTGTGGATATAGGGTATGTAGGCAATCTGAGATGCGAAGGAAGCACTCTGATTCAAGCTAAGACGATAACCCCTTCTTTTCATTGTCCATCTTTCATCTTTCTTCTAATCATCCCCAGTCTTTCATCTCACATTCTTCTATCTTTCATCACACACATCATCAATAACACCCAGAACTACATATTCATCATGTCTCATCTTCATCGTAAATGTGCTTTGATCCCATGGATATAGGGTATGTAGGCAGTCTGGAATATGAAGGAAGTTCCAGTACTCAAGCACAGATGATCCACCTCATCTTCTTCATCTTCTCTCATCTTCCATCTTCTACTCTTTGATTCGCTCTAGTAGGAAGCAAACTACGTGTATAATGAAAGCTCAAGCACTTTAACCAATCAAGAATGAGCCAGAAGCTATTTGTCTGCATGCCTTAAGCCAACATTTGCTATAGCAGTTTATCAACATCTTTAGCCTTCAACAGGATGTAGCTTTCCTCCCAACAAGGCGCCAGCTTAAATCCATCTCAGAGCACCTAAATTTGGCAAGAGAACGTGATGATAGTATCTTTTGTTTTATCTTTTGATTTATCTTTTGTCCCTTTTCTATGCCTAATCAAGATTGCCTTGATCTATCTATATCTTGGTACGTTGCGATGAAGTAAGGAATGGGGCATGGTCATATTGCTTTCATATGCCATGTTTGTGGGATGATATTATTCTCTTCCTAAGCATATTGGTATCTTGTATGTGTTGGGATTAGCATCTTACATATCAATATCTCTAGCATCTGAGAAGCTAAACAATCTCTTATGCATTTGAGACTATTCTATGTTAAGACTAGCTCCATACATATAACTAGCAAGCTATCACTATGTGTAGTGGAGATAAGCTCAAACCATTGCTTGTAGCGTCAAAGTCCATCTTGAAACACTAGCTGTTATTCATATCTTGTGCATGTTGGCTCAACATCTTGACCTCATGTTCAGACAAGATTGTAGCATGCTAGTTCCACATTGGATATCACGACACCTTGGTCTTCTATACCCTGGTGCATAACATCCACATGCTATATCAAACATAAGGATTGAATTTCTTTTCATTTTCAGCAATTACTTAAAAAGCTACCCATCATCTCATTTATTCATCCTATTATTCACCTATGTAGTCCTCAACCAAGATCAATCATTTCCATCATCTTTCATCCACATTTAGTATCCTGCAAAACAAGTGTGTTTGACATACCTAAGTCCATCCATATCATACCCATTTACATATTTGCATTATCATACATTTCCATCCATATCATTTGCATAAACATCCATACATAATCCATGAAAATACAAATACAACATGCGTAACCATCATAATACCAACAATGCATCCATTACATCATCATATAGATCATGAATACTCCATCATATATATATACATGTGTGTCAATATACAAGTGTCTACATATACAAGCTGAGCCATAAGGAATGTATGTACAATCAGCTCTAGGCCTCATCATGATACAACATAAAACAAGGTAGCCCTAGTGACTACTGGTAGCTCCCTCGCCCTGACCACCACAACTAGGTCCTGTACTTGTCCCCCTATCTCTCAGTGGCCCCATCACTAAGGCTACTGATCGAGATCCACCTGACCTCTGTGAACTTGAAGCCCCTGACCTGCTCTTGAAGCTAGGCTACCTCTACTCTGCTAGCACAACCTGATAGTATAAGCCTCTATAGTACTCTGCCTCACCCTATACTCTCCACAGCTCTGTCTATACTTGTGTCAACTGTGTGGCCAAATACATCGTCGCCCCATCAGTACCCAATGTAGTCACTGCTCTATCCTACTCACTAGTCATCCCCTGTAGCTACAGTATAGTCATATCCCTCTCTGCCTGCAGACCATCTCTCTTGGTTCTCATTGCCTGCACCTACTGTACAACCGTATCTTGCTCTACCCTCATCATCTGCTCACTCTGTCTCGCTACATCTCTCTCCCCTGTCACCCTAGCTAGTGCACCATCATCCTATCCATCCCCAGTCTATACTCTCAACTGTAACTATGCCTATTATGTCTAAGCTTGAGCCCTAGCATGCCGCAAGATAATCATTGCCTGGTGTCTATCTATCTCCACCCTCCTCAATCTCATCTGTACCCGTTGCCTCCATCTCCTCTCCTCTCTGATCCTCCACCGTAGCTGCTGAATCCCAACATCATCACCCACCAATATCTATCCCTAAGGCTGTGAAAGTATCTGAGGCTGTCTTGGCATATGTCCTTGTACCTGTATCCCTAGCGCTGCTAGTATAATAGCCTATGCTAGTTTAGCCCGTCATCGCCTCCTCCTGACAGGTCTCTCCATCCCTATCTCCCCTATCTCACCAACCCACGTCAACCATGTCAGTCTAGCTATCACCCAATATGCATCATAGTTTGGTAGCATCCCTGGATCTGCAGGACCCTATCCCCACTTCCATACAACTGGCTATAGCCCATCTCTCTCCACCAAAGCCATGTCAACCACAACCTCTGGCCCCTAATAAAAAACCTCCTGTCTAGTCCTCCTAAAAATGGCATCACCAACTGGTACTGCCTGTGGTAACCCGAACTGTCTCAAAACCCTCTCTGGAAAATAATGCTCTATAATGTATATGCTGTGTCCAAAAATATATCTCACCTACCTAGCATAGACAAGCTCATCATCCTTCTCATCCCATCTCTCACATCCTAGCCATGGCCTCCATACAAATCTATCTACCTCATCTAACCTCCTCCACCAGTATACCAGTCCTCTGCGCTGCCGGTATGTCAAAGCTCCTCTATACATCCTAGCATAAGGCTCTCCTGCTGCTCTAGCCACCCATCCCTCTGGTCTCGTCACTGGAATATGCTCATATGCCCACACATACAAAACTGTAACTCCTGCAGACATACTCGCTCTGAACATATATGTACAATCATGCAGGAAATGATAGAGCTATCCAAGTACACACTCCACCCATGCATATCTTGTACCATAGGAGAACATCCCCTCCATCACTGTCCCCCATCCTACCGGAAAGCCTCTTGCTCGTCTATCTCCCACTAGCCATATGATAATTGTCACTACCACTTGCTATAGTTTGTCACATAGCTCCTCCATCTTCACCATAGGAATCTCTGAGCCCTCTACTCCAATGTCTGGTGTCCCAAACAATCTCCTGAACATAGCTGGACCCATATCAGGATCATAATCTACTTAGTCCCCATCTATAGGAATCCGTAGAATTTGAAACACATCCTCTAGTGTGATCGTAGCCTCTCCTGTCAGCAACAAGAAAGAACTATGATTGCTCATCCATTGTTCCACCATTGCTGTCATTAGTCCTCGATGTGCCTACACCAGCTCTAATCTTGACACATGCTCTAACTCAAGGATCTCTAACACTAGCCACTCCTCTGCATCCAACAATCTCACTAACCGCAAATCTCTAGGATGTGGCTCCCATGATAACAAAGGCGGTAGTATATCCTGCATCATTTCATTCATCATGTCAGTCCCTTGCGCTACTTAAATACTATCAAAATTTGATCATTTATTGCCCTCCTAGCTTCTATCTAACATAAGCGGTTCATTTTTCCATATGCACCCATCTGTTGATCAAAAGCGACCTCCTTTACCCTCTACTCTTATCTCTTGCTCATATGCGACTTTTTCTGCCTATGCAATCACTGCTGGACTACATGCAAGCTGAACCTCTACATGCGTCTATCTTTTGCCTATAAGCACGCTATATCCCCTAAGCGAGCATTTTTTCTTTCTAAGCGAGCTGCATTTCCCTATGCACGTATTGTTTTCCCATAAGTAACTTGTTTATATCTATATGCGCATTTTGCTTATACCTTTGCCTAGCAAACTAAAAGTGACCTAGTTTTTCTATATGCGACCAAGCCGCACCTAGAAGTGACCTTAACTACTGTAAGTGACCTATTTTCCTACACAAGCAATTTGAATTGCTTATCCTAAGACCTAGTAACTTATGGTGATGTGTGTGCATTTATGACACTTCTAGCCTATCAAAATCACGCTTTTAGCAAAATTTTTGATACATACCAGTACATTTGATCCCTCTAGTCACCCATGTGTCCTCACTCACTTAGCACGATGATCTCTGCATGGAATCACCATCCTGATAGCTCTCCAACTCTAAGGAGCTCTAGATCTCTATAACTTTCTGAGCACAAATGAGCCTATTTACCTTTGCAGGACCTATTTATAGCCCTATCCAAACCCTAATTCTTCTATGCCAAAGCCTATTTTCATCTGCATCCTCCCATTTGTTCCCTCCCAACCCCTATTTTCTTTGTGTCAACCTTGCATCCTAGCTTTTCTTATATTGCGAGCCAACCTAGCCCTTCTTAGTTAGCCTGGTTTACCTCTCGAGGGGGCATCACCTATCAGTTACACTGGGGCATAACCTTGTTTATCAAGTGAAATATCATATCTTCTTTGACACAATGCTCTAACGAACATTGTATCAAAGAGGGGCAAAATGTAGACACCCAAAATTGACTCATTATCATTAGCATTCAAACATCGCATTACACATCATCCACATTTGTCTAACACACTTGTACAAATATCCCTAAGACATCTATTTCTTCTATTGATTAAATAAATTTATATTTATTTAATTAATTCATTAGCTATTTCTTCTAAGCTATAATTAAACAATCTTTAATTATTTAATTATCTTCTTTCTATCTATTTTTAATTAAATAAATCTTATTTATTTAATTAAAAATTCCTTTCATAAACCCACTTTCCAATTAATTAAATAAATTTTATTTATTTAATTAATTTATCTTATCATTTATCTCATGAGCCAACATGTGTGTCTCTTTCATTTAAAAAGATAAGTGGTACTACATCCTTTTATTTAATATCTTTCACATGTAGTACTTTTTTATGTACACAAGCACACATGAGCCCTATTTTCTTTCCACTTGTCATCTTCACATTCACCTATGTCTATCCTTTAATCTTATCCATTCACATAGCCACCAAATCTCCACCGTTGATTGATTTTGGTTGAGTTCTATATAAACACCCTCTCATTCCATACTACATCTATCCAGCATTCGTATAGCGTCTACATTATCATCTTAAACATATTGAGCATTTGAGTATCCATAGCATCCATTGAGGTTAGTATCATTATCATCCATCCATCATGGCAACTTTTATCTTCATAATTGTTCATTGTTGAAGGAGCAATCCACATCATAAACAAGGAATCATACAATCTAGGTGATAGTGTGCTTGAATTGTATTACATTTGATCTCATTTAGATTAGATTCTTTGATGATGGTAGGGTTAGGTTTTCATGGCTATGCTTAATCTTATTAACCTAATTTTTTACCTATCACACCATCCTTGTCTTTCAGCAAGGCTCACTACTTGCTCATGTTCATTGATGACTATTCTAGATACACTTGGGTCTACTTTCTTCGATAGAAGGGAGAAGCTTCTAATAGATTTTAAGAGTTCAAAGCTCTCATCGAGAAGCAACCTAGGAAGGTTGTCAAGACTCTCCACAGTGACAATGGCAGAGAATAGTGAACCACTGCTTTGGACAATTTTTCACTCTTGAAGGGATAGATCTTCAGCATATTGTTGCCTACACACCCTAGTAGAATGGTGTGGCCAAGAGAAAAGCAAGCCTTTGAAAGAGATGTCTAGCTGTATGATCCATGCTTGCTCCCTTGCACCTCAGTATTGGGCAGAAGCTATCAACTATGCTGCTCACATCAAAAATAGGGTTCCTCATAAGGCATTAAAGGGTATCACTCCCTTTGAATCTTGGCATGGTAGGAAACCTATTGTGCGACACTTTAGAGTTTTTGTCTCCTCAACATGGGCTCACATTCCTTTAGAGAAGCGCAAGGCCCTAGAACCTCAGAGTCATCCTGCATCTTTGTTGGTTACCCTGATGGTGTCAAAGGATATCATCTTTTGGATCTTGAGACACATGAGCTCTTCATTAAGTCTAGTGTGCAATTTAAGGAAAGCTCTCCTAGCTCATCCTCTCCTCTTCCTTCCTCTATAATGGATACAAATGATAGTGACTCAAACAATTTTTCTCTAGCTACCTCTACTCACATATTTGATCATGAGGATTCTCCACCACCATCCCCACACATACCTCGCTGGGCTTGTCAGACACTTGAGTTTGCAAGAACTCTTATTGGGGATCCTTTAGATGCTCATAGGACTCAGTCACAACACTAGGATATTCTGCATTTATTCATTGCCACAACTTCAGATTCATAATCTTTTCATGAAGCATCTGGTATTGCTAAGTGGGATTCAACAATGGAGGAAGAGTACAACTCTTTAATTTGGAACAACACTTGGGATCTTGTTCCACTTCCTAAGGGAATAAAATTGGTTTGGTGTAAGTGATCTACAAAACCAAATTTGCAGCGGATGGTTTAGTTGATAAGTTCGAAGCATAGCTTGTGGCTAAAGGTTTCTCTCAGGTTTTTGGTATTGACTACATTGCAACCTTTGCCCCCGTCACTAAAATGACCTCCATTTGCCCACTACTTGCTATTGTTGCAGCTCATGGTTGGGTTGTCCATTAGATGGATGTGAAGAACACATTTCTTCACAGGGATCTATAGGAGGAGATTTACATGGAGTAGCCACAGGGATTTGTTCAGGATTCTTCATTGGTTTGTAGATTACATAAGTCTCTCTATGGCCTCAAATGGCCCCTCGGCCTTGGTATGCCAAGATGGATTCCTTTCTTCTCCTAGTTGGGTTTTCTAGATGCCATTTAGATCCAAATGTCTACGTCTTGAGATAGGAGGATGATCTTCTTTTTCTGGCTCTATATGTTGATGACTTGATTGTCACTGGGAGTACTTCATCCATCATTGCTGATGTCCAGTCTGCCTTACACGACAAGTTTTCCATGACTAACTTGGGTCTCTTGCACTATTTTCTTGGGATTGAGATCACTCAAAACTCTTCTGAGATCTCTCTTACACAACCCAAGTATGGTTTTGATCTTTTGGTTCATTTTCACATGACTGATTGTAAGCCTACACTGACTCCCTTTCTATCTAGAGTTAGTCTTGAGGTGAAGTGTTACACACCACTAGTTGATGCGACTTTGTATCATCATATTATAGGTAGCCTCATCTACCTGACTCATACTTGCTCTGACATTTCCTTTGCAGTTGGCATTTGTTTGCACTTCATGCAGGAGCCACAGGAGCTTCATTGGAAAGATCCCAAATGCATTTTACACTACATTCATGGCACTTATAGATACATGATTCACTATGTAGTAGGCACAAGTTTAGATTTGACTGGATATACAGATCCTGATTGGGTTGGTGATCTTGATGATCACAAGTCCACTTCTAGCTATAGTTTTCACCTTGGTTCCAATCCCATTAGTTGGCAGAGCAAGAAGTAACATGTTATTGCTCATTTTTTGACTGAGGTTGAGTATCACGGGGCTATTAAATCTGCCACTGAGGCTATTTAGCTTTAGAACATCCTCACTGAACTTGACATCACTTTTTAGAAGCCATCAGTCATCTACTGTGACAACTAGAGCACCATCCAAATCTCGAAGAACCTAGTTCATCATTAGCAGACCAAGCACATTGAGATCCACATGCATTTTCTCAGGGAGATGATTTAGGAGCAAATCATCAATTTGTAGTACTGTCCTACAACAAAGCAAGTTGCAGATATTTTCACCAAACCCTTCACTGAGAGCAAGTATAGTCATCTTTGGTCTCTCTTGGGGGTGCAAAACATCTCTTCTGGGGGGGTCAGTTAGCCCTTCTTTCTTCATTCTCTCTTTTGGGGAGGAGTTTTCCCAATGGGTTTTCTCCTTTTCTTCGTTTGTGAGTGATTTTTGTACATGGGTAACTCATCAGGCCTAGTTACCGGGACCCATCTTTGAGTCTTTGTTTACATTCCCACCTAAGTTGCACTTATGTGGGAGTGTTAGTGTGAATAGGGTATATTTGCTAACTAGTTCATTTCCTAGCTAGTTCTCCACTTAGTTCTCTTCACACTAGGTTAAGTTTACTTGGGGGCTTTTTACATTTATCCCACATTGGTAGTGTTTTTAGTCTCTTTGTAACAACACATTCCATAAAACTCATTGATTAACATAAATATTCATCTTAATCAAGAAACATATATCAACATGATTATCCAAATCAAAGTTTAACAAGAATGATTCATTATCATTTCAACAATTAAGCATGTTATTCTAAATAGAATATAACAAAGCTTCAATTACAATATTCAATAACATATCCTTAGTGAATAACTTTCACTATTCATCTACATGTTAATGCTCAAGGCATCAAATATAAAATTATACATAATAATTGATCATCAAGTCATAAAATGAAAAGCACTGCATCTAGAACTTTTGACATTTGTCTTCATGATCCTTGGCTTGTCTCATGCTTGGGAAGGAGAGCATCATCCTAGTGCTTTTCCACCAACCATAGACCGATGGTCCCCCGCACAACTTCCTACCTGGAAGTGGCCCTAACCTTCATGGAAGGGATAGATATTAGGAACTGTTAGGTTAACTATCTGAGTATCTAGTGTTGTGTCCTTCATAATGCCTCTTGGTCACACAACTATAGATCCACTCTATGTATGACACTACTGGAGATATTATGCCATCTAGAGCACTATGGATGAACAATGCATGCAAAGATGGATGCATTACTTTGGCCAAATATTTACATACATATATGCTTCACAATGAACGTAGTCATATGTCCACCACCCTTACTTGAATTATAAGCTATCTCATCCTATAGTAAGTTTTATTTGACCTCTCTCTCTAGGTCTAGTTTAAGTGGGTTCAATTCAATTCATAGTCCATACGAGGACAATTGACTCCCATCTTAGGATTGTAGCGACTTAATGGGTTACTTTAGTAACAAGGGACTTGTAACTCCTCATCACTTTGTCCCACTTTCTAATCATATTAAAAGTCAAACCAAATTCACCAACCTAGGTCTCCCATGGTTCACAATTTCAATATGAACTATCATATAGGTTAAAATCACAATCATGGTACCATAGGCATATCTTGCCTTCTAATTAGAATAGTTTCATAACTAAATGATAACTCAAATTACCCATACATGTTTTTAATGATAAACATTCTCCCCATAGAGTTCACTCATAAATAAAGAAAAGGGTTTAAATTCTCGTAATAATATCCATATAAAACTTAAGCTGTTCATGTTTCCCATTCTTCCAGGTTATCAATAGTAAGAAAAGATTCCTCATGAATGATTTGGCTAGCAAGCAAAGCTACCATAGAATAAAACAATGATCTTTTGTTTAACACACCTCCTCCTTTATTGAGGGGTAGAAAGGTACTACATTGTTTATTTCAATAACCCTTTAAATAATAGTCGGGTTCCATGTAAGGTGACTCAAGATTTTGGTTGAGTGCTATAAGCACAAATTAAAGTTAAAGTCTTTTTGACCATCACCACAGTTTGTGGTTGCTGCCTTGGCTAGATGTAGGCCAAACCATTGAGTATATACTTAATACAATAATTCTACACTTCTCATGCCATGGGCACTTTTGGCTCGACTCATTATACGAGTCTTGGCACTATTATTATCAAAAGCCACGTCGATAACTGACATGTAAATGTTACAATGGATATATGCTTGGCCTTAACGGCCTCGAGCTATAGTTACAATAAAGGCTATAATGGATTAGAACTTAGCCTTAGCAGCCTCGAGCTATATGTATAAAGAAAGTTCAAGGGTTTAAGGCTTGACCTTATTGGCCTCGAGCCATTGTATAAAGAATGTTTCAGTGGTTAAAGGATCGACCTTTTTGATCTCGAGCCACTGTAATAACAATGAAAGCATAAAGCTAACAATACAGTAAACATGCTATAAAGTAGTCAACACAGTCAACACTTACAATACCAGAAAGCAAACAATGAAAGGCTATGTTCTTACAAAATTTCATTCTACTTGAATGAAGTCATTCAATGCTATCTTACCCAATTTTGTTGACTGTTCTTTCTTTCTCTGTTCCTCTTCCCGAGTGTAGAGAGCACCTCTTAATAATGATTCCCTTCGAATAATGATAGCTAGTGATAACCATAAACTTGTTATCGTTCCCCTTTTTGGGCATGCCGAGCATGTTGGGAATTACCACCCTCGCCATAACACGGTGGGTAGTTTTCCCACTTGGCCAACCTGTCAGTTTCATAGGGACCCATCGTCCCAATACTTCCTATCGGCAAGCCTTTGGTGAGCACGAAGCTCCCATTGGTTCAAATAATCACATTATCACTCCACTACTGTGGGTGATGTCAGCTATAACAAATAAATAAACATAATAGTATAGAAAAAAATTTGATATTAGATTTATATAATCATAGTATAATATTATTTCACACATCTTCTTGATGTATGTAATTACTTATATCAATCAAGATTTCATCTTTCGACATCACCACCTTCATGGTGGCAGGGTCAACATGTAATTTAGGGGTTGAGCACTGTTCCCCTTCTTCGTTAAACCCAAAACATATCAGACCAAGAATAATGGATTCATAATCTTAATTCAGGGATAAATAGAGTAAATAAGAAGAAGATACTCTGCCACATGGTAAGGCTAACTCTTGACTCATATTGACATTCTAAGAATGTCGTTAGTTTGAGTCGATGCAACATTGTTGAAATAACTCAATCGACAAGATGACACAAAAGGAAAATCAATTGGCAAAGAAAAAGTGTAACTTATGCCAACTCACACAGGTTCATAAGGAGAAAAAGTCTGACACTTAGATGGCAATTGACCCCATTTCCTATCATCTATCTCTTCCTCCTAGATGATACTCTCCTTCCATGTTTGAAGGATGATTACTTTCCTGATCCAACTCACAACTAGAAAATCATGATTAGTGTATCATCATATGATCGATAAATCATAATAATTAAATAATCATTTCAATCTAGAAATCTCATATTTAACTAACATTAGTTATAAATAATGATTAATTTGACATTTTCCACAAACATCTAATCATCCAACTCTAAACTAATCCTCCTGATTACCATGCAAAAGTAAGATTAAGCTAATCACAAGTTGGGGATGTAACACTCTTGGGTAGTAAATCATATATAAAATCACCCATTGTTCTCATATGAGCATCTCTTATTCATTGTATGCTTTTCATTCTATTGAGTTGAATACAATTTATTTGACACATATTTGATTTATGTATTTGCTTTCCTTCATTCATTTGCATTCCTTGGTGGATTTTTAACCAAATCTTACACTTATTGATGAGAAAGAAAGAATAAGAGGAAATCGACAGGAGTAAAAAGGCAATCGACAGGGTAATTCTTGAATTGGCCCCCACTCTCATAATTAACCAATGCAAGGGTTTGGGCGAGTATGGGCTCAGTCGACAAAAATTGTAGAAGTTGAATCGATAGAGTTTACACCATACAACTTGAAGTCAACATGGACAGGCATCCATACGGTGCAGAGGGAGAGTCTTCAATGAAAGATTCTGTACTATTAAGGGTGCTAAGGAAATTGACATGTTTTAATCAACAATCACTCTTCATCCCTAGAAATCAATAGGCAAGATATTTGGTGACTCAGGAATGAGCTTGTTGTACAAGTAAGGCTATAAATTGACCTCCACCCTCAATCGACCATAATAGATCAAGAAATTCTAGTTGACTCCCTTAGTACAATCGACATGAGCAGATGAAGATTCTTCAGTTGGCACACTTGCATTTTTTGTTCTTCTCGTACGATTAGCATCTAAAGAGCCATATGATTGCATTCAAAAAAATGATGTGCCCCATGAAGGTCCACATGGTTTTGAAGGTCTTAAGTTGGGCTTGGTGGTGGGGGCTCCACCCCTTGATCCTTGGACCCCATGAAGATGTTGCCTCCACCCTTCTAGGGGCGTTGCCCCTAGGCCCCCACCAAATTCATTATTGAGGTTGAGGATTCAAATGATTCAGCTCTTCTAGGCAAAAACAAAGAATCATTTTGGTTGGTTGGTCTTCATCATTCTCCATCTACTGGCAAGTGTTCAGAATGTGTTGGTTCTAATTTTACTTAGCTCATACTTCCAGGTTTTCCTCTAGGATCTTCAACATTGTTGTTAGTTTGGTAGAGCTTACCTCAAGTCACTTGATTCTTCATGGTTTTTTGTCTTCTAGAAGACATGACTAAATTTTGGGGGGAGATGATGTAAGTGTGATATTATGCTAATTGTAATTAGTTATGTTTTGGTTGTGGTTGGTGAGGTTGTTACCTCCTGACAGTTGTAGTCAGTGGTGATAGTTAGCCACCGAGACAACCATTGGATTCCTTTATATTCTTGTCATATCATTGTAATGGGGGGTTCAATTTTGATGTGATTGTATATGGGAGTTTTGAAATAATACAAATGTGAGTTCTATTGTGCAATTGTAATGAGCATATTGTTATGATGTTATTTGATTTATAGTTCATATATATTATGTTTACTCTGTATGATCTATTTATACTTAATAGGTAGTAAACATTAAGCTGATCACCTCCATTAGCTATTTGATTTGACCTCTGATCTGCTCTCTTTGATCACATAGCTACTAGAGTTGTGTGTGAGTGGCTTCTTTTTATGCCCTTGCTGACCCATCCATATCCTTAATGGGATCATATGTCCCTGCCACTTGTGAGATTTGTGTTTCCATTTGATCTATCTAATATTTTATGTTATTTTCTATAGTGGGCCACTTTAGATAGAATTGATATATAATGTTTGCTTCACTAATTGTTTGTTGTAGGGTTTGGATGTTACTTTCTAGTTAAGTGTGTGCTGCAAAACATTTCTTCCACACATCATCCATTCCGTTCTTTATTATTTATGTTGTAACTTGATTTTTTATTTTGGTGTCTTGATATTGCATTTCCATTTGTATCCCATCCACTAACTATTTCAATTGTGTGGTAGTGGTAATGTTGTGTCTCTTTGTATGTATGGTAGCTTGCTCTATATAGCAACTATTACATTCTCTAATGGCTTGGTGCTATCTACATGTTGCTTTAAGATTTCCTCTCTTGCTATAGCATGGAATATACCCCCCAATCAGAATTTTTGAATTGGGGATATGCTTCTTAAATTAATTTGAGACCCCAATAGTGGTATGTGTAATAGTTGGGGTGTTGGCGTAGGTTGTATTTATTTTTTTTGCGCTAGGAAATAATTTATTGACTATATGGGTGATGTAGCTGAAGATGAAGCTCTCTATGGAGATGATGGCTGTTGGGATCCTTGGCCCTACTCACTCTCCTGGCTTTTCTCAGGACTACTTACGGAGGGTATTTCTTGTTCTTTTTAAAATTTCTCCTCCCTTATGGTATCATATACTTTTTTAGTTTCTACCTTAGTCTCCTTTTATATTTTGGCTTTCTCTTCCTTAGTCATCCCCATGAGAGTATCTATTCTCTATTTTGTACTTAGCTCTTTATCCTACATCTATGCCATTTTCTCCTTTTTCTCTGTAGGTAGAGCTGGATCTATTTTTTCTATGGCTTGTGTTCTTGCTTCCTCTTCTAGTTCTATAGCCTTTTTTCTTTTCTTCTCAAGTGCATTGGCCAACTCCTCTAGAAAATCATCAATAATTTATTCTAAGGTCTTATCAGACCTTTGGGTATGTCTTATCAATGTTCTAAATATGACTTCCTTATTTTCCTGACGCACCTAATTGTACATATTTATAGTTTCTATGAGGACCCTTTTGTTGGTGATTGCTTCAGTAAGAATGTTAACATCCATTACTGTCTCCTCCTCTGAATATTTTTCTTTCTCCTTGATGGACTTCTATTTCCAACTTAGGCTGGTCATTGTCTTCTTGTTGTGTTTTATAACAACTCTTCTTGGTGTTTATATTCTCTTTATCCATCACTCTATTAATCTTCATACCCATTTTGTCTTTGGTGGTGGAGTTTGCCGGTATATTTCTGTTTCATCCTCCTTAGTGGGTTTAAATATTATATGTTTATTCTATGGAGTGCATTATGAATATGTTCATTTGGACTATAGAAAGAAAATGTATGTATGGAGTCTGCTTATAGCTCATTCCAGTCTTTTGTTTCCATTCTCCATTCTTGGTTTATATACCATGTCTGTACGGCTGATGTTAATGTCTAGTAGAACATTTGTGTATAAAGTCTTGTATCATATTCATTTCTACCCTTCTAGATCACTATAAACATGTCTAAATCTCCTTGTGGTGGGATTTGTCCATTATATTTAGGGATTCTTGTGTGTTCCCCTTCCTTTGGTAGACACCTTGTCTTTATCAAAATTTTTAATACCGGCCAACTCTAAATGGTTTCGTTATGTGTGTGCCACCCACTTACATCATTACATACTAATGTATGCTTCAAAGATTCTATTCTTAGGTATTCTCTCTCAAAAGTTCTTTCCATTTTGTCAAGTAGGTGTTTAGGTCCCCTATCTCTGAATACCTAGTGAGTTTTATATGTGAGATACCCCATGTAATGTAATTAATTTGACGTAAGTTTTGGAATGTAGCTTCTTGGTGGGATTCTAAGTTGATGCATATATTTTGCGGTGGAATTCCATTGGGTGCAGTGGCATGTGGTAGATTTTACTCTATTATTTTCACCATAAATACTCTCTGAAATCCTATAACTTTCTGGGTTTTCACTTTTGGTTCATCTTGCAACCATGCATTCGGTACTTCATCACTATCCACACTATAATTATCACTCTCAAACTCTATTTCCCTTTTTGAGTTAGGTGTTGGAAGCCCAAAAGAGCTACAACCCAAAACTCTAAAACATTCCTAAATCACCTAGGCCATGGATTGTTGTTAGGGTGATAAGAAGAGGTTTATCAACAAGTTGAGGGGGATTTTGGCCAACTAACAAGAGTGGGTAGGCTCCTCTACACTTCGAGCTTAGCTTAGAATCTAGAGGGATATTCCAAAGGGGCATACCTACATAGTTATTAAGTTCAAACTAGATGAACAACTAAAAATAAATGAACAACCAAACCCAACTCATCATCTTGACTCCAAAAGATGTCACTAAGTCAAGAATGACTAGCTGTCACAAAACACCTATATAACTGATTCAACTGTGCTAATGTACATGCACAAGAAAGATGGTTTTTTCACCTAAACCATAGGTGAATGATTTGTTTGATTTTAAAGAGTGACTGGTCCCTCTCCAATATGGATC
Source organism: Cunninghamia lanceolata (assembly GCA_027924645.1). Taxonomy (NCBI): domain Eukaryota; kingdom Viridiplantae; phylum Streptophyta; class Pinopsida; order Cupressales; family Cupressaceae; genus Cunninghamia; species Cunninghamia lanceolata. The sequence continues at coordinate 4,034,661 of BSBN01001253.1, read as the reverse complement.
GATGCCTATTCCAATGGGCAACAGAGTCATAGAATGCAAGGAGGATAGAAATACACAACATAGGATCAACAAAACTAGACATACATTCACATATAGACTCTAATAGATCCTCATATAATGGACAAACTGAATAATCCAAAAGAGAATTGCAATGATTCATATGCAACAAAAGAATGACAAGTACAAAGCCTTGTATTAACTTGGATGTTGTCACACATCTACAAACATCTATTACAATCATACCAACAAATGTGGCAAGGAAAAACATACAACTACGATTATATATTTACCAAAATCACTGCAAACTCCCATGGAGACATGCCATTACATTCAAATATGCATTACATAGCCTTCCTACACTATGCTGAATACATCCCTTCACTAACAAACTAGACAGAACATGTTTTGATGCCAGAGAATACTCCTTAGGCACTTGAGACCAGACAATTGGCTCAGCGACCAACCCTGAAAACATCTAAAAAACATGTATATATAGCATTACAATTCAAACTCAATGCACCAATTCCTAGTGTTGCACTCAATCAATGAGTACACACCATGCTATATTAAATTCAGACCCGGATATTAGTTAGAGAAAATGCATGTTGGAAGCCTGCCCATACCTATCATTACTAAAAATGTCAGAAGAAGATTACTTGCACTCTTTGTGTACCTGGAGCAATAAAGAGGAAAGGTTCTAGACAACTGCAATATCTGATTTGTGCTCCAAATGTACTTGTGCATTGAAGAATTTTACTGTTTGAACAACCTACACAGCTTTGGCTTGCAACTCATTAACATTGAGTACAAATATGCACTTATATTATATTTTATGAAGCACTTTGAATTTATTTTGATTTTCTGCTCCTGATCTCTATTTTGCTCTTTAGTTTGTGAATTTTCATTTTTAGAAACCTCTCTTCCTTCTTTATTTTCCTTCCTTTATCTTTCTTTGTCATTCTTGGCACTATTTTGCCTTATCAACAAACTTACCTTTTATCAAGCTTTTCTTTGACAGCTCCTTCTAGATTCTCTGTTAGTAATTTCTTTACTTTGCAAACCAGGCATTGATTTCTCTTTTGTCAATGAAATTATCCTTTTTTGAACCATGGCTTTGGCCTCCTTTATCTACCTTGTCAGTGAATATCCATTTTTGCGAACTAGCCACTTTTCACCCTTTGTCGGTAATTTTATCCTCTACCAAACTTCTTCTTCCTTCCTTTCTATTCTTTTGCCTTAATCCCTCTTTGCTTTTCTATCTATTTACCTTATCAAAAAATATGACTTTTCATGAACTTGGTGCTTCCTTTTCCTTTTCATTATTCTCCTTATCGGTGAATCTCACTTCTCACGAACCACTCCTCTTGGCGCCACTTTATCTTCTTTATAAACCCCTTAGTCAGCAAATATTTAATTTGCCAAACTAACTGACTTATCCATTGTTTCCCTCTTATCGACAATTTTAGATTTTTCAAACCATGGAGGAAGCTCACCATATTTGCTTTGTCAACCAATTGCCTTATCGACAAACTTTGAAAAACTCAAATTATGTGGAAAGTTCACATTTCTACCGGTTCACTGACAAAGCCTTTTCTTTCATCGCCTTAGCCATTTTTCATCTCTTCTATTTGCCTTATCGAAAAATCTTGAAAAACTTGAACTTCCCCCCTTTTCACTATTTTTCCCCTTTGTCAGCGAATTCACATTTTACCGAACTAGCCAGCACATTCTCCTTTCTTTTGCTTTATTGACAAAAATGCCGTTTGCCAAACCAAACCCTTTGTATTCTATCGACAACATTCCTTTTTCCCTAACTTGGTCGGTCTTTCCATCGTATCCTCTACCTTTTCCCTATCAGAAAATAATCCATTTGCTGAACTCCTTAGTCAATGAATCCATTGGTTTTCAAACCCTATCCTTCGCCGATAAGACTTGGTAGCTTTTGTCTAATTGTTGCCACAGCTCTGTCTATTTGTTGCTTGCAGTCGGTGAAACGTACCATCGACGAACTTTCAAGTTCGCAAACTTGAGAAATCTATAACAAAGGCCTCATGCACACTTCCTTTTCCACCTTAAACAAAATTTCACCCACCCAGCTGCCTTATCGGCGAGTTAGAAAAAAAGGCTAACTTCTGATCTAGTTCAGAAGTTAGGAAAATCACCGAGTCGCCTATAAAGGGCAGAAAAGGCCAAATTTTTCTAAGAGAAAGAACCTTAAGGAAACAAAAGGAAAAAGGGGATTTTACTTAGAAATTTTTTTAGAAGGGAACCCATGTAAGATATCTCAAATCAGGTATTTAGTTGATTGGTTTTTACCATTTTTGGGTTTTTTGGGGTAAAATTAGGCATTTTGGGAATTGGTAATTTTAGGTCCCAACATTAGGTTCATCTAAGGTTTCTTGTCTAGGTAATTTAGAGATGGAGTAGAGGATTTTGGAATCCTCATCACTATGTTCTTTATTGATTTCTTTTAAATAAGCATAATCAATATCTCTTCCTAGTGGGATGTGCACTATCTTCTAGTGTTGTTAGCAAATGAAATTTCTTCCTTTCTGGAGTCTATTGTTAGCATTTACAAACCATTGGAGTACTAGTAGGGCATTGAATGAATCAAATGGTTCTTTCATTGCTACCACTTCAAAGTCTACTATTTGTTTTACTCCCACTACATTGACTTCTACTCTTTTCCATGTTCCTACCATCCCCATGGCTTATCCATTCGCTAGGCTGATGTTGTAAGGGGTTTCCTCTAGTTTTGGCTTGCCCAACTATTCCTGGACCCTCTTCAGGTGCATGTTTACATCTACTTCTTGGTCCACCATGACTTGTTTAATTATTTTATGATTTATGTGGGTAGTAATCATTAATCGCCTAGTTTTCCATGTGCGGTCTGTTTTAGACATTTTCCTTATCTATGGTTTTTGGTTTTCATTTTTGTTCCAATACTTACAAAAATGTTTATGTTTTTCTAATGTTATTTTATTTTGTCAGTTGTGCAATTTATTTTAATGCTACTACTTCTTCTTTAGAAAAGAAATGATTTTGTTGGTTTTTTTGTTGTTCTTTACTTATTGTTTGTTTTGAATATACCATTATTTTATCATGTTGAAATTTATTAGGAAAAAATATATCTTCTTCATCTTCTTCCTCATTCTCACTAACAATATTATATAGTTTTACTATATCAATTCCCTGCTTGGTTACTACCACATCTTTGTTTTTGTTTTTGTGTGTCACCAAGTTTTTCTGTGTACGCTTTTGTTTATTGTCTTGATATCTATCCTTAGAGGTTTCCATGTCATAGTAGTCTAAGTCATATTTATCTTCTTTTTGGCACCTTCTAGCCACTTTCAGTATCTCTTTGGCCACTTTTCTCATTAGTCTAGCTCCATTAGGTGAGTTAAACCCATCCAATTTATCACTTTTAGGCTATGATGGCCAATTCCTAAAGTACTGCTGTGCTTTGTCACAGTTGAAGAGGTTGTGTTCTAGGTTTCCACAAAATGTGCATTACTTCTTTTTATTTGACCAACATTCATTGACAAAGTGCCCTTGTTTACTGCATTTGTAAGAACTAGCATCATATCTCCTTCTCCTTCTTTTTCCACGAGCTCTTCCTCCTTTATTACCATTATACTGACCCCTTTCATCGTTATTGTAATTTTTAGTGTATAGTGCTTGATTAGGTGGTGTGCTTTGCAATGTATTCACATTTCTTTGGTTTTCCCAGCTAGGGGATTTATATCCATGATTTTGGTTATAGAGAGTTCTCACAGCCAATCCCTTAACATACACCATCTCTTGGTCAGTTGTTCCATTATTGTTCATGGTCGTCATCCTCATTGCATAGTCTAAAGCACTGGGATGGACAATCCTCAATTTCATGGTCATTCCATTCATTGTAAACATTGCAATACAATGTATTGCTCCTTTTAGATATTGTCTTAAGGCCTACTTTTAGTGCATAAACCTTCCTTTCACCTTTTATCACATGACACTCATTTTTGAGGTGTCCTTCCTTTGTGTAATATGTGCACCATATGCTAGGCCTTTGCCTCTATGGGTTATTATCCTTTCTTGCTTTAGTTTTAATTTCTCAAATTCCAATCTCAGTCTCTCCATCTCAGTGTTCTCCTTTACTTTGTCAATTCTTTGCCATGTTTGGGCCTCTATGCAACATGCTAGGGTGACTACTTCTAAGTAATATGTGAAGGATTTTCTATCTAGTGAGGTCCCAATTTTAGGACTCAAACTTGAAACAAACCACTCAATTATTCTCTTCTCTATTAATGGTTCTTCCAACTTCCTATAAACCTCTTTAAATCTTTTATCAAAATCCTTTATAGATTCCTCCTCTTTTTGTACTAGATCCCTCATCTTGTTGATTCCTTTAGTAGGGACCTCAGGAGATTCAAATTTGTCCAAGAATACTTTTCTTACCTCATCCCATGTTTTATCATGTTAGGGATAAATCTTTGTATACTAGTTCAAAGCATCATTCCTAAGGGTTCCCCCAAAGTCAAATAGCTTAGTCTGATCTCTATTTATATTCTTCCTATGCCATATTGATTCCAAATGAACATGTACTCTATGGCCTATGTGGTATCCTTACCGAAAACTGACAATTTGATAGGAGAATCCATTTTAAAGGTTTTGTTTGTTCTTTTTCTTATTTACGGTGTGTTTTTCTTACTTTCTCTTGTGGTTTTGTTGTGTGGTTACACAACATGCCCCATTTTGCCCCAGAAAAATAGGGACCCAACTTTTTTCTTGCTTGTTCCCTTGCTTTGGGTGGTATGGTAAAATTTTAGCCTTAGGTGTACGACAGGATGTTATCCTCTGCATATTGGGACAACAGGGTCTTGGTCAAAATCTAAGATTAGAATTTGTCATTATAAACCTTGCTAGTTGAAAAGAGGTAAAATTTCAAGCAAGTTTGCCTTTGGATCACCTCAAAATTCCTTAGGAATAAAAAGTTATGCTTAGTCAAAGATTGGTCAATGGGTCATCTAGATATTTGCAGTTCATACCATCCGAATCTTAACTTAGTACCTGGATCTTAGTGTTAATATCTAGACGCGTGTTAATATTCAGATGTGTGCTAATATTTGGATGTTAAATTTAAGAAGCTCGATGAACCCAACGTTAAGCGTAAGGATATTAGTTAATATCCTGATCTTATATAATATCTAGATCTTAAGTTAGTATTCAGAAGTCAAATTTAAGTGACCCACTCAGTCACCTGTTATATGCATAATGCCACTTTACACCTTTATCCTGATCTTACTTAGTGTCCAGATCTTTTGAAACATCATGACCTTGATGACATCATCTAATCCCAATCTGATGTAAATGACACCATGAGCTATCATCGCTTAGACTTTAAGCCAAAGAGATACTTCACACTACTTAGTATCCAGATCTAAAATAACATCTTGATCCCTTGAATAATCATACCCTATGTAGCCAATGGCATAATAACACATGTCCATCTTATATCCCAATCTAGTATAGGTACACCTAAGACCCATTGGTAATTCCTTGGTCAACAGAGGTTGACTTGACGAATGATAACATCACATTATTGCATCCCAATGAAAGAGATTCAGATCGGATGGTAACGCATCCCCGCGTGAGAATATTGACATCAAGAAAGATTCTCTGCACTACTGCAAAACATGACACGTGTCCACATTCACACCCCTACTCGCATAGTGTCATCCGGATATCCACCTCAAGAAATTCCCCAAAATATTCTTTAACCGAATGTTCCTTATAACCCGCATTTTTTTGCATTAAATGCTGCAAGAGGTTGTTGGAATTTTAAATTTAAATGCATCCCAATGGACACATGGGCTTATCTTATGCAATCTACTAATTCAAAATGTCAAATCGCATGGAGACCATTAAAAAACCCTAAATGTTCAAGGTAAAAAGGATTTTTCTCAGCATAATCGACACAATTGCACTTTGAGAACCCTACTTTCCATTATTAAGAGCTTGCTACAAACCAGAGCTAAGATAAGAAGATGAAGCTACAAAAGAGCTTTTCATCCAGAACCTTTATCCCAACACCCCTACATTAGTAACAGGGGAACGAAGCTTATATAGGTACGTATAAGGCCCCATCCTTCTGGTTATGTTTATAATTGGTATCATAATTAATTAAAGAAATGGTAACCAGAACACAGTGATAGTGATTATACGTTCTACGCAACATTTATTCAATTCATAATGTTCATACATATCGTTAGCTTGGAATGTAAAATCATTAGTGTGCTAACCGTAGATAAATGTATAAGCTATTATTTGAAACTGTATATTCAAATTGTAGGACAAAATGTTGCATCCACACATAGACAAATGGGATGCAGAGTTCAAATCAGCCATGTTCCCTAGATTGTGCAGTATATATAGCAAGTTGGGATTCACAGAGGATACCCATTGTGGGAATACAGAAATTGAAGCATTCAGAGCACGAATTGATGCATAAGAAGATGATCTTGTTCTATAGAATATAGTAGCATTTGTTTTGTTTCATGCTGCTGGATTTCCATACTCTACAGAGGTCTTTGACCTATTGGATGAAGTGGCATTGCATTATGATGTTAGCACGAGGAGAATAGAAAGACAAGAGAGATTATATGCAGACTTATCTATAGATGGTATTGCCGAGGTATTCCATTTGCCTGCCTCTCAGAACATGTATGTACCTGATTTGGATGCCTTGGCTAAAGAATTTGAGGCCCATGATAAGAATTGTAGGAAGGTCATATATCAGGGATGGAGAAGCCCAAGTAACATGGCTAGGGTAGCTGCCAAAATGGCAGTACACTTATACAAATTTAATTTCAATGAAGAAGTGCAATATATAATATTCATGCTTAGCCGGATGAATGACTTGATAAATTGTGGAACATTTGAACCATGGATGTTTGGACTGAGAAGAATGGTGGTAGAATATAAACCATAGAACGCAAAGGTCCAGTGGGCCAAGATAATTAGTGACACCATTCATGACTAGATGGTCAAATGGAAAGAGGGCAAGGGGATGATTTTTAGAATGACATCCTACTTAGTGTATGCTTATGTGGCAAAGGGTACATTCAATGGCATACAGGCTGTAGGAAGTATTAGGAAGTTACCCAATGGGAAAACACCTTTATCCCCAGCTGGAGAGGAGACTCTCAATACACCATTATAAGATGGTTAATGATGCCTTTTTGATGCCCCTAGTCCAGCTCATGGAAGGGGATTGGACAAAGCAATTCTCAGTTAGTACTACAAAGGACATTAGTTGATATGGGTCTTGGTTAATCCAGGCTAAATTTTATTCATATATCCAGATGGAGGGTTTTAGTGGGAAACAATATATGTTACCAATGTACCCTACAGATAAAGTGGTAATGATGGAAATGATGAGGCAATAGTTGTCTATATTTGAAATGTCAAAGATAAAAGAAAGAAAACCATTTGGAAGTTTTCTATTGATATAAACTAGTTCGTGGTAGGAGCCATAGAAAATGCAAGAAAGACGGAAGGAAAGCTAAAAGCTTTAAATTTGAAATTGTTTCCTCTGGCCAGAGACTATGATCTTTATCACAGGATCGAGCAAAGATTCAACAAGAAGTACAAGCACACTATCCATCTTGAGGATTATTGGGCAGATTGTGACAATGAACATGAAGTCAGAAAAAGAGAATATTAGAGATTATCACTGGACCAGATGAGGACCATAGGGCAACCTGTAGTGCCCCCTCAAGTTAGAAAAGATGATGATAATCTCATAGATCTAGAATATGAGGAGAAAAATATATACAATGACACTATCTCCGCTCCAGATTTAACACAAAAAGAGGAGACTTCTATTGATGCCCTCACTACCAAGGTTAGGGCTAGAACCAAGAATTGGGTTGCTTAGAAAGTAGAGGAACTTAAAAGAAAAGGGGTGGCAATCACTAGTGATAAGAAAGGGAAAAGAAAAGAGGGAGAAGAACAAGGATATGATGGTTTCCTTATACATAAAAGGCATATCCTAGGAACAACAATACTTGAACCTAGTTCATCTGAAACAATAGAGGAGATCACTTCTGAGGGAGTATCCTTGGTATATAAGCCATTTTAACCTCCTACCAAACTAGTGCTTAAGGCAATTCCTGTGTCTGTACCTGTGCCCTAAATATCCATAGCCCAACAAGAAACTACAAGAGAACAGGGGCAAAGTTTAGTTGGGACAGTTGCAAAAGGGGGGAGATGAAGATGAAGAAGATGAAGTGCTTATTGCAACACTCAAAATGAAGATGAAGGATGATGTGCTATAGGGTGTCAAAGTACCCAAACAAAGTAGATATCAAAGCCCTCACATGAGAGGTGCTATTTCACCACCAGCAGCAGTAACATTGGTTGATCCACAGGTGAGTGTAATTAAGGAACTGTAGCATGATATGTCTGTAGAATTAAAAGTAAAGACCGAGATGGCACAAATGGCCATCATCCAAGATGAAGAAGATGAAGCTGCAAAATCCCTTCCGCTGAGCCAGATAATTGACTTAACTGAAGATGATGTGGTACAAGATATCACAAATCACCCTATTGGACCTATGTTACAACACATAGAAGTAATAGATAAGGCTGATATAGAAGGGGAATCACATGATGAAAGAAGAGGCAGGGAAGAAACTCCTAAGGGAGAAGTGCATATGGGGTCCCTTAACACATTAATTGAAAATTTAACCAATCTAGCTATGGTAGATCTCATCCATGTACCTAAAGAAGGGAGTAAAGAAGAAGTCATCAAAATTGACCAATTTCAAGAAAAAAGTGTTCCCATGGAAATGGATAAAATTGAACAAGAAGTAGTGGAATCACCTACTGATATAGGAAGGAAAGAAGATGAAACAAAAGAAGGTATTCATCAGGATGATCAAGAGAATGAAGGCAAAGAGCGTAAAACTGATGAGGTCCCAAAGGAACATGAAGATCCAACATCAGGTAATCAACCTCCTCCTGAACAAAGACAAGAGGAATAAATGCATGATGAGGAAGATCTAGATGCCAGAAGTAGACATCAAGAAGATGTACAAGATCTAGAGGACAAGAAAAAGAACAAGATAAGGGAATTCAAGATGCTCAAATTGAGCAACCAGATCAAGATAAAGGATCACAGTCTGATGTTTTGGCTTTAGTCACTTTAGAGGTAAGTCAAGAGAAGGTACAACATGTGCCATTTGATTTCAAATCTTTGTTTACAATTGATTTTGCTAAAGAAAAATAGAGAGATAGGACAATCTCCAGTATCAAGAGAGATCCGAAGACTGGAAAAAGGATAGCTCAAGTTATTGTTCCTATAGTAGATAAGGCCAAAGGGGAGATCTGGCCATAGGAATTCTAGGTGACTCAGGTTGACTTGGGTCATGCTAATACAGAGCAAGAAATACAAGAGCACCTAGAGAGCACAAAAGCAATAGTAATTAGATTGAAGAGGCTCAAAGCCAAGAAGGAGTTGAAAGAATAGAATATACAGTTGCAACAGTTTATACAAGGATTGTTTAAGCCAGACACCTTTGTGTTCACTTTACAAGCTACTGAGAAGCTAGCTACATTAGCTCTAATAAGTGAAGTAGATATAACTGAGTTGGATATCCAGAACCATCAAGCCCACATCATGGATAAATGGTATTCTAAACTCATGACCTCTGGAGAGCAGTTAATAAGGATATCAATATCCAATTGGGATACATTGTCCAAACTAAAGGAAAGCATTGATTCTTTGAAGGGTGAATTCACTCAACAGATTCACAAGTGTAATTATGCAATGGCTAGACTCAAGAGAGCCAAGGACATGCCGGATGGTGAGTTATTTAGAAATAAAATTGTCACCAATGCAACTTTGCTGCTCATGGGGACATGGATGACAGAGATGGACTATGAGATTATCGTATTGAAGGATAATCTACCTAAGGTAAAGGATACTCAAGTCAAGGTACATAACTTCCTAGCAGAAGAAATGAACATCCTGACATAATTATTGAAGGATGCTATAGAAGAAGAAGAAATGCCAGATCTAGATAATGCTATATAGATATTTAAAGAAAAATTCAAAGAAATGGCAAAGGATCCAATAAAGTTATTTATGGAAGATGTCATGGATGAGATAGCTGAATTAAATGTAAAAGTGAAGATATACAGTAAAGAAGCTGATAAAAGGATAATCATGATGAAGCCACTAGATGAACAAAAAGAGGCATTGAAATATGCTAAATTGAGAGCTACCACACTAAGAAAATTCTAGGTAGACACTTTTGTACAAGCATATGATGCTTATAAGAAAAAAATACAAGAATGCATGCACCTAAAGAAGATCCATCTGCATAAAGAGGGGATTGCTTTATGTGTTTTCCAATGCACTTTTGTTGAAGTAGTATTTACAGTCTGACCTGGATCAAGTTGAAGATCATAGAATATTTGAGAAGGACAACTGTACCCCACCAGAGGATTACCAACTAGAAATCTGTGCCACATGTCTTATATGTTGACTTGGTCAAAGGAAATATGAACCGTTGAGGACAATATATAAGTCTTGATCATATGATCTTTTGTAACTGCTCTCTCATCCTTGATCTATAAAATGAGATAGAGTGCACCTTGTAAAATCATTCAGAAGCTGAATTGAGATTGGATTGTTGAAATGTTAGGACCAACTCTCAAAGCCAATTGTAAATATATGCTCTTTTGCATACTTAATAAGGAAGATGAAGTCCTCATGATTAGATACAATCGTAAACTTTGAGTAATCTATGGATAAATTCTGGATATGTTGCTTTGATTTGCTACATCCCTTGGAGTGTATTTCAATTTGTGCATGTTGTCTTTATCCATTTCCTTTGAAGTTAGCATCAATCATATCTAGCTATGGAACATCCTAGTGAACATATGGTTTGATTTCCTTCTTTTTATGACAGTGTCAAGAGTATATGTGGATCAATGGCTAAAGATTCATTAATTTCAGTAAAATTTAGAAAGCATTTATTCAAATTTCTTTAATTTCATTTTAAATCATCATCATAATTGCAAATACATAAAAAATAATAAGCAACTACAAAGAAATATGTTGACATCTCGTAGGTAACTGAATATCTTTAGCATATTTGAATGAAGTGCATACAAAATGGTGAATATCATGCAAATAGATATAAATAACATTAGAAATCATGGAAATATATGCTTATAGGCACATCATTTGAATAAATTTACAGTGCAGAAGTGAAATCCAGTTAATATGAGTGATATGCAGAAGAATTGATCGAACTTACATAAATATCTGCATCATCTGGTTAAATATAGTAGGATTTAATCTTGTTTATTTTAAGCAATTCACACAAAGTGGGTGAAATATAGTTTATCTAGACATGAATTTCACTGAATTAGAAACATATGGCCCCTGAATGGAAAACAACAACGCACATCAATCCACTCAGTAATGTCAGATGATTATGAACTAATCCACGGAGACTTGGGATTATGAATCATCTGAATTCATCATATCTTTCAAGATGATAAAGGTTTGACATGCATTTCTTTATCTATGTTTGTTTATGACTAGCATCATGATCAACATAAATTGGCGCTAGAAGGAGGGCTAAAGCATTCTAGTTCACAAATTCACCACCTAGATCTTATTTCCCGCACTAGAGTGAGGTGTTATTTTCAAAATTTCATAAGATCACTTGAAATCTCATTATTTGTGCAAATTTTTCACTTGTTAGTTATTTGGGGAATCTGTTCACAAATATAATGATCTTTACAGTCAATTGTGCAAAATTCCTTAATCTGAGTCAATATTTACAATTTCTGCAAATATAGTGCAAATATCATGTCGCTTTAGACCTATGATCATAAATATCCATTCCAAGGGACTAAATACCCTAATCTTTGCAAAGACCCAATTGAAATATCCATATCTGGTTGCAAGTTACAAAGCTCTGGCTCATCGACCTAATACCAGGTTTAGATCTATTGGACCTTTTGAAGAATTGCCAATTCATGGACTTAGACCTCATACAACTGATATTCACCACAGTCCTAGTCCTAGTACACTAACATCTCCAATCATACCTATTAGAACACCTCTGGTCTCCAATTGTGCCTCAAATACCTCAAGCACCTCCTACCATGTCTTTCTTTGCAGTAGAGTCACCACTTACCTTTACTGCATATCATCCTTTGCCAAATAATTTGGACAAGATTTGTCTAAAGTATCATCCTTATTAGGATGTAGAAGATCACATTAGAAATTACAAAGAAGCTTTCTTCAGAGCTTGAATAGACCATGAAGATGTCGTGTGTAGGTTATTTCCTTACTCTTTAGGGGAAGAAACGTATGGATGGTACATTAGTCTTACCAGGTCGTACATAGCAAATTGGGCCGCATTGGAGAAAAATTTCTTAGGAAGGTTTAAAATACCAGTAGATTTGACTATTACATATCATATATTTGTCACAATCAAGAGAGCTGAGGGGGAGCTCATCTCTAATTTCAATGCTTGTTTCCAAAAAATGTATTCCAAGTTAGTTGCTCCCTATAATGTAGGAGACGCGGCGGCTAGATCTATATATTATTTAGCCTTAGACCCCCTAACATCCATGTTCATCAAGAGAACACACCCTGCAGTCACTACTCTGGCAGGTGCCTATGAAGAAGCCATTGAGGTCAATCAATAGCTCACACCTAGCTTCACTCCTAATCAGGGATACCCTGCATATCCTATACATCCACAAGTTAATGGAGCCATGATACCTCCAACCTTGATGCCTAGTCCCCTACAGGTACCTCCACTTAGTATCATGCCCCCTCCAAATGGAAATGGCCAGATGATACCCCATCCTGGACATGTACCTCAGGATGCAGTGCAAAATAATAGTAATGGTAGCTCTTTCTTCAAACCTCAACAAGAAAATGTAGTAGCCAAAGCTCAGGAAGAGAAAGATGATAACAAGGAAATATCTACACAACTTAGAAAATTAACTACTGAGATCACACATATGAGGAGTCAAAACTTCTATTCCCAGTCAAACTAGAATAGAGGATATCCTGATAAGGGATATGGAAATAACAATGATAGGTCCGGATACCCTGAAAGGGGTACAACAATGATAAGAATTTCAATAACAATAGCAATAATAATGCTACCCCTAGGCCACCTAGAACTTGGAACACTAGACCAAATAATGGTTCCTTGCCCTCACCATTAGATAATTAGCCTCCTACTGAACCTAAATAGACTACTAGGGTGAATTTAGCAGAAGCTGCACTCACAAATTGGTGTAGAATGCATAATATCAATGCACATGCTGAACTAGATTTCTCTCAGTTCAAAATAGCAGCCAGTATTTTCCAGGCTGAAGTATCAAATACTGCAAGAGAGCTTCCTTGTCCTGAAGGAAATGAAATTGTCCCCTTGGGATATGAGTTTGCTTTAATGCTTGAAAGTTCTATTAGTCATCAACATCATTAGATGACTACATCTCATGAGAATTACATATTGGCATGTGAGGAGTCTTCCTTAGCCTTTGAGTCAAATTATGTATTCCCTTTTGAGGATGAAAATGAGCCTGAGCCAGAACCTGAAGAAGTTCATGCTTACCAACAACAATATCAGGGTAGACATAATTATAACTTGATAAGTAATCCTAACAGACCAGCTGGTCCATTGACCACATCTATTCCTCCCAACAATTTTAATACCACTCCTGACCCTAAGGCTAGTAATGACCTTGGTCCTCCCAAGGTGAACACTCAGTACCTCACACCCCAAAATACAGTGACAAAAGCCATTAACCAATTACCTGAATTAGATAAATTAGTCACATATCTAGTAGAAGAGATGAAAAAGATAAAAATTAGCTTATCACTATTAGAATTGTTAAAGACTCTTAGATGAATCCACACCTAAAGATTATAGTCCTAGTCATAATCTTAGTCACATCATGACTAGAGATCCCACACGCAAAGACAATATTGTTAAACATAAATTGTAGGCTACTGTCCAAGCTGCTGAAACCTCACACATGAATCTATATAGAGACAAGTTTGAATCCCCACCATTCTTACTCACATTAAGAATATTTCATAAGAATTTACACAACTATCTAGTAGATTCAGGTGCCTCAATGAATGTAATGCCCTTGTCCATTTGTAATGCTTTAGGCCTACATCCAGCCAAGTCCTTGAAGAAGGTGGCACAACTTGAAAAAACATAAGTGAGTGTGGTAGGGGAGCTAACTCATATCCACATGCAGCTTGCATCAGATGCAAGGGTACAATATTACATTGACATGCAGGTGGTAGACATCCCTGATACCTATGGAATGCTTCTTAGCAGGGATTGGTAAAAAATGCTTAATAGTTACATGGCCATTGGTTTCAGTCATATGTGGTTACCTAGAAAGGAATCCCTAACCAAATAAGGATAGAAGATGAACCCAGGATGAAACATATGATAACTGAGCACAACAATACCAATGAGATACTATATGTGGACGTTGAACTAGGGGTTTATGCTATAAGACCTCAGATGGTTAGAATTGAGGAAATCTTGATGTGTAACATTCATACACATGAAAATAGTGATCAAGAGGATAGGATGATCATTGAGTCTGATTATAATTCAACTAATGAAGAAGAATTTGATCACTTCACTAAGTTTGAAAAATACCTATCCAGAGAAATGCAAAAATGTCAATTACTAGGCATATCTATTAAGATATCCTGGTATCCGGATGGTGCAGGTTACATGATGAAGCATACTCAGAAAACTATTGTGAGGTATGTTTGGATATGATAGAATTAGAAAAAATGAACTTGGAAGGCAGATCATCTTCAACCGGGGTAAATAAAATATCTGATGATGACGATACTGATTATTATTTGTTTTCTTTAGATGCAGAGGAACATGAGGAAGATGTACATCAAGATAATGTCTGCATACACCATTTAGAAGAAATATTGGTATGTGAAACGACACATCCCTATTGTTAGACTTAGGGCACACAACTGAGAGGGGGGGAGTGAATCAGTTGTGCAAAACTTTCTCCAATTAAACACTCAAATCTTCTTAGTGATTAGTAGTATATTAATCATGAACCGTAATGCATTCAAATCAAGAGCAGAAACACATCAACACATAAGACACCAAGATTTTGGCGTGGAAAACCTAGTTAAGGGAAAAACCATGGGGTGATTAACCCAAGATTGTATTCTCTATTAGAAGAATAGAAAGAACAAAATGGCACATGCCAATTAGGGCTCACTAGTTGAGCACACTGCTCACAAGAGGCTCACTGCCTACAAGAGACACACTATCTACAAAGAAATAAATATCACATACATGAACTAGGAATAGCATCTTCACCATGCTTGAATTAGTTCCATTTAAGCCCACTACTTCTGCTATACCCTTCGCTCTCCTCCTCGCTACAACACTCTCATTCCACAAGGACAACTTTGAAATGAGTTCGTAACCCCTTATTTATACAAGACATCAACTTAGGAATAATCATCTAAGTCGGCAAACATCTACCAGAACATCCACAAGAAGTGTAACTTGTTCGGTTGGCCAATCTCAGGAAGAACATCATCATTCAGAGGTTAATCTTCAATAGCGAGCTCCAACTCCAATGCGTACCACTAACACATGTTGGACACAATCTAGAGTCCTTCACAAGATTTCCTAAATCACCAAGAACATCTGCACTTCATCTGCATACTAAAATCCTTCTCTCTTTCATCTGGAGCTTCAAGAAGACAGTCTGTCACCACTGTCACCAAAGAATGGATACTTTTGGACCTTCCATTCATGAACCAATCAAGTTGACACATCACAAGGACTTTGTTAATACTTCCTCAAATCCGTAGAGCAAGAAGCTTCATTTCTAGATCACACCGGACCTTCCTTGTTACACTCTATCACCTCTAAACACCTATCGAAACCAGTTTTACTTGAGAGGCCACAACTTCTTCATATCTTCATGCGGACCTCTGAAATCTCTACTGGATCACCTATAGACATATATCTATAAACCCTTTAATCTCTATCCTTTGATCCTCATCCTATCTTGGACTGTTGCCTTACTGTCTTCACTGTTCTTCACCGTTCCTGATTGAGACTAATTTTCTCAATATCCTCAGCTCACAGCTCATCCAAACCTTGTCATTAATGCAACAAGAGTATGTTGACATCAATGACAACACCAGTTAGGCCCATACTTGCAACAATCTCCCCCTTTGTCATTGATGGCAACATAAGATATGAAAAATTGTTTTAACCATCAAGTCAAGAACTTCTTTTTAGTGTCACAGCACCCCCTATCAGCAACAACCATTCACATGTCTTCTTTCCCTTTACTGCTCCCCCTTTGATCAGCAACCACTTATTTTTCACATGTCTTCTCTCCCCCTTTGACATTAATGGCAAAGGGCACATACTTGCAATTCCAACACTTTAGAATTATACCTGCTACTCACCCTGAGTAGCAGCTCCCATCAATTTGGATCACAAGATATGACTTTGATATCCACCAGACTGATGCACCTCAGTGCACCTTAGTTCATCATCAGAGGGGCAATAACCCCTAACTTCTCCCTGAGATACTCAAAAGAGTCCTTAGGTAGAGGTTTAGTAAAGATGTCTACAATCTAATCCTTGGAAGACACAAACTCCAATCTGACTTCATTCTTGTTCACTTACTCTCTCAAAAAGTGAAATTTTATGGATATATGTTTAGTCTTTGAATGTAACATCAGATTCTTAGATATATTTATTGCACTTGAATTATCACAAAAGATTGTGATAGGTTCCTCATACTCCACTTTGATATCTCTTAGCATCTGCTTCATCCACAGAACTTGAGTGCAACTACTTGCTGCTGCAATATATTCAGCTTTAGTTGTAGAAAGAGATATTGCCTCTTGTTTCTTGCTTAGCCAAGAAACCAATCTCTTCCCTAAAAAGAATGCTCCACCACTGGTACTTTTTCGGTCATCCACATCTCCTGCCCAATCAACATATGTATATGCATGAAGAGAGAAATCATGATCTCAAGGATACCACAGACCATACTCAACTGTCCCTTTTAGATATCTAAAAATTCTCTTGCTTGCCATGACATGGGATTCTCTAGGATCAGCTTGGAATCTAGCAACAAGACCAACAGCTTGCATAATGTCTAGTCTAGTTTGAGTGAGATATAACAATCCTCCAATCATTGATTTGTACTTTGTCTAGTCTACCTTAGGAGAGTCATCATCTTTTCTCAACTTACATCTAGTTGCCATGGGAGTATTCATTGGGTTTGACTCTTCCATCCCAAATTTCCTCAACAATTCTTTCACATATTTGGTCTAAGAAATGAAGATTCCTTTCTTTGTTTGAGTAATTTGCAGACCCAAGAAGAAATTCATTTCACCAAGCATAGACATCTCAAACTCACTTTTCATTTGATTTGCAAAAGTTTTACACATACTATCTCTTCCTCCAAAGATGATATCATCTACAAATACTTCAACAATCAAGATGTTTTCATGATTAATTTTGAAATATAAGTTACTATTAGCAGTACCTTTGTTGAAACCAATCTTCAAGAGATGCTTATCCAATCTTTCATACTAGGCTCTTGGGGCTTGCTTTAATACATATAGTGCCTTCTTCAACTTGCAGACCATATCACCATAATCAGACAATTGAAATCCATCTGGTTGCTCTATATACACTTCTTCTTCCAAGTCACTGTTTAGAAAGGCAGACTTGACATCCATCTGATATACCTTGAAATCCTTGAAGGTAGGAGAGGCAAGAAATAATCTGACTACTTCAAATCTTGCCACTGAAGCAAAAGTTTCTTGAAAATCAATTCCTTCTATTTGAGAGTAGCCTTTGCAGACCAATCTAGCTTTATTTCTGATTACTTCACCAACTTCATTTAGTTTGTTCTGGAAGACCCATTTGGTTCCAATCACATTCTTGTTTCTAGGTCTGGGAACAAGATCCCAAGTGTGATTTTTCTCTATTTGCACCAGCTCTTCCTCCATTGCTTTAGTCCAGTTTTCATCATTGCAAGCTTCATTCACTGTCTTAGGTTCAATCTTTGAAATCAAACAATACTCTTCTGAATCTTGAGCAATTCTCCTTCTTGTTAGTACTCCTTTGCTTTTATCACCTATGATCTGATCTTCAGAGTGGTTGAGTCTTACATACCTGGGAACTTTAAGAATTTCTTGCACTTCTGATTCTTGATCAGGCTCATTAAAACTCATTTCTTTTTCCTAGTTTACTAGATTAGCTTGAATCTGACTAATAGATGAAGCTTGGGCTCCTTGAGTCAGAACACCATTCTGATCATCTTCATCATATTCATAAAACCTTGAGGGTTTCTCAATTCTCTCATCAACCTTCACATTTGTACTTTCTATCATCTTTCTCAATCTTTTGTTATAACATTGGTATGCTTTGCTTTGAGTAGAGTAACCCAAGAATATTGCTTCATCACTTCTAGCATCAAACTTTCCTAGATCTTCATCTCTTTTAATGTAACATTTGCTACCAAAAACTCTAAAATACGTCACAGTAGGAGTGATGCCAAACCAAAGTTCATAAGGAGTCTTACCAGTATTGCTTCTGATTTGAACTTGATTGAGAGTGTAGACTGCAGTGCTGACAGCTTCTCTCCAATAGATGTGAGGAACATTTGCTTCCATCATCATGGTCCTAGATGCTTCCTGTATGGTCCAGTTCTTTCTTTCCACTACTCCATTCTACTATGGAGTCCTAGGAGCAGACAACTGTCTCTTTATTCCATGTTTCTCACAGAACTCTATGAACTCACCGAATGTGAATTCTCCACCTCTATCAGACCTTAGACATTTCAATTTTAGTCCAGTTTCATTCTCTACCATAGCCTTGAATATTTTGAATTTCTCAAAAGCTTCTGATTTCTCTTTCAGAAAAGTAACCCACATCATCCTGGAATAGTCAGCAATTAGTAAAATGAAGTATCTATCACCTTGCATACTCCTAATTCTTGCCGGGCCACAAAGATCAGTATGAACTAAGTCTAATAATCCGGTAGAGGACAGTTCCTTACTCTTGAATGTGATTCTACTAAGCGTGCCCAACTTACATTCTTTGCACAAGCTATTAGTAGGTTTCACCAATTTTAGAAGATCTCTTACAACCTGAGTATTGCTTATCTTGATGATATTATCAAAATTCACATGACACATTCTCCTATGCCATAACGAACTTTGATCAACTTGAACAAATAAGCAACTTTTACCAGTGCCAACCAAGTGGAAGATATTACCTTTAGTTTGGGTATCAGATACAATCTCTGTTCCGGAGCTTTCAAAGATCTTGCATTTTCCATTCTTGAATAGGATATCATAGCCTTTGTCCACCAACTATCCAACACTGAGAAGATTGTGCTTCAAACCTTCAACATATAAAACATTACCGGTTTTGTTCCTTCCATCAAAAGAAATAGTTCCTCTTCCTCTGATTCTACCAGCAGAATTATCACCAAACTTCACCACTCCTCCTTCATACCTTTCCAAATCTATGAACTTATTTTTGTCACCTGTCATATGGTGAGAGCAACCACCATCAATGACCCAATCATCCTTTTCTTCAACTTGGGCAGCCAGAGCTCTTTCTATAACTTTATGATTGACAGATACAAAGGATATTGGTTCTTCTTCCTTGATGGAAATAAACACCCATTCACTTCTGGATTTGTTTCTTGTCTCTAATTCATCATCTGTTACTCCTTCATTATCATCTTCTTCATGAACATAGTAACAATTCTTTTGGAACCTTGATCTGTTAGGATTTGGCCTTGAAAATCTTTCTGGACATCTTGAGGCAAAGTGACCAATCTTATTGCAGTTAAAACACTTAAAAGGCAATTTCCCTTCATACTTACTAGATCCTCTTGGAAGTCTCTTTGCAATGAGGGCTTCAAGTTGAGTAGTTTCTACTTCTTCTTCTTCCAAGTCTTTTCTTGCTTTTTCATACCATGATAGTTTCCTTGATGAGTTCTCTCCTGGATCAAACCTTTGTTTACCTTTTATAAAGGCACTCGCTTTGAATGCAGATTCAGTCTTGGGGGGATCATCTCCAAACTCGGTCATTTCAAATGTAGCCAATTTGCTAGCTAATTGATCTCTTGTGATAGTTGTATGAGCTCTGAATTCATCAATGGCAGCAACCTTGATTTTGTAAGAAGCAACAAGGGATCTAAGAATTTTGCCAACAATCTCATTTTCATCCAAGACTCCACCAGCATTTCTAATTCCAAAAAATAAGCTCATTTACTCTTGGCATAAAAGTAGTAATATTTTCATCATCTGTCATCTTCAAGTTTTCAAATTTCCCTTTCATACTTTATAACCCTGCACATTTAACATACTGGTCTCCTTCATGCAAAAGTTCCATTTTTTTCCAAATCTCAAAAGTAGTTGGTAGGTCAATAACATTTGAGAGCTCTAAATCAGATAATGCACTTAGAAGAGCTTCTATAATTCATAGATTGTTTTCAGCATCTGTGATTTCATTTGGAGCTTTTGGACCACCCTGTGGAGGTACATACTGTGTTGTAACCATGGTCCAGTATGCCATTCCCATGCATTGCAAGTGACACTTCATGCGACCTTTCCATAGATTAAAATTTGTTCCATCAAACTTCGGACTATCCTTCTTGTAGGATGACATCCTAGATCTCCTCAAGCGGTTAAGCTCTTTTAGAGGAACTCAGCTCTGATACCAATTATTAGACTTAGGGCACATAACTGAGAGGGTGGGTGAATCAGTTGTGCAAAACTTTCTCCAATTAAACACTTAAATCTTCTTAGTGATTAGCAGTATATTAATCATGAATGATAATGCATTCAAATCAAGAGAAGAAACACATCAACACATAAGACACCAAGATTTTGACGTGGAAAACCCGGTTAAGGGAAAAACCATGGGGTGATTAACCTAAGATTGTATTCTCTGTTAGAAGAATAGAAAAAACAAAATGGCACATGCCAATTAGGGCTCACTGCCTGAGCACACTGCTCACAAAAGGCTCACTGCCTACAAGAGACACACTATCTACAAATAAATAAACATCACATACATGAACTAGAGAATAGCATCTTCACCATGCTTGAATCAGTTCCATTTAAGCCCACTACTTCTGCTCTGCCCTTCGCTCTCCTCCTCGCTACAATACTCTCATTCCAAAAGGACAACTTTGAAATGAGTTTGCAACCCCTTATTTATACAAGACATCAACTTAGGAATAATCATCTAAGTCAGCAAACATCTACCAGAACATCCACAAGAAGTGTAACTTGTTCGGTCGGCCAGTCTCAGGAAGAACATCATCATTCGGAGGTTAATCTTCAATAGCGAGCTCCAACTCCAATGCGGACCACTAACACATGTTGGACACAATCAAAAGTCCTTCACAAGATTTCCTGAATCACCAAGAACATCTGTACTTCATCTGCATACTGAAATCCTTCTCTCTTTCATCCAAAGCTTCAAGAACACAGTCTGTCACCACTGTCACTAAAGAATGGATACTTCCAAACCTTCCATTCATGAACCAATCAAGTTGACACATCAGAAGGACTTCCTTAATACTCCCTCAAATCTGCAGAGCAGGAAGCTTCATTTCTGGATTGCACTGGACCTTCCTTGTTACACTCTGCCACCTCTGAACACCTACCGAAACCAGTTTTACTTGAGAGGCCACAACTTCTTCATATCTTCATGTAGACCTCTGAAATCTCTACTGGATCACCTATAGACATATATCTATAAACCCTTTAATCCACATCCTATCTTGGACTTTTGCCTTACTGTCATCACTGTTTCTTCACTGTTCCTGATTGAGACTAATTTTCTCAATATCCTTAGCTCACGACTCATCCAAACCTTATCATTAATGCAACAAGAGTATGTTGACATCAATGACAACACTAGTTAGGCCCATACTTGCAACACCTATGACCAGAAAAAAATGTTGTCACCCCAAGAACTGACTGCCTTATTGAGTCAGACTATGAGCTATCTGATGAAGCTAAAGGGAGTCGTTTGACGCAATTCAAAGAGTTTTTGTCCAAGCAAGTTTAGAGACATATTCTACAAGGAGTTCCTTCACATCATGCATTGATTGAAGGATGGTGCAGGTTACATGAGGCACCACATTCAAAAACAACATGTGCCTTACGATTACATATATTGAATAAGGAAGATCAGTTGTGCTCCAAAGACAAACTACATGATATCAAGGATATCCCTAAAGATGATAGAAAATAAATTACAACATACCTTGAAGATAAATATGATAACATCAAAGTGATGAAAATAAAAGATGCATTATCCCCACAAAAATCACCAGAGGAGATAAAGACTAAACCTCAAAAGTTAAAATGGATATCTAGTGGTGCAACAACAAGAGCTAAAAGGAAAAGAGAAGGTCATGATAAGCCATTAATAGATGATAAACCATGGATCCTCATGTTTTATGGTTCTAAATCTAAATAGGGAGCTGGAGTAGGTATCAACCTCATTGACTCATCAGGGAGGTTATTTTAGAAGCATACAGATTACAGTTCCCATGCACTAATAATGTGGCTAAGTATGAAGCCTTGATCCATGGGTTGTTGTTTGCCCTGAAGAAGAAAATCAAGATTCTACATGTCTATGGAGACTCATAATTGGTGGTAAAACAAGTCAGGATTATTTACACCTGCAACTATAAAAAATAGTCAAACTACAGACACAAAGTTTGGGATTTAATAGGGGGATTTGATGCATTCAACATCATGCATGGCCCTAGAGAACAAAATCATAGAGCTGACGCACTAGCATAGGCTTCTAGCACATTGGAACCTCTATCCATCTCTGGGATGAAGAGATTTTCAGTGGAATTGGTATCAGTACCTTTCATACTTGATAATGTAAGAAATTTCCAAGTGTTTGGTGATGATCAACATATCCTGGACTTCATTGCAAATAGGAATATATTCGAAGCATAGATCCTAGATGAGAGGTGTTGGCAAAAAATCATCATCCCCCTTTGGGATTTGTGACATGGCTTAACCATCTCCCACTGGTCCTTATCTGGGATGGTAGTGATTTCCTGACAGGTGCACTTTTTGGGAGAAACGGCCAGCTCAACTCCCTACAAGTGGTATCAAAGCCGGGTCATGGATTCAAATCCCCTCAGGAAACATTGAGGGGGGATTGTTGGAAAAAAATTAGCATCCCCCTTTAGGATTTGTGACATGGCTTAACCGTTTCCCGCTGGTCCTTATCTGGGATGGTAGCAGTTTCCCGACAGGTGCGCCTTTTGGGAGAAATGACTAGCTCAACTCCCTACAAGAGGACCCTAGAGGATCATGTATGGGAAGAGGAAGAAATCATGGACTTGCCAAGCAACAAAATTCCCAAAGGCATAATTGAGTTTGAAACAGCTTTTGACTTAGACAACATGATAAAATAGAAAGACCTCCCCAAGACAGATGGAGGAGAATATTCACCTGTCAACATAGGATAGGGTGATGGCACTAGTAATGTCCTAATAGGCAAAGTCTGCACAAAAGAGGAAAAGATAGGGATAGCTCAGGCGTTAAAATATTATATCCACATCATTGCATGGACCTATGATGAACTAAAGACATATGACACTTCAATTATCACTCATACCATCACACTAAAGATGGATGCCAAGCCATTCAAGTAGAAATAGAGGCCAGTCAATGCTTTGCTGGGGTGTATAATCTTTGAAGGAGTCAAAAAGTTACTACATGCAAAGATCATATTTCCTGTCAGACACTCAACATGGGTGACAAATCTAGTCCCAGTCAAAAAAAGAATGGAGACATACATCTCTGTGTCGACTTCAGGAATTTAAATAGAGCCTCAGAAAAGGATAACTACCTGCTTCCCTCATTAGATGAAGTTTTATAGATAGTGAATGGATCTCAAATGATGTCCTTTCTGAATAGTTTCTTAGGATACAACCAGGTGATGGTGGACAAGATAGATATATTAAAGACAACATTCACCACCAAGTGGGGTATATTTTCTTATAGACGCATGCCTTTTGCCCTAATCAATACTGGAGCCACATTCCAACATGCAATGGACATATCATTTAGAGGCTTAGTTGGCAAGTGCATCTTCATATACATGGATGACATAACTATTTTCTCAAAAAGGAGAGGTGGCCACATAGATGATCTTAGAAATGTGCTTAAGAAGTGCGAGCATTATGGTATCTCACTTAACCCAAAGAAATGCATATTTGGAGTGACCATAGATAAGTTGCTCGGTCATGTAATATCAGCAAATGGGATCACCATTGATCCCACCAGGGTTGATTCTATAATGAAGTTACAACTTCCAGGGAGTAAAAAGGAACTTAAATCTTACTTTGGCAAGATTAATTTTGTGAGGAAGTTCATCACAAGATTTGCAGAAATTATAAGACCACTTAATGCGATGATCAAGAAGGATGCCAAAATAGAATGGACACCCAAAGCCAAAGCTGCATTTGAAGATATCAAGAAGGCCATAGCAGATGCACCTATCCTAATAAGCCCAAACTACACAAGAGATTTTTACATTTATTCATTTGCTTTAGAGCATACCTGTGCAACATCCTTAACACAGAGGAGTGAAGAAAAAGAAGAGAAACCCATATCTTTTATGAGTTCTCCATTTAGAGATGCAGAGCTTAGATACTTGGATGTTGAAAGGCAGGCCCTTGCTTTAGTTAGAGCAGTGAAGAAATTCAGGGACTACATCTTGAGAAGCAAGATAACTGTTGTTGTGCCTGATGTAGTAGTCAAAATGCTCCTGACACAGAATGAGCCTAGAGAGAAAAGAGTGAAATGGATAATAGTGCTCCAAGAATATGATATGGAAATAACTCCCATGCAGCTGGTTAGAGGGCAGACCTTAAGCCAAATAATTGTTGAAATTGACCCCAACTTGGTGAGTCAATAAGATGATGTAAACACAAAAGAAAATAATGATTGGTATTTAGATATCAAACATATCTTGATCACTGAGAGATGCCCACCAAAGATGCAAGCTCCTTAGAGGAGAGACTTGAAGATCAGATCATAGAAATACATGATAAAAGGGGGGATCCTCTTCAAGAAAAATTATGAAGGAATATACCTTAGATGTCTGGACAAGCTAGAAGCAGATAAAGTTCTCACAAAATTACATGATAAATTTGGAACACATGGATCTCACTTGGCCACTACACATGCTATCCTGAGAGCAGGATACTATTGGCCAACAATAGTTAAGGACACTACCAAACATATTAAATTCTGTCACACTTGCCAGATTGGTGCAGGAGCTCCACAGTTTAAATCATTGTATTGTTTTCATAGTTGATTTTTATGTTAATTTGTTTTCCCTAAGGCTTTGAAAGCCATTTTCAATGCTTTGTAATAAAGACTTAGTCATCTAGGTTGACTAGTCCATGAGGATGTTGACAAGACCTATTTTTTAGGAGGTTTTCTTTAGAAATTTGTTTTTTTTGAAAAAGCTGCCTTTTCCACCATTTCACTACCTTTCCTAGGCAGTTGTACGGACTGTTTGGAAGAGGAAAGGTTTGTAAAACTTCCTATAAACTTTGCTTTGTATAAACATGCCAAAAAGATAAGAAAAAATAGTTTTTTGGAGTGCAAACAATACTTTTTTTCTATTTTTTGCTGAAGATAGTCTCCTGGTACGGCATTGTATGGTCAGCACAGGGGTTGAAAATTGGGAAATTCATTAATGTTGTGAATAACCTTTCTTTGGAGTCTAGTTTGTTCTCTTGACTTTTCCTGTAGAGAGAGCATCAAATCATTTTCTGAAAACTGTTATAAAACCCTCCAAAAGCTAGGTTTTGTAAAAAAATGTGTATCTTCTCCTCTGTCCTCTGAAAGATACCTTGATGCTTCAGTAGGATGGAAGGAGAGGACTTTCATTTCATGTTTTTACTGTGGTTTAGGCCTGTACTCCAGTCCCTAGGTGTTTTGGTATGCATTTAGCTAGTCTTACTAGAGACTAGTTAAGGGAATCAATGGTGGACTGTGTTAGGATAGTCAAAACAGTAAAGTTTGCTTTAACAAGATAGAATGGAATTCATATTTGTAGGTGGGATCGAATTAGTATAGGACATTGGTGGACATCAGACATGCACATTGTATGCATTCTCCTTCACATTGCTATCAATTTAGGCTTTACTTCAAGAAAAAGACAAGTTGCTGTCTTTGTCCTCCAATAGCCCGTACGGTTCTGCTTGTGGGGATTAGTTTGCATTTTCATGTTGAGTTTTTGATCATACACCTAGTAGGGGTGATCATATGGAGTCATAAGTAGTTGTGGGTTGTTAAACATTATTCCAACCTCAAGGATTAGCCCTCTTTAAATGCTGTCACCACAACACTGTCATAGGAAAGCAAACTGTATTCATTGTCCTCTATCCTACAAAACAAAGTATGTCTGATGTTTGTGAGTAAATGGTGGTTTGATCTCATTGCATGTCTATTGTGCATTCAAAGATAAAGGTCTTTTAGAGTTAAGAAGGATAGTATTGGTTTGTCAAGGTCCATACATCCTTGAAGTGCTGTCTTCCTGTGACAGTCATAAAACAATCTTTCTACCATTTGTTGTCCTGATACATGTGGGTAAATGACTGCTTTTCTTCACATTTAGTGTTTAATATGCATGGAGTATTATTGGTCTTTTGAGGCTTTGAGATGTTGTTGTGGGTTGAACCAATTCTATGAGGTTTAAGCCTTACTCCAAACTCTGTCCTAGAACAGTCCTACTGTGATTACTGTCCATTGCCATATAGAAGGCAAAAATCAGTCTTTAGGTTATAGATTCATGATAGTCATGACAAGTATGTATGTGAGTATTGTTGGTAGAGGTGTGGGTAGGAGGTTGTAAGTCAAACCAGGTGGATTGTGCAGATAGGTGGGACTGAGTAGTAACTCTCCAAGGTGAGGGTTGGGCAGCCTGTGAGGAGGACACTAGATAGTGGTCCTAGGCTAGATAAATCTCAGGAATAGCCTTGTGTAGGCTTTTTCTTCACAAACACCATTGTAAACCTCTTTGGGGAAGTGATCTAAGTTCATTGAGTGAACTTCTACAACCTCTCTACCTTACCTCTACATCACAGATTGCTTCCAGTAAGGAAAGATATGCCGGCCAACCCCTGCAGCTGGTTATGGAGATGCGCCCATTTTCCCAATGGGGCATGGACTTCATCGGTCCTATCAATCCTCCATCATCTTCAGGTCATAGGTACGTATTAACAATCACTGACTACTACACCAGGTGGACTGAGGCAGTTAGCAGCAAGACTTGTATTATAGAGGATGTGATCAAATTCTTAGAGAGAAACATTATAACTAGGTATGGAGTTCCTTATGCCCTTGTGTGTGATAATGGACTAGCTTTTACATCTTTAAAATTGTCTAGCTGGACTTTTGATTATGGGATCATTTTAAAGTTCTCTTCAAACTATTACCCCCAAGGTAATGGCCTAGTAGAGTCAGCCAATAAGAATTTATTGAACATCATAAAGGAATTGATAGAAAAGAACCCTAGAGAGTGGAATACCTTACTTAAATATGCTTTATGGGTAGATCGAACTAGAATAAAGACTGTATTAGGGAATTCCCCTTACTAGTTAGTTTATGGGGTGGATCCTATCCTCCATGTTAACCTTAAATTCCCTACCCTGCAATTTGCATAGGAATACTTAGACATAGACAACAAACAAGAAGTTAGGTTACTTCAGCTCATGCACCTAGAGGAGAAAAGAGATAGGGTAATCAACCAATTCACCAAACACCAGGCTACTATCAAATGTTGGTTTGATAAGAGAGCTAAAGTAAAATCCTTCCAAATATCAGATTTAGTCCATCATGGGACAAAGCACATGAAACGAAGGGCGACCATGGAAAATTCAATAAACTTTTGATAGGTCCCTTTCAGATTTCAGAAATCCTGGGTGATAGCACGTATAGACTAAAAACCTTAACAAGTGAAGATGTCCCATTACCAGTCAATAGATAGTTCCTCAAACACTATTTTCAGACTTGAAGGGGTCACGTCATGATATTGTATCATAATGTACATCTTGTATAGCCATTTGTACAGTTGGTTTTTGGTGTTCTTTCTTGGCTTTGTGTGTTGTTGAGACCTTGTTTTGATTGGGCAAGATATGGCACCTTATCACTCTTAGAAAATCATTAAAATGGTTAGAATTCAAGAGATGAAGACAAATTCTTATATAGGTTGTAACTCATGCCAGGTAGATGTTCCTGATCAAGTCTGTGATATCTTGTTCATCAGGGATGACTTTTCATGTTTAAGGAGATCCCCACATGACACACCTAATAGCCTTAGGTTTGTTGAACATGCTAGTGTAGTGTTAAGTGAAAAATAAAAAGGTTACCCTTGCTACCATTGCAATTCTCAACCTAAACAAGTGACCACACCTTGAAAAATGAGATTACATGATGACATCTTATGAATGCTGATACTAAAAAAAAGAGAAGTCCATTGAATATCTAAAAGAGATAATTAGGCCATCTAAGTAACTCTACCAGGGCTATAAACACCTACTGGCAGTGGGGCTCTACTTAGGGGAATTGCAACGATAACCTTGTCGAGGCTATGGACGCCTGAGCAAGGATCTATCTAGGTTGGCTATGAGGGATAAACCAAATTAGGTAGCTCAACACTGGTCACTAGTGTTTTCAACTTATCTTCAAGATGAGGGATATGAATCACCGAGGGATACGAATCACCTGCATACACATGATCCCTTTTCAGCATTGGTGCATTGATGAACATGATATCATTAAGAAAGATCAGGGTGCTTTTACTTGATAAGAGTTGGAACACTATGTTTTAATTTATCCTCATCTTTTGAATTATTTGAATTTCATTGTTTTATTTGGTGGAAAGTTGTTGTGTGGTTACACAACACACCCCATTTTGCCCTAGCAAAATAGGGACCCAACTTTTTTCTTTCTTGTTCCCTTGCTTTGGGTGGTATGGTAAAATTTTAGCCTCAGGTGCATGACAAGATGTCCTCCTCTGCATATTGGGGCCGCAGGATCTTGGTCAAAATCCAAGATTAGAATTTGTCATTATAAACCTTGCCAGCTAAAAAGAGGTAAAATTTCAAGAAAGTTTGCCTTTTGGATCACCTCAAAATTCCTCAGGAGTAAAATGTTATGCTTAGTCAACAGATCGTCTGTATATTTGTAGTTCATACCATCTGGATCTTAACTTAGTACTCAGATCTTAGCATTAATATCTAGATGCATGTTAATATCTGGAAACGCACTAATATTCGAACGTCAAATTTAAGAAGCTCAATGAACCCACCATCAAGCGTAAGGATATTAGTTAATATCATGATCTTATATAATATCTAGATCTTAAGTTAGTATCTGGAAGTCAAATTTAAGTGACCCACTCAATCACCCGTCATATGCATAATGCCAATTTGCGCCTTCATCCTGATGTTACTTAGTATCCGAACCTTAACTTAGTGTCCAAATTTTTTGAAACATCTTGACCCCAATGACGTCATCCAATCCCAATCTGATGTAAACGACACCATGAGATGTCATTGCTTAGACTTTAAGCCAAAGGGATACTTCACACTACTTAGTATCCAGATCTAAAATAACATCTTGATCCCTCAAATAGTCATACCCTATGTAGTCAATGGCGTAATGACATTTGTCCATCTTATATCCTGATATAGTATAGACACACCCGAGACCCATTGGTAATTCCTTAGTCAACAGAGGTTGATCCAACATATGATAACATCACATTATTGCATCTCAATGAAAGAGATTCAGATCAGATGGTAGTGCATCCCCATAGGAGAATCTTGTCATCAAGAAAGATTCTCTGCACTACTGTGAAATATGACAATGTCCACATTCACACCCCTACTCGCATAGTGTCATCCAGATATCCACCTCAAGATATTCCCCAGAATATTCTTTAACTGGATGTTTCTCATAACTCACACTTTTTTTGGCATTAAATGCTGTAAAAGGTTGTTGGCATTTTAAATTTAAACGCGTAACAATAGACACTTGGCATTATCTTAAGCAATCTGCTAATTGAAAATGTCAAATCGCATGGAGACCATTAAAAAACCCTAAATGTTCAAGGTAAAAAGGATTTTTCTAAGCATAATTGACACAATTGCACTCCAAGAACCCTAATTTCTAGTCTTAAGAGCTTTTTGCAAACCAGATCTGAGCTAAGAAGATGAAGTTACAGAAAAGCCTTTCATCCAGAGCTTTTATCCCAACACCCCTACATTAGTAATAGGTGAATAAAGCATATACAAGTACGTATAAGGCCTTATCCTTCTGGTTATGTGTATAATTGGTATCATAATTAATTAAAGAAATGGTAACCAGAACATAGTGATAGTGATTATACATTATGCACAACATTTATTCAATTCATAAAGTTCATACATATCACCATCTTGGAATGCAAAATCATTAGTGTGCTAACCCTAGATAAATGTATAAGTTGTTATTTGAAACTGTATATTCAAATTGCAGGACAAAATGTCGCATCCACACATAGACAAACGAGATGCGGAGTTCAAATCGGCCATGTTCCCTAGATCATGAAGTATATATAGCAAGCTGGGATTCACAGAGGATACCCATTGTGGGAATACATACATTGAAGCATTCAGAGCATGAGTTGATGCATAGGAAGATGATCTTGTTCTACAAAACATAGTAGCATCTGGTTTGTTTCATGCTACTAGATTTCCATACTCTACGGAGGCCTTTGAGCTATTGGCTGAAGCCACATTGCATTATGATGTTAGCACGAGGAGAATAGAAAAACAAGAGAGATTATATGCAGACTTATCTATAGATGGTATTGCCGAGGTGTTCCATTTGCCCACCTCTCAGAACATGTATGTACTTGATTTGGATGCCTTGTCTAAAGAATTTGAGGCCCATGATAAGAATTGTAGGAAGGTCATATATCAGGGATGGAGAAGGCCAAGTAACATGGCTAGGGTAGTTGCCAAAATGGCAGTACACTTATACAAATTTAATTTCAATGAAGAAGTGCAGTATATAATATTCATGCTTAGCCGGATGAATGACTTGATAAATTGTGGAACATTCAAACCATAGATGTTCAGATTGACAAGAATGGTGGTAGAATATAAACCAGAGAACACAAAAGTCTAATGGGCTAAGATAAATAGTGACACCATTCATGACCAGATGGTTAATGATTTTTAGAATGACTTCCTACTTAGTGTATGCCTGTGCGGCAAAGGGTACATTCAATGGCCTACAAACTATAGGAAGTATTGGGAAGTTACCCAATGAGAAAACACCTTGGGAGCATTATCCCTAGCTGGAGAAAGGACTCTCAATACACTATTATAAGATGGTTAATGATGCATTTTTGATGCACCTAGTCTGACTCATGGAAGGGGATTGGACAAAGCGATTCTCCGTCAGTGCTACAAAGGCCATTAGTGGATATGGGTCTTGGTTCATCTAGGCTAAATCTTATTCATATATCCAGATGGAGTGCTTTAGAAGGAAACCATATATGTTACCAAGGTACCTACAGATAAAGTGGTACTGATGGAAATGATGAGGCAATAGTTGCCTATTTTTGAAATGTCAAAGATAAAAGAAAGAAAACCATATAGGAAGTTTCCTATTGATATAAATTGGTTCATGGTAGGAGCCATAGAAAATGCAAGAAAGGCAGAGGTAGAGATGAAAGATTTAAATTTGAAATTGTTTCCTCTGGCTAGAGACTATGATCCTTATCATAGGATCAAGCAAAGATTCAACAAGAAATAAAAGCACAATGTCCATCTTGAGGATTATTGGGCTGATTGTGAAATGAACATGAAGTTAGAAAAAGAGAATATTAGAGATTATCACTGGACCAAATGAGGACCATAGGGCAGTTTGAAGTACCCCCTCAAGTTAGAAAAGATGATGATAATCTCGTAGATCCAGAATATGAGGAGAAAAAGATATACAATGACACCATCTTCACTCTAGATTTAACACAAAAGAGGAGATTTATATTGATTCCCTCACTGCCAAGGTTAGGGCCAGAACCAAGAACTGGGTTGCTCAGAAAGTAGAGGAGCTTAAAAGCAAAGGGGTGGCAATCACCAGTGAGAAGAAAGGGAAAAGAAAAGAGAGAAGGACAAGGATATGATGATTTCCTTGTACATAAAAGGTAGATCCTAGGAACAAGAATACTTGAACCTAGTTCATCTAAAACAACAGAGGAGATCACTTCTAAGGGAGTATCCTTGGTATACTAGCCATTTTCACTTCCTACTGGACCAGTGCTTAAGGCAATTCCTGTGTCTATATCTACACCCCAAATACCCATAGCCCAACAAGAAAGTACAGGAGAACAGGGGTAAAGTTTAGTTGGGATTGTTACAGAGGGGGGAGATGAAGATGAAGAATATGAAGTGCTTATTTCAACACTCAAAAGGAAGAGGAAGGATGATGTGCTACAGGGTGTCAAAGTACCTAGGAAAAGAAGATATCAAATCCCTCACATGAGAGGTGCTATTTCACCACCACCAGTAGTAGCATTGGTTGATCCATAGGTGACTGTAATTAAGGAACTACAACATGATGTGCCTGTAGAAACCATAGTAAAAGTAAAGACCAAGATGGCACAAATTGCCAGTAGCCAAGATGAAGAAGATGAAGCTATAAAAGCCCTTCCACTAAGCCAGACAATAGACTTAATTGAAGATGATGTGGTATAGGATATCACAAATTACCCTATTGGACCTATGTTACAACCCACATAAGTAATAGATAAGGCTGATATAGAAGGGGAATCATATGATGAAAGAAGAGGAAGGGAAGAAACTCCTAAGGTAGAAGTGCATATGGGGTCCCTTTACACATGCATTGAAAATGTAACTAGTCCAACTATGGTAGATCTCACCCATGTACCTGAAGAAGGGAGTAAAGAAGAGGAGGTCATCAAAATTGACCAATTTCAAGAAAAAAGTGTTCCCATGGAAATGGATAAAATTGAACAAGAAGTAGTGTAATCACCTACTGATATAGGAAGGAAAGAAGATGAAATGAAAGAAGGTATTCATCAAGATGATTAAGTGAATGAAGGCCAAGAGCCTAAAACTGATGAGGTCCCAAAGGAACATGAAGATCCGGCATCAGGTAATCAACCTCCTCCTGAACAAAGACAAGAGGAACAATTGCATAATGAGGAAGATCTGGATGCCTGAAGTAGACATCAAGAAAATGTACAAGATATAGAGGATCAGGAAAAAGAACAAGATAAGGGAATTCAAGATGCTCAAATTGAGCAACCAGGTCAAGATAAAGGATCACAATCTAATGTTTTAGCTTTAGTCACTTCAGAGGTAGGTCAAGAGAAGGTACAATAGGTACCATTTGATTTCAAATCTTTGTTTACAATTGGTTCTGCTAAAGAAAAATGGAGAGCTAGGACAATCTCTAGTATCAAGAGAGATCTGAAGACTGGAAAAAGGATAGCTCAAGTTGTTCCTATAGTAGATAAGGTCAAAGGGGAGATCTGGCCATAGGAATTCCAGGTGACTCAGGTTGACTTGGGTCATGCTACTACGGAGCAAGAAATACGAGAGCACCTGGAGAGCACAAAAGCAATAGTAACTAAATTGAAGAAGCTCAAAGCCAGGAAGAAGGAGTTGAAAGAATAGAATATGTAGTAACAATAGTTTATACAAGGATTGGTTATGCCAGACACCTTGGCATCCACCTTACAGGCTACTAAGAAGTCAGCTGCATTAACTTTAATAAGTGAAGCAGTTATAACTGGACTAGATATCCAAAAATATCAAGCCCATGTCATGGATAAATGGTATTCTAAATTCATGACCTCTAGAGAGTAGTTAATAAGTATATCAATATCCAATTGGGACACATTGTCCAAACTAAAGGAAAGCATTGATTCTTTGAAGGGTGAATTCACCCAATGGATTCACAAGTGTAATTATGTAATGGCTAGACTCATGAGAGCCAAGGATATGCCAAAGGTGAGTTATTAAGAAATAAAATTGGCACCAATGCAACTTTGCCACTCATGGGGACATAGATGAGAGAGATGGACTATGAGCTTAACATATTGAAGGCTAACTTGACTAAGGTAAAGGATACTCAAGTCAAGGTTCATAACTTCCTAGCAGAAGAAATGAACATCCTGATAGAATTATTGGAGGATGTTGTAGAAGAAGAAATGCTAGATTCAGATAATGCTATACAGATATTTAAAGAAAATTCAAAGAAATAACAGATGATCTAATAAAATTATTTATGGAAGATGTCATGGATGCGATGGCTGAATTAAATGTAAAAATGAAGACATACAGTAAAGAGGCTGATAAAAGGACAATCATGATGAAGCCATTAGATGAACAAATAGAGGCATTGAAATATGCTAAGTTGAGAGCTACCACAATAAGCAAATTCTAGGTAGACACTTTTGTACAAGCATATGATGCTTATAAGAAAATAGATACAAGAATGCAGGCACCTGAAGAAGATCCATCTACATAAAGAGGGGATTGCTTTATGTGTTTTCCAATGCTCTTTTGTTGAAGTAATATTTATAGCCTAACCTGGATCAAGTTGAAGATCATAGAATATTCGATAAGGACAACTGTACCCCACCAGAGGATTACCAACTGGCAATCTGTGCCATGTGTCTTATATGTTGACGTGGTCAAAGGAAATATGAACCGTTGAGGACAATAGATAAGTCTTGATCGTAGGATCTTTTGTAACTGCTCTCTCATCCTTGATCTATAAAAGGAGATAGAGTGCACCTTGTAAAATCATTCAGAAGCTTAATTGAGATTGGATTGCTGAAATGCCGAGACCAACTCTCAAAGCCAATTGTAAATATATACTCCTTTGCATACTTGATGAAGATGAAGTCCTCCTGATTACATACAATCAAAAACTTTGAGTAATCTGTGGATGAATTCTAGATATGTTGCTTTGATTTTCTACGTCCCTTGGAGTGCATTTCAGTTTGTGCATGTTGTCTTCATCCCTTTCCTTTGAAGTTAGCATCAATCATATCTAGCTGTGGAACATCCTGGTGAACATATGGTTTGATTTCCTTCTTTTCATGACAGTGTCAAGAGTATATGTGGATCAATGGCTTAAGATTCTTTACTTACAGTAAAATTTAGAAAGCATTTATTCAAATTTCTTTAATTTCATTTTAAATCATCATCATAATTGCAAATACACTATAAATAATAAGCAAATAAAAATAAATATGCACACAAATCAACATAATGGGAATTGAGTTGGCTCATAATGACTAATGGAAAGGTCAATAAAGTGTTAATTTAAGTTTTAAATGTTTAAGGTTCAAATTTATGAGTGTGGAAGTGACCTAGGTCAAAAAAAAAAGCATGGATTTGACCTAGCGTGACAAGTTACAATAAATCTAGGGATTAAAAGAATGAATCTTTGGGGATGAATGTTAAAGGGGATTAAAATGTGTGATGTCATGGATTAAATTAACATGAGAATATGCCATTTGTAAGCTAGTCATTGCATTTAAGATAATATAAAAAAAGTGGGCCCAAAACATAATGAAAAAGGACACGAGTATGCATTTTTAACCATTACAATAATAAATAAATAAATAACAATTAAATAACCCATGTATCTATGAATAATCATGATATCCATATTAAACATTACAACCATAATTATTGCATACATCATAAGGATTATACAATCATCTCATGCATAGAAATTAAGTTATAAAATATAGCACATGATCATTACAATGTGGCATCATCATCAAATAGAAATATAATAGGTCAACATAGAAACACAACTAAGTTATAAAAGGTTCCATCACATAATTTGTAGATCATGGGAAGGGTATCATTTTTTCCATAATTTCCCCATTACAAGCATGACAATTGTAAAATTAATGGATAAAACTATCCAACCTAGTTGTCATACAAGGCATTGGAGACTCTTACTACAACATAGTTAACCTATTGGTTATTTATTGGGATATGTGATAATCTACTATGAATCACAGAACATTTAATTGACTTATTTATGAGTTACTAAGTATAATTTTAGTGTGCTAAGTTAGACTACCTAATGATGCCTATATAGGAGGTAGTGAGTAGAAGTTAAACATCATATTGTAAATTCTATTGTTTTTGGAGGATTTTGGAGGTTTTCCCATCAAAGTGGCCTATTAATATCAAGTATTTTCAACATATTTTCTATTATATTCTTCTCTTGTGCAAGTAATTTCATTACAAGTGGTATTAGAGCATGACCTTGGCATCTAGAAGGTAGGAAACAAGGTGATTTTTTTCAATTTAGGAGGTCAGATCGTGAAACACTTATCTCTTTCAATTTAGTGAATTTTTTCTATAATTTTGAGGTTTGATCAAGGATATATTGAAGCTATTTCAATATAGACTTGAGATCATTGCAAGAAAATTTGATGGAGTTATTGTGAAATTGGATTTTCACCAAATTTTCTCCCAAGGCTACAAATCAACAAATTTATTGAAGATTGTTTTAGAAATGTGAGATCTAGTCTTAGGTTTAAGTTACAACATAAATTTCATATTATTTTTATTTTATTTGAGTAATTTATTATAAAAATTATTTTGGTAATATCATGGCAGGGGCTTCAACAAGAGGCAAAGGAAGGAATCAAGTCACTCTTAAGAAGACTCCTAACAAAATGATCCACTATTAGAAAGGATAGATCCCATAACCATAAAATATATAAAGGAAGCAACTACTAGGGTTAAGGAGGAAATCTTGTCAAAAATGATAGAGAAGATTAAATGGACCACTAAGAAATAAGATATTGATATAACTTATCTCCAGAGTTCTAAAAACTCCCAATGGGCAGATTCACACCACAAGTCTTGAGATGTAAATTTATCTTGAAAGGGTCATGAAGTTGAACTTGTTTTGAATCCAATATAAAGTAGGACCATCACACAAATAATTCTATCACCAACTGTAGGCAATTCATGCCAAGGATAGAGATGCATAAGTTTGATGGTAAGGATCTACTGAATTGGCTATGCCAAATGGAGCAATTCTTTGATCTTCATCATGGTCCATTTCAATAAAAGGTTGCGATGACATCATTATATTTGGAATCAGATCAATTCATTTGGTTACATAAGATATATAATGAGAAGAATAAGAAGGAATGTGTTGTCACATGGCATGTTTTCCAAGAGGAACTAAAGATACATTATAGAAATAGTCTTATGGACAACTAATTTAGCCAGATCACGGTAATTAAGGAAAATACAAATAGTCAAGGACTATACTCAAAAATTCCAAACCTTGTATTTAAGAGGGGGGATGTTAGTGAGGAAATTTTGAATGAACCATATCTAGGGGGTATAAAGGACCACATCAAATTTATGAGGTATGCATTTTAAATCCAACTTTTGTCTCCTAATCAATGATTACGGAAAGGAAGGAAGATGCAAATGTTTTGGCCAATAGAAGGAAATGGTTTGTAAGTATAAAATAGAGGATCTCCCCAACACAATCATTCCCTCAACCCACTAGATTGACTCCTTAACATTTATTGAATTAAAAAGGGCCAAAGGGTTATGCTTTAACTATGATAGAAAATATAGTTGAGGACATAAGTGTGCTAAAAAGAGTTTTTTTAAATTGAAGGTGCTAATGAAGAAGAAGAGGATGATGAATAAGTAATATAAATTGTTGATGATCTACATAAGGAATTGATAGATACTCAACCAACTATTTTTTCCATTCACTTTCTCAAATTAGTACTCCACAAACCCTCAAGGTGGTAGGACTATTGAATAAAGAGAGGGTAATAGTGTTGATAGACTTAGGAAATACTCATCACTTCCCCAATAGTAAGTGGGATACTTGTTTGAATTATTTTATTTATCTAGCTCTAGAGTTTTAGGTCATGATTGTTGATGGCGGTACAATTAGTTACTTAGGGAAATGCCATAGTATTAAACTTGTCAAGGGAGAATATTAGCTAGATTTACCTATGTTTGTAATTCCCATGGGTGGATAAAACATCATTTTTGGAGTCTAATGGCTTACTACCTTGGGAATAATCAAGATGAACTTCCAAGAGCTATTCATGCATTTTCATTCAAAGGATATGATATTTGAACTGGAAGGGTTGCATGTAAAGTCATTGCAAATGATTAGCCCTCACCAAATGTAAAAGTTTCTTAAAATTACTAGATGGATTTACAGCTCAATTACTTTCATTTGAAGCACAATAGTCAAA
The DNA here is from genome assembly GCA_027924645.1 of Cunninghamia lanceolata. Classification (NCBI taxonomy): domain Eukaryota; kingdom Viridiplantae; phylum Streptophyta; class Pinopsida; order Cupressales; family Cupressaceae; genus Cunninghamia; species Cunninghamia lanceolata. Next base: position 3,996,208 of record BSBN01001253.1, on the reverse strand, counting down.
GACTCTTACACTATCAAATATTTTTGCAATTGTAGATAAGCACTTAGTAGTTTTTGGGTATATAGAAAAAGATATTGAACACACTAGGATACTAAGAGGGGGGTGAATTAGTATCCAATAAAACTTCAAATCCTTTGGAGCAGATTAAAACTTAAACATTACAACATTAACATAAACATGAAAGATGAACATAATGCACATCAACACATAACACCAGATATATGTTGAAGACCCCAAAAGGGGAAAAACCATGGTGAGGATTAACTCACAATATATGAATATCACTACTATAAAAATTACGACTTTGTTTTAGGGATAAAACCCAAGGAAGCTACTACTCCCTGCTGACTTTGTTTTATGGTCACTCCCAAGGAAGCTACTACTCCCGGCTGACTGTGTTTTAGGGTCACTCCCAAGGAAGCTAGAATTCCTTGCAGCCTTTTTTTTAGGGTTACAATCCAAGGAAGCAACTACTCCCTGAACTAAGAATGAACTTATAAATGATTACAGTGTGACAATCCTTCTATTGCTTGAAAAATGACATTAAAGTTCACACCTTTGATGATTACAATTCCACTTCTTTGGATGATTGGATCAATTAGGCACACTCTTCACTTCCCTCCTATCACAAAAATGTCTTCAAGATGAATCAGGACAACTCTTATTGCTTCTGCTCTTTCTCCTTTAGTCTCACATCATAATGCATAACATGTTCATATTCTACTCTTTACACACTCATATTCTTATTTTCGTAATCATACTTCACCTAGACCAACTAGGTTTACAATATATACATGACATTATATTGATTTCATTACAAGTCATCCTATACAATAAGAATATTACATTTTACAAGTCAGCCAGAGATCACACAACATGAAACATGCATAGGGTAAGCCCTATCATGAACTACACACCACTCCAAAAGGAAACACATGCCTTGTGGACCCCAAAACATGATTAACCTAGTCCTAAACATTCTTCATAGCAACATCCTACAAGGAATAACATCTGCACACTTTAGAAATTTGAAATAGGTCACCCTTAAGCAAGAAAACATGAAGCATGTAGCACATTAGTCTTCACAATCTTGGCAGTACTCATGAATGAATAAGCATTACTTTTTCTTCTTCCAGATGAGTTGACAGGACCTATACACCATCTCTAAACATTCCTTGAACTTCGTACAACAAGAACTTTGTGGCACACATTATCAACATACTCTAGTCGGCCTCAACAATAATAACTCTTCACATAATGACTTGAAAACTTTGTGTGGTACTAGAAACTTGAGAGATATGCATGCCTTTCAAAACTGAAACACTACGAGACATGTAAAATGTCCATACAAACTCATATGACTAATATATATACTCTTCCACTGGCGCACGTGCTCAAACATATATCCTGAAGACAATTAGACATCCAAAACCATTAGTACCACTTATGTCATTTGAAAATTGAGCTTGCAAAATTCCAAAACATCTAAAACTCATACATAGATTTGAACATATTCTCAAAACCAAACAGCCACATCTATTACTGTAGAGGAATGTAGAGCATTCCAATCAACCTTTATCAACACATTGTATTTCCAGAGCATAGACCAGAACTCTGTCACTTGTAACTTTCACTACGGAGGAGAAAATGATCTAAAACTTTGGATTTAGCACATTTACATCATTCTAAACCACATGACCATATCTTAAAATGCAAAGGAATGCAAAGTATTTTACCGGGTAGTCTTCCAAGTAACTTTCTCCAACAAAAACCTTCACCAACATCCGAAGGTCAGAATCTTCTTATATCAACACATACTTCCTTAGGAACAATAAGAGGGATCATACAATATGCTATAGGTCATCAACAACATCTTCTCATTCTCAACATAGATTCTAATTCCCATATTAATATATTAATTCATCTTGATGCTTCTAATTCCCATCTTAATATTTCATTATGGAATCATCTTTGTTGACCACATATCTGCTCAATACAATTTTACTTGACATTAATCAAGGCATGACATCCAACAATGAACATCACACAACCAATCATGAACATCAGGAACAACACTGAATATTTCTATTACTACACTGGTATATCATCAACATGAACATTCACATCAACCACATCAGACAACCACAAACAGAGTGCTGACATCACTATGAGTGTTGACATCAATGACAACACATATTGCCAACAATCTCCCCCTTTTTCATTCATGGTAACACACACACCTACTCATTCTCCCCCTTAGGTGCACATTTCTTTCTCTCCCCCATTGACATTGAGGACAAAGTGAAACTTCTCCTCCTCCTTAGGTTACAAACTCTCCCATTCAACTTACTCCCCTTGTCAGCAACGACCACTACCTACTCCCCTTGAGAGGTAGTTACCATTAGTCTAAGAAAAAGGATATATCATGAACTCCCCTAGGACAAATGCACCAACTATGCATCTAGCAAGAAGAGGGAGGGGTAATTAGCCCTAACTTTTGCCGAAGATACTCAAAAGTGTCCTTTGCAAGAGCCTTTGTGAAAATGTTTACAATCTGATCCTTTGTTGGAGCATATTCCAACTTCACTTCTTTCTCTGCAACCTTCTCTCTCAAAAAGTGATACCTAAATGATATATGCTTGGTTCTAGAATGCATCACTGGATTCTTGGAAATATTGATAGCACTTGTATTGTCACACAAGATAGGAATAGGCTTATCATACAGTACCTTGATATCCTTCAAAGTTTGCTTCATCCACAACACTTGTGTACAATAGGATGCTGCTACAATATACTCTACCTCTGTAGTTGATAATGATATCAAATCTTGTTTCTTGCTCTACCATGAAACCAATCTGCTTCCTAAAGTGAAAGCACCACCACTTGTACTTATTCTATCATCAACACAACCTACCCAATCAACATCGGTCTAAGCACTCAGATCAAAGTCATTACCTCTTGGATACCACAAGCCATAATATGAAGTTCCCTTCAAGTATTTGAATATTCTTTCCACTACCTTCTCATGTGTTTTCTTAGAATTATCTTGATATATGGAAACCACACATACTGCATGCATAATATCAGGTCTAGAAGTAGTCAAGTACAACAATCCTTGAATCATAGATCTATAAAGAGTCTGATCAACCTCCAAAGACTCATCATTCTTTCTCAAATGACAACTAGTAACCATAGGAGTACTTACTGGTTTGGAGTCCTCCATACCAAACTTCTTCAACATCTCTCTAACATAGCTTGAGAAATAAAGATACCATCATCTAGCTAAGGAATTTGAAGCCCAAGGAAGAAAGACATCTCACCAATCATAGACATCTCAAACTCTTTCTGCATCTCTTCTACAAACCACTTTCACATACTATCATCTCCACCAAAGATGATATCATCAACATATACTACAACTATCAGAATCATGTCTTCCTTTTCCTTAATGTAAAGCTTACTATATGTGGTACCTTTCTTGAAGCCTTGCTAAAGTAAGTACTTATCCAATCTAGCATACTAAGCTCTAGGTGCTTTCTTGAGACCATATAAAGCCTTTTTGAGTCTACACACCATGCCTAGATCTTCTGACAATTAAAAACTATCTAGTTGCTCAATGTAGACCCCTTCCTCCAGATCACCATTCAAAAATGCCAACTTGACATCCATCTGATAAAACTTGAAGTTCTTGTTAGAAGAAAGGGCAAGAAACATCCTGATTGCCTCCATCTTGGCTACTAGAGCATAAGTCTCCTCAAAGTCAATTTCTTCAACTTGTGAGTATCCCTTGCACACCAATCCTACTTTTCCCCTCACAATTTTATGATCTTCATTCAGTTTGTTCCAGAAAACCCACTTTGTTCCTATAACATTCTTATTGACTGGTCTGGGAACCAATTCCCATGTCTAATTCTTCTCTATCTAACTCAATTCTTCTTCTATTTCCTTCATCCATCCATCATCTTTGCTAGCATCAACAAAGGTTTTAGGCTCTACCTTTGATAATAAACACAAGTTTACTTTCTCATATGTCTTTGCAAACCTTCTCCCAGTCTTCACACCCTCATTCTTATCTCCAATGATCTAATCTATTGAATGTTTTCTCTAAACATACTTTGATAGAGTCTTAGGGATCTGCTCTGGTTCTTGTTCCGGTTACACATATGGTTCCTAAGATTTTCATTTATGTCAACACTATCACAAGGTTGTCATTGATATCAATACTATCTTAGATGTGTGATGGTGTTCATGGTTGGTTGTCATCTCCTATCCAGCAAAGAAGATATAGTTCATGGTTGGATGTCATGTTGAATATAATGTGGTTACTATAGTTTATGGTTGGATGCCATGTTGAATATAATGTGGTTACTAAAGTTCATGATTGGATGTCATGTCCTATCCAATAGAGAAGATATAGTTCATGGCTAGATGTCATGTTGAATATAACATGGTTACTAAATTTCATGGTTGGATGTCATGCCTTGATCAATGCAGAGTTGAATATGAAGTTATAATAAGATGGGAATTAGAAGCCTCAAGAAGATACATTAATATGAAAATTAGAAGCACTAAGATGATCCAGATGTGTTGCTGATGTTGACAAGGTGCTATTGGTGGCCTGACTGATATTGTATGATCTCTCATAATGTTCCTAAGAATGTATATGTTGTTATATGAAAGTTTTGGCCTCTGGAAGTTGGTGAAAGTTTCTGCTATAGGATAACTACTTTTAAAGACTATCTGGGAGATTTATCCACATTTTCATTCCTTTGATGTTGTGGCTCTATGGACTAGAAGATAGATTCATATGGTGTCAAAGCATGTATGTTCAAAGTTTCATGATGTTTGGATTATCGAAAGAGTATTTTGCGTTGACAGGGTGAAGAGAGTGTTGTTTCTGTGAAGGTGTTCTTAGCGCGCAATGGAATGCTCTGCATTCCTCCATATTTTGTATTTATGGATATGTGGTTTTGGAACTATGTTTAGGATATAGTGAAGGTGATAATTCCAAAGTTTTAGATCATTTGTCCTTCCACTGTGAAAGTTATGCATGATAAAGTACCGACATGTGTTCTGGCAGAGTAAGGTGATGTTAAAGGCCTATTGAAATGTTCTTCATCCCTCTGGAAGTGAATTTTTTCCTTTATAGTTTTGTGGACATGTTTATGGATGTACATTACATTCTTTCTTGCAGTTTCAAGTTTCTTGGTGATCTGCAAGCCCAATTTTTCAATGACAATATGTTGCAGTGTGTTTCGAATGACTTGTTGTTCTCAAAATTTATGGTTGAAGATGTATGTCACAAAATTTTTGATGTGTAGAGGTAAAGGAATGTTTGGAGATTCTATATAAGTCCTTTAGACTCATAAGGGGTCATAGTGCTATTGACCCTCAATTGTACTCTATTGATTAGATAAACAGTAGTGTGAACTGCTTCCTTCTAGTACATATTAGGTAGATTTGCATCTTTCATCATTGCCCTAGCCATCTCTTACATTGTCCTATTCTTCGTCTCCACTACCCCATTTTGTTGAGGGGTCCTAGGAGTTGACAAATGTCTCCTAATACCATGATCTTCACAAAAATTTTCAAAATCATTTGAATTAAACTCACCTCCTCTATCAGACCTTAAACATTTGATCTTAACATCCATTTCATTCTCAACCACTGCTTTGAAAACCTTAAACTTATCAAAGGAATTTGTTTTTTTCTCTTAAGAAAGTAACCCAAGTCATTCTAAAATAATCATCAATTAGCAACATGAAATACCTTTCACCTTGTTGACTTTTTATTCTTGTAGGGCCACATAGGTTAGTGTGAATCAGCTCCAATGGCATTGAAGAAGAATACTCCTTGCTCTTTAAATCTATCTTTGTCTACTTTTCCATTTGACATTCCTTGCATAATGTGTTTGTATAGAGATGATATTTACCATATTATCAAAGTTGATGTGTCCCATTCACTTGTGCCACAACCAACACTCATTGGATTGAGCCAATAAGCATGCTCTTCCATTTACCTCCTTCAGATGATAGATATCTCCATATGACTTGATACTTTCTGCAACTAGTTTTCTAAACCCTACCTTCTTGATTTCACATCCTTTGGCATGAAAGGTAAGATTGAATCCTTTACTGCACATCTAAATGACACTAAGAAGATTGTGCTTTAGCCCTTTGTTATAGAGTACATCCTCATTCTTCTTCTTCCCATCAATAGTTATAGCACCCTTTCCACAAATTTGTGCTAACTCATCACCACCAAACTTAACAGCTCCAACATTCCACTTCTTAAGGCTAACAAACATCTCCTTGTCACCAATCATATGATTAGAGAAACCACTGTCAATTACCCAATCCTTGGCTTCTTCTTTTGCATGAAAGGTAGTCCATACAACCATTGATTTATCATTGTTTTGGTCATCTTGTAAGGTATCATACTTTTCACATTTTCCAATATCATCCTTTTTGTCACCAACATTAAAGGCCATGAAAAGTGTTTCATCATTTGAATAATAATGATCCTCATCTTCTAAAGAAAAGATGTTCTCCATGGAATACAAACTTCTTTTGGGCTTCTCTCTTTTGTTACTACCTTTTGATTCTTTAAAATTACATTTAGAAGCAAAATGACCAATTTTCCCACAATTGAAAAATTTGAAAGGTGGCTTACCTTTGTATATGCCTGTGCCATTCTTTAATGTTCTTACAAAGTTTGCCTCTACCTCATTAAGGTCATCATCTTGATCAGTGGCTTCATCTTCCATATTCTTATTTTCTTTGAATGTTGCTTTCTTCTTTGGAGCACCTTTGTCAAATTATCTCATTTCAAAAGCTATGAGAGAGCCAAACAATTGATCTACTGTATATTTATCCAAATCCTAAGTTTCCTCAATAGCAGAAACCTTATGACTATAAGATTTAGGAAAAGATCTCAAAACCTTCTTCACAATCTCATCTTCTTTCACTTCTCCACCATGACCTCTGATGCCATTAACTATTTCATCCACCTAGAGCATGTAACTGGCAATGTCTTCTTCTTTTAACATCCTCAAGGTCTCAAATTTTCTCTTGAAGATTTGTATCTTGGATTGCTTGACTTTACTATCTCCTTCATAAATGCTTTCAAGTTTTACCTAGACTCCTTAGTAGATTTGCAACCCATTATCTTCACAAGTTTTGAATTAGCTAGCCCACTCATGATAGCACTCTTTGCATTGGCATTTTTCTCAAACAAGTTAATCTCATCTACATCTATAGGATCACTAGCAGGATCAGTGTAACCCTTCTTGACTGATTGCCAAATACCATACCCTAGAGAGGATAGATAGTTTTCCATCCTTATCTTCCAAAAGCAATAATTTGTTCCATCAAACATATGTACCTTGTGAGATCCATTATGAGCCATCCCAGACCTTCCTTAAGTAGTTAAGATTCTTCTGAGTTACTTGGCTCTAATACCAATTATTGAACACACCAGGATACTGAGAGGGGGTGAATCAATATCCAATCAAACTTCAAATCCTCCAGAGTAGATTAAAACTTAAAAGATGAACACAATGCACATCAACACATAACATCCCAGATATACATGGAAAACTCTAAAAAGGGAAAATCCATGGTGAGGATTAACTCACAATATATGAAGCTCACTGCTATAAAAATTACAACTTTGTTTTAGGGCTACAACCCAAGGAAGCTACTACTCCTTGCTGAATTTATTTTAGGGTCACTCCCAAGGAAGTTACTACACCCTAAAGACTTTGATTTAGGGTCACTCCCAGGGAAGATACAAATCCATGCATACTTTAGTTTAGGGCTACAGCCCAAGGAAGAAACTACTCCCTAAACTGAGAACGAACTTAGAAATGATTATAGTGTGACAGTCCTTCTACTGCCTGAAAAATTGACATTGAAGCTCACACCTTTGATGATTGCAATTCTACTTCTTCTGATGATTGGATAAATTACTCACACTCTTCACTTCCCTCCTATCACAAAAATGTCTTCAAGATGAATTAGGATATCCCTTATTGCTTCTTCTCTTTCTCTTTCAGTCGCACATCATAATGCATAACATGTTCATATTCTGCTTTTTACACACTCATATTCTCATTTTTGCAGTCATACTTCACCTAGACCAACTAGGTTTACAATATATACATGACATTACATTGATTTCATTACAAGTTAGCCAATAAAATAAGAATATTACATTTTACAAGTCGGTCAGAGATTACACAACATGAAACATGCATAGGGCAAGCTGTATCATGAACTACACACCACTCCAGAAGGAAAAACATGCCTTGTGGACCCCAACACATGCTTAGCCCAGTCCTAAACATTCTTCATAGAAATATCCTACAAGGAATAACATTTGCATGCTTTACAAATTTGAAATAGGTCACCCTTAAGCAAGAAAACATGAAGCATGTAGCACATCAGTCTTCACAATCTTGGCGGTACTCACGAATGATTAAACATTAATTTTTCTTCTTCTAGATGAGTCAAAAGGACCTATACACCATCTCCAAACATTCCTTGAACTCCATACAACAAGAACTTTGTGGTGCACATTATCAACATACTCTAGTTGACCTCAGTAACAACTCTTCACATACTGAATTGAAAACTTTGTGCGGTACTGGAAACTTGAAATATCTAGATGCCTTTCAAACTTGAAACACTATGAGACATGTAAAATTTCCACACCAAATCATATGACTGATCTGTATACTCTTCCACTGGCGTAAGTGCTCAAACATATGTCATGAAGATAATTAGGCATCTAAAACCATTGGTACCGCTTCTGTCATTTGAAAACTGAGCTTGTGGACCTCCAAAACTTCTAAAACTCATATGGATGAACTCATACACAACTCTAAACATATCCTCAAAACCACAGCCACATCTATCACTGTGGAGGAATGTAGAGCATTCCAATCAGCCTTTATCAATACATTGTACTACCAGAGCATAGACTAGAACTTTGTTGCTTGTAACTTTCACTGCAGAGGAGAAAATGATATCAAACTTTAGATTTAGCACCTTTACATCATACTAAACTAAAATTTTAAATTACATGATCATGTCTTTAAATACAGAGGAATGCAGAACATTTTAACAGGTAGTCATCTAGGTATATTTTTGCAGCAGAAACCTTCACCAACATCTGGAGGTCAAAATCTTCTTATATCAATGCATACTTCCTTAGGAACAATAGAAGGGATCATACAATATGCTATAGGTCATTAGCAACATCTTCTCATTCTTAGCATAGCTTCTAATTCCCATCTTAATATTTTATTATGAAATCATCTTTGCTGACCACAAACTTGCAAAATATGATTTTATTTGACATTAATCAGGGCATGACATCTGACCATGAACATCAACAACCAATCATGAACATCAGGAACAAAACTAAACATCTTTGTTACTACACTAGTATATCATCAACATGAACATTCACATCAACCACATCAGACAACCACAAATTGAGTGTTGACATCAATGACAACACATATTTCCAACAAAAGGTTCACCTCCCAAAGAGATTAGGATTGTTTCATTCAACTAGTACTAGGGAACAAACCACCCAGCATTATGCCATATAAGTACTCATAAGAGCAAAAAGTGAAATTGAGAAGATGATACAAGAGATGTTTAAGTAGGTATTACCCATCATAGTTAGAGTGCTTATATTAATTTTTAGTGGTGATGGTACATAAGAAGGATGACACTTGGTGCATGTTTCTAAAGACTATAGAGAACTCAACAAGTAAACCATCATCGATAAGTTTTCTATTCTAGTGATTCATGATTTGATAGATGAACTAAATGAGGTTTATTTTTAACAAAAATTGAACTTAGATTAGACTCTCACCAGATTAGAATTAAGGAAGTGTAACAAACCCACTGGCTTAGTTTAAGTTATCTCTAAAAAAATTTCTAGAATTTTTTTAAAGTACTAATAATATTTACAATGGAATACCATAACCATGCAAAGTATAACCATTCAATCAAACTTGCAAATATAATAGTTCAATTGAAATTGCAAAAAAAGTCATTCTTATTTCAGTCCAAAACAATATTCAATGATTAAATGGATTCAACATCTGTACTGTACTGATAGATTTTACAAATTTTCATAAAAGAATATACATGTCAATGTCTCAGATATCTATCTAAGTACTTCTCAATACATAGATGAATTACTTTATTTTTCCCATCATATATCTATCTCATTATAATAAGATAATAATATAAACTGATTTAACTCTTGGAGGCACAAGATTTCAGCAACTTGATTTGCATGAGGGAGAGTATTACCAAAGTAACTATTTGCCCAACCACGAATCTTTCGTTTCCCTGGTATTCCTCTAACTAGATGAATCAGACCTGTCATGAGAAAGCAGATAAGGAGTATCCTTATCGAACCATGCCATCTAAGAACTAGTGATGTGCTTTTTACATACAATATGTTATACAACTTTAGATTCCTTCTAATTGAGTATAACAATATGACTAGAATGCAAATCTAAGACACAACGATTCGACAATGCATGCAGTCAATGCATTACTTTGGACAAAGATTGATATATAAATATATTCTATATTAGATATATGTGTCGATATATCAAAAACACCTCTATCTCAATCTTGTCATTAGAATTTCATAAGTTTCCTATACTAAAACACTAAGTCATCCTTCATTCATGGTAAACAAATTATTCTATAGAACAACAAACATAATGTTTTATCTTTGATTATGTTGTTCATGTCTCAAAATTATGATAATACCTATCTAAGAAAGTATAAATTTAATTTTCCATGTTCTAAAAGATCATATAAATGTGTAACAAAGTTTCCTTGATAGGCTTTTCCTACTTTCATGATAATAGTTTCTATCTTAGACAATTAACACAATCATTGATACATAACAGTCAAAAAATGGTAATTCACATGTATTGACTAAGATATGAAAAATCCTTTGAACTTATTAGCCTAAAATATGGCCAAGGGTGGTTTTCCCATGGCACATAATGGTAAGATTCTTCTTAATTTGACGACCATTGTCAATCAATCAAAGTTTATACATATTCATGTAATTTATTCATAATTCGATAATTACTATCAATCAATCAAAGTTTATACATATACTTGTAATTTATTCATAATTCAATGACTACTATCAGTCAATCAAAGTTTATACATATACTTGTAATTTATTCATAATTTGATGACTATTGTCAATCAATCAAAGTTTATACATATACTTGTAATTTACATAATTCGATGACTTGTTGAACACCCAAAATTTTGAGAGGGGGAGGGGGGGTAATCAATATTCTTTTAACTTATTAAATATTCAATTCATTTGCCCATTCAACAACATTAAAACAAATTAAACAACATGAACATCCATAAGGCATGACACATGAACACCAGGATTTTAACGTGGAAAACCCAAAAAGGGAAAAGCCATAATGAGTGTTAGCTCACAATATATTATGTAGTTACAATACTGAATTACAAAGAGGCTTATTGCCTTAGGGCTTATTGCCCAGGACAAACTACCCAAAAAGGACTCACTATCCAAAAGGTGGCTCACTGCCAAACGGTGGCTCATTTCTAAAGGGTGGCTCACTGCCAAAAGAAAGAAGAAGATATAAGAATGGCTCACTACCAAAATGAATTGCTAGAATTGCATCTACAAATGCATGATTATAGCTCCAATGATGCTTAGAAAAATGACTCAAAATTTGTCATCTTCAACTACTCTACTATACTACTCTTATCTTACATGAGAATAAGAACTCTGCTCTTCTGCACTTGTCACCTTCACAAAGTTACTATCATTTGCATGTCACACATACACACCTTCATATTCACACCTCTATCATCCAAACATCGAATTGGATCTCATATATATATCCGCAACACTTAAAATCTTCACATTAGGTCGACCTACTAAGATGAAGCATGTGTTTAACCAACATGTAGCTTGTCAGCCAAATTCATTCATCAAAATGCCTTGCATACCCAATTAATATTTGAAATACATTCTCTTATGTCAACTTCAACTATAGAACCACTTAGAATAAAGTTCCAACCAATAGAACTTGCTGCACACAAATCAAACTATCATGTCAGCCTCAAACACAGATTGTTACTAACTCAGTCTATCTGTCAGGCTACAAATTTCACTACGGACCACAAGACCTGCTCAAAATCATATCAAAGACTCCTTAGACATCACAGAACATACCTCCTAAACCACAAAGCATAATATCAACATGTGGCAAAATGCGAACCATCATAACACATGCCCTGTCATAGTCAAACACTGTCAAACCAAGTAGCGATACTCAGTAGTTCACAATTATCATTCTAGTGGACTTGAGACTCCAGAACTCTAGATTTAGAGACTTCATATATGTGTTTACAACACCCCAAAACCACATAACAAAATATTCAAGACCAGAGAAATGTGGACTAAAACAAATGAGTGTTATGTTCTGATTTCCTTTGTTCTCTGCAATGTCAGACTTAGGCTACTTGAAGATATGCTTTAGTTACTTATCAAAAGATGAAATCTTAGCTATAAGATCTTATAAGGACTACAAACAACATATCAAAACTATACAACCTGATCTCCAACTGCGGACCAATGCCAATCAAAACACTATCTCTTTGTCATTATCTCTGTAACCTACCAACATAGCCAAAATGACTAAGTCTTCTTTGCTGGACCAAAATCTCTATTCCAACCTTGTTCCTTTTCTTGTTTCCATCAATGACAACACTATCAAACATCATGCTCAGCTAAGTTGCCAACTAGTACAGTCACAGTAGGAGGGTTCACAGAATGAACAGTTCGAATGGTGTAGCGAGAGTAAACACAACAGAAACAACTCAAAGAAATGAAGAAAATGCAGATTTAGTCATTCAGTATATCATAGAATTCAAATACAATCTAGCTGGCAACATGCGGGCTTACAATTAGGGCTCACAGGCCTGAATACATACATGCGCAAGATAAAGCTTTGAAGCTCCTTCACACAAAATCTAAACTAAGGATTATGAATCAATTGTTAATTGGTTTCCTAAGGATCTATTACATCAATATATCATCTCCAGACCAATAGATTCCTTCGTGTTAGCTAAGGAAGGTCACCAACTCCAATGAAGAGCTATAATGTGTTCATAGATAGATCAGACCTAAATGCATAGAACACTTCCTCAAATGAATGGAATAACGTGCAAACCCTCAAGGGAGGTTGGCCACGAACCAAAGGACATTGAATGATGTGTCATTGAGATCTACAAGTCAAGGGATGATCCGTAAGCCTTCTCCTTCAGCTGATTGTCTAAGGCTGTCGGGATGCTCTATTCTGAGAAAATAGTCGATCTTCTAATAGTGATATCTTTCTAGTAACTGATCCAAATGCTCTAAATTATTGATATGATGTAGATGAATGAATGTAGATACTAATTTCAGATCTGCAAGATGTGAAATGCCAATACCAGACCACAAGCTGAAACTGCTTCTGACTGAATTGCCTGAACTGAACTGGAAAATGAAAGAACTGAAATGCAAATGTTTTGGTTGATGCAAGATTGCTCTTGAACTAGGGATGCTCCTGCATCAGACATCCAGGGTTATTGAAAAAAAGTGAGTCCCTCACTTTGCTGGGGCTAGGGGAGAACCAAGATGGTCCACCTCAGCCTAAGAAATCCAAGATGAATCTTCCTTTGGTCTGCCTTTCTACTTCACAAGATATTCTTTGTATTGTCTTCCTCTAGTGTTGCGTCCAACTTTGTTGTCCAAAATGTGGTGCAGGAGCACCTACCTGACAGTTGGTCATGATAAGGCAGTTAGTAGTTTAGGTCTTGTTTGTGTTTCCAAGAAGGTCTGTTAGACCATTTGCATGTAATAAGGTCATGCTGATCAGGATAAGATCATGCTGACCAGGCTTTTGCTATTTTTAGCTAGTTAGTTATAACAGCTGGCATGATGTATGTTCGATTGGATCTCCCAGCCGCTTGGAGAGTTCCCAGCCGCTTGGAGTTGGGTCAGTAGTACTCATATTGAAATCTTTATAAGCATGGGATCGGTTGATTGTAGAAAATCGATCGGCAGTCTAGTATTGTATTGCGCAGAGTAGGTTGAGTGTTCTGTGTGAAGAACATCATATTGTATTACATCTGTGAATCAATAAAGATCCTGTTTTGTTTTCTGTTTGATCTCCTTCCTGTAATCGATCGCGGGTTTGAGAGTTTTTCATGGATATACTGATCCATTCCACCGGTTGACTCATCTGATCGGTGGAATGGCAATGTACAGTAGGTTAGATGTTAGGTTGTTTTCTGTTTGCATGCAGGTGCACAGGATCGCGGTCGACAGATGCTGAGAAGCCTAGCATCCTCATGTGCTAGGTCAAGTTGATAAACTGGAGTTGGAAGATCACCCTGAGGTTGGATCGGGTCATCCCTGGTGGATCGGCGAAGAGAGATTTCGCTAAGTACAGAAGTTCGTGAAGACGGCAGCATCAGGATATTTCTGCAAATATCCTGCAGTCAGGTTAGGCATCATCATCCGGATAAATGAAGATGAACATGATGCAGTTGAGCGCATGAAGTGCGGGTTCGTCGGGGTGATCATCAGCAGGAGGAGCCGAGGAGTGTATCGGCATCAGGATCATCATATAGGGAATGCCAAACATCCGCATATCGCGAGTAGATGCGGGAGTGGAAGTTGTGTTTTTTTGACTAAGTATTGAGAAGGTCATCAGGATATGACGTCATCATCATCATGACATACGTCATCAGGACATTTCGGAGCAGCAGGATATTGTGAAACTGCAGGTGACGTCATCGTCATCAGGATCTACGTCATCAGGATATCGGGTGACGTCAGCATCGAGTGAACGGTGCGAGGAGTTAGGGTTTGTCATCATCAGGATAATTGGGAAGAACCGGATGTTCGTTATCCTGTTGAATATCATGATGCTGTTGCTTGTATCATCGGGCAGTGGAGCGTCGAAGGGAAGGTGTTGAAGGTCGTCATCAGGATATTTGGAGCAACCGGATGTTGAATATCCTGCTGACGAAGGTGATGTTAAATATCATGATGAGGCCGCTAGAGCTTGGCACCCGATGAACAGTGCAACCGGAGGATGTTTGCGCCTGTTGAACATCATGATGATGTTGAAGGTAGAGAAGACGGAAATTGTCGGTGAGGTGAACAGTGGACGTCAGGAGGATGTTCACGCTGGTCGGACATGATGATGATGCTGTTGGTTTTCGGAAGCATGATGCTGACAGAGTAAAGCCGAAATATGATGATGTTGGTGGCTTTAGGAAATATGATGATGATGGCGAAGATGATGATGATGAGGTTGGTCTGCAGACATTCATGTTATATGCGAATGATATAGTGTGGATGCCTCTGCATCATAGTGGTATCAGAGCTCAGCAAAAGGTCTGGGCTGTTGTGTGTTGATTCTGTCACTGAAAGGGCAGAGGTAGAGATAGAGTTGATTGTGTGTTGTGTGTTGTGATTGAGAGGTTGACAAAATGCCTCCTAAGGGTAGTGGTACTGCAAGGGAATTGCAGGAGATGAAGGAAAAACATGCTAGAGAGATGAGGAAGATGAAGGAGCTTGCTGAAGCACTTCAAGCCAGGCTGACAGCCCTGGAAAAGAACAAAAAGAGGGAAGTGGAAGACAGTGAGTCTGAAGAAGAGGCAGATACTGTTGAAGAGTATGAAGAGGTAGCTGAAGATCTGGATGCTGAAGACCAGAGATTGGCAAAACTGTTAAAGGCAGTGCAGAGTGAAAAACCTAAGGTAAAGGTTGATGTTTCCAAGTATACTGGAAGTTTGAATGAAGATGAGTTGTTGGATTGGATTGCTGCACTGGATAATCACTTTGAATGTGAAGATGTTGCTGAGGATCAGAAGGTAAAAATTGCAAAGACCAAGTTAGGAGGTCATGCTTTGGTATGGTGGGATTATATACAATCTGAGAGAAGGAAGCAAGGGAAGTCTAAGATCACTTCTTGGGATAAGATGGTAGCAAGGATAAAGGGTAAATTCTTGCCAAGGGATTATGAAATCCAGATGTTTAAGAAGCTGCAATTTTTAAAGCAGAAAGACAGGGATGTGAAATCATATACTGAGGAATTTTATCTGTTGAGTATGAGATCTGGTCATCATGAGAATGAGGTAGAAAAGGTGGCTAGGTACTTGGCAGGTTTGAGGTTTAACATACAGGATGAGTTAGTGTTAGCTAACCCTAAGAATGTGGAGGATTGTTATCAAATGGCAATCAGGATTGAAGAAAAGCTGAACAGAGGACATGATAAGTCCATGAGAGGAAGAGGAAACAATAGGGGAAGAGGAGCAGCCCCTGCACAAAAGCAACCCACTGAGGTTCAAGAAGACACTGGTAAAGGACAAGGACAGTATGATTTCAGAGGTGGATGGAAAGGTAATAGAGGAAGATTTGGAGGTGGTAGAGGTTCTACTACATTTTCAGGAAAGTGTTACACCTGTGGAGAGTTTGGTCATCCATCTTTCAAATGTCCAGAAAACAAAGGTTCATCATCCAGAAATGATAGAACAAGTGACAAGAGGGTACAACTAGTACAAGAAGAGAAAGAAGAAGAAAGTGCAAACAGAGGTCCTGAGAATTTTGGCTATCCAGAGAGTGGAGAATCACTGATGTTAAGGAAAACAAGTTTGCAGGCATCAAAGGATCTGGTGCAAAGAAGAGCTCTTTTCAAAACCACATGTAAGAGCAAAGGTAAGGTATGTAAAGTTGTCATTGATACTGGTTCAACAGACAACATGATATCTCAGGAGATGGTTGATAAACTGAAGCTGGAAAGGATTCCACATCCACACCCTTACAAGGCATCTTGGGTGAGTGATAGGCAATCACTTTTTGTCTCTGAACAGGCATATGTGGATTTCCAGATTGGACCATATCAGGATAGAATTTTGTGTGACATATTGCCTATGGAATGTTGTCACCTGCTGTTGGGTAGACCATGGCAATTTGATAGAAGGGTACTGTATGATGGGTATGCTAATACCTACACCATCAAGAAGGATGGGAAGACTATTAAGTTGATGCCATTGCAGGCAAACGCTGCAGCACATAAGGCAGCTCAAATCATTTTAATGGGACAGAAGGAGTATATGCAGATGCCTAGAGGAGCAGGCATGAAGGCAGTTCAGGACACTGCAGGGAAAGGAGTTGTTACAGACAACAAGCTGAAGACAGTTTCAGTTGTGACTGACAGAGGTCAGCAGCAGGTTCAGAAACAGGGGTGCAAACAGCCACCAGTTCAGAGGAATGACAAGGCTGTTGTCATAGTTGGGACTATTGTTTGTCCTATAAGAGTTGAAAGGAAGATAGACTTGAACACTTCAGAAGTTCAAGAGGTAGTTCAGCCAGAGGTTCTGGTTAGGCAACCTGACAAACACAGGGTATGTGAGAAGAAGGCCTACATCAACAGGCATGATGATTTACTTGCCAGAAAGCAAGTTACAGTTCAGAAGTCTTGGAGCAGCCAAGAGACAGCAGCAGCTAAAGCTGGAATAGGTCAGAAGATTGACAAAGCCAAGTGTACAGGTGGAAGACTTCCACAGACTAAACTCATGGGACATGAGTTCTTTTCTGTTGGGGAGTATGGTGCAGGAGCACCTACCTGACAGTTGGTCATGATAAGGCAGTTAGTAGTTTAGGTCTTGTTTGTGTTTCCAAGAAGGTCTGTTAGACCATTTGCATGTAATAAGGTCATGCTGATCAGGATAAGATCATGCTGACCAGGCTTTTGCTATTTTTAGCTAGTTAGTTATAACAGCTGGCATGATGTATGTTCGATTGGATCTCCCAGCCGCTTGGAGAGTTCCCAGCCGCTTGGAGTTGGGTCAGTAGTACTCATATTGAAATCTTTATAAGCATGGGATCGGTTGATTGTAGAAAATCGATCGGCAGTCTAGTATTGTATTGCGCAGAGTAGGTTGAGTGTTCTGTGTGAAGAACATCATATTGTATTACATCTGTGAATCAATAAAGATCCTGTTTTGTTTTCTGTTTGATCTCCTTCCTGTAATCGATCGCGGGTTTGAGATTTTTTCATGGATATACTGATCCATTCCACCGGTTGACTCATCTGATCGGTGGAATGGCAATGTACAGTAGGTTAGATGTTAGGTTGTTTTCTGTTTGCATGCAGGTGCACAGGATCGCGGTCGACAGATGCTGAGAAGCCTAGCATCCTCATGTGCTAGGTCAAGTTGATAAACTGGAGTTGGAAGATCACCCTGAGGTTGGATCGGGTCATCCCTGGTGGATCGGCGAAGAGAGATTTCGCTAAGTACAGAAGTTCGTGAAGACGGCAGCATCAGGATATTTCTGCAAATATCCTGCAGT
Source organism: Cunninghamia lanceolata (assembly GCA_027924645.1). Classification (NCBI taxonomy): domain Eukaryota; kingdom Viridiplantae; phylum Streptophyta; class Pinopsida; order Cupressales; family Cupressaceae; genus Cunninghamia; species Cunninghamia lanceolata. Next base: position 3,977,758 of record BSBN01001253.1, on the reverse strand, counting down.
CAGGTTAGGCATCATCATCCGGATAAATGAAGATGAACATGATGCAGTTGAGCGCATGAAGTGCGGGTTCGTCGGGGTGATCATCAGCAGGAGGAGCCGAGGAGTGTATCGGCATCAGGATCATCATATAGGGAATGCCAAACATCCGCATATCGCGAGTAGATGCGGGAGTGGAAGTTGTGTTTTTTTGACTAAGTATTGAGAAGGTCATCAGGATATGACGTCATCATCATCATGACATACGTCATCAGGACATTTCGGAGCAGCAGGATATTGTGAAACTGCGGGTGACGTCATCGTCATCAGGATCTACGTCATCAGGATATCGGGTGACGTCAGCATCGAGTGAACGGTGCGAGGAGTTAGGGTTTGTCATCATCAGGATAATTGGGAAGAACCGGATGTTCGTTATCCTGTTGAATATCATGATGCTGTTGCTTGTATCATCGGGCAGTGGAGCGTCGAAGGGAAGGTGTTGAAGGTCGTCATCAGGATATTTGGAGCAACCGGATGTTGAATATCCTGCTGACGAAGGTGATGTTAAATATCATGATGAGGCCGCTAGAGCTTGGCGCCCGATGAACAGTGCAACCGGAGGATGTTTGCGCCTGTTGAACATCATGATGATGTTGAAGGTAGAGAAGACGGAAATTATCGGTGAGGTGAACAGTGGACGTCAGGAGGATGTTCGCGCTGGTCGGACATGATGATGATGCTGTTGGTTTTCGGAAGCATGATGCTGACAGAGTAAAGCCGAAATATGATGATGTTGGTGGCTTTAGGAAATATGATGATGATGACGAAGATGATGATGATGAGGTTGGTCTGCAGACATTCATGCTATATGCGAATGATATAGTGTGGATGCCTCTGCATCAAAATGTCTTCTACCTATTCTGGTGCTTGTTGTGGTAACTGCTTCTTCAAGTCTTCTTCCATGCTATCACTAAACTCTGCTTCATGATACTGATAAAGATCTATAATGTTGAAAATAGGTGCTATGCCCAATGTCTCCAGTAGCTCTACTTCATATGCATTTCTTGAATATCTTACAAGGTCCAAACTTCTTCATCTGCAACTTGTTATATGTCCCAACTGAAAATCTTTATTTTCTCAAGTACACCATCACTTCATCTCCACTATCAAATTCCTTATGTCTTCTCTTCTCATCAGCTTTCTCTTTGTACTTATTGTCCATATCCTCTAAATGATTCTTCACCTGATTATGCACTATCTTCATATGATCTACAAATTCTTCCACTTCTGCACTTCTCTTTTCCTCTGTACTGATGTCTCTCAATTCTACAACTCCTCTAGGATTCACTCCGGTCACAATCTCAAAAGGTGTTCTTCTGGTACTTATGTTTACTGAATTATTATATGCAAACTCTGCTTGTGAAACAATCAAATCCCAACCTCCGGTCTTTTCTCCAACCAAACATCTCAACAAGTTTCCCAAACTCCTATTCACTACCTCTATCTGTCCATCCGTTTGTGGATGAAAAGTTGAACTGAACTTCAAATCTATCTTCATCTTCTTCCAAAGTGTCCTAAAAAAAATCCAACAAACTTTGTATCTCTGTCTAAAACTATACTCTTAGGTAATCCATACAATCTCACAATCTCCTTGAAAAATAGGTCAGCTACATGTACTGCATCAATTGTCTTCTTACAAGTTATGAAATGAGCCATCTTTGAAAATTTGTCAACTACTACAAATATTGAATCATGTCCTCTATGTGTCTTCGACAATCCAATTACAAAATCCATTCTTATGTCTTCCCAAGGTCTCTCCGATACTGTCAAAGGTTTGTACAATCCAGTATTCTGACTACTCCCTTTTGCAACTTGACAAACTCTACAACTCTGCACAAATTTCCTAACATCCTTATGTATCTAAGGCCAAAAGTAGTTTTTTTCTCACCAAAGCCACTATCTTATCAATGCCAAAATGTCCTTCCAATCCACCACTATGTTTCTCCTTGATCAAATTATCTCTCATTGAACTTCTAGGTATGCACAATTGCCTTCCTTTGAACAACATATCTTCTTGAATGAAATAGTCTAACCACTTACTCCTATCTATCACAACAGGTTCCTTACATGCTCTCCAAGGTTATGTAAAATTAGTGTCTACCTCATACATGTTCTTTAATTCATCAAAACCCAGTACTTCAAATCGCATCTTTGTCAACAAGTTTCTTCTTCTACTCAATGCATCAACAACTTTGTTTGATTTTCCACTCCTATGCTTCAACACAAAAGTGTAACTCTATATGAACTCTACCCATCTCATATGTCTTTGATTCAACTTACCTTGACTGTTCAAATATTGCAAAGCTTGATGATCTGTATACAACACAAACTCCTTAGGCAACAAATAATGTCTCCACTTCTTCAAGGTTTGAATTATGGCATAGAACTCTTGATCATAAACTGAATATCTCCTCCTTGCATCATTCAAATTCTCATTGAAATATGCTATAGGTCTACCTTCTTGACTTAACACTGCTCCAATTGCATTTCATCTTGCATCACAATCAACTTGAAATACCTTATTGAAATCCAGTAATGCCAAAACAGGTTGCTCTGTCACTTTCTGTTTTAATAATTCAAAACTTTAATCTACTCATGATGTCCACTTGAAATCCTTTCTGTCACCTCTCATTGTCTCTGTCATAGGGTTACAAACTGAACTAAAATTTTTGATGAACTTCTGGTAGAAACTAGCCAATCCATGAAATGATCTAACTTCTCCAATGCACTCCAGTGTAGGCCATTCAACAATTGCTTTCACTTTCTCAGGGTCCATCTTCAATCCTTCTATGAAAATCACAAATCCAAAATATACCAATTCTCCCTTCATGAAACTACACTTCTTGATGTTTATCAGCAATTTCTTTTCTCTCAACCTCTGCAAAACTTGTCTAATATGCCACAAATGTTCCTCTTTTGTCTTATAGAAAATCATAATATCATCCAAGTATACAATCACAAACTTACCCAAGCATTTCTTCAGAACTTCAATCATCAATCTCATGAAAGTGATCGGTGCATTTGTCAATCCAAAGGGCATCACTAACCAATCATACAATCCTTCATTTGTCTTAAAAGTAGTCTTCCATTCATTGCCTTCTCTGATTTTGCTCTGATGGTATCCACTCTTCAAGTCTATCTTTGTGAAATATCTTGCTCCACTCAAATAATCCATAATATCATCCATCCTAGGTAAAGGAAATCTATACTTAACTGTGATCTTATTTATTGCTCTAGAGTCAGTACACATTCTCCATTCTCAATCCTTTTCTCAACAACTCTTGTATCTGTCTATTTAGTTCTTCATTCTCTACTGATGTCATTCTATGTGCTGCTTTGTTAGGAAAACTTGCTCCTGGTATAAGATCCATGTGATGACTGATACTCCTTATAGGTGGTAATCCTTTAGGTACATTATCTGATATAATGTATTCATACTCTGTCAGTAACTCCTTTATCTCCTCCAGTTGTGATTATTCTGTCTCCTTCAATGCTTCAGGCTTCTTAGGAATCAAGGCATAACACATATTCTCATGTCTCAAACCATCCAGAAATTTTCTTCCATCTACCAAATAGATTATAGCATTCCCACATACTTCACTCTTAGGATCATCTTCAAAAGGAATCAAAGTAATTCTCTTTCTATTTTCTATTATAGTATATGTATTCTTTCTCTCATCATTTATAGCTTTTCTTTCATACTGCCAATGTCTACCCAACAAGATATGACAAACATCCATAGGCATAACATCACACAAGACTTCATCATGATAAAATCCAATATGAAATTTTACCAAACATTGTTCACTCACCAGTACCTTATGATCATCCTGAATCCATGCTATCTGATAAGGCTTAGGGTGTTTCAATCTTTCCAACTTCAGCTTAGTCACCATCTCCTCTAAAACTAGATTATCTGAACTACCACTATCAATTACAAATTTACAACACTTACCTCCTGATTTGTATCTAGTTATGAACAAGATTTTCCTTTGTGGTGGTTCCTCATATGTCTCTACTTGAAATAGTGCTCTCCTCATCACCAGTGATTCTCCTTTTTCAAGTTTGCCAACTGAATTGGGTGATTCAATAGGTTCTTCTTCCACATAGGTTGCTCTTCCACTATTTTATGTCCTCTTGCTTGTGCTAACATGATTACACTCAAATGCTCTATGTCCTTCACCTCCACACTTGAAACAAGTACCTCTAAATGTTCTCTTATCAAATCCTCTTCCTTCTCTTATGTATCCTTCATTCTGGTATGTACTAGGGTTTCCTCTCCAGTAAAAATTTCTATCATCTCTCCGGTAAGCATTGTTATCTCTGTCATCCTTCTTAAAGGGGTTGTCAAACTTGTTCTTCTCCGGATATGATCTGTCTCCTCTGAAAAATGTTCTACCTCTCTAAAATTTACCTCCTTTGCTTCTCTATCTTTGATAATGCCTCTTATTCATCTTCTCTTCAACTTTCAGGGCAAACTGGTATGCTTCTTCCAAATATGTCATCCTTACCAAGCTTAGTTCTTCTTGAATGTTCAATCTCAATCCATTGATATATCTAGCCACTTTCTCCTTTGTTGCTTCACTATGTCTTGTCCTTATGATAATTTTATGAAATTCTTCAGTATACTCATTCATAGATTTCTCCTTTTGTCTCAGGTTTTGCAATCTTTTCAATAGTTCTAACTCATAGTCAGTAGGTATAAACTGATTCTTCAACTTTGTCACCACCCGGTCCCACTTTGTAATATTCTCCTTCCCTCTTCTATTTCTTTCCAACTAAACTTCTTTCCACCATATAGTAGCATGTCCTTTCAACTTTGTCTTTGCAAATTTCACTTTCTCTGGATCTTCCATCTCTTCATACTCAAAGTATTCTTCCATGTCATTTATCCAATTGATCAATTCTTCAGGGTTCAAATTACTAGCATAATTTGGCACATCAACTCTAGGTCTCTTTCCAATCTTTGAAATAGATCGCAAATCTTTACCTGATTTGATTCTTCTTCTTCATTACCTTCTAGGGTTTCACCATTTTGTTCAGCAGATTGAAATTCCTCTTCATCATCACTTTCAACATTAGGTCTAGGTGTCAATCCTCTTCGCCTATCTTCCTTGACAACATCCAAATGAATTTGCATTATTCTCATCAATTCCATCATCTCATCCATTCTATTAGCCATTGTACCAATAGGAGGAACTCTTCACAGTGGCATCTCTTTAGGATCAAGTGTAAACTACCTCAAATTTGACAATTGGGCTACAAGTGACAACTACCTCTCAATTAGCGATCAGTTGCACACAAGTAACCTGACTCAGTTTGGTGATCTATTCATAGCAAGATCTTACAGAATTCCCTCACCAACTTCACTTAATTCACTCAATTTGCTCCCAAAGATTCGAACCTTCACTCTGATACCACTTGGTACAGTCACAGTAGGAGGGTTCACATAATGAACAGTCTGGACCGTGCAACGAGAGTAAAAATAATAAAAAAAACTCAAAGAAATGAAGCAAATGTAGATTCAATCATTCAGTATATCATAGAATTCAAATACAATCTGGCTGGTAACATGCGGGCTTACAATTAGGGCTCACGGGCCTAATTACATACATGCACAAGATAAAGCTTTGAAGCTCCTTCGCACAAAATCTAAACTAAGGATTATGAATCAATTGCTAACTAGTTTCCTAAGGATCTATTACATCAATATATATCATCTCTAAACCAATAAATTCCTCCGTGTCGGCTAAGGAAGGTCACCAACTCCAATGAAGAGTTGTAACGTGTTCACAGATAGGTCAGACCTAAATGCATAGAACACTTCCTGAAATGAATGGAATAACATGCGGACCCTCAGGGGTTATCACCACGAACCAAAGGACATTGTCTGATGTGTTATTGAGATCTGCAAGTCAAGGGATGATCCGCAAGCCTTCTCCTTCAGCTAATTGTCTGAGGCTGTCAGGATGCTCTGTTCTAAGAAAACAATTAATATTCTGATAGTGATATCAATCTAGTAATTGATCCAAATGCTCTAAATTCTTGATATGATGTAGATGAATGATTCTAGATTCTAATTTCAGATCCGTAAGATGTGAAATACCAATATCAGACCACAAGCTGAAACTGCTTCTGACTGAACTGCCTGAACTGAACTAGAAAATGAAAGAACTGAAATGCAAACAAACTGAAATGCAAATGTTTTGGTTGATGCAAGATTGCTCTAGAACCAGGGATGCTCCTGCATTACCAACAAGCTCTCCCTTTGGCATTGATGGAAACACATGATGTGAAAAACCATCATACAACTCCCCCTTACTCCTTACACACTGCTCCCCCTAACTTCATGCTTTTGTTTTCACTTGTCAAAGTTTTTCACATGCTTCATTCTCCCTCTTTAACATCAATGGCAAAGGTGTATGATACAAATATATGTACAAGTGACCAAAACTTCAAAACTGTTTGTATTATCCACATATATACAAGTGAAATCAAAATACTTTACTATTTTGTTGGGAAAATATCAGAATAGTGTTTCTTTAGTTGCACCACATCTTCATCCCACCTTACTTTAGTATCACTCAAAACTAATATGTGCCCATTAACTTGAGATAACAACTCTTCTGCCTTCTTCACAGTAGTAGGGGCCTCAGTAATTTGCTTAGTCTATTTTACCGCAACTACTAACTTGGACATGGATGCAATTTTGAAGCTTAATATCTCCTGAAGTTGGCTCATTTTATGCTTTATAGCATCCCTCTGGGTCTGCAGCTTGTGTATATTAGAATGAATGGTCTAAACTTGTGCCCTCTGATTGCCAAAATCATATTTTATGAGGTCATAAGTTCTGGAGATCTTCATTACTTGAGCTTCCCATCCATTTATTTTCTCTTTTAGCTCCTTAGTCTTCTCAAGCCATGTAAGATAGATCTGGTATATTGTACTGGCCTCTTTGATACCTGTCTATGCATATTCTATACTTTTATCTAACAAAATTTTATCTTGAGTAAATTTGTCACTAAGCTCCACTAACCTTTTATCATCGATCTCTACCCTTACCTTCTTTTCTACAGCTTGTTCCAGGGACTCAAAATGAGAGTTGATGAATGATTTAGTAAGTTTCTTCAACTAACCAATAGGAGTTAATGACGTATCTCTCTTTAATCTAGGTATAATCTTTTAAAAAATTGCTGATGCATCTTCAAATAGCTCACTATCTTTCATATGAGATTTTAGGATCTCTTCTTGTGTAGTGGTTTGAAAAAGTGCCCCAAGTCTCAGCTTCTATAATGGGGACAATGTGGCAAGGTTAATTGGTCCTTGCAATAGCTCAAGTACAGTCAAAATCTAATCTTCCTTTTGCTTATCCAAAAACTCTCTTAAGGAGTCAACTGACTCATTCTCAGTAGTGTCTCTTTTGTCTTCTTCATGAGACACTTCAGCATCATGTCTTTCTGGAGGGTCTTCTTGAACAAGATCTTTCTAATTTCCTTGTATTTCCAAAGCAGGATTGTCAGTCATTTGTTCATCAGATTCTTCTCTTTGTTTGTCTTAATCCTTAGGAACATTTTATTTTGGTGCCACTTTTTCTTCTTCAGAGTTCTTTTGCTCCGTAGACTCTTTCATCTCTTCATCTTGCCTAGAGCTTACTGGAGGAGCTATTCTACTTTGATCCACACTCTATTTTGTATTTACTTCATCTTCATTCCTTGTGCCCACTGGAGGAGTAATTATACTTTGTTCCATATTTTGCTTAGCATTCACTTCCAGAGCTACATTGGAAGTATCAATATCATTATTTTTCTTCTCCCCATCAATGTCTATTATAGTTGAGATTTGTAAATCATGTAGCACACTTAGGGTTATCTCCTCAGTTTCTTTCACCAGTGCCTCAATGTTACTAGACATAAGAGTATTAACCATTTTCTTTATTCTAAAATTTTCATTAAGAATCTTAGCGACCTTGGCCCTTTCTTCAGTGGTGATGTTAGGACTAGGTTTTAACAAAACATATTCCTTTATTTCTACATATTTATCCATGGCTCCTTCTTTTCTTGTTGTCATTATGCTGCCTAGACTATCTGGTAGATCATCAATAACTTTAATCAAAGCTTTATTGTAGATATCAATATATCTTACCACCATAGCTTCAATTGTGGCCTTATCGACATCAAAGTTTTCATCATAATGTATATCAATAATGGGCTTTAGATTCCCATGCTTAGACATTGCAATAATGGTGGCTTCCAAGGACATAGTTGCTTCATCTGCTTTGGTCATAGTCTTTTCCCCTTTCTCTTTCTTCTTATCCTTAACCTTTCTGGAGAGCTTCTCCTTTTTGCTTGTTGTGGTCTCATCTATTTTTTTCTTCTTGGCCTTGATTTCTTCATTAGTCTCTATCTCTTCTTCTTCTTCTCCATCACCAAGGCTCACATAGACTCTTTTGGTGGCCTTTGCTTTCTTTCTTTTCTGCCTTCTCTCTACAGGCACTATCTTTTCTTTCTCAACCTTAGCTGTAGGGAGTGGTCTGGAGCTCTTAGATGTGTCTGTAACAGAGGAGGAGGCTCTTGTTCTTCTTCTTGAGATGGAAGTAGGCTTTTCTGGTTCATATTTCTCTTCTTTCTTCTCCAGAGTCTTTCCTTGTGCAGTTTTCTCTTCTACAACCTTTGCTGATTGAGCTTTGGCTCTAGCTTGGTCTATTTGCTCCTTTGTGAATCCCTTGCTCATAGCATAATATTTAACCATCTTTCTATATTTAACCATCTTTCTATCTTTTCTCTATGATTCTGATTGAGTTTACTCCAGATGCACTTTGAGAGATTTTTCTACAAAGGTTCCAAATCTTTCCTCCTTAGGATCCTTAGGTTTGCTCAACATAAAATCTACCAAACCAGTCAGAACATCCTCTGTAACCTCATATCCCATTGTTGGGACCCATACAATTATTAGTTCCACTGCCTCCATGAGGCATTTATCTTTGTCTACCATGAATACAATGTCATTTTCATACTTCTCAACTACTTCCATAGGAATTCTAACCCTATCTTGCATTTTCTTCTAAAAATTCATAAAATATCCCCATAAAGCTACATTTTGTGCATCAACATTCCCTATACTATGCAGATGATTTCTAATTTATGCTGCTATAGAAGAATGATTGAACCAAACAATATTGTTCGTACCTAGTAATTCCTTCAGAAAATAGAATAGTAGGCAAATGATCAGGGTACCATACTTGAATGGGTATTTTGTATTCTTTGTCTTCTTCAAATTCTCCATCAATTATTGTTAGAGGAACTCACGCAGGTCATAAGTGGCATTCTTGTTTACCATCTCATAGGCTATGTAGATGGCTGTTGTAGAGACAGAGTTTTATCTATTGGAGAAGTAAACCTTGTATCTGATCACCATTGATGCAAACCTTACTATCGGATCCTCAATGTCATTTATAGTTAGTGCCCTTTTATCAAATTTTGCACCTGTAAGTCCCATTACTATGTTATTCTTCATGGACTTTAATGTTGGAACTATTCTAGTGGAACACATGCTAGTCACAAACTTAATGGCATCTCTAGTAAGATTCATATGTGTCATGTCTAACCACATAAACTCATCATGAATTCTGCTTAGGGCATACCGGATCCAAGCATATTTAGAAAAGATAGGAGAATCAATCCATACATCCATCTTCTTCTCATGTAGCACACTATACTTTTCTTTCAGCTCAAATTTGTCATAAGTCAGTTCATTGAAATATATTTTCCCTAATTTCCCATGATCATACTCTTCTAGGTTTGCATGTATATATGCCCTAATGTCTTCCATATGCATAACACCATGCAGAATCTCAGAGAACGCACCATCCAGATCAGTTTCAAATGATTTGTATGGGTACTTCTTGAATTTAGGTCGGGGCCTCTCCGTAATCTCTATCACTTGAGGGGTAGACATCTTTACTTACTCAACACAGAAATTTTTCAAAAGAGAGAGAATTGTAAATACCTTTTGTTTCTAGTTAGGGTTTCTTCTAACTAATTGTTGAATACTTGAATTCGCCTTAGCTTTGCTTCTCAAATCTCCTTAGACACTTGAGGGTTTGAATGCAATGTGATTTCCTTTCAAATAAATTCTCTTTTAACCCATTTTCATCAAAACCTAATCATCATAAATGTTTTTTTCAAAAAGATGTCAAACTCTTTCTCTGCTATTCACAGTCAATCTAAATTACTCTACAATCCACCGCATTAGGTTCTTTTCTGTCAGAATCTTCTTCAAAGGCTCTGTCATATTGTCTTACACCTCATATCTTAGTGCTAGCTGTCTGCACTATATTTCAGGCTGGGGGAATAGGATTTTTCATTGAAGTACCCCCTGAGCCAGAGCTCCCAATTCACTTTCTAGAGGAAGTCTTTGCACTAGGTTCTGGTGTGGACTCATTCTTAACTTCATGTGCTTCCTTCTTAACCCAAATCTTGTTCATCTCCTTCTTGGCCTCTGCCAGATCAATCTTTTGTACTGGTTCCTTCATCTCTACCTAATTACCTTTCTTCATATTCTTGCTTCTGTAGAATCTTGAAATATGTCTAGGCCTATTGCAATTGAAGTATACAACATTTCTCTAACTATTGTTCCTTCCATTCATCCTTGATCTGCATTGGTTAGCCTTGTGTCCAAATCTATTGCATGTAAAGAAATTTCCATTAAAGGATTAAGCATTCCTTCCATTATTATAGTTGTTTCTTATCTGACTTCTGCATTCACTATCTCTATGACTGAATCTCTTGCATATAAAGAAGTTACCTCTGAAAGTTTGAGCATTCCTTCCATTGTTGTAACCATTTCTTATCTTACTTCTACATTCATTAGCTTTATGACCTACTTTATTGCAAGTAAAGCATTGACTGGAAAATGATGAAACATTTTGATTCACTCTTGATGCAGAGTGGGACGCAACGGAGGCTAACTAACAGGAAGGAAGAGCCAAATAAACAAACAGCATGATAAAATTCTCTATCGGCTGAACTTCATCATCATATTTCCTAGGGACACCAACAGCATCATCACATTTCAACAGCATCATCATATTTCGGATGATCGCAAATATCCTCCTGTCGACTACTATTTACCTCCTCCGTTTGTCGCCTATCATCATCATCATGATAATCAACGGGCGCAAACATCCTCCGGTTGCACTGTTCATCGGGTGCCAAATACAAGCGGCATCATCATGATATTCAATATCACCTTCGTCAGCAGGATATCCAAATATCCGGTTGCTCCAAATATCCTGATGACGTTGCACTTCAACAACTTGCCTTCGATGCTCCACTGCCCGACGATACAAGCAACAGCATCATGATATTGTTCATCCGGTTCCTCGAAACCTCCTGATGATGCTAATACAACTTCCTGCCTGTGCCGATACTTAACCACTTAACGACAACAGGATAAACTCGCATTGAGGGATTTCTTAATATCCTGATGACGATGACGTCATATCCTGATGACGATGACGTCACACATCATCCTGATGAACTCTTCAACACTTAGCCAAAAAAAACTTAACTTTCACACCCGCATCCGTTAGCGATATGCGGATGATGAACTTCCCCGAGATATGATCCTGACTACGATATATACACTGAGTATATATCCAACTCAAAACATCATGATGCACTTGCAACATGCAAACTTCAACAACTTCATGACCCGATCCTGATGGCGATGGATCCGCAGATGATGATGCGGCTCGTTCTGACTGGAAACGCACATGCAGACTCCTGTGTATCCTTCCACTGCATGTAAGCACTCCGAACCGCTCTATTTCACAAAGTTCATGTGACGACCGGGCCGGATCACCTTCAAACCAAAATCTAACAACTTATCTTCTAGACCTAGCACATGAGGATGCTAGGCTGATTCACAGCATGCTCCTAACTGATCTCCTGAACAATGCAATGCATAAACAGAAAACACAAATGCAAACTAAACTATGATACAGGACCATTCCACCGATTTGCAGGATCAACCGGTGGAAGGGTTGAAAGTGCCCATTAACTTGCAAACAGAAAAGGAAATCAACACAGATACAACTGATCAACTCAAATACTGCAAAAGATGAGATCTTATTCAATTGAGATTCAAATGTCCTGCTTTTACAATTCTACTTCACAATATCTGGACTGATCACCAGTACAGCATATCACCAGTACTACTCTCCTGAACATAACACCTATCAAACTCAATATGAACTATCAATATGAACTGTGTCTAAACCCTAACAGGTCGAAGGTATATATAACAAATCCTTCGAGTACTACCAACTTCACTTCCCAGCGGCTGGGAGCTTCCAAGCGGCTGGGAGAGAGGACAACTTAGACTATCTTATCCCGATCTCTAACTGCCTACACATACTCCTAGGCTGAACTAATACATAGCATCGGTCCAATGGACCTTATTACATGAAGAAGTCAAACATACTAAAAATAGACTATCCTGTCATCATGCTGATAATTATCCTACATCCTGATCATGTATGTCATCATGCGGACCTATATCCTGATCATGTGCGGGTGCTCCTGCACCATACTCCCCAAAAGAAGAAATCTCAAGTCCACTTGAGATGAGAGTATCAAGGTCGGCACCATGTTTCTGTATCTGTTCTGCAGTCATCCATACTGCTTCAGAGTTCGGCTGTCCCTTCCAAGAGACGAGGTACTCCAAGTACTTTTTGTTCCTGGTTTGTTTGACCACTCTAGTGTCCAAAATCTGCTGTATCTGTGGGGGATCATGTTGAGGAATGTCTCCAGCAACGGTATCCTGTAGAATATCCTGATCTGCATCTGGATTAGCCTTGTATGGAGTTAAATCACATACATTGAAGATAGGAGATAAACCAAGATCAGGTGGGAGTTGGATCTCATAAGCATTCTGTCCATGCTTTTGCAAAATCTGACATGGTCCAACTTTCTTTTGCATGAGCTTAGTATACTTCCCCTTAGGAAGCCTGTCTTTCTTCAAGTGAACCCAAACCAAATCTCCAACAGCAAATTGAACATCCTTCTTCTTCTTGTCAGCATACTCCTTATACTTTAAGGTGGTTTGCTGGAGTTGGGTCTTAACCTGATCATGAACTTCTTTGATTGCTTCAGCAAAAGCTTCTCCATCGGCACTAACAGGATCTGCTGGAGGTAGATCTCGCAACTCTAAAATACCTCTGGGATGCATTCCATACACTACCTGAAAAGGCAATTTTCCTGTGCTCCTGTTGACAGTATCATTATATGAAAACTCAGCTTGAGACAGAATATTGTCCCACTTCTCTCCATGCTGTTTTGTCAAGCATCTAAGTAGATTCCCCAAGGAACGGTTCACAACCTCAGTTTGTCCATCCGTTTGAGGATGATATGCAGAGGAAAAAGACAAATTGGTTCCCAGTTTCCTCCAAAGGGTTCTCCAGAAGTGACCCACAAACTTCACATCTCTGTCTGAAACTATGCTCAAAGGCAATCCATGAATTCTGACAATTTCCCTGAAAAATAAATCTGCAATATATGAGGCATCTGCAGTGGTTTTGCATGGCAAGAAATGTGCCATCTTACTGAATCTATCCACTACAACAAAGACACTGTCAAATCCTCTCCTGGTCCTTGGCAAACCTAAAACAAAATCCATACTGATACTTTCCCATGGTCTGGAAGGAATGGGTAAGGGCTGATATAACCCTGCATTAGTTGACCTGCCTTTAGCCTTCTGACATATCACACAGGTTTCTACAAATTTCCTGACATCTGACTGCAACTTAGGCCAGAAATAATGCCTCCTGACCAGATCAAGAGTCTTGTCTAGACCAAAATGACCTGCCATGGCTCCACAATGTTTCTCCTTGATTATATTCAACCTCATAGAACACCTTGGGATACACAACTGTCCACCCTGGAACAACAATCCATCCTGGATCAGGAATTCAGAGAACTCAGCATGGTATTTCTCCCCAAAAGAAGTACAGACCTGATATATCTCTCCAAAATCAGCATCAGACTCATACATGGTCTTGAGTGAATCAATACCAACACTCTCTAACTGAATCTGATTGACTGTGAGAACTCTTCTGCTCAAAGCATCTGCAACTTTGTTTTTGACCCCTTTCTTATGCTTCAAGGTAAAAGTGAAAGCCTGTAAGGTCTCTACCCACTTCATATGTCTGTGGTTCAGCTTCTCCTGGCTGTTGATGAAACTCAAAGCCTGGTTGTCTGTGAAAACTATGAACTCCTTTGGCAGCAGGTAATGCCTCCATTTCTTTAGGGACTGAACTAAAGCATACATTTCCAGATCATATGATGAATACCTTTTCTTAGCATCATTGAGCTTTTCACTGAAAAATGCAATTGGTCTACCCTCTTGACTGAGTACTGCTCCAATGGCCATGTGACTGGCATCACACTCTACCTGAAAGATCTTGTTAAAATCTGGAAGTGCAAGGACTGGCTGCTGTGCCACCTTCCTCTTCAATGCCTCAAAGGAATCATCTGCTCCTTGAGTCTAAACAAACCTGCATTTCTGTCCTCCTTTGATGGTATCCAGCATGGGTGCACAAATATGACTAAACCCTCTGATGAACTTTCTGTAGAAGGTTGCTAACCCATGGAAACTTCTGACTTCATTCATGGTCTGTGGAGTTGGCCAATTCAATATGGCACTCACCTTCTCCTTATCCATCTGCAACTTTCCTTGTGAGATGACAAAACCTAAATAGGTGATCTCCTGTTTCATGAACAGACACTTGTCCAAGTTTATCATCAGCTTCTCTTCATGTAGCCTCTTGAGAACCAGATCTATATGCCTGAGATGTTCTTCTCTGGTGTTACTGAAAATCAGAATGTCATCTAAATAGACTATGACAAACTTACCAATGAATTCCTTCAGAACCTCATTCATCAGCCTCATGAAAGTACTAGGGGCATTAGACAAACCAAAAGGCATAACCTTCCATTCATATAACCCTTCATTTGTTTTGAATGCTGTCTTCCACTCATCACCTGGTCTAATCCTGATCTGATGGTACCCACTCTTCAAGTCTATTTTTGTAAAGTACTTAGCATTTCCCAAACAATCAAGTAAATCCTCAATTCTGGGGATTGGAAACCTATACCTGATTGTGATCTTGTTGATGGCTCTGGAATCTGTACAAAGCCTCCAAGTGCCTTCCTTCTTAGGTGCTAGTACAGCTGGTACTGCACATGGACTCAGACTCTTCCCAATCAGACCTGAATTCATCAATTCTTCAATCTGCCTGGCTACTTCTGCATTCTGTTCTGGGGTAAGCTTATAAGCTGCTTTATTTGGAAGTGTAGACCCTGGAATCAAGTCTATGCAATGACTGATATCTCTGACAGGTGGTAGGGATCTTGGCATTCCCTCTGAGATAACACCTTTGTACTTATCCAATAACTCTTGGACAGCTGGGTCTATCAACCTTGGCTTCTTCTCTTTCTTGGCTTCTGGCTGTTGTTTCTTATTCACACTCATACAGGGGATCAGGGCATATGCAACTGCACCTTCTGCTGCTACTTCTTTCATGAACTGTTTGCCTTCCATCAGCATGACCTTCACTTCTTTGCCTTTAGACTTCTCCTCTTTCTCCTTCAATGGGAATAACGTTACTTCTTTACCATCTTTAGTGATTTTATAGGTGTTTTTAACACCATCATGCTGTGCCTTCAGATCATATTGCCATGGTCTACCAAACAAAAGGTTGCAAGCATCCATCTTGGTGATATCAAACAACAACTTATCCTTATATCCACCAATCTGAAACTCTACCCAAGCCTGCTCTTCTACAGTTGTCTGCTGACCTTGAGTAAGCCATGAGACTTTATAGGGAGATGGGTGAGGCAATCTCCTAAGCTTCAGCTTTACCACCATTTCTTCAGACACAAAGTTCTCAGTAGAACCAGAATCAATCAAAACCTTACATGCCTTACCTCCTGCTTTGCAAATGGTTCTGAAAAGAGACTTTCTCTGAGGGGCTTCTTTGTCAGGTACCTTCATGGTAGTTACTGTTCTTCTCATCATCAGGGACTCTCCACTTTCTGGATATCCATAATTCTCAGGACCATTCACACTCTGGAAATCATTAGAGCTTGTCCTACTTTGATTATCAGGTTCATTGACCAGATTTGTCCTCCTTTCTCCTGCTAAGCTTGTGGCCTTGTCTGGACATCTGCTGGCTATATGGCCTTCTTTGTTACAATTGTAGCATCTGATGGATCCTCTACCCTGGGATCTTCCTCTGTAAGGTCTTCTACCTCTGAAGTTTCCTTGCTGACTGAAATTCTCTCTCTGATTCTGACTATTGTTGCCCTTGCTATTGTCCTGACTGGATTCTCCTTGATATCCCTATCCATGTCCTCTGCCTCTGAAAGGACTTCTTCCACCTCTCTGTTGTCTTCCTCTTCCTCTATTGTTTTGATCTTGTTTCCTCTTCAGCTTTTCTTCCACTTTCAGTGCCAACTGAAAGCTTTTCTGCACTGTATCTGGGTTATGCAGACTGAGATCTTCCTGAATATTAAACCTCAATCCATTAAGGTATCTGGCTACCTTCTCTTCTTCACTTTCTTTCACCTTGGTCTTCATACAGAGTTTCATGAACTCTTCTGTATATGAGCTGACATCTAGCTCCTTCTGCTTCAGGTTTTGCTTCCTCTTGTGTAACTGGATACTGTAATCCAAAGGAATATAAGCCTCCTTTACCAATTCCATCATCTTCTTCCATGTGGCAACTCTACGTTTTCCCTCCTGCACTCTATCATCCTGAACAAAGTTCCACCATGTCAAGGCAGCTTCTTTCATCTTTGACTGTGCTATCTTCACTCTCTGCTATTCTGGTATCTCCTCTGTTACAAAGAAATTGTTCAAACAATCTATCCATTCCATTACTGAATCAGGGTCCATCTTACCTGTAAACACTGGCAAATCCAGCTTCACATCCATGGTTCTCCTCTCCATGGCCTTGAGGGCGTTCAACAGTGGTCTCTGGTCTGCAGGAACGACCTCCTCGCTCCAATTAGGGATATCTTCTTCTTCCCTATCATCTTCTCTACCAGAACCTACTTTGCTCCTCAACTTTGCTAACTCATCTTTCAACTCCTGATTCTGAGCCTTCACGGCCTTGCTTTCTGCAATCTGTTTCTTCACCAGAACTGCCAACTCAGCGTTGGTCATCCTTGCTGGAACCTCAGATGTTCCTTCTTCGTCTGACATCCTGCTTATCCTTTCCAGAAGATCCTAACCTTTGCTCTGATACCACTATGATGCAGAGTGGGACGCAACGGAGGCTAACTAACAGGAAGGAAGAGCCAAATAAACAAACAGCATGATAAAATTCTCTATCGGCTGAACTTCATCATCATATTTCCTAGGGACACCAACAGCATCATCACATTTCAACAGCATCATCATATTTCGGATGATCGCAAATATCCTCCTGTCGACTACTATTTACCTCCTCTGTTTGTCGCCTATCATCATCATCATGATAATCAACGGGCGCAAACATCCTCCGGTTGCACTGTTCATCGGGTGCCAAATACAAGCGGCATCATCATGATATTCAATATCACCTTCGTCAGCAGGATATCCAAATATCCGGTTGCTCCAAATATCCTGATGACGTTGCACTTCAACAACTTGCCTTCGATGCTCCACTGCCCGACGATACAAGCAACAGCATCATGATATTGTTCATCTGGTTCCTCGAAACCTCCTGATGATGCTAATACAACTTCCTGCCTGTGCCGATACTTAACCACTTAACGACAACAGGATAAACTCGCATTGAGGGATTTCTTAATATCCTGATGACGATGACGTCATATCCTGATGACGATGACGTCACACATCATCCTGATGAACTCTTCAACACTTAGCCAAAAAAAACTTAACTTTCACACCCGCATCCGTTAGCGATATGCGAATGATGAACTTCCCCGAGATATGATCCTGACTGCGATATATACACTGAGTATATATCCAACTCAAAACATCATGATGCACTTGCAACATGCAAACTTCAACAACTTCATGACCCGATCCTGATGGCGATGGATCCGCAGATGATGATGCGGCTCGTTCCGACTGGAAACGCACATGCAGACTCCTGTGTATCCTTCCACTGCATGTAAGCACTCCGAACCGCTCTATTTCACAAAGTTCATGTGACGACCGGGCCGGATCACCTTCAAACCAAAATCTAACAACTTATCTTCTAGACCTAGCACATGAGGATGCTAGGCTGATTCACAGCATGCTCCTAACTGATCTCCTGAACAATGCAATGCATAAACAGAAAACACAAATGCAAACTAAACTATGATACAGGACCATTCCACCGATTTGCAGGATCAACCGGTGGAAGGGTTGAAAGTGCCCATTAACTTGCAAACAGAAAAGGAAATCAACACAGATACAACTGATCAACTCAAATACTGCAAAAGATGAGATCTTATTCAATTGAGATTCAAATGTCCTGCTTTTACAATTCTACTTCACAATATCTGGACTGATCACCAGTACAGCATATCACCAGTACTACTCTCCTGAACATAACACCTATCAAACTCAATATGAACTATCAATATGAACTGTGTCTAAACCCTAACAGGTCGAAGGTATATATAACAAATCCTTCGAGTACTACCAACTTCACTTCCCAGCGGCTGGGAGCTTCCAAGCGGCTGGGAGAGAGGACAACTCAGACTATCTTATCCCGATCTCTAACTGCCTACACATACTCCTAGGCTGAACTAATACATAGCATCGGTCCAATGGACCTTATTACATGAAGAAGTCAAACATACTAAAAATAGACTATCCTGTCATCATGCTGATAATTATCCTACATCCTGATCATGTATGTCATCATGCGGACCTATATCCTGATCATGTGCCGGTGCTCCTGCACCAACTCTGATCCTACATTGAGTAGCCTTATGACCAAACTTATTGCATGCATTACAATAACCATTGAAAGAGGGGTACCTTTGATCATTTGGTTTCCTGGCCAGTGGTCTTCTAGGTCCGTTCCTTTGATTCTAGATATGTTTGTCTTTGTCCTTCTTGATCTCAACATTCTTTTTTTGACCTGTTTTAAAACTTTCACCTTTCTCCAATCCCAAGCCTTCTTTGTCATCAGGACTTTTTTGGCTTGCAATTATTCTATCAAGTTTAGCAGCACTCACTCTAAATTTATCTTCTTGAATCGATGCATGTCTTAGATCAGCTTTCAGATCCACAACTTCTTGTTCAATCTTTGTACATTCTTCATATTTGTTTTTCACCAACTGATTTATGTCTTCATCTACTTTTGCTCTGTCTACAACTTCCACCTTCAGATCATTCAAGGTTTCATTTGCTGATCTCAATTATTCACTAACCTCCTTATGCTTTTCTTTGAACCTCTTGACTTTGCTCCCTTAATTTTTTGATGCACTCATCTGCTTCCTTGACATTTCTTTTAGATCCCTATTTTCTATTTCATTCTTTTCAAGATCTTCAAGAGTAGCCTTGAGTTCTTCTTCACTGACAAGCATGCATTATTCTTCTATGGTTTTAGTTGAATCAATTTCTTCAAGAGGAGTAGAATACCTTTTTCCTACCATTTTTTCAATCTCCAAGATCTTCCTTAAGCTATTAGACTTCTTCCAAGGAACTAGGCTCTGAAACCAATTGTTGAACACCCAGAATACTAAGAGGGGGGATGAATCAATATTATTTTAAACCATACACTCATCAAATCTTCAATTCATTTCTCCATTCAACAACATTAAAACAAATTAAGCATAGCACGAACATCCACAAGGCATGACACATGAACACCAAAATTTTTACGTGGAAAACCCAAAAAGCGAAAAACCACGGTGAGTGTTAGCTCACAATATATTATGTAGTATCAATACCGAATTACAAAGAGGCTCACTACCTAGGACTCACTACCCAAAAAGGACTCACTGTCCAAAAGGTGGCTTACTACCAAAGGGTGGCTCACTGCCAAAAAAAGAAGATAGAAGAATGGCTCACTGCCAAAATGAACTGCTAGAATTGCATCTACAAATGCATGATTACAGCTCCAATGATGCTCAGAAAAATGACTCAAAACTCATCGTCTTCAACTGCTCTACTATACTTCTCTACTCTTACATGAGAATAAGATCTCTCTTCTTCTACACTTGTCACCTTCGCAAAGTCACTATCTTTTGCATGTCGCACAAACACACCTTCATATTCACACCTCTATCATCCAAACATTGAATTGGATCTCATATATATATATATATCTGCAACACTTAAAATCTTCACATTAGGTCAGCCTACTAAGATGAAGCGTGTACTTAATCAACATGTAGCTTGTCGGCCAAATGCATTCATCAAAATGCCTTGTGGACCCAATTAATATTTGAAATACATTATCTTATCTTGACTTCAACTATAGAACCACTTATAATAAAGTTCCAACCAATAGAACTTGCCACACACAAATCAAACTATCATGTCAGCCTCAAACAGAGACTATTACTAACTCAGTCTATTTGTCAGACTACAACTTTCACTACGGACAACAAGACCTTCTCATAATCATATCAAAGACTCCTTAGACATCATAGATCATACCTCCAGAACCGTAGAACATGATATCAACATGCGACAAAATGCGGACCATTAGAACACATGCCCTGTCACAGTCAAACTCTGTCAAACCAAGTAGAGATATTCAGTAGCTTACAATTATCATTCCAACGGAATTCAGACTCTACAACTCTAGATTTAGAGACTTCATACATGTGTTTACAACACTCTAAAACTGTATAACAAAATATTCAACATCAGAGAAATGCAGACCAAAACAAATGAGTGTTCTGTTCTGATTACCTCTGTTCTCTGCAATGCCAGACTTAGGCTACTTGAAGATATACTTCCTATACTTATCAAAAGTTGAAATATTAGATATAAGATCTTATAAGGACTATAAACAACATACCAGAACTGCACAACCTGATCTCCTACTACAGACCAATGCTAATAAAAACATTGTCGCTCTGTCGCTATCTATGTACACTACCAACACTTAGCCCAAATGACTAAGTCTTCTTTGCCAGACCAAAATATCTGTTCCAACCTTATTCCTTTTCTTGTTGCCATCAATGACAACACTATCAAATATCATTCTCAACCATGTTGCCAACATGACTACTGTCAATTGACCAAAGTTTATACATATACTTGTAAATGTATAAAATATCTTTTATAGATTTACATGCATATGTACAAATGTATAAATAAATTAAAAAAAAAACATTTAAATTCTATTAGTAGCTACAAACAATAGAGGAATATTTTTATCATTTAAGAAGTCTTAAAGTAGAAACTAAGATCTCTAATCTCTAAATTGTTTAATTTTTCATTTGGGTTGACTGGATAATAAGTTGAATCCTTCTTACATTGACCCCATATAGACCACTAATTTCCTGGTTAAGAAATAGTAAATGAAACTATATCTGTATTGACCAAACAGTTCTTATTCATGTCAGTCCCAAAAACATATACAATCATATTGTTTCTTACATCTTTCTCTGGTTTATATAGATGCTATCAAGGTCTTTTAAGAGGAGATCTTAATGTCTCCTACTTACTTGCGTATATAGAAGTATGTGTCCACATACTTATGTATGTACAAGTAAGTATGGTTTTTCTAAACGTTTAAAGATAAAAAGGCATTTAAGGGGGTATTCCCTAGTTTTACATTGTTAATTTTATTCTATCTTCTCAACGATATTTAACTCGAAATAAACAATTGATTATATAGGAATATCTATTCATATTCCCTTGTTTTCCAATGAAATCCTATGCTCGTTCACAAGTAGAGGTATATTTAATGCATCATAAAATTTTCTCATTCTAGTACAAAGATTTCTAAAAGAATGACATTATTCTCTATTGTATACACAATAAAGATCACAAAGAAAAAATACCAACCTTCTAAAATAAAAACTAGATGAAACAATGAAGGGCAAACATCTCTCTCCCCTATTCCTACCATCGACTGATGATCATCCCCCAAAAATAAAACCATTCTTTGTTATTAACCACCAAACTTCCCTAAAAACAAGACGTCAACCTAGCAGGGAAGGCATTCAAAACCCTACATTCTCTAGAGTTTTCTTACTTCTTACTCCAGTTGGAGTTATGGTTCATTTACTCCACTATACCATAAGGGATAGTGGAAGTTTCCATCTGAACGCATGGTTGCTGACACTAATCTTTTGAATGTCATTCCACTACGTGGATTTAGCCCACATTAAATATGGCATGCAACTATTATTTTAAATATGAAACTCCATATTATCTAAAAGAAATGGTATTATTGTTATTATTAATAATAGTGATATTATTAATAATATTATTAATAATATCATTGTTATTGATAGTATTCTTACACACACAACTGTAAGTTCATATTTGATATTATCTATAACTTTCAATTAATAATAATAATAATAATAACGTCACTATTAACAAATTCCAATGTTATTAGTGATGGTATTATCAAATAATAATTAGTGAACCTTTCATTTTCAATCATGAAAACTTTTCACTCAGAAGGAAACACAGAAAGGAAGATTAACCTAGTAAGGTAATTTATCTTTTACGATCATCCATAATAAACTATAACTGCATTCAATATGAGTGTGTGTAGTTCTCATAATGTCATGGTTCTACAAGGATCTGTTCCCAATCTTCATTTTTCTCCCCAGTGATACTCTCCCTCAACATTAGAAGGGTACCCTGTACTCCTAGATCCACTTCATAGTAGACAAATTATAAGTAGTCCAAATCTAGTTTATTTAAAATAGGATAACCATAATAATCATTACAATAAAATCTCATAACATGTCATTATTCAAGTATCACCTTGTTATTAACATTTAAAACATATTCTCATGTTTACAGAACATGGCATTATTGAATATATATTCAAATTCTAATCATGATAGACATAAATAAATCATTTCCTTTGACAATCTTGTTTTATAAAATAATAACAAAGTAAAATAATAGCATGTTATAATTGTTCACAAAATGGGGTGTGACATACACCATTTGCCAGATGGGACAGGGAAACTAGAAAAAGATGGCCAGACCTGCTAATTCCCAATCATTGCCATATTTTAGACAAAGCTGAAGAAAGAAATAATAAATGAGCTAACACCAAGTGGGTTGCTTCACCTACAGGAAGATTAAAACTTAATTTTGATGGCACGGCGAAGGGCAACCCCGGAGCTTCTGGAGCTGGAGTCATTGTTCGCAACTCTCAAGGAAAAATAATTTGGGACATCTCAAAGAAATTACCTATTGGCACTAACGATGAAGCAAAATTCTCTTCCCTTCTCCATGGACTTTGGCTCTGTAAAGACAAGCACTTAACTGATCTCAATATTGAAGGGGACTCTTTAATTTGCATTAATGCCATAATATCAAAAAAAAATTCTAATTGGAAACTCAAATATTTGGTGGAGGTGATCTGGGAATGTCTTGATGAACTTGGCAACATATCTATCAACCACACCTTCCGAGAAGGGAATAAAGCTGCATATTTGCTTATGAAGTGTGCTTGCATACAAGAGGAGGACGCAATCATGGCAGAGTCCTATGATCCCTAGCTGGGCTTTCCTTTGGAAGGATAGATGATGGAACAACAATAAGATTTGGACAGCTTGGTAGAGATTTTTGAATCCCATTCTTGCAGTGGCAACATACTTAGCTGATTCTTCTGTCCACAACTCCTTTTATGGGGACTACTTTAAGCTATTGCAACCATTGGTTGCCATGGAAATCAAGTACAAATGTATTTGTCAAAGGCGGGCGAATGAGAGATTGGAGAGTTATGAGGATCCTAAAAGTGGTGAGGAATCAAAAGATTCAGAAGGAGACGACCAAGGTGGCCAAGGGATCGTGGCTGATCCTCCAGAGGAATCCAGGATCGAGCAAATCAAATGTTTGTTCAATGCAGACTCAGACATAATAGAAGAGGCTATCCTAAAATTCATTAGCATGAAAAACCTCCCATAAGTCCATGACCATGATGGAACCTTCTATGAGGAATTCCTGTCAACTTGCATCCTCATCATGGGTAGAAAGGCCTGAGGGAAAATACTTGCCAATGCACTTGTAAAGGAGGGGATGAAAGAGGCAGCATTTGTAGCAATTACAACATTCAACAATCAGCCAACTAGGGGGTTGATTAGAGGCATTTTCAACACTGCAGTCATGAATAAAAAGAAGTCTACCCTGACTGTTTCTACCCAGGCTCTGGTCCTCTTCAAGGAAGGAATCCAATGAAACAACATGGAGACCTTCTCCTTCTTTGTGAGCTAATATGGTGATCTCCTCTCCCTAGCCCAAGCAGAACGAGCTGCGGAGTTAGTTGAAGGTCTTTGAGTGTTGTGGTACACATAGTTTTATTCTAATAGCCCAAGAGGCATGATCATGCTGCTATCTGAAGCAGGTTTTTGTATATTTTTGAATATAATAGAAAGGGAGCTACCCCTTATGGTAGCACTTATCTAGAAAAAAAATGGGGTGTGACATCTCCTCCCCATTAAAACTCCTCGTCTTCGATGATTAACAAAGTCTTAAATTGTATCAACTTAAAGATAAATTTTTCTTTTATTTGCATAAAACCATCTTAATTAAAAAAGATGAGGAAATATTCTATGAAAGTCTTCATAGTCCTCCTAGGTGGCATTGTCTTCTGCATACTGGTCTCACTAAACCTTGCTCTGAGTAATATCTTGATTACGCAAGCAGAGATTGCAAACATCAAGCACTCTAAGAGGCTCGATCATGACCACTCCTAGATCCTAAACCTGAAGAGCATTCCAATCAATTACATGATTAAATACAAACACATACTTTTTAAGATAAGACACATGAAATACATTATGCATTTTAGAAAGAGCTATTGTTAGAGCTAGTCGGTAAGCTACAGGATTGATTACTTCAAACACTTCAAATGGTCCCACGTATCTAGGAGCTAGTTTAAAACACTTCCCAAACTTAATCAAGATTTTATGTGGGTTAACCCTTAACAAAACCTTTAACTTGACTTGATCAAGTCCATTTCCGTAAGCATTTCTAACCCAAGGCTAATCATATCCTCTAGTTTGTCCCAACTTATAGGAGTTTGCCACTTCCTACCATAAAATGCTTAGACTGGAGCCATCTTCAATGCAGAATGATATGAATTATTATAGGTGAATTTGACCAATGGAAGGTACTCCTCTCACTTGTACTGCTATTCCATGCAATACATCCTCAAGAGATCTTCCAAAACTTGGTTCACTCTTTTTGTTTGACCATTTGTTTCTGGATGGTAAGAAGAACTAATGTTCAACTACATTCCAAGTGCTAAGAACAAGGTTTGCTAGAACCTTGAAGACATCCTCACAACTTTATCTAAGATAATCTTCTCAAGGACTCCATGAAGTCTAAAAATTTCTTAAACAAATCTTCTTGCCAAAATAAGTGCTCCGTTTGTCACATTTCCCAGAATGAAGTGGACAACCTTGGTAAGCTTGTCTACTACCACTAGTATGGAATCGTGTTGGTTCCTGGACATAGGTAGGCCTTGGATGAAATCCATTTTAATCACTTGCCACTTCCACTCAAGAATATCATGTGGATATAATAGTCCTACTAGATGTTGATGTTCAACCTTGACTTGTTGACATTCTAATCATCTAGCTACAAAATTTGTATCATCCTTCTTCATTCATTTCCAAAAATATAAGGTCTTTAAATCAACTAGTAATTTTGTAACACTTGGATGTCCTGAGTAGGGTGCATAATGAGATTCTCTTAATACTGAAGTCCTCAAATCATTCTTATTTGGTACATACATCCTATCTTTATACCTCATTAGTCCATCAGTTTTGAAATGGTACATTTCATAATTTGCATCTTAGGGGTTAATAGAAAGTGCTTTTTTGACTTGCTCGTAAAACTCATCATCAGAAGAGTTTTCCAAAACATGTTCTATAAAGGTTGATCAGATAGAGACCATTACTTCTATGTGCCTCCTATGGCTAAGAGCATTAATAACCTGATTCTCTTTACCTTTAATAAAGTTAATGTTGAAATCAAAGTTCAACAAAATCTCTAGCCATCACCTTTAACATGCATTTAGATTAGGTTGTGTGAAAATATACTTAAGTCCTTGTTTATCTGACTTGAGTTCAAAGGGCTTACCCATCAACTAATGCATCCAAACCTATAAGGCATGCACAATTATAGCTACCTCTAAATCATGCGATGCATAATTCAACTCATAAGGTCACAATTTCCTAGACTCATAGGCTATAACCTGCTATTCTTGCATAAGTAAACCTCCCAATCCTTCTCTTGATGCATCCGTGACTACCACAAAGTGGCCTTCTAGATCAAGAACTCTGAGAATTGGGGTAGTATTTAACTTTTCTTTGAGAATATGAAAGGATTCTTTATATTTCTTGGTCTATTCAAACCATTTCCCTTTCCACTAGAGAGTTGTGATAGGGTCAGCAATCTTAGAGAAATTCAACACAAATTTCCTGTAGTAACTTGCCAAACCCATGAAGTTTCATACTTCATGCACATTCTTAGGTGCTGGCCATTCTAGAATAGCCTTAATATTTATAGGGTCCACTTCAATTCCTTCTACAGACATAATGTGTCCCAAGTATTGTACCTCTTTCTAGAAGAAAGTACATTTTGATAACTTGCCAAACAACTTATGCTCTCTTAACCTTGTAAGTACTATCCTCAAATGTTGAATGTATTCTTCCTCGTCCTTAGAATATATTAGGATATCATCCAAGAATACTAGGATGAACTTGCCCAAACAATCTCTAAAGACACAATTCATTAGGTTCACGAAAGCAACAAGGGTGAAAAATGAATGGTAAGATTGTAAACTCATAGTGCCCATATATTTTTTTGAAGGCCATCTTATGGATGTCTTCATCCTTTACTCTTAATTGATGATAGCCTTCTCTGAGGTCGATCTTAGGGAATATTGCAGCGCCACACATCTGGTCAAATAGATCTTCTATGTGAGGGAGTGAATACTTATTCTTTACCATTGCTTTTTTAAGCATATGATAATTTATGCACAAACACAAAGTACCATCATTCTTTCTCACAAAGGTTATAGGTGCTCCCCAGGGTGATACACTTGGTCATATTAACCCTTTTGACAAAAGATCTTGAATCTCAAATTTTTATTCAACTAACTCTATGATTGTCATATGATAAGGTCCCTTGGAAACCGGTTTTGAACCAGCTATTATGTCAATGGAGAAATTGAATACTCTTTTGGGTGATAAGCCTAGTAACTCTTTTGGGAAAACATCTTGGAAATCAAAGAGAAAAGGGTAATCACAAATTTTTGGTTCTTACAATTCTTCAATTGGGTTGATTTTGACCATAAACATCTGACATCCTTTTCTCTTAGCTCTCTTGAGTTGCATTGCTGAAATTTGTCTTGCCTTGATTTCTCTCTTGACTCCCTGAATCCTTACTAGATTACCTAGATCATCTAGGCACTCAACCATTTTTTCAAAACAATCAACTTTAGCTTTGTGTCACCAAATCTAATTCATGCCCAGAATGACATCATATGATCCTAAGGGGGCTACATATAGATTTACTTCCATTGTGAAGGAGGGTAAACTAACCTCAGCTTCAAGAAGACATTGCTCTTATTGGCAAGAGACACTGCTCTGATGATTAATGAATGTTTTCATTGATGGCAACAAGCCAAAGGGTTTCTACTGGCATGGCTAAGAGACTTTACTTTGGAAGAACAAATGACTAAGTATGGGTAATATACATTACACCAAGTAAGTGATAGTATTTGAGATGGTATGCCTCCAAAGTTAAAGACATTTGTATGCAATTCAGGTATATTGTTCATAGATACCTAGTGATCACTTGTTCCTAGCTACCTAGTGATCACTTGTTCCAGTGTTCAAGTCCCGACTTCCTCCAGAAGTCATATGGTAAAATATCTAAGTCTGGGTGAACAAAGTTAAGTCAGAAATAGTGCACAATACCAGAGTAAAAGGGTCTGCATTCCTCTGCTGTGACATATTTTGTCTTGCAGTTCTTAGGCAACAAAGATACACATCATGACTACCTAAATCCAGAGTTATACCATCTAAAGTCCCTTTGATCATATTCTACAAGTTGTTCTTTATCAGCTTCCAGGTTGATAGTATTTCACTGTGATAGAGCAACATTTCCAAGACCCACATTTTGCTATAAAGGACTATTATGTCCTACAGATCTGAAGGTATGTTAAAAGGTCAATGATGAATGTTGGATATGATTTTTAGAGTCTCATATGGTCCGCAGTGGAAATCATGATGTGACAGTTAAATTGGTCAAGTGTGTCCTTAAGGGATAGGCCGACAGGCAAGCTAGATCTACATGCGGACAAGATACATTGTTTGAAAAATTAATTCAAGTAGTTGAATGATTGATGCTGACCTATATGAAGACTATTGTATGTTTGTTTGGGTCCACATTCCTATTTGAGCACAAGATCAAGCCGACAAGGTACAACACTTGTATACACGTTTCATGTCTGGGTTGCTGACCTAATTGTGAGATGAATCTTATTGTGGATATATATTTGATGGATTTTGGTGTTGGAGTAATGAATATGTGTGGACAATGTGTGAATTCAATATATACATAATCTAAAGTAGTTTTCAGAGAAGAAAATGATAATAAGGGCAGAAAACAGGAGTATATGTGAAGCAGAGCAAAAAAGTAGGATAGACAATATGAAGTCCTTTGAATCTGTATATTGAGCATATTGGTACTGCATTTCAACATTTTGTAGATGCACTTGTAGCAGTCCTCTCTTGGCAGTGAGACAATCCTTCTTCTATCTTCTCTTCTATTGGGCAATGAGTCCTAAGGCAGTGACCCTTTCTTTGGACAATGAGTCCTTGGGCAGTGAGCCTTATGCAGTGAGTATTTCTTTGGACAATGAGTCCTTGGGTAGTGAGCCTTCATGTAATTTGGTATTTCTATCATAATATATTGTGAGCTAACACTCACCGTGGTTTTTCCCTTTTTGGGTTTTCCATGTAAAAATCCCGGTGTCTATGTGTTATGATTTTATGGTTTTTGTTCTTATTCTACTTTCATGTTATTAATTGGTTTGTAGATAATGTGAAGAAGTGGTTTTGTAGAATACTGATTCACCCTGCCTCTCAGTATTTATTGTGTTCAACAATTAGTATCAGAGCCAAGTTCCTTGGAAGAAGCTTAACATCTTGAGGAAGATCTAGGAAGGTGTATGCATGGCAGTTAGAAGATATCTCACTTGTCCTGAAGCTTCATATGAAAGCAATGATGAATTACAAGATACTCTTGAAGATCTTGAAAAATCTAAAGCACAAATCAGGGATATGAAGGATAACATACAAGAAGCTGATGAATGCATTCTAAAGCTAAAAGAACATGTCAAGAAGTTCAAAGAAAAATACAAGGAGGTTAGTGAACAATTTTGATATCAGCCAATGAAACCTTGGATGATTTGAAAGTGGAAGTTTTAGAAAGAGGTAAAATAGAAGAAAATCTAAATCTATTGGTAAAAAGAAAGACAGAAGAATGTACTAAACTTGAAAAAGAAGTTGTGAGCCTAAAATCAGATTTAGACAAGTCTATGAGCTATGAAGAAAAGTTTGAAATAAGATCTACAAAGCTTGAGGAACTGATTGAAAGTCAGAAGAGTCCAGATGACAAGCAAGGCTTGGGATTTGAAAAAGAAGAAAGTTCAAAATCAAGCCAAGCAAACATTGAGTTTAACCAAAACAAATTCAACTAGTTCTGGAATCAAAGAAGAAGACCTATAAGACCACTGGTCAGGCAACCAAATGCTCAAAGGTACCCATCTTTCAATGTCTATTGTTTTAATTGCAATAAGTTTGGTCACAAGGCTGCTCAGTGTAGGAGTAGAATAAATTAGAATGTTCCTTCATTCCCTGATCAATGTTTCAATTGCAAGAAAACCGGTCATAGATCAAATGAATGTAGAAGTCTGGTTAGGAATGGTTTTAACTATGGAAGGAATACTCAATCCTTCAATGGAAAGTGCTTTGCATGTAATAGATTTGGACATATGGCTAACCAATGTAGATCAAGAATGATTCAATCAATAGAAGGAATCAAGGATAGAGGAATGTGGTATGCTACAATTACAATAAGTTTGGGCATGTTGCAAAATTCTATAGAAGCAAGAATGAGAAAAGAAACTATCCTATAGACAAGATGAAAACATAATAGAAAGAAGACAAAGGTAAAAAAAGGTTGATCTGGTGGAGATCAAGAAGGAAATGAGCATGGTCTAGATTAAGAAGGATGTTGATAATAGCAGGGATGGATCCGCACCAGTCCCTAGTGCAGACACTTCCTTCGAGAAGTAAATTGGGAGCTCTAGCTTAGGGGGAGCTACATTGAAAATCCAAATCCCCTCATCAGATAGTTAGTGCCAGGATTCAACATGAAGATATGATGTAAATATTCATATGACATATCTTTTAAAAGAAATTCTGAAAGAAAAGAATCAATCATGGAACATTGAGGAGCAATCCTAATCAACTGTACTCAACATAGAAGAGTTTGACATCTTTTTAAAGATAGCATTTATGATGATTAGGTCAAGAAAAAATAAAGGATTAAAAAGGAGTTCATTCGACGGACAATTCATTTTGCATTCAAGCTCTCAAGTGTCTAAGGTGAATTGAAGTGAAATTCCAAGCAACTACAGTGATTTAAAAATTAACACAAGGCAAGATTAAGCAAAACCCTAATTCGACAAAAGAGGTATTTTTCAGATTCAAAACCCTACTATGAATTTATCTAAATCTTTGCATAGATGGCATCTCCTCAAGTAGTTGATATCACTGAGAGACCACGATCGAAGTTCAAGAAACATCCATAGAAATCAACAGAGGTTGATCCTAATGATACATTTTTAGAAATTCTGTTTGGTGTAATGCATGCGGAAGATGTTAGGGCATACATTCACGCTACTCTAGAAGAATTTGGTGATAGCAGGTTTGACAATCTCTATCTAAAACATCTAAGTCATGGCAATTTTGATCTAAAGGAAGAATATAAGGCTCTAAGTGAGAAGAAATTCATTCAGTACATAGAATTTCCAACATTTGTAGAAGATGAATGGGTCTGGTATGTCTTAAGCAGGATACATGATGAATTCATGTGGCTGGAAAAACCATTTATGATCACAAAGGATGTGATAAGGGCCATAATCAGATTGAATTCTACCAGAATAGTACCTGTGCTAAAAGCTAAGAAAAATGGCACAGTGATGATGGCCACCAAAGCCAAATTTGACAAAAGGGCTTTTACAATCAATGACATTGAAGACCATGCAGTAAGGTTTGCATCTATGATAATTGGATAAAAAATCTACTTTTCAAATCAGGAGAACTCTGTCATAGGTACTACTATATACACAGCCTATGAGATGATTAAGGACAATAAAGACTATGATCTTTGTGAATTTCTCCGGAAACAACTAATGGAGAATCTAAAGAAGACAAAAGAAAGCAAGTATCCCTTCAAATTTGGTAATTTGATAATGTGCATATTTTTCTATTTTATGCAAGAATTACTAGGAATGAAGTTGATCTAGTCTAGCAGTCAACCAATTGCAATTCAAATTAGAATCACTTGAGTGGCATAGGAAACAAAGATGCACAAAATATAGCTCTGTGGGGCTATTTTAAGAATTTTCAAAAAGCTATGTATTCTAGACAAAGGATACCTGAATCAATTGTTGAGAGATATAAAAATGACATATGTTTCATTGTCAACAAAGATCAATGTATGATGGAGGTTGTTGAGCCTAGAACAGTTTGGATTATGCCAATGGGGTATGAAGTAGATGTAGATGTGTTAGATGGTTATGCCAAGCTTATGTTAAGAAAACCTAGGGATACCTCTGAGCCAAGTTTTGGCACTTATGAAGAGTTATCTGTAAAAGTCCATGTTGAACTAAGGAAACTAGAAACCTAGAAAAAGATGAGGAAATTGGTGGAGGAATATGCCCAAAGCATAAGGATTACAAAAGAAGGAAGTTGCTAAAACAAGGGCAAGAATAGCTAAAAAATTGAAGGAAGTTAATAAAGCTCCTGAAGTTCATGATGTACAACAAGAGCCACAAGAAGAAAGGGCTACAAATAAATCAGTCAATGCTCTGGAAGAGTTTGAAGCAAAGGAAGAGGAACCTACTGTAACAAGGAAGAGGACAAGAGGTTTAGACTTTAAAAGAACTGCATAAAAAACCTCCAATCTGACCTCATCTGTTAGTGTAGAAATACCCACCAAGAAGACCACTAAGAAAAGTTTCAAAAGATAGAAAACTAAAGGTCATAGAATGTATGTCAGTATAGGAGCAGATGAGGAAGAGACAAAGTCAGATGAAGAACTAAAGAAATGAAAACTGAGGCCACCAAAGCCTCTGGGAGCAGCAAGAAGAAACCCTCTAGTAAAGGTAGAATTGAGAAAAGGCCAAGGCAAGTGATGCAGGAGCATCCCTGGTTCAAGAGCAATCTTGCATCAACCAAAAAACATTTGCAATTTAGTTTGTTTGTAGTTTATTTCTTTTCATTTTCTAGTTCAGTTCAGGTAGTTCAGTCAGAAAAGGTTTCAGCTTTTGGGTCCAGTATTGGCATTTCACACCATACAGATATGGACTTAGCATCTACATTCATTC
Organism: Cunninghamia lanceolata; assembly: GCA_027924645.1. Lineage (NCBI taxonomy): Eukaryota > Viridiplantae > Streptophyta > Pinopsida > Cupressales > Cupressaceae > Cunninghamia > Cunninghamia lanceolata. The sequence goes on along the minus strand of BSBN01001253.1, from coordinate 3,944,871 downwards.
ATTTACATCATATCTAGAATTTAGAGCATTTGGATTAGTTACCGGAAAGATATCCCTATCAAAAGATTGATTGTTCTAAGAACAAAGCATCTTGACAGTCTCAGACAATCAGCTGAAGAAGAAGGCTTGTGGATCATTCCTTGACTTGCAAATCTTAATGACACATCATTTGATGATCTTTGGTTTGTGGCTGACCTTTCCCAAGGGTCCGCATGTTGTTCCATTCATTTGAGGAAGTGTTCTATGCATTTAGGTATGACCTATCTGTGAACACGTTACAACTCTTCATTAGAGTTTGTGACCTCCCTTGTCTGATGCAGAGAAATCTATTTGTCTGGAAATGATATATAATGATGGAATAGATCCTTAGGAAAGTAGTTATCAAGTTCTCATGATTTAGAAGATTGATAGTTTGGGTTCTCTATGAGGAGCTTCAAAGCTTTATCTTGCACATGTATGTAATCAGGCTTGTGAGCCCTAATTATAAGCTCGCATGTTGCCGGCCATATTGTATTTGAATTCTTGGATATATTGAATGACTGAATCTACATTTGTTCCATTTCTTTGAGTTGTTTCCATTGTGTTTACTCTTGCTACATGGTATGGACAGTTCATTATGTGAACCCTCCTACCGTGACTGCACCAAGTGGTATCAGAGCGAAAGTTTGAATCTTTGGGAGAGAATTGAGCGAGGTTGGCAAGGGAATTCCATAAGATCTTGTTGTGGACATATCATTGAATTGAGGTAGGTTACTTGTGTTGCAACCAATCACCGATTGTGAGGCAGTTGTCACCTTGTACCCCGATCACCGAACTTGAGGCAATTTACACTTGATCCTAGGAAGAATGCCGCTGAGGAGAGTTGTTGTTGTTAGAACAATGGCTGGTAGAATGGATGACATGATGGAAATGATGAAAATAATATGAATTCTTTGGATGTTGTTGAAGAAGATCGGCGAAGATGACTGACACCGAGACCTAATGTTGAAAGTGATGAAGAAGAAGAATTTCAAGTTGTTGAACAACTTGGCGAAACCCTAGGAGGTGATGAAGAAGAAGAATCAGATCAAGTAAAGATGTTGTGATCTATTTCAAAGATTGGGAAGAGACCTAGAGTTGATGTGCTGAACTATACTGGTAATTTAAACCCTAAATAATTGATTGACTAGATAAATGACATGCAAGAATACTTTGAATATGAGGAGGTTGAAGATCTGGAAAAGGTGAAATTTGCAAAGACAAAGTTGAAGGGACATGCTTCTATATGGTGGAAAGAAGTTCAATTGGAAAGAAATAGAAGAGGGAAAGAAAAGATTACAAAGTGGGATAGGATGGTGACAAAGTTGAAGAATCAGTTTATACTTGCTGACTATGAGTTGGAATTGTTGAAGAGATTGCAAATCCTGAGACAAAAGGAGAAATTTGTGAAGGAGTATACTGAAGAATTTCATAAAATGATCATAAGGACATGACATAGTGAAGCAAACAAGGAGAAAGTGGCTAGATACATCAATGGACTGAGATTGAACATTAAGAGGAACTAAGCTTGGTAAGGATGACATCTTTGGAAGAAGCATATCAGTTTGCCCTAAAAGTTGAAGAGAAGCTGAATAAAAGACATGATCAGAGATAGAGAGGTAGAGGAGGTAAATTTTAGAGAGGTAGGACATCTGCTGGAGGAGATAGATCATATCTGGTGTAGAACAAGTTTGACAGCCCCTTTAAGAAGAATGATAGAGATAACAATGCTTACCAGAGAGAAGACATAAATTTTTACCGGAGAGGAAACCCTAGTGCATACTGGAATGAAGGATATAGAAGAGAAGGAAGAGGATTTGATAAGAGAACATTCAGAGGTACTTGTTTCAAGTGTGGAGGTGAAGGATAGAGAATTTGAGTGTAATTAGGGTAGTACAAGTAAGCAGATAGAAAACAATGGAAAAGCAACCTATGTTAAAGAAGAACTTGTTGAACTTGTTGAACTAGGTGATCCCTGTTCAATTGGCAAACCTAAGAAAGGAGAGTCATTGGTGATGAGGAGAGAACTATTCCAAATAGAGACAAATGAGGAACCACCATAGAGGAAGAGTCTATTCAGAACTAGATGCAAGTCAGGAGGTAAGTGTTGTAAAGTTGTGATTGATAATGGTAGTTCAGATAACCTAATTTTAGAGGAGATGGTAACTAAGCTAAAGTTGGAAAGATTGAAACACCCTAATCCCTATCAGATAGCATGGATTTAGGATGATCATAATGTACTGGTGAGTGAACAATGTTTGGTGAAATTTCATATTGGATCTTATCATGATGAAGTCTTGTGAGATATTATGCCTATGGATGTTTTTCATATCTTGTTGGGTAGACCTTGGCAGTATGATAGAAAAGCTATACATGATGGGAGAAAGAATACATACACTATAACAGCAAATGGGAAGAGAATTACCTTGATTTCTTTGGAGGATGACCCTAAGAGTGAAGTATGTGGGAGTGCTAGAATCTATTTGGTAGATGGAAGAAAATTTCTGGATGGTTTGAGACATGAGAATATGTGTTATGCCTTGATTCCTAAGAAGCCTGAAGCATTGAAGAAGAAGACTGAAGAATCACAACCGGAGGAGATAAAGGAGTTGCTGACAGAATATGAAGACATCATATCAGATAATGTACCTGATGGATTGCCACCTATAAGGAGTATCAGTCATCACATGGATCTTATACTGGGAGCAAGTTTGCCTAACAAAGCAACACATAGAATGACACATGTAGAGAATGAAGAACTAAATAGACAGATACAAGAGTTGCTAAGGAAAGGTTTGATTAGAAAAAGTTTGATTCCTTGTGTAGTACCTGCAGTGTTAGCACCAAAGAAGGATGGAGAATGGAGAATGTGTACTGACTCTAGAGCAATAAACAAGATCACAGTTAAGTATAGATTCCCTTTACCTAGGATGGATGATATTATGGATTGTTTGAGTGGAGCAAGATATTTCACAAATAAAGATTTGAAGAGTGGATACCATCAAATCAGAATCAAAGAAGGTGATGAATGGAAGACTACTTTTAAGACAAATGAAGGATTGTATGAGTGGTTAGTGATGCCTTTTGGATTGACAAATGCATCGAGTACTTTCATGAGATTGATGAATGAATTTCTGAAGAAATTCTTGGGTAAGTTTGTGATTGTATACTTGGTTGACATTCTAATTTTTAGTAAGACAAAGGAGGAACATTTGTGGCATATTAGACAAGTTTTGTAGAGGTTGAGAGAAGAAAAATTGCTGATAAACATCAAGAAATGTAGTTTCATGAAGGAAGAGCTAGTATTTTTGGGATTTGTGATTTCAGAAAAAGGATTGAAGATGGACCCTGAGAAAGTGAAAGTAATTGTTGAATGGTCTACACCGAAGAGCATTGGAGAGGTTAGATAATTTCATGGATTGGCTAGTTTCTACCAGAAGTGCATCAGGAATTTTAGTTCAGTATGTAACCCTGTGACAAAGACAATGAGAGGTGACAGAAAAGATTTTAAGTGGACATCAAGAGTAAACAAAAGTTTTGAGTTGTTGAAGCAGAAAGTGACAGAGCAACCTATTTTGGCATTACCGGATTTCAATAAGGTATTTCAAGTTGATTGTGATGCAAGTGGAAATGCAATTGGAGCAGTGTTAAGTCAAGAGGGTAGAGCAGTGGCATATTTTAGTGAGAAGTAAAATGATGCGAGGAGAAGATATTCAATTTATGATCAAGAGTTCTATGCCATAATTCAAGCCTTGAAGAAGTGGAGACATTACTTGTTGCCTAAGGAGTTTGTGTTGTATACACATCATCAAGCTTTGCAATATTTGAACAATCAAGGTAAGTTGAATCAGAGAAATATGAGATGGGTAGAGTTCATGCAGAGTTATACTTTTGTGTTGAAGCATAGGAATGGAAAATCAAATAAAGTTGTTAATGCATTGAGTAGAAGAAGAAACTTGTTGACATAAATGAGAGTTGAAGTGTTGGGTTTTGATGAATTAAAGAACATGTATGAGAGAGACATTGATTTTGCAGAACCTTGGAAAGCATGTAAGGAACCTATTGTGACAAATAAGAGTAAGTGGTTAGACTATTTCATTCAAGAAGATATGTTGTTCAAAGGAAGTCAGTTGTGCATACCTAGAAGTTCAATGAGAGATAATTTGATCAAGGAGAAGCACAATGGTGGATTGGCAAAACATTTCATTATTGATAAGATAGTGGCTTTGGTGAGTGAACATTACTTTTGGCTTGAGATACATAAGAATGTTAGGAAATTTCTATTGAGTTGTAGAGTTTGTTAAGTTGCAAAAAGGAGTAGTCAGAATACTGGATTGTATAAACCTTTGATAGTACCAGAGAGACCTTGGGATGACATAAGCATGGATTTTGTAATAGGATTGCTGAAGACACAAAGAGGACATGATTCAATCTTTGTAGTGATTGACAGATTTTCAAAGCTGGCTCATTTCATACCTCATAAGAAGACAACTGATGCAGTGCATGTAGCTAACCTATTTTTCAAGGAGATTGTGAGATTTTATGGATTACCTAAGAGTATAGTTTCAGAAAGAGATACAAAGTTTGTTGGATACTTTTGGAGGACACTTTGGAAGAAGATGAAGATAGATTTGAAGTTCAATTCAACTTTTCATCCACAGATAGATGGACAAACAGAGGTAGTAAATATGAGTTTGGGAAACTTGTTGAGATGTTTGGTTGGAGGCAAGACATGAAGTTGGGATTTGATTCTTTAACAAGTAGAGTTTGCATACAATAATTTAGTAAATAGGAGTACCAGAAGAACACCTTTTGATATTGTGACCAGAGTGAATCCTAGAGCAGTTGCAGAATTGAGAGATATCAGTATAGAAGCAGAAGAATTTGTAGATCACATGAAGATAGTGCATAATCAGGTAAAGAAGCATTTAGAGAATATGAACAGTAAGTATAAGGAAAAGGCAGATGAGAAGAGACGACATAAGGAATTTGAAGTGGGAGATGAAGTAATGGTGTACTTGAGAAAAGAAAGATTTCTAGTTGGGACATATAACAAGTTGAACATGAAGAAGTTTGGACCTTGTAAGATACTCAAAAAATTTGATTCAGGAAATGTATATAAAGTGGAGTTACCAGAGACATTGGGTATATCACCTATTTTCAACAATGCAGACCTTTATCAGTATCATGAAGCAGAGTTCAATGATAGCATGGAAGAAGACTTGAAGAAGCAGTTACCACACAAAGCACCGGAGCAGATTGAAGACATTTTGGATAGTAGAGTTGGATGCAACACTAGAGGAAGACAATACAAAGAATATCTTGTGAAGTGGAAAGGTAGACCAGAAGAAGATTCATCGTGGATTTCTCAGGCTCAGGTGGACTGTCTTGGTTCTCCCCTAGCCATGACAAAGTGAGGGACTCACTTTTTAAATAACCTCAGATGTTTGATGCAAGAGCATCCCTGGTTCAAGAGCAATCTTGCATCAACCAAAAAACATTTACATTTCAATTTGTTTGCAGTTTGTTTCTTTTCATTTTCCAGTTCAGTCAGAAGTAGTTTTAGTTTTTGGGTCCGGTATTGGCATTTCACACCTTATGGATCTGGACTTAGTATCTACATTCATTCATCTACATCATATCCAGAATTTAGAGCATTTGGATCAGTTACTGGAAAGATATCGCTATCAGAAGATTGACTGTTCTCTGAATAGAGCATCTTGACAGTCTTAGACAATCAGCTGAAGGAGAAGGCTTGCAGATCATTCCTTGACTTGTGGATCTTAATGACACATCATTTTATGATATTTGGTTTGTGGCTGACCTTCCTCGAGGGTCTGCACATTATTCCATTCATTTGAGGAAGTGTTCTATGCATTTAGGTTTGACCTATTTGTGAACATGTTACAGCTCTTCATTGGAGTTTGTGACCTCCCTTGGTCAACGCAGAGAAATCTATTGGTCTGGAAATGATATATATTGATGTAATAGATCTTTAGAAAAGTAGTTATCAAGTTCTTATGATTTAGAAGATTGATAGTTTGGATTCTTTGCGAGGAGCTTCAAATCTTTATCTTGCACATGTATGTAATCAGGCCTGTGAGCCCTAATTGTAATCCCACATGTTGTCGGCCATATTGTATTTGAATTCTTGGATATACTGAATGTCTAAATCTACATTTGTTCCATTTCTTTGAGTTGTTTCCATTGTGTTTACTCTTGCTACACTATCTAGACAGTTCATTCTATGAACCCTCCTATCGTGACTACACCAACAAGATAAGCCTCAAATAAGAGAAGCCACTATAAGTCTTGAAGGTGTCCTAAAGGCAATAACAGTTGATGGCAATTTGAAACCTATAGTCCAATTATATGATGAGTATGATGATCCAGACAAGAGGATCATTGAGGCCATTGTTGTTAGATACTTGGAGATCTACAACAAAGCCCTTATTGAGATCATTAATGATCTCCCAGACAGTTTGGGTAGTATAATGTCTACAAGAAAGGAAGTTGCTATGGATAAGGATGTTGAACTCAGAGGGCATACACTAATAAAGTTATGTCCAGAGATCACACCAGAAGAAAAAACAAAAGTCTCTAAAGTGTTGCATAAAGAATTTATAACAAAGAAGAGGATGAACACTCTCATGTCAGATGACATTGAGAAGGTAGTCATGGAGACTAAGGAAATCACTCTAAAAGCATTGAAAGAATTTCATCTTTGAACAATATATGATAATGAAGAAACAAGTGTTGGAGATGACACAACTATTCTAGAAGTTAGCATGGGTCAAGGAATAAATAAAATTGATGAAATGATAGAGAAAAGGAAAGATGATCAAACACTTGCTATTGATGACTCAACTGATAAGGGCACAACTAAGCAACAAACTAAAAACATGGAGAAGATTAAAGAGAAGGATATAACTAAGGAACAAAAGGATGAACAAGCAGAGAAAAACCCCAACTGAAACAAAACATAGATCAACAAAAGGATATGGATCTGGAAGTACTGGAACAAAACCAAGAGGAAGTCTCTAGTATAGCAAGAGACACTGCAGAGTTTGTCAAGGAATTCTTGGAAAGAGAAAAACAAGTCTTGGATGAGTCTAAGTTTTTGCAGGGACCAATAAATTTGGATTCAATGTCCCCAGTGCAAAAATTTAAATTGGTATCAATTGTGCAAGCAAAGGCACATGAAGAAATATTGAAGTCACACATACAGGATAGTGAGTTAATTGGTAAAGCATCCAACATTTTGGAGAAGCTGATGCCATCATATCAAAATAATACCTCAATGTATTCTACAAATCAACTCAAGGAACTCATAAACTCTATAAGTATGCACTTTGAATCTTTTGAAAAGTCTGCAGAAATAAAAGTGAGGAAAGAGTTTGATGAGAAAAGATTAGCTAAATTGAAGACCATGTTAGCAAATGATAAAACTCTGTTAGACAATAGAATAAGAGGTATACAGAGTGCCATTCAAGAAGCTTGTCATTTATACAAACTTTGTTTATCATGGCTAGAAGCCACAGAGGAGTTAGAGAAAAAAATTAAGGATCTAAAATTGTAGCTAACATATATTTCTAAGTCATTTGATCCATAAGTTCAGTCAGTAAGCAGCAAAGAGATACAAGTGACCAATATCCATAATGAGTTAAGTAATCTAGTGAATAAGAGTCATCAAATGAAAAATAGAATGTGTCAATTGAGAGGACTAATAAGTCTCAAGATAGACTCAATGTCAAATCTTGCAATAGAAGCATTGCAGGTAAGTGCACTAATTGACACACCTTCTGATATACAAAAAGTAGAGAAATTCTAAGTCTTCCTAATAAGTGGCCATATTAAAATTGTGGACAATGCTAAGAAGAGTTGGGATATAGAGTTAGTTCAAATCAAGAACATTTTCAATGACATCCTACAACCCACAACAAATTAAGTTGAAGATTGTAACTATACATATGCGGCATAGTATGATAATTTTTACATTTCAGACACAATTTTGACTCCTGTACATACACCTTTTCCATTGATGTCAAAGGGGGAGAAGAAAACTATTGAAAAATAGGTAAACACCTGAGAGGGAGAAGAAAAATAGAGTTCATATAGTAAGGGGGAGTAGATGAGCATTTTTCACTAACTGTTGCCATCAATGCCAAAGGGGGAGATTGTTGGCAAGAGACACTGCTCTGATGAGTATTGAATGTTGTCATTGATGGAAACAAGGCAAAGGGTTTCTAATGGCATGGCTAAGAGACTTTACTCTGAAAGAAAAAATGACTAAGTATGGGTAATATACATTACACCAAGTAAGTGACAGTATTTGAGATGGTATGCCTCCATAGTTAAGACATTTGTATGTAATTCAGGTATGTTGTTCATAGCTACCTAGTGATCACTTGTTCCAATGTTCAAGTCCTGACTTCCTCCAGAAGTCATATGGTAAAATATCTAAGTCTAGGTGAACAAAGTTAAGTCAGAAATAGTGCACAATACTAGAGTAAAAGGGTTCGCATTCCTCCGCTATGGCATATTTTGTTTTGTTGTTCTAAGGCAACAAAGATACACATCATGACTACTTGAATCTAGAGTTATACCTTCTGAAGTCCCTTTGATCATATTCTACAAGTTGTTCTTTATCAGATTCCAGGTTGACAATATTTCACTGTGACACAACAACAGTTCCAAGATCTGCATTTTGCTATAAAGGACTATTATGTCTTGCAAATATGAAGGTATGTTAAAATGTCAATGATGAATGTTGGATATGATTTTTAAAGTCTCATATGGTCCACAGTGGAAATCATGATGTGACAGTTGAATTGGTCAAGTGTGTGCTTAAGGGATAAGATGACAGGCAAGCTAGATCTATATGTGGAGAAGATACATTGTTTGAAGAATTAATTTAAGTAGTTGAATGATTGATTCTGACCTATATGAAGACTATTGTATGTATGTTTGGGTCTGCATTCCTATTTGCGCACAAGATCAAGTCGATAAGGTATAATACTTGTATACATGTTTCATGTCTAGGTTGTTGACCCGATTGTGAGATGAATCTTATTGTGGATATATATATTTGATGGATTTCAGTGTTGGAGTAATGAATATGTGTGGACAATGTGTGAATTTGATATTTGCATAATCTAAAGTAGTTTGCAGAGTAGAAAGGGATAATAAGGGCATAAAACATGAGTATATGTGAAGTAGAGCAAAAAAGTAGGGTAGACAGTATGAAGTCCTTTAAATCTATATACTAAGCATATTGGAACCATATTTCAAAAAAATTTTAGATGCACCTATAGCAATCCTCTCTTGGTAGTGAGCCAATCCTTCTATCTTCTCTTCTATTGGCCAGTGAGCCAGGCTAAGGCAGTGACCATTTCTTTGGACAGTGAGCCCTAAGCTAGTGAGCCTTCATGTAATTCAGTATTGCTATCATAATATATTATTAGCTAACACTCACTATGGTTTTTTCTTTTTTGGGTTTTCCACATAAAAATCTTGGTGTCTATGTGTTATGACTTTATGGTTGTTGGTCTTATTATTCTTTCATGTTATTAATTAGTTTATAGATCATGTGAAAAAGTGGTTTTGTAGAATACTGATTCACCCCCCTCTTAGTATTCATTGTGTTCAATAGCTCCACCCAAGCTCTTGACTGATTTGCATATTTCACAGACCAAGGATTGGCCATGAAACCTGCTCATCTTGGAATTTTGTTTAACAATCTGGGTAAACTTTATATGTTTCTCTATTATCAGTTAAAATAGAAATAGAACTGCCAAAAAGAATACATATAGTCTCTATGGGAGCAATCTAATACTCTGCTTAGCGATTGATGACAGTAGCATGAGTTCTTTGTTGGAAAGATGTCTGCTAAGATGGTAGAGAATAACTTTGGTTTTGATTCCCTTGACCTTTAGCTGGACATTGGTTTGTGAAGTGATCACCACCACGCATGAAACGTCCACCTAGTGGTCCTTTCTTCTCAGCAAGATGATCACTCTTGTTTTCATTTCTCCTCTTGAAGTTGTTTCCTTTCTTTCCACTTGGATTCTCATCCTTCTTGTTTCTTGATCTCTTTTCATTATATTTAGGCTTGGCATCAGATTTGGAATCTTGATTCCAATTCTTTTTTTGAATGTTGTTATAGTTTTAGCCCATCCAAATATCTTCTTAGACTTGTCACTAAAGGCTAACAAGGATTTCAATTTCTTCTCCTTCATTATGGCCTTCTAAAAAACTTGATTCATTATTGATGGCCCATGCACATCAACTTCTCCTCCAATTTGTGCATTCAACCCCATGATGAATTTATAGATTTGGAAACACTCATCTTTCTAGTACTAAGGAAGATATTTCAAAATCTTGGTAAACTTTTCCCAATACTCTATGATTGTCATCTCACCTTGACATAGATTTTGAAAATCGATTAACTTTTGGTCAAAGTATAACTGAGGTAACCACCTCTATCAGAAAATAGTCACAAATTGATCCCAAGTAAGACTTAGTGAACTCAAACCTAGTTCTATCTCCTTGTTCATCCACCATGTGGATGGTTCTCTTAATAGTTGATAAGCTCCCCATACTACCTTGGTTATTTTTGAGTAATTTCAGATCTTGAAATATTTGTCATTGAGCCATGACTCAAATCCATCTCCAAGTATAGTACCATCAAATTTTGGATAAGTGACCTTCTTCATGTCTCTAGCTAACTCATTCGTCAATTGTGCCCTTGTTATCACTTCTCTTCTTTCCTCTTCTTAGTTTATTGGGTACCTCCAGATTCCCCATTACCATTGTGAGAACTATGCTCTTTCTTCCCATTCCTACTATTCTCTTGATCCTACTCCTTAGAATCTACACATGGATCTTCATGATCTCATCCTCTCACCTCCTATTTGAGAACTCTTAACAATACCTTGGTTTCATTATTAGCCGCTAGGATTTGATCATCATCCTAGAAGTGAAATATACTCTAACATGTGAGATATAGCATCATCATATAGTCACTCATCTATCTAGTCAAATCACAAAATAAAACCATCGAATGTCTACAATAGAAGGGATCAATCATCCCCAAAAATGTCTAAATGTCAAATATAATCCAAACAAGTGTCATAGTCAAATTAGGAGGTGCAACAAAGGTGGCCTCACACTAATTCACTAAGGATCTATTTCAAGCACAATAAGGTGATATGCCAATCAATCCAAGCTAAGGTGCACATCTTCTACGCATACTCAAATTAACACAACCACCTTAAAAAATGGATCCATGACAACACCATATTGTCTCTCAGATAAGGTCACAATTCTATATACCAAACCTTAGCTTGGGTGAAGTAGCAATACAATTTGGTCTAATAGTGTAACTAAACCTATTGTATGAGGGTGGGCCTCACAACATGAGACACAAAAAGATAACTATCATAAGTGTACCCTAGGTGTGACCTAAGAAAAAATAATTAGACAAGTGTGAATAGGACCTAATGTGGAACTAGTAGTGATTTTTTCCAACTTGATAATGCATGTAATTATCCTTGGCTTACTACAAATAGAATTCAAGTTAGAAAGTGGGCACTGGTCTTAGAAGAAACCAAAGAAAGGAGTCCAAAATAGAATTCTCCAAAGCATGTAAAAATTCAAGAATTGAGTCAATCCGAATTGAGAGAAGAACAAAATGTGTAAAAGATTAATTCAAAGTTTTAATTATATTTATATGAATTCAGATTTGGTGAATCCCATGTGATTGTAAAATTGTGGAGTAAATATGTGGTAAATCTTGCATGATTATAAATGGTTGATATAAATGTTAGGCAATTTAGACCATGATAAAAACATATGTTGTGATTTTCAAGGTGATTATGGCCCTATGGTTAGCATGACATCTTAATGGTATTGGTGAAATTGGTCCTTATACATGGTGAAATTTTAATGTTATTGGTGAATATGTTAGTTAATTAAAACATGCCTCTAAAATTCTAGGTGATTCCCCATTACAAACACATAGTTTACTATGGTGAAAATATTACTTATAAATGACTCAAATAAATTGGAAGTGATTTAGCATGCATTTGATTGATAAATCATAAAATCTAGGTGATTTTAGCTCCTTGATAGTTGCATTATAATCACCAAAATTGAATTGGTTGATACAAACTATTTTCCAATTGGTGAAGATTCACTAAAATCTTAGCAAACACATTGAAGCTATTACTAGGAGAATTTATAAAAGATAATAATGCAATAAATGCAAATTGCAATCAATAAAATCAATAGGAATAAAAGGATAATAATGCAATAAATGTGTTGATAAGGGCATGGCTCGGTGGTCAAGTCGCGAGGTTATTGTGGTGGCCACCAAGGTTCAAACCCCCATTGGGCCAAAGAGCTTGCAGACCTTGTGCCTTCACTGAGGTGCTTGTAGGATATGTGCTTTCACTGGGCTATCATGCTCGTAGGTTGTGGGACTTCACTGGGCCAATGAGCTCATGGCTTTGAGCTTGGTGATAATGCCTTGGGGATTGACACCCCTCAGTAGTGGTCTTGGTGATAAAACTAGGAAAGAGATCCCCTCTAGGGGTCTCTCTGGGCTCGGACTAGGTTTTAGGCTAAAAACTTGAGTGACTCTAAACAAAAAATGCAATAAATGTATAAATAAAGGTAGGCCACAAATGAAAAAAATGAACAATATCACTCTTATAAAGCCAATTACCATGACAAATGAATTGAACAAACTCATAATAGAGAGCAAAGATACCATAAACATGAGATGATTGAACCAAGGTTACAATTCTAAATCCTAATAACATAGCAATAATATGAGATAACTTGAACCTACATAGAGACTATTGATCTTCCATTAGAAGAAAAATGTTAAATATTAAATCTAGCTCTTGAACTAGTGATGTTACAATATTAAATAGCTTGAACAAGCCTCTTACAAATGTCAACGATATAATTATTCTGATTTTTATAAAACAAAAATAGCTAAGGGACTATAAGGGATGGCTAAGGGAAAAAATAGTTCCATAAATTCTAGCAGTAGAGGAACAACTATGAACAGTCAAGATCTCTATTTTAATAGTAAGTACAATTTATTATGGAAACTTTAAAAACTTCAAAGAGAATTATATGGAAACACTTGTTACGCCGAAATGCATTTCTACATTCTTAGCACGGATGGAGAACAAGAGTTGAAAGATTCCAGAATCTCTCCGTAAACTTATAAGATTCCTATATAGAATCTTATAAAATAAAATAATACTAGCATACCTATATTTAAAAAATATATCTAAAGTATGCCGAGAGATATCCTTCTAGAGGCGCCTATTTCCACCTATGTGTGGTACATTGATTAAAAAATAGGTGCCTCGAGAAGGATATCTCTCGGCGTACTTTAGATATATTTTTTAAATATAGGAATGCTAGTAGCATCTAGAGCGGCAAGCCTATTTCTAACTATATTATATAATTATAAGAATTATTATAATTAATTATAATATAGATTATATATATATATATATTATAATATAATTATATATAATATTTATAAAATTTATTATTATAATATATTAATAATTAAAATTTTATATTATATTATATATTATATTTAGGATTAGAGTTAGGGGTTAAAATTAGGGTTAGGGTTAGTGCTTAGGTTAGAATTAGGATTATGATTAGTATTAGAGTTAGGGTGATAATTAGGGTTAGAATTATGATTAGAAATAGGGTTAGGGTTAGGGTTAGTGTTAGTATTAGAATTACGACCAAAATTATGGTTAGAATTATGTTAAATAGGGATAGATTTAGAAATATGGTTAGATTGAGGGTTTTGAGGCTTATAAAATAATGTTGAGTGTAATATTATAGTTATGGTAAGAATTAGGGTTAGATTAATAATTATAATAATAACCCTAACCCTATTATAATCCGAACAGGAATCTTGACCCTAATTCTAACCCCAATCATAATCCTATATGCAACCCTAGTTCTAACTCTATCTATAATTCTAACCATAACTATATCGCTAATTCTAAACCTATCCCTAATCCTATCACTACCTTGAATTATATCCCTAACCTTAATTGTAAGTCTAATTCTTACCCTAATTCTAATAGTAACCTTAATTCTAACTCTAACTCTAACCCTAATTCTAATTGTAACTCTAACCCTAACCCTAATTCTAACACTACCCCTAACCTTATTTCTAATTCTAATTTTATCTCTAACCCTATTTCTAAGCCTAACCCTAACATTAACTCTAATTCTAACCCTTATTATAACTCTAACCCTAATTCTAACTCTAGCTCTAACCCTAACACTAATCTTAATTCTAACCCTCACCATAAACTTGATTCTAACCATAAACTTAATTCTAACATTGATTTGAACCCTAACCCTAATTCTCACCCTAACTCTAACCCTTATTATAATAACAACCCTAACCTTAACCCTTATTATAATAATAACCCTAACCCTATTAGTAACCCGGATTTTAATTCTTACTCTAATTATAATTATAATCCCAACATGAATCTTGACCCTAATTCTAACCCTAATCATAATCATATATGCAACCCTCATTCTAACCCTATTTATAATTCTAACCATAACTGTATCCCTAATTCTAAACCTAAACCTAAACTTAAACCTAATGCTAATCCTAATTCTAAGCCCAACCATGAAATTGATTCTAAACATAATTTTAATTCTAACACTAATTATGTGTCGTCAACCCTATTCTATGTCATCAATTTGTTTTCCATTCTCTGTAATTACAAATTGCAAAGCTATAGATTTCTTTTCCTTTCTGTAATTTTGTTGTTGCAAAATGTTGATGTGAAGCATTCCACTGATAAGATTTCTATCAAAATCAGTGGAATGGCTTCGTTGTACAATATTCATTTGTTTCCTGTTTGATGGCGCAGAGGATCCAGACAGTGCGAGGTGCACAATAGATCACTTTACATCTCCATGTGCTAGGGTTTGGATTGGAGGAGTTGGAGTTGTTATCAGTGAGACAGAGGCCATTGACAAATAATTTCTCACTCAGAGCGATAAGGATAGTCTGGCCGAAGAGAGATTCAATGCGTTGAACGGAAGTCACGGCCCAAGATTCATATCGGGGTGACAAGGTGCATTGGGTGGACGACTTGGCATTGTGCCGATAGTGATGGTCCTACCAATCGAGCGTATCAGAGTGACAAGAGACAAGTGACACCGACGAAGATCCATCGGGAGGAATCGATAGGCGATAAGAGATCTTAGGGTTTGGCCAAAGGCATTCATCACATTGATGAGCAGTTGGTCTATCGGCACATTGGCCAGAAGTTGTGCATGCTTGCCAATGAGTAGGGTCTCACTGAAGACGAAGTCATCGGTGCATCGGTCAGAGGGTGTAGGCATTCGTCGATAGTGTGGGGTCACAGCGAAGACAAGTGGTCGTCAATGTATCAGCAAAGCAATTCCTATCTTGGCCAATAATAATTGTCTTAGCGATAGGCGAGAACCATAGAGTCATCCATCGGGGAGAGTTGTGGGGTTGGAATGATAAGTTGCAAGGTGGCCAACGGAGTAAGTCTTACCAACTGAGGCTCCCCATCACTTTAGTATGTGACAGAGAAAGGAAGATTTTGAGGCAGAAAGGTGATCCATCATCAGTCTTATTCATGATATTACACAAAGAGTTGTTATGCCTTCATGAGGTATAGTGGTGAGTGTCATGATGGTGCTGATGTCAAAAGCATACAGGTGTTAATCATTGTTTGTTAGTATTATCATACTTCATCACAGAATCAAGTTGTTGATGTTTGGTTTTAGTGAACTCTAAGTTGGTTTGATCATTTGCCTTCTTGTTCATCATAAGAGTTGGTCACAAGTGCATGGTAATGATACAAGGTGATGATAAAATCTATAGTTACAATGGCTAATAGACAGGTCAAAGAGATGTAGATGCTTAAATTTAAGGCTTATGTGTTAGGGTTTAAAGGAAGTAAACCCTAAAGGATGCCTTAAGTGACAATTAGGAGTTAAACGTCATGCACTTTTGTTTTAAATTAAGATTTCAAACTTCCTATTAAAGGTAAATCCACTTAAAGTGACTTACTAAAGGGCTTTTGAAACATAATTTTCACTGGCCTCCTTCTTCTTCAACCAGATGCATCGATCATTATATATAACCTGGGCAGTAAAAAGAAAATCTACGAATGATATTTAAAGATGCTTGAGCGCAAAAAGAAGATCAAAAGGCAGAAACTCAAACAATTTTCAAATACCAACGGTTGCCTCCGTGTTTTTAAATTTGATGTGCAGTTTTATATAAGAAGCCCTAACTACTTGTAATAAGATTGATACAAAACTAGGAGGGCCGAAAAAGTTTGTTGAGAGCTATGTAATGTTTTCAGAGATAAGACATGGTTATTTATGACCTACAGAGACATACCTAAGCATGTATATGCAAACATGAAAAGAATGATTTTGTGCAGGGTTGCAAAGCTTTGTATAACAGATGTAACACATACATTATCACAGTGTGTTAATGTTCTATCTTCATAAAGGTATCTATGATGTTTTTACAAGGGAGATAGTAGTATTTTATATGCAGACGACTATGTTTGATCTTCAAAGGCAAATGATTGTTAATATTGAGAGAGTCATGATAAATACTTTGTGCAAGAAGACATAAGGAAGGTGTATGTGGCTTGGGGGCAGAGTATTTGAGGTCCTGGTGAAGGCTTGTTTCTTTTGGTTATGATGTCACTGAGTTTCAATGAGTGTTTCAAATTGTTTTATGATATATATGTGTTCAAAAGGTTGCATTGATTGTAAACAGAAGGAGATATAAGGTCATGAAGTATGGTGTGATGTAGTGAATCAGGGAAACCCCCTTAATTGAGTTTTCTTTCTAATGTTCTTGTTTTTGCCAGTGAGGCAACTGATTGTCAGTGAGACATCAATTTTTCAGTGAGGTACATTTTACCAGTGATGTATTTGTATTTGCCAGTGAGGCATTTTGTGTAGCTAGTGAGGCATGATTTTTTTATTAAGCCAGTGAGACATTTTAGAGTGGTTTTTCATCCCTATGAGGGTTTTCCACTCATCAAATTAGGTGTTATATTTCTTGTTTGTCTCCATGTGTTTGATGTGCCCTAATCATTGTACTTGTATGAATCCTTGATGTCTTTATCATGTTCTATTCAGTATGTTAAAAGGTGCAAAAACTTGTAAGTTTTCTAGACCACTGATTCACCGCCCTCTCAGTGGTCCTATACTCCAACAAGTGGTATTAGAGCATAGGTTCCTTATAGAAGTCTAACTGGCTTGGGTAGATCTTGATAGTGAAGTACCATGGGAAAGTGTAAAAGAAATAGAGAAAAGAAAGATACCAAGAAAAAGGTTGAACAACAAACCCCAATCAAGTCATGTGATGAGTTGTTACATTAGCCATCCCTGAAAATTGACATAAAATGTGATAAAGAAAATGACTTTGCTGTTGAGATTGATGAGAAAGAAGGAGACCTCTTTATGGATGAAGATGGGCAGGAGTTTGATGAAAATGATTGTGATGTTGATTTAGAAGGAGAAATCTTGTGTGCCTTAGATCAGATCAAGCAACTTAGAAAACATAATAAGAGATTAGAAGACCGGATTCAACAAGAAAAATACTTCAAAGACAAGGTATGTTTAGATTTTGCAAAAGTTTCTTTAGAGTTTGAAGAGGAAAGAAATCAGATTGTAGACTTAAAGAGTCATGTTGATGAATTTGACAAATTGATTATCAGTCTAAAGATTAAAATTGAGAAAACCAAAAGAATAATAGATGTAACAAAATCTGACCTTGAGGTGAAAAGAATTGAATGTCTGAAATTAGAGGCAAAAATTGTTAATTTGAGAAAAGATTATGAAGGTCTCAAGGTTTTGTCCAAGAAATATCAGGAGTTTGAAGAAAGCACAAACAAGTTGAATGACATGTTGAGCAAACAAAATAATTACAAGGACACTACTGGTCTAGGTTATGAAGAAGGAGAGTGTTCTAAAGAAAGAAATGCACCTAGGAAGAAGATGGACTTAAGTTATCATGTTGCTGCTCCAGAAGACCAAGGAGGAAGGACAATCAAGTCTACAAGATCTCTATCTACCAGGCACTCAATGATGTACAATTATTCTCAATTTCATGGTTATTGTTATTGCTATCATGTTTATGGCCATAGAGCAAGATATTGTACAAGAAATTATAGAATGTATGAGAGACATGATCTTGTCAAGAATGTAAATAGGAGTGCTTATAACATGCCTAGAAGAAATTATCCTTTACATGTTATAGGTGTAATGAGTTTGGACACAAAGCACAATGGTGTAAGAAAAGTGTGATGAAACCATCGAGGAGATATATGATCAAACAAAAACAAGAGAATATCTTAAACAAGAAGAAAGAAAACCTATACTATTTTGGAAAAGAAAACAAGGCCAAGTGGAAGAAAACCCTAATCTTGTGCATGCTGCAAAAGAAACACTAATAACAGCTTAAAAGAGGCGGCATGGGTTTAGGAGGAGTCATCCAATGTTTTATCTCTTCCCCCAAGGAGTTTTAAGAGGGTTCTTGATGTGTGTATAATGTTCATACATGATTTGGTAGGTTGATGCATGACAATAACATATTTCCATTGACCTGGAGATAGCAGAGACAGTGCATTGTAGGTATATAAAGTCTTCACTGGAAAATACAGTTCAGAGAGTCTTCATTGAAGTCTTCATTGTAGGTAAAGTTCATACATAGAATTTAGTGATCTTTAGTATAATGTCAGGATAGTATGGTATTGTGTTGATGCTTTCAATGGGACAATCATTGTGCAGTCATTAATGACAGTAACTGTGATCACCTATAACTTGTCCTAGATTCATGCATAAAAAAAGATTATGGGATGTAAGGAGCAGGGCAGGGTGTAATCTCCATCAAGTGATGAGTTGGGCAACAATTTTCTTTGATAAATGTAATAACAATGTTGATTGATGTAATAAGTGCCTATCTTCTCTATCATGATAGTGTCAACCTCTTTTGTGTCATCTCTATTCAGCCTTACATTTTTGCCAGTGGTAATTGTTGTAGTGTGCATAAGGACTTGGTTCATAATGAAGAAGAAGAGTCTTCAATGTAACATATTCATGCTTTTAGTTTGCATGAATCTATTACTTCAATGGAGTATGGTTGCAGAGGCAGTGACCCTTAATTTCTAAGTTACATTATCAAGGTGTCACAGTGGAAAGTGCAGTAGTCCTTGTTGATAACAGTTGCAAATGTTGATAATTTTCTTAGTCAATGATCTAACATGCTTTTGACATTAAATAACATGATGAAATTCTTTTTGACCAACCATGATAGTAAATGTATTAGTGATGAACAATATGGTAGACAGATTGAATAGTGAGCATTATGTTGGAATCAGGTTTAAGTGACAAGATGGTAAAGGTCTCAGAGTGCAGTGCAAAGTTGTATAGTGACTATTCTTTAGGGGAAGATAATGTTTTGATGATCTTTTCAATGCTCTTAAAAATAGTGGCTTTGTTTTTCATTATGTTGACAATGTGTGACATCAAGTAGATGAGTATTATTGTTCTTGATGATTCTATGTGATAGTGATATCTTGGTTTGACAATGATGTCAATTAATGAATTAGATACTTGTTGATACACTGTATGTGTCACAGTAATGTTATGTGAGCATTCATAAATAGTGAGTTGTATTGAATTGCCAAGTAAAATCTAATGGTGTTTTATACTATGATTCAGTGTATACCTGGAATCATTAGGTGCCATGATATTATTATATGAATTTTACAACTGTTGTGGTTCACAAAGTTTGGTTCTCCTAATATAGTGGATCAGTACATACTGTTCTAACAATGTAGTGATTAAGATGGATCTTGAGTTGCAGCAATCATCATGTTTTGGACATGCTTTCAGAATACAAAAATGTGTTATGCAGTGTGCATTGGAGCAGGGTTGTATGTATCAAGTTTGTAGGCCTCAGAGTATATCTTTTGCAATTTTGTCAACTCATATTACAAAGGGATAATGCTATCTTGGTATGGCATGGTGTCATTGATGGTATGTGATGAATAGTGTTTTAAAAGTGAATATGGTTTTTCAAATCAGTGAGAGCAGGAATTCTATCAAATGTAATGATCCTTTTTTCTTAGTCATATAAGACAGTCACAATGTGCTAGATAGTGGTGAATAAAGTCAGTATATGCTTCAATGCTTGGAGCAACTTGGAGTACTTGAAATCCATTCCTCTAAACAACCTATTCACAATTCCTATTTGGCAGAGGGAGTGATTGTTTTGGATCCCTTTGTTAGTTGATGTCAAAGGGGGAGAGAGAAAATGGTGTGGTTGTTTTTTCCATCAATGACAAAGGGGGAGATTGTAGATTGTTTGTCATTGATGTCAAAGGGTCAAGGTTGTTTGTCATTGATGTCAAGGTTGATGACATGGATGTATGACTTCCATGATGCTTGATAAGGTGATACAGTGATTCAAGGTAGGTGATGGTCATGAGGTGCATGATGTTGTGAATATGGTTTTCATGATAAGGTCTCTTAGGCATGTTGATCATGATGTTGATAAGGTGATATAGTGTTTGTGTCATCCATATATGTTGCTATGTGTCATACATGAGTTCAAGAGATTTCATATGGTTTGGTGTAGTAGGATGGATACTCATGCTCTTGGTAGGATGTCTTCATGCTTGTCTTAGGATGGATACTCATGCTCTTGGTTTCCTATGGTGTTCATGATATGTGTTCTCATATCTATGAGAATGTTCTTTATGTTGTTCATGGTATATCATGTTGTAGTTGTTACTTGTTCATGCCTTGTTTCTATTTGATGTTGATAGCTTGTTGATACTTCAAGTACTTGTTACTTGATGTCAAATGCAAACAAGGTGTTCAGGGGTACAATGCTTCATATGTTTTCATTCTTGCTTTAGGAGGAAGTTGTATGTCTTCATCAGGGTCCATGATGTCTTCATTCAAGGATAGTTCACATGGTTCACATGCATGATGCATGTTCATGTTCAAGCAAGTGAGGTTTCATTCATTCATGCTCCAAAGATCTACAAAAGGTTACAACTTTAATGATCATCAAAGGTTTATATGTTGTTGATTGCCTACTTTAGTATGTGACAGAGAAAGGAAGAGTTTGAGGCAGCAAGGTGATCCATCATCAGTCTTATTCACATGATATTAAACAAAGAGTTTTTATGCCTTCATGAGGTATAGTGGTGAGTGTCATGATGGTGTTGATGTCAAAAGCATACAGGTGTTGATCATTGTTTGTTAGTATTGTCATACTTCATCACATAATCAAGTTGTTGATGTTTGGTTTTAGTGAACTCTAAGTTGGTTTGATCATTTGCCTTCTTGTTCATCATAAGAGTTGGTCACAAGTGCATGGTAATGATACAAGGTGATGATAAAATCTATAGTTACAATGGCTAATAGAAAGGTCAAAGAGATGCAAGTGCTTAAATTTAAGGCTTATGTGTTAGGGTTTAAAAGAAGTAAACCCTAAAGGATGCCTTAAGTGACAATTAGGAGTTAAACGTCATGCACTTTTATTTTAAATTAAGATTGACTTCCTATTGAAGGTAAAGTCACTTAAAGTGACTTACTAAAGGGATTTTGAAACATAATTTTCACCGGCCTCCTTCTTATTCAATCGGATGCATCGGTCATTATATATAACCTGGGTGGTAAAAAGCAAATCTACGAATGATATTTAAAGAAGCTTGGGCATGAAAAGAAGATCAAAAGATAGAGACTCAAATAGTTTTCTAATACCAACGGTCGCCTCCATGTTATTAAATATGATGTGTAGTTTTATATAAAAAGCCCTAACTGCCTTGTAATAAGATTGATACAAAACCAAGAGGGCCACGAAATTTTGTTGAGAGCTGTGTATAATGTTTTTAGAGATAAGACATGGTTATTTATGACCTACAGGGACATACCTAAGCATGTATATGCAGCATGAAAAGAATAATTATGTGCAGGGTTGCAAAGCTTTGTACAACAGATGTAACACATACATTATCACAGTGTGTTAATGTTCTATCTTCATAAAGGTATCTGTGATGTTTTTACAATGGAGCTAGTAGTATTTTATCTATAGAGGACTGTGTTTGATCTTCAAAGGCAAATGATTGTTAATATTAAGAGAGTCATGATAAATACTTTGTGCAAGAAGACATAAGGAAGTTGTATGTGGCTAGGGGGCAGAGTATTTGAGGTCCTGGTGAAGGCTTGTTTCTTTTACTTATGATGTCACTGAGTTTCAATGAATGTTTCAAATTGTTTCATGATATAGATGTGTTCAGAAGGTTGTATTGATTGTAAACAAAAGGAGATATAAGGTCATGAAGTATGGTGTGATGTAGCGAATCAGGGAAACCCCCTGAATTGAGTTTTCTTTCTAATGTTCTTATTTTTGCCAGTGAGGCACATTATGCTAGTGAAACACCTGATTGTCAGTGAGATATCAATTTGCCAGTGAGGTATTTGTATTTGCCAGTGAGACATTTTGGTGCAGGAGCACCTACCTGACAGCTGGTTTTGATGAAGCAGTTAGTAGTTTAGGTCTTGTTTGTGTTTCCAAGAAGGTCTGTTAGACCAAATGCATGTAATAAGGTCATGCTGATCAGGATAAGATCATGCTGACCAGGCTTTTGCTATTTTTAGCTAGTTAGTTGTAACAGTTGTCATGATGTATGTTCGGTGGGATCTCCCAGCCGCCTGGAGAGTTCCCAGCCGCTTGGAGTTGGGTCAGTAGTACTCATAAGGAAATCTTTATAAGCATGGGATCGGTTGATTGTAAATCATCGATCAGACTTTGCGAGAGTGAGACAGAGCGAGAGGAACATCATATTGTAGTTGCATCTTTTGAAATCGAATAAAGTATTCCTGTTTGTGTTCATCCTCTGTTGCATTCCATTGTTTGATCAATTTGCTGGGTTGAGTGGTTGCATGGATTTCCTGATCCATTCCACCGGTTGATCTGTCTGATCGGTGGAATGGTAATGTACATTAGGGTAGGTAGTAGTTTGTTCATTTGCATGCAGGTGTGCAGGAGCGCGGTCAAGAGATGTTGAAGACCCTAGCATCCTCATGTGCTAGGTCGAGTTGATAAGCTGATTGAGTTGGAAGATCACCCTGAGTTGGATCGGGTCATCCCTGGTGGATCGGCGAAGAGAGATTTCACTAAGTGAAGAAGTTCGCCGAAACGGCATCATCAGGATATTTTTGCAAATATCCTGCAGACAGTTCGGACATCATCATCCGGATAAGTGAAGGAGAGCATGATGTTGTCGATTGCATGAAGTGCAAGTGCGTTGGGGTGATCATCATCAGGAGGGCCGAGGAGGAGCGCATCGGCATCAGGCTGAAGATCGGGTTGATCGCGGGCCGAAGAAAAACTAAGTTTGGCAAACAGCAGGATATGACGTCATCATCATCATGATATACGTCATCAGGACATTTCGGAGCAGCAGGATATTGTGAAACTGTGGGTGACGTCATCGTCATCAGGATCTACGTCATCAGGATATCGGGTGACGTCGGCATCGAGTGAACGGTGCGAGGAGTTAGGGTTTGTCATCATCAGGATAAATGGGAAGAACCGGATGTTCGTTATCCTGTTGAATATCATGATGCTGAAGCTTGTGTCGTCGGCTATCGGAGCATCGAAGGGAAGGTGTTGAAGGTCGTCATCAGGATATTTGGAGCAACCGGATGTTGAATATCCTGCTGACGAAGGTGATGTTAAATATCATGATGAGGCCGCTAGTGCTTGGCGCCCGATGAACAGTGCAACCGGAGGATGTTTGCGCCTGTTGAACATCATGATGATGTTGAAGGTAGTGAAGACGAAAATTGTCGGTGAGGTGAACAGTGGACGTCAGGAGGATGTTCGCGCTGGTCGGACATGATGATGCTGCCGATAATCGAGTAAGGTGATGCTGTTGACAGGCGAAAGTGCGAAGGCTTGTCTGCAGGAGGATATCGGTCGGCAGGTGCAATATGATGATGCTGTTAGTTTTCGGAAACATGATGCTGACAGAGTAAAGCCGAAATATGATGATGTTGGTGGTGTTAGGAAATATGATGATGATGGCGAAGATGATGATGATGAGGTTGGTCTGTAGACATTCATGCTATATGCGAATGATATAGTGTGGATGCCTCTACATCATAGTGGTATCAGAGCTCAGCAAAAGGTCTGGGCTGTTGTGTGTTGATTCTGTCACCGAAAGGGCAGAGGTAGAGATAGAGTTGATTGAGTTGTGTGTTGATTGTGAGGTTGACAGAATGCCTCCTAAAGGTAATGGTACTGCAAGGGAACTGCAGGAGATGAAGGAGAAACATGCTAGAGAGATGAGGAAGATGAAGGAGCTTGCTGAAGCACTTCAAGCCAGGCTGACAGCCCTGGAAAAGAACAAAAAGAGGGAGGTAGAAGACAGTGAGTCTGAAGAAGATGCAGATACTGTTGAAGAGTATGAAGAGGTAGCTGAAGATCTGGATGCTGAGGACCAGAGATTGGCAAAACTGTTAAAGGCAGTACAAAGTGAGAAACCTAAGGTAAAGGTTGATGTTTCCAAATATACTGGAAGCTTGAATGAAGATGAGTTGTTGGATTGGATTGCTGCACTGGATAATCACTTTGAATGTGAAGATGTGGCTGAGGATCAGAAAGTAAAGATTGCAAAGACCAAGTTAGGAGGTCATGCTTTGGTATGGTGGGATTATGTACAATCTGAGAGAAGGAAGCAAGGGAAGTCTAAGATCACTTCATGGGATAAGATGGTAGCAAGGATAAAGGGTAAATTCTTGCCAAGGGATTATGAAATCCAGATGTTTAAGAAGCTGCAATTTTTAAAGCAGAAAGACAGGGATGTGAAATCATATACTGAGGAATTTTATCTGTTAAGTATGAGATCTGGTCATCATGAAAATGAGGTAGAAAAGGTGGCTAGGTACTTGGCTGGTTTAAGGTTTAACATACAGGATGAGTTAGTGTTAGCTAACCCTAAGAATGTGGAGGATTGTTATCAAATGGCAATCAGGATTGAAGAAAAGATAAATAGAGGACATGATAAGTCCATGAGAGGAAGAGGAAACAATAGGGGAAGAGGAATAGCCCCTGCACAAAAGCAAACCAATGAGGGTCAAGAAGACACTGGAAAAGGACAGGGACAGTCTGATTTCAGAGGTGGATGGAAAGGTAATAGAGGAAGATTTGGAGGTGGTAGAGGTTCTACTACATTTTCAGGAAAGTGTTACACCTGTGGAGAGTTTGGTCATCCATCTTTCAAATGTCCAGAAAACAAAGGTTCATCATCCAGAAATGATAGAACTAGTGACAAGAGAGTACAACTTGTGCAAGAAGAGAAAGAAGAAGAAAGTGCACAGAGTTCAAACAAAGGTCCTGAGAATTTTGGATATCCAGAGAGTGGAGAATCACTGATGTTAAGGAAAACAAGTTTGCAGGCATCACAGGATCTGATGCAAAGAAGAGCTCTTTTCAAAACCACATGCAAGAGCAAAGGTAAGGTATGTAAGGTTGTCATTGATACTGGTTCAACAGACAACATGGTATCTCAGGAGATGGTGGATAAACTGAAGCTGGAAAGGATTCCACACCCACACCCTTACAAGGCATCTTGGGTGAGTGATAGTCAATCACTTTTTGTCTCTGAACAGGCATATGTGGATTTCCAGATTGGACCATATCAGGATAGAATTTTGTGTGATATATTGCCTATGGAATGTTGTCACCTACTGCTGGGTAGACCATGGCAATTTGACAGAAGGGTACTGTATGATGGGTATGCTAATACCTACACCATCAAGAAGGATGGGAAGACTATTAAGTTGATGCCATTGCAGGCAAAAGCTGCAGTACAGAAGGCAGCTCAAATCATTTTAATGGGAAAGAAGGAGTTTGTGCAGATGCCTAGAGGAACAGGCATGAAGGCAGTTCAGGACACTGCAGGGAAAGGAGTTGTTACAGACAACAAGCTGAAGAAAGTTTCAGTTGTGACTGACAGAGGTCAGCAGCAGGTTCAGAAACAGGGGTGCAAACAGCCACCAGTTCAGAAGAATGACAAGGATGTTGTCATAGTTGGGACTATTGCTTGTCCTATGAAGATTGAAAGAAAGGTACAGTTGAACACCACAGAGGCAGTTCAGCCAGAGGTTCTGGTCAGACAATCTGACAAACACAGGGTATGTAAGGAGAAGGCCTACATCACCAGGCATGAGGATTTACTTGCCAGAAAGCAAGTTACAGTGCAGAAGACTTGGAGCAGCCAAGAGACAGCAGCAGATAAAGCTGGAGCAGGTCAGAAGATTGACAAAGCAAAGTGTAGAGGTGGAATACTTCCACATGCTAAACTCATGGGACATGAGTTCTTTTCTGTTGGGGAGTATGGTGCAGGAGCACCTACCTGACAGCTGGTTTTGATGAAGCAGTTAGTAGTTTAGGTCTTGTTTGTGTTTCCAAGAAGGTCTGTTAGACCAAATGCATGTAATAAGGTCATGCTGATCAGGATAAGATCATGCTGACCAGGCTTTTGCTATTTTTAGCTAGTTAGTTGTAACAGCTGTCATGATGTATGTTCGGTGGGATCTCCCAGCCGCCTGGAGAGTTCCCAGCCGCTTGGAGTTGGGTCAGTAGTACTCATAAGGAAATCTTTATAAGCATGGGATCGGTTGATTGTAAATCATCGATCAGACTTTGCGAGAGTGAGACAGAGCGAGAGGAACATCATATTGTAGTTGCATCTTTTGAAATCGAATAAAGTATTCCTGTTTGTGTTCATCCTCTGTTGCATTCCATTGTTTGATCAATTTGCTGGGTTGAGTGGTTGCATGGATTTCCTGATCCATTCCACCGGTTGATCTGTCTGATCGGTGGAATGGTAATGTACATTAGGGTAGGTAGTAGTTTGTTCATTTGCATGCAGGTGTGCAGGAGCGCGGTCAAGAGATGTTGAAGACCCTAGCATCCTCATGTGCTAGGTCGAGTTGATAAGCTGATTGAGTTGGAAGATCACCCTGAGTTGGATCGGGTCATCCCTGGTGGATCGGCGAAGAGAGATTTCACTAAGTGAAGAAGTTCGCCGAAACGGCATCATCAGGATATTTTTGCAAATATCCTGCAGACAGTTCGGACATCATCATCCGAATAAGTGAAGGAGAGCATGATGTTGTCGATTGCATGAAGTGCAAGTGCGTTGGGGTGATCATCATCAGGAGGGCCGAGGAGGAGTGCATCGGCATCAGGCTGAAGATCGGGTTGATCGCGGGCCGAAGAAAAACTAAGTTTGGCAAACAGCAGGATATGACGTCATCATCATCATGATATACGTCATCAGGACATTTCGGAGCAGCAGGATATTGTGAAACTGTGGGTGACGTCATCGTCATCAGGATATCGGGTGACGTCGGCATCGAGTGAACGGTGCGAGGAGTTAGGGTTTGTCATCATTAGGATAAATGGGAAGAACCGGATGTTCGTTATCCTATTGAATATCATGATGCTGAAGCTTGTGTCGTTGGCTATCGGAGCATCGAAGGGAAGGTGTTGAAGGTCGTCATCAGGATATTTGGAGCAACCGGATGTAGAGGCATCCACACTATATCATTCGCATATAGCATGAATGTCTACAGACCAACCTCATCATCATCATCTTCGCCATCATCATCATATTTCCTAACACCACCAACATCATCATATTTCGGCTTTACTCTGTCAGCATCATGTTTCCGAAAACTAACAGCATCATCATATTGCACCTGCCGACCGATATCCTCCTGCAGACAAGCCTTCGCACTTTCACCTGTCAACAGCATCACCTTACTCGATTATCGGTAGCATCATCATGTCCGACCAGCGCGAACATCCTCCTGACGTCCACTGTTCACCTCACCGACAATTTTCGTCTTCACTACCTTCAACATCATCATGATGTTCAACAGGCGCAAACATCCTCCGGTTGCACTGTTCATCAGGCGCCAAGCACTAGCGGCCTCATCATGATATTTAACATCACCTTCGTCAGCAGGATATTTAACATCCGGTTGCTCCAAATATCCTGATGACGACCTTCAACACCTTCCCTTCGATGCTCCGATAGCCGACGACACAAGCTTCAGCATCATGATATTCAACAGGATAACGAACATCCGGTTCTTCCCATTTATCCTGATGATGACAAACCCTAACTCCTCGCACCGTTCACTCGATGCCGACGTCACCCGATATCCTGATGACGTAGATCCTGATGACGATGACGTCACCCACAGTTTCACAATATCCTGCTGCTCCGAAATGTCCTGATGACGTATATCATGATGATGATGACGTCATATCCTGCTGTTTGCCAAACTTAGTTTTTCTTCGGCCCGCGATCAACCCGATCTTCAGCCTGATGCCGATGCGCTCCTCCTCGGCCCTCCTGATGATGATCACCCCAACGCACTTGCACTTCATGCAATCGACAACATCATGCTCTCCTTCACTTATCCGGATGATGATGTCCGAACTGTCTGCAGGATATTTGCAAAAATATCCTGATGATGCCGTTTCGGCGAACTTCTTCACTTAGTGAAATCTCTCTTCGCCGATCCACCAGGGATGACCCGATCCAACTCAGGGTGATCTTCCAACTCAATCAGCTTATCAACTCGACCTAGCACATGAGGATGCTAGGGTCTTCAACATCTCTTGACCGCGCTCCTGCACACCTGCATGCAAATGAACAAACTACTACCTACCCTAATGTACATTACCATTCCACCGATCAGACAGATCAACCGGTGGAATGGTGCAGGAGCATCAGTGAGGTATTTGTATTTGCCAGTGAGACATTTTATGTAGCTGGTTGGTGCAGGAGCACCTTCTCTGTAGTGTAAGGTCATATTTTCTTTTGCTGGTTCATAAGGCTCTTAAGCCATCTCATGTTGTAATAAGGGTCAATTTGGTCACATTAATGTAATTGTGCAAGGAAAACTTGTGGTTTTACTTGTATGAGGGGAAAGCCAATGGCTAACTGATTGTAAGTCAGTTTGCACAGTTGGAAACTGCAAACTGTTGTCTGAAACCTTTTATAGGCAAGCAGTAAGAGGATAGAGTCATGCTGATGAAGATTGAATGAATAAATAAGTGGAGTTTTTTGGGTGTTTTCATATTATCTTGTCTATGTATTTTCTAAGACTGTATCTCTATTTAGATCGTAAATATTCATGCCCTAAACTAGATTCTACCTGGTAATTCGTAGTATTTTTATAACGTGTAGACGGTGAAGTGTTGTTGTTTCTACAAAGACTGGTTTGTAACCTAGAAGTTAGGGTTTGACAGACAAATGGAAACTCATTCCTCCGTCCACTAAAACCATCTTCATTATCAGTGTGATGGAGGAATGCTACACAAGTTTTTGTACTTTCCATTTATCACCCAAGAATCCAGGAAACTCGGTCTGATTCGACTAGGCATCTCTATGTGACTAGTCATGGAATTGATGAGAGATGAATGGTGTAGGGTTGTGATCAAATTGACTGAGTGACTAAGAGTTTGCAGAGGAGTCCAGCATCTCTACACATAGATTCCTCTATTTCTGTGGTTGAGGTTTGGAACTATGTTGTCACAGGGCACCTGCGAGGCTATCAGCGTGACATAGGCGTCAGGAGAGCCTTTGGAAGTCCCTCCGAATCACAATGTCCAACTGATAAGTGGGCGTCGGTGACGAATGGATCTCATCCTGCCGAAGATTGGTATGGTGTCGGAGACACATACAAACGTCCATTCTAAGACTAAGGAAGACAGTGCACCCCGTTTACTTGTCAAAAGAAAAGAAAAAAATGTAGTAGAGGCCCTCGTTTGTTGCGAGAACCTCTGCATATCCAAATCCAAGTTCAATGCAAAATTTTAAAAAAAAATCATTTTGTTAATATTTGAAGCTACAAAGTAAATTTAATATTAATGTTTTTCAGAGTTTTTTTTTTTTAAACAGAAAAAGGTGACAGGTCACCCATAGAGATCTATTAAATTAAAGAAGGAAATACATAAGTTTGAGGGTATCATGTCCATATGAAACCAGAAAGTTTAAACATAGCATAATCCATAGCATAGGAAATTATAAGACAGAAAATTCACAAAAAATGGTTCTAGAACAACCAGATGCAGCAAATGTAGAAACTAAACAGAAAAAACCACGACCCCAACATTCCAGAGCACCTAGCAAGATAGACCTGCACCGCACAATTCCTCAAAACCAGACAGCCACCGTCGAACCAAATCTGAGCCTCCGAGCAAAAAGACGACTTGAAGCATTGTTTACCACTGCACTTTCTGCCTCAAAACAAAGACCTGCAAAAAACCGCCAGACGTCTGCTTATCAAGCTGCAGAACTAGCAGCAGGAAAGTTCTACACATCCAAGTCCATAGCCGCTATAGGTTGGGACTCCTCCTTCGGATCCTCTAACGCATATCTAGGTATGTGTGGCGCCAAGTCAGGAGCGTGCAGCCTGAGGAATCTGATTGCAGTGAAGACATCTTTAATCTGCTACGCTTTCTTCTTGGAAATCAAGAAACTATAGGAGCCCAATTCATTATCTATTTCATAGCTACTCAGAGACTTTAGGCTGGATTGTAATGCTTTGTAGATACCCTATTGAGAGATAGAAGCGCATAGGGTATTGAGGTTAAAGAGCCCACCAATAAGCGCCTCCCCCTGCTCCATGTTATAAGCCGCCACTGCGGTTTCCCATCTGTCAACTATGTAAATGTTATTGTAGAACAAACCAGACGCTAGAGCATGCACGTAGTCACCATCCAAGACCGGGTCTATTATGTTTGAGAGGAGCTGCGACAATATGTCTAAATTATGTTTTTCGGAGTTTTATGTTTTTATGAGCTGGATTATGTTTTTTGGAGTTTTACAAATTATTATGCAAATGCTTATAATGTTTGCATTTTCATACAACTTCCCCCACACTATCCTATGGGAAACTAACACCCAACAACTAAGAAAACTGACTAAACATTTTAATACTAACACTAAGTCATTAAAGTGACTTTATTGCAAAATGTAAACCTTATTTTCCAACACCTCCTCTTAAAATTTACATTATAAAAAAACAAAATTAAAGAATAAAAAAACTGCATGACTAATTGCCACCTATCTACAAATCTGTAGAAGTGCCTCCAACAAATTTCCTTTCTCATCTAGAACACCCCAAACTACTCATGTCTAGGCAAATGTCCTAGCTGGCCACCAAATTTGAACATCTAGAACACCCAAAACAACTCGTGTTTAGCCAAATGTCCTAGTTTGCCATCAAAGTTCCTCAAACCGCAACAAAAAATAAAACATGCTAACCAATCATAACCCCATATTCTTTAGAAGCTTATTTTTGAAAAGTTTTTTGAACCAAGTAGAACTCCATCAAGATATTTTGTAACCATCGTAAAGGTGTAGCTTCCAAACTAAATTGTCAAGTTTCTAGATTACCACCTCCTAGAGCTCTCGATCATAGATCTCCTGAATTATTAGACAATTTATCCATGCCAAGAAATATGCACAGTGCTCCATCAAGTTGTCTCATGACCCTTGTAAAAGTATAATTCGCAAGATCCACGAACACTTGACCTATCTAGACAACAATCCATGTTGAGTTTTATCTACACTAGATCCTTTCTTATCTTCAAAACTTCTTAATATATGAATTTTTCATTACTTTCAACATTTAGAGAAAATAATACAAAAATAGTAAACAAATGTTTCTCATACAAAGTACCATCTCTAAGCAAGAAGGTAGCTCAAAATGATAAGATTCCTCTAGCCTCTAGTGCCTCAATTACATAATTTTATCCATTTAATG
This sequence comes from Cunninghamia lanceolata, assembly GCA_027924645.1. Taxonomy (NCBI): domain Eukaryota; kingdom Viridiplantae; phylum Streptophyta; class Pinopsida; order Cupressales; family Cupressaceae; genus Cunninghamia; species Cunninghamia lanceolata. Next base: position 3,912,900 of record BSBN01001253.1, on the reverse strand, counting down.
TTGTATGTGAGTCTTTGGAGGCTCCATCAAGCATAGCAAAGATGGCCTTGAATGTACAAGCATATGGGGACATGATTTAAAAAAAATGATTTTAAGGTATCAGGCTCAACTAAAAATGTACCTTTTACAATGTGACCGAATTATCCTTATAACACCTTATTTTCCTTATCACTCCAATACATACATCCAATTTGGAATGTTCATTTCAAACCTTATAATTTCACATACAAAAAAAATTATATACATTTTCAACCATCGTTGATTGAACCTCTAATTCATTCATAGTTTTGTAACCTATAAAGCTACTTTGAGAATAGGACAATATATAGATAATGAAAACCCTAAACTTCACCCAACAAATCAAAAACAACTCAAAGCAACTACTAATGTGAAATCAGGAGTTTCTGACTTCAACCTTAATTTTTTCAAAGATTCACAACTCAAAAATATTTTTAAAAAAGAAGGGTTCCTAGGTAAATTTATTTAAACTTTAATGCTTCAAGCAAATTATCTCAAATTTAGAGATTAAAATCTAACATCTCCAATCACACAATTCCAAACTCTTGAAAAGCCTTAAAACTAGAAAATCTTATGTTCTCAAAGAAAAAACACCAAACAAATTGAGGCATAGGATTATATTCATACATGAATTTTCATTTCAGATTCTTGACATGCCTGTAGATTATATAGAATGGTGAAGACTTGGTGAAGAAATGGAAGCAAATATGTCTTACACATCCTTCTAATTTCTTATGCCCCTCTACCTTGCAGCCAAGGTAAAAATCATGTAGCAATGCTTGCAATCAATTTGACTATTTACAATGTTCTTGTTTTGTCTTTAGGGTATGCGTTCTTACTTGGACTGCATCACATCATAGTGATTTTTCCATGCGGGCCTTCCTACATTGTCCTTGTTGCTTCCTTGTGCACTTTCCTTGGTAGTCAACAATAATAAAAAAAATTTACATTTTTTGGTGCATGCCTTTCTGATGAAGGGGGTAAATCATAAAACACACAACAACAGAAATTGCATGCAAAAAATAGAACTTTCTTTTATTGATTTGGACAAATTATTACATTACAGAAGCTCAAATACAATAAGAGGAATCAACCCTCCATAGGCAGCAACACATTAAAGCTTCCTATCACAAGACTCTGGAATCATCTGCCTTTTGTAACCCTAAATCAGCTAGGGTTTCTATTTTCCCACCTATTCTTGACTCTACACTTTCCCCCTTAACTCCACTACTGCCCAGGGTTCCAAAAATAGTCATAAATAGCACTTTTTGGCGGCTTCCAACTAAATTTCAAAATTTGCAACTCCCTCCAAAAGTAGGTCAACTTCTGGGAAGCATAACTTTTGATCCGAGTGTCTGATTGACGAATCGTTTTAAGCGCCAGAAAGCTCACGATGTGAACTATCACGCCAGAAATTCGTATATGGATTTCCATCAAATTTTTGGGACATTATGGGATGTTTTAGTGCCTCATCTTGTTTCAAAAAATTTCAGGGGCTTTTCAGAAAATAGAAATTTTAATATCTTTCAGCTCACAAATGATCTTTGCCTGATTCCTTTGTCAAAGGTCTTATATTTCAGTTATGAAGCTTTCTATAATTTTCCACTTTAATCCATGCCCAAATGCAAACTTTCCTAAAATGTTAATTAAACTTTCCAAAATAGACAGGTTGCTATTTTTAGCAGTTTGGAAAAAGATTGAAAGTCCTACATCATTATTCAAGAGATTATGGAACCAAAAACACTAATTATGGAATGAAATAAAAAGAACTGCAATGATTTTGAATCAACTTCTTTTTGGGTGATGCAAGATTGCCCTTACACCACTGGATGCTTCTGCATCAGACACCCAAGGTAATTTGAGAAGTGACCCTATCACATCTCAGGTGTTTGTTTGAGGAAAACCCAAATGGTCAACCTCTGCCTTAGACAACCAAGAAGAATCTTCAATAGGCCTTCCTTTCCATTTCACCAAATATTCTCCATATTGTCTGTTTCGAGAACTTCTTCCCACACGGCTATCCGAGATCTCTTCTATCTCCTCCGTTGAAGTAGGTGTCGGAATACTCCACTATTCTTCTATTGGTCCATCCTCTATTCCACCCTCATGATATTCTGATAAATCAATAATGTCAAAAATAGGGGAAATATTGATCCCACTCAGAAGCTCTACCTCATGCATTTCCTGAATCATGCTTCTTCAGGATTCTGCATGGTCAAAATTTCTTCATTTTCAACTTATTGTATGTTCCAATTGGAAACCTTTATTTTCTCAAATGAACCATGACTTCATCTCCTACCTGGAACTCCTTATATCTCCTCTTCTGATCTGCCTTAGCCTTGTATTAAATATTCATCTTATTAATGTGCTTTCTCACCTCTTCATTCAAATTCTTCAGATGTTCTGCAAAGTCTTCGGCCTTGGCACTTGTCTTTTCTCCTTTGTCTAGCTTCCTTAACTCTGAAGCATTTCTTGGACTATTGCCATATACAATCTGGAATGGTGATTTACCATTACTCCTATTGACAGAATTGTTGTAAGCGAATTCTGCCTGTAGTAAAATCAAATCCCATCCCTTGGGCTTATCTAATACTATGCATCATAGCAAGTTACCAAAACTCCTATTCACCACTTCTATCTGTCCATCAGTATGTGGATGGTGTGCAGAACTGAACTTCAAATCTGTTTTCAACTTCTTCCACAATGTCCTCCAGAAATAACCAACAAACTTGGTATTTTTATTTAAAACTATATTCTTTGGTAGATCGTGTAATCTCACCACCTCCCTAAAAAATAACTCTGTAATATGAACTGCATCATTAGTCTTCTTGCAAGGAATAAAATGTGTCATCTTTAAGAATCTGTCCACCACCACAAAAATGGAATTATGTCCTCTCTGTGTCCTTGGTAAACCAAACACAAAATCCATACTGATATCATCCCATGGCTTCTCAGGAACAGGTAATGGCTGATATAGCCCTATATTTTGATTTGTTCCTTTTGCCATCTGACACACCCTACAACTCTGCACAAATTTCCTCACATCCTACTGCAACTATGGCCAATAATAATTTTTACCAACAATAGCAATGGTTTTATCTCGACCAAAGTGTCTAGCCAATCCTCCACTATACTTCTCCTTAATCAGGTTCTCTCTCATGGAACTCCTTGGAATGCACAACTGGCTTCCTCTAAACAACATGCCATCTTGGATTATGAAATCCAACCATTTTTTCCTATCCAAAGTAATAGGTTCCAAACAATCTTTCTAGGCCTTTGCAAAATCTAGATCTTTAGGATACAAACTTTTGAGCTCATCTAACCCAACAACCTCTATCTTCATTTCTATCAACAAATTTTGCCTTCTGCTCAAGGCATCTACAAATCTGTTGGACTTTCCACTCCTATGCTTCAAAACAAAAGTATAGCTCTGCAAAAACTCAACCCATTTTAAGTGTCTTTGGTTCAACTTTCTTTGACTATTAAGATACTGCAAAGCCTAATGATCAGTATATAAAATAAACTCCTTTGGCAACAAATAATGTCTCCATTTCTTCAAAGCCTGAACTATTGCATAAAACTCCTAATCATAAATATAATACTTTTTTTGGCATCATTAAGCTTCTCACTAAAATAGGCAATGGGTTCACCTTCTTGGCTCAAAACAACACCTATAGTACTACCACTAGCATCACAATCTACCTGAAATACCTTATTGAAATCTGGAAGTACCAAAACATGTTGCTTTGTAACTTTCTGCTTCAATGTGTCAAAACTTTTGTCTTCTCCTTTAGTCCATCTAAACTCTTTTCTATTGCCTCTCATTGTCTCAGTCAGGGGTGCACAAATGCTACTAAAATTTCTAATAAACTTTTTGTAAAAACTTGCCAAACCATGAAAAGATCTTACCTTTGTGGCACTCTTTGGCATAGGCCATTCAAGGATAGCTCTCACCTTCTCTGGGTCCATCTTAAGACCTTCCTCTGAGACAACAAATCCTAGGTATACCAACTCCTTCTTTGTAAAACTACATTTCTTCAAATTAATCAACAACTTCTCCTCCCTCAGCTTCTCTAAAACTCTTCGAATATGCATCAGATGCTCATCCCAAGTCTTACTAAAAATCAAAATATCATCTAAATAAACAATAACAAAACTTCCCAAAAATTCTTTCAGTACCTCGTTCATGAGCCGCATGAATGTGCTCAGTGTGTTGGTTAGCCCAAATGGTATGACTAACCACTCATACAAAGCCTCCTTTGTCTTGAAGGTTGTCTTCCATTCATCTCCTTCTCTGATTCAAATTTGGTGATACCCACTCTTTAGGTCAATCTTCGTGAAGTACTTGTCTCCACTCAAACAATCCATGTGTCATCCATTCTTGGCAATGGAAATCTGTACTTGATCGTGATCTTATTTATGGCTCAAGAATCTGTACACATTCTCCACTCTCCATCTTTCTTTGGTGCTAGTACTGTAGGTACCGCACATGGACTTAGGCTCTCCCTTATCAGTCTCTTCCTTAACAACTCATGAACTTGTCTGTTCAACTCTTCATTCTCTGCTGGAGTCATTCTGTGGGCTGCCTTATTTGGCAAATTGGCTTCTAGTATCAAATCCATTTGATGACTTATCTTCCTCAGTGGTGGTAAACCTTCTGGTACATTATCAGAGACAATATCTTGAAATTCTTCCAACATTTCTGAGACTTCTGTTGGTACATCTTCACATTTCTCTTGACTAATCTTAGGAATCAATGTAAAGCAATGACGCTCATGCTTCATACCGTCCAAGAATTTCCTACCATCTACCAAGAAAATTTTGGCAGTACTACATACCTTTTCTTCCACCTCCTTCAAGGGCTTCAACTTATGATGAACTCCATCCTTTGTTAGGGATTATGTGTTTGCACGACCATCATGGACAACGCTCCTATCATACTGCCATGACCTCCCCAATAACATATGACATGCATCCATCAATATGATGTCACACAGCACCTCATTATGGTAGTCACCAATCTTGAACTTAACTAAACACTACTCATTGACCAAAGCTCTATGGTCCTTCTGCAACCATGCAATCTGATATGGATGCGGATGCTTTGTTCTTGTCAACCATCTCCTCTGAAACAAGATTATCAGTGCTTCCATTGTCAATAATAATATCACAACACTTACCTTCACATTTGCACCTTGTGCAAAATAAACCTTCCTCTAATTGGGTTCTTTCTCCTCATTCAACAAAGTTCTTCTGACAACTAGGGTTTCTCCCCTTTCAACATTTTTGGAATGCTCAGACTGCGCATCTTCATCTACATGAACAACTCGTGCATTACCTTCAGGTCTTCTATTTGTCCTTCCTTGATGTTGTGGACACTTGTATGCTCAATGCCCTTCTCCACATTGGAAACAGGTTCCTCTGAAAGCTCCTCTTCCTCTTTGCTCACCATTGTTCTAGTCACGAGGGTGGTAGGCATTATCCCCTCTCTGATTTTGACTAGTGCTAGCTTCTTCACTTTTATTTTGATCTCCATTACAGCCTCCATAGGGTCTTCCACTAGTCCTTCCACCTTGACCTCTTCCCCTTTGCTTGCTATCAAATCTTTTATTTAGCTTCTCTTCCACCTTCAGGGAAAACTGGTACGCATCTTCTATGGTGGTCATTCTGACCAAGCTCAGCTCCTCTTGAATACTTGGCCTCAACCCATTAATGTAATAGGCTACCTTCTACTTGTTGGCCTTTGCATGGCCTGTCCTAATTGTAATCTTATAAAACTCTTCTGTATACTCCTTAACAAACTTGTTACCTTGCAACTTCTTCAACAACTCCATCTCATAGTCCATAGGAATGAACTGCTTCTTCAGTTTCTCCACCATCCGATCCCATTTGGTGATCTTTCCTTTTCCTCTTCTATTCCTCTCTAACTGGACCTCCTTCCACCAAATACTGGTGTGGCCCTTCAACTTTGTTTTTGCAAACTTGACCTGATCTAGGTCCTCCACATCTTCATACTCGAAATATTCCTCCATGTCATTGATCCAATCAATAAGCTGTTTGAAATTCAAATCTCCAGAATATGTAGAAACTTTGATCCTGGGCCTCTTTCTGATCTTTGAAATGGCCCTCAACGACCTAACTTCTGCAGGATCTCCTGTAGCTTCTTGTTCTTCCTCAGATAGCTCTTCTTCAACTTTGTCTTCACTTTCTTTTCTTGTTCTCGGCTCAAACCCTCTTCGTAACTCCTCTTACAATGAATCAATTTGACTTTGCAGAGCTCTAAAAACCTCTTCCGTCAAAGCATTCCTCCCAATACAATTTCTTCATGGAAGCATCTTGATCTCTGTAGCAAACCCACAACCTCAGGTCCTGGTGCAAATGCCTCATGGTCAGCAATCTGTCTACACACTGAGGAACCCTTGCTCTGATACCACTTGATGAAGGGGGTAAATCATAAAATGCACAACAACAAAATTGCATGCAAAAAATAGAACTTTCTTTTATTGATTTGGACAAATTATTATATTACAGAAGCTCAAATACAATAAGAGGAATCAACCCTCCATAGGCAGCAACACATTACAGCTTCCTATCATAAGACTTTGGAATGATCTGCCTTCTATAACCCCAAATTAGCTAGGGTTTATGTTTTCATTCCTATTCTTGACTCTACACTTTCCCCCTTAACTCCACTACTACCCAGGGTTCCAAAAATAGTCATAAATAGAACTTTTTGGCGGCCTCCAGCTAAATTTTAAAATTTGCAACTCCCTCCAAAAGTAGGTCAACTTCTAGGAAGCATAACTTTTGATCCGGGTGTCTGATTGACGAACCGTTTTAAGCGCTGGAAAGCTCGCGATGTGAAATATCACACCATAAATCTATAAATGGATTTCTATCAACTTTTCATAATGTTATGGGATGTTTTAGTGCCTCATATCTCATTTCAAAAAATTTCAGGGGCTTTTCAGAAAATAGAAACTTTAATATCTTTCAGTTCACAAATGATCTTTGCCTGATTCCTTCGCCAAAGGTCTTATATTTCAGTTATGAAGTATTATGTAATTTTTCACTTCAATCTATGCCCAAATGCAAACTTTCTTAAAATGGTAGTTAAACTTTCCAAAACAGGCAAGTTGCTATTTTTAGTAGTTTAGAAAAAAAATGAAAGTCCTACATCATTATTCAAGAGATTATGGAACCAAAAACACTAATTATGGAATGAAATGAAAACAACTACAATTATTTTGAATCAACTTCTTTTTAGGTGATGCAAGATTGCACTTACACTACTGGATGCTCCTATGTCACTTTCCTCCTCATAGTAGTGAGTCTAATGCCTCTCTAATTATGTTCCTCCATGTGGCTTAGTATGGTTGGAAGCAATATGAAATAATACTTTTGGCAATGCCTGTTGGTGTATATTAAGCTTACCTAGGAGTTAATATTTAGGAGCCTATCTTTATCCTTGAACTATAATTGGCATGCTTAGATTAGCTTTGTCTAAGTTAAGTGGTTGCTTTTCCTATTCTTGGAGTACCCTTATTCTTAGTGAGCTTTTCCTATTATTGGCTCGACTATTCTTAGTCGATTATGCCCTATATGTACTACATCTTGTAAGCCAATTCATCATTTCGTATGTTTAGCATTCATATTGTGTCCATGGGTAAGTGCAGGAAGATGGGGGGCCAAAAAGGGGTCTTAAGTGGCCACTTTTTTTCTGAAATCAGGAAATACTGGCCTTGGATGAGAAATTGAGCATAGTTACACTCAAAATTTGGAGATGCAACCAAAACAATGTTTGTAGTGCTTCGAGTCTACTTTCTAAACTACTATTTTGTTTTGAAAATGGCATAGATTAAGGGGTTCAAAAGAGGGAGCCACAGAAATTGTGTTGTTTCTATCAAAAAAACATAACATAGCATGTTTTGTGGCTCCCTCAAAAGGTCAACTTTTTTTTGGTATTTTTAAAATTGCTTCAGTGAGAAATTAGCTAATAGCATGTAGTTTATGCCCAATTTTTCTGATAATTTTTTGATGAATATTTGATTTTTTACTAATTTTCAAAGTGGACACATCCTAAAAAATAGAATTTTGGCTGTGCTACCCCTATAAATTTTAAAAACTAATTGAAAATCATTTTTTTATTTTTTTAATATTTGTAGAATGGAGTCTAGTTTCTAAATATGTAATTTTTTTGAAATTTGAATGAATAGTTAATTTACAATGAAAAAAAGACCAAACAGTGGTTTTTGCCTAAAAACGGACACACAAACAAAAGAAATTAAAGATGAAAGGCTTAACATTATTAAAATGTGAAAAAAATCACATCGTCAAATAGCTAAGAGAAAGCCTAACATTACCCAAGTGTTCAATTTGTTCAACCTTGAAACACATGCAAATCTGAGGGTTAGCACAAACGAAATTATGTGAAATTTTGAAGAATATAGAAAAACACGTCTGTGACTATTCATAAGGCACTCCAAGCCTTTGGGTTGGAAATCCAAAGCAAATCCCAAGCCCAAGGCTTGGGATTCCCAAATCAAGACATAACACGAGCGCGTTATAACGCGCCCGCGTTATGTTTTGCTTTGCATTTTTCCTTTCCCGTAAGTCTATTGTTTGTCATGTTTGACATAATGCAAGCGCATTATAACGCACTCGTGTTATGTTCCCCTTAATTTTTTTTACGTTCAAGGCTATTAATTATGAGGGTTAAGGGACAAGTGATAGGGTTGGAGGGTTTAGGGATAAGGGATTAGTGTTTAAGGTATAGTATCGAGCCCGTTGAGGGTCTAAGAATAGGGATAGCGTTTAGGGTTTAGGGATGAGGGATTAGAGTTGAGGGATGACAGATTAGGGTTGAGGGTTTAGGGTTAGGGTTGAGGGTCGAGGGATCAGAGTTAAGGGTTGAGGGTTGAGGGTTGAGGTTCAAGGGTCAAGGGTTTAGGGATAGGGTTGAGGGTCGAGGGATTAGGGTTAAAGTAGAGTGTGGAGGGTGTAAGGATTAGGGATAGGGTTGGAGGGTTTAGGGTTTAAGGTATAGTATCGAGTCTGTTGAGGGTTTAGGAATAGGGATAGCATTTAGGGTTTAGGGATGAGGGATTAGAGTTGAGGGATGATGGATTAGGGTTGAGGGTTGAGGGATTAGGGTTTAGGGATAAGGTTTAGGGTTGAGGGTTGAGGGATTAGGGTTTAAGGTATAGTGTTGAGGGTTAAGGGTTTAGGATTAGGGTTTAGGGTTGACGGATTAGCATTTAATGTCGAGGTTAGGGGTAGAGTGTCGAGGGTAGAGGAATTAGGGATAGGGTTTAGGGTTGAAGGTTTAAGGATTGAGGGTTGAGGCTTTAGGGATGAGGGTTTAAGGCTTAAGATATAGTGTCAATTGTTGAGGGTGTAGGGATAGGGTTTAAGTTTTAAGGGTTAAGGGTTGAAGGATAGGGATTAGGGTTTAAGGTATAGTGTTGAGGGTTGATGGTTTAGGGATAGGGTTTAGGTTTGAGGGATTAGGGTTTAGGGTTGATGAATTAGGGTTTAATGTTGAGAGTTGAGGGTTGAGGGTTGAGGTTGAGGGATAGGGTTAATGGTCAAGGGATTAGGGTTAAATAAGAGTGTCGAGGGTAGAGGGATTAGGGTTTAAGGTATAGTATCGAGCCTGTTGAGGGTCTAGGAATAGGGATAGCGTTTAGGGTTTAGGGATGAGGGATTAGAGTTGAGGGATGACGGATGACGTATTAGGGTTGAGGGTTGAGGGATTAGGGTTTAGGGACAAGGTTTAGGGTTAGGGTTGAGGGATTAGGGTTTAAGGTATAGTGTTGAGGGTTTAGGGATAGGGTTTAGGGTTGAGGGATTAGAGTGAAGGGTTGAGGGATTAGAATTTGACGTTGAGGGTTGAGGGTTTAGGGTTTAGGGTTTAGGGATAGGGTTGAGGGTTGAGGGATTAGAGTTAAGGCTTGAGGGATTAGGGTTTGACGTTGAGGGTTGAGGGTTGAGGTTCGAGGGTCAAGGCTTTAGAGATAGGGTTGAGGGTTGAGGAATTAGGGTTAAAGTAGAGTGTGGAAGGTGTAAGGATTAGGGATAGGGTTGGAGGGTTTAGGGATAAGGGATTAGGGTTTAAGGTATAGTATCGAGTCTGTTGAGGGTGTAGGAATAGGGATACCATTTAAGGTTTAGGGATGAAGGATTAGAGTTGAGGGATGACGGATTAGGGTTGAGGGTTGAGGGATTAGGGTTTAGGGATAAGGTTTAGGGTTGAGGGTTGAGGGATTAGGGTTTAAGGTATAGTGTTGAGGGTTTAGGGATAGGGTTTAGGGTTGAGGGATTAGGATTTGACGTTGAGGGTTGAGGGTTTAGGGTTTAGGGTTTAGGGTTAGGGTTGAGAGTTGAGGGATCAGAGTCAAGAGTTGAGGGATTAGGGTTTGACGTTGAGGGTTGAGGGTTGTGGTTCGAGGGTCAAGGGTTTAGGGATAGGGTTGAGGTTCAAGGGATTAGGGTTAAAGTAGAGTGTGGAGGGTGTAAGGATTAGGGATAGGGTTGGAGGGTTTAGGGATAAGGGATTAGGGTTTAAGGTATAGTATTGAGTCTGTTGAGGGTTCAAGAATAGGGATAACATTTAGGGTTTAGGGATGAGGGATTAGAGTTGAGGGATGATGGATTAGGGTTGAGGGTTGAGGGATTAGGGTTTAGGGATAAGGTTTAGGGTTGAGGGTTGAGGGATTAGGGTTTAAGGTATAGTGTTGAGGGTTGAGGGTTTAGGATTAGGGTTTAGGGTTGACAGATTAGCACTTAATGTCGAGGTTAGAGTTAGAGTGTCGAGGGTAGAGGGATTAGGGATAGGGTTTAGGGTTGAAGCTTTAAGGATCAAGGGTTGAGGCTTTAGGGATGAGGGTTTAAGGCTTAAGATATAGTGTCAAGTGTTGAGGGTGTAGGGATAGGGTTTAAGTTTTAAGGGTTAAGGGTTGAGGGATAGGGATTAGGGTTTAAGGTATAGTGTTGAGGGTTGATGGTTTAGGGATAGGGTTTAGGTTTGAGGGATTAGGGTTTAGGGCTGATGAATTAGGGTTTAATGTTGAGAGTTGAGGGTTGAGGGTTGAGGTTGAGGGATAGGGTTAATGGTCAAGGGATTAGGGTTAAATAAGAGTGTCGAGGGTAGAGGGATTAGGGTCTAAGGTATAGTATCGAGCCTGTTGAGGGTCTAGGAATAGGGATAGTGTTTAGGGTTTAGGGATGAGGGATTAGAGTTGAGGGATGACAGATGATGGATTAGGGTTGAGGGTTGAGGTATTAGGGTTTAGGGACAAGGTTTAGGGTTAGGGTTGAGGGATTAGGGTTTAAGGTAGAGTGTTGAGGGTTTAGGGATAGGGTTTAGGGTTGAGGGATTAGAGTGAAGGGTTGAGGGATTAGGATTTGATGTTGAGGGTTGAGGGTTTAGGGTTTAGGGATAGGGTTGAGGGTCGAGGGATAAGAGTTAAGGGTTGAGGGATTAGGGTTTGACGTTGAGGGTTGAGGGTTGAGGTTCAAGGGTTAAGGGTTTAGGGATAGGTTGAGGGTCGAGCGATCAGGGTTAAAGTAGAGTGTGGAGGGTATAAGGATTAGGGATAGGGTTGGAGGGTTTAGGGATAAGGGATTAAGGTTTAAGGTTTAGTATCGAGTCTGTTGAGGGTGTAGGAATAGGGATAGAATTTAGAGTTTAGGGATGATGGATTAGAGTTGAGGGATGATGGATTAGGGTTGAGGGTTGAGGGTTGAGGGATTAGGGTTTAAGGTATAGTGTTGAGGGTTTAGGGATAGGGTTTAGGGTTGAGGGATTAGAGTGAAGGGTTGAGGGATTAGGATTTGACGTTGAGGGTTGAGGGTTTAGAGTTTAAGGTTTAGGGATAGGGTTGAAGGATCAGAATTAAGGGTTGAAGGATTAGGGTTTGACGTCAAGGGTTAAGGGTTGAGGTTTGAGGGTCAAGGGTTTAGGGATAGGGTTGAGGTTTGAGGGATTAGGGTTAAAGTAGAGTGTGGAGGGTGTAAGGATTAGGGATAGGGTTGGAGGGTTTAGGGATAAAGGATTAGGGTTTAAGGTATAGTATCGAGTCTGTTGAGGGTTTAGGAATAGGGATAGCATTTAGGGTTTAGGGATGAGGGATTAGAGTTGAGGGATGTTGGATTAGGGTTGAGGGTTGAGGTATTAGGGTTTAGGGATAAGGTTTGGGGTTGAGGGTTGAGAGATTAGGGTTTAAGGTATAGTGTTGAGGGTTGAGGGTTTAGGATTAGGGTTTAGGGTTCATAGATTAGCATTTAATGTCAAGGTTAGGGTTAGAGTGTTGAGGGTAGAGGGATTAGGAATAGGGTTTAGGGTTGAAGGTTTAAGGATTGAGGGTTGAGGCTTTAGGGATGAGGGTTTAAGGCTTAAGATATAGTGTCAAGTGTTGAGGGTGTAGGGATAGGGTTTAAGTTTTAAGGGTTAAGGGTTGAGGGATAGGGATTAGGGTTTAAGGTATAGTGTTGAGGGTTGATGGTTTAGGGATAGGGTTTAGGTTTGAGGGATTAGGGTTTAGGGTTGATGAATTAGGGTTTAATGTCGAGGGTTGAGGGTTGATGGTTGAGGGTTGAGGTTGAGGGATAGGGTTAATGGTCAAGGGATTAGGGTTAAATAAGAGTGTCGAGAGATTTGAATACTATAGTTGGAGACACATCCTCTACCGCAAGTTAACATGTAGGGATACCATCTACCACATCTCAAGTTGAGAGTACATCATCACTCACATGTGATGAAGGAGGTACACCATTGTTCCCACCTCAACCTCAAGGTATTTCATCTATTCCATCTTCAATCGAAGGTATGCCATCTAACCCATCTCATTTAAATATTGATGAAATTCCTAATGTTGAGATGAATTTACCTAACTTGACACCACCTAGAATTTTGCATAGAAAGCCAAAGTATTTGATTGATATTGATGAGAATATTTTGCAGCCAATGGAAGGTAAGATTCCAAAACACACTTGTAGAAGATATGCTAATAAGATTTGGAGATTGTTCTTTGAAAAGTTAAATGAGACTGCAAGATGTCAACTATTCGTTGACATGATGCGAAGTATAAAGTATAGGTCTATCATGAAGATTCTTGGGTTGATAACATCAGAGGCTTCAAGTGAAAAATCTATTGTCAAGAATCTAATGAGTGCATATGAGAGTGTGGGTAACTGTTGGTCATGATGTTAGTCATTCGCAAACATAGAATAAAAGTTACACAACAACCTTTACTCATCTTGAAAGATACGATGAATTCAAAGAATTCATGATCCCAAGTCTCCGTTGATTAGGTCTTAATCTACTGACGTTACTCAGTGGTTGATGTGTGTTGCTGTTTTCCATTCAGGGGCCTTACGTGTTTCTGCACAGTTCATCATCATTATCTTCAAATATCCTGCTCTGGATGTTTGCTCTGCATAAGTCTCCAACAATTCTACCTCTGCACTGTAAATTTAGTCAAATAATGTGCCTACAGGCTGATATTTGCATGATTTCTACCATTATTTATGATTCCTTGTATGATATTTTCAATACTACATGCATTTAACTCAAATATGCTAATGATCTTCAGTTACCTACGGGATTTCAGCATATTTCACTGTTTCTGCTTGTTATTTATCATGATTTGCAGTTATGGTGATGAATTAATGAAATTGAAAAAAAGAAAAAGGGTTAAAGAATGAGATTCCCAAAACTACTGGACTTAGATCACTGATCCACATACAAGCTCCCATACATGCAATGAAAAGAAGGAAAACTAGAAATCATACTTCACCAGGACATTCCACAAATCCGCATGATCTAGTGCAAATCTTCAAAGGAAAAGTTGACAACAACATGTAATGAAATGAAAGCGCTTCCAGTTGAACATAGCATTCACCAGTACATATCCAGAAATCAACAGAAAGATTACGCAAAATTTACAATTAGGATGTAATCTGGAACTTCATATCCATTCAGTATGCTCAAGAACAGGTACATTTACAGTGATCTGAAGAAAGAACCTTGACATTTCAACAATTCTATCCTCATTAGTCTCAGTAATCCGATCTCCTAATTGATTCTACAGTAATTAGCTTTTTGCGCCAGATGCGTCTGTGTATTCTAATGTATTCCTCTTTTTAAATGACAAGCTATGGCTCTTATATAGAACAACTACCAAAAAACGGTTACAACGATCCAAGGATCAGGATCCTCTCATAACAAACAACGGTCCAGATGAAAAGCACATGCTTCGTCAGTTGGCAAATGCACGGCTGGCACAGAATATTCCAGCATCTTCAACTTGATTCGGTCTCCAGCTGGCGAACAGCATATCTGACAATATCCTCCTCATTTCTGGCTCATGTTGCCTCCATGCGCAACTTTGTAATGCTCAGCTTCAGCAGCATCATGACTTCAATGTTCAGCTTCAGCAGCATCATGACTTCCTGCAAATAAACAGACAAACATTAAGTTCATCATCATGTGGATAAACAACAGGAAGTAAACATTTTATTAAATATACCTCCCAATGTGCAGCTACAGGCAATCAAGCTTTACCTGTGGAAAATATGCACTAAATGCATAAACAGCATAAAAACAACCAGGTCAACCCTCGTTGACCAAAATCAGGCAGTCGGGCCTTTTAAATTTCTATCGTTTCAAATTTTCCCGCCCATTTCCATGTGTATCGGGTTCAAATATGATCAGGTATGTCAAAATATTCAAGGAAATAACCGCCCTTAACAAATTACTTCACATCTGGCTTTGCATGCTCTGTTTGAATGTTTCGGGTCATCATCATCATGTTCGCGTCGGTGCGACCACATATGATCAGGTTGACAATATTAGACTTGGCCGACGGCAACAGTTATACCTACGCCGAAAATCATGATGATGACCAACTCTGTCTTCTATCTAGCTGCAGGATACCACAAAATATGATGCCCCTCCCTTCCGAATGCTCTGATGAAAAGCACATCAGGATGTTTCGTTTCTGCATATTGGGGAAAGAAAGACATCATCATCATCATCATGATGAAGACAAACAGGAGGACTTGGAAAATGATCCTGCTGCTGAGGAAAGGAATATCATGGTGACGTCATCGTCATATTCGGGCTCCAATAAAATGCAAAGGAATGACGTCACCGTCATGTTTCGTTAAAATCAGGAGATAACTGGAATATCGGGTCGCCTCCAAGGAAGATGATCAGGTGGTGCATGTAAAATGACCCCTTTTCGGCCAAGGTAATCCTCTCGAAATATCAGGATGATGAACATCATCATCATCATATTCGCACTGGGTGATCTAAAAAATATGATCCTGCTGAAAGTCCTGATGACGTCATCAGGATATCCGGGGCTTTTGCTAACCTTCGAACATGACGTCATCGTCATCATCATATTGGCGAACAGGATCATACCCTGGAAAATATCCTTCCGAAGGAGAAAGGTGATGTTGACGTCATCGTCATCATCATATCCGCAAAAGTTTATACTTCTCGGCAGGAAGATAATACAAAATGTGGGAGAGACGAACAAGATCATGATGATCTTGTTCAACATGACTTGGGAATGGAATATCACCCAACCCTTTGAAAGATAAGGTGATCATCATCATATCGCAAAAGGAGATCAGGAGGATATTACGAAATGTGATCCTGCCATGAAAGATCATGATGATGATTATCACGCAAAAGGACTTTGACGTGCGCGCGTAAATTATGCAGATGGTGAATTTCTTAAGTAGGGTGATGATGATCATCAGCATGATATTATCACATCGGGTGATGTTAGAATATCATGATGCTCGCTATGTGCCCAAGGTTGCTTGACGGGAAAACACACACTATGACTTAAGATTGACGTCCGGATGTTTCGGGACTGCATGATTTTTATCAGGTGATAGAGTAAGATCATGATGATGACCTTTGGCGATACAAAAGACCGCTCGACGGGAAAAGATTACTACGACTTAAACTTGACGTCCGGATGTTTCGACCTCAGGATATTATCGGGGAGTTTATCAAATATCATGATGATGATGTTCATCAGCAATTATCAGGTTTGACCAAAACTTTGACTGCTCATAACTCTCCCATATGGAAGAATTTTCGGGTGATGTAAAAGGCAAACCTACATGGAATTTCAAGCTCTTTCTAACCATGAAGTCATAGAAACAAAATATGAACTTTGACAAACTAACCTCATGATGATGACCTACCTCATCCTGACCTTCATGACGATGATGCACCTGACTTATTTTTACCAAACCGCCAGAAATAGACAACACAAGCCAAAACAAAAGTTGGGTCCCTGTTTTGCCAAGTCAAAATGGGGTGTGTTGTGTAACCACACAACAACTTGCCACCAAAGAAAACAAACAAATTCCAATGATTCAAGTGATGTGATCACATTTATCTATAGTGTTCTAATTCTGTCTAAGTAAAATCACCATGATCTTTGAATGATAAAATTTCATTATGGTGATAAAGCTAACAAAGGATCAGGTGTGTGCAGATGATTAATTATCCTCATCTTGAAAGTAAGTTGAAAAGATAAGTAACTGGTGTTAAACTACATAGTTGGAGATCATCCCTCATAGCCAACCTGGATAGAGCCTTGCTGCCAGCAGGTGTCTATAACCCCGGCAAGGTTATCTATACAATCTCCCTAAGTAGAGCCCCACTGCCAGCAGGCGTCCATAGCCCCGGTAGAGTTACTTAGATGGCCTAATTTTATTTCGTTTCTGATTTTCCTTTAAAAATTTAAATTTGATATCATCATGTCAGCTCATTTGTACAAGGTGTAGTCACTTGCAGCTTTAGGTTGGAGATTGTATTGGTAGCAAGGGAGTCCCTTTAGATTTTTCACTTAACACCTATACTCATATCTTCAACAAACCCAAGGCTGTTAGGTGTTTCATTGTGTTTGATTCACTTTGGACAAGAAAAAGTACCCTGATGAAAAGACATCATAAACCTGATCATGAACATTTCTTAGAATGAATCATAACCTATATTTAAACGTGATCTCATTACTTGAATCCTAACAATTTAATTATTTTCTTAAGGTGATGAAGTGCATCATCCTGACTTACCAGAACAAGGTCCCAACCAACAAAACAACAACAACAACAAGCAAACTGTACAAACAACTATACAAATATACAATATGATACATGAGACTGTCATGAAGTCACTCAGGCCTAGAAATAATGTTTGAGGAATTGTCCATTGACTGGCAACGGGACATCCTCACCTGTCAGGTTCTTAAGCCTATAAGTGCTGTCTCCTAAAATTTTAGAAATCTGAAAGGGACCTATCCATAGTCTATCAAACTTACCATGATCACCTTTCCTTTCATGGGCTTTATCCCACATCAGGACTAAATCTGATATCCTGAAAGCTTTAATTCTGGCTCTCTTGTCAAACCAGCGTTTGACAACAGCCTGATGTTTTGCAAATTGGTCAATCGCTTGACTTCGTTTTTCTTCCAGATGCATCAACTGAAGCAACCTGACTTCCTGTTTATTATCTATGCCTAGATAGTCTTGGGCAAACTGCAGAGTAGGAATTTTCAAGTTTACAGGGAGGATAGGATCTACCCCATATACTAGCTGGAAGGGTGAGTTTCCCAATGCAATTTTCATTCTAGTTCTGTCTACCCATAAGGCATATTTCAGAAATGAGTTCCATTCCCTGAGATTTTTCTCTATCAATTTTCTTATGATACTCAGTAAATTCTTATTGGTGGATTCTGCTAATCCATTTCCCTGGGGATAATAATTGGATGAGAACTTTAGTATGATCCCATGATCAAAAGCCCAACTTGACAATTTAGTGGAAATGAAGGCAGAACCATTATCACTTACCAATGCATAAGGAATTCCATACCTGGTGACAATGTTGCTTTCCAGAAATTTAATGACATCATCAGCAGTACAAGTTTTGCTGCTGATAGCCTCAATCCATCTGGTACAATAATCAGTAATTGTTAGGACATACCTCTGGCCTGAAGAAGACGGAGGATTGATTGGTCCTATGAAATCCATGCCCCACTGTGCAAATGGGCGCTCCTCCATCACTGGCTGCAATGGTTGTGCAGCATATTTTTCTCTGTTGGCAGCAACCTGGAAAACATGACAACATTTAACATGATCAGCTGTGTCTTTAAAAATTGTAGGCCAGTAATATCCTGCTCTGAGGATTGCATGTGTTGTGGCCAATGCTGATCCGTGGGCAGTTCCAAACTTGTCATGTAACTCTGTCAAGACTTTATTGGCTTCTGGTTTCTCTAAGCATCTCAGGTATATCCCTTCATAATTCTTTTTAAACAGGGCTCCTCCCTTCATCATATACTTCTGGTATCTTATCTTTAAGGCTCTTCTCTGTGAGGCTTGCATTCCTGAAGGACATCTTCCCATGATCAGGATGTGCCTGATGTCTGAATACCATTCCCCATTGTCTTTCTCATTGATCACATACTGTTGACTGATGATGTTTGGATCAGTTTCAGATATCATCTGACTCAGAGCTTGTCCTCTTACTAGCTTCATTGGTGTGATCTCCATGTCATATTCTTGTAATACAGTAATCCATTTGGCCCTTTTTTCACCAGGTTCACTCTGCATCAGCAGCATCTTTACTGCTGCATCTGGTACCATAGCAATCACTTTGCTTCTCAGTATATAATGTCTGGACTTTTTTACTGCTCTGACTAATGCAAGTGCCTGTCTTTCAACATCTACATATCTCAACTCAGCATCCCTGAAAGGACAGCTCATGAAGGCAATTGGTTTCTCTTCTTTATCTTCATTTCTTTGAGTTAACACTGCTGCAGAAGTATGTTCTGAAGCAAATGAGTAGATGTAGAAATCTCTTGTATAATCTGGACTAATGAGGACAGGAGCATCTGAAATGGCCTTCTTTATATCTTCAAAGGCAGCTCTGGCTTCTGGTGTCCAATCAATTTGTGCATCTTTTTTCAACATGGCATTCAGTGGTCTGACAATCTCAGCAAAGCCGGTGATGAACTTCCTCACAAAATTTATCTTACCAAAATAAGATTTAAGCTCCTTTTTGCTTCCTGGAAGTGGTAACTTCATAATGGATTCCACCCTGTCAGGATCAATGATAATCCCATCTTCTGTGATCAGGTGGCCTAGTAACTTTCCTGTTGTGACCCCGAATATGCACTTCTTGGGATTCAAAGATATTCCATATTCTTCACACTTCTTCAGTACACTTCTGAGGTCAGCAACATGATCTCCTCTTTCTTTGGAGAATACTGTCAGGTCATCCATGTAGATGACTATACATTTTCCTACTAAGCCTCTGAAGGCTATGTCCATTGCTCGCTGGAATGTAGCTCCAGCATTTATCAGTCCAAATGGCATACGTCTATATGCAAATATCCCCCACTTTGTGGTGAAGGCAGTTTTTAATCTGTCAATTTTATCCACCATCACTTGGTTGTATCCTGAAAAACCATCCAAGAAGGACATCATCTTGGCTCCATTTACCATCTGCAGAACTTCATCCAAAGAGGGCAAAGGATAATTATCCTTTTCTGATGCTCTGTTCAGGTTCCTGAAATCTACACACAATCTGATGTCTCCATTCTTCTTTCTGACTGGCACCAGATTTGCCACCCAAGTGGAGTGCCTTACAGGAAATATTATTCGGGCATTTAACAATTTCTTGACCTCTTCAAGGATGATGGGCTCAAGCAGAGCATTGACTGGCCTCTGCTTCTATCTGAAAGGTTTTGCATCTGGCTTGAGAGGTATAGTATGAGTTATGACAGAAGTGTCATACGTCTTCAGCTCGTCATAAGTCCATGCAATTACATGTATATAATTCTTAAGGGCCTGAGTTATTCCTTCTAACTCTTCAGGTGTACAAACCTTACCCAACAAGACATTTCTCTTGTCATCAGCTTGTCCAATATTCACCTGTGAATATTGACCTCCATCTGCCTTAGGCAGATCCTTATGTTTAAGCATATTATCCAGATCAAAGGCTCTTTCTAATTCAATCATACCTTTGGGAATTGTGTTGCTAGGCAACTCTAATATCTCATCTTCTTCCCAGACATGATCTTCCATACCATCTTCATCTATGATCTGAGCTTCAAATACGTCTCTGTTTGATATGAAGTCCAGGATGTGCTGATCATCATCAAACACTTGGAGATTAGTCACATTGTCAGGTACCGAAGGTACTGACACCAATTCTACTGAAAATCTCTTCAGACCAGATATAGACAGCGGTTCCAGCGTACTGGCGGCCTGAGCAAGTGCATCTGCCCTTTGGTTCTGTTCTCTTGGCACGTGAATGATGTTGAAGGCATCAAAGTCTTCAATCAGGTCCCACACACGATGTCTGTAATTTGACAGCTTTCTGTAGTTACAAGAGTAAATTCCTCTTACTTGTCTCACAACTAGTTCTGAATCTCCAAAGACATGTAAGATCTTCACCCTCTTCTTATGGGCAAACAACAGTCCATGAATCAGAGCTTCATACTCTGTGACATTATTAGTGCAGGGGAACTGTAATCTGTAAGCTGCTAAATAGGATTTTCCTGATGGATCAACAAGGTCAATTCCTACCCCAGAACCCTGCTTAGATTTGGATCCATCAAACCTCAGGATCCAAGGCTTATCTTCAGCAGGACATTTGCTTGAGCTTTCCTTTTTCTTTGCAGCTCTGGCTGCTGCTCCGCCTGATATCCACTTTAACTTAGGGGTGTCATCTTCAAGTTTCTTCTTTCCTTTATCTGATGAGCCTGATGGCTTTTCTATTTTCTCTTCCATCCTAGCAGGAGGATGATGTTCAGCACATACAGCTGCATGCTTCTTCAAAATGTGTAAGCACAGTGAGCAAGTTGTTTCTGAGTGAGGCGCCTCATGCAGCCTACACCAACCTTTAATTAAAACTTCCTGGGGAGATCTACACTGTTGTGTCATTTTTTTCATTTCTTTGACCAGAAATTCTTCGAACTTCATCAGGTCACTGCCTTTATCCTCATCAGACAACTCGTAATCCGGTTCCATGAAGCAATCACTACCAGGAGTGATCTTTTCCTTTCTCGCATCATTCGTCTGATTGGACACCAGGATCTCTTCTGTTTTTCGGATATGATCCTCATCAGGATCCGTCGACTTTTCTGTTCCTGCAGAATACAAATAAAAATTAGCATCATCATCATCATCAGATGTAGCACTCACCTCGGAATATGATGATGATGCTTCACTATACGTCTGCTCTAGTATTATCATGTCTAAGCATGGTTCACAAGTCTTTTCCGAGTGTGCTTCGCCATGTAATCTGCACCATCCGTCAATCAAAATATCATTAGCAGGTATATTTAATAATTGACAACGTTTTATCTGAGTAGATAAATGCATCTGAAAATCCCTGAAGCGATCTATTTCATTCTCATTATCAGGATCATTATTAAGCTCTACAACTGGCATATCCTCATGATAATCATCGTCATGATGATGATGAACATCAAGCATCAGGACCTCTTCTATTTGGACAGTTTGTGGCCTGATGTGATAAACTCCAGGTTCTATGTTTACATACATGATCTCATTTGTTCTGTTATATTCCGTGATCATATGTTTCATCCTAGGCTCAGCATCAATCCTGATCTGATTAGGTATACCCTTCAATGGCAACCACATGTGACTGAAGTCTGTGGACATGTATTCGTTAAGCGTTTTAGACCAGTCCCGGCTAAGCAACATCCCGTATGTATCAGGTATGTCAACTACCTGAATGTCAATGTAATACTGGATCCTAGGATCAGACGCTAGCTGCATGTGAATGTGAGTGAGTTCTCCTACGACACTAACTTCTGTCTTGTCCAGTTGAGTGACCTTCTTTAAGGATTTAGCAAGATGCAGTCCTAATGCGTTGCATATTGACAAAGGCATAACATTAGTTGAGGCTCCTGAATCAACTAAATAGTTGTGCAAATTCTTACTGAACATTCTTATGGTGAGGAGAAACGGAGGTGATTCAGTTTTATCTCTGTACAAGGTCATGTGAGAGGTTTCAGCAGCTTGGACTGTGGCTGACACTTTGGGCTTGACAGTATTATCTTTAGCAGTATGGTCTCTGCTATTGGATTGACTCGAAAGGTGATTATCCTCTTTAGGAGCAGGATCATCCAGTGACTTCATGAATGCCCTTTTGATGGCAGGAGTTTTCAGTAACTCAAATAGGGACAGGCTGATCTTGATTTTCTCCATTTCATCAGCCAAGTAACTGACTAACCTGTCAGACTCATGAGGTGCATTTGCGACTTTTGTTACTGTGTTTTGAGGAGACAAGTATTGAGCATTCACCTTAGGGAACCCAGGGTTATTGCTAGCCTTAGGATCAGGAGGTGTGTTGAAGTTGTTTGGAGGTAGAGATGATGTCAATGGACCGGCAGGTCTGTTGGCATTACTCCTCAGGTTATAATTGTGCTTACCAGGGTATTGCTGCTGGTATGCATGTACTTCCTCATGCTCTCTTGTAGGTTCGTTTTCATCCTCAAAAGGGAAGACATAGTTTGCTTCAAAGGTTAAGGCAGATTCTTCACAGGTCTGATTATAATCCTGATGAGGCTGATTAGTGTATGTTTCCAGCACAAAAGCTGAGTCATATCCACAAGGAACTATTTCATTTCCTTCTGCCTGAGGTGGATTTCCAGAAGTATTAGACACTTCAGTCTGAAAGATGCTGGCAGCAATCCTAAATTGTGGACAATCTAATTCTGCATGTGCATTGGTATTGTGAATCCTGCACCAATTGGTAAGGGCTGCTTCAGCAAGATTGACTCTAGTAGTCTGTTTGGCTTCACCAGGAGGCTGATTGTCTAGGGGTGATGGTAATGAACCATTATTTGGCCTGGAGTTCCACACTTTGGGTTGCCTAGGAGGATTATTGTTATTTGCAGCACTACTGTTGAAGTTATTGTTGTATCCTCTGTCAGGGTAATTTGGTCTGTCATTGGAATAACTCCTATTCTGACCTGACTGTGAATAAAACCCTTGGTTTCTCAAGTGTGTTACTTCTGTGGTGAGCTTTCTCAACTGAGCAGCAATTTCTTTGATTTCCTCTTTCTCCTCTTGAGCTTTGGCCACTACATTTTCAGGCTGAGGCTGGAAAAAGGAAGATCCATGGTTATTGTGGGATAGATCTGTACCCTGAGGTGTCTGAGCATGTGCAGGATATTGTGGCAATTGGCCATTTCCATTAGGAGGAGGCATGATACTCAATGGAGGTACTTGCAAAGGTGCAGGCATGATTGCTGGGGGCATCACTGATCCATTTGGATATTGTGCAGGATATTGGGAAGGATAAGCTGCAGGATACTGTGCTGGATATTGTGATTGCATGCCAAGCAAAGCAGGGAATGCTATATTAGGAGTAGGAGCAGGTATCAGCTGCTGATTTACCTTGATAGCTTCCTGAAAAGCTCCTGTCAAGGTGGTGATCTCAGGATGTGTTCTCCTGATGAACATGGAGGTTAATGGATCCAGAGCTGAATAATAAATACTCCTAGCAGCATCATCAGCCACCACATATGGGGTAACTAGCTTGGACAACATTTTCTGGAACCTAGCATTGAAATTTGCAATAGGTTCATGCTCAAATCTCTTAATTGTGGCAAACAGGTGGTAATTCATGGATGGATCAATAGGGACCTTGAATCTGTCAAGAAAGGCCTTCTCTAAGACAGCCCACGAATCGACAGAAGATTGACCAAGACTGATGAACCAATTATAAGCCTCTTCCCCTAAGGAAAAAGGGAATAATCTGCACACCACGTCCTGATGTTCTATTCTGGCTCTGCAGCAAGCTTCTTTAAACGTCCTGATATGATCATCTGCATCCTGATAAGGATGGTATTTTGGACAAAGTTTGTCCGGATACTTTGGTAACTCATGATACGCAGTAAAGGTCAATGGTGATTCTACTGCAAAGAAAGACATTGCAACCTGAGGGGGCTGAACTGGTGGCGCAGTTGGCTGAGGTTGGACTAAAGGTATACCCTGAGGTTGAACAGGAGGTGTCACGGGTATACCGGAAGGTATTTGCAAACCAACAGGGGTTACAGGAGGAGGTCTTGGTGAAGTTCTGGACGCACTAGACTCTGGAGTATGGTGAACGTCTACAGTCCTAGGTCTAAAACCTCCAACAGGCAATTCTTCGAAAATTTCACTATGTCTAGACCTGGTATTTATCCTGTGAGCCAGGATTTCTCGATTTGGAGGCCAATTAGCTGAAACTTTGCAAATATTGGCTGGATTCCACCGGACAAGGTGATATTTGCGGTCAAATTGCAAATCAGACTGAATATTTACGCAATATTTGCGAAGACACTGCAAATATGACCGGATATTGGGATATCCCGACCAGTAGCACCAGATCTCACGTGTTTAAGGCTCAAATTCTCAAAGCTTGAACAAATTTGCGCATCTTTGGCTAATATTTAGTGAATTTAAAGAAATCTACTGTAAAGCTTGCAATATTTATGTGAGATTTGGAAATCTTTACATAGAATGTGCAAATACAAACTTGTCGCAGCAAATATTTACGCAATATGATGAAATTCACAAACGATCTGAAGTTACCTTACTCTGAGTGTCATCAAACCTGAAAGTACTGATGATGAACGTAATCTTCTAGACTTTGCCCTCCTTCTAGCGCCAATTTATGTTGGTCATGATGTTAGTCATTCGCAAACATAGAATAAAAGTTACACAACAACCTTTACTCATCTTGAAAGATACGATGAATTCAAAGAATTCATGATCCCAAGTCTCCGTTGATTAGGTCTTAATCTACTGACGTTACTCAGTGGTTGATGTGTGTTGCTGTTTTCCATTCAGGGGCCTTACGTGTTTCTGCACAGTTCATCATCATTATCTTCAAATATCCTGCTCTGGATGTTTGCTCTGCATAAGTCTCCAACAATTCTACCTCTGCACTGTAAATTTAGTCAAATAATGTGCCTACAGGCTGATATTTGCATGATTTCTACCATTATTTATGATTCCTTGCATGATATTTTCAATACTACATGCATTTAACTCAAATATGCTAATGATCTTCAGTTACCTACGGGATTTCAGCATATTTCACTGTTTCTGCTTGTTATTTATCATGATTTGCAGTTATGGTGATGAATTAATGAAATTGAAAAAAAGAAAAAGGGTTAAAGAATGAGATTCCCAAAACTACTGGACTTAGATCACTGATCCACATACAAGCTCCCATACATGCAATGAAAAGAAGGAAAACTAGAAATCATACTTCACCAGGACATTCCACAAATCCGCATGATCTAGTGCAAATCTTCAAAGGAAAAGTTGACAACAACATGTAATGAAATGAAAGTGCTTCCAGTTGAACACAGCATTCACCAGTACATATCCAGAAATCAACAGAAAGATTACGCAAAATTTACAATTAGGATGTAATCTGGAACTTCATATCCATTCAGTATGCTCAAGAACAGGTACATTTACAGTGATCTGAAGAAAGAACCTTGACATTTCAACAATTCTATCCTCATTAGTCTCAGTAATCCGATCTCCTAATTGATTCTACAGTAATTAGCTTTTTGCGCCAGATGCGTCTGTGTATTCTAATGTATTCCTCTTTTTAAATGACAAGCTCTGGCTCTTATATAGAACAACTGCCAAAAAACGGTTACAACGATCCAAGGATCAGGATCCTCTCATAACAAATAACGGTCCAGATGAAAAGCACATGCTTCGTCAGTTGGCAAATGCACAGCTGGCACAGAATATTCCAGCATCTTCAACTTGATTCGGTCTCCAGCTGGCGAACAGCATATCTGACAATATCCTCCTCATTTCTGGCTCATGTTGCCTCCATGCGCAACTTTGTAATGCTCAGCTTCAGCAGCATCATGACTTCAATGTTCAGCTTCAGCAGCATCATGACTTCCTGCAAATAAACAGACAAACATTAAGTTCATCATCATGTGGATAAACAACAGGAAGTAAACATTTTATTAAATATACCTCCCAATGTGCAGCTACAGGCAATCAGGCTTTACCTGTGGAAAATATGCACTAAATGCATAAACAGCATAAAAACAACCAGGTCAACCCTCGTTGACCAAAATCAGGTAGTCGGGCCTTTTAAATTTCTATCGTTTCAAATTTTCCCGCCCATTTCCATGTGTATCGGGTTCAAATATGATCAGGTATGTCAAAATATTCAAGGAAATAACCGCCCTTAACAAATTACTTCACATCTGGCTTTGCATGCTCTGTTTGAATGTTTCGGGTCATCATCATCATGTTCGCGTCGGTGCGACCACATATGATCAGGTTGACAATATTAGACTTGGCCGACGGCAACAGTTATACCTACGCCGAAAATCATGATGATGACCAACTCTGTCTTCTATCTAGCTGCAGGATACCACAAAATATGATGCCCCTCCCTTCCGAATGCTCTGATGAAAAGCACATCAGGATGTTTCATTTCTGCATATTGGGGAAAGAAAGACATCATCATCATCATCATGATGAAGACAAACAGGAGGACTTGGAAAATGATCCTGCTGCTGAGGAAAGGAATATCATGGTGACGTCATCGTCATATTCGGGCTCCAATAAAATGCAAAGGAATGACGTCACCGTCATGTTTCGTTAAAATCAAGAGATAACTGGAATATCGGGTCACCTCCAAGGAAGATGATCAGGTGGTGCATGTAAAATGACCCCTTTTCGGCCAAGGTAATCCTCTCGAAATATCAGGATGATGAACATCATCATCATCATATTCGCACTGGGTGATCTAAAAAATATGATCCTGCTGAAAGTCCTGATGACGTCATCAGGATATCCGGGGCTTTTGCTAACCTTCGAACATGACGTCATCGTCATCATCATATTGGCGAACAGGATCATACCCTGGAAAATATCCTGCCGAAGGAGAAAGGTGATGTTGACGTCATCGTCATCATCATATCCGCAAAAGTTTATACTTCTCGGCAGGAAGATAATACGAAATGTGGGAGAGACGAACAAGATCATGATGATCTTGTTCAACATGACTTGGGAATGGAATATCACCCAACCCTTTGAAAGATAAGGTGATCATCATCATATCGCAAAAGGAGATCAGGAGGATATTACGAAATGTGATCCTGCCATGAAAGATCATGATGATGATTATCACGCAAAAGGACTTTGACGTGCGCGCGTAAATTATGCAGATGGTGAATTTCTTAAGTAGGGTGATGATGATCATCAGCATGATATTATCACATCGGGTGATGTTAGAATATCATGATGCTCGCTATGTGCCCAAGGTTGCTTGACGGGAAAACACACACTATGACTTAAGATTGACGTCCGGATGTTTCGGGACTGCATGATTTTTATCAGGTGATAGAGTAAGATCATGATGATGACCTTTGGCGATACAAAAGACCACTCGACGGGAAAAGATTACTACGACTTAAACTTGACGTCCGGATGTTTCGACCTCAGGATATTATCAGGGAGTTTATCAAATATCATGATGATGATGTTCATCAGCAATTATCAGGTTTGACCAAAACTTTGACTACTCATAACTCTCCCATATGGAAGAATTTTCAGGTGATGTAAAAGGCAAACCTGCATGGAATTTCAAGCTCTTTCTAACCATGAAGTCATAGAAACAAAATATGAACTTTGACAAACTAACCTCATGATGATGACCTACCTCATCCTGACCTTCATGACGATGATGCACCTGACTTATTTTTACCAAACCGCCAGAAACAGACAACACAAGCCAAAACAAAAGTTGGGTCCCTATTTTGCCAAGTCAAAATGGGGCGTGTTGTGTAACCACACAACAGTAACGCCTCACACACAAAAGATAGTAATGCAACACAGTGTGTGATTACATCGACTATAGTAAGTAGTCAAATGAGGAAAGCTCGTCTCATTAGAAAGACAAGTCAAGAATTGAGAATTAATAGGAAAAATTTATCAAGAGCCATTGGAGGACGCTAAAGAATTGAGGACACTAATGCCAATGAATTATGGGTGTTCTCGGGGAGACTACCATGAAAAGATAAACCAATTGTTGAAGCATTGAGATCACTAATAAAAGACTTTTGGAAGAATTACACAAGGGTATCTCTGAATCAAAGGGATGTGGTAAGAAGGAGAATCGGTAGTCAGAACTGCGAGCCACATCCAAAGCATTTTTTGGATGAGACTCAAACACAGTTTTATGGTAAATTTCTAGAGAAGTATCCTCAAATTAAAATTTGTCAAAGATATTTTGAATTGCTAAAACCTTTCTATGTTAAGATAAATCACACACGCACTACTTGTTGTTGTAGATTACATATTGAATTTTCTAACCATTTTGATGCTTATAGGTCTATATGTTTAGATATGCATACTGACAATGATTTGTAGGGTTGTGCCATATGTGCCCCACTAACATCTTCAAGAGACTCCATATCAAGAATTTTATGTGAAAGAGAGGAAGGTCAAATATTCTACAAGAAATTATGCTTGGATGGCACATGTCATCGTTGCGGTGGCTTGCAACATTTGCCAATATGTGAACATATGGAAATAACACATGCTATTGGAAACGAACTAGTAGAGTTTGGCAAGTATAAAATAGTGGCATATAATACAAAAGATGGTAAAGAAGTAAAAAGGTGTGAATTAGTTATTGAAAAGATTCCAGTGTATCAGTTTATGCCTATATTTTGTGACAACATAGTGTATGAGTATGCAAGACATGCCCATAGAGCTCAATGGTTGGACTTGCAATTCAAGTTATGCAAGGACACATTTCCAGTTGGTAGCATTGTTTCAGTCGTCGACTTTGCAGAGAACTACAGTCTACAACCGCAGCGTGAGGTGCAATCATAATATTACAACTCCACACAGGTTTCTATATTTGTGCACATCGCATTCATTCATGCGAATGATAGTACAGAGGATGATAGAAAGATCATAAGGGAGTATAATTTCTATATTAGTGATGATCACACGCATTCTACAGAGTTCGTACAAGGTTGCTTTAGGTGTTCTACAATGATTTGGCTAGAAGGGGCATATCATTCAGTCAGCATATCATATGGTCGGATAACTGTGCATCACAATTCAAGAACTCGTGGAATTTCCATTGGCTAAGTAGAAGGCATAATTTTACAGGTATTCAACATATGTGGAACTTTTGTGAGGCCAGGCATCGAAAGGGGGAGCATGATCGTGCAGGAGCATGTATCAAAAGAGCCATAGCATGAGAAGAGTTAAAGTATAAAGACAATGCAAAGTTGACAGATGCAAAATCAATTGTCAAGTGGTGTAATGCTTCCATGGGTCCAAGTAATGAAGGTAAGTCTTCAGTTCATAGATTTTTTTGGTTGATAGATGATACTAACATTGCACCATATGAGGATTGTTCTACACTGACAGGATCAAATGAGATGCACTCTTTCAAAAGCTCAATTACAGGTTCATGGAGTATTCATACATGAAAGATGTCATGCTTTTGTTCTTCCTGTACAATTCAAGTCTAGGATGAGTGCGAGTCAAAGGAGTAGGTTGACGAATGGTAGTTAAGTTATCTTAGCCCACTTGACACGTATCGACCCCCGACAGCATTGGAACTAACACAGATGGAATCGTCAGTTGACTTTGACCACATATCAGATTTAGTTCAACCAGGTAATATAGGGCACGTATATGCATCTAATTTCATCTAGTTCAACCAGGTAATGTCATCTTACTTTGTAGTGTTTTTGTAATGTTGACTAATTTCATCTAGTTTGCTACACATATCAATGTAGGGCACGTATATGCAGTTATTGCAAATGAAGATAATGAAGAGGGAATAGATTATTACTTATGTCATTGTGTTGATGCCAAAAAGAAATTGGAGGCCCTTGTTACAAATGGAGAAAATATCGAATACCCTACAAGCTCAGTGGTTATTACAGGAACATGGCTTAGAAGGTACCCACATAAGAGTGTTAATATTTAGCTATTTCAGGACTTTGACACGCATCAGAAGATTCTTCATTACTCAAACCTTGTCGTGGCATCCAATGTTCATTTGATAAAGTATCAGGGTAGACCTTTGAACAAAATATTGTGGAAGGTACGTGAATCTGACCATGAAGCAATACTTGACACAATAAAGAGTAGAGCAGACCTGGATGGTTCATTGGATTAATTTGTAAGTATTCATATTGATTTTGTAAAGTCATGTTACATTGAGTTGTAAGTATGCACATTAATTTGTAAGGTTTATCTTTTTTTTATTTCCTCCTACATTTTTACACATATGTACACATTTTTATATCATCATGTTATGCATTTCTGGTGTCCTGCTCCTGATGCGACCAAACTCATAACTCACCCTACTTCCTCTAGACACCATTTGATGATCTCTCCAACACTCTGGATCCAGGGCGCCCAATCATGATGATGACCTATATACCATTCTCCCAAGGTGCTCATAATGAATGAAAAGAAGACCAAGGGTGCCCAAGCTTAATAGAATTATTTCTTTCAATTTTGATGATCCAAACTCTTGCAATACGACATCCACTTTCATGCCTTTAGATCTTCCTTCACATACAGGGTGCCAAATCAAGTTGAAAAATCTACATAAAGGCGCCAAAATGGATGAAAGGAGACATGAAATGCACCTTAGGACTCCATGCTAAGGTTTGAGCCATTAAAGTCTCTTGATATTAGGCACTCATGATGATGAAACTTAGAGCTTTTCCCTTTCCTATGCACTCATCTAAGATGTTTAAATGATAAGGAGCACCTCGACCTCTATAATATATATTGGGCACCAAAATCAAGGTGATTTTAAGTCACTTTGAGTCATGTTGCAAAAAAGTGTCAATGTTGTCAAGTTGCACAAAGCAACTTTTGCATTTTTGGTGTCCTGCTCATGATGTGACCAAACTAACTCTTCCAATGCATCTGGATGGGTACATTTATGCTAGGCATGGTCCTATTTTTCACCCAAACATGTCGAAATAGTCCGAGCTACATTGTACCCACGATATCCCTGAAGAGTCCAAATTGCAAAAAGGTAGCAATCTTTGACGAGATGTTACTCAAAAACCATGTCATTTAGAAACATTCAATCTAAGGCAACATGATCATGTAGAGTGCCTCTACAATAATCTCTCTCAGTTTTTTATATCTTTGAGGCATTTGTCCGTGGTGAAAGGTTTTCTGCTGCCCCAAAAATCATCAGGAGGTAGTGTAAAGTTGCAAAGGGATGTCACTTTCATCCTGCTCCTGATGTGATCAAATTGACTGTTCCAACGTGTCTAAATGGGTACATTTACGCTAGGCATGGTCCTATTTTTCATCCAAACATGTTGAAATAGTTTGATCTACATTGTACCAACGATATCCCTGAAGAGTCCAAAGTGCATAAAGGCAGCAATCTTTGACGAGATGTTACTTGAAAACCGTGTCACTTAGAAACATTCTGTCTGAGGCAACATGATCATGTAAAGTGCCTCTACAATAAACTCTCTCATTTTTTATATCTCTGAGGCATTTGCCCATGGTGAAAGGTTTTCTGCTGCCCCAAAAATTGTCAGAAGGAGGCAGTGTAAAGTTGAAAAAGGGGTGTAACTTTTGTCCTGCTCCTGATGCGACCAAACTGACTATTCTAATGTGTCTAGATGGGTACATTTACGCTAGGCATGGTCCTTTTTTTCACCCAAACATGTCGAAACAGTCCGAGCTACATTGTACCCACGATATCCCTAAGAGTCCAAAGTGCAAAAAGGCAGCAATCTTTGACGAGATGTTACTCGAAAACTATGTCACTTAGAAACATTCTATCTGAGGCAACACGATCATGTAGAGTGCCTCTACAATAACCTCTCTCAGTTTTTTATATCTCTGAGGCATTTTCCTGTGGTGAAAGGTTTTCTACTACCCCAAAAATCGTCAAACCAAACTGACTATTCCAAAGCATCCAGATGGGTACATTTACATTAGACATGGTCCTTTTTTTCACCCAAACATGTCGAAACAGTCTGAGCTACATTGTACCCACGATATCCCTAAAGAGTCCAAAGTGCAAAAAGGTAGCAATCTTTGATGAGATGTTACTCAAAAATCATGTCACTTAGAAACATTCTGTCTAAGGCAACATGATCATGTAGAGTGCCTCTACAATAACCTCTCTCAATTTTTTATATCTCTGAGGCATTTGCCCGTGGTGAAAGGTTTTCTGATGCCCCAAAAATTGTTAGGAGGCAGTGTAAAGTTGCAAAGGGGTGTAACTTTTGTCTTGCTCCTGATGTGACCAAACTGACTGTTTCAACGCGTCTGAATGGGTACATTTACACTAGGCATGGTCCTATTTTTCACCCAAACATGTTGAAACAGTCTGAGCTACATTGTACTGATGATATCCTTGAAGAGTCCAAAGTGCAAAAAGGCAGCAATCTTTTATGAGATGTTACTTGAAAACCATGTCACTTACAAACATTCTGTCTAAGGCAACACGATCATGTAGAGTGCCTCTACAATAACCTCTCTTGGTTTTTTATATCTCTGAGACATTTACCCGTGGTGAAAGGTTTTCTGCTGCCCCAAAAATTGTCAGAAGGAGGCAGTGTATTAAGTCAGGATGAAAGCCTATTCACTCTAGGCACCTGTTGTGACCAAATCACACATCACCCCATTGCAAATGGGGACCCCCTACTTTTTTTGAACTTTGGTGAACAAAATGGGCGCCTTGAACAAGTGATGCTACAAGTGGTGAACAAAATGGGCGCCTTGAAGAATTGAGCCCTCCAAGACATCTTGCAATTGCCTAAAAGTCCAAAATTTACATAAGTGAGTTAAGGCGCCATTTTCCATCTCTAGAGCCTCCTTTGAGCACCTTAACATGGAGTGAATGTTTTAGTCTATGAAAGATTGCGCCTAAAGAATATAACAACCCCTTGAGTCACTAGGATGAACTAAGTTAACAAAATGAACTTCATTGAGGGAGGCGCACTTGTGCATCTAGACAACTCCAGTTTAGCGCCTGAGAAAAAGCATGTTTAGATCCATAAGTTTGGGGAGTATTGAGTGAGGTAAGTCTTCATGAGCATATACAATGACTTAAATCCATCAATGATGAAGTAAATGCTTATTTGAACTAAGGCGCAATTTCACTCCTCTACAATCATCTTCTGGCGCCTTGAAAGCTAAGTGTTTGAAACTATCATGATTTGCGCCTAGATGAGGAAGTCTCTATAATGAGTTAAAGCCACTTGAACGGTAAGCATGAAGGGAGCATCCAAACTTATCCAAGGAAGCGCCTAGAGGAATGGAAGTTGAGTTTGAAGATAGATGACCTTTCGAGTGCACTTGCCCTTGAGCGACAATTTGATTTGGCACCCTTATGTAAATTTAGATATGATCTAGCACTTTGAGGTTGAGTGGAGTAATCTTGGTGCCTTTGTGTGTTGTTTTATACCTTGATGAGCGCCTTGGAAGAATGGACGTTTACTCACCCTTGAGCACCTTAGTTCCAGAGATTGAGTTCGAAGAGTAATACTCCTCAAAACACCTTTATGAGAACGATGAAACTAAGTAGCATAAGAGATGATAAGTGTAAGAGCTTAGGGACTCAAGGCACATTGTAGGGTCAAGAACATCAAGTTTGTGTACCTGAGGGGAAAATCAAGCTTCAAACACCTCATCAAATGGTGCCTTGGTAGAGGAGTTGCCAAAAGACCTTAAAATTGAAAATTTGATAAAATAACTCACATTATGAGTTTAGGCACCTTTCCAAGATCAAGCTTTCATATAGCGCCTTGAGTTGTTACTTTCATATTAGCACCTTAGCATAAAGAAGAAGTCCTCAAATGTGCTTTAAGGAGGAAGATTGGTGATGGGAGTAACTATGAGTGCCCTAGAGTGTTTGAAGTGGGAAGTAGTAAAGGATAGCGCCTTGAATGAGTTTGAGTGCCTTGAAGAGGATTGAACACCTTGATAAATCAGAGGATTAAGCACTTAAGGGATAATAGGATCTTTTGAGACTATTGGTAAGTGTTTGGAATCATTAGAATTTTGAAAATAAGATAAAGAACCTAGGCGCTATCTCCTACTTGGAACATCACACATGGGAACATGGAAACTAGATTGATTGAAGGAATGATACTTTAACGTCTTGAGGGTGAATGAGTCAAAATAACACTAAATTGGTGCCTAGTCCAATTGATTGAAATCATCTTGGGCGCATTTTCTTTCTTTAGTTGGGTTAAAATTATTTTGGCGCCTTGGTGAGAAGTTCTCTAGATATGAGTTAGAACCATCAAAATAATAAAACTTGCCAAGGAAGAGATAGGCATTTTTATGAAGTTTTTCCTCAATGTTGAGCACCTAGGAGGTAGATTGCTCAAGAGAGGGTTAGATACTCTGTATTTCACTCTATTCTTGACTTGTCTAAAAACAATGGAAGCATAGAATTATCAACTTTTGAACCTTCGAACTCACTATTGGCGAGACAACATACCATCGGCGAGCTTAAAATTTCATCAGACGATAGGCCGATGCCACCATGACTCCATTTGATTTCACTTCTGACAAACATCCCATCATTGACTCTTATCGGTCAGATAGACCACTATCGATAACTTTATATCCTTTCACACCGATGTCTTTGTCACTCTGATACAAGACTCTAAGTCCCTCGCCTATCGGTAGGACTTAATACCATCGGCACACTCAAAAACTCTTCTGCCGACACACCGATCTCACGAATGACAACCTTTGGACCACACCCATCGGTGAGACTCCAAACATCGGTGAACTCTAATCTCATTGGGCCAATACACCGATGGATTTCAACTGTCAGTGTGACCCCCTTCATCAACGAATCTCTCAACTGCTCTTCCGTTGTACAGATGGGATTATATTTTGATACACTGATGTCTTCGACTTTGAACCACACTCGTCGGCAAGACAGACCACTATCGATGAAGCCTAACCAAAGTCTACCGATACGCCAATATGACCAACTCTTGACGTTGATACAAGGTTCTTTTGCAGGCAAAGGGCGCCTAGGCTTATGGGGCTCAATTTGATGTATTTATTGAAAGCTCAAGGTGAATTGATGCTTATTGAAAATGCCACTTAGTCCTTCATTTGCATTATAGGCGCCATTTCCTATTGACTTATATACTCCTCCTCATGCTAGGGTGCGATAATGAAGTGGTTTAGACAATAGATGCGCTTCACTTACCAGAGGCTTGTTCTCCTTCCACCTTAGGTGCACTTTTATGGTGGAATAGGTGTCAATGGGCACCTTGTCTTAAATGAATGCTCTCTCTAAGTTGGGCGCCCTTTTGAGGCTTTATGAGTTGCAAATTACGCCTTAACCCTTCATGCTTGTTGCTCAATGTTTGAATGTTTAAGAAAGTCTCCTTTAGGCGCTCATCTTAATGACTTTTTCTCAAGGAGCAATCATCCTAATGACTTGGATATTCATCCTAGTGTTTTAGGATATCAGGCTACCAGACTTAGTCATTTTCAAGATCTCAAACATAAAGAATAACATGATGATTCATTTTTTTGTATTGCATATAGTTGACATTCTATACTACTCATAAAGAATATTAATATTTTCTGTTCAACATGATGATTCATTTTTTTTTTAAATACAACTTTTATCTTTTAGTTCTAAAATGAGGTTTAGGTGATACTTGAATAACAATAGCTAGCTTATTGGATCAACAAACATCCTATGTAATATAATCAGACTTTAAATATTTGAAGTAGCCATCTACAAATATCCATTTAAACGTGGATTTATAATGCAAGTATGGACGCCATCAATAAAAAAGATTTGTATTAACCAAATATCCATATAGGCATACATCAATATCTGTCGATATAAGTATAACATATATACAAAATAGCCATATATGCTTACAAGAATGCCATATAGGCATACAACAAAGGAACACAATAAAAAGTCATTCCCCTCTGGCTGGTGAAGAGAATAAATCATGAGCAGCCTTTGATCTTCTAGGGGATGGAGACGTGCATGTGGGTGGTCTACTACGAACTCAAGGGCTACTCCTCCTATTTAGGTCTTCCTACATCTTTACCTGTTACAATAAAAAGTATAGACATTAATATATAGAAATTATATGTTATAAAAAATGAAACATTTAACAAAATAATCACTTACTGCTAACATATAATCTGTCTCCTCGCTTGCCTCAGTAGCAGGAATAGGCCCTGGTGATGTCATGTCCTATAGAAACCATCCAGATAGAAATTAAACTTCAAATCAATAATCTTTTGATTTTTCAAAAATAGACAACTATAACAATGAATGTAAATTAAAATTTACTAATCTGCCTCATACCCCTATCAATGCCATGGAGCTATGAATCCTAGAGGCCACACCCTACTCCATTGCCCTATGAACATGGGGAGGTGTCTCTGCAGCCTGCATCATCTGGAAATAAAACAACATTATTCAATTATGAAAACTATAATAGTGATGCAAATCATGGCTCCTAACATACACACATGTTCATCTAAACATGGAAGTACACACAATAAAGCACACAAATCACATACAAAAATTTAGTAAGTACAATTCATTCATTAAACTATTTATTTTATTACATCCATAAAGCTTTGAAGTCCACCACCACTGGCAGGTGTTGCCATGAAATCTACAGTATTAACCTATTCAACATCCAAAATCAAATATTAGAATACCATTCATATAACGATGCTATTCACATGTAATATTTATAATTGTTTACTAGTTACATACCTCAATAGTAGATGATCTAGTGAAAAATGCAGGTGGAGAACCACTGAAAACTGCATCGATGCTATGACCCTGAAATTTCATTAAAATCATCAATTTAAATTAGTTAATCTTGTATTTCAAAAATGAAATTTAATAAATTAAATTCAATAAACTTGCTAATATTTACCTGAGTATCAAGGCTAAAAGTCTCACTCAGGAGGGTATCTGTCATCACCATCTACTCAGCTGCAGATGTAGCCTATGCACCTACGTCCTGACTGTCCATGGGGTCATAACCACAGGATGACCCACAAGCCTGACAAATATGGGGTGGGACCCTACTCCTCGCACTATCTCCCAACCCACTCTATGTTGCAGGACCGACATGCTCTATGATGCTCTGGGTCAAGGCACTAATCGACTGAAGTGTATTGACCTCAACACTCTCCTTCATAATGGAAGGGATAGAAACATGCTTGTGGACTAGTCTACTGATTACGCATCTCACTACCCACTGTGGGTCAAGACGTGACCCTAGTCTATCTTGTGCTGACCCCCCACCTCTACCCTAGAAGTCCTGCATATCAAAATAGTTTGGCACTTTATTGAGGACAAACTCGCAGTAGAGTTTCCTCAAAAAGTATTGTGGGACCTCATTATTATTGCATGGAGGATGGTCAAAAACCATCCACCACCTCTGCCCAAAATTGTCCCTTATCGCTTGGTTGTTGCACCAATGGATAGGGAACCTCTTGCATGTAATGGGTGGAGTTTGATTTGTTTGTGGGTTTGTGAAAATTGAACACAAGTCTAATTTTGTAATTTGTAATTTTTTCACATCTTGGTATGACAACTTGTCTGCATAGTAATCTCTAAACTCTCTCTTCTTATCCGTCCAACTAGTTATTTTCTTGCTAATTGAATCTACATTTGATAACATAGACTCAAGAGATTCGGCAAGCGTGGACCTATGCAAGGTTGAATTGGAAGGATCTTTCAACCTTGCAATTATATCTTCAATTTCCTTTTTGTTGTTTTCAATTTGCCCCATTATATTTTCTTGTGTTCCAGGGGCATGTCGAGGAATGGATGGAGGAGGTTGTTGTTCTGCAGGTATTTCCTCCTCAAGATTTTATGGATTTTGAGGAGGAGGAGGAGGTGGTGCATTAACATTTCCTAACAATTAACGAAATATACATAAAAAATCAACTAAAACCTACCTATTTAGACACAAATTCAAACAAAAAAACAAATATAACTCACTCCTTTGGCGTGCTCAACGTCGTGGCGGCATTTTGGCGATGAATCGATAAGATTTTTGTGTTGAATGGAATTTTGCAAAATGCGAGCATGCTTTCTAGGGTTTGCAAGCCGCGGGTAGAGAGAAGATAGAAAGAAATGAAATTGGAAACATTTTTTTTATTTATAGGAAGTCATAACACGAGCGCGTTATAACGCGCTCGCATTATGACTTAATTTTTTTTAAATTAATTTGGCCACTTTTTGGCCCCCCATCTTCTTGCACTTACCCCCATTACTTTGTAGTGCTTGGTTTCTTGTAGATTGAGTGTGCTCCTATTTGTCTCGAGTGACTCGAGTCGATACTCGCATTCACTCAATGTTCTTGGTTTCTACATGGTATTAGAGCAAGATTGTTTGAATGTTTGTTCAAAATTTTTGTGAGATCTTGAAAGTATTTTCATTATTGGATATGGTTATATGAGTTGTCGTATCTCTACCCTTGGCAAAATCTTCGCAAATCTGAAGGTGTTTTTTTCCTTGTTGGAGCGGCGATTTGACTTCAAAGAGACTTCTTTTTTTGAAAGGCCCACGACCTGTTAAAAGGAATCTAATCCCTCAGGATGCTCATAGCCTATTGAAAGTGTGGCCTATCTATGGAAACTACATGGAAAGGGCATCCTACTTGGGGAAACCTTGTGTCCTTGAACCCAAATCCTGTGTTTGGAGATTGTTGGGGTGCCAAATCCTGTGCCTAAATCCAAATCGACCTATTTTTTTGTAGGCAAGGCATTGCTTATTCTCTGTAGAGGAAGCAAATTGATTGATCTCTAAGGAAAGAGAGGGCATCAATTTGTAAAAAGAAGAGGCATATGGAAACCCCTGATTAAAACCCTTGCAAGAAAGCACAATTTGGCATGGGTGATAGAAGCCTAATCCAAAGGTTAAAACCTCGTTTAAGGCACAACAAACATATTTGCAAGGCATCTAAGGCATCCAGTCCTATCCAAATTTGTTTGCAGAGTGTCTAAGGCGTGCAAATCTTTGTAGGGCGTCTAAATCCTTGATAGAAAAGCATCCAAACCCATGTGCAAAGGCATCCAAATTCTTGGCAGAAAGGCATCCATACCCTTGTTTACATTTCAACATGTCCCTATTTGTAGAGAGTAGCTGCCCTTGCATCTTCTATTTTTGGCTCACACACCCAAATTAGGGCTTTAACCTTTTTCTAAAAAAGATTTTTTTAAAATTAAAATATAATAGCTTTTTTTGAAATAAAAGGGCTAAATTTAGAGTGCATTTAAATTAGAGTTTTTTGGCAACAATTTCTAAAAAGGCAACTCATTTGAGTGCCATATTTTAAACACATTGCAACCAATTTGGGCTCTATTGCACTAATTTTATAAAGTGCCACTACAGGACCCAGAATTGGATTTTTTGCCTACACACTCAATTATAAAGTGTTGAAATGAGGGGGGATCTGGATATTTTGAATCAAGGGGGTGTATAGGTGTTGTGCCTTATGCACTTCAAAATCTTCTGCATAATTTTCCTTTTTGTACTTAATTTCTGCAAAACTACTTCAACAACATGGATTCACAATAGGCAGTCAAGCCACTAACCTCATTTAATTATCATGAAGGGAAATCTACAATTCAACTTATGTTAAAGAATAAAGGATCGCACAAGGTAATGATGGGCACTCAAAAAGACCTCACTTCTGATACAAAGAAGGATAAATGGTTTAATAAGTGTGATCAAGCCTTTGGTTTTCTTGGTCTAAATATAGCTCATGAACTATTGTTTCACGTAGGAACCTTGAAGACACCCAATAAAGTTTGGTTAGCATTAGAAAATATCTTTGGGAAGGTTGATGAAATGAAAGGTCATGAGTTAGAGAATGAACTCATAAGCTTGAGTACAAGTTCATTTGACACTCTGGATGATTTCTTCACTAAATTCAAATCATTAAGGTTGTAGTTGAAAGGATGTGGAATTGAGAAAAAAGATGATCAACTTGTGCTTTCAATTATCTCCAAGTTAGGACCTGAGTTTTCTATATTTGTATCTACTTTCTACTCCACTAAAAGAGCTCTTAGAGCCACATGGACAATGCCATCCTTAAATGACTTCATTACAAACTTAACTAGGGAGAAAGATAAGTTAATACACATGGGTACCCTGAAGACATCAAAACCTCAAGCTCTCTTTGTTGGGAATGGGGAAAATAATTCTTCAAATAACAAACGGGAGAAGAATAAAATAGAAAAGGAGATCAAGAAGGAACAAAAATTTGAGTTCAACACAGAATCTTCTTCATATCAAGGGAAACCTAAGAAAGAGAAAGTCAAGTGCACCTATTGTAAGAAACTTGGGCATGATGAGCACATATGTGTGAAGAAACAGATAGACCACCTCACTCATCTTCTTAAGAAGAATAACATAGGGATCCCTGAATCTATCAAAGAGTCCTCATCAACCCAAGAAACTTCTAAGACAAAGGAAAAAGGAAAAGAGAAACTTAAGGGCAAGGCACTAGTTGCAATAGCATCTTCATTAGCTCCATTTAGGATTATTGACTTTGGTGCTTCACACCATATGGCTTCTTCACAGGTTGAGTTTTCTTCCATAGAGACTTACAACATGTCTAGCATCACCTTGGGTAATGATGCACCAGTAACAATTGTAAGGAGAGGGTCTGTTGAAGCTGAAGGTGGAACACTGAACAAATGTTCCAAATGTACTTTCACTTTCAACTAAGCTCCTATCAGTGTATTAGAATGCTTACATAGTGAAGGGCATGTGATTTGAGTTTACTCCAGATTCAATTGAGATTAGAGGGTTGCATAGCAATAAATTAGTGGCTTTGGGAAGGGCAGATCACCATGCTAGGTTATACATCTTCTTACACTTTTCCCCTAATATTTCTTCTTCTTCTAGTTCAGACAGTGAGGATAGTGATGGGTTGTTATCTCCATCCATCTCTAGATTCATTTTGGAGAATGAGGATTCAACACCCGACTCACCCAGATTCAGTTCTCTTTGGGCTAGACAACCACTTCAAAGTGTAGGAACTTAGGTACATAATCCAAATGATGGTTGACATATAGCGTCACATTATAGGGCACATACTTTCTATGCCTCTACTTCAGAGTTGCTTCTCTAAGAGCTTCTAGTAATTCTTTACAGAAGGGTCTTATATTTGATTAGGACACACTTCTACTAGACATCTCCTGGCTATTTGTAGAGTCTCACATTTTAGATCTTGATGACACTTTGGAGGATCTTGTCTTTCTCTTTGATGACAATTATCTTGCACCTACTACTACTATAGAGTTCAGAGAGGCTTCATCGAAGGCTTCCAATGATTCTTCATAGGAAATGTCGTGGGATTTGCTTTATAACCACATGGCATGCATTGACATTCCACTTTCATACATCAGTTCTTTGGATCTTGTTC
Organism: Cunninghamia lanceolata; assembly: GCA_027924645.1. Classification (NCBI taxonomy): domain Eukaryota; kingdom Viridiplantae; phylum Streptophyta; class Pinopsida; order Cupressales; family Cupressaceae; genus Cunninghamia; species Cunninghamia lanceolata. The sequence continues at coordinate 3,871,357 of BSBN01001253.1, read as the reverse complement.
TTCATCAATCTTCACATGATTTTGAGAGGTCACTTATTTTAGTTAGGCCAGAGCCTCTTGATTTGATTGTGACTCATTCGGCATCAACATGATGAAATTTGAACAGTGTTTAGAGACAAGATACATCATGAGACTAACCACCTCACCTTGCTTCTTTGAGTTGGAGTTACTTCAGCATTCACCATTGGAGCTATTTCTTCCTAAGGGGAGAAACACCATTTTCCACAAATGGATCATTTTCAGCATTTATACATGGGCATTCTCTTTTGGCATAGGGGCTACTTCATTATGGGAGGCTACATAGTCTCTTTATCTCTCCTATGGGGGGAGCTATCTGCATCATCACAGTTAGAACGACATGGTTTCAATCTTGGTGCAAAGTTATCATCTTCGAGGAGGCTTCCTAGTCCTCTTCTTTAATCTTTTTCTCTCTTTTTGGAGGGGAGTTTTTTCCTACGTGGTTTACTCCATTTCTCCATTTTTATGAGAAATTACATTGTACATGGGTAGGCCTAGTTGTCAAGACCCATATTCATTTATCCCACCTAAGCTATGCTTAAGGGGGGTGTTGGTGTATATTAATCTTTCTTAGGAGTGCATATTTTGGAGTCTATGTTTATCCTTGAGCTATACTTGTCATGCCTAGATTATCTTTGTCTAAGTTAAGTGGTTACTTTTCCTATTCTTGGAGCACCACTATTCTTAGTGAGCTTTCCTATTATTGGCTCAACTATTCTTAGTCGATTATGCCCTATATGTACTACATCTTATAAGATAATTCATCATTCCATTTATTTTGCATTCATATTGTGTCCATTACTTTGCAATACTTATTTTCTTGCAGATTGAGCATGCTCCTATTCGTCTTGAGTGGCTTGAATCAATACTCGCATTCACTCAATGTTCTTGGTTTCTAAAATTCCTACCTTGAATCATTTGGCAACATATACCTTGCCACAATAAACTATATCCCTCCTTTTGGTTGCATATTTTGTTATGTTTTTTCCTTCACAAGTATTTGGTAGGTTGTTCTAAATCTAAAATTTCCTTTCCATCTTATTCTTCAACACCCTGAACTTTATTTTCACCATGGATCTAATGCCATGATGAAAAACTGTAGTATAAATATCGTAAAAATTAAATCATTACAAATAATACCAAATGTAAATATAATATTAATGTTTTTTTTGGAGTTTTACAAAGTATTGTGCAAATACTTATAAAGAATTGCATTCATGTACAACTTCCCACAAACTACCCTAAGGGAAACTAACTCCCAACAACTAACACAAAACTAACTAAACATTTTAATACTAACACTAAGTCATTAGGATAACTACAAATTGTAAACTTTATTTTCTAACACTCATTGCTATTTACATCATCACAGTCAAAGCAACATAGTTTCAAGCTTGGTACAGAGTTATCATGTTCGATGAGGCTTTCTAGTTGTCTTCTTTTATATTTTTCTCTCTTTTTGGAGGGGAGTTTTTTCCCATGTGGTTTTCTCTGTTTCTCCGTTTTTATGAGATATTACATTGTACATGGGTACGTGACCAGGCCTAATTTCTAAGACCCATATTCATTTAGTCCACCTAAGTTATGCTTAAGGGGGGTGTTGGTGTATATTAAACCTTATTAGGAGTGCATATTTAGGAGTCTATGTTTAGCCTTGAGCTATACTTGGTATGCCTAGATTAGCTTTGTCTAAGTTTAGTGATTGCTTTTCCTATTCTTGGAGCACCACTATTCTTAGTGAGCTTTTCCTATTATTGGCTCAACTATTCTTAGTTGAGTATGCCCTATATGTACTACATCTTGTAAGCTAATTCATCATTCCATTTATATTGTGTCCATTACTTTGCAATAATTTTTTTCTTGTAGGTTGAGTGTGCCCCTGTTCGTCTCGAGTGGCTCGAATTGATACTCGCATTCACTCAATGTTCCTGGTTTCTACATTGCCTACCTTGAATCATTTCACAACATATACCTTCCCACAATATATTATACCCCTCCTTTTGGTTGCACATTTTGTTACATTTTTTCCTTCACAAGTTTTTGGTAGGTTGTTCTAAATCTAAAATTTCCTTTCCATCTTGTTCTTCAACAACCTAAACTTTATTTTTGTAGCTAGGGAAAATTAGATTTATTGTTAAAAACAAAAAAAACTAACTAAACCCTAACTAGCACCATGAAGGACAAACTAGCATGAAAATAAAAATAATGAAACTCAAATGTAGACCGAATCCACACTAGACTTGATTGATATCCATGGCTCTTCTCGATCTCGCATAAGAATGCAGGATGTCGAAGGATTGTTGATTGCTCACTGTTACAGCATAACAGAGTTCAAGTGTTGCATGATTGTATGAAAATGATTTGTATGAGTGAGTCAGTTAGTCAATGAGGGTTTAAAATTGAAATAAGAGTTTCAATTTATAGATAGAGAGGGAATCAAATAGATGGCTAGGATTGAAAGCCAATTGTGTGATGTACATGGCTAGGAGATTAAAAGGCAATTTTAGTGCTTATGACGCACATTAAATGGGTATGACAGGAGGCCAAAATTAGGAGACTAGTGGAAATAAATGGGATTTTTTATTTTGTTTTGGAGACAAAGTGCTTATGACGCACAATGAATGAGGATAAAAATAGGGATGTGAGTGGGAATAAGTAATTTAAACAATAAAATTATTTAAATCATGCGAGACAAGTGGTATTTAAATAAATATTTAATTTATTTGAATTGGGTGATGGAGGAAAATGAGATTAAATAAATAAGATTTATTTAATTTGGTGCAAATGGAGGACAAAAGAAATTAAATAAATAAGATATATTTAATTTGATGAAAGAGAAGAATAAATGGATGAGAGGAATTAGTTAGATAAATATAATTTATTTAACTAATGGGAGTAATGGAAGGGGTCATGAAGGGGACTTAGAAGAAAATATGTCGAAATGTAATGTCGTAAGATATAGTCAAATTTAGGTGTCTACATTTTGCCCCTCTTTGAGATGATGTTCGAGATGATGAGATTTATGTCGAGAAACATCATTTCAAAGAAGTTAAGGTAACAAGATGAAGATGAAAGGATAGGATGATGATGCCCCCTCGAGAGGATAGGCAGGTTGGACAAACATGGGTAGGCTCTCGAAATGAAAGCGATTGGTCAAAGAGACAGATAAGGGAATGGATGGAAGAAATGAATGATATGTTATGCTGCAATGAAGGTGAGAAACCATGATGTTTGATATAGCACCAGATGTTATGCACCAAGGTATAAAGACCAAGGTGACGACGTGTCTCGTGCCCCAGCGTAATACAACTTTGTCTAGATACAAGATATGTATATTAGTTAAGAATGATTCAGATTTGATACAAATGCAAGATACAATGATAACATACACAAGCAAGCATGCACAAATGATACAAAAACAAACAAGGTATTGCCCCTATCAAGTTGTAAATGAATGATTAAGTGATTGATTGATGATGATAATGATTGATGATTGATTGATAACGTTGTTGATGTGGGAACGATTTATCCTGAGAACAACGCGAGGATTGTGTTGTTGATATGGGAACTATATATCTTGAGAACAACACTAGGATTGTGTTGTTGATATGGGAACAATATATCTCAAGAACAACACTAGGATTGGGAATGATAAATCCCATTGATTATGATGATGATCGATTATTTGATTTGGTTGACAGTAAGATTCGAACAAAACCAAGGATGTGATTGGATGATGTGTGTCGATTGGTTTGACTAGATTAGTATGGATTAGGGATTGACTTGCATTTAGATCATGGCTTGGATTGGTTTGATTGTTTTGATAGGACTGAATAATGATGATGAATTGAATTGATTAGAAGAAGTGATTTGATACAGATTGTTTTGATTGATTGAACCGATTGGAAGAATTGATTTGATTGATTGAATTGAAAAGAATAATTGATTGGAAGAAATGATTTGATGATTGGGTTGATTTTACTGCTTGGATTTTTGGAATGTTGTATTTTTTTTTTTGGATTTTTGGAATGCTGTATTTTTTTTGGATTTTTGGAATGTTTTATTTTTTGGATTTTTGGAATGTTTTGATTTTTTTGGAATTTTGGAATGTTCTAATTTTTTTGGGGGATTTTCAAAATGTTTTGATTTTTTTTTGGGATTTTGAAAATGTTTTGATTTTTTTTGGGATTTTGAAAATATTTTGATTTTTTTGGATTTTTGGAATGTTTTGTTTTTTTTAGATTTTTGGAATGTTTTGATTTTTAGAATGTTGTTTTTTTTTTTTTTTTTTTTGAAATGTTTTGATTTTTTGGGATTTTGAAAATGTTTTGATTTTTTTGTGATTTTGAAAATGTTTTGATTTTTTTGGATTTTTGGAATGTTTTGATTTTTTTTGGATTTTTGAGAATATTTGATTTTTTTGGATTTTTGGAATATTTTGATTTTTTTTTATTTTTGGAATATTTTGATTTTTTGGGGTTTTTTGGAATATTTTGATTTTTTTTGGATTTTTTTGTACCAATGACAAGGGAAAACCAAGTCTAGGTGCAAGGATAGAGGTAAGATTGGATAAATGAATGGACGATAGTAAATGAAGTGGATGTATGCATGATAGATAGATGGATTATGCATCATAAGGGGGAAGGATGTGATCTCCAAAGACTATGTCGCATAGAAATAACATGCCCCATTCTAGTTAGGATTTGACATGACAAAGCTTATGACAATAGGATGATAAGATGGATTGTTTGGATAGGATGAGGTATTGTTGCTATATGGAGCCTAATCAGATTTAGAGTTTAAATTTACCCCACTTTTATTGGTGCGGTTTCCCCCCAAATTATTTAACGGGGTCAAGGGGTAGTACCCCTTATGGGGGTTTGGAGACAGCGCCCCCAAAATGGGGTCAAGGGTCAAGGGGGGTTATTTTTTCTATTGGCTGACATAAAAATTCTATTTTTTGTAACCGACATAAGGCTTGATAAAAGTGGCTAAGGGTTAGAGTTTTCGTTGATGTATTGTAGCATTTTGCAGCAGTATTGAGTTGCAAGGATTGCTAGTTGTAATCGGTTTGATTTACTGGATAATAATATTAGACTCTCTGTTGGTGGATATAGCCCGAGTTTGGGTTAACCACGTTAAAAACTTGTCTCTTGCTGTTATTATTTCTATGTATTTTCATTCCTCTGTTTAATTTTTGTTTGCATTTAATTGATATCTTCTACATGCAATCCCTAACAAGTGGTATCAGAGCGGGATGTGTTCAATTATCGTCTGTAGGAAGGTCTCACAGTTGAGTGGGAGTCTCACAGTTGAGTGGGAGCAATGGCGAACGAGGGTAAATTGAAGGTAGATAAATTTAATGGGTAGAACTATCAGTTATGGAAGATGTAGATGGAGGATTATCTCTATCAGAAAGATTTATGGAGGCTGTTGGAAGGAATAACCAAGAAACTAGCAATAATGACTGATGAGGATTGGAATCTTCTAGACAGAAAGACACTGGGAACCATTCAGTTGTGTACGGCACCATTTGTGGTAGTCAATATAACAGAAGCGATGACAACAAGTGAACTGATGAAAGCTTTGGCTAAATTTTATGAAAAACCCTTAGCCTCAAATAAGGTATTTCTCATGAAGCATTTGTTTAATCTAAAAATAATTGAAGGTGGATCTATGACATAATTTAAATGTGTTTAATACAATTACCAGTCAATTAACTTCTATAAAAGTGAAATTTGATGAAGAAGTGAGGGCTCTCTTGATATTATGTTCTTTGCTAGAAAGCTGGAATAGATTGGTAATGGTTGTAAGTAATTCTATCACTAGTTTGAAAATACTTTAAAATTTGATGATTTGTTAGTGTTATCCTTAGTGAGGAAATGCAATGGAAAAGCTCAGGTGGAGCCACATCAGGTAGTGTTTTGAATACAGAAAGCAGGGGTAGATCAAAGGAGACAGGAAAAGGTTCTGGAGGTCATGGAAAGCCATGAGAAAAATCAAAGGATAAGATATTCCAATCTAGAGGATAGAAGGATTGTTGGTACTATGGGAAACCAGGTCATCTGAAGAAAGATTGTTGGTCACAGAAGAGTAAAGGAGACAAACAAGAAGGCAATAAGGAGGCAAATGTGGCAAGTAATAAATCTAAAGATGATGCTTTGATTCTTTCCCTAGATAATGCTAATGATTCATGGGTTTTAGATTCAAGGGCCTCATTTCATGCTACACCCCATGGAAGTTATTTTCTTGATTATGTCTAAGGGGATTTTGGGCTGGTTTATTTGGGAGATAACGAACCTTGTCAAATTTTTGGAAAGGGAAGAATCAAGATTAAGTTGTAGAATGGGAATCATTGGCTACTACAAGAGGTAAGACACGTTCCAAGGCTTAGTAGGAATTTAATTTCAGCAGGGCAGCTCGCTGATGAAGGTTGCATAGTTACTTTCAGTGATAGAAATTAGAAGGTTTCAAGAGGTGCCTTAATAGTAGAAAAAGGTGTGAAAGTAGGCACCTTATATCTTTTTATAGGTCATACTATTCCTTTTACTTTAGTTGTTGCAGAGAAAAACTAAACAAGTTCAGGAACAGCTGCTACAGGTTCGCAAGAAGAGACTGAAATAGTTGTTGCAGGTTCTGAGACAACACTGTGGCATAATGGGCTTGGGCATATGAGTGAAAAAGGTATGAAGGTACTTCATTCTAAGAAAGTTTTACCAGGTCTAAAATGTATTAATATGGATTTCTGTGAAAGTTGTGTGTATGGCAAACAAAAGAGAGTTAGTTTTCTCAAGGATGGGAAGCAAAAGAAAGATGAAAAGTTGGAGCTTGTGCATACAAATGTATGGGGACCCACTCAGGTATCTTCTCTGGGTGGCTCTTGGTATTATGTTACATTCATAGATGATGTAACTAGGAAGGTTTGGATTTATTTCCTTAGGTAGAAATTTGATGTATTTGAAACATTTAAGAAATGGAGAAGCTTGGTTGAGAATGAGACGGGTAAAAGACTAAAATGTCTTAGATCTGATAATGGTGGTGAGTATTGCAACAAAGAATTTAAGGATTATTGTTCCTTTAATAGAATTCATAGGAATAAAATGTTAGAAATGAAAGCAACACTATTCAATGGAAATCTGATTCAAAATAAATTCTAGCAATCTTTAAGTGTGCATTAACAATGGAGATTGTAACAAAACATAAAACCCACTATAGAAAAGATGTCAAATATGAAGAACTCAACACAATGACACATTGTTTACGTGGATAAAACTCTTGTGGGTAAAAAACTCCACCAGGAAGGAGGCACAAGTTTATATTAATCTTAACAAGATTGTACAATACATCAACTACACAACTCTCTCCACAAGTCTTTAATCCGACAGTATTTCGGAAGCACCTGAGTACCTGAAATCTGTATTGCAGCAACAAATACATGGAAAATACTTATAGAAATATTTTCCACTCCATTCTAGGGGTTCACCTCCTCTAGACTAAGATTCTCCAACTTGTAAACATTAATTACCATCTTAGAAGCATCTTACACTTGTCCAAAAACAACCATGCAAAGGTTAGGGTCCCAAGACTAAATCTAGCCTCTTACAACATCTTATGATGCACATCATAACCGTAATAGATTCCACAAAAGAGTATCTTTCTAAGATAGGAACCTTGGGCTAAATATAGAAAATATACAACTAACATATCTGTCATATGTATCATAGAATCTTAGAATCTTATGACAACTTACAGGTGTCATAGATTCACTTACCAAACATTATGATCATTGTCATACATGCCAAAAATAGTATTTTCCTCAAGGGAGCATGCCTACCCTCATTTAATTTGAGTTTTTAAATTTTCCAATAGTAAAAGTCACTCCATAATTACCTCTGGTTACTTTGAAATTACCCGTACCAATTAAACTAGTACATCTCCTCATGGATAATTACAAATTACATATAAAAAATGGAATAAATACAATATTGGGATTTACAAGGTTAATGGCACCTTATCCCAACATTCTCCCACTTGACATTGTACATTGTAAATCAACCCATAGGAAATCAAATGAAAATAATTAGGCACTAGAAACAAGGCCCATGGCCTCTTTGCACCATACGAACTTCTCTATGCTCACAGGCTTGGTCAATGAATCTGTAACATTCTCCCAAGTGTCTATCTTCTTCATCTCAATCTCTCCATTTGTAACCAACTCTCGAACAAAGTGATACTGAACATCAACATGCTTAGTCTAAACATGATACATAGGATTCTTGGTCAAATAGATAGCACTCTGGCTATCACAATCAATCTGAATGATCCTGCAATCAAATCCAATACATGTACACAATCTTCTCAACCAAACTACCTCCTTAGAGACATGAGTAGTAGCCATATACTCTGCTTATGTGGTGGACAAAGCAACTGTGGTGTGAGGCCTACACTTTTTCATTTCCGTACATATGACTATTTAGCTTCCTGTTGCTGATACTTTTATATTGTGGGACTGTTGATCCCAGATTTCAAACTATGAAACCTTATTATGTTAAATAAAAAACTAATTGGGTGATGTTAGTTAGATGTTTTCTTTAAGAGAAAATAAATTAGGTGATGTTAGATAGATTTTTATTTTATAGGAAAACTAATTGGGTGATGTCCGATTAATGTTTACATTACAGAAAAACTAATTGGGTGGTGTTAGAAAGGAAATTGTTATGTGATTTCATTATGATTATGAGTACTGTGTTATGTTTTAGGAATTCATGTTTTACGTTTCTTCGGCTATGATATTTACATGTGAAACTGACCTTGTAATTGAGTGCGTAGGTTTTGACTAACAAACCACAAATACTGGAGATCATTCCGCACCTTATGTTGTGATCCCTTGTGAAGCCGATCTGGTTCCACTAGGAACCGAGATCAACTCTGTGTTTGATTTAATGTTGTAATGTTGTCTTTCATAAATTTTAATGGGTTAGGTCTACCTTTTTTTGTAAAATTGAGTTATGATTTGTGTTGTAAGAATTGTATTTGAATTTTATTTTTTTAAATTTAAATTTTTGAGACCCTTTTCTTGTGTCTTAACTTGACCTTGGGTGTCCTAACTAGGTTAAAGTTGACCCTGGGTTATACCCCATGGGTCTAGGGTTACTTTTGACTTAGGTAACCCTTGGGTAACCTCCGTATAGTCACCTTAACTTCACACTGAAGTTAAGTGACGAATTTGGAGGCATGGGAGCGATAGGATGGGTGGTACCAACACTCAAGCCCATCCCTTTTCCATTCCCAAGGTAAGAAATGACTCCAAGACCCACCAATAAAGGAAGAATTGACTTCAAGTCACCCTCACAATTGGTGAGAGTCCCCATGGAGTTGTGTGGTCATTCATAAGAAGGAAGGAAGGGGAGACTTGTGTCACTTTTTTTTCCTCCTTTAATTCCTTTTATTTCTCCCATGTGTAAGAGAAATGACAGGTGGTATGGGGTAAGGAAGACTTTAGGGATGGGTGAGTGACATAGGCCAACACTCATCCCTTGGGACATAATAGTAGTTTGGGGAAGAGTGAGGAGGTGACAAGTTTCACCTCCCCATTCTTCTAAACTCATTGAATTTGGGTTATTTTAATCCCACTTGGGATAGGGAGAGGGGGTTGTTGAATTTGAAGGATTATTGTTTATTGAAAAAAATTGCTTTTTGGAGAGAAAAGTGAGAGTGAGTTTGGTGGCTTAGGTTGGAGGAGATTTTAGTGGAGCTCTACATCAACTTCATCTATTAAAGGGCTTTTTAACGTTGGTTTTCATGGCCTTTCTTTTGTATTCTAATTGTTGCATGAAGGATGTGCGAAAATGTTTATTTTGCTTGTGTTGTAAATTTTGTTACTGTAGAAAATTTTGTTTGGATGTTGACAGAGCTTCTTCCACTTGGGAGAAATGCTCATCAAGTGTGGGGTAGGGGAGGAGTGATCCTCCTTGAGTGCATGCCTTGTTTCTTTTGGGATGTTGAAATCCTTGAGGGCATTTGTGTGACTTTGAGAAATTGTGTTATTTGGCTTGAGAGTCAAAATATGAACTCCTTGGAGAAATTTGTTAACAAGTTTGGCTTGAGGCCATGAGAAATATGTGTTTATTATATTGTTTGAAAGGGTGATACTCTAGAGTTGGGTGTGTCCACTCTCCTACCCCTTGTTAAACTCACTGTGGTTGAGTTTCTATGTTGTGTAAATATCCATGGGTGTATGTGTGTTTTGGGTGTGTTGTTTGTACCTTGTTGTGAAGTGGATTTTTGGAATACCCTAGGTGTGAGGATGATCTCCCTAGCTCGGAGGTGACCCTCTTGCAGGTCTATGGTAGGGAGGAGAGAAGCTTGTGTAGTGTTTCTTCCCTTGTGTGACATGCAAGTATTCTTGGAGCTTATTGTGAAGCTTGGAGAAGATTATTGGATCTTAGAAATTATTTTATTTTCCTTAAGTCTTAAGGAGAGCCTAAGCTTTTAATAGCTCCTTCCTTGTTGATTTCCAAAAGGAGAAAATTATCTCTCTATTGTTGTATAAATTGTTATTTTGGAGTTGTGAGGAAATCCTTGTTTATTGTGTTGATAGTTGTAAATTTAATTGTTCATTGAGTTTTATCATTTTGAAATGAGGAAAGGGAAAGAAAATTTATTTTTAAAAGGATATTAGAGTTGTCTATTTCCTTCTTCTCCTACTTGCAAAGTTGTGAAACTAGTTGTAGCTGTAAACAAGTTTGTAATATTTACCTATTAAGGTGATTTGTGAAAATATTAATGCTAATAGATTTATGTTGAGTTGTAGTCTTGTCATTAAAAGAAAATAAAAATTTGTTATAATAATGCATTTGAAATTGTTGTGAATAAATGCCAATAAATTTAATTTCTACCCTTTTGTTAAAATCAAATGTTTACTTTATTTTAGATTACATTATTTGGCTTGAAGCTTAAATTCGAGTAATAGGGAAAATAAGTTTTAATTAATTTTGTATGTAGTCTCTATTAAATAATGTTCAATTTTGGAGATACTTGAAAATAAAATTTGTAAGAAAATTCTTTATACACACGGGATTATTAATCAAATTTAAACAAATTACTTGACAATATTTATTAAATATATATTTATATTATTCTGTATTGTTCCTTTTTACTTAGATGATTAGTTGATGAAACTATGATTTTCATCTGAGCTGGGTAATGGTGTAATATATATATATACTTTATATAAATAAATTTTAAATTGTTTACACAAAAATCAAATGGGGAATAAATTATGTTTTCGTTGTTTTCTGTGATAAAACATAGTAAAAAAAAATAAAGAAAAAAAAGAAACATACAATGGTGGGGGTTGAAACCCCCACCGTAGAATTTATGTAAAGGGTGTGGGGAGGGGCGGAGCCCCACCCACACCCCATGAAGTGGGATGTGGGTGGGGCTCCACCGCTCCCCACACCCCACACCCCCGCCATATTCCATCTTCCCACGGCCGCTACACAAGCCTCAAACCCCCGCGAGCCACTGCCTCCCATCGCGGCCTCCCTCTGCCATCCTCCGCTCGCTGCTCCCTGTGGCCCACAAACACCCTATACCAAGCACTCCCATCTCTGCCGCCTCACACCTACACGGTCCCCTTTACCTTCACCTCTGACCTCCCTCCACGCCGCGGCCCACAAACCCACAGCCACCTCCACTCCTGGCAACCCATACTCACAGTCCACCCTCTGCTCCATGGCTGCCGCCGCTGCTCTCCATCTCTCTGCCCTAAAAAAAAAACCCACACAAAAAAAAAGGGTTAGGCTTTTCATAAGACCTAATAAAATATGAAATGATCATATAGTTTGGGGTTTTTATAAAGAGGAAAGCCTATTCTATTTAAATATAAAATAAAACAAAGAAATATATTGATGTATATATATATATATATATTAATTATTTGCTATAAATTTAAAAGAGAAGCCATAATTGTTTTAAAAGAAAGAAGAAATTGATAGAAGGGGATTTTTTTAACAACAATAAGGAATTATATATATATATTTAATTTAAAAAGAACATTATATTTATATATATTTTTTAATCATAAGGAAGATTTTCTCGGAAGTTTCAATATCACAAGTTAAATATCAGGAAAATGGAGAGGAAAATATGATCTTGTCATTTACAAAAGACATTGTGGAACTAAACGCAAACAAGCCATCACAGGCATTCCATGAGTGGCCATTTTAAACTCAACTATAAATTTAGTAAACGTCCAATTGAGAAAAAAAAGAGAGAGAAAGAAAAGTTAACCTTAGAAAAACGAAGAGGAGAAAATGCGCGGCATTTCTGAACAGGGCTAAGAGAACTAAGTAAGTTTAACCTACCGTGAATCCTGAATAGGAACAAGTTGATTATTAAAAATTAATTCAAACGTTGAGCTGAAACCTAGAGCGGAACTTAGGAGACTGAGTCAAGTGAAGTTGGTAAACCCTGTTTAAGTGATCTGGTCTTCCAAGAAATTAGGAATAATGTAAAGGAGGTAGTGATCGTGATAAAAATACAATCAAACTTAAATTTCAAAGAAACAGTAAAGTGAACGTGATAGAAATACAATCAAAATTTTAAAAAATTTAGATAAATAGAAGAGAGGGCAAATGAACGGGCCTTGTTGAAAATGTAAGTCCAAAGGAGGAGAAATTAATATCAAATATCAGAAAAATAGAAAAGAGAATGGATGACCAGGCTTTGTTGAAAAATGATCCATAAATGGGATTAAGTGTAAATTCATTATAATTAGGGAGTTGTAGAATGTTTGTTAACCCTATCAGGGAACCACATATTAAGAGTAGCGTTTGTGTAATAAATCCCACTCATGCCCATGAGGCATTATGCTACTGGAATCTTCCAAAATTTAGGGTTTAGGAGCCTTGAAAGTTCAAACCTCATAGCAATGCTAACCGCGCTGCGAAGACCCCCTTAATGGCCTTCTTGCATCTGAGTGTACGCACATGTACTTAGTACCCCGCCGACAACTGTATTGCTTTCACCTTAAGCGTATGCCACCAAGCATGCTTACATGTGCGAGGGGGTTTCTAGGGAAGCGTGGAAAAATTTTGATATTTCGTGTCATGACCACATGACACATGTGGACATGACACGTGTGATGCATGTTGTGACCGCATGGGAAATGTGGGCATGACATGTGGGCTGCCTCTTACTCATCCAACTCACTGCACCTCCAAACAGAGTAAACACATAGCCACTAGTGGACCTTGGACTAACCAAGTCACCTTCCCAATCTGCATCAACAAAACCCTGTAAGTACTAGAATAAACTAAATAATGATTGGGAGTACCTGCAAGATATTTAAACATCCTCTTCACATAGTTCCAATGTTGTCTACCAGGCTTAGACATAAATCTGCTCAAAACTCCCACTACTTGGGCAATATCTAGTCTAGTGCAAACCATTGCATACATCAAACTCCCTACAACACTAGCATATGGCACACTAGACATATCCTCAAGATCATCCTCATTCTTTGGACACATATCTAATGAAAGCTTAGTACCAATGGGTAAAGGAACTCTAACTAGGTTACAGTCTTGCAAACTAAACCTCTGCAAAATAGTATTCACATACGTACTTTGTGACAACCAAAGCTTTCTATTAACTCTATCCCTCCTGATCTCCATTCCCAAAATATAACTTGCAGCACAAAGATCCCTCATCTCAAATGCACTTGAAAGTTGGGCTTTAAGCTCACTGATCATACCCTTAGTATTGTTGAAAACATCATGTCATCAACATACAAAGCAATAACCACTATAGAATCATCAACATAATAAATGTAAACATAGTGATCATCCTCGCTTCTAACAAAATCTAATTTCAAAACAAATGAATCAAACTTTTGATACCACATTCTGGGGGACTGTTTTAAACCATAGAGAGACCTCTTCAACCTACAAACCCAATGTTCTTTTCCTTTTACCTCAAAACCTATAGGCTATTGCATATAAATTTCTTCCTCAAGATCTCCATGCAAGAACACAGTCTTAAGATCCATTTGCTCAATCTCCCAATCATAAGCTGCAACAATGAATAAGACAAATCTAATAGAAGTCAATTTAGTAATAGGAGAGAATATCTCACCAAAATCAACTCCCTCTCTCTAGGAGTAGCCCTTGGCTACCAGTCTAGCCTTGTACTTTTCCAATGACCCGTCTGCTCCAAACTTCTTCTTGAAGACCCACTTACAACCTATGGCCTTTCTTCCTTTGGGCAAATGAACAAGATCCCAAGTGTTACAAGAGTCTAGAGCCATCATCTCCTCCTGCATCACTAGCTACCAAGACTCACTTTCATCTACAGAAATAGCTTCCCTGTAGGATCTAGATTTATCATTAGTACTCAATAAAGCATATACACAATAGAAATCTAGTGGGATATACCTATCAACTAGATTTCGTTGTCTTGTGGATATTCTCAAGGGTGGAGTAAGAGACTCTTCTCTTTCTTCTGCATGATCATCTGCAACAACTTCTTCTGTAACAACAAACTCAGCTTCATCATAACAACTCGAATCTTCTTCTTCTTCTTCACCCCCCAATCCATCATTTTGTTCTTCCTAAGGTGCATCTTGCTACTCTAAATCAAAGTTCACCTTCTTTACTTTTTCTTCTTTCTCTTTTGGGTGCTCAGGTTTAGAAATAGCTCTAGTTCCCTGAAAATAACATCTCTAGAAAAGATAATCTTGCGGGTTAGTGGATTCCAAAGCTTATAACATTTCACATTATCACCATATCCAATGAATGTACACTTTTTAGCCTTTGGATCCAACTTAGATCGCTTTTCCTTAGGCACATGAACAAAAGCCTCACAGCCAAAAACTATTAAATGTGAAACATAAGGTTTCTTACCTGTCCACACTTCATAAGGTGTTAGATCAAGAGCCTTATAAGGAGATCTATTTATCAAGTAGCAAGCAGTACACATAGCCTCTACCCAAAAGTACTTATCCAACTATACATCACTAAGCATACTTCTGGCCCTTTCCATGATTGTTCGGTTCATCCTTTCTGCAACACCATTCTGTTGTGGTGTATATGGAGTTGTCTTTTGTCTAATTATACCTGCATGCTTGCAAAACTCATCAAATTCCTTAGAACAATATTCCCCTCCATTGTCAGATCTTAATATTTTTATCTTTAAACCTGATTGGTTCACTACTAAGACTTTGAATTCCTTAAACTTAGTGAAAACTTTAGATTTATGCTTCATAAAATAAATCCATGTAAATCTGGATACATCATCAATGAAGGTTATAGAATAATGAGATTTTCTATTAGATTCATTATCCACAGGCCCAAACACATCCATATGAATAATTTCTAACTTCTCTTTTGCTCTATTGCTTCATGAAGGAAATGATTTTCTATTTTGTTTACCAAACACACAATGCTCACAAAAATCTAAGTGCTCATCAGAATAAGAGAAATCATCCAACAATTCTTTATTCTTAATAGTTTTTAATACATTATTGCTTATGTGGCCCAATCTACGATGCCACAACATACATGTATTTTTAGTAGTGACCTTAGATAAATAGGAGGCATTACAAACTATAGTGGCTTCAAGCTTAAACAAGTTCCTGAATCTCTTCCCTTTCGTTACCACCAATTTCCCTCTCACCGATCTACAGCCATGCTTGTCAAATGTCACATGCATTTCCAAATCATTCACCTTTGAAACTGAAATCAGATTTTTAGCTAATCCAGGAACATGCAAAACACCAAGGAGGGTTTTAATCCTCCCATCACTGAAACACAATAATACCTTTCCTTTCCCGACAATCAAATATGAAGAGTTGTCACCAAGGTAGATATTACCTCCATCATATTCTTCATATGTGGAGAACCATTCCTTATGCAGGGTCATATGAAACGAGCATCCTGAGTCAACCAACCAGTTTTCATCAGAAACAACATTACATATAGAAAGTAAAACATGTTCACCTGCATTCAAGGACTTATCCAAAGTACTCTCCCACTGTTTCTTGGGGTGTTTGCACTCCTTTATATGTCCCCTTTTACCGCAGTTCCAACACTTAACTCTGTTCTTTTTACTAGGAGTCTTAGACCAGCCTTTGGACTTGTCCTTTGCCCTTTTCTGATCTTCTTTAGGTGCCCTTTCCTTAGACCTTCCCCTGACACAGAACATCCCCTGAACTATCCGAACTCTTCTTCCTCAATTCTTGTGACAGTAGCACTGAAACAAGAGCATCCAACTTCGGATCCACAAGGTTAGCAGTGATAGCAAGGATAACATTCTCCCAAGACTTGGGTAAAGAACAAAGAAGTGAGATAAATTTATCTTCCTCACTAACCTCAACATCTACTGAATCAAGATGACTCAATAACAAATTAAAAGAATTTAAATGCTCTGCAACTGATTCACCTTCTCACATTTTCATGGAAAATAATTTTCTTTTTAAATAAAGTTTATTTACCATACTCTTGGCTTGATAGATCTCACCCAACTGATTCCACAACTTGTGTGTGGTCTCCTCCTTTGCGACATTCAATAGGACAGAGTTTGAAATACACAATTGGATGGTTCTCTGTGCCTTCTTATCTAGTCTATCCCCCTCATCTTGAGAGACATCGTCAGGTTTCTTCTCTTTTTGAACAATCAACCATTGGTTTCTTTCTTCCAAGAAATCTTTCATTTTCAGCTTCCACAACTCATACCCCATTCTGTTGAACTTCTCAATGTCCAATCGAGAGGTTGATGCAACGGTGGATGCATCCATAATAACAACACAAGATTTGCAAAATGAACACAACCAAATCTCCCACTATAGCTACAGCTTCCACACTACCACCCAAGAGTCAAAGTTGGCTAGGCTCTGATACCAACTGTTAGAAATGAAAGAAATACTGCTTCAATGAAAATCTGATTCAAAATAAATTTCAGCAATCTTTAAGTGTGCATTAACAATGGAGATTGTAACAAAACATAAAACCCACTACAGAAAAGATGTCAAACATGAAGAACTCAACACAAAGACATAGTGTCTACATGGAGAAAACCGTTGCGAATAAAAAACTCCACCAGGAAAGAGGCACAAGTTTGTATTAATCTCAACAAGATTGTACAATATATCAACTACACAACTCTCTCCATAAGTCTTCAATCCAACAACATTCTGGCAGCACCTGAGTATCTAAAATATGTATTGCAGCAACAAATACATGGAAAATACTTATAGAAATGTTTTCCACTCCATTCTAGATATTCATCTTCTCTCTCCTGAGATTCTTCAACCTGTAAACATTAATTAGCATCTGACAAGCATCTTACACTTGTCCAAAAACAACCATGCAAAGGTTGGGGGCCCAAGACTAAATCTGGCCTCTTACAGCATCTTATGATGCATCATAACCATCATAGATTCTACAAAAGAGTATCTTTCCAAGATATGAACTTTGGGCTAAATATAGCAAATATACAACTAACATATCCGTCATATGCATCATAGAATCTTAGAATCTTATGACAACTTGCAACTCTCATAGATTCACTTACCAAACATTATTATAGTTGTCATACATGCCAAAAATAGTATATTTCTCAAGGGAGCACATCTACCCTCATTTACTTTGAGTTTTTACATTTGCCAATAGTAAAAGTCACTCCATAATTACCTCTGGTTACCCCAAAATTACCCGTGCCAGTGAAATAAGTACATCTCCTCATGGATAATTACATATTACATACAATAAATGGAATAAATACAATATTGGGATTTACAAGGTTAATGGCACCTTATCCCAACACAAAATAGTTCTAGGGACTCCACAGGATAATGGAGTGGCTGAACGCATGAATAAGACAATAATGGAGTGTGCAAGGACCATGAGATTGCATGTTGGGCTACCTTTAAACATGTGGGTAGAAGCTATCAACATTGCTATATATTTAATTAACAGATGTCCTTTAGTTCCTTTGGGTTGTGGTATTCTAGAGGAAGCATGGACAGGTAAGAAGGCGAGTTATTCTTTTCTCAAAACCTTCAGATGTGAAGCATTTGCACATGTAGATTTTAAAAATAGAACCAAGCTGGATGCAAAATCAAAAAAGTGTATCTTCATTGGATATGACATTGATGAATTTGGTTATATGCTTTGGGATGTTAAAAATGTGAAAATTGTGAGAAGCAGGGATGTATTTAATGAGAAGGTGCTATACAAAGATCAGTTGTAGCAGCATGAGAAGAAAAAAAATGATTATGTGGTGCTGGATGATACTTCAACTAGTGATGTTCCAGTGGTTCCTCATGCTCCACAATAGCAACAAGAAATACCACAAACACCAGTGAATGTTAGATGGTCAACAAGGCTAAGTAGACCTCCTGAAAGGTTTTCTCCCTCTTTGTATTCTATTTTGTTAACAGATGCTGGTGAACCAGAAGGATATGATGAAGCTATGCAGGTGGATACAAAGGTTCAGTGGGAGCTTGCAATGAAAGAAGAAATGGACTCCTTGCTGAAAAATTAGACTTGGGAATTATGTAAGTTACCTGTAGGTAAAAAGGCTTTACCAAACAAATGGGTTTATAGGCTGAAAGAGGAAGATGTAGGTAAGAAAATATTTAAAGCTAGGTTAGTTGTAAAAGGATTTGCATAGAAAAAAGGTATTGATTTTGATGAGATATTTTCTTTGGTTGTCAAGATGACTTCTATTCATACTGTTTTAAGTATTGTGGTTGTTGAAGATTTGTATTTCGAACATCTAGATGTGAAAACTACCTTTCTCCATGGTGAATTGGAGGAGGAGATCTATATGGAACAACCACAAGGATTTGAGGTCAAAGGTAAGAAGAAACTGATGTACAGATTGAAAAAGAGTTTATATGGCTTGAAACAAGCACCTCGGCAATGGTATTTGAAATTTGATAGTTTTATGGCTGAGAAAGACTATAGCCGGTGTAATTCTGACCATTGTGTTTATTTTAAGAGGTTGGATAATGACAGCAACATTATTTTATGTTTATATGTTGATGACATGCTTGTAACATGGTCTAACATGGATCACATAAGAGAGTTAAAACAACAGTTAGCACAATCATTTGCTATGAAGGATTTGGGGGTGTTATGCCTTGCACACATGCCCCATTCAAAATAGAGACCCCCCTCTTTTGACTTGGCTAGAGAGTCATTGGATCTCTTCATCTCGTAAGTGATTGAATGGTCAAAGTGCATTTTGACCCTTATTAAAAGATATTGAAAATCACTTCAAAAGTCTACTAGGATGAATCCTTATTCTCCCTTTAAGGGCCTTGAAATGACCTTTTGCGCTAAATTGCCCTTCAACTGACCTTTGCGCTAAAAACTCACTTGTCTGACCTTAGAGCTAATTTCCCAGTGCTCCGACCTTGCGCTAAAATCCTATCGCTCTGACGTTTGCGCTAATTTCTTGTCTGTCGAACCCGACACTAAAAATCATTGTTTTGGACTTTTACACTCAAAATGACCTTTTCTAACCCACACTAAAATCAGTGATCACCGACTAAGTCAGACAACCCCGAAAGGCCCGCAAGTCGGACAAACCCAAAACCTCCACAAAACTGTGCAAGTTGAACCCCCTAGCTTTGCATGGAATGTAGTCCTATCCGACCAAGTCCGACACACCCAAATTCTCCACCAGGTCCAAGCTGAGGAGAATTCACGCAAACCCCAAAAAATTGGTAGGTCGTATGCCTATGCATTAATGGCAGTTTTGACGGAGGTTAAAAGGGGTTAATCATTCATTTTTCACCATTTGATCGCGTTTAAGCATAATTTTGGAGCTCTGTTCACCTTCTGCCAACTTGCTCTGAGCTCAAATCCATGACCTACCTATGCAGACCAAAATTGCCGCCGCTTCCACCAGGTAAGGTTTTAACCCATTTCTTTGAACTTTTACTTACAAACAGTTAGGGTTTGGTGCTAAATGTTGAGTTTTTGTAAGAAATAACTGATAAATCAGTATTTTGGGTTAGGGTTTCTGTGCAAACTATGAAATTTCCATTTGAAAAGCCCTAGTTTAGATCCTCCATGGAAATGAATAAGTCACTATGTGTTAAAAACCAAAACTTAGGTGATTTTCTCCCATGAAACCCTCAGATTTTCATGGTGTTAAAACATGCCCTGACCGACCTGCAAAACAAACCATCACTTAAGTCAGTTTGAGAACTTTAAATCCCATGCCATGCATCTAGATTAATTTGATGTTGAAATCGACCTCGTCTGACCTACAAGTACCAAAACACTTTTTCTAACTTGGTCAGAAGGTCTCAAAAACCCCGCAAGATCTAAAAAACACCTTTTGCACTGAAAAGCCTTCTCTCTGACTTTGTGCTAAAAGATCATGTCTCTGACTTGGTCAGATGACACAAATTCCTCTGCAAAGTTGGTAACCCCTTGAAACCCTGCTGGGAAACAATGCCTCAACTTAGCACTAAGAATGACCCCTTCTGACCTGCGCTATAATACCCTCCTATCGACTTAGTCGAATACTGTCCAAACTCGTATAGGTCAGATTGAACTGATTTCTGCGCAAATGCAATAGATTTTACATCAATAAGATTTTGCGTCGAAAACTCAACCGGCCGACTTGACAACTGTCAGAGGTCGGAGACCACTAAATCTCACGCAAGTCAGACACTGTCCAAACTCATGCAAAATGCTCAAAAGCATAGAAGGAAGTAAAACATGTGGTTGGACCTACCCGATTTCCCCGCCGAGGTCGAATGACCTCAATTTTAGTGCTTTTCTGCCTAAGGGTCAAACAACCCTCAAATTAGCGCAAAATCATACAAATGACCAAATTTTCTAAAATTTTCAAAAGGAAAGTGGTTCAAAATGATGAAATTAAGGTTGTAATGCATTGTTGATGGTAATTTTCATGAATTTTCTTGTAACATTAGATATTTGATTGCATACAATGTTATTACAGTTAGATTTAACATTCCTTCAAAAGCATGTTAGTAGTAAATAGAAGATTTGAAATGATTCATCTGAAACTTAAGAATAGATTATAAGGTTCCTTAGTATATCAAACTTATAAGGTCTGGTCCTACAGACTAAATGACTGCACGGGCCCAAGCAATGAAGTACGAGTTCAAATGAGTCCCTCTGGAAACTAAGATCCACTCTGGGTGGAGTAATGTAGGGGACACAGACTTAGGTCACATCAACCTAGATGACTTCAGACAAAGAGTCTTTGGTTCAAATCCAACTCCCAGAGCTAGAGTACTCAGAGATAGTGGTATTACACAAGCAACTACCTTTCCTGCTTTAGTGCAGTGTGTAGAACTAATGGCCACCTATGCAAGTAGATATGACATTATGACCACGACAATTCAGATGGCAAATTGGGATATCTTGGCTGACCTGACCCCACCTTCTCTAGCTGAAACCTTGCTTCTCTAGCTGAAACCTTGGACATCCCCTGGCACAAAGTTGTGACTATGCTAGATAAAAAGGGATCACAGGCAACATACAATAAAGATGTAGAGGGATGCAGGAAGTATATAAATGACCATTGGGTTAAAAGTAGAAAGTTTGCTCTCATTAAGCTCCCTAGAGTAATTTACAGAAGTGACTCCCATGATGAGATCAGAGACATAGTGACCTTTTTGAGCAGAATCGATGGGTTACCAACAGCCTCTACCTTTCAGGACTGGATGCTTGTCATAATTACTGAGATATTGAAGGGAACTAAGTTCCACTGGGCTTAGATCCTCAGTGACAACATCCATGAGGCCTTCAGCAATTTCAGTGAAAACAAATACTTCAGATGGACATCATATGTTGTCTATGCATTGGCAAGAAGGAATCACTGCCCTAATGATTACGAGGTTATGAAGAAGGCACACACAATGCTGCCTCTGGACTTCATCAAAAGGTTTCATATAATGGCAGTACCTGATCAGTTACAGGATGATGAAAATGTCATGGTCAAAGGGCCATGGGAGGCTCAATAGCATCAGCCCATTCCATTACCAAATAGGGCAAATGTAGAAGAGAGATCCCTAGATGTTGTTATGAGGGAACCAATCAGACTGAGTAAGGCCTGGGTTAGAGCTCAAGTGGTTGTTCTGAATGGACAAGGAATCCACCTTACATACATAGTAATGGAATTAGACAAGGACTCCAGGGGAGAAGAAGATGAACCCATCTAGGTCACAGATGAGGCAGAGCCAGCTGAAAAATAGAAATCAGATAGTGAGGAGCATACATCTCTGGTAGAAAAAGCAAAGAAGATGAAGAAGCCATCTATAAGGTCTCCCTAGAAGAAGGATCAACCTCCCTCAACTAGGACCAAGACTTCTAAGAAAAGAGATATGCCAAGTGGTTTTGGAGAAAGCTCTAAGTCCAAAAGGGTAAAAGTAAAAGAGGCCAATAAGGAGGATGCCACAACTAAGAATGATTCCAATCCTCCAACTTCCCAACCTTCTACCCAAAGTACTGGCACCCCTATCACAACCTCTGCTGCCACTTCTCCTTCCATTTCTCCTCCCTCCACTGCATCCACTTCACGCATAGTCTTGACCTCCATAACTCAAGAAACATCTCCTGCCACCTCTCCTACCTCTATCATCACCACCACTTCTTGTTCACTGGCAATTTCTTCTAGTGACTCTAGCAGCCCTATTTCCTCCACTCTTGCCATCTCATACCCTTCCACTACCATTACACCTACATCTTCTTCCTCTTTACCATTGCCTCCCATTTCCACCATCCTTTCACCCCCTCTTCCTCTACCTTCACTGACCTTCCCTTCACCCCTTGTCATTTCTTCTTCCTTATCACCAATCTTGACTAACCTGACACTGGTCAGTTCACCTTCCTTAACCATCTCTTCTGCTATCCCTATTTCACAAATGCCTGCGGATTCATTTGCAGTCCCACTGCTTCCTGGGATTGAGAAAGTGTGTGTAGAATTGGGGCTGAAAGAGCCAGAAACAACACTTGAGGAAGAAATGGAGGTATTGTCTGAATTAAACAATGAAGACTTGCATGAACCTTCAGTTGATGTGGAAGTTATTGATATATGTGGAAGTTTTCAAGTTTCTGCAAGAGAATGTAGTGATAAATCTGGAGAGTTTGGTCCACGAAGAAGAAAAGGAAGAAGAAAGAAGTCCAAAGAAGAATGAAAAGCAAGAATAAGAACATTCCAAAGAGTTGGCTATATCTGATAAAGATGGAGCTTCTGAATTGAACAAATCTTCTGCTCCTGAATGGCTATAAGGAAGAATGGCATACCCTGAGCCACAAGTGGAAGTAATGTACCTTGACCTTAGCACTATCCTATCACAGGCTCAGAAGCCTAAGAAACAGAAAAAGACTAAGATTCAATCAAGAATTTATAAGAATGAATCAAGATCAAGGATAGCAGAAATAGCAGTCCTGCCAACTGATACAGCAAGAGAACAAGTTAGGGCAGAGGATTATATCATATCAACCATTGATCTAGGTCCAGCCACTCGTTCTCAGAGAGTGGATGATTTCAAAGGCTCAGTTACATCAATTTTGCAGCAGTTGGATAAGGACGAAATGTTCAAGAAAGACTTGAAACAACAAAATGAAGAACTTTGAGCATGTCTTCAATTTTTGATAAAGCCAGTAGATGCAGGAGGAGACATAAGGACAATACCTACTTTCTTGTCTACTGATGAAATGACTAAATTGGCTGAGGTAAGATCAAAGTCCCAAGGTACAAAGAATTGGTTACTAATTTTTTTTTAAATGGGATGTGAAGCTATAAGTGCCTCTTCTCAAGCACATAAAAGACTGGTAGAATTACATAACATATGGAAGGACTTGCATGAAGAATGTGATTCTTTTGATGAATATTATTCACATATATATCCCCGGATAAAAGGTATCAGAGAGTTGCCAGCTCAAACTCTAGTTGTAGAAAATATTTTGACTGGGAATCAGCTGCCAAAGGCTATTGAATGGTATCAACAACTACTTTTGAGAAAAGAAACCTTTAAGCATATAAAAGAAGCATATAAACAAGCTGATGAGGAATTGAGATCAGTCATATACGATATCAATGACTCTTTGAGGGATTGCAAGGAAGCATCCTATGATGATTATGCCCCTTTTGATGTCGAGAAGTGTAAAGATAAGTTGCATAAAGTAATTTTTGAAGATGCCACACTCAATATGGAGGAGAGGTTGGACAAGGCAAGTGACATCATAGTAGAATTCAAGGCATTTCAGAAGGTTGGGGTAGAGATAGAAAGAATACATGGAAAATTTAGTTGGGAACTCAAAGTGTTTGATTATTAGATAAATCATTTGAAGGATCTAGACCCATCTCACATTAATCCTGCACTCGATGCCTGGTTGACTTATCGCAACAAGCTAGCCAACAAAGACAAAATTGACTTAGACAAAGAATCTTGATATTATTTTGAATATTCTAATGATGCAATCCCATCACAATTGTAAATTGTTGTATTCGGGGCAGCATGTGACTCTATTTTGTCTTTTTCTTGCTTCCAAAATGTTCTTTTCTATTCATATACTAAGTTGGCTAGTCAAATTGACTAGATTCAATATATTTGGCGACTATTTTTCATCTTTTTCATAAAGGATGAAATGTAATCCGAGAATTGATGTGGTCTGTTATAATTCTATAATCTGGACCATCGGTGTTGAGTTAATCTCCACCGTTCATTTGAAAACTTGGTATGCTGCTTTCTATATAAAGGGCTGCCATTTCCACTATTTGTAAGAGAGATTTTGATACCGAATTGTTGACTCTATGCCATTTGAGCTAATACAAAGAAAGTTTCTACAGTAATTCTAAGAATTTGTATCTTGTGTTGATTCATTTTTGGTTTTCATGGTTCGCATCTTGCTCTCCCATAGTTAGTTAGTTGTGCTTTTGTAATGTTCATAGTTTGTTGAAGTATTTGATGAATATTCCAAGTCCATACTTTTAGTTGTTTGCTGATGGTAAATAGTTGTGTAAAGTTAGTCTGGGCTTATTATTTGTGCTGAAATTCAACTACATTTCATAAGTTAAGTTGCGCCATCTATTGGGTATTTGACAAATGAATGTGGTCTGAAAATCTTTTAACTTCCATTGAAGATAGTACCGTTTTCTGTAGCACTGTAACACCCATTTCAGTTTGGTAACTCAGAAGGCTGGTTTAAAGTTTTGGAGTATTTGTCTACTGAAGATAACTCTTGCATTGTGAATGTCACTTAAGATCCTTCTAAAACCCTAACCTTTTGCATTTTCTTTGAAAACCATTGTTAGCTATTAAAATAGGAATTTCAGCAACACTTTATCTTGCTAATCAGTTGAAATTTATAAAGGGTTTATGTGTATTTGTTGCCTCCAAACCTGAAGATTTGCAGATAGCATGTAAGACCCCTTGTAGGAACAGCTAAAACATACCAATTGAGAGATTCCAAGCAAGCTAAGACCTAGCTGTATTATCCTTGAAGTAGTCTTACCTAGGGTAAGATACTTTTCAAGTGAGGTGTGAAACCAACAATCACACCTTCCTTGTTACATGCTAAAACCACCATGAATAGAATTGGCGCTAGAAGGAGGGCCCCTATTTTCCCTCTGCTAAAAATTAGCAAGTCTGGGGACTAGACATAGACACACTAGATCCAACTTAGCTGGAGAAGAGTTGCTGTCCCTAGCTGAATTTAGATGAACAAGAAGGGATCAAGGAATACCTAGAGCCCCTTGAGCTCAATCAACCCATAGGAATGCTGCTGCAGCTCCCATTAATCCTCCCAACATGGCTTTCTGTGCAGGAAATAACTAGTCTCCTTTCTTGTTTAATGATTATCATGATATGCCAAAGAACCCAGATAATTTCTGTTCAAAATTTAGGGTGAATGATCCAGATAAGACTGTAGTTGAGCATATCAAAATATTTGAATCTAATATGTTGATGTTGCAAGTATAGTATGAGAATGTGATATGTAGGTTGTTCCCTTATTCTTTGCATGAAGAAGCTTATTACTAGTTTGCTAACCTCCCCGCGGCATCCATAAATTCATGCCAGAACCTGAAGACTGCTTTCCTGGATAGGTTTCATATGCCTACCACCCCAGCTGATCTTTATCAGTCTTTTGTGGAGATTTGTCGGGATGAAGGTGAGATGATAAGTTCCTTTAACAATAGATTCTAGAAAGCTTACAACTGTTTGTAGGCTCCTTACGTTGTAGATCAAGCTGCTACCCTACCCATTTGCTATGCTGCCCTAGATAAACTTACCTCCATGTTTGCAAGGAGAGCTAACCCAATCCCTACTACTTTAGCTCAAGCATATTCTACTGCTGTTGATGTGAGTACCCAGTTAGGGCAAGCAACCTCTAGTCCATTGAACCACATAGGGCCTGTCGCCAAGCCAAATCAAATACCTATGATAAATCATGCATTGGTTAATCATACCCCTGTAATGAACCCAATTCCAAACCTAACTGCAACACAAGCCTTAGTAATCCACCTTAGCAATCCAGTAGTTGAAATGCCTCCAGCACAAATGCCTTTCCTACAGTCTTCAGAAGTGGCCAAGACCAAAGAAGACAGAGATGGTATCAAAGAGTTGGTTGAACAAATCAAGAAGCTTACTACTGAAGTTACCCACCTCAAGAATCATAATGCTTATATGTAGCAGAGGGGATAGAATCAGCAACATTTCCAGAACCAACAGTACTCCCAAAACCAAAGTCAAAATCAGTTCCCAAATCAGAGTCAGTACCAAAATTAGAACTTTCAGCAACGGCCAAATCAATCCTGGAACACCAGACCAAACAATGGAGGGGTGCCTTTGCCTCTAGAGAATCAAAACAATGATACCAGGCCCCCAAGTCATGTGATATTAGCCAAAGTAGCTTTATCTACTTGGTGCAAACTGCACAACACAAATGCCCATTCTGAACTAGACTGCCCAGAATTCCAAATTGCGTCTAGTATCTTCCAGATGGAGATTCAAAATGCTAAAAATTAGGAGACTCCGCCAACAGGGTATGAAATTATCCCTTCTCAAAGGTATGATACTGCCCTAGTTCTTGATAGTTATACATTTCCATTCCAAGATGATATTCAACCTGAGGAAGAAGAGCCTGAAGAGGTTAATGCATATTAGCAATACAATAAGACTCCTTACAACCTGAGAAGTAGCAAGCCTAAAAGTCCTTTCACCACTTCCATCCCGCCAAATAGCTATCAGATTCCCAATGATCTGACATAGCAAAAATGGGGCAGTATGTAGCTAAGAAACTTAAGAAAATGAAGGTTAGTCTTTCTGTGTATGAGTTACTTAAGATACATAAGGTTAGGACATCTTTTTTTCAAGACCTAGGTGTTAGAACTAAGACTGATTATATACCAAAGGAGAATATCGCCAAAGATAGTATTGATAAGGGGAAGGAAAGAATACATGTGACTAATGTAGAATAGAAGATGACACTATATAAAGATAAGAGGGAAAGTCCCCCTTTCCTCTTAACATTTAGAATATTCAATAAGAACCTTCATAACTATTTAGTAGATTCTGGTGCTTCCACGAATGTAATGCCATTGTCAATTTGTAAGGCACTTGGGCTCACTCCAGCCAAATCATCCCAGAAAGTGACACAATTGGATAACATTGAAGTAAATGTAGTAGGAGAATTGAACAAGATACACATGCAACTGGCTTTTGATCCTAGGATACAGCAATATATAGATATTCTAGATCAATATGGCATGCTTCTGAGCAAAGATTGGTCTAGAACTTTAAATGGTTATATGGTGACTGACTTTTCTCATATGTGGTTACCATGGAAGGGGTTGGCCAATTAGGTACGTATTGAAAGAGAACCCAAGATGAAGCATATGATCATAGAATACAATCAACCCAATGAGATTCTATTCTCAGAAGTTGATTTGGGAGTCTATCTTCCACACAGTAGTCAATCAGAAGAAGTTCTCATGTAGAGTTGCTTAAGACCCTCCAAACCGCTTATAGAAAGACTGAAAAGTACGGCAGCATACATTCAATCAGATGTGGAGGACTCTTCAGAAGAAGATGAACCCAGGGTATTTGAGGGATTTCATGATTTCTTAGCTAGATTTGTTCAAGATCAAACTGCTATTGGAAAGCAGGTTCAAATGAAAGAGCTACTATTGCCCAACTGGTGTCATATACATGATGCATCACATTTTGAATTTACTTGCTAGCTATGTCAAGAAGCAGTCAAACAAGTGCAAAGACAACTGAAAGTCCCTATAATTCTGAAGGAGGTGTTAACTGTCGAAAAGAAGGAAGAGCCCAAGCCCCTTCCCGATGAGAAGAAGTCTGTAAAGCAAGCTGATGACAGCAAAGACTTTCGCTTATGGACCTTAAGATTTGATGGTTCAAGATGTAGGCAAGGGTCTAGCGCTGGGGTTGAATTGATTAGTCCTGCTGGGAGTTCATATTTAGCATCACAAAGACTGCAGTTTCCATGCACAAACAATGTCACTGAATATGAAGCATTAGTGCAAGGATTGTTGCTAGCACTGCAAAAGAAGGTTAGAATTATCCAGGTGTTTGGTGATTCTAAGTTAGTGGTGAAACAAGTAAGAAAACAATACTCATGCAATGATAATAGATTGAATAGGTACAGGAACAAAGCCTAAGATTTGATCGAGTGCTTTAACGGTTTTAACATCCAAGTCATCCTAAGAAGATAGAAGCATGTTGCAAATGCTCTAGCTCAGACAGCAAGCACGTTAGAGCCAATGTCAATAGAAGGATTAAAGAAGTTTTCTATCGAGTTTGTTGCTACCCCGTCTATACCAGATAATGTTACCAATTTCCAAGTTTTCGAAGATGATCAATACATCATTAATTTCCTTATGTCATCAGGCATGTTCACTGCTTAGATAATAGATGAAGAAGAAATGGAACCTGCAAAAATGGATGTAGAAGGAGTACTAAACTTGAAAACCAATATGATCCCATGAGGAATGGTAGAATTAGAAAGATTTTTTGATGCAGATAATTTAGGGACTCAAAGAAAAGAAGGAGAATCCCCAGGAGGGAAGTGTGAACCATTTAACATAGGGACAAAAGAAAATGTGAAGAACATGTTCATTGGGAAAGCCAGTACTAAAGAAGAAAGGACATGAATCATACACACATTAAGAGATTATCATGAGGTTATAGCTTGGAGTTATGAAGATCTAAAGACTTACGACACCTTGATCATCACCCACACCATCCTGCTAAAGCCAGGAGTGAAGCCTTTCAGACAAAGACAGAGGTCAGTGAATGCTCTATTGGAACCATTGATTTTTAAAGAAGTTTAGAAGTTCCTATTAGCCAGGATAATATTTCCAATCAGACATTTTGCATGGGTAGCAAATTTAGTTTCGGTCCAAAAGAAAAATGGAGAAATAAGACTTTGTGTTGATTTTCGTAATCTAAATAGAGCATCTGAAAAGGATAATTACCTGCTGCTATCTTTGGACGAAGTTACAGATTGTTAACAGGTCCCAGATGATGTCATTCTTGGATGGATATTCTGGTTATAACCAGGTGATGGTGGAATATGAAGATAGACTGAAGACATCCTTCACATGTAAATGGGGCATCTATGCCTACCGCCGAATGCCATTTGGCTTAATAAACACTGGCACAACTTTCCAGCACGCTATGGATGTTGCTTTCAAGGGGTTGGTTGCAAAATGTATAATCATCTACATGGATGACCTAACAGTGTTCTCAAAAAGGCGAGAGGATCATGTAGTAGATCTGAGAAAGGTGTTACAACGATGCAAGGATTATGGTATATCACTCAACCCCAAGAAGTACATTTTTGGAGTAACTGAGGGAAAGTTGTTGGGACATGTAATATCTGAGCAAGGAATATCTATTGACCTAGACCAGATCCAAGCAATACTCAAGATACCTCCCCTAGCCAATAAGAAAGAACTTAAGTCATATTTTGGTAAGATCAACTTTGTACGTAAATTCATTATAGGGTTTGTAGAGATTGTTCAACCTCTCAATGCCATGCTGAAGAAAGATGCTAAAGTGGACTGGACTCCAGAAGCCAAGGCTGCCTTCACAGAAATTAAACAAGCTATATCCAATGCACCTGTCTTAGTGAGTCTCAATTACACTTTGCCATTTCATATATACTCATTTGCTTCAGAGCATACTTGCACTGCAATGTTGACACAGAAGAGGGCAGTTGACGATGAAAGGCCCATTGCTTTCATGAGCACTCCACTGAAAGACGCAGAGCTAAGGTATCCAAATGTGGAAAAACAAGCATACACTTTGGTAAAGGCAGTTAAGAAATTCCATCATTACATCCTAAGAAGTCAAGTAATAGCCATAGTCCTAGATGCGGTCGTCAAAGCATTACTAATGCAAAGTGAATTAGGAGAAAGAAGAGGGAAGTGGGTCACCATATTGCAAGAGTTTGACATAGATATTCAACCCATGAAATTGGTAAGAGGCCAGGCCTTGACTAGAACAATGGCTGAAGTGGGACCAGACTTGGTTTCTCAACAATGCCTGTTAGAAGATGTTTCAATAGATGACTGATTCGAACATATCATATTTTATTTACTCAATCAATGCTGCCCACCACAGCTAAATTCAGTGCAAAGGAGAGCTCTCAAGCTTAAAAGCAGTAGTTACATGATAAAAAGATTAGACCTTTACAAGAAGAATCATGAGGGTATCTATCTAAGGTGTTTGGACAAATAAGAGGTTGATCAGGTGCTAACTAGTTTTCAAGAGAGGTTCGGGATAGGTCATGGGTCAGCATACTCAATAGCTAATCAGGTTCTTCATGCTGGGTATTACTAGCCAACCTTGTTCAAAGATGCACATTCACATGTAAGAACCTGTCATATATGCCAAACCACTGCACACAGAGAACGACATGTAGCCATGCCTTTGCAACCAGTAGTGGAGGTACGCCCATTTGCTCAGTGGGGCCTCGACTTTATTGGTATGATCAATTCGCCTTCCTCTGCAGGCCACAAGTATATTATGACTGCTACTGATTACTGCACTCGATGGTCTGAGGCAATAGCTTGTAATCAATGCACCACAGAGGTAGTTATTGTATTTGTTGGAAAGCATATTATCACTAGATTTGGTTGTCCATTTGCCTTAGTATGTGATAATGGCTCTGCCTTTTCATCATTACATTTTTCTAATTGGGCATTCGATTATGGGATTACTCTCAAGTTCTCATCTAATTATTATCCACAAGGGAATGGGGTAGCTGAATCAATAAAAAAAACCTACTTGAGTTCATTAAGAAACTATTGGACAAAAACTCCAAAGATTGGCATACTCAACTTAGGTTCGCTTTATAGGCTGATAGAATCCGACACAAAGCGGCTCTGAACACACCTCCTTATCACCTAGTTTATGGGATTGACCCCATCTTTCCCATCTATTTGAGAATCCTGATACTTCAATTTATGCAAGGTTACCTTGAAACTGATGATCAATTGTCCTCTAGGTTGGCCCAAATATTACACCTTGAAGAGAAATGCGACGCTACCATAGAAAACTTTGCCAAACATTAGGGAGTTGTAAAATGATGGTTCGACAAGAGAGCCAAGGTCAAAGCCTTCCGCATTTATGATTTGGTCCTATATTGGGATAAGGCACATGAGAAGAAGGGAGAACATGGTATGTTTGATAAACTTTGGTTGGGTCCCTATCAGATCTATGAGATCCTTGGAGATAGTACATATCGACTCAAGAGCCTTACTGGTGAGGAGCTGCCACTACCTATTAATAGGCAGTTCCTAAAGCACTACTTTCAGGCCTAAGAGGCAGTCATGCTTCATTTTAGTGTACATAGTTAGGGGGTTTGTTTGCTTTGGTTAGTTTAGGTTGCCATTAGTTTAGTTTGCTTTCCTACCTTTGCCTTCCTTAGGTGTTAGGTGCTTTGCTTAGTTTAGTTGTCCTTTTGTTTTTATTTGTTGCGCTTGCTTTTCCGCGCGGTCTTTGTTTCTGATGTGGTGGCAATTGTGTAGACCTGCAAGTGCTTCTTTGATGGGTGAATAATTGTGAGTTTTCATTTGAGAAGCCAAGGTTTCCACCTAGTCTTTGTTGTGGGTTCCACTGTTATACCAAGGGGTATGGTGTCTGTTCACTGAAAATAAGTTATTAGTCGGTGCACCTAAAGTATTTTCTAACCATATATCTTTTACACTTTAAATAATCCTGAAGGCTGATTTCCTCTCCCACCACATGCACTATCAATTGAGACAAAGGCAGGTGACACTAATTGTTACTAGCCTACATTGGATAAAAATAAAAGGTGTTTCTCAACACCAGACCCATCATGGTGCAAGTAAAGAAACTACCAAATTGCAAAATACTTACAAAAGACACTCCCAGAAATGATTGACATCAAGTATCATCGTACCAACAAACTTGACTGGTCATCAATTCATTTTAAGGCTCAGCAATATTTCAAAATTTAAGCATTTCCTGGTGGTGGAATGATCTCAGCTTTCTAGCTTGTCTCGGGGGATCCTTGGTAAACTTAGGTGCTGAAGGATGGGAATGAATACAAATGCACACACTCAGGTTTTTAGGATGTGGATGGTTGCACTGGTTAATGATCTTAGGTTCTTTTGATAAGGTACCTTGCTTTTTCATTTAATATGTGGGGAACACAGATTCTGGGTTCAAACTAAACGTTTATTGTTGAAATGCTCAGGAGCATTCCCCAATAGAGTCACCATTTGTTATGCCTTGTAAGTCGGACGAACCCAAAATCTCCACAAAACTGTGCAAGCTGAACCCCCTAGCTTTGCATGGAATGTCATCCTGTCCGACCAAGTCTGACACACCCAAATTCTCCATCGGGTCTAAGCTGAGGAGAATTCGTACAAACCCTAAAAAACTGGCAGGTCATGCACCTGTGCATTAATGGTAGTTTTGACAGAGGTTAAAATGGATTAATCATTCATTTTTCACCATTTGATGGCATTTAAGCATAATTTTGGAGCTCTGTTCACCTTCTACCGACTTGCCCTGAGCTTGAATCCATGACCTACCTGTGCAGACCAAAATCACCGCCGCTTCCACCAGGGAGGGTTTTAACCCATTTCTTTAAACTTTTACTTACAAACAATTAGGGTTTGGTGCTAAATGTTGAGTTTTTGTAAGAAATAACTGATAAATCAGTATTTTGGGTTAGGTTTTCCATGCAAACTATGAAATTTCCATTTGAAAAGCCCTAGTTTAGATCCTCTGTGGAAATGAATAAGTCACTATGTGTTAAAAACCAAAACTTAGGTGATTTTCTCCCATGAAACCCTCAGATTTTCATGGCGCTAAAACGTGCCTCGACCAACCTGCGAAACAAACCATCACTTAAGCCGGTCAGAGAACTTTAAATCATGCACCATGCATCTAGATTAATTTGGCGCTGAAATTGACCTCGTCCGACCTACAAGTACCAAAACACTTTTTCTGACTTGGTCAGAAGGTCTCAAAAACCTCGCAAGATCTAAAAAACACCTTTTGTGCTAAAAAGCCTTCACTCTGAATTTATTATAAAAGATCATGTCTCCGACTTGGTCGGATGACACAAATTCCTACGCAAAGTTAGTAGCCCCTGAAACCCTGCCGAGAAACAATGCCTCAACTTAGTGCTAAGAATGACCCATTCTGACCTGCGCTATAATACCCTCCTACCGACTTAGTCAGACATTGCCCAAATTCACGCAGGTCACACCTACCGAAACATGTGGTCAGACCTGCTGGATTTCCCCTTGAGGTCAGATGACCTCAAATTCAATGCTTTTCTGCCTGACGGTCAAACAACCCTCAAATTAGTGCAAAATCATGCAAATGACCGAATTTTCTAAAATTTTCAAAAGGAAACTGGTTCAAAATGATGAAATTAAGGTTGTAATGCATTGTTGATGGTAATTTTCATGAATTTTCTTGCAACATTAGATATTTGATTGCATACAATGTTTTACATTTAGATTTAACTTTCCTTCAAAATCATGTTAGTAGTAAATAGGAGATTTGCAATGATTCATCTAAAACTTAAGAATAGATTATAAGGTTCGTCAGTATATCAAACTTATAAGGTCCGGTCTTGTAGACTAAATGACTGCTCGGGCCCAAGCAATGAAGTACTAGTTCAAAGGAGTCCCTCTGGAAACTAAGATCCACTCCGGATGGAGTAATGTAGGGGACACAGACTTAGGTCACATCGACCTAGATGACTTCAGACTAAGAGTCTTTGGTCCAAATCCAACTCCCAAAGCCAGAGTACTCAGAGATAGTGGTATTGCACTCCTACTTCAGTGCAGTGTGTAGAACTGATGGCCACATGTGCAGATAGATATGACATTATGACCAGGACAATTCAGATGGGAAATGGGGATATCTTGGCTGACCTGACGCCACCTTCTCTAGCTGAAACCTTGGACATCCCCTGGCACAAAGTTGTGACTATGCCAAATAAAAAGGGATCACAGGTAACATACAATAAAGATGTAGAGGGATGCAGGAAGTATATAAATGACCATTGGGTTAAAAGCAGAAAGTCAGCTCTTATTAAGCTCCCTAGAGTACTTTACAGAAGTGACTTCCATGATGAGATCGGGGACATAGTGACCTTTTTGAGCAGAATCTATGGGTTACCAATAGCCTCTACCTTTGAGGATTGGATGTTTGTCATAATTACTGAGATATTGAAGGGAACTAAGTTCCACTGGGCTCAGATCCTCAGTGACAACATCCATGAAGCCTTCAGCAATTTCAGTGAAAACAAATACTTTAGATGGACATCATATGTTGTCTATGCATTGGCAAGAAGGAATCACTATGATGGATTGTCGAAGGTTCATGAAGTTGGAAATGATGAGAAGACTCAGCTTAAAGTATATGAATGTGACCTACAGCTGACTTTATCTCAATCATTAATACATTTCAAAAGGGTAAATGATGCATTCACAATGTATATAGCCAGAAAGTTGCAGAGTAATACAACCTTGAGGATTTCTACCGAGGCCATGAATGAAATAACCAGATATGGCAGGTGGTATATCCAATTTGAGAAATTTACG
Organism: Cunninghamia lanceolata; assembly: GCA_027924645.1. Taxonomy (NCBI): domain Eukaryota; kingdom Viridiplantae; phylum Streptophyta; class Pinopsida; order Cupressales; family Cupressaceae; genus Cunninghamia; species Cunninghamia lanceolata. The sequence continues at coordinate 3,836,221 of BSBN01001253.1, read as the reverse complement.
TAAATAAGGGTACAAGGCTTCACTAGAATGGCCTACAAACTCCCTCGATATCCTGATGATAAGACGGTACTTCTAGAGCTGTCGAGGCAACTGATACCATGTGTAGAGAAATTTAAACAATTGCATAGGACTAATGTTCAATTTCCTATCAAGTTCAGAAAAGGACTTTATGCATGCCCTTCCTTGGCATCAATAAAACATTTTGACAAAGAGTTGCAACTCTTGAATTTGCACTACTACAATGCAAGGGGTCATTTTGATCCAAACAGAGTGATGGAAAGATTTGTAAGTAAGAAGCTCTTCCATAAAGTGCATATTGAGGACTTTTGGGCTAACTACCGTGATGATTACAAGGTTATGAAGAAGGCACACGCAAGCCTACCTCTGGACTTCATCAAAAGGTTTTATATAATGGCAGAACCTGATCAATTACAGGACGATGAAAATGTCATGGTCAGAGGGCCATGGGAGGCTCAGTACCATCAGCCCATTCCATTGCCAAATTGGGCAAATGCAGAAGAAAGCTCCCTAGATGTTGTTATTGTTAGATTCAGGGTAGACAACTGAGAGGGGGGGTGAATCAATTGTCAAAAATTTTCTTCCAATTAAACACTTAAATCCACTTTGTGATTTAGCAGCATATTAATAAATCAATCATGGAAACATAAAGCAGTTAATCAAGAGTAGAAACACATCAACACATAAGACACCAAGATTTTGACGTGGAAAACCTAGTTAAGGGAAAAACCATGGGGTGATTAACCCAAGATTGTATTCTCTGTTAGAAGAATAGAAAGAACAAATGGCACATGTCAATTAGGGCTCATTGCCCAAGCACACTGCTCACAAGAGGCTCACTGCCTACAAGAGACACATTGTCTACAAAATGATAAGTATCACCTACTTGAACTAGAAAATAGCACCTTCACCATGTCTTAATCAGTTCCATTTAAGCCCAAAAATTTTGCTCGGCCTTTCACTCTCTTCCTCGCTACTACACACTCATCTCCACAAGACACACTTTGAAATGACTTTACAATCCCTTATTTATACAAGGCATCAACTTAGGAATAATCATCTAAGTCGGCAAACATCTACAAGAACATCCGCAAGATGTGTAATACATCCAGTCAGCCAGTCTCAGGAAGAACACCATCATCTGGAAGTTATTCTTCAATTGCGAGCTCCAACTCCAATGTGGACCACCAACACGAACTGGACATGATCCAAATACCTTCACAAGATTGCGTGAATCACTGAGAACATCCACACTTCATCTGCTTACTGAAATCCTTCTCTGCTTCATGTGGAACCTCAAGAACACAGTCTGTCATCACTGTCACAAAGGAATAGATGGTTGTGGACCTTCAAACCATGAACCAATTGATTTGACACTTCATAAAGACTTCCTCAACACTCCCTCAAATCCATAGAATAGGATAATGTATTTCTAGATCTCACCGGACCTATCTGTGTCACTCTGTCACCTTTGAACGCCTGCCGAAACTAGTTTTACTTGGGCGGCCACAACTCCTTCAGATCTTCATGCGGACCTTTAAAATATTTACTAGATTAACTTAAGACTCACATCTACAAACCCTTTGAACCGCATCCTCTAATAGTCATCTTATCTTGGATCTTTACCTTATTGTCTTCAGTATTCTTCTATGTTCCTGATTAGGACTAATTTTCTCAATATCCTCAGGACTCAGCTCATCCAATCCTTTTTGTTAATGCAACAAGAGTATATTGACATCAATGACAACACCGGTTAGGCCCATACTTGCAACAATCTCCCCCTTTGTCATTGATGGCAACATATGATGTGAAAAAACTATTTTAACCATCAAGACAAAAACTTCTCCTTACTGTCACAACTCCCCCTATCAGCATCAACCATTCACATGTCTTCTCTTCCTTTACTGCTCCCCCTTTGATCATCAATCACTTATTTTTCACATGTCTTCTCTCCCCCTTTGACATCAATGGCAAAGGGCTCATACTTGCAACTCCAATACTTCAAAATCATACCAGTTGCTCCCCCTGAGTGGCAGCTCCCTATCATCAATCCAGACCACAAGATATGACTATGATATCTACCAGATTGATGCACTCCAGTGCACCTTAGTTTATTACCGGAGGGGCAATAACCCCTAACTTCTCCCTGAGATACTCAAAAGAGTCCTTAGGTAGAGGTTTAGTAAAGATGTCTGCAATCTGATCCTTGGAAGGCATAAACTCCAATCTGACTTCATTCTTGTTCACTTGCTCTCTCAGAAAGTGAAATTTCATAGATATATGCTTAGTCTTTGAATGCATCACAGGATTCTTAGATATATTTATTACACTTGAATTATCACAGAAGATTGTGATAGGCTCCTCATACTCCATTCTTGTGTCCCTTAACATTTTCTTCATCCACAAAACTTGAGTGCAACTACCTGCTGCTGCAAAATATTCTACTTCTGCAATGGATAGAGATATTGCCTCTTGTTTCTTGCTCAGCCAAGAAACCAATCTCTTCCCCAAAAAGAATGCTCCACCACTGGTACTCTTCTGGTCATCCACATCTCCTACCCAATCCACATCTATATATGCATGAAGAGAGAAATTATGATCTCTGGGATACCACAATCCATACTCAACTATTCCTTTTAGATATCTAAAAATCCTCTTGATTGCCATGACATGAGATTCTCTAGGATCAACTTGAAATCTAGCAACAAGACCCACAACATTCATAATGTTAGGTCTAGTTTGAGTGAGATACAATAATCCTCCAATCATTAACCTGTACTTTTTCAGATCAGCCTTAGTAGAGTCATCATCTTTGCCCAATTTACATCTAGTTGCCATGGGAGTATTCATTGGTTTTGAATCTTCCATCCTGAATTTCCTCAATAATTCTTTCACATATTTTGTCTGAGAAATGAAGATTCCTTTCTTTGTTTAAGTGATTTGTAGACCCAAGAAGAAATTCATTTCCCCAAGCATGGACATCTCAAATTCACTTTTCATTTGATTTGTAAAATTTTTACACACACTATCTCTTCCTCCAAAAATGATATCATCAACAAACACTTCAACAATCAAGATGTTTTCATGATCAATTTTGAAATACAAATCACTGTCAGTAGTACCTTTGTTGAAACCAATCTTCAAAAGATGCTTATCCAATCTTTCATACTAGGCTCTTGGGGCTTTCTTTAGTCCATACAGAGCTTTCAACTTGCAGACCATATCACCATGATCAGACAATTGAAATCCATCCGGTTGCTCAATGTATACTTCTTCTTCCAAGTCACCATTCAGGAAGGCAGACTTGACATCCATCTGATATGCTTTGAAGTCCTTGAAGGCAGCAAAAGCAAGAAATAATCTAACTACTTCAATTCTTGCCACCGGAGCAAAATCAACTCCTTCTATTTGAGAGTAACCCTTGAAGACCAATCTGGCTTTATTTCTGATTACTTCACCAATTTCATTCAGTTTATTCTGGAAGACCCATTTGGTACCAATCACATTCTTGTTCTTAGGTCTGGGAACAAGATCCCAAGTGTGATTTTTCTCAATTTGCATCAACTCTTCCTCCATTGCTTTAGTATAGCTATCATCATTGCAAGCTTCATTCACTGTCTTAGGTTCAATTTTTGAAATCAGACAATATTCATCTAAATCTTGAACAATCCTCCTTCTTGTTTGTACTCCTTTGCTTTTATCACCTATGATATGATCTTTAGAGTGGTTCAATCTTACATACCTGGGAACTTTGGGAGTTTCTTGCACTTCTAATTCTTGAACAGGCTCATTATAACTCATCTCTTCTTCCTGATTTACTGGATCTGTTTGATTCTGAATTCTAGAAGGAGCTTGGGCTCCTTGAATTAGAACACCATTCTGATCATCTTCATCATATTCATAAAACCTTGAAGGTTTTTCAATTCCTTCATCAACCTTCACATTTGTACTTTCTATAATCTTTCTCAGTCTCTTGTTATAACACCGGTATGCTTTGCTTTGAGTAGAGTAACCCAAGAATATTCCTTCATCACTTCTAGCATCAAACTTGCCTAGATCTTCATCTCTTTTAATGTAACATTTTCTACCAAAGACTCTGAAATACCTCATAGTAGGAGTGATGCCAAACCAAAGTTCATAAGGAGTTTTACCGGTTTTGCTTCTGATTTGAACTCGATTGAGAGTATAGACTGCAGTGCTGATAGCTTCTCTCCAATAGATCTAAGGAACATTTGCTTCCATCATCATGGTCCTAGAAGCTTCTTGTATGGTCTGGTTCTTTCTCTCCACTACTCCATTCTGTTGTGGAGTCTTAGGAGCAAACAACTGTCTTTTTATTCCATGTTTCTCACAGAATTCTATGAACTCATCAGATGTGAATTCTCCACCTCTATCAGACCTCAGACATTTTAATTTTAATCTAGTTTCATTCTCTACCATAGCCTTGAATATTTTGAACTTCTCAAGAGCTTCTGATTTCTCTCTCAGAAAAGTAACCCACATCATTTGGGAATGGTCATCAATTAGTAACATGAAGTATCTATCACCTTGCACACTCTTGATTCTTGTCGTACCACATAGATCAGTATGAACTAAGTCCAATAATCTAGTAGAAGATTGTTCCTTACTTTTGAATGAGACTCTGCTTTGTTTCCCCAACTGACATTCTTTGTACAAACTATTTGTAGGTTTCACCAATTTTGGAAGATCTCTTACAACCTGAGTATTACTTATCTTGATGATATTATCAAAATTCACATGACACATCCTTCTCTGCCATAACCAACTCTGATTAATTTGTACAAATAGACAACTTTTACCAGTACCAACTAGATGGAAGATATTACCTTTTGTCTGAGTACCGGATGCAATCTCTGTTCTGAAACTTTCAAAGATCTTGCATTTTCTATTCTTGAATTGGAGATCATAGCCTTTCTCCACCAACTATCCAACATTGAGAATATTGTGCTTCAATCCTTCAACATATAGTACATTACCGGTTTTGTTCTTTCCATCAAAAGAAATAGTTCCCCTACCTCTGATTCTACCAGCAGAATTATCACCAAACTTTACCACTCCTCCTTCATACCTTTCCAAATCTAAGAACTTATTTTTGTCCCCTGTCATATGGTGAGATCATCCACTGTTAATGACCCAATCATCCTTTTCTTCAACTTGGGCAGCCAGAGCTCTTTCTACAACTTTATGATTGACAAATTCAGAGGGCATTGGATCTTCTTCCTTGATGGCGATAAACACCCAATTACTTCCGGATTTGTTTCCTGTTTCTGATTCATCATCTGTTACTCCTTCATTACCATCCTCTTCATGAACATTATCATCCTCTTCATGAACATAGTAACAATTCTTTTGGAACCTTGATCTATTAGGATTTGGCCTTGAAAATCTTTCCGGACACTTTAAGGCAAAGTGACCAATCTTATTGCAGTTAAAACACTGAAATGGCAATTTTCCTTCATACTTACTGGATCCTCTTGGCAGTCTTTTTGCAATAAGGGCTTCAAGCTGAGCAGTTCCTACTTCTTCTTCTTCCATGTCTTTTCTTTCTTGTTCATACCATGATAGTTTCCTTGAAGAGTTCTTACCCGGATCAAACCTTTGTTTTCCTTTTACTGAGGCACTAGCTTTGAATGCAAATTCAGTCTTGGGGGGAACATCTCCAAACTTGGTCATTTCAAATGCAGCCAATTTACCAGCCAATTGATCTCCTGTGACAGTTGTATGGGCTCTGAATTCTTCAATGGCAGCGATCTTGATTTTATAAGAAGTAGGAAGGGATCTGAGAATTTTGCCAGCAATTTCATCTTCATCCAAGACTCCTCTAGCACATCTAATTCCACAAACAAGCTCATTTACTCTTGGCATAAAAGTAGTGAGATTTTCATCTTCTCTCATCTTCAAATTTTCAAATTTCCCTTTCATACTCTGTAGTCTTGCACATTTAACATACTTGTCTCCTTCATGCAGAAGTTCCAGTTTTTCCCAAATCTCAAAAGTAGTGGGTAGGTCAACAAAATTTGAAAGCTCTAAATCAGATAATGCACTTAGAAGAGCTTCTATAGTCCACAGATTATTTTCAGCATCTATGATTTTATTTGGGGCTTTCAGGCCACCTTGTGGAGGAGTATACTTCATTGAAGCCATGGTCCAGTATTGCATTCCCATACATTGCAAGTGACATTTCATGCGACTTTTTCAAAGATTAAAATTGGTTCCATCAAACTTCAGACTATCCTTCTTGTAGGATGACATCCTAGATATCCTCAAGCAGTTAATCTCTTTTAGAGGAACTTAGCTCTGATACCAATTGTTAGATTTAGGGTAGACAACTGAGAGGGGGGGTGAATCAGTTGTCAAAAATTTTCTTCCAATTAAACACTTAAATCCACTTTGTGATTTAGCAGCATATTAATAAATCAATCATGGAAACATAAAGCATTGAATCAAGAGTAGAAACACATCAACACATAAGACACCAAGATTTTGACGTGGAAAACCCGATTAAGAGAAAAAACACAGGGTGATTAACCCAAGATTGTATTCTCTATTAGAAGAATAGAAAGAACAAATGGCACATGCCAATTAGGGCTCACTTCCTGAGCACACTGCTCACAAGAGGCTCACTGCCTACAAGAGACACATTGTCTACAAAATGATAAGTATCACCTACTTGAACTAGAAAATAGCATCTTCACCATGCTTGAATCAGTTCCATTTAAGCCCAAAACTTCTACTTTGCCTTTTGCTCCCTTCCTCGCTACCACACACTCATCTCCACAAGACACACTTTGAAATGACTTTACAATCCCTTATTTATACAAGGCATCAACTTAAGAATAATCATCTAAGTCAGTAAACATCTACAAGAACATCCGTAAGATGTGTAATACATCCAGTCGGCCAATCTCAGGAAGAACACCATCATCTGAAAGTTATTCTTCAATTGCGAGCTCCAACTCCAATGCGGTCCACAAACATGAACTAGACATGATCCAAATACCTTCACAAGATTGCCTGAATCACTGAGAACATCCACACTTCATCTACTTAATGAAATCCTTCTCTCCTTCATCTAGAACCTCAAGAACATAGTCTATCGTCACTGTCACAAAGGAATAGATGCTTGTAGACCTTCAAACCATGAACCAATCGAGTTGACACTTCACAAAGACTTCCTCAAAACTCCCTCAAATCCACAAAATAGGATAATGCATTTCCGGATCTCACTAGACCTATCTGTGTCACTCTGTCACCTTTGAACACTTGCCACTGGTTTTACTTGGGCGGCCACAACTTCTTCAGATCTTCATGCGGACCTTTGAAATCTTTACTGGATTAACTTAAGACTGACATTTACAAACCCTTTGAACCACATCCTCTGATACTCATCTTATCTTGGATCTTTACCTTACTGTCTTCACTATTCTTCTCTGTTCCTGATTAGGACTAATTTTCTCAATATCCTCCGCACTCAGCTCATCCAATCCTTTTCATCAATGCAACAGGAGTATGTTGACATCAATGACAATAGCAGTTAGGCCCATACTTGCAACAATTATGAGGGAACCAATCAGACTAAGTAAGGCCTGGGTTAGAGCTCATGTGGCTATTCTGAATGGACAAGGAATCCAGCTTACCTACACAGCAATGGAATTAGATAAGGACTTCGGGGAAGAAGATGAACCCATCCAGGTCATAGATGAGGCAGAGCTGGCTGAAAAACAAAAATCAGATAGTGAGGAGCATAAATCTCTGGCATAAAAAGCAAAGAAGATGAAGAAGCCATCTATAAGGTCTCCCCAGAAGAAGGATCAACCTTCCTCAACCAAGACTAGGACTTCTAAGAAAAGAGATCTGCCAAGTGGTTCTGGAGAAAGCTCTAAGGCTAAAAGGGTAAAAGTAAAAGAGACCAATAAGGAGGATGCCACAACTAAGAATGATTCCAATCCTCCAACTGCCCAACCTCCTACCCAAAGTACTGGCACCCCTGTCACAACCCCTGCTGCCACTTCTTCCATTTCTCCTCCCTCCACTACATCCACTTCACCCATAGTCTCAACCTCCATAACTCAAGAAACATCTCCTGCCACCTCTCCTGCCTCTATCATCACCACCACTTCTTGTTCATTAGCAATTTCTTCTAGTGACTCTAGCAGCCCTATTTCCTCCACCCTTGCCATCTCATACCCTTCCACTACCATTACACCTACATCTTATTCCTCTTTACCATTGCCTTCCATTTCCACCATCCTTTCACCCCCTCTTCCTCTACCTTCACTGACCTTCCCTTCACCCCTTGTCATTTCTTCTTCCTTATCACCAGTCTTGACTAACGTGACACAGGTCAGTTCACCTTCCTTAACCATCTCTTCTGCTATCCCTATTTCACAAATGCCTGTGGATTCATTGGCAGTCCCACTTCTACCCTGGATTGAGAAAGTGTGTGCAGAATTGGGGTGAAAGAGCTAGAAACAACACTTGAGGAAGAAAAGGAGGTATTGTCTGAAGTAAACAATGAAGACTTCCATGAACCTTCAGCTGATGTGGAAGTTATTGACGTATTTGATAGTCCTCTGGACAAAGATCAAACAAAAGAAGTTTTCAAGTCTGTGCAAGAGAATGTAGTGATAAATCTAGAGAATTTGGTCCACGAAGAAGAAAAGGAAGAAGAAAGAAGTCTAGAGAAGAATGAAGAGCAAGAACGAGAACAATCTAGAGAGTTGGCTATAACTGATAAAGATGGAGCTTCTGAATTGAACAAATCTTCTGCTCTTGAATGGCTACAAGGAAGAATGGCATATCCTGAGCCACAAGTGGAAGTAATGTAGCTTGACCTAAGTGCTATTCTATCACAAGCTCAGAAGCCTAAGAAACAGAAAAAGTCTAAGATTCAATCAAGAATTTATAAGAATGAATCAGGATCAAGGATAGCAGAAATCGTGGTCCCGCTAGCTAATACAGCAAGAGAACAAGTCAGGGTAGAGGATTATATCATATCAACCATTGATCTAGGTCCAACCACTCATGCTCAAAGAGTGGATGATTTCAAAGGCTTAGTTACATCAATTTTGGAGCACTTGGATAAGGACGAAATGTCCAAGAAAGACTTGAAACAGCAAAATGAAGAACTTCGAGCATGTCTTCAATTTTTGATAAAGCCAGTAGATGCAGGAGGAGACATAAGGACAATACCTACTTTCTTGTCTACTGATGAAATGACTAAATTGGGTGAGGTAAGATCAAATTCCCAAGGTACATAGAATTGTTTACTAAAAGTTTTTGAAATGGGATGTGAAGCTAAAAGTGCCTCTGCTCAAGCTCATAAAAGACTGGTAGAATTACATAATAGATGGAAGGACTTGCGTAAAGAATGCGATTATTTTGATGAATATTATTCACATATGTATCCCCGGATAAAAGGTATCAGAGAGTTACCAGATCAAACTCTAGTTGTAGAAAATATTTTGACTGGGAATCAGCTGCCAAAGGCTATTGAATGGTATCAACAACTACTTTTGAGAAAAGAAACCTTTGAGCATATAAAAGAAGCATATAAACCAGCTGATGAGGAATTGAGATCAGTCATATATGATATCAATAACTATTTGAGGGATTGTAGGGAAGTGTCCTACAATGATTATGCACCTTTTGATGTCGAGAAGTGTAAAGATAAGTTGCATAAAGTAATTTTTGAAGATGCCACACTCAGTATGGAGGAGAGGTTGGACAAGGCAAGCAACCTCAGAGCAGAATTCAAGGCATTTCAGAAGGCAGGGGCAGAGATAGAAAGAATACATGGCAAATTTAGTCAGGAACTGGAAGTGTTTAATTATTGGATAAATCATTTGAAGGATCCAAACCTGTCTGACATTAATCCTACACTCGATGCCTAGTTGACTTATAGCAACAAGCTAGCCAGCGAAGACAAAATTGACATAGACAAAGAATCTTGATATTATTTTGAATATTCTAATGATGTAATCCCATCACAATTGTAAATTACTGTATTCGGGGCAGCAAGTGACTCTATTTTGTCTTTTTCTTGCTTCCAAAATGTTCTTTTCTATTCATATACTGAGTTGGCTAGTCAAATTGACTAGATTCAATATATCTGGCAACTATTTTTCATCTTTTTCATAAAGTATGAAATGTAATCTGAGAATTGATGTGGGCTGTTATAATTGTATAATCCAGACCGTCGGTGTTGAGTTAATCTTCACCATTCATTTGAAAAATTGATATGCTGTTTTCTATATAAAGGACTGCCATTTCCACTATTTGTAAGAGAGATTTTGATACTCAATTGTTGACTCTATGCCATTTGAGCTAATACAAAGTAAGTTTCTGCAGTAATTCTAAGAATTTGTATCTTGTGTTGATTCATTTTTGGTTTTCATGGTTCATATCTTTCTCTCCCATAGTTAGTTAGTTGTGCTTTTGTAATGTTCATGGTTTGCTAAAGTATTTGATGAATATTCCAAGTCCATACTTTTAGTTGTTTGCTAATGGTAAATAGCTATGTAAAGTTAGTCTAGGCTTATTATTTGTGCTGAAGTTCAACTGCATTTCATAAGTTAAGTTACGCTATCTATTGGGTATTTGACAAATGAATGTGGTTTGAAAATCTTTTAACTTCCATTGAAGATAACACCATTTTCTGTAGCACTGTAACACCTATTTCAGTTTGGTAACTCAGAAGGCTAGTTTAAAGTTTTGGAGTATTTGTCTACTAAAGATAACCCATGCATTGTGAATGTCAGTTAAGATCCTTCTAAAACCCTAACCTTTTGTATTTTCTTTGAAAACCATTGTTAGCTATTAAAATAGGAATTTTAGCTACACTTTATCTTGCTTATTAGTTGAAATTTATAAAGGGTTTATGTGTATTCATTGCCTCCAAACATGAAGATTTGCAGATTTCATGTAAGACCCCTTATAGGAATAGCTAGAACATACCAATTGAGAGATTCCAAGCAAGCTAAGACCTAGTTGTATTATCCTTGGAGTAGTCTTACCTAGGGTAAGATACTTTTCAAGAGAGGTGTCAAACTAGCAATTACACCTGCCTTGTTGCATGCTAAAACCACCATCAACTGAATTGGCGCTAGAAGGAGGGCCCGTATTTTCCCTTTGCTAAAAATTAGCAAGTCCGGGGACTAGACAGAGACACACTAGATCCAGCTTAGCTGGAGAAGAGCTGTTGTCCCTAGCTGAATTCAGACAAACAAGAAGGGATCAAGGAATACCCAGAGCCCCTCGAGCTTAGTCATCCCCTAGGAATACTGTTGTAGCTCCCATTAATCCTCCCAACATGGCTTTCTTTGCAGGAAATAACTAGTCTCCTTTCCTGTTCAATGATTATCATGATATGCCAAAGAACCCAGATAAGTTCTGTTCAAAATTCAGGGTGAATGATCTAGATAGGACTACAGATGAGCATATCAAAATATTTTAATCTAATATGTTCATGTTCCAAGTACAGTATGAGGATGTGATATGCAGGCTATTCCCTTATTCTTTGTACAAAGAAGCTTATGACTAGTTTGCTAACCTCCCCACGGCATCCATAAATTCATGGCAAAACTTGAAGACTGCTTTCTTGGATAGGTTTCGTATGCCTACCACCCCAGCTGATCTTTATTGGTCTTTTGTGGAGATTCGTTGGGATGAAGGTGAGATGATAAGTTCCTTTAACAACAGATTCCAGAAAGCTTACAACCGTTTACAGGCTCCTTACGCTGTAGATCAGGCTGCTGCCCTGCCCATTTACTATGTTGCCCTAGATAAACTTACCTCCATGTTTGCAAGGAGAGCTAACCCAATCCCTACTACTTTAGCTCAAGCATATTCTACTGCTGTTGATGTGAGTACCTAGTTAGGGCAAACAGCCTTTGGTCCATTGAACCACATAGGGCCTGTCGCCATGCCAAATCAAATACCTATGATAAATCATGCATTGGCTAATCATACCCTTGTAATGAACCCAATTCCAAACCCAGCTGCAACACAAGCCTTAGTAATCCACCCAGGCAATCCAGTAGCTGAAATGCCTCCAATATAAATGTGCTTCTTACAATCTTCAGAAGTAGCCAAGACCAAAGAAGACCGAGATGATATCAAAGAGCTGGTTGAACAAATGAAGAAGCTTACTACTGAACTTATTCACCTAAAGAATCAAAATGCTTATATGCAACAAAGGGGACAGAATCATCAACATTTCTAGAACCAAAGTTAGAATCAGTTCCCAAATCAGAGTCAGTACCAAAATCAAAACTTTCAGCAGTGGTCAAAATGATCCTGGAACACCATACCGAACAATGGAGGGGTGCCTTCACCTCTGGAGAATAAAAACAATGATACCAGGCCCCCGGGTCATGTGATGTTAGCTGAAGCAACTTTATCTACTTGGTATAGACTGCACAACACAAATGCCCATTCTAAACTAGACTGCCCAGAATTTCAAATTGCGTCTATTATCTTGAAAATCAGGAGACTCTGCCAACAGGGTATGAAATTGTCCCTTCTCAAAGGTATGATACTGCCCTAGTTCTTGACAGTTATACATTTCTATTCCAAGATGATAATCATCCTAAGGAAGAAGAGTCTGAAGAGGTTAATGCATATTAGCAATACAATAAGACTCCTTACAACTTGAGAAGTAGCAAGCCTAAAGGTCCTTTCACCACTTCCATCCCTCCAAATAGCTATCAAATTCCACCTGACCCAAAAGCTACCAATAATCCTGAACCACCAAAAGTTCCCCATCAATCAGTATACTACGGTACTGCTGCAGAAAATTCCCAACAATCTGACATAGCAAAAATGGGGCAGTATGTAGCTGAGGAACTTAAGAAAATGAAGGTCAGTCTTTCTGTGTATTAGTTACTTAAGATACCTGAGGTTAGGACATCTTTCTTTCAAGACCTAGGTATTAGAACTAAGACTGATATACCAAAGGAGAATATCACCAAAGATAGTATTGATAAGGGGAAGGAAAGAATACATGTGACTGATGTAGAACAGAAGATGACACTGTATAAAGATAAGAGGGAAAGTCCCCCTTTCCTCTTAACACTCAGAATATTCAATAAGAACCTTCATAACTGTTTAGTAGATTCTGGTGCTTCCACGAATGTAATGCCACTGTCAGTTTGTAAGGCACTTGGGCTCACTCTAGCCAAATCATCCTGAAAAGTGACACAATTGGATAAGATTAAAGTAAATATAGTAGGACAATTAAACAGGATACACATGCAATTGGCTTCTGATCCTAGGATACAACAATATATAGATATTCAAGTAGTGGATATTCCAGATCAATATGGCATGCTTCTGAGTAGAGATTGGTCCAGAACTTTAAATGGTTATATGGCGACTAACTTTTCTCATGTGTGGTTACCATGGAAGGGGTTGGCCAATCAGATATGTATTGAAAGAGAACCCAAGATGAAGCATATGATCATAGAATACAATCAACCCAATGAGATTCTATTCTCAGAAGTTGATTTGGGAGTCTATCTTCCACACAGTAGTCAATCAGAAGAAGTTCTCATGCTAAGCTGCTTAAGACCCTCCAAACCTCTTATAGAAAGATCAGAAAGTACGGCAGCATACAGTCAATTAGATGCGGAGGACTCTTCAGAAGAAGATGAACCCAGGGTATTTGAGGGATTTCATGATTTCGTAGCCAGATTTGTGCAAGATCAAACTGCTATTGGAAAGCAAGTTTAAATGGATGAGCTACTATTGCCCAACTAGTGTCATATACATGATGCATCTCATTCTGAATTTACTTGCAAGCTGTGTCAAGAAGTAGTCAAACAAGTGCAAAGACAACTGAAAGTCCCTATAATTCTAAAGGAGGTGTTAACTGTCGAAAAGAAGGAAGAGCCCAAGCCCCTTCCCGATGAGAAGAAGTTTGTAAAGCAGGTTGATGACAGCAAGGACTTTCGCTTATGGACCTTAAGATTTGATGGTTCAAGATGCAAGCAAGGGTCTGGCACTGAGGTTGAATTGATTAGTCCTACTGGGATTTCATATTTAGCATCACAAAGACTACAATTTCCATGCACAAACAATGTCACTAAATATGAAGCATTAGTGCAAGGATTGCTGCTAGCACTGCAAAAGAAGGTCAGAATTATCCAGGTGTTTGGTGATTCTGAGTTAGTGGTGAAACAAGTAAGAAAATAGTACTCATGCAATGATAAGAGATTGAATAGGTACAGGAACAGAGTCTAGGATTTGATCGAGTGCTTTGACAATTTTAACATCCAAGTCATCCCAAGAAGACAGAATCATGTTGCAAATGCTCTAGCGCAGACAGCAAGCACGTTAGAGCCAACATCAATGGCATGATTAAAGAAGTTTTCAGACGCGTTTGTTGCTACCCCATCTATACCGGATAATGTTACCAATTTCCAAGTTTTCGAAGATGATCAACACATCATTAATTTCCTCACGTCATCAGATGTGTTCACTGCTCAGATAATAGATGAAGAAGAAATGGAACCTGCAGAAATGGATGTAGAAGGAGTACTAAACCTAAAAGCCAATACGATCCCACGAGGAATGGTAGAATTGGAAAGATTTTTTGATGCAGATAATTTAAGGACTCAAAGAAAAGAAGGAGAATCCCTAGAAGGGAAGTGTGAACCATTTAACTTAGGGACAGAAGAAAATGTGAAGAATGTGTTCAGGGAAAGCCAGTACTGAAGAAGAAAGCACAGAAATCATACATGCATTAAGAGATTATCATGAGGTTATAGCTTGGATTTATGAAGATCTAAAGACTTACGACACCTCGATCATCACCCACACCATCCCGCTGAAGCTAGGAGCGAAACCTTTCAAACAAAGACAGAGGCCAGTGAATGCTTTGCTGGAACCATTGATTTTTAAAGAAGTTCAGAAGCTCCTGTTAGCCAAGATAATATTTCTAGTCAGACATTCTGCATGGGTAGCAAATTTAGTTCCGGTCCGAAAGAAAAATAGAGAAATCAAACTTTGTGTTGATTTCTGTAATCTAAATAGAGCATCTGAAAAGGATAATTACTTGCTGTCATCTTTGGACAAAGTGTTATAGATCATTAACAGGTCCCAGATGATGTCATTCTTGGACAGATATTTTGGTTATAACCAGGTGATGGTGGAATATGAAGATAGACTGAAGACATCCTTCACATGTAAATGGGGCATCTATGCCTACCGCTGAATGCCATTTGGCTTAATAAATGCTAGCGCAACTTTCCAGCGCACTATGGATGTTGCTTTCAAGGGGTTGGTTGGAAAATGTATAATCATCTATATGGATGACCTAACAGTGTTCTCAAAAAGGTGAGAGGATCATCTTAGCAGATCTGAGAAAGGTGTTACAGCGATGCAAGGATTATGGTATATCACTCAACCCCAAGAAGTGCATTTTTGGAGTAACTGAGGGAAAGTTGCTGGGACATGTAATATCTAAGCAAGGAATATCTATTGACCTAGACCAAATTTTGGTAAGATTAACTCTGTAAGATCAACTTTGCAAGACAGAACTTAAGTCATATTTTGGTAAGATCAACTTTGTACGCAAATTCATTATAGGGTTTGCTGAGATTGTTCAACCTCTCAACGCCATGTTGAAGAAAGATGCTAAACTGGACTGGACTCCAGAAGCCAAGGCTGCCTTCATAGAAATTCAACAAGCTATATCCAATGCACCTGTCTTGGTGAGTCCCAATTACACTTTGCCATTTAATATATACTCATTTGCTTCAGAGCATACTTGCGATGCAATGTTGATACAGAAGAGGTTAGTTGATGATGAAAGGCCCGTTGCTTTCATGAGCACTCCACTGAAAGATGCAGAGCTAAGGTATCCAAATGTGGAAAAACAAGCATACACTCTAGTAAAGGCAATTAAGAAATTCCATCATTACATCCTAAGAAGTCAAGTAATAGCCATAGTCCCAGATGCAGCCATCAAAGCATTACTGATGCAAAGTGAATTAGGAGATAGAAGAGGGAAGTGGGTCACCATATTGCAAGAGTTTGACATAGATATTCAACCCATGAAATTGGTAAGAGGCCAGGCCTTGACTAGAACAATGGCTGAAGTGGGACTAGACCTGGTTTCTCAACAATACTTTTTAGAAGATGTTTCAAAAGATGAGTGGTACAGAGATATCATATTTCATTTACTTAATCAACGCTGCCCACCATAGCTGAATTCAATACAAAGGAGAGCTCTCAAGCTTAAAAGCAGTAGTTACATGATAAAAGGATCAGACCTTTACAAGAAGAATCATGAGGGTATCTATCTAAGGTGTTTGGACAAATCAGAGGTTGATTAGGTGCTAACCAGTTTTCACGAGAGGTTTGGGATAGGTCATGGGTCAGCGCACTCAATGGCTAATCAGGTTCTTCGTACTGGGTATTACTGGCCAACCTTGTTCAATGACGCACATTCACATGTAAGAACCTGTCATATATGCCAGACCACTGCACACAAAGAATGACACACAGCCATGCCTTTACAACCAGTAGTGGAGGTACGCCCATTTGCTCAGTGGGGCCTCAACTTTATTGGTATGATCAATCTGCCTTCCTCTGCAAGCCACAGGTATATTCTGACTACTACTGATTACTGCACTCAATGGTCTAAGGCAATAGCTTGTAAGAAATGCACCACAGAGGTAGTTATTCAATTTATTGAAAAGCATATTATCACTAGGTTTGGTTCTCCATTTGCTTTAGTTTTTTATAATGGCTCTTCCTTTTCATCATTACATTTTTCTAACTGGGCATTCGATTATCAGATTACTCTCAAGTTCTCATCTAATTATTATCCACAAGGGAATGGGGTAGCTAAATCAACAAACAAAAACCTACTTGAGGTCATTAAGAAACTATTAGACAAAAACCCCAGAGATTGGCATACTCAGCTTAGGTTTGCTTTATGGGCTGATAAATTCTGACACAAAGCGGCTCTGAACACATCTCCTTATCACCTAGTTTATGGGATTGAACCCATCTTTCCCATCCATTTGAGAATCCTGGTACTTCAATTTATGCAAGGTTACCTTGAAACTGATGATCAATTGTCCTCTAGGTTGGCCCAATTATTACACCTTGAAGAGAAATGCGACGCTGTCATAGAAAAGTTTGCCAAATATCAGGGAGTTGTAAAATGATGGTTCGACAAGAGAGCCAATGTCAAAGCCTTTCACATTTCTGATTTGGTCCTATATTGGGATATGGCACATGAGAAGAAGGGAGAACATGGTAAGTTTCATAAACTTTGTTTGGGTCCCTATCAGATCTATGAGATCCTTGGAGATAGTACATATCGACTCAAGAGCCTTACTGGTGAGGAGCTGCCACTGCCTGTCAATGGCCAGTTCCTAAAGCACTACTTTTAGGCCTCAGAGGCAGTCATGCCTCATTTTAGTGTACATAGTTAGGGGGTTTGTTTGATTTGGTTAGTTTAGGTTTCTGTTAGTTTAGTTTGCTTTCCTGCATTTGCTTTCCTTAGGTGTTAGGTGCTTTGCTTAGTTTAGTTGTCCTTTTATTTTTGTTTACTGCGCTTGTGGTACAGGAGCTCCATAGTTTTGTGTTGATTTTCCTAGTTAATTTTCATACCTCTAAGGCTTTGAAAGCCATTTTGTTGTCTTGAAATAAAGACTTAGTCATTTGGTTGACTAGTCTAATTTTGGAGTTATCTTAGACCTATTTTCTAGGAGTTATTTTTTTGAAATTTGGAGTTTGCTTTAGAAACTTACTTTTTTATGAAAAAATTACCTTTTCCATCGATTTACTGCCTTCCTAGGCAGTTGTACGGACAAATAGGAAGTGCAAGAGTTTTGGAAACTTCCTATAAACTTGAATCTGTAAAATCATGCCAAGAAGATATAGAAAGGAGGAGTTTCAAAAAGAAAAAACTGTGTTTTCTATTTTTTTCTGTGAAAATAGTCTTTGTACAGCCAAGTACAGATTGCTAATGAAGTGATTTTTTTAAAATGCTTTAGATCTTGGATGTGTCTCTCATTTGTAGGTAATTTTGGCCTTTGAAACATTTGGAGGTGTTAGTTTCATCTTTTTTTGCAAATACTGGGTTAAATCCTCTTTTCCTAGGGTTTTGAGGTAAAATGGAGTTCTTTTCCTCTATCTTCTGAAGGTGAACTATCATCTTTTGATGACATGGAGGAAATTAGAGTATCTTTCACATTTTTTATGTTTGATAGGTTGTTCTCCTTCTTTCATAATGTTTGGCATGCCTCTATCTAGTCAAAACAGTGACTAGTTAGTTATCAAAAGTAGAAGACAGTAGGAGTGATAGAAAATAGTCAAAGATTTGATCAAATGATGTTGATCTCTGTGCTTTAGAAGGAAGGCAGGTCTGCACTACATCCCATTAATCCATGCAAGGAACCTTTGATATACACCTTTCATAAAATCTCAAAATAGCCTGGCTTTTAGAAGAAAACCCACAGTTATTGACAGAGATACAGTTTTCTGTCCCTGCACGTACAGTACGGCTGCATGTTGGGGGAAGAGTGCATGTTTCCTGTAGGTAATTGGATGATGTATGAAGTGAATATAATAATTGAGAGTTTGGGGGGTGTTTAATGGTGTGTAAAGGCTCTCTTTATTCACCAAGTTAACTGCATTTTATGACTGTTTCTTGAAGACAGCCACATCAACATCATTATTTCTGTCAGAAAAAGTACTAAGTTGAGGAGCTGAGTCAGAAATCTCAAGGGATGCTTGTCCAAGGTGAATGTATGTGGTGTTTAGACCTTTAATGGTAGAGGAGTTAATGCTAGTTGCCATTCTTATGGGCTATAGGAGATAACTGTCATTTCAGTATTGTCATAGGACAGTTAAGTTGTTGTTACTGCTCCCTACCCTGCATAACACAGTATGGTCAGTGCATAGGAGTAAATGGTTGTTGTTTATATGGAGTATTTAGTATACATTGGGTGTTGAGGATCTAATGAGGCCTTAAAAGGTTGAGTGAGTTAATTCTGCAAGTTCAAAGTCTTCCTCAAACACTGTTCTAGGATAGTCCTTTTGTTGTTGTTGTCCTTTGCCTTAGAAAGTGTAGAAACTAGTCTTTTGGTCAGAGACCTCATGATAGATATGATTCCTTAATAAGTATTTGTTATCAGTCATATGAGGACACTATTGGTAGAGGTGTGGTTATAGGTTGGGAGTCCTTAAAAGGGTGTATTGTGCAAGTAGGTTGGATGGAGCAATGACTCTCCAAAATTGAGAAGTGGGTAGCCTGAGTGGAGGACACTAGATAGTGATCCTAGGCTAGGTCAATCTCTATAATAGCCTTGTGTAGGCTTTGTCTTCACAAACACTGTTGTTAACCTCTTGAGGGAAGTGATCTAAGTTCCTTGAGTGAACTTCTAGTACAACCTTACCTATACCTCTGCATCATATTGGTATCAGAGCCAATATTTTGATTGAAGAAAGTGTATGTCAGAAGAGGAAATTGAAACAAAGGCTAGTATAATGCCTCCCAAGACAATGAGTCAAGATGCCATCAAGAAGTTGGTGGAAGAGATGGTTGAAGCAAGACTGCAAGAAGCAAAATTGCAGGAAGAGAAGAAGTCTAAGGGCAAGACCAAAGAAGAAGGAAGTTCTTCAGACACAAATGAAGAAGCAGAGGCAGAAGAGGATCCCTAGGAGTCGGTTATGTCTGCAGATCAGAAAGCCTTCTTGAATGCACTTAAGGGTGCTCATGGAGATAATGGTGATCCCAAGATGGAGGTGCCTACCTTCCATTTCAAGTTGGATGGAGATGTTCTCATCGACTGGATAGAAGCTATGTGCAACTTCTTTGATTACAAGGACTTTAATGACAGCAAAAAGGTCAAGTTTGCCAAGACAAGGCTAAGAGGTTCTGCACTGGTATGGTGGAACTATATGCAGAGTGAGAGGGAGAAGATTGGGAAGAGTCCCATCACTAAATGGAGCAGAATGGTGGCTATGCTCAGAAGCAAGTTTATGCCACCTGACTATGAGATTCAAATCATAAGAAGATTTTAGAATTTGAGACAAAAAGATATGGATGTGGCTGCCTACACAGAAGAATTTCATAGACTCGGTATTAGGGCCAATCATAATGAAGATGAAAAAGGGATGGTGGCTAGGTATCTAAATGGACTAAAATACAATCTGCAAGATGAGATAAGTTTGGTGTTACCAAAGACAGTGGATGAATGTTTCCTATTGGCCTCTAGAGCTGAGGAAAAGCTGAGAAGGAAGGGTGATCAAAGTGCTAGAGGTAGAGGTGGCAGAAATCAAAGAGGTAGAGGCAATTTTGGCCATGGACAGTTCAACAAAACTGAAAATAACAGCCAACAAGAAACTCAATCAGCAACAGAGCATAGAGGAGGTTTTAGAGGTGGTAGAAGTCATAAAGGCAGAGGCAGAAATGGTGGAGGTGGTAGAGGACTAGGAGTCTTCACTGGAAGATGTTATGGCTGCAACCAAGTTGTCCATACAATGAACAAATGTCTAGGGAAAGCCAGCAGCTCTCATGACAGTGGGAAGAGAAATCAGTTAGTGAAAGATGATGACTATGAAAGTGTGAACTCACCAATGGGAAGTGCTGCACTTGTTCTAGATGGAGAAAGTATGATGATAAAAAGGTCTATGTTGAAGATGTCATTGAAGCAAGAACCCCGTCAGAGAAAGAATCTTTTCAGAACCCAAGGCCTAGCCTATGGGAAACTCTGCAAAATCATAGTAGATTCAGGGTCTACTGAGAATGTGGTATCCACTAAGATGGTTGAGAAGTGCAAGTTGAAGAGGCTGCCTCATATCAGTCCTTAAAAGATTTCTTGGTTGAACAAGAACCAAAGTTTCATGGTGGAGGAACAAGCTTGGGTTGAATTTGCAATTGGTGACTACAAGGACAAAGTGCTATGTGAAATCATCCCTATGGATGCATGTCACCTGCTTCTTGGCCGTCCATGGCAATATGATGTTAAAGCTCAGCATGATGGTGAGAAGAACACTTATGTCATCACCAAGAATGGCAGGCCATTCAAAATGGATCCTTTGTTGGAGTAGCCCAGAGGAAAGGAAAATAACAGCAGTGTCATGTTGGTGAATGGACATGAGTTCCTAAACATCTTGAAGGAGAATGACAACCAGGGGTATGCCTTGGTCATGAAGCCCAAGAGTGGATCAGATCAATAAGAACAAAAATAGAAAGAGATTCCATTGGAAACACCGCAACTTCTGGATAAGTATCAAGACCTTGTGGTAGAGGAAGTTCCCAACTCCTTACCACCCATGAGGGATATTAGTCATCAAATTGACTTAATACCTGGTGCTACATTGCCTAACAAGGCTACATACAAGCTGACTCCACAGAAAAATGAAGAGGTGGCAAGGCAAATTCAAGATCTCCTGGAGAAAGGGCTGATTAGGAAGAGTCTAAGTCCCTGTGCAGTTCCTAGTGTACTGGCTCCTAAGAAGGATGGAAAGTGGAGACTATGCACAGATTCTAGGGCTATAAACAAGATCACCATAAGATACAGATTTCCAATGCCAAGGATTGAAGATCTCTTGGATTACCTGGGAGGATCATGCTATTTCTCAAAGATTGATTTGAAATCTAGATATCATCAAATCCGGATCAGACAGGGAGATGAATGGAAGACGGCTTTCAAGACCAATGAAGGTCTTTATGAATGGCTTGTTATGCCATTTGGTCTTAGCAATGCACCAAGTACATTTATGCACCTAATGAATGAGGTATTAGTTGAATTCATTGGTAAATTTGTTATTGTTTATCTTGATGACATACTAATCTTTAGCAGGACAAGGGAAGACCATGTGAAGCATGTTGGTCAGGTGTTGGAGAAGCTGCATGAGCACAAGTTGATGATCAACTTAGACAAATGTGAGTTCATGAAAACTAAACTTGTATACCCGGGATTTGTCATTTCTAATGGCTGTTTGAAGATGGATCCCTCTAAGGTTGAGGCTATTCTCAGTTGGCCTACCCCAAAAATAGTGGGAGATGTGAGAAGTTTCCATGGATTGGCGACTTTCTATAGGAAGTTTATCAGAGGTTTTAGTCACATTAGTGCTCCCATCCTCAACACCATCAAGGGTGGAGTCAAGTGTAGATTCCAGTGGATGAAGGAAGCTGATGATAGTTTTGAGTTGTTGAAAACAAAGGTGGCTGAGTTACCTACCTTAGTACTCCCTAATTTTGATAAGGTGTTTGTTGTTGAGTGTGATGCAAGTCAGAAAGCTATTGGTGTTGTTCTTAGCCAAGAAGGACATCCAGTGGCATTCTTTTCAGAAAAGTTGAATGAAGCCAAGCAAAGGTATTCTACCTATGACTTAGAACTCTATGCAATGGTGCAAGCTCTTAAGAAGTGGAGACATTATTTGCTGCCCAAAGAATTTATTGTGTTTACTGACAATCATGCTTTAAGCTTTCTTAACAGTTAAGAAAAATTGAACCATAGACATGTTAAATGGATGGAACAACTACAAGTTTATACTTTCACAATTAAGCACAAAAGAGGTGTCTCTAATAAGGTGGCTGATGCATTGAGTAGGAGGTTGCTTCTTGTTCATGAAATTTAGTTAGAAAGCATGGGTATTGACTATTTAAAAGAGCTGTATAAAGAAGATTCTGATTTCAAAGAGGCTTATGATGTTTGTGTGAACTTGGCTAACACATTCCATGGAGAGTATGCATATTTTGTTTTGCAGGAAGGCCTCTTATTTAAGGGCAATTTGGTGTGTGTCCCTAAGTGCTCTATGCAGGACAACATCATCAAGGAGAAGCATAATGGTTCTTTAGGAGGATATTTTGGCTTGGACAAGACACTAGAACAAGTCACAAGGTTCTATTTTTGACCAAAGGTGCAATCAGATGTGAGAAAATATGTAGCTAGTTGTGCAATCTGTCAGAGAGATAAAGGTGTGTCTTCAAATGCAGGTCTATACCAGCCCCTTCCCTTTCCCAACAGACCTTGGGAAAGTATCAGCATGGATTTTGTGCTTGGGTTACCCAGGACAACCAGAGGGGTGGATAGTGTGTTTGTTATTGTTGATAGGTTCAGCAAGATGGCTCATTTTGTACCATGTAAATGCACAAATGATGCATCTCATGTTGTAGGTCTGTTTTTTAGAGAGGTAGTAAGGATGCATGGTTTACCATTGTCCATTGTAACTGACAGGGATTATAAGTTTGTAGGTCACTTCTGGAGGACCTTGTGGAAGAAGCTAGGCACACAGTTGTCTTTTTCATCAGCCTACCATCCACAAACTAATGGTCAGACTAAGGTGGTTAACAGGTCTCTTGGAAACCTTCTAAGGTGCCTTACAAAGCAGCATGGTTTGGCATGGGACTTGGTTATCAGTCAGGCTGAATATGCCTACAATGATTCAAGAAATAGGAGCATTGGTAAAAGTCCTTTTGA
Organism: Cunninghamia lanceolata; assembly: GCA_027924645.1. Classification (NCBI taxonomy): domain Eukaryota; kingdom Viridiplantae; phylum Streptophyta; class Pinopsida; order Cupressales; family Cupressaceae; genus Cunninghamia; species Cunninghamia lanceolata. The sequence goes on along the minus strand of BSBN01001253.1, from coordinate 3,812,732 downwards.
GATAGTTTATGGCTTTCATCCAAGAGGGCCACTTGAGCTAAAGGATCTCCAAGGTTGGGATAGAAGGAGTACACTTGGTGAAGAGTTTGCTACCTCCATGAAAATAGTTCATGATCAAGTCAAGTTGCAACTAGAAAAATCAGTCACAAAGTACAAAGAAAAGGCAGATTTGAAGAAAAGAGAAGTACAGTTCAAAGTTGGTGACTTAGTCATGGCATATCTGAGGAAAGAAAGGTTACCAAAGGGTCAGCCAACTAAACTCCTGATGAAGAAGATTGGGCCATGCAGGATAGTGCACAAATTCGGTCCAAATGCATATGAGATTGAGCTACCAGATGGCCTGGGTATCTCTCCAATTTTTAATGTTTGTGATCTTTTTCCTTTCAGACCTCCATTGCCTGATGAAAGTGGATCAGATGTGGTGGCTAAAGATGCTGATTGGATCAAGGATTTGCCTCCAAGCAAACCTTTACAGTTGGAGTGCATTCTAGATTCCAAAGTTATCAAGAAGACTCGGTGATGTGTCTATAAGGACTACTTGGTGAAATGGAAGGATCTCCCTGAATCAAAGGCCACCTGGATGACTGAAGTAGATATTCTGAAGCATGGTATGACACTTCAACAATTGGCAACTCAAGGGACTTGAGTTCTTCCTACAGGGGGAGTATGGTGCAGGAGCTCCATAGTTTTGTTTTGATTTTCCTAGTTAATTTTCATACCTCTAAGGCTTTGAAAGCCATTTTTTTGTCTTGAAATAAAGACTTAGTCATTTGGTTGACTAGTCTAATTTTGGAGTTATCTTAGACCTATTTTCTAGGAGTTATTTTTTTGAAATTTGGAGTTTTCTTTAGAAACTTATTTTTTATGAAAAAACTACCTTTTCCATCGATTTACTGCCTTCCTAGGCAGTTGTACGGACAAATAGGAAGTGCAAGAGTTTTGGAAACTTCCTATAAACTTGAATCTGTAAAATCATGCCAAGAAGATATAGAAAGGAGGAGTTTCATAAAGAAAAAACTGTGTTTTCTATTTTTTCTGTGAAAACAGTCTTTGTACGGCCAAGTACAGATTGCTAAGGAAGTGATTTTTTTAAAATACTTTAGATCTTGGATATGGCTCTCATTTGTAGGTAATTTTGGCCTTTGAAATGTTTGGAGGTGTTAGTTTCATCTTTTTTTGCAAATACTGGGTTAAACCCTCTTTGCCTAGGGTTTTGAGGTAAAATGGAGTTCTTTTCCTCTATCTTCTGAAGGTGAACAGTCATCTTTTGATGAGATGGAGGAAATTAGAGTAGCTTTCACATTTTTGATGTTTGATAGGTTTTTCTCCTTCTTTCATAATGTTTGGCATGCCTCTATCTAGTCAAAACAGTGACTAGTTAGTTATCAAAAGTAGAAGACAGCAGGAGTGATAGAAAACAGTCAAAGATTTGATCAAATGATGTTGATCTTTGTGCTTTAGAAGGAAGGCAGGTCTGCACTACATCCCATTAATCCATGCAAGGAACCTTTGATATACACCTTTCATAAAATCTCAAAATAGCTTGCCTTTTAGAAGTAAACCCACAGTTATTGACAGAGATACAGTTTGTTGTCTCTGGACGTACAGTACAACTGCATGCTGGGGGAAGAGTACATGTTTCCTATAGGTAATTGGATGATGTATGAAGTGAAGATAATCATTGAGAGTTTGGGGGGTGTTTAATGGTGTGTAAAGGCTCTCTTTATTCACCAAGTTAACTGCATTTTATGACTGTTTCTTGAAGACAGCCACATCAACATCATTATTTCTGTCAGAAAAAGTACTGAGTTGAGGAGTTGAGTCAGAAATCTCAAGGGATCCTTGTCCAAGGTGAATGTATGTGGTGTTTAGACCTTTAATGGTAGAGGAGTTAATGCTAGTTGCCATTCTTAAGGGCTATAGGAGATAACTGTCATTTCAGTACTGTCATAGGACAGTTAATTTGCTGTTACTGCTCCCTACCCTGCATAACACAGTATGGTCAGTGCATAGGAGTAAATGGTTGTTGTTTATATGGAGTATTTAGTATACATTGGGTGTTGAGGATCCAATGAGGCCTTAAAAGGTTGAGTGAGTCAATTCTACAAGTTCAAAGTCTTCCTCAAACACTGTTCTAGGATAGTCCTTTTGTTGTTGCTGTCCTTTGCCTTAGAAAGTGTAGAAACTAGTCTTTTGGTTAGAGACCTCATGATAGCTATGATTCCTTAATAAGTATTTGTTATCAGTCATATGAGGACACTATTGGTAGAGGTGTGGTAACAGGTTGGGAGTCCTTAAAAGGGTGTATTGTGCAAGTAGGTTGGATGGAGCAATGACTCTCCAAAATTGAGAAGTGGGTAGCCTGAGAGGACACTAGATAGTGATCCTAGGCTAGGTCAATCTCTATAATAGCCTTGTGTAGGATTTGTCTTCACAAACACCATTGTTAACCTCTTGAGGGAAGTGATCTAAGTTCATTGAGTGAACTTCTACTGCAACCTTACCTATACCTCTGCATCAGCTTGCTTTTCCGCGAGGTCTTTGTTTCTAATGTGGCGGTAGTTGTGCAGACCTACAAGTGCTTCTTTGATGGGTGAATAATCACGTGTTTTCATTCGAAAAGCCAAGGTTTCCACCTAGTCTTTGTTGTGGGTTCCACTATTATACATGGGGTATGGTGTTTGTTCACTGAAAAATAAGTTATTAGTTAGTGCACCTAAATTATTTTCTAAGCATATATCTTTTACACTTTAAATAATCTTGAAGTAGCTAGGTGAGTCTAGGTGATCTTGTGTCAAGTGAAATGGGCTGATTTCCTCTCCCACCACATGCACTATCAATCAAGACAAAGACAGGTGACACTAAGTGTTACTAGCCTACATTGGGTAAAAATAAAAGGTGTTTCTCAACACCAGACCCATCACAGTGCAAGTAAAGAAACTACCAAATTACAAAACACTTACAAAAGACACTCCCAGAACTGATTGACATCAAGTATCATCATACCAGCAAACTTGACTGGTCATCAATTCATTTCAAGGCTCAACAATATTTCAAAATTTGAGCATTTCCTGGTGGTGGAATGATCTCAGCTTTCTAGCTTGTCTCAGGGGATCCTTGGTAAACTTAGGTGCTAAAGGATGGGAATGAATACAAATGCACACACTTAGGTTTTTAGGATGTGGATGGTTGCACTGGTTAGTGATCTTAGGTTCTTTTGATAAGGTACCTTGGTTTTTCATTTAATATGTGGGGAACACAAAGATTCTGGGTTCAAACTGAACGTTTATCGTTGGAATGCTCAGGAGCATTCCCCAGTAGAGTTGCCATTTGTTGTGCCTTGGACACACACCCCATTCAAAATAGAGACCCCCCTCTTTTGATTTGGCTAGAGAGTCATTGGATCTCTTCATCTCATAAGTGATTGAATGGTCAAAGTGCATTTTGACCCTTATTGAAAGATGATATTGAAAATCACTTCAAAAGTCTGCTAGGATGAATCCTTATACTCCCTTTAAGGGCCTTGAAATGACCTTTTGCACTAAATTGCCCTTCAACTAACCTTTGCACTAAAAAATCACTTGTCTGACATTAGCACTAATTTCCTAGTGCTCTGACCTTGCACTAAAATCCTATTGCACTAATTTCTTGTCTGTTGGACCTAGCGCTAAAAACCATTGTTTCAAACTTCTGTGCTCAAAATGACCTTTTCTGACCTACGCTAAAATCAGTGATTGCCAACTAAGTTGGACAACCCCGAAAGGCCCGCAAGTCGGACGAACCTGAAACCTCCGTAAAACGGTGCAAGCTAAACCCTGTAGCTTTGCGTGGAATGTAGTCCCGTTTGACCAAGTCCGACACACCCAAATTCTCCACCAGGTCCAAGCTGAGGAGAATTCGCACAAACCCTAAAAAATTGGCAGGTCGTACGCCTGTGCATTAATGGTAGTTTTGACAGAGGTTAAAAGGGATTAATCATTCATTTTTCACCATTTGATCATGTTTAAGCATAATTTCAGAGCTCCGTTCACCTTATGTCAACTTGCCCCAAGCTCAAATCCATGACCTACCTATGCAAACCAAAATTGTCACCACTTCCACCAGGTAGGGTTTTAACCCATTTCTTTGAACTTTTACTTGCAATCAATTAGGGTTTGGTGCTAAATGTTGAGTTTTTGTAAGAAATAACTGATAAATCAGTATTTTGGGTTAGGGTTTCCGTGTAAACTGTGAAATTTCCATTTGAAAAGCCCTAGTTTAGATCCTCCGTGGAAATGAATAAGTCACTATGTGTTAAAAACCAAAACTTAGGTGATTTTCTCCCATGAAACCCTCAGATTTTCGTAGCGCTAAAACGTGCCCCAACCGACCTATGAAACAAACCATCACTTAATTCAGTCAGAAAAATTTAAATGTTGCACCATGCATCTAGATTAATTTGGCGCTGAAATCGACCTCATCCGACCTACAAGTACCAAAACACTTTTTCTGACTTGGTCAGAAGGTCTCAAAAACCCCGCAAGACCTAAAAAACACCTTTTGTGCTGAAAAGCCTTTGCTCTGACTTTATGCTAAAAGATCATGTCTCTAACTTGGTTGGATGACACAAATTCCTTCACAAAGTCGGTAACCCCCTAAAATCCCACTAGGAAACAATGTCTCAACTTAGCGCTAAGAACGATCCTTTCTAACCTGCTCTATAATACCCTCCTACTGACTTAGTTGGACATTGCCCAAACTCGTGCAGGTCAGATAGAGCTGATTTCCGCATAAACGCAATAGAGTTTACATCGATAAGATTTTGCACCGAAAACTCAACTAACCGACTTGACAACTGTTAGAGGTCGGAGACCTCTAAATCTCGCACAAGTCAAACACTATCCAAACTCGCACAAAATGGTCAAAAGCATAGAAGGAAGTAAACCATGTGGTCGGACCTGCCTGATTTCCCCGCCGAGGTTGGATGACCTCAAATTCAGTGCTTTTCTGCCTGAGGGTCAGACAACCCTCAAATTAGCACAAAATTATGCAAATGACTGAATTTTCTAAAATTTTCAAAAGGAAAGTGGTTCAAAATGATGAAATTAAGGTTGTAATGCATTGTTGATGGTAATTTTCATGAATTTTCTTGCAACATTAGATATTTGATTGCATACAATGTTATTACAGTTAGATTTAACTTTCCTTCAAAAGCATGTTAGTAGTAAATAGCAGATTTGCAATGATTCATCTAAAACTTAAGAATAGATTATAAGGTTCCTCAGTATATCAAACTTATAAGGTCTGGTCCTGCAGACTAAATGACTGCTCGGGCCCAAGCAATGAAGTATGAGTTTAAATGAGTCCCTCCAGAAACTAAGATCCACTCCAGGTGGAATAATGTAGGGGACATAGACTTAGGTCACATCAACCTAGATGACTTCAGACTAAGACTCTTTGGTCCAAATCTAACTCCCAGAGCCAGAGTACTCAGAGATAGTGGTATTGCACAAGCAGCTACCTTTCCTACTTCAGTACAGTGTGCAGAATTGAAGGCCACCTGTGCAAATAGATATGACATTATGACCAGGACAATTCAGATGGCAAATGGGGATATCTTGGCTAACTTGACCCCACCTTGTCTATCTAAAACCTTGCACATCCCTTGGCACAAAGTTGTGACTATGCCAGATAAAAAGGGATCACAAGCAACATACAATAAAGATGTAGAGGGATGCAGGAAGTATATAAATGACCATTGGGTTAAAACCAGAAAGTCTTCTCTCGTTAATCTCCCTAGAGTAGTTTACAGAAGTGACTTCCATGATGAGATCGGGGACATAGCGACCATTTTGAGTAGAATCTATGGATTACCAACAACCTCTACCTTTGAGGATTGGATGTTTGTCATAATTACTAAGATATTGAAGGGAACTAAGTTTCACTGGGCTCAGATCCTTAGTGACAACATCCATGAAGCCTTCAGCAATTTTAGTGAAAACAAATACTTCTAATGGACATCATATGTTGTCTATGCATTGGCAAGAAGGAATCACTACGATGGACTGTACAAGGTTGGTGAAGTTGGAAATGATGAGAAGACTCAAATTAAAGTATATGAATGCTACCCACAACTAACTTTATCTCAATCATTAATACATTTCAAAAGGGTAAATGATGCATTCACAATGTATATAGCTAGAAAGTTGTAGGGTAATACAGGCTTGAGGATTTCTACCGAGGCCATGAATGAAATAACTAGATATGGCAGGTGGTATATCCAATTTAAGAAATTTACATACATAAGGGTACAAGGCTTCACTGGAATGGCCTACAGACTCCCTCAATATCCTGATGATAAGACAGTGCTTCTAGAGCTGTTGAGGCAACTGATACCATGTGCGGAGAAACTTAAACACTTGCATAGGACTAATGTTCAATTTCCTATCAAGTTTGGCAAAGGAATTTATGCATGCCCTTCCTTGGCATCAGCAGAACATTCTGACAAAGAGTTGCAACTCTTGAATTTGCACTACTACAATGCAAGGGGTCATTTTGATCCAAACAGAGTGATGGAAAGATTTGTAAGTAAGAAGCTCTTCCACAAAGTGCATATTGAGGACTTTTGGGCTAACTGCCCTGATGATTATGAGGTTATGAAGAAGGCACATGCAAGGCTACCGCTGGACTTCATCAAAAGGTTTCGTATAATCGCAGTACCTGATCAGTTACAAGACGATGAAAATGTCATGGTCAGAGGGCCATGGGAGGCTCAATACCATTAGCCCATTCCATTGCCAAATTGGGCAAATGTAGAAGAGAGCTCCCTAGATGTTGTTATGAGGGAACCAATCAGACTGAGTAAGGCCTGGGTTAGAGCTCAAGTGGTTGTTCTGAATGGACAAGGAATCTAGCTTACCTACACAGGAATGGAATTAGACAAGGACTCTGGGGGAGAAGAAGATGAACCCATCCATGTCACAGATGAGGCAGAGCTAGCTGAAAAATAGAAATTGGATAGTGAGGAGCATACATCTCTAGAAGAAAAAGCAAAGAAGATGAAGAAGCCATCTATAAGGTCTCCCTAGAAGAAGGATCAACCTCCCTCAACCAGGACCAGGACTTCTAAGAAAAGAGATATGCCAAGTGGTTCTGGAGAAAGCTCTAAGGCCAAAAGGGTAAAAGTAAAAGAGGCCAATAAGGAGGATACCACAACTAAGAATGATTCCAATCCTCCAACTGCCCAACCTCCTACCTAAAGTACTGGCACCCCTGTCACAACCTCTGCTGCCACTTCTCCTTCCATTTCTCTTCCCTCCGCTGCATCCACTTCACCCATAGTCTTGACCTCCATAACTCAAGAAACATCTCCTGCCACCTCTCCTACCTCTATCATCACCACCACTTCTTGTTCACTGGTAATTTCTTCTAGTGACTCTAGCAGCCCTATTTCCTCCACTCTTGCCATCTCATACCCTTCCACTACCATTACACCTACATCGTCTTCCTCTTTACCATTGCCTCCCATTTCCACCATCCTTTCACCCCCTCTTCCTCTACCTTCACTGACCTTCCCTTCACCCATTGTCATTTCTTCTTCCTTATCACCAGTCTTGACTAACCCGACATAGGTCAGTTCACGTTCCTTAACCATCTCTTCCGATGTCCCTATTTCACAAATACCTGCAGATTCATTGGCAGTCCCACTACTACCCGAGATTGAGAAAGTGTGTGCGGAATTGGGGTTGAAAGAGCCAGAAACAATACTTGAGGAAGAAAAGGAGGTATTGTCTAAAGTAAACAATGAAGACTTCCATGAACCTTCAGCTGATGTGGAAGTTATTGACATATTTGATAGTCCTCTAGACAAAGATCAAACAAAAGAAGTTTTCAAGTCTATACAAGAGATTGTAGTGATAAATTTGGAGAATTTGGTCCACGAAGAAGAAAACGAAGAAGAAAGAAGTCCAGAGAAGAATGAAGAGCAAGAACGAGAACAATCCAAAGAGTTGGCTATATCTGATAAAGATGGAGCTTTTGAATTGAACAAATCTTCTGTTCCTGAATGGCTACAAGGAAGAATGGCATATCCTAAGCCACAAGTGGAAGTAATGCAGCTTAACCTGAGCGTTATCCTATCACAAGCTCAGAAGACTAAGAAATAGAAAAAGGCTAAGAATCAATCAAGAATTTATAAGAATGAATCAGGATCAAGGATAACAGAAATAGCGGTCCTGCCAGCTCATACAGCAAGAGAATAAGTCAGGGCGGAGGATTATATCATATCAACCATTGATCTAGGTCTAGCCACTCATGCTCAAAGAGTGGATGATTTCAAAGGCTCAGTTACATCAATTTTGGAGTAGTTGGATAAGGACGAAATGTCCAAGAAAGACTTGAAATAGTGAAACGAAGAACTTCGAGCATGTCTTCAATTTTTGATAAAGCTAGTAGATGCAGGAGGCGACATAAGGACAATACCTACTTTCTTGTCTACTGATGAAATGACTAAATTGGGTGAGGTAAGATTAAAGTCCCAAGGTATAGAGAATTGGTTACTAAAAGTTTTTGAAATGGGATGTGAAGCTATAAGTGCCTCTTCTCAAGCACATAAAAGACTGGTTGAATTACATAATAGATGGAAGGACTTGCATGAAGAATGCAATTCTTTTGATGAATATTATTCACATGTATCCCTAGATAAAAGGTATCAGAGAGTTGCCAGCTCAAACTCTAGTTGTAGAAAATATTTTGACTAGGAATCAGCTGCCAAAGGCTATTGAATTGTGTTAACAACTACTTTTGAGAAAAGAAACCTTTGAGCATATAAAAGAAGCATATAAACCAGCTGATGAGGAATTGAGATCAGTCATATACGATATCAATGACTCTTTGAGGGATTGCAGGGAAGCATCCTATGATGATTATGCCCCTTTTGATGTCAAGAAGTGTAAAGTTAAGTTGCATAAAGTAATTTTTGAATATGCCACACTCAGTATGGAGGAGAGGGTTGACAAGGCAAGTGACCTCAGAGCAGAGTTCAAGGCATTTTAGAAGGTAGGGGCAGAGATAGAAAGAATACATGGCAAATTTAGTTGAGAACTAGAAGTGTTTGATTATCGGATAAATCATTTGAAGGATCCAGACCTGTCTGGCATTAATCCTGCACTCGATGCCTGGTTGACTTATCACAACAAGCTGGCTAGTGAAGACAAAATTGACTTAGACAAAGAATCTTGATATCATTTTGAATATTCTAATGATACAATCCCATCACAATTGTAAATTGCTATATTTAGGGCAGTAGGTGACTCTATTTTATCTTTTTCTTGCTTCCAAAATGTTCTTTTCTATTCATATACTGAGTTGGCTAGTCAAATTGACTAGATTCAATGTATTTGGCAACTATTTTTCGTCTTTTTCATAAAGGACGAAATATAATCCGAGAATTGATATGGGTTGTTATAATTGTATAATCTGGACCATCGGTGTTGAGTTAATCTCCACCGTTCATTTGAAAACTCGGTATGCTACTTTCTATATAAAGGGCTGCCATTTACACTATTTGTAAGAGAGATTTTGATACTGAATTGTTGACTCTATGCCATTTGAGCTAATACAAAGCAAGTTTCTGCAGTAATTCTAAGAATTTGTATCTTTTGTTGATTAGTTTTTTGTTTTCATGGTTCACATCTTGCTCTCCCATAGTTAGTTAGTTGTGCTTTTGTAATGTTCATGGTTTGCTGAAGTATTTGATGAATATTCCAAGTCCATACTTTTAGTTGTTTGCTGATGGTAAATACCTGTGTAAAGTTAGTCTGGGCTTATTATTTCTGCTGGAGTTGAACTATATTTCATAAGTTAAATTGCGCCATCTATTGGGTATTTGACAAATGAATGTGGTCTGAAAATCTTTTAACTTCCATTGAATATAGCACCGTTTTCTATAGCACTGTAACACCCATTTCAGTTTGGTAACTCATAAGGTTGGTTTAAAGTTTTGGATTATTTGTCTACTGAAGATAACCCTTGCATTGTGAATGTCACTTAAGATCCTTCTAAAACCCTAACCTTTTGCATTTTCTTTGAAAACCATTGTTAGCTATTAAAATAGGAATTTCAGCAACACTTTATCTTGCTTATCAGTTGAAATTTATAAAGGGTTTATGTGTATTCGTTGCCTCCAAACCTGAAGATTTGTAGATTGCATGTAAGACCCCTTGTAGGAAGAGCTAGAACATACCAATTGAGAGATTCCAAGCAAGCTAAGACCTAGCTATATTATCCTTGGAGTAGTCTTACCTAGGGTAAGATACTTTTCAAGAGAGGTGTGAAACCAACAATCACACCTGTGTTGTTGCATGCTAAAACCACCATCAATAGGGGGTAGTAAAACAAATCCTTGGTATGAAAATTTGCAGAGATGGGAAGAACAAAAAATTGACTATCTCAGGATGATTATGTTGAAAAGGTGTTGCAGAGATTCCATATGAAGAATGCAAAAGTTGTCAACACACCTTTGCCTAGTCATTTGAAATTGACTAAGGAGATGTGTCCTAAGACACAAGAGGAGGAAGTCAAAATGTCCAAGGTACCATATGCCTCAATTGTAGGAGGCTTAATGTATGCCATGGTATGCACAAGACTAGATATTGCACATGTTGTAGGAGTTGTAAGTAGGTATATGAGTAATCCCGGATTGGGGCATTGGAATGTGGTAAAATAAATTCTCATATATTTGAGACGTACATCCAAAAAACACTTATGTTTTGGGGGCTCTAATATTGATTTAGTAGGTTATATAGACTCAGATTTGGTAGGGGATATTGATACTAGGTAGAGTACTACAGGTTGTGTCTTTACTGTATGAGGGATAGTTGTGAGTTGGATCTCTAGGTTGCAAAAGGTTGTTGCTTTATCCACCATAGAGGAAGAGTATGTAGCTGCAATAGAGGAAAGCAAGGAGATGATATGGCTGCAATTTTTCATGGAAGAATTGGGCAAATAATAGGCTAACAATTCTTTGTATACAGACAGTCAGAGTGCCATACATCTTGCAAAGAATTTTGCCTTGCATTCAAAGACCAAACACATACAGTTGATGTATCACTTCATTGAATTGGTGTTAGATGATGGAAGGTTAAGGCTGGAAAAGATACATACAAATAAAAATCTAGTGGATATGTTTACAAAGGCATTAACAAGGGAGAAGTTGAGCTCCTCTTCAGCTTCGGTTGGTCTTCAAGATTGGAAAACAATAAAATTGGAACAACAGAGTCCAGGGTGCTTATTTCCAATGGGAGCTACAGGGTTAACAATGTTATGATTAGTCTCCAAGTGGGAGACGATATGGTGTGGAGTCTGATCAGTCTCCAAGTGGGAGATTGTTGTTATATGGAGCCTAATCAGACTTGGAGGTTAAATTTACCCCACTTTTATCAGCGCGGTTTCCCCCCAAATTATTTAATAGGGTCAAGGGGGAGCATCCCTTACGGGGGTTTCTGGGTAGCACCCCCAAGACGGGGTCAAGGGTCAAGGGGAGTTAATTTTTCTATTGGATGACATAAAAAGCCCTATTTTTTAAATTGACATAAGGCATGATAAAAGTGGCTAAGGGTTAGGGTTTCCATTGACGTATTATAGCATTTTGTAGCGGTATTGAGTTGCAAGGATTTCTGGTTGTAATTGGTTTGATTTACTAGATAATAATATTGGACTCTCTGTTGGTGGATGTAGCCCGAGTTTGAGTGAACCGCATTAAAAACTTGTCTCTCGCTATTATTATTTCTGTGTATTTTCATTCCTCTGTTTAATCTTTATTTGCATTTAATTGATATCTTTTGCATGCAATCCCTAATAGGTATATCAAAAGATATCCAAAGCATGTTTCAACATTTTTCCCCTATCTTTATCAAGACCAAAGGAAGAAAGAAGGATGAATGGATTCAATATGATAGGTATGGTAGGATAGGATATGGAAATGGTAGGATGGGAAGTGATAGGTTGGAAAATAATCGATTGGATGAGACATCGTGCCCCTAAGTGTAAGTGACATGGAAGATCAACCTACACATGATGCATGTTTGCTAGGTTTTCATCATGGTATTTATCCAAGGCGCCACCAAGGGTGGTTTTCACCATTGGATGAATGGATTTCTCTTTATTTTTTTTATTTTTTAATTTTGATTTTTGATTTTTTTTTATTTTTTGAATTTTTGGATGGGAGAAGGGGAATATGGATAGGAGGGACTCAAGTGTCTAGTGCCATGAAAGGTGATAGTCCCATTAGAGGTGGATGTCATCACATGGACCATGTCAAGTCATTGTTCTCATTGATGTTGCTAAGGGATTGCATGAGAGGAAGAGGGATTAGGAAGATAGTGGATTATGTAGGGAAGATAGTGGATTATGTAGGACTTATGCAAAGGGATGAATTAAAGACTTCTCCAAAAGGATGGGTGAAAGACTTATCCAAAAGCATGGACCATAGGGAGGTGATGGGTGAAATATATAGGATATTGGATGAGGAATGGGGAGATGGAGGTACATGGAAATGTTGTGGAATGGAAGGGAACCATGACCAACAGCTGCACACACTGTGATAAACATTGAAGCTTTTGATTGGAAGGTGGTGTAGGAAGCAATGGAGATGTTTTCTTAGGAGATGGATGATGTAGTCCTTTAGGTACCTACATAGACTTGGTATTTTTATGATTTTTATTTTGCTTGTAGGATTTAGGAATTTGAAACTTTTGAATGGAGTGGGATTTTTAGATGGAAGAGGATGGTTGGGATTTTTGAGATGTGGATGCCTCATGTGACTTGCTTTCTTTTTGCTTAGGTTACCATACCATTTTAGTTTTAGCCTTTTCTTTTGAAGGTATTGGCTTGAATAGCCTTTTAGATGGATTTTTTTAATGTACTTTGCTTTGACATTTTGAATTGATGTCCTAAGGCATTAGGACCCTTGGGATTTTTGGCTTTATGGGTAGAGGCATCCAAATGTTTCTTTTTGAATCCCATGGACATGGTGGAAGCTTTATATTTAGATGATGTCTGCATTGATTGTCCATGATTAAGAATTTGAGGGAATATGTAAATGGATGGATTTGGCATTGGAAAAAGTGGTGGTAAAGTAGATGAAGGAATATTAGGAGTTGGAAGAAGTGGGGGTAGATTGGATGGTGGAAGGTGTATGGTCACATGCTTTTGACATTTGTAAGATGATGGAGGTGGAATGGAAACGTATGTTTTGGCAGTATGATAATATTTGTGATGGAAAGTGGTAGACTTAGGAGGAATGGAGAAATTACCAACATCTTTAGATTGTTTACATTGGGGTGTATATCCAAGGCCATATGAGCGTGGAGGGACTTTGACATGGATTGGCTCCAAAATACCTTGTTCATGAAGGCCTAATCCTTTACCTTGGTAGTTCATGTTTTGGAGTATGCGGTGGACTATGGGACTATGTGTGGTTGGAATACTAGACTTGAGTTCATTATTGGATGAAGAAGGTGAAGTGGTGGATAAAGATTGTTGTGTTCCTAGGGAGGAACATTCATGAACAAAAGTGGTAAGACCAATAGGATATGATGATGGATTTGCAACATGGTTGATAGTGGAAGATGAAGGATCAATAGGATCTTTTTATCATTATGATCATTAAGACCCAAGATATTTTTTTGATCATCTCTATTTACTTGAGAGCCAAGTGTCTCATCAAGGGAAGGGGATGTTTGTAGGTCATGGATGGGGCTAGGTGGAAGATGGATAGGTGTAGTTGGGATATCTTTCTCATGGATAGCTTCTTCATCATAGATATCATCTTGATTATAGAAAAGATAAATGTTATGGATAGGTTGGATTTGGATTGCTTTCTCATGGATAGGTTTAGGATCAAGTTGCTCATGGATAGCTTCTTCATAGGTAATATCTTGATCATAGAAAATATATTAGTTATGGATAGGTTGAATGAAAGGGCTTTGATCTTGATTTGGATAAGGGGTTAATGTTTCCACATGCTCATGAATAGACTCTTGACATAACCCTTGATTTTGGATAGGAATGGAAGTGGAAGTCAAAGACTCTTGGATAGGCTTGAGAGGCTCTAGATACTCAATGACATGAGGGTATAATGTATCTTGACTTGGACTCATGGTGAGATACTCTTCAATGGGTTGTGGACTACATGATGGATTTGGAGAAATAGGCATGACCTTTGAAGGTTCTTTGGTAGGCTCAGGGATAGATGTTTGATGACATAGGGATGGTTTATTCCTTGCTAGTAGCCCTTGGATCACATCCTTTGTAGGTGGATGGGTGATGGAAGTTGAAGGCTCATGATTAGGATTAGGTGGATTAGGACTAGGACTAGATAGGTCCCATGGTGAAAGGACAAGAGGGATGTTAGATGGATCAGGCTTAGGGCTTATACTTTGATTAAATGGAGAATCAAAGAGATTAAATGGATTGGTGGATTTGGATAACTCCATAGATTTTCTTTTGCTTTTAGATTTTGCAAAGAATCTTTTAAGAAAATCATTCGAGGATTTGTTGGTTGATCTATTAGAGCTTGGAAAGTTTGATGATGGTGTTGGTGTAGGACTAGTATGTTTTGGTATAGGCATTCTCTTGGATGATGATGGAGGACTAGTAGATGGATTAGTGTATGATTCCAAACTTGAGACAATATTTCCCTTGTCAAGAGTAGAATTAAGATGGATTAAGGATCAACTAGTACTAGCATGCTTATGTTGTGAAGGATTTGGAGATGGATATTGCATGAGTTGTTGGATTTCAACTAGGAGTTGTATTTGTGGTGATTGGTTTTGTTGGTATTTTTGGATGATGGCTTGGATTCTATTGTGCCTCGCACACACGCCCCATTTCACGAAACGGGGACCCCTCTCTTCTGAAATTTTTGGTTTAGAGTATCAGTCCAACTCATTTGATTCCTAAGGTGCCAAAAATGGTCAATTGCATCTGAGGTCACTAAGTCATCCAAAATATCACTAAGTCAAAGTGTCTGCCTTCATAGAAACCAAGTCTAGGGTCCTTTTGCATTAAAAGCATGGCTTACTAACCTTTGCATAGAATTTACCTTCAACCAACTCAGTGCTACATTCATCACCAACTAACTAAGCGCTAAAATTTAAGCCTACTAACTTTCGCACTTGATATCCATCCAACCGACCATAGCGCTAGAATCTTTGTGAATCAACTGTTGCATTGAAATCACTTACTACTACCTTGTGTTGAATTTACTCCCATCTGACTTAGTGATTGAAGCACCCGTCACCGACTAGGTTGGTTGACCCCAAACATCGCATAGGTCTGAGGCATCTTAAAATCATGCAAGATCAAAAACGTAATATTATGTGGCCCTAAAATATTTTCTTGTGTGTTAAAATGAGCTCTCAAAGGGGGGTATAAAATATTTTAAACCTGTTCTTGAGCTCATTTTAACACACAAGAAAATCTTTGAGAGCTCTACAAATTCACTAAGGGCGAGTAGAAAAATTTGGAGCGACGAGAAGGATTGATTTAGGGCAAGTAGTTTAACAACTTCTATGCTTCGGTGATTGCACCCTCAAACCAGGTAGGGAGGATTCTCTCATGTCTTCTACTCAGTTCAATCCAAGCTTTAATTTCAGCTAGGGTTTGTTCCAAACTACGTTCCAGTTGAATTTGTTTGTGCACTGTAGATGTTTTGGGTTTCAAAATAAGGGTTTGAATTCAATATACGGGTTTGTTCAAATGACATTTTACTATGATTGCTAATTTTCCTTTGCAAAAAGATTCATTTCTAAACTGTTAGCAACCCGAGTGATAGATTTGGATAAGCCCTAGGGTTCAAATTTCTCTCAAAAAACTTTACAGAGGCCCTAGGATTTAAATAAATCTCAATGGTGTTAAAAGGCACCATGATAAATGCATATTCAAACCATAGAATTTGTCAGTCCTTTGAAATTTTTGCACTCATCTGCAAAACACACCTTTGGCATGGAAATCATCCTTTATCGACTCAGCACCAAAAGTGCTCTTGGCTGACTCAAGCAAACCTTTGAAAACCAATCAGTCAAACACCTTGGAAAACTCTGCTAATATCTTGAATGCATTTAGCAAACACTGCCATCTAACCTAGTGCTAAATCTTGCCTTAACTGAAAGCAAGCTAGGTGTGCAGAAATCACTTCCTACACTAATCTAATGAGGAGAGGAGAGTGCAAATTCTTTTTAATCTTTACAATTACAATGTTATTAACCCACTAATAGAGATATTGCAGCAAACACATACACAAGAATGAAAGATAGAAGAAGAGAGGGACAAAATATACATGGGGAAAACCCTTTCGGGTAAAAAACCCCACACTCCAAAACACAACTCAAATGTATTCCGTAATCAATGTAGGTTACAATACAATCATAGAGCCAATGCTCTTGCAGGAGTCTTCGACACTCATATCTGGAGACAATCCGACAGCATAACAATACCTGTCAATCACATAATACATCTCCTTCTCAAAGTACCTGTTTATATAACAAATACAAGGCAAAATGACTCCACATTGGGATGGGTGTCCAACATGGCCTCATGGCCCAAAACCTATGCCTATGGACACTTGTTCAACACTATAGAATGTTTATGACACTTGTCATATCACCCCATCCCAAAGAAATCACCCATTTCCAAGTTGGCCAATGACAAATACTCTTACGACTATCATAGAATCTGTCATAACCATTACATCTTACATATGTAAGAGAATCTGTCATACACAGGCTATAAATAGCATATTCTCTTACAACATGTCATAACCCTCCTTGGGCACCCAAAGATGCCTTTTTCAAAGATGCTTGTCGACACTTGTCTTCACCTATCATAGAATCTTCCATTTCTGACTCTTATATGTCATAGGTTTGTCATAGGAATATGTCATAACCACTTCGATCAATATTCCCTTACACATTATCCAAGATGCCAACACATGGAAAAATATTCCTACCACTAAGTGGGATGCCTATCTCCTCATATGAGGACAAATTTACAACTTGTCATCTTCCATGTAGGATGACACATCACTGTGACAACTCCCACAAGGTGACAACATAGGATTTGCATCCTAATTACACAAAAGGCAATAAATAAATAAATACAATGAAATAATATGAGGAATTACCAAAGTTGAGACACCTTAATTCCCAACATTCTCCCACTTGTTGAACACCTTGTAAGAACTAATGGAATTAACAGGATTTAACTACTATAGGCCAAGAGGCCCATAGACTCCAAACACCATTTGAACTTCACTGTGCCCACCAGTTTCATCAATGCATCTGTAACATTCTTCAAAGTGTCTACCTTCTCCAAATTCACCTTCCCATCCTCTACCATGTCACATATGAAGTGAAACTGTACATCAATATGCTTTGTTCAAGCATGGAAAGTTGGATTCTTTGCTAGGCAAATCACACTCTGACTGTCACAACAAATCATAATCTATCCTGCATCAACACCAATATCTAAACACAATCCCTTAAGCTAGATGGATTCATTGCAAGCATGAGTTGCTACCATATACTCATCTTCTGTCATGGACAAAGAAACCATAGGTTGTCACTTACTCATCCAACTAATTGCACCACCAAACATAGTGAACACATAGGCACTGGTGGATCTCCTGTTGTCAATGTCACCTGCCCAATCAGAATCCACATATCCATGAATACAAACTGAATACGGAGGTCCTGTAACATTGCCATGATAACATATGGAATACCTAGAAGTACCCCTTAAATATCTGAACACTCACTTAACTACATCACCATGTAACCATCTAGGATTAGCCATAAATTGACTAAGGACTCCCACTGCTTGGGCAATGTCTAGCCTTGTGCAGACCATAGCATACATCAAACTGCCAACAACACTAGCATAAGGTACTCTTCTCATGTCCTCTACCTCACTAGGAGATTTTGGACAATCATTAACAGACAACTTTGTCCCCAAAGAAACAGGAACACACAATGGTCTACAATCTGCCATCTTAAACCTATCCAACAAGGTCTTCACATACTTACTCTCTGGATTAACCAAAATTTTATGTTTGCTCTATCTCTTCTAATTTCCATTCCTAGAATGTACCTATCTACCCCTAGATTTTTCATCTTAAACTATGCTGACAACTGAGACTTCAAATCAGAAATCATATTCTTACCATTCCCAATTACCAACATATCATCAACATACAATTCAATAATGAGAATGTGATCATTGTCAAACTTATAATACACACAATGATCTAATTTTGATCTTAGATATCCAATCGACAACACAAAGGCATCAAACTTCAAGTACCACATCCTAGGAGACTACTTCAAACCATACAAAGACTTTTTCAACGTGCAAACCAAATTTTCTTTACCTTTCTCTAAGTAATGCTCTGGCTGTGACATGTAAATCTCTTCCTCCAAATCACCATGAAGGAATGTTGTCTTCACATCCATATACTCCACCTCTAAGTCATAAGATGTTGCAAGAGATAACAGAAACCAAATAGATGTCATCTTTGCAACGGGAGAGAAAATTTCACCATAATCAATTCCCTCCATTTGTGAGTACCCCTTCACAACCAGTCTGGCCTTGTACTTTTCAACACTATCATCTACACTGAATTTCTTCTTGAACACCCATTTGCATCCAACAAGTTTCCGTCCTTTAGGCAAAGGCACCAAGTCCCATGTTTTATTCTTTTCCAAAGAATCCATGTCATCTTCCATGGCCTCCTTCCAGGAACTTACATCTTTCATGCCTATAGCCTCTTTCACAGTTCTAGGCTCATCAGTGTTAGTAAGCAAGGCAAAAGCACAACTAGAATCAAGTAATGAATAACCAAACCTATCAGGTTGCTTCCTTGTTCGTGTAGACCTCCTCAATCGCTGAGGTTGATGTTCTGCTTCTTCTTCTAAACTTTCAGAGCTGCTAGAGCTCTCCTCATCATCAGGTCTCATAGGATCTGTCAATTCAGTATTCTTAGGGGTAGAAGGAAACTAAACCACATCTTCTTTCTTTTCTATCTGTTTTGGTTGTAAAACAACAAAAGAAGGTGTTATCTCTCTGAAGATAATACTTCTGTTATACAACACTTTTTCAGCCACAAGATCCCAAAGCTTGTATCCTTTCACACCGACACCATAGCTAATGAAGATACACTTAAAAGCCTTGTTCTCCAACTTAAACTGACTAAAGACTTCAGTCTTACTTCTAATAAAATAAAGCCATGTCCTTCTACTGTAATCATCTATGAAAGATACAAAGTATACAAATTTGGAAATCGAAGGAACATTAACATGAACAAACACATCAGAATGAATAAGATCCAATACACCAGAAGACTTGTGAGAACTAGAGTAAAACTAAACACAATTTTGCTTTCCATATATACAATGTTCATAAAAGTTAAACTCGGGATTACAATCATTTAACCCCTCAACGATGTTTTTATTTTTCAGGGTTCGTAGACCCTTCTCACCAGTGTGGCCATATCTCAAATGCCATAACATAGTCTTTTCAATAGGAAGTTTAACTTCCAAAGCATGTGCACTACCATCAGAAAGTGTTACAATAGATTTCTTCACTGCTTGTTCAGATGGTGGGGATGAAGTGACTGCAACTCTTTTCTTTGAGTTAGAAGAACTATTGCACTGCGAAGTGCATGCCTCCAGCTGAAACAAAGTACCTCTCCAAGTACCCTTGTAAGCACCATAGATCCTCTAGTCATCTTGCATCCATCCTTCAAAAAGACAACCTACACACCTGCATCATTCAACATACTTACAGAAAGTAGGTTTTGTGCAAGGCCTAGGATGTGCATAACCCCAGTGATCCCCTTCACTCATCCATCAGGGAATTGGATTGAGACTCTTCCATGACCAACAATATTTAGATGAGAATCATCACCCAAGCACACTCTTCCACCATCAAACTCTTCATACTTTGTGAACTAGCTTCGATGCGAGGTCATGTGGAATGATGCACCAGAATCAATCAACCACACATCATCAGATGCATGAGTGGCCAGGGTTGTGATGAAGGCATCACCATCATCTTGAGATTTGTTATAATCTGAATCTAGGACATTCTTATTCTTCTTTTTCTTTTCATCCTTACATTCCTTTCAGAAATGTCCAGTTTTTCCACAATTCCAATAGAGAGCCTTGGACTTTCTAGGAGATTTGGATCTCCCATGGGATTTGGATCTGCCCTTCTCATCTTTCTTGTCCTTCTTTTTCCCTTTCTCCTTGGGTCTTCCATGAACTGCAAGAGCCTCTTTGGCTACCTCATAAGACTTTCTCCACATCTCTTCAAATAACAGTGAAGATACCACATCATCCATTTTGAATGTGGATGTGGTGCTCCCAATAGCCATCACAAGATGATCCCACGAGTCTGGCAAAGAACAAAGCAAGGTCATACAATGATCCTCCTCCTCCATCTTCACACCAACAAATTTCAATTGTGCAACTAACATGTTGAAAGCATTCAAGTGATCTACAACTGATCCTCCATCCTCCATCCCTAGAGAATACAACTTCTTCTCAGAAAAAGTTTGTTCACTAGGGATTTGGCCTAATAAACATCACCCAACTTATTCCAAAGGTCTTTTGTGCTCTTCTCCTCATGGACATTTAACAAGACAGAATCAGGTAGATTGAGTCTTATGAGACCCTTAGCCTTCCGATCTTTGAGATCCCAATTTTCTTGTGCCATTGCGGTTGGTTTTACACTGGATACGGTTTCCCATAGGTCACGATCAACATGCATGTCCTCCATCTTAAGTTTCTATAACTCAAAATTAGTGTCATTGAATTTCTCCACCTCTAATCTTCCAGATGTGCCTGCCATCTCTTTCCTACAAAAAGATTATAGAATGCTCTACACAAAGCTCCCACTCAACCGAAGATTAGCTCAAAAAACCCTTACCTAATAAGTAGGACCAAAGGTGATCAAGCTCTGATACCAACTGAAAGGAAGCTTGGTGTGCAGAAATTACTTCCTACACTAATCTAATGAGGAGAGGAGAGTGTGAATTCTTTTTAATCTTTATAATTACAATGTTATTAACCAACTAACAGAGATACTGTAGCAAACACATACACAAGAATGAAAGATAGAAGAAGAGAGAGACAAGATATATGTGGGGAAAACCCTTTCAGGTAAAAAACCCCACACTCCAAAACATAGCTCAAATGTATTCCGTAAACAATGAAGGTTACAATATAGTCACAAAGCCAATGCTCTTGTAGGAGTCTTCTACACTTGTATCTAGAGACAATCCGATAGCATAACAGTACCTGTCAATCACATAATACATCTACTCCTCAAAGCACTTGTTTATATAACAAATACAAGGCAAAAATGACTCCACATTGGGATGGGCATCCAACATGGCCTCATGGCCCAAAACCCATGCCTATGGGCACTTGTTCAACACTGTAGAATGTTTATGACACTTGTCATATCACCCCATCCCAAAGAAGTCACCCATTTCCAATTTGGGCAATGATAGATGCTCTTACGACTCTCACGACTGTCATAGAATCCATCATAACCATTACATCTTACAGCTATAAGAGAATCTATCATACACAGGCTATAAATATCATATTCTCTTACAACGTGTCATAACCCTCCTTGGGGTGCCCAAAGATGCCTTTTTCGAAGATGCTTGTTGACACATGTCTTCACCTGTCATAGAATCTTTCGTTTCTGACTCTTACATGTCATAGATTTGTCATAGGAATATGTCATAACTGTTTCGGTCAATATTCCCTTACACACTATCCAAGATGCTGACACATGGCAAAATATTCCTACCACTAAGTGGAACACCTATCTCCTCATGTGAGGACAAATTTACAACTTGTCATCTTCCATGTAGGATGACATATCACTGTGCCAACTCCCACAAGATGACAACATAGGATTTGCATCCTAATTACACAATAGGCAATAAATAAATAAATACAATGAAATAATACAAGGCATTACCAAGGTTGAGACACCTTAATTCCCAACATTAACCAACTTTGGTCAGATGACACCTAAAACCCCACCAAATCGATGGATCCCCAAAACCATGCTGAAACACTTTGAATGATTTTGCGCTAGAACTCACTTTCTCTGACCTACGCTAAAATGTCAATTTACCGACTTTAGTCGGTCATATACTAAAATCGCGCAAGGTCATACGACTCCATAATTCATGTAGAGTGCAATGAACAATCCGGCACCAGAAAGCATCTCCTCCAACTTGGCCTCAAAACCCGTCTCAAATGACTTTAGTTTGTCATTCCCGAAAGTACCATTGAGTCAGTAAACTTCAAAGTCTACGCAAAACACAACATGAGATATGGTGCTAAAAATTGTATTCTCCAACTTGCGTTGAAAACACTCCCAACCGACCTTTGAAGATCCTTTTGGGTTGGACACATCTGAAATCCGTGTAAGGTCAAACACCTTCAAAACTTGTGCCAAATGTTATAAATGACCAAATAACTAAGTGTCTTTCCTCCTAGGTCAAATGCCCTCCAATTTTACACAAGGTCGGTTGATCTTCAATCCAGCGCTTTTCTCATAAAAGATCGGATGACCCCCAAATCAGCGCAAAACATGAAAATGACTATTCTTTTATGGAAAATTCAATGGTAAGAGGTCTGTTTGATAGAGATAAATGTTGCATTAATCGAATAATGACTTTTTGCATATTTTGGTTTAAATGTTGGAGCATTTATGTATTTATTGCATGGTTTTATATGAATTGTTATGCTTTTATCCTTTTATTATGTAATAAATGCAGTAGTTAGTGAATTATCAAACTTGTGCATTTCATGGGTGAGCATTTATGACTTAGTTGGATAGATTTTAATCTCATAAAGCATAGTATGACATAGTGATATAGCAGACAACTTGATAGTCATGCATTCAAACTTAGGAATTAGGAAGATCACTCAAAAGCATCAAGACTTATGAGGTCCAGTCATGTAGGTTAAATGACTGCAAGAGCCCAAGCCATGAAGTATGAATTCAAGGGCATTCCTCCTGAAACCAAGATCGTCTCTGGATGGAAAAATGTAGGAGACACTGATCTAGGTCACATCGACTTAGATGATTTCAGAACTTAGATATTTGGATCCAATGCAACTCCAAGGGCCAAGAAAGTAAAAGATAGTGGGATTGCAGAGGATGATGCCTTCCCTACCTTGACTCAATGTGCAGAATTAATAGTTTCTTGTGCTGACAGATATGACCCAATGACTAGGACCATACAAACTGCCAATGGAGAGGTACTAGCAGACTTAAGTCCACCATCATGAGCAGAAATCTTTGGAATTCCATGGTACCCAATAATGACCATGCCAGATAAAATAGGTCTAGAGGCAACATATAAGAAGGATATGGATACATGCAAGAAGCATATTAATGAACAATGGATGAAAAGAAAAAGATATGCTATCATCAAACTTCCCCAAACCTTGTACAAAAGTTACTTCCATGATGAAATAGGAGATGTGGTGACCCTACTTAGTAGGATATATGGACTACCTACTGCATCAACTTTTGAAGGATGGATGTTTTTTATGATTGAAGAGATAATTATGAAAGGAACTAAATTCCATTGGGCTCAAATATTGAGTAACAACATGCATGAGGCATTCAGCAATTTCATAAATAAACAAGTATTCAAGTGGACTTCTTATGTGGTATACTCATTGGCAAGAAGAAATGAATATGTTGGGTTGTCAAAAGTAGGAGAAGTTGGTAATGATGAACAACAAATCAAAGTTTATGAATGCTACACTCAATTGGTGTTGTTCCAGTCTCTCATCCACTACAAAAGGGTGAATGATGCCTTTACAATGTTTATCACGAGATTGCTGCAAGAAACTACAACCCTTAGGATATCCACAAAGGCTATGAATGAGGTCATGAAGTATGGGAGATGGTATATACAATTCCAAAAATTTACTTATTAGAGGATTCAAGGCTTCACTGGGATGCCATATAGACTGCCCCGTTATCCCACAGACAAAGTAGTTCTCTTGGAATTATCAAGGCAGTTGATTACTTGTGCAGAGAAATTAAAAAACTTTCATAGAACAAATGTCAAGTTTCCCATCCTATTAGGAAGAGGTAATTATGCATGTGTCTCCCTAGGGGAAATAGAACATTCAGATATAGAGCTCCAGTTGCTAAACCTCCATTTTCACACAAAAAGAAACCATTTTGATCCACAAAGAGTTATGGAGAGATATGTAAAAGCGAAGTTATTCCATAAAATGCACTTGGAAGATTTTTGGGCCAACTATGTAGATGATTATGAGGTATTGAAGAGGGCCCACTCAAGATTGTCCTTAGGATTTATAAGAAAATTCCATATCATAGATGTTCTAGATCAACTTGATGATGATGATAATGTAATGCAAAGGGGACCTTGGGAGGCCCGGTATCACCAACCAATCCCATTGCCAAATTGGGCCAATGCAGAAGAAAGCTCCTTAGATGAAGTAATGAAAGAGCTAATAAGACTGAGCAAGTCATGGGTAAGAAGTCAAGTTGCTATATTAGAGAGACAAGGGGTACAACTTACATACACAACACTTGAAGATGAAAAGGAATATGGGGATGAGGAAGATGCACCAATAGAAATACTAGATGAAGAAGAACAAGCTCAAGAGCCTGCTAGGAAATTTGATAGCAAAGAACATATCCCTTTGGCAAAGAAAGATAAAGGAAAGAGAAAAGAAGGCTTCCCCAAAGGCACAAAAGAAAGACATGCCTCCTATGACAAGAACAAAAGCATCCAAGAAGAGGGACATGCCTAGTGGACTAGGGGAAGGTTCTAAAACAAAGAAGACCAAAGTGAAAACTACTGGCATAACCATAGATACCTCTACTACTGCAACACCTGATAATACAAACTTTCCAGTAATCTCTTCACCCCCTGCTACTTCAATTGTTGCTCCTACTGCCACTATTGCAATTATCCAAGAAGATATCTCTGCTTCCTCTTCACTAGTAGTTACTATTTCTACTGCTTCTTGTTCATTAATGATAGACTCAAGCACCCCAAGTAGCCCCATTTCCTCCATTTCTGATTCTTCACTCTCTTCCCTTTCTACCATGTCTATGCCTCCCATATCCTCTGTTTCACTCTAACTCCTTTTTCTTGCCGCATATTTCCTCCATTCTTTCACCCTCTTTCTCCATGCCTTACTCCTCCATTCATCTATTATCATTTCCTCTATCCTACCAACCTCTCTCACTCCACCTACCTTGGGGTTTACTTCATTTGCCAACTTCGCATAGGTTAGCCTGTCCTCCTTTGCCACAATCCCACTATCTTTAGCTCCTAGTTCCTTGGTCATATCAACACAAGATTCAACCCCTTTCTCTATACCACTACTATTGGGAATAGAGAAGGTATGTACAGAGTTGGGTCTTCAAGAATCAGAAATTGAGAAAGAAGCAATTGAAGAACCTCTTCCATAGGTAGAAAATGTTGAGGTAATAGAAGTCTCTGACAACCCCATGGAAAAGAACACAACATAAACAATTTGGGAACTGTTCAAGAAGAAATGTTGGAAAACTTAAAGAATGTGGGAGATGAAGAAGAGGATGTAAATAAAGAATCTGAGCAAGAACCAAAATTGCTTGAGGGACCACCAAGCACAGGTGATGAAAACACTAACATTCTTAAAAATTCTTCCTCCACAGT
This sequence comes from Cunninghamia lanceolata, assembly GCA_027924645.1. NCBI lineage: Eukaryota > Viridiplantae > Streptophyta > Pinopsida > Cupressales > Cupressaceae > Cunninghamia > Cunninghamia lanceolata. The sequence continues at coordinate 3,786,973 of BSBN01001253.1, read as the reverse complement.
ACCTGATTGGCTGCACAGCAGACTTGCTTATCAAGAGCCCTAGGTTGAAGTTATGAAGCTAGATCTAGATGCCATTTTGGCCAAAACATAGAAGCCCAAGAAATAGAAAAAGGCTAAAGTTTGGTCTAGAATCTACAAGGATGCTACGAGATCCAGAATAGTTGAAGTAGCTGTCCCACCAGCTGACATGGATAAAAGACAAAGTAGAGCTGAAGACTATACCATAACAACTATTGATTTGGAACCTGCTACAAGAAGTCAAAAGATTGATGAATTCAAAGGCTCGGTTTCTTCTATCTTGGAACAATTGGATAAGGATGAACTTACTAAGAAGGAATTGAAGTGACAGAATGAAGAACTTAGAGCATGTCTACAGTTCCTAATAAGACCTTTGGATTTCAAAGGTGAGCCAAGATCAGTCCCAACTTTGCTATCAAAGGATGAATTAACAAAGTTTGATGACATCAAGACAATGGCTGCTGGAACTCAAAAATGGTTTGACAAGGTGTATCAAGAAGGATGTGATGCAATCACCTTTGTAGCAACACTCCATAAAGACTTTTGTAAATTGCGAGACCAATGCGAGGAATTGCATGAAGAATGCAACGCTTATGATGAATACTATTCTCACATGTTTTCATGGGTGCAAGAGATAAGGGATCTGCCCACTCAAGTACTGTTATTAGAAAATATCTTAACATCTGATAAATTACAAAAAGCAGTAGAATGGTACCAGTAGTTGAAATTAAGAAAAGAAGTCTTCGATAATGTCAAAGAAGCCTATAAGGTGGCTGACAATCACATATTGTATTTAATTTATGAGATAGATGACTCTTTGAAGGATTGCCTAGCGATCAGCTTTGACGATTTGGCTCCATATGATGTGCAAGGTTGTAAGGATAAGCTGCATCAAATAATTTTTGGGTAAACTACACTAAATGTTGTGGGAAGATTAGATAAAGTCAGCGATCTTTGGACTGCTTTCATCACATTTCAGAAGAGTAGAAAAGTAGTGGAGAAAATGTATATTCAATACAGTGAAGAGCTCAAAATTTTCAGATACAGAGTAGATCACATCAAGGACCCAGACCCTGCCGACATAAATCTAGCATTATCAGCTTGAGTGGCATACATCGATAAAAAGGCAAAGCAAGACAAAATAGATTTAGATGAAGAACAATAGAATATTTTTCAATATTTTGAAATGTAATCCCGTCACAAATATGTATTGCTATATTTGGAAGGTCATGTGATACTATTTTGTCTTTATTATGTCTTGAAAATTGTCTTTTCACTATATATAGCCAAATGGGTGTTCAATTTGTCCAAGTTCAATGTATTTGAAGGCCATTTTTCATCCTTTTCCCAAGAGACAAATTGTAATCTGGGAATGAGAAGTGTTGTTGTAAATGCTCTAATTGTTGTTAAGTCTAGGCTATTAGTGTTGAGATGATCTCCACCATTGATCCAAAAACTTAGTATGGTGCCTCCTCTATATAAAGGGTTGCCATTTATCTCATTTGTAAGAGTCTTGATGCTTAATTGTTGACACTCTACCAAATTTTCTGATCAATACAAAAGCAAGTTACTGCAGTTTCTCTGGGAATTTGTCTCATGTATTGTCAATTTGGTTTCATGGTTCACATCTTGATCTACATTAGTTAGATTATGCTTTTGCAATGCCATTGATTTGTTAAAGGTATTTGATGAACATTCTAGTCCATACTATTAGTTACTTGTTGATTATAAGTGTTTGTGCATAGTTAGCCTAGGCTTCAGTTTGAGCAAAGTTTAATTACATTTCAGGAGTTAAATCATGCCATTAGTTGGGTATTTGATAAATGAATGTAATATGAAAATCATAAGAAATCCATAGAAGATATCATTGTTTTCTGTAATGCTGTAGCAATCTCTGTAGCTTGGTAAAGTAGGAAATCAGTTGAATTTATGAATGCTTGTCTACCAGATGCAATCACTTCATTGTGGATGTCACTTAGGAGCTTTCTAAACCCTACTCTTTTTACATTTTCTTTTAAATCAACTATTAGTTTAGGTTTTCAACAGCATTTTACACTATCATATCAGCTAAAATTAGAAGGGTTTGCATGAACTATTGTTCTAATCTATTCAATCTGTCAAATTGCATGTAAGACCCCTTGTAGGAACAGCTAGTACATTCCAACTGAGAAATTCTAAGCATGTTAAGACCTAGCTATATTATCCTTGGAGTAGTCTTACCTAGGGTAGGATACTTTTCAAGAGAGGTGCGATACCAACAATCATACCTATGTTATTGTGTGCTAAAAACATCATCAACAGATTCTTTGTAGGATTTGTTGGTTTAGAGGTTGTTCTAGTTGGCGAAGTGTTTGAATGAGTTCTTGGAGTTCTTGTGCTAGGATCTTTTGCTCTTGTGTTGGGATGGAGTTACACATAGATTAAAGTCTTTGGATTTCAGCTTGTTCGTCCAAGTATGCCTCAAAATCTACAAGATCCTCATCATCATTAGGAGTGTATTTTGGACCACCTTGAAGTATATATGGTTTTGGATTTGGCCTAGATTTATTGATGATCACGACCATTTTGACAAATGAAGATTGGACTGGGTTCAAGAATGGGAATATGAGTAATATGAGTTAAGGTTGGAATGTTATAGATTCGAGGTGTGGTGTTTGGTTGAGATTGACAATGTTTGTTTTTAATACACATGCAAAACACAGAAGACATAATGTTTTGGATGACTCTGATACAAAAATCAGAGTAAAAGTCTGAATGGGGGCCTAGATTAGCCCCAAAAAATTTCACTGGACTTGACAAATTTGAAAACACTTGTAAGCATGCACAACCTAGGCTGGAGGATACTACTTGCTAAGTCCCTACTTGGATTGCTCCATATACTGAGACAAGGTGAATAACTAGAGATATTGGTGACACTAGCTCCCCTACCACGGCACGGGCACACCAAATCTCTTACCCCGAAGATCCAAAGATCTTATGAACTGAGGGATTTTCTATTTCTACCCTGAATAGTACGTATAGGGAAGATTTAGAGGTCTAACCTCCTGTACCAACAAGCAAAAAAGGTTTTTGGCCTCTATAACAAGTGGTTTCTAGTCAGTGTTTCAGGATAATCTAGTGTTTATACATGCAGCGGTTCGCTCATTTAAGAGGTCTCCCAACCCTCAGAAAGGGTTTTTATGCATCACATGGATACTGAGGGAGACTTTCGTCAGTATAGAATAGTGGCACTAGGTCATTGATGACTTTCATCACAACCACAATTATTTATATAGTGGACTGAAACGAAAGTACTACTTAGGTCATTCCCTCTCACAAATCAGGAGGCAGGCCCTCTAAGGGATTAAAAACATAAAAGAGATGGGTCTGGCTTCTGATCACCGAGTTTGTACAAGGTGAGAGCATACACCTACCACCTTTCAAGCACAACAAATAGTGATTATTTAACCCCTTAGTTAATCTTTGTGCAAACAGACATTTGAAAAAGATATCTAATCAATGAAAGCCCTGCAAAACCACTGTTGGTAGTTTCAGTTTCTATTCTTCAAAATATAAGATATCTACAATCAAAGTGTTACCACAAAACCAAATCTCTAAAAAAATAAAAAAAAATTGTTATAATGCAACCATAAAAAGATAAGCTCATCAGAAGATTGCAATTTTAGATACATATTTTTTTAGATAGTGACATAGCTTTGATCATTTTAAAATGTTTTTTATCTGAAAAGTAAAAAATCAAAGAAGAGACCCTTCTTGATTTTCTAAGAGCTTTCCACAAATGTAAAAAACTAAGAAAAATTCTATGATTTGCACCCAAAAATGTGGATTTATGAAAACCCTATAGTTGACAAAGATTTGATCATTTTGCACCTCATATGACCTCAAAATTAAATCTGTAAAGAACAAACCCCCATTAAAATTTTAAATTCTTTCTAGAAATATAAAAATATCTAAAAAATTCATTGATTTACGCCCAGAAAGTTAATTTTATTAAAAAACATAAAATCGTGATAACTCATCCAAAAATGGTGATAAACATGTGATTTTTCTGTTGTAGTTTCCTCAAATGATGTACAAACTTTTATAAAAATCCTGTTGAAAAATTTGCATCCATTTGGAAGATATGATGAAATCTTTAAAACCTAGGGATTTATCCAAAAATGGCATAAACCTGCAACAAAAAGTTAATAAAACTTGCAAAAAGCAAGATAGATCAAGGGATTCACATCAGGTTCACCATTTTGTAGCTAGGGAGAATTAGATTTAGTATCAAAAACAAAAAAAATAACTAAACCCTAACTAGCACCATGAAGGACAAACTAGCATGAAAATAAAAATAATGAAACTCAAATGCAAACCGGATCCACACTAGACTTGATTGATCTCCATGGCTCTTCTCGATCTCGCATAAGAATGCAAGATGTCAAAGGATTGTTGATTTCTCACTATTGCAGCATAACAGAGCTCAACTGTTGCATGATTGTATGAAAATGACTTGTATGAGTGAGTCAGTCAGTGAGTCAGTTAGTCAGTGAGGGTTTGAAATTGAAATAAGAGTTTCAATTTATAGATAGAGAGGGAATCAAATGGATGGCTAGGATTGAAAACCAATTGTGTGATCTATATGGCTAGGATTAAAAGGTAATTTTAGTGCTTATGACACACACTAAATGGGTATGATAGGAGGCCAAAATTAGGAGAATAGTAGGAATAAATGGGATTTTTTATTTTATTTTAGAGAGGAAGTGCTTATGCTTATGATGCACAATGAATGGGGATAAAAATATGGATGTGAGTGGGAATAAGTAATTTAAACAATAAAATTATTTAAATCATGAGAGACAAGTGACATTTAAATAAATATTTAATTTATTGAAATTGGGTGATGGAGGAAAATGAGATTAAATAAATAAGATTTATTTAATTTGGTGCAAATGGAGGACAAAAGGAATTAAATAAATAAGATTGATTTAATTTGATGAAAAAGAAGGATAAATGAATGAGAGAAATTAGTTAAATAAATACAATTTATTTAACTAATGGGAGTGATGGAAGGGGTCATGAAGGGGACTTAGAAGAAAATATGTTGAAATGTAATGTCGTAAGATATAGTCAAATTTAGGTGTCTACAATTTTCACCATGGCTCTAATACCATGATCAAAAAAAGTAGTATAAATATCGTAAAAGTTAAATCATTACAAATAATACCAAATGTAAATATAATATTAATGTTTTTTGGAGTTTTACAAAGGATTGTGCAAATACTTAAAAAGCATTGCAATCATGTACAACTTCCCACAAACTACCCTAAGGGAAACTAACTCCCAACAACTAACATAAAACTAACTAAACATTTTAGTACTAACACTAACTCATTAAGGTAAGTACAAACTGTACAAAACCTTATTTTCCAACACTCATTGCTATCTTTAGCTCGTCCCTTTAAGTAATGAATTAAGAGGGATTTTTTGGAAAGAAAATAAATTTTAAGCCCACTCATTTCACATACTAATTATTAATATTAAGAATAAATGTAAAAGCAATATTCTTTCAAAACACTTCATTGAAGTGTAATGCTTCAACCATGAATGTGTTTGTATTATAATGCAGTGTGAATCTAGGAATTTCCATATATAACTTACATGATTGTGGAAGAGAAACAAAGAGAACCTTCCACTATCAAACTTTACCTTACTAAAATGATGAGGAGTATCTTTGGGTTGGTTAATTTTTACATCACTTAAAAAATTGTTATTTTTATGGCAAATTTTTTATATGTAAGTTTAATTTGCGTATGTATTGTGGTAGCTTCTTGTGCATAATTTTAACATGCACATGCCTGTGTCATTTTGACTCTATATGTTCTTTTTGTTGTGTAGTTCCAAGTCTTGGGCACCCTTTTCTTTAAGGAAGAACATTATTTATCCTTGTGCAAACCTTGTTGGTTTAGCATATCACTACTTGTTGTGTCTCAACCTGCATGCCAAATTTTCTTGTGCAAAGCATGACATTGACCCTTCTCTAGCTCTTGCATACCCTATCTATCCTGCACAACCCACACTCCAATCTATCTTGCCTCACTTTCCTTAGAATGTTAAAATAGGTGGTTGGTGTTTTATGGCAGCTTTTGTCAAATAGTAGTAGTTAGATTTTTTGATGGTTTGTTAGTTTTAAAATTCAAGGAAGCATTAGTTTCAAATTTATTAAGGAATAGACTAAATCAATCTATCTTGCCTCACTTGCCTTAGAAAGGTCAATGGATGAACTAGAATGTTAAAATAGGTGGTTGGTGTTTTCGGGTAGCTTTCGTCAAATGGTAGTAGTTAGAGTTTTTGATGGTTTTTCAATTCTAAAATTCAAGGAAGCATTAGTTTCAAATTTATTAAGGAATAGCCTAAATGTTCTATTTATATCTGATTCATAAGTTTTCCTACATATTATATTTCCTCCTAGGTGCTCATTAATGGAGGCATGGTGTGCATTCTAGTTTAGCTCTAGTGTTGAATTTTAGTGTAGAGTAGATTTTTTAATTTTTTGTATCTAATGCTATTTAAATGTGATGTATGGTCATTTTTAGGGGTTCATCTTCTAGTAAGTTTTGGGTAGAGATTATAACTTAGGCATTGTGCTATATTACAAAGACTCTGTACAAGTATTTCTCAGGGTTGGGGTAGTATATGAGTGACAAATTTCACATATTGGTGGCCCTTTATACTTCCTTCATGTTTTAAATTTGAACTCACTAGTTTTTTGTTCAATCTCAAATGTTATTCCTAATTTAAGCTTCTATTTGTGTGCTCTAAGTGCTTCTTCACTAGTTGTTCTTGGTACCAAAACCAACATTTTGAGTCTTAGAGGTGATTTTATTAGAGTGTCATTAACTTAAATGTTATTATGAGTGTTATTTCATTGTAGGTGGATCAAAGATGTCTCATTGAGTTGGAAGAGGAGGTATGAGAAATAATCCAACAGCCTACATCATAGATCTAGTTGATACATTAAGAGTGATTAAAGCTCATCTTAAAGTCATTAAGATTGCATGTGAAGATGAGGAGCAATGGCGATAGAAGATATTAAGGACAATGAGAGGGATGGTTGTTATTAGTAGGATATAGAGTATAAAGGGAGAGTTGATCGGAGGAGACTACACACTATGTGGAGGCTAGAAGATGATAGAAGATACAACCCTAGATATATTAGATATAGTATATATATAGAGATAGGAAATAGTTGAATGTAAGTAAGCATGATAGGTGAATACGATATATTCTGATGTAACAATGCCATAGAAGCCATGTATGTAACTAGTGAGGTCGAGACTTAGACCTGCCAAAGGATAGATCTATGATGTGTACATTTGGTTGTTGTTAATATATATATATATATGGAGATTTGTTGGTACCAGGTAACTGTGTGTGTTATCTTATTTTGATGTATATGTGATGCTCTATTTGGTTATTCTTTATGTTTTGTTGTCAATCTCTAGCTACCTGACCGAGGTATAAACTGACTACAAAGACTTATCTGAGGACCAGATCTCTAGACCAGTATCTCCTCTACATTTTTTACTAACAGTTATGACACAAGAGATGATGATATATGGGATGGTTGTGACATAAGAGATAATGCTATAGATTTTTAATTTTGTGGATGACATCATTGCAAAATAAATATTTGCAATCACCAAGTAGTGAAGGTAGGAGGCAAGACATGGTTTGATCTCCCAAGTTACTTAGAGGCCTAAATCTAGAAGAAATGGTTGACAAGATTACTAAGACAAAGAAATATTTTAAGTTCAAAATAACTAAGGACCAAAAGATAGTCAAATATGTAGCCATGACATGCAGGGATATACTTCCTTGTGGTGGAATACAATCAAGAAGAGCCATGTGTAGAAGGACAATTGCAAGATATTGCAGTGGGATTGTTTGGCGACTAAACTTAAGGGGAAGTTTATGTTGACCAATTATGCATTAGATTTGTTTGAGAATCTTTAAAACCTACTCTAAAGGGAGATGACCATAAAGGAGTACATAGGAGTTCTACAAACTATGCATACACATTATTCTAGTAGAAGATGATATTGAGATTGTGTCCAAGTATTTGAACAATTTATCATCTAAGTTCAAGATGATAAATTTGTTTGCTAACAACTCATTCCATAGAGGAGTCCTTCTACTAGGTGCTCAAAGTTGAGGGGAAGTTGTCTCTTAAAAAATATAGTATATGTAACAATGGAAAAGGTAAGAATGGGAAGAACATGAAGGCTTTAATGTAAGACAAACCTATACAAACCTATGTATGTCGTGATGACATAGATTCTAGTGGCCCCATACAAGGGTTAAAGGGTGAGTAGAACTCAAACCAAGGTGGAGAGAGGAATAAAGGAAGATACAATAGAGGCTTCAATGGGACTTGCTTTAGATGTGGAAAAATAAGTCATTATGTGTTTGAATATCCAAACATCACACAAGGATAAGGTCATGTAAAAAAGTATGTGCACATTATACAAGGTATTGAAGAAGGCACATCTAGAGGTGAGGTAAAAAGCATGAAAATAGAGGTTGGGGAGAACTTGATGATGAATAAGAACTTCTAATAAAATGTACATGCAAAGACAAGGAGGCATGGTTGTGGAAGATCCCTTGTGCACTAAGTGCAACTCCAGAGGAAAGTGCCACAAGTTGCTCATTAGTGGAGGTAACACAAACAACTTGGTGTCCATAGATATGGTGCAAAAGTTGGGGTTGAAGATAGTTGTACACCACACACCATATAAGGTCTCTTGCTTGAAAAGGGGCAGTGACTCATAGTGGTAGATAAATGTTAGGTTGCATTCCACATTAGAGGATATGCAAACAAAGTATGATGTGATGTGATCCCAATAGATGCATGCCATGTGTTCTAGGCAAGTTTTGGCAATATTTAGTTGATATGAAATGTATCATGAGCACAAGAACACCTTTTCCATCAAGAAGGATGGTAATAAGTTTGAATTTAATTCCCATGAAGGTAGAGGAAGAATGGACATAGAAGTGAAAAGTGATATTTTTAGAAAAAGAGTTTCTCAAGTAGATGGGAGACTTGAAGCGCTACTATAATTAGTCAAGTCCACACAAAATAAGAAAAAGGAGCCACACAACTCTTAGAAGCCTAAATTTTTTGCAATTCTTGAGGATTTTGTAGATGTGATTAGCACAACATCTCTAGATGAATTGTCACTAATCTACATCTCACACTACATGGATCTAATTTTGGGTTCTAGTTTTCCTAGTAAGGTATTGCAAAAAATGAGTCCTAACATGAGTGTAAAGTTTAATAAGAAGATTGAAGAACTACTAGAATGAATTTTGATACATGGAGTTTTAAATCCTTATGTAGTTCTTGTAATACTTACATAGAATAAGGATGAGGAGTGGAGAATGTGCATCCACTTCCACATGATAAACAAGATTACCATCAAGTACATGTTTCTACTATTGTGTATGGATCATAAGATAATGAGGCGTTATAGATCTTTTAAGACTGGAAAATGGTAGGCATGTGGAAGGCATAAGCTAAAGACTTCACACAACACATGAAGTGATGCAGAGTGGCACAAGGGAAGCAACAAACTTAACCCTCTTCTTTGCCCACTCACCCACTTCACCTAGTCTTCAACCAAAGTCACATCTAAGGGCATATGAAGGATTTGTAAACCAGGCTATTGTTCAACCCTCAAGAATCCTTCCACACCTTGAGATAGGTTTGCAAACACCTTTCCCCATAGTTGGTTTGATCCCCAACTTCACACAACCCTCCAACCTTCACTTGGCCTAGTGATGCTACTAGCCCTCCTAATCTAGTTTTCACAACATAACTTGACAAAACCCTGAATGACCAAACAAACAAATGGTGGATTCTAATATACTCTATGGGACTCTAACAAACCTCCAAGCCTCCAGTTCCAACTTTGCTCCAGCAACTCAAAACACTCACTAGGTCTCTACACCTAATTGATCAATTTAGGTCTAGGTTACAAAGCAAGTAGTCTAATTTGGGTTCACAAAATTGGGACAAGAACTTGGATCACTTATACCACATGCCAACATCTCAAAACCACCATCCTTTCCCTCACCCTACTAGGATTTTGTCATTCACATCACCAAATTGCATAATTTCAGTCAAATACATAGAGATATTTGACCTAGGGCATCACTCCAACGATCGATGACAGTCTTTCCCAACCAAATGCTTTTGGAATCAGGTAATATACATCCCTAACCTGCATTTCACTGATTTGCATGAGGTTTCACTGGTTAGAATGCATTCTAGGGTGAGTTTTGTATGCCAAACCCTAGGAATGAGGGTTTTAGACCAGTCAGAACTAAAATTGTAATATCTCCCTCCTACGATCACTTCAAACCCTCAAATTTGATGCATTGGAATCTAGACTCAACCTAGTTTTAGAAAAATCACATTGATCTACTCTGCCAATCCGTACAGGCCATACAATAGCAGAAATTTAGGGAAAAATAGTCATTTTTCTTGATTTTTGTGCCCAAAACTCCGTACAGAAACTCCTCTCCTCAACTGGAGTAAGATGTCCACCATATCAACTAATCCAAGTCAGTATGCAGCTTCCCAAAGTAGTTGCAACCATCAAAAGTGGGTTGGAACCACTCAAGTACATGACACATTTGGACAACTATGGCATTTTTGCCTTAACACAAAGATTTTGATTGGTTCCACTTGTCTAATGGAATCCAAGCAACTACCACACTCTCAAAAATATGCTAAAACATCAAAACTAGTAAATGGACTCACAAAACCATCAGTAGACCTACTAGGCCTAAGTGGCACAACTAGGGTCCAAATGGACTAAGAATGATTGAGGTTTATATGGTCACCCTAGACATCTTGACCACACAAAAGGGACCTTACAAACATGGCTAAAAAGCCTTATTTCAAACATACTAAACAAAAACCACAACTTTTCAAAAATGCTACCAAAATGCTTGTAGGTGCCCTGCACCATACACCCATTGTCAAACATAACTCAAGTCTCTTGAGTTGGGAATGCTGTGAAAGGTGAATCCTGCCTTCTCAATGGCTGCCCTGCTCATCCAAGTTGCTGTAGGAGTTCAGGACAACACTGAGAGGGGGGGTGAATCAGTGTTGTATAAATTTTAACCTTTTGCAAATTTAACTTTCAGGACATGAAGAAAGAAAGATATCATTTGTTACACACATGTGCACATAACTGAGAATGAATGATGAGATTAAAATCTCATGAATAAATCATACACACAAACAGAGAGAAAATCAAGACACAAGAATTGCACGAGTGGAAAACACTCCTGGGGTAGAAAAACCACTCCAAAACTACCTCACTGGCTTAACCTTAAAAAATATCTTTACAAGCCTTACTGGCTGATGTGAGTGTCTCACTGACAAATGGTCTCACTGGCATACTGTGCCTCACTGGCTTTTCTCAATCAATCAAAACAAAAATCTCATGTGCAAGAAGTGATTGTTGTTCAATCTAATTTGCACCATTTAAATCAACTCATCTTTCTTTTCAAAAAGGTTTTCTCTGCATATCATAACTTCATAACATACATAACATTATTTGCTCATCTCTATTTTCTTCATCAACACACACTCTGTCAATGTACTTGTGAAGCCAATAATAATAAGATCCCTCTCCACGTTCTGCAAAATCATTTTCATATTTTCATGACCTTTCATATTCCAAAATAAATAGCTTCTTCCTTATTTTTGTTTCAATTTCACCTTCTGACCCTTGACATCTGCATAAACAATTCATCTAAAAACAATAGTAAGGTCACACAAAAATCTTCAATAAAATAAAATCTCTTTTACTTGTATCCTCTTCATATCCACCATGTTCATAACCTACAAGAAATCCTGTACCAACAAATTACATCTCTATAAAATAAAATCAATTTCTTTCCATATTCCATTTATATTTTCTCTATATAACTTTTCAATTTTCATCTTGAATATTCTTTTTGTATTCTCTAATTTAAAAAAATAAATCATCTCTCCGGTCCTCTTGTAATTTCTTTTCAAAAAGAAAATAACCCTTCATATTCTATGATCTGCAAAAACCATTTTCTTGCAAGAATATAAATCTTCATATTTATCTGTGCATAATTACTTCAAAGATTTTTTAATTTCCCTCTGCAAATAAAAAATCTCTGAGAACTTTCATCTTCTCAAACCCTTCATCTTCTCCTTCACATTTTTTTATTTTCTTTTCAACAAGACTTCAAAAATCATTTTGCCTTGTATAAAGTCTTCATAAAAAAACCTCTGTCAAAACTTTATGTTCATCTGCAAATAACCTTTGATTTTCTATAATAAAAAAATTTCAATGAAATATTGTCAATCTTCCTCAATCTACACATAAAAAGCTTCACAAAAAAAAACTTCAAATCCTGGAAAAAACTTTCATCAAAAATATTCATTAAATGACCCTTCTCTGCAAATATCTTCAAAAATAAACCAATCTGCCTTTTTATCTTCTCTGCAATTTTATTTCAAAAATCTTCAATCTTTCATTCCAAAAAAAATCTCCTTAAAAACTTCAACTTCAAAAAGCCACCTTTGATAAAAAAGTATTTCACCTTTTTGTTTCTTCCTTTAAAAGATACTCTTTATATTCTCTCGCAAAAACATTAATTCCTTAAAAGAAATTAACTCCACCTTTATTGTTTTTGCTGCCACTAGGAGGTTTAAAATAAGAAAGAATTTCCTTAAAGATCTCATAAAAAATCTTCAAAAAAAAAACATTTCTAAAACTCCTCAAAATCTCCCACAAAAATCTCCTTAAAAATAGCTTTGAAAATCTCCTTAAAATCTCCTTAAAAGTAGCTTTGTAACTTCACATTTTTATTTATGTCATAAAATATGGCATTTAAAGGGGATCAACAAAATAGGATAAAAATCAAACTTTATATAGTTAAATATTCAATGCTTTTGCTCCCCACTTTTTAAGCATATAAAGTCCACTTTATTTAAATAAAACAATTTGAGCTCTCCTTCCAATTTGCTCCCATTAAATATTGATCTTCAAATATATTTGGATTCTTTTTAATTAATAAATGGAGCTCCCATTAAATAAGTTAGCATTTAATAAAACAAAGTCCTTTGAATATTTAAACAAGTTAGCATTTCCTGACTTAGCCATGAAGCAACATATCAACCTGAAGTATATGAACAACTCCTATCAATACCAACACCTTTTTGACATCAATGACAATCTACTTTCATCAGTTGCATCTTCCTGAGGCTTATTGAGCCACTTCACCAAATACTCATAATAGGTGTGCCTTCTAGTCTGTTTTGCAATCCTGTGATCCAAAATGCATTCAATCTGATCAGGAGATGAAGGAATCAAGTCTTGAAGTGTCTGATCAGTTTGTTCCTCTACCACAGCTGTCTGAGGATCAGATCCCTTATAGGGATAGAGGTCTGCTACATTGAAGATTGGTGACAAAGCAATACCATCCGGCAATCTAATTTTGTAGGCATTTTCTCCACATTTCCTTAGCACTTCACAAGGCCCAATCTTCTTCATAGTTAACTTAGTGTATTTACCTGCATGTAGCCTCTCCTTTTTCAGATGTACCATGACCAAATCTCCTTCCTTAAACTGCAGATCCCTTCTCTTTCTGTTAGCGGACTGTTTGTATTTTACAGAGGTAGACTGTAATTTATGTTTTATTTGCTCATGAACATCTCTCATCACTTGGACAAAGTCTTCAGCCAATGCACTGCTCTTCTCCAGTCCTCTAACCTCTCTGAGTTCCAAAATACCCCTTGGGTGGGTGCCATAAACAACTTGAAAAGGTGACAGGCTGGTACTCCTGTTCACAGTGTCATTGAGGGAGTATTCTGCCTGAGCCAAAACTGAATCCCAACTAGTACCATGCTCCTTAGTTAGGCACATTAGGAGGTTGCCAAGTGACCTATTAATCACCTCAGTCTGACCATCAGACTGAGGATGATAGGCTAATGATAATGACAAGTTTGCACCTAGTCTTTTCCAAAGTGTCCTCCAGAAGTGTCCTATGAACTTGGGGTCTCTATCAGAGATTATGGACAAAGGTAAACCATGTAATCTGACTATTTCCTTGAAGAAAAGTCCTACAATATGTGAGGCATCATGTGTGGTTTTACATGGGATGAAGTGAGCCATTTTTGAGAACCTATCAACAACCACAAAGATGTTATCATGTCCATTCTTGGTCCTAGGCAAACCAAGTACAAAGTCCATGCTTATGGAATCCCAAGGCTTTGAAGGGATAGGTAGTGGAGTGTATAGACCTGCATTTCATGTATGTCCCTTGGCTCTTTGGCAAATTTGACAAGTTTCTACAAACTTTCTTACATCAGTTGGCAAATTTGGCCAATAGTAGTATCTCCTAACCAAGTCTAGGGTCTTATCAATGCCAAAGTGGCCTGCCATGCTGCCACAATGCTTCTCCTGAATGATATTCTCCCTAAAAGACCCTCTTGGAATACACAATAGGTTGCCTTTGAAAAGAAAGCCATCTTGTATTAGAAAATCAGAAAAATTAGTATTATACCTACCTGTCATGGCTTTGCAAACTTGGTAAGGTTCCTTGAAGTCTTCATCTTCTTCATATTGATCTTTAATGGCTTGTATACCTGTACTTTCCAACTGAATGGTTTGCACAACAAGATTCCTCCTACTTAAGGCATCGGCTACCTTATTGGCCACTCCTTTCTTGTGCTTAATGGAGAATGTATATGCTTGGATGTACTCCATCCACTTGACATGCCTATGGTTTAACTTTTCCTGCCTGTTCAAGAAGCTCAAAGCATGGTTATCAGTGAAAACAACAAAATCCTTGGGTAACAAATAGTGTCTCCATTTTCTCAATGATTGAACCATTGCATATAATTCTAGATCATAGGTAGAATAGTTCTATTTTGCCTCATTTAACTTCTCACTAAAGAAGGCTACAGGCCTCCCATATTGACTTAGGACTCCCCCAACAACCCTCTTACTTGCATCACACTCAACAATAAAGGTCTTATCAAAATTAGGTAGCACAAGGACCAGTTGTTCTGATATTTTCTTCTTTAACAGTTCAAAGGCTTGATTGGCCTCATTTGTCCACACAAACACACACTTCTTGCCCCCTTTTATAGTGTCAACAAGTGGAGCACAAATAGCACTAAACCCTCTAATAAACTTTCTATAAAAACTGCATAAGCCATGGAAACTTCTTACCTCAGAGGCTGTAGTAGGTGTGGGCCAATTAAGAATGGCTTCCACCTTGCTTGGATCCATCTTGAGGCTGGCCTTCGAGATGACAAACCCCAAGAATGTCAATTCTTCTTGTAGGAAGACACATTTGTCAAGGTTAATTCTCAACTTCTCCTCTTGAAGCCCCCTGAGCACCTGATGGATATGTCTTATGTGATCTTGTTTGTTGTCACTAAAAACCAATATATCATCCAAATATACAACAATGAACTTGTTAAGGAATGGTTTTAGCACCTCATTCATCAACCTCATGAAGGTGCTTGGTGCATTTGATAAGCCAAAAGGCATCACAACCCATTCAAATAGCCCTTCATTGGTTTTGAAGGCTGTTTTCCACTCATCCCCCTCCCTTATCCTAATTTGGTGATAACCACTTTTTAGATCCATCTTGGTAAATATTTAGCCCTACCCAAGCAATCCATTGAATCTTCTATTCTAGGCATTGGAAATCTATACCTGATAGTAATCTTGTTGATGGCCCTGGAATCAGTGCATAGTCTCCATGTGCCTTCCTTCTTGGGTGCAAGTATTACAGGTACTGTACATGGGCTAATACTCCTCCTTATAAGCCCTCTATCCAACAAGTCTTGGATTTGTCTTGCCACTTCAGCATTTTTCTCTGGGTCAACTTGTAGGCTGCTTGGTTTGGTAGGGTGGATCCAGGGATGAGATCAATGCAATGACTAATCTCCCTCTTTGGTGGAAGGGCATCCTTACTTTCATCAGCTATCACATCATGAAACTTCTCCAATAGTTCCTCCACCTCTTTTGGTCCAATCCTCCTAAGAGGCTACTGCACTTTGATCTTCTTAGGATTTACATCCTTGGGCTTGATGACCACTGCAAAACATGGCACTTTCTCTTCCTTGAGGTTAGCCAAAAACTCTTTTTCACCTACTAACATAACTAAACTAGGAATGGTCTTTTCCTTGCTGTCATCAATCAAAGGAGTCATTGTGAAATTTTCACCATTTTTGGACAAATGAATTACATTTTTCTTACCATCATGTTGGGCACTTGTATCATGTTGCCAAGGTCTGCCAAGAAGAAGGTGGCATGCATCCATATCTACTATCTCACAAAGAATCCTATCATGATATTCACCTATCTTGAATTCAACCCAACATTGTTCTTTCACCAAAATTTGTTGATCCTTGGTTAGCCAAAAGACTCTATAGGGGCTAGGATGAGGTATCCTTTGCAATCCTAACTTATTCACCATTTCATTAGAAGCTAAATTCTCAGAAGAACCTGAATCAACTATTACCTTGCAGACTTTCCCTTTCACCTTGCAAGTGGTTCTAAACAAATTGTTTCTTTGGGGCTGCTCCTTGGTGGCTAGCATGATGAGGGACCGATTAAACATGATGCACTCTCCACTCTCTAGTGCTGCAAGCTTGGAAGAGGTAGTTTGGTATGATGTGGTGCTTTGATAGTCATCCTCTTGAAGGAGCTGCACCCTTCTGTCTTTCTGATTTGCAGAGTTGTTTCCCATCTTCTCTAGGCACCTAAAGGACTGATGTCCTATCTAATTGTAGGAGAAACACCTTCCAGTGAACACAAGGGAACCTTTGCCTCCACTTCTTCCTATACCATTACCTCTCCCTCTAAACTGACCCTGATTAACACTGTTTCTGTCAGCCTACACTTGACTACCCTCTTGTGATCTACCATCTTGGGGTCTTGAAAAGTTATCTCTATTCTAAAAATTGCCCCTGCCTCTGAAATTTAGATTGCCTCTACCCCTACTACTTGAATCACCTTTCCTTCTTTGTTTATCCTCAATCCTCAATGCCATTTGGAAACACTTATGGATTGTCTCAGGGTTAAAGAGACTTAGTTCATCTTGAATGGAGAACTTAAGACCATTAAGACACCTTGCAAGCTTTTGTTTTTCATTCTCAAGCATCTTGGCTTTCAAAGACATCTTGTGAAACTCCTCAGTGTATGTGCTCACATCCATGTCCTTTTGTCTCAAGTTTTGCAACTTTTTGTGCAAGTTGACTTCATAGTCTTCAGGAACAAATTGCTTCTTGATTTCAATCACCATCTTCCTCCATGTAGTGATAGGGTTCCTATCATCTTCTATCCTCTCATTTTGAATGAAGTTCCACCAACTCAAGGCTGGCCCTTTCATTCTAGATTTGGCAATCCTCACTTTCTGATTTTCTGCCACTTCTTCACATTCAAAATAGTTCTCCATTGCCTCTATCCAATCAAGGCACTCCTCTGGGTTCATCTTACCAGGAAACATAGGTAAGTCCACCTTACTGTCCTTCCTACTCAACTTTCCAAGTGCATCTAGGAATTATCTTTCTGACATGCCTCCTTGTGGCTCTTCCATAGGCACTTCTTTTTCTTCATCTTGATCCTCTTCATCTAAATCCAGATGACCTCTAGTTTCTTCTTCTTGTCATTGTCCTTCTTCAACTTCTCTATCTTAGCCTCCATCCTTTTGTTCTTGGTTGCTTGCTCTCTCACTGTCTTTGTCAATTCAGCATTAGTCACCTTTTGAGGAATTTCTTCCTCTTCTTCTCTATCTCCCATCTCTTTGATGGCTCTGATACCACCTGATGCAGAGTGCCACAAGGGAAGCAACAAACTTAACCCTCTTCTTTGCCCACTCACCCACTTCACCTAGTCTTCAACCAAAGTCACATCCAAGGGCATATGAAGGATTTGTAAACCAGGCTATTGTTCAACCCTCAAGAATCCTTCCACACCTTGAGACAGGTCTGCAAACACCTTCCCCCGCAGTTGGTTTGATCCCCAACTTCACACAACCCTCCAACCTACACTTGGCCTAGTGATGCTACTAGCCCTCCTAATCCGGTTTTCACAACATAACTTGACAAAACCCTGAATGACCAAACAAACAAATGGTGGATTCTAACACCCTCTATGGGACTCTAACAAACCTCCAAGCCTCCAATTCCAACTCTGCTCTAGCAACTCAAAACACTCACTAGGTCTGTAGGCCTAATTGATCAATTTAGGTCTAGGTTACAAAGCAAGTAGTCTAATTTGGGTTCACAAAACTGGGATAGGAACTTGGATCACTTCTACCACATGCCAACATCTCAAAACCACCATCCTTTCCCTCACCCTACTAGGATTTTGTCATTCACATCACCAAATTGCATAATTTCAGTCAAATACATAGAGATATTTGACCTAGGGCATCACTCCAACGGTCAATGATAGTCTTTCCCAACCAAATGCTTTTGGAATCAAGTAATATACATCCCTAGCCTACATTTCACTGATTTGCATGAGGTTTCACTGATTAGAATGCATTCCAAGGCAAGTTTTGTTGGATCTAGGGCATACAACTGAGAGGGGGGGGGTGAATCAGTTGTATAAAACTTCTTCTCATTCAAACACTTAACTCACTGTTGTTAGTTAGCAGCATATCAAATAATCATCCATGGAAGCATAATACATAAACACAAGAGCAGATAAGCATCAACACATTGAACACCAAGATTTTGACGTGGAAAACCCGGTTAAGGGAAAAACCACGGGGTGATTAACCCAAGAATTATTCTCTGTTAGAAGAATAAGGAAAAATGAATGGCACATGCCAATAAGGGCTCACTGCCCGAGCACACTGCTCACAAAGAGGCCCACTGCCTACAAGGAGACACACTGTCTACAAAGTGATGAAAATCACAGTCTTGAACTGGAGAATGACATCTCTACCATGTCCGGATCAGTTCCAATTAAGCGCAATAATCTCTGCTCTGCCTTTCGCACGTTTCTTCGCTATACCATACTCATCCTCACTCCTCACTCTGAAATGAACTCACAAACCGTTATTTATACAAGACATCGACTTAGGAACAAACATCTAAGTCGGCAAACAACCATAGGAGTATCCGCAAGATGAATAACACATCCGGTCGGCCATCACAAGAACATTCGCAGGATGAACAACTCATCCGGTCGGCTACACAGAGCAAGAACTTCATCCGGAAGAATAACTTCAATTCCGGGCTCTACTATCAATGCGGACCAACAACAAAACCTAAACATGATCCAAGAACCTTCACAAGCCTGTCTGAATGTCCGGATACATCCGCACTTCCTCTGCTTACTGGGATCTCTCGTCTTCCTCATCCGGAACTTCAAGAACACAGTCTGTCGCCACTGTCACAATGCAAGAGGTACTTCCGGACCTCCAAATCATACACAAATCAGGATGATACATCATAAGGACATCCCGAACACTACTTCCAATCCGCAGATTAGGATAATACAATTCCGGACCTCACCGGACCGTTTTGTGATCCTCTGTCACCTCCGGATACTTGCCGGACCCGGTTCTATACCGGCAGCCACAACTCCTTCAGATCTTCATGTGGACCTCTGAAATCTTAACTGTAGCATCTCAAGACTCATATCTACTAACCCTTTAATCCGCATCCTCCGGTTCTCATCCTATACAGTACATTTACCTTCTTCTCATCACTGTTCTTCACTGTTCCTGACTGAGACTAATTTTCTCAATATCCTCAGCACACAGCTCATCAAATCCTTCTTGTCAATGCAATATGAGTATGTTGACATCAATGACAACACTGGATAACCTCATACTTGCAACAATCTCCCCCTTTGTCATTGATGGCAACATATGATGTGAAAAACCATTAAGACAAGAACTTCATCTTTTCATATGTCTTCTCTTCCTTTACTGCTCCCCCTTTGATCATCAACCACTTGTTTTTCACATGTCTTCTCTCCCCCTTTGACATCAATGGCAAAGGGCTCATACTTGCAATTCTCATGCATCAGAATCATACTAGCTGCTCCCCCTTAGTTGCAGCTCCCCATTAGTCCGGATCACAAGATATGGCTGTGATAGCCACCGGACTGATGCATATCAGTGCATCTTAGTTCATCACCGGAGGGGCCATGACCCCTAACTTCTCCCGGAGATATTCAAAAGAGTCCTTGGGAAGAGGTTTTGTAAAGATATCTGCAATCTGATTCTTGGAGGGAACATACTCCAATCTGACTTCTTCCTTATTTACTTGTTCTCTCAAGAAGTGAAATTTGATAGATATGTGCTTAGTCTTAGAATGCAATACCAGATTCTTGGAAATATTAATTGCACTTGAATTATCACAGAAAATTGTGATAGGCTCCTCATATTCAACTTTGATGTCTCTTAGCATCTGCTTCATCCATAGGATTTGAGTGCAACTACCTGCTGCTGCAATGTATTCTGCTTCAGTTGTAGACAGAGATATTGCATCTTGTTTCTTGCTTAGCCAAGAAACCAATCTCTTTCCCAAAAAGAATGCTCCACCACTAGTGCTCTTCCGGTCATCCACATCTCCTGCCCAATCTGCATCTGTGTAAGCATGAAGAGAGAAATCCGGATCTCTAGGATACCATAGACCATACTCAACTGTTCCTTTCAAGTATCTAAAAATTCTTTTGATTGCCATAACATGAGATTCTCTAGGATCAGCCTGGAATCTTGCCACAAGACCAACAGCCTGCATTATATCTGGTCTAGTTTGAGTGAGATACAACAATCCACCAATCATTGATCTATACTTTGTCTGATCTGCCTTTGGAGAATCATCATTTTTGCTTAACTTACATCCGGTTGCCATAGGAGTGTTCATAGGCTTTGAGTCTTCCATACCAAATTTCTTTAACAATTCTTTCACATATTTGGTCTGAGAGATGAAGATCCCTTCTTTTGTTTGAGTAATTTGCAGACCCAAGAAGAAATTCATTTCACCAAGCATAGACATTTCAAACTCACTTTTCATCTGATTTGCAAAAGTTTTGCACATACTATCTCTTCCTCCAAAAATGATATCATCCACAAACACTTCAACAATTAGAATGTTTTCATGATCAATTTTGAAATATAAGTTATTGTCAGCAGTACCTTTGTTGAATCCAATCTGCACAAGATGCTTATCCAACCTTTCATACCATGCTCTTGGGGCTTGCTTCAATCCATACAAAGCTTTCTTCAACTTGCAGACCATATCATTATTATCAGACAATTGAAATCCATCCGGTTGTTTAATGTAGACTTCTTCTTCCAGATCACCATTTAGGAAGGCAGACTTGACATCCATCTGATATACCTTGAAGTCTTTGAAGGCAGCAAATGCAAGAAGTAATCTGACTGCTTCAATTCTTGCTACCGGAGCAAAAGTCTCTTCAAAGTCAATTCCTTCTATTTGAGAGTAGCCTTTGCAGACCAATCTAGCTTTGTTTCTGATTACTTCACCAGCTTCATTTAGTTTGTTCCGGAAGACCCACTTGGTTCCAATTACATTCCTGTCTCTAGGTCTGGGAACAAGATCCCAAGTATGATTTTTCTCAATTTGCATCAGTTCATCTTCCATTGCTTTGGTCCAGTTTTCATCATTGCAGGCTTCATTTATTGTTTTAGGTTCAATCTTTGAAATCAGACAACATTCATTCTGATCTTGAGCAATATTCCTTCTAGTTTGTACACCTTTGCTTCTGTCACCTATGATCTGAACTTCAAAGTGATTCAGTCTTACATACCTTGGAATTTTGGGAGTATCCAGCACTGTTGTTTCTTGATCAACCTCATTCAAATCTAACTCTTCTTCCTGATTTACCGGATCAGGCTGACTCTGTCTCACCGAAGAGGATTGAGGTCCTTGAACACTGTCTTGGTCATCTTCATCAAACTCATAAAATCTTGAAGGCTTCTCAATTCCTTCATCAACCTTCACATTGGTGCTTTCTATCATCTTCCTCAATCTC
Organism: Cunninghamia lanceolata; assembly: GCA_027924645.1. Classification (NCBI taxonomy): domain Eukaryota; kingdom Viridiplantae; phylum Streptophyta; class Pinopsida; order Cupressales; family Cupressaceae; genus Cunninghamia; species Cunninghamia lanceolata. Next base: position 3,764,882 of record BSBN01001253.1, on the reverse strand, counting down.
TTATTGTAACACCGGTATGCTTTGCTTTGAGTGGAGTAGCCCAAGAAAATTCCTTCATCACTTCTAGCATCAAACTTTCCTAGATCTTCATCTCTTTTAATATAACACTTGCTACCAAATACTCTGAAATATTTCACAGTAGGAGTGATGCCAAACCAGAGTTCATAGGGGGTCTTACCGGTGTTGTTTCTGATTTGAACTCGATTGAGAGTGTAGACTGCAGTGCTGATAGCTTCTTTCCAAAACATTTGAGGAACATTTGCTTCCAACATCATTGTCCTAGCAGCTTCTTGGATGGTCCGGTTCTTTCTCTCAACTACTCCATTCTGCTGTGGAGTCTTAGGAGCAGACAACTGTCTCCTTATACCCTGTTTCTCACAAAAGTCAATGAATTCACCAGATGTAAATTCACCACCTCTATCAGACCTTAGACACTTTAGTTTCAATCCGGTTTGATTCTCCACCATAGCTTTGAAGATTTTGAACTTCTCAAAAGCTTCTGATTTTTCTTTTAGAAAGGTAACCCACATCATCCGGGAATGATCATCAATTAACAACATGAAATATCTATCACCTTGCAGACTCTTGATTCTTGTCAGACCACATAGATCAGTATGTACTAATTCCAATAATCCGGTAGAAGACTGATCTTTGCTTTTAAAAGAGACTCTGCTTTGTTTGCCTAACTGACATTCTTTACACACACTATTTGTAGGTTTTATCAACTTTGGAAGATCTCTCACAGCCTGAGTATTGCTTATTTTGATGATGTTATCAAAATTTACATGACACATTCTTCTATGCCATAACCAACTCTGATCAATTTGAACAAACAAACAACTTTTATTTGAACCAACCAGATGAAAGATGTTACCTTTTGTCTGAGTACCGGATGCAATTTCAGTTCCGGAGCTTGTAAAGATTCTGCATTTTCCATTCTTGAACCGGAGATCATAGCCTTTGTCCACTAACTGACCAACACTGAGAAGATTGTGCTTCAATCCTTCAACATACAGTACATTTCCTGTTTTGCTCTTACCATCAAAGGAAATAGTTCCCCTACCTCTGATTCTGCCAGCAGAATTGTCACCAAACTTTACCATTCCTCCTTCATATCTTTCCAAGTCTAAGAACTTATTCTTGTCACCAGTCATATGATGAGAACATCCACTGTCAATAACCCAATCATCCTTTTCTTCCACTTGAGCAGCCAAGGCTTTTTCAACAACTTTGTGATTGACAGATTCAGAGAGCATGGAATCTTCTTCCTTGATGGCTATAAACACCCACTCATTTCTGGATTTGCTTCCTGGTTCTGATTCATCATCTGTTACTCCTTCATTGTCATCTTCTTCATGAACATAATAGCAATTCTTTTGAAACCTTTGTCTGTGAGTATTAGATCTTGCAGATCTCTCCGGACATCTTGAGGCAAAATGACCAATCTTATTGCAGTTGAAACACTTAAAGGGTAGTTTTCCTTCATACTTACCGGATCCTCTTGGCAGTCTCTTTGCAATGAGGGCTTCAAGTTGAGCTGTTTCTGCTTCTTCTTCTTCCATGTCTCTTCTTGCTTGATCATACCATGACATTTTCCTTGATGAGTTTTCACCCGGATCAAATCTCTGTTTGCCTTTCACATAGGCACTGGCTTTGAAAGCAGATTCAGTCTTGGGAGGATCATCTCCAAACTCGGTCATTTCAAATGCAGCTAGTTTGCCAGCCAGTTGTTCTCTTGTGACAGTTGTGTGGGCTCTGAATTCATCAATGGCAGCAACTTTGATTTTGTAGGCAGCAGGAAGGGATCTTAGGATTTTGCAGACAATCTCATTTTCATCTAAAGTTCCACCAGCATTTCTGATTCCACATACCAGCTCATTTACTCTTGGCATAAAGGTAGTGATGTTTTCATCATCTCTCATTTTCAACCTTTCAAATTTCCCTTTCAGACTTTGCAACCTTGCACTTTTGACAAACTCATCTCCTTCATATAGAAGTTCCAATTTAGTTAGGATCTCATATGCAGTGGGTAGGTCAATGACATTCGAGAGATCTGAGTCATTCAATGCGCTTAGAAGAGCTTCCTTGGTCCGCAGATTGTTTTCAGCTTCTGTGATTTCATTCAGAGTTGTCGGACCACCTTGTGGAGGTACATATGGTTTTGAAATCATACCCAGGTATGCTTTTCCCATGCATTCCAAGTGACACTTCATGCGACCTTTCCAGAGAGTGAAGTTGGTTCCATCGAACTTCGGACTATCCTTCTTGTATGACGACATCCTGGATCTCCTCAAGCGGTTAAGCTCTTGTCAGAGGAACTTGGCTCTGATACCAATTGTTGGATCTAGGGCATACAACTGAGAGGGGGGGGGTGAATCAGTTGTATAAAACTTCTTCTCATTCAAACACTTAACTCACTGTTGTTAGTTAGCAGCATATCAAATAATCATCCATGGAAGCATAATACATAAACACAAGAGCAGATAAGCATCAACACATTGAACACCAAGATTTTGACGTGGAAAACCCGGTTAAGGGAAAAACCACGGGGTGATTAACCCAAGAATTATTCTCTGTTAGAAGAATAAGGAAAAATGAATGGCACATGCCAATAAGGGCTCACTGCCCGAGCACACTGCTCACAAAGAGGCCCACTGCCTACAAGGAGACACACTGTCTACAAAGTGATGAAAATCACAGTCTTGAACTGGAGAATGACATCTCTACCATGTCCGGATCAGTTCCAATTAAGCGCAACAATCTCTGCTCTGCCTTTCGCACGTTTCTTCGCTATACCATACTCATCCTCACTCCTCACTCTGAAATGAACTCACAAACCGTTATTTATACAAGACATCGACTTAGGAACAAACATCTAAGTCGGCAAACAACCATAGGAGTATCCGCAAGATGAATAACACATCCGGTCGGCCATCACAAGAACATTCGCAGGATGAACAACTCATCCGGTCGGCTACACAGAGCAAGAACTTCATCCGGAAGAATAACTTCAATTCCGGGCTCTACTATCAATGCGGACCAACAACAAAACCTAAACATGATCCAAGAACCTTCACAAGCCTGTTTGAATGTCCGGATACATCCGCACTTCCTCTGCTTACTGGGATCTCTCGTCTTCCTCATCCGGAACTTCAAGAACACAGTCTGTCGCCACTGTCACAATGCAAGAGGTACTTCCAGACCTCCAAATCATACACAAATCAGGATGATACATCATAAGGACATCCCGAACACTACTTCCAATCCGCAGATTAGGATAATACAATTCCAGACCTCACCGGACCGTTTTGTGATCCTCTGTCACCTCCGGATACTTGCCGGACCTGGTTCTATACCGGCAGCCACAACTCCTTCAGATCTTCATGCGGACCTCTGAAATCTTAACTGTAGCATCTCAAGACTCATATCTACTAACCCTTTAATCCGCATCCTCCGGTTCTCATCCTATACAGTACATTTACCTTCTTCTCATCACTGTTCTTCACTGTTCCTGACTGAGACTAATTTTCTCAATATCCTCAGCACACAGCTCATCAAATCCTTCTTGTCAATGCAATATGAGTATGTTGACATCAATGACAACACTGGATAACCTCATACTTGCAACAAGTTTTGTATACCAAACCCTAGGAATGAGGGTTTTAGACCAGTCAGAACTAAAATTGCAATATCTCCCTCCTACGATCACTTCAAACCCTCAAATTTGATGCATTGGAATCTAGACTCAACCTAGTTTCAGAAAAATCACATTGATCTACTCTGCCAATCTGTACAGGCCATACAATAGTAGAAATTCAGGGAAAAATAGTGACTTTTCTTATTTTTGTGCCCAAAACTCCGTATAGAAACTCCTCTCCTCAACTGGAGTAAGATGTCCACCATATCAACTGATCCAAGTTGGTATGCAGCTTCCCAAAGCAGTTGCAACCATCAAAAGTGGGTTGGAACCGCTCAAGTACATGACACATTTGGACAACTATGGCATTTTTGCCTTAACACAAAGGTTTTGATTTGTTCCACTTGTTTAATGGAATCCAAGCAACTACCACACTCTCAAAAATATGCTAAAACATCAAAACTAGTAAATGGACTCACAAAACCATCAGTAGACCTACTAGGCCTAAGTGGCACAACTAGGGTCCAAATGGACTAAGAATAATTAAGGTTTATATGGTCACCCCAAACATCTTGACCACACAAAAGGGACCTTACAACCATGGCTAAAAAGCTTTATTTCAAACATACTGAACAAAAACCACAACTTTTCAAAAATGCTACCAAAATGCTTGTAGGTGCCCTGCACCATGAAGGAGGTTCATGGGAAAGTCAAGACATCGTTAGAGTCTAGAGCAACACAAAATATAAGTTGTACATTTAATGTATATGAGTGTTAAAGGGATAAGACTTGTACTCTAAAGATGAGTTAGTCATGCCTGCATTTAAGGAAGGAGTGGTTCCTTATAGGAACCAACAAGTTAAAGCCCAAGAAGGGAGGTCCATTCATACATATTTCTTTTTGAAAAATCATATGAGATCAAGATAACAAAAGGGTTGAATATCTCATTGATATGTATTTCTAGGTCATGAGCTTGAGGGTTTACATGTTGCACAACCAATAGGATTGCTAGATTAGAGAAGGAAAATATTGGAAACCAATAAGAAGGAATTGTGTAGATCTTATACACACATGTTGATAGGATGGCTTGATGAAACAAGTAAAAATAATATCCTATTTGCTAGAAGAGTAAGAGGTCTAGGGAAGAGCATGGATCTCTAAAGCTAAAGTATGCTAACTTGTGTGGTCATATCAATGATTCACATAGTCCTAATTGTGAGCTCTTAGCTCATAATCTTGTTACCAAGGGTGTTTGATGTAGAATCATCCTTGGGTTGGTGCTTTGTATCACCTAAAAATATTGCTATTTTCTTTGGTAGTTCTCCATGCACAAGCCCAAATTATGCATGTGTTGTTGATGCAGGGGTATCTTGCCCTACAATTTTAGTTTTTATCTTTTTGCTAATTTTGTTCTTTTTGTTAGCTTTTGTCAGTGTTGACTCTCCTTATCTTCTGTCATTATCTTGTAAGATCCTATCTTTGTAAAACTAAATGCAATGTGAAGCTCCTGTCGTACATATAGTTCCTGTAGCTAGCAATGATGAATCAAAGTATAGTTTGCAGTCTCCTATCACCCGAGCGCTATGAGACAAGTGTTAAAGGAATTTAATCTGTCATTCAGTGATTCTTTCTAACCAACGGTTGCTCAGCAGTTAAGGAATTCGAAGGGTCGAATGTAGAATAGATAGCAAGCATCAAAGGAGATCATGATTATTGTGAAACCGTTCCCTAGGAAGATGAAAGTTCTTGGACAGCGACGGTTGAAACGCAACAAATAGAGAATCTCGACCATGTGATTTAATGATAGATGGAGGAAAGAACATGCAAATAATCTAAGCCTGGAGTGGTCGGTTGAAGATGTGAAGACGAATCGACAAAGGCCAATGAGTAGAGAGCGATGGTTACATAAAGAAGATTCTAAATTTCTGTAGAAACTGAATCGATGCCTGCAAGAGTAGACCCAAACTGACAGTTTCAAAGAAATAGAAGCAGATTAAAAAAGAGAGAGATCGGCCAAGATTAGAGAGGAGGCCATGTATAAATGAGTAGAAGGAGGCCATGGGAAAAAAGGGTCGAGGAGCCTGAGAACAGATCGATAGAGATAGAAGGACAAATGTGTAGGAGGTGGCAACATTTGTAAGTCGAGGCTAAGTGTGGTGGAGTGATAGTAAAAATAGAAGAGGTTACAGATCGCAGGGGAAGAGAAGGACGGGAGTGTACGAAGAATTAGGAAGTTTTGATTTAGCACAATGGAAGGCCAATTTTTGCAAGCCGATGATAGATGCAATAACATGCTTTGACAATAAAAGATAAATATGAGAAGTCTGTTTCATGATATTTTCTTTGTTTTGCATATTTCCATTTTTCTGTCATTTTATATTTGGTTGTTTTAAGACTGTACAGAAGATCTCATAACTTCCTATCATTTTTATATCTAATCTTTGCAAGGTAATATGTTGAATCCTTGTTGTTACTTTTGAATGTCTCTTGTTTGAGTTTCATATAATGGGGTTTAAGTTATGCCTGAGAAGGCAGCCATCAAAGGAAGCAGAGCATGTGCATGAGTTTCTCAAAACTTGTGCCATTAGATTGGTATCAGAGCACAAGGTTGGTTCTATGTGCTGAGTAGATTGCCGAAGTGAGCCAACTTAGCAAAGGAAGGAGAATATTAATGGGTTGTGGAAGAAACCTAGAGTCCCAAAAGATCAAGGCAGCGAGCACTATGTGTGTTCTTGATTTTGATGGGTGTTGTATATGAGTGTTGCAGTCTAATGTATGTTGCAGTTTGATTGATAGAGGAAGAAGATCACTAGCATGGTGAAAGGTATGCTGAAGAGTGAGGTATGAGAAAGTTGATAGAGTTGTGAAAGAGGTGATATTCATAGACATGAGTGCATTTGTTGTTGCAGGCATGAGCAAGGGCTTGTAACTGCTATCCTCCAGCAGAGATAAACTGGGTAGAAGGTGTATGACTTCCTCCACTAAGAGAGAGTGGGTAGAGCCTGGGTTTTGAGAGATACATCTTCTAGGATCTTGTTGGGTAGAGGGTAGTTGTGGAAGGAAATAAATTTTTGTTGCAACAATGAGAGGATGGGTATTAGTGTAAGAAGACCCGTCATTATCCCATTTTGGGATGAAGTGGAAGGCAGAAAATATTGAGAGGGATTGGAAGAGATTGCAAGAAGAATGGAAAATTTGGAAAAGATTTATTTTCCTGACAAGGTTGTGGTTGCAAAAAAAGGACAAGAAGAGAAGAGGAAAATCCTCATTAATGACAATAAGGAAAAGAGAAAAGAGAGTGCAGCAAAGAGCACTAGAAAAAAAAAGTGTCTATGGAAGAGGCACCTGAAGAGACATTCTAGTCTCTTGATTCATTTGCTATTGATTTGTTTGAAAGTGTGAATGCATGTATGAAGAAACCTGAGAACAAGCCTTTGGAGGTAAAAGAAGAAAGGGCAAGAAGAGAGCCCATAGATGAAGATAAAGATAAGAAGGAAAAAAGACAAGTTGCAGCAAAAGATAAAAGAAGACAGTTTGTAGCCGCGATGCAATACAAGGAACTTGAAGATGGAAAGATGGCTGATAAAGAAAAGAAGAAAGCATGTAAAGAGAAAGAGGTGGCAAGACATGAAGCCAAGGATGTAAGAAAATCAGGACAACAGAACAATGAGGAGGTGAAAGTAAGTTTTGGTAGCAATTTTGTTTGTGCAAGTGAAAATAGAAATGTAAACCTGCAAGTTAAAAATGAGAAGAATAAAATAGTGGATCATGGGTATGTAATACCATATTGGCAAAAGAAATCAGTTGTAGATGTGCAGCAAAGAGAAGGAGTGGTTTGTGCTAACCTGTGTGACAACAAGATAGCATCAAGGATGGAAGATATAATAGAGATTAAGAGGAGACAAGAAGATAAGCCAAGTGCAGGGGTAGCAAGACATCAATTCAAGAAGATGAAGAATCTAGAATGGGTAGAGAAGCATGGGACAGCAGTAGAAAAAATTGAAAAGGAGAAGCAAACAAAGCAAGAGAAGAGGAGATGCGTAGATATTGATGAGCCCAATGAAGAAGAGCACATGATAAAGCCCATAGAAGAAAATAGAAAGGAGAATAATGCCCCAGAGCATACTAAAAATCTTGAGAAAAAGTAGCATGGTATGTGCAAGGTAGGAGGTAGCCAATTTGATTTTGATGAATTTGAGTCTTTAAATAAAATTTATGAGTATGAGGATAAGATGTGGTTGACTATGGATGAAAGGAAAATGATAAGAGAAGGATATGAAATAAAGAGGGAGAATGGAAACCAAAGGGAAAGGGCAGAAAAAGACACGAAGAGTGAAGAAGGAACAAAAGAGAATAAAGAAGAAGAAACTGAGGCAGCTGGGAATAAATAAGGTAAGGATAAATACAGACATGGAAACAAGGTGGAAGCAGAATTTGAAGAAGGGACATCAAACAAGAGTGGTGCAAATAATTCGAGGGTTCAATCCTGTGAGATAAAACAAGAATTGCAAAAGAATGTTGTTGATAGAGGAATAAATACAAGTAGGACAGCAAAGAAGGATGAAGGAAGAAAGGATTCAGTTAGTGATAAAGAAGCAGGTACAGCAGTACAGGCAAAGGTAAATAAGGAAATCTTTTATGAGGATGTTATTATAAATTTGTTTGGTATGTTGATTAATAAAAGGTTTGAGCAAAAGTCTGAGATGATGCATGATATTAAGGTTTGTGATAAGAGGAAAGACATTAAGAATGATTTGTGGTTGTTTAATTGGAACATGGAAAGGGAAGTATATGGAATGATGAATGCATATTTATGGAAGGTTGAACATACTTTTACTGGAGTTGACAAGATGATAGAGAGTGTAGAGAAGAGAAAGCCATATGGGAATTTGCAAAAGATCTCAAGATGAATGGATGCATTAGAAAAGTGTTATTTTCCTAACTCTATGGTGATTGCAGGACATTTGAAGATAGCCAAAGAAAGAGAGCCTGAAGCAGAGCCAAGTTGGAGTTTAGAAGTTTCACATTTTAGTTGTCTTAAGGATTTGAAGAAAGTTGGTGTTCGAACTACCTCAGAATCTGAGTATGGAGAAAATCTTGTTCATGTTTTCATTTCTAAAGAAGAGAATTATAGTGAAGAAGAAGAGAAATATGTGGCAATGTCCAGTATGAAAGAATATTTTGGAGGAGAGAGTGCAACCCTGGTAAAGGAGATTACATCAAAAAGAAAAATGTCAAAGGTTCAATTGAGATTGTAGTGAAAGAACCAGGGAATGTTGAAGACGAAGACTTACTGTTAAAAGATTACATTGTGGAAGTAAAGGCTTCTAAGGTAACTTTCTTTACACATTATGAGGATGAATTTTTATTTTCATTTGAGGTTAATAACTGTGAAGATGAGACAGAGCTATGGAGATTTGTAGGGGACAAAGAAATCAGTAGGTAGATATATGAGAAGAATGTGGAAAGAAACAACTACAGATGGAGAAATTTAGAAAGAGCAATTGCAAGCATAGAACAAATTGGAAGAAGTGGAAGAAGAAATCTAGATATAAGCATTCTATTGCAGAGCTCATGAGCAGGAGCTCATGAATCTTATTCAGTGGGGGAGTCTTATGCAAGGGCATCTTGCCCTACAATTTTGGTTTTCATCTTTTTGTTGTTTTTGTTCTTTTTATTAGCTTTTGTCGATGGTGACTCTCCTTATCTTTTGTCATTATCTTGTAAGATCCTATCTTTGTAAAACTGAATGCAATGTGAAGCTCCTATCGCACATATAGTTCCTATAGCTGGCAATGATGAATCAAAGTATAGTTTGTAGTCTCCTGTCGCTTGAGTGCCATGAGCCAAGTGTTAAAGGAATTTAATCTATCATTGAGTGATTCTTTCTAACCAACGGTTACTCGGCAGTTAAGGAATTTGAAGGGTCGAATGTAGAATAGATAGTAAGCATCAAACGAGATCATGATCATTGTGAAACTGTTCCCCAGGAAGATGAATGGTCTTGGACAGCAATGGTTGAAATGCAGCAAATAAAGAATCTCTGCTAGGTGATTTAATGACAGTTAGAGGAAAGAACATGAAAAGAATCTGAGCCTAGAGTGGTTGGATGAAGATGTGAAAATGAATTGACAGAGGCCAATGAGTAGAGAGCGACGATTACATAAAGAAGATTCTAAATTTCTATAGAAGTTAAATCGATGCCTGCAAGAGCAGACCCAGACTGACGGTTTCAAAGTGATAGAAGTAGATTAAAAAAAAGAGAGATTGGCCAAGATTAGAGAGGAGGCTATGTATAAACGAGTAGAAGGAGGCCGCAGGAAAAGAGGGTCGAGGAGCCAGAGAATAGGCCGATAGAGATAGAAGGCCGAATGTGTAGAGGAGGTGGCAACATTTGTAAGTCGAGGCTAAGTGTGGTGGAGTGACAGTAAAAATAGAAGAGGTTACAGATCGCAGGGGAAGAGAAGGACGGGAGTGTAGGAAGAATTAGGAAGTTTTGATTCAGCACAATGGAAGGTTAATTGTTGTAGGCTGATGATAGATGTAATAACATGCTTTGACAATAAAAGATAAATATGAGAAGTCAGTTTCATGATATTGTCTCTGTGCTACATATTTCCATTTTCCTGTCATTTTGTATTTGGTTGTTTTAAGATTGTGTAGAAGATCTCATAACTTCCTGTCATTTTTATATCTAATATTTGCAAGGAAATACGTTGAATCCCTATCGTTACTTCTGAATGTCTCTTGTTTGAGTTTCCTATAATGGGGTTTAAGTTGTGCCTGGGAAGGCAACCATCAAAGGAAGCAGAGCATGTGCATGAGTTTCTCAAAACTTGTGCCATCAGTTGTGATGTGCTTGTTTGTTGTGCATAAGTTAAGCATGTTGTTTTGATTGCATATTGACTTGTTATTGTGTGCATACATGTTTTGTTTTTGGGCAATCTCCCAAGTCCCAAGATACTTTTTCTTGAAGGTGCAACATTGTATGACCTTGCACAAACCTTGTTGGTTTGGGACATGATTGTTTGGGCATGTCTCAATGTGTGTGCTAGTCTCTCTTGTACAAATCACATCACCAACCTTATTTTAGCTCTTGTGCACCCTACACACCAAGTTCTTGTCCTATGTAGCTTATTTGTGTGTGCCTTGGAAGGTTCAACAAATGTTTGAATGTAAGAATAGGTGGTTAGTGTTAGGGCAACTTTTGTTATACAACAATGATTAGATTTTTTTATGGTTTGTCAGTTCTAGGATGTTAGGGAAGCACTAGTTTTGAATGTTCTATTTGCAAACTGTACATCTTTTTCTTGTAGATCAAAATTTCTCCTAGGCACTCATTAATGGAAGCATAGAGCACATCAATGTTGAAATCTAGCATAGAGAAAATTTTATGGGTTTGGTGCTATTGATATGTGATGTATGGTTATGTGAAGTGGTTTGACTTCCAATGAGTTTTGGGTAGAGCTCAGAACTTAGGTATTGATTGTATTATAAAGAGTCTCTACAAGGATTTCTCAAGGTTTGGGTAACAGGGGGTAGCATATGAATGATGTCTTTCACTTCATAATGACCCTTAGTATTTCCTTCATATTTTTTAATTGAATTCATAATTATTTTTTGGGTTCAATCTCCATTATTCTTCCTCAATTAAACTTTCGCTTGTTTGCTCTATCTATCTATTCACTAACAAATCGTTTGACTCGCCTTCAATAACTACCTTATAAAAGGTTTCCAATAGGTTGTCGAAGACTCGATGGAGTTCTATTGTTACACAATAAAAGTACTCTACTTAAATATCATCCTTTTCAATGGTCAAACGATCAATAGTAATTTTACATCTCATTCACAACAAAAAGTGGTAAATATTTATCTTATTTTTATTGGCCAAAAGTGACCTTAAATATTGAAGTGGATAATATTTAAGAATAGCCATAAAAATAATGTATCTTAATAACAAAATCATCTTATAAAATAGAAGGTTCAAACTCTGGTGAGAACAAAAGCTTAATTATGTTAGAGTTCACTGTCACACAAGACCTACGCAATCAACTTGTCCCAACTACCCTCAAAGGCGTTGCAGAATTAATTTGAAATGAATCATGTCGCATACAATCAACACGTTTGGAATCTCTATTATATGTATGTTTAGCACATTGACCTAACTGATAGAATTTATGTTCTGATAAGAATCAGCCGGATTTGATTGCTCTATTTTACCAAATGATAGATGACAAAGATAATCTGTTAATAATTGGCATTTACAAAGACGAATTTTAAGCAAAAGATGCAATGACATCATTCATGCAGACATGTCAATTCAGTTAGTGGTTAGAACATATGATTTGCTTCAAGCACAGCTATTTTATGAATTTGACATTCTTGAAAGTTCAAGAATGCAAGCAAGAGATCGACAATAAAAACAACATAATCCAGCTTTACGTTTGTCTTATATGCACAGTGTTGCTTCAAATCGACTCTGAGCTGTTGGTCGACCTCTTTCAACCAGACCAGCTAGTCCAACCTCTAAGCTTCTGTATTAAAAATATTATTGATTCTTCCTTGCCAAAAACATTGCTTTGGTTGCAAGCCACCCAAAATTGGAACTTATTCTTAGTTTCCAATCTCATACATTTAAAACATGGCTTTGATGATTTACCACAAAATTTTATATTTATTTGAAAGGACTAATGACCGTCTGATAACTAATTAAAAACATTAATATGATAAGAGCTTGCATCTACATAACATTAAATATATATGAGTATATTATTGCACGCTAGAGCCAACAACTAATGAATTTCAGTGCATGTTTGCTTCTTGAACCTCCTCGGTAGATTTTTCATATATTTCAAATAGTAATTGTGTTGAGAAGAACAAGGAGGAAATACCCACTTGAGTTTTTTAAGCTAGACTGCTCATGCAAAGAGCAGCTATGGCCATTCAAACTACCATAAGCCTGCTTGTTATGATGTTTGTGACTCTTCTGCTTCCATTTGTAGCTGTGGCCAAAACAAGGAATTACAATTTTAATGTATGCATAGGTATATGTATCTAATTGCAATGTTCTTCCAGGATCAATTTGCAATGTTCTTCCAAGATCAACTGTGTAGTTTGATAAGGTTCCCATATCTTGGGTTTGTCTAGGGACCAAAGCCAATGTGTCCAGTGGAAACCTAATCAAACTATACAGTTTTTCTTGGAAGAGCATTGTAATGTGTATATCTGAATTTGAATGCTTTTGGATTCGACTGCGTAATATTTATTTCCATCTAATCCAGAAGCATTCAAATTCAATACTATAGACTGTGGCAATCTAATATCTTTAATGTGTATATCTGCTTTGAATATTATTTTCATTACTCTTATTTGTTCATGTATAAACCTTCTTTGACATATTTCATATCCTTATTTCAGATACAACTTCAAAATGTGTCCCGTTTATGTCATAAAAAGTCTATTGTCACAGTTAATGGGAAGTTTCCAGGACCAACAGTGTATGCAAGGGAAGGTGATACAGTGCTTGTAAATGTGACAAATCATGTGAATTATAACATTACTATTCACTGGTATAGCTATAAACATTGGCCCAATGTTTGGTTTGCTTAAGCTTATTTTACTAATAGTTTCTTTTAATATGGTATAAGGATTGCCTGTTAATGGTATATTGAATATGGTTTAAACTTTATAATGCCTGTAAAATTTTCACTGGTACAGATCAAAATATTGACCCAATGTTTGGTTTGCTAGTTTTTAGATGGTTTTTTTATAAGGGTATAAGGATTGCTTGTTGATTGTACGTTCATATGGTTTATAGGCATGGAATAAGGCAGTTTAGAACTGGATGGGCAGACGGGCCTGCATATATTACACAATGCCCAATACAAACTGGTCAGACCTATGTATACAACTATACAATCCGTGGGCAAAGGGGTACATTGTTCTGGCATGCTCATATACGTTGGCTGAGAGCAACTGTTCATGGTGCCATTGTTATTTTGCCAAAGAGAAAAGTCCTTTACCCATTTCCCAAGCCTCACAAAGAATTCACATTGATTCTCGGTGGGAAATGAATGTTTTAGATAAATCTAATCTACATAAAATCCTTAAAACCTTCAAAGGAGACTATTTTCTATGTTTATTTGATATATAATGGTTTAAAATGTGCAGGGGAATGGTGGAATGCAGATATCGAGAGTATGGTCAGCCAGGCTCAGAGCTCAGGAGGAGCACCCAACACTTCTGATGCACACACTATTAATGGAAAACCAGGGCCTCTCTTCAGCTGCTCTACCAAAGGTTAGCAACAATTATCAAAACCTAAGGATGATATGCAGAGTGAAAGAAATTTGTACTGTGAAAGGATTTTGATTCTATGTTAAGATGAATTTCTTATACTTTTATAAAGCTTTTGATTCAGTGGATCTACTCTATTTAAGCTATCATTATCAATTGCAATTACAAGTGATAAGTGGCATTGCTTATGGAGACCATGATTAGCTATTTATGGAATCAAAATATTTTCTTAATTTGACTAGATAGTTACCTTCATTCTTTATGTAGAATGTAAGTTGCAATCATCAACTTAACGAATTACTTTCGGTGTGTATGGAAAGGGCTTAAACAGTTGCCATATTTATTTTGGACCTTTATCAAAACAAAATGGTTGGTTATCTTAATCTACATGTAATTGTATTTAGGTAAGCTGGCAAGCGTCGCTACCATCTGTTTATGAACAACCGGCACTTCCATGTAGGGTCAGTCGACACGCCAAACCTTACCAATTTCAACGAATTAGGATTTTAAAAATAAGTATGTTGTGGTTAATATATTGATATTTATTATAAGATTTAAGTTTTCATACATTGATTACAACATATTAACTCTTTATATTATATGTTAAAAATAGATCACCAATATTTTTTTAATCAAAACTTTCTCTCAATTTTTTTACATAAAACTCTTCAATTCAATAGTTTTACATCTTGATACATTTAAGGTAATGCGGCATCATTGCAATTACTAATCTTAGAGTCCATTAATAGATGACACTATAGTCCCACTAACATAATTTATTTCAGATTAAATTTGGTCAACTTGGTACACTTCACTAATACTAGAGGGCCATGACTAAATTTGGTCATCCCATTCTCTTTACAAAAATGCCCCAACTTGCTATTCTACCAATCCTCAGTAAACTGGTAAGAATTAACTTTTAATTGCATATAACTTACCCAACATGTTTACAAGGGTTGTGAAGGTTTCTTTTCATAATTTATACCCCAAAATTTTGAACAGTTAGAAATCAATCAAGCCTTTTGAGTCTATATATTATGAATGAAGGCGATTAATTTAGTTTTTGATGAAAGGGGGTAAAAAATAGGTTTTGAAGGGGCCTTGGAAACCCTATACAAACAATGAAACATTAGCAAAACAACTGCTGATGAGTTCACCACAAAAATATAAACAAAAAATAGCTAACAATAGACTAAAGCACTAAACCAAACATCAACTAAGGACTAATTAGAGCTCATTAAGGGTGTATGTTGCCTCTAGATCAAGATCCATGTATAGACTATCCTCCATATCTTTAAGGGCTTGGTCTTCTTGTTCCCTTCATTGCCTTTTCTTTTTGTGCTTCTGGTCCTTAAGTCGGGGCCGGTATCCTGTGTATTACTCCCCTCATTAGCTAAATTGGAACTTTGTTTTCTTAGTTTCTCATTGATACTTTTAATCTCTCAAGAATTAACCTTCACAAATCTATTAAAGCTATCTTTAATTTTGTTGATCTCCTATTCTAGGGCAACAATCCTAACCTCTTGGTTATCTTATCCCTTGGTAAATTCCTCCTCCATGATAGCTAGCTTCTCCTTCTAAGTGGACAGCTCCATCTGTAATTTGTTGACATAAGGGACTACCTCCCATTTTTTTAAAAAAATCTCCTCTCCTCTTCCAATAGCAGCCAACTTTCTCCATTGTTCTTTTTGGTGATGATTTCCATCTTTATATTCAACCTATTGATTTCAATGTAAAACTAGTTCATTTGTTTATGTTGCATGTCAAAAGTTTGGTGTAGAGTAGTTATATTTTGACTGAGCATATAAAGGTCATCTACTACCTCTTTCAAGGATGAAGGGTTAGGATGGGCGATACTTGAATCCTCAGAGATTTGGGGCTAGGGGCTGTCTATTCCCAAAAAAGGAACCCCCATGGCTGGCTCAGGGAAGGATTTGGATTTTTCTTTCTGTACGATGCTAGGGATATCATTCTTCTTCTAGGAGGATGTGGGTAAATTCCCACCTGTAATCTACACCTCTTCCCTTTTTCTTTTACTGCCTTTGTTAATTTCCTCACCTGCATCACTATCCTTGGTATCTAGGGAGTTCTAGTAGCTCAACTCCAAGGTAGACCCACACCTAGTTTTATTCCAGCTATTTCCCTCCTCCTCTAATTCCTTAGAGGTGGACATAGAATATTCAACCCCCCTCTAAATCTTTTATCTTTTTTTCTTGTGAAAAGACTGGTCTATGGGGGATTAAGTTTCTTAAAATGGATCATAATCAAAAGCATTAACCCTTAGTGCAGGGGGACAATTGTTGGGGCTTTTCTATAATCCTTCATTGACTGGTCCATGGAAGACAACAAATAGTTGGGGAAGGAAATAGGCCTATCCCTTCTAAAATGATTAAGGAGGATAAAATTATAGGAATAGACTAGTTCTTAAACCACCCTTCTAGATTGACATACCTCATAATGCACATGACAATTTCATTTCAGGATGGCTTGATGGTGCTTTTAGCATATCTTGAATGTAGCTTATCCAACTATTTATCTTCATTGTTAAAGATTGACATAGCCTCCTAGCCCATTCTCCTATATTTGAAGACTTTGGCTCTCCGAACAAGAGCCCCATAGCCTTGACCACTAGTTTTTTTGTAACCTCAAATTGTAAACCCTTAGCCGCCACCTTTTTGTTATTTGAGTTCTTAACAAATTCCACTGTAAGAGTTGTGTCATGACCTTTCAAACCCCCTTTCTTAAAAAAAACCCTTTTCTTAAAAATCTTTCCGACCCTAACATCACTCTTTCACTTCCTGCAACTAATACGTTCAACCCTATTCCTATCACCACCCATAATTGAAAGATTGAACTCTCGCTTTCTTTAATCTCCCACTTGAAATTCATAGTAGTCTAGCCCCACCAAATCTCAACAGTTCCTTTCAATCTTTTAAAATTAATAAGTATGAAAAATCAAGAAGAATCCTCCCCAATTTTAGCTTTCATATTGACATGACCTCTCATCATGTTGGTAGCATCCCACCTGAAGTTAACTCTATCCATCATAATTGCACAATACTACTAGCTGCCCTTTCACAAGCTCCTTTTTTTAAATGATTGTTGATATCATTTATGCATAGCATTTCAAGATCCTTAGGAAAGGGGTTCGTCAACCATAGAGATCCCTTCCCTATTCACATCCCCGTTTGCGAAGCAATCGGCCACACTATTAACTTCTTTAAAAACATGTTTGATTCAAACTGCTTGCATCTTGTTTTTGATATTTTTAATTTTTTAAATTTTACATTTAATACTTTATTGATTTTTTGATTTTAAATACTTTATTGATATTTTTTATTTTAAATACTTTATTGATATTTTTTATTTTAATGTAATTTTTAAAAAATCATTAAAATGTCATTCATATATATACAGATAGAGAAACACTAAAGCCATTTTTTTTTGGGTCACTTCCAAACTAGATATTAAAGCCATTTTGGAAGACACATATACCTTTAATTTAGTGAGTAACATGCATTAAAGTTACTTGGTTTATTGGGTTGTACTCAGTTGTAGTGGCTAGTGCTTTGACATTGCTTATCAAAATTACTACACTAACTATCAAAGCAAGAGATTAACGGTGGAAACTAGATGTATACATATGTATTGAATCAGTATTGAACCATTCAATCAGTTTAGCATTGATTCAATTTTTGTTATCTTTGTTGCAGATACTTTTGCACTGTCAGTTAAACCAGGAAAAACCTATCTTCTCCGGATAATTAATGCTGCTCTCAATGGTGAACTCTTCTTCGACATAGCAAATCATCATATGACAGTGGTAGAGGTGGATGCATTGTACACCAAGCCTTTTCAGACTAAATCAGTTGTGATTGCTCCTGGACAAACTACAAATGTGTTGCTTCCCACAAACAAGAAGACTGGCAGGTATTTCATGGCAGCCAGAGCATTTCAAGATGCTCCTCCCGTCCCTGTAAACAATCAAACTGCAACAGCAATCTTGCAGTATGTGGGCACCACCATCACAAATTCAACCTTTATCACCATGCCCAAAATTCCTTCCATAAATGATACCTTATTTGCAGCCAATTTCAGAAACTCCCTAAGAAGTCTAAATTCTATAAACTTCCCTGCAAAAGTCCCAAAGTCTGTAGACCGCCATCTCTTCTTCACAGTAGGGCTTGCCATTAATCCATGTCCAACCTGCATAAATGGTAGCCGTATAAATGCTGCCATTAACAATATTACTTTTGTCAAGCCCACCATTTCTCTCTTGCAAGCACATTACTTCAACATCAGTGGGGTTTTCACCCCTGATTTCCCTGATAATCCCCTCACACCTTTCAATTACACTGGAAATCCTCTGAGCAACCTGCAATCAACTAGTGGGACAAGGCTCACTCGGCTTTCATACAATTCAAAAGTGCAATTGGTGCTTCAGGACACCAGCTTGTTGAGTACAGAGAATCATCCATTTCATCTGCATGGCTTCAATTTCTTTGTGGTAGGAAGTGGGTTTGGGAACTATGATCCTAACAAGGACCCTAACAACTTTAATCTGGTTGATCCTCCTGAACGCAACACTGTAGATGTGCCAAATGGTGGCTGGGTGGCATTTCGATTCAAAGCCGACAATCCAGGCATGTTAAACTTACTGAAAATCTTTCAATTTTTAAGCATGTACAAAATTTCTTACATCAATGTTTTCATCATACTGATTGTCATGATACTGAGTGATTCAGTTTTAGAATGAAGTCACATTGGAGATCCGCTATTCTTAAATATCATCCATTTTAATAGTTTTGTTGTGAATGAGGTGGAAAATCACTATTGACTGTTTGACCATTGAAGTGGATGATATTTAAGTAGAGTGTTGGAGATCACACTGTGATTCGTTATCCTTTTGGATCACATTTGAAGATCATTTGGATGAAGTTGTTTTGGATTGTTGTCATTTTAGATTGCACATCTGATTTATCATCAGGATGGAGTTGTCTTCTCAAATTGCACTCCATAATTTGTCCTTTTAAATTACACTCCATGGTTCATCTTTCTTTAAGATGAAGTTGATTCTTTCATACTAAGTAATTCATCCTCATTTCAGATTTTCGGATTACACAATATGACTAGGGACAACTTTATCTTGATAATTACTCTAGTGTGACCTAGAAAGGTGATGAATTATAAAGTGTAATATGCAAGGACTACTTCATCTTACTAATGCATCAAAAGTGTACTTCAAAATATTGATGTAAGAAATATATGAGACTAATGATAACTGTTGTTTTGAATGTCAGGGGTATGGTTCATGCACTGTCATTTGGAATTGCACACTACATGGGGGCTAGAGATGGCATTTCTAGTCAAGAATGGGAAGGGACCCAAGCAATCCATACTTCCTCCTCCTAAAGATCTTCCCAAGTGCTAAAATGTTAAATTTTGATCATATTTATAAGGTGCATGGAAAAAACCGTGCCATGATTAAAAGCATATAGGCTCTTATACTTTATTGTAAAATTTTCCCTATTATTCAAAAAGTTATAATATAAGAAATGTTATAGTTGGATTCAATTTAATGAATTTTAGATAATAAAAATAGAATAATTATTTAATTTTTTTTTATGTGGATGAAGTATAAAATTACTTCTAACTGTTTGAGCATTAAATTGTTTGTTCTTTTAGTTAAACTAACTTAAATATATAATGGAAGTGCAATCACACAATTTGTATTTCACTAAAAGAGAAAAAGTTCAACTACATACAAAAGTGAAACCAATTCATCAATAGTGTTGAAGGCCTTAAAGCTCAATCATGAGTTTGAAACCCAAAATTAAAGATATGGGTTTGTTAAACAAAATGCTTGGAGTCTTTGTGGTGTACAACAAATGTCAAGTTATTTTTTTGGCAGTAGGCAACCTTAATTTGAATCAAATGGTAGTAGAAATTAGAGGCATGGTTGTATGTAGGTCCTATCAATAAGAAATAATTTTTTTCGTTAGAATTACAATCCACGAATCTCCTCAATGGGATGATAGTTTTTATATTTGTGTTCTTTCCATGTGAGATTCAAATACACATGAAGATCTAAAATCTTTAGAAAAAGATTAATAACTATGGTCTCAAAGCCACTATCCCTAGGCCCAAAATATTTCAAATAAGGAGACATAGATCAACCTTGTTATTTTATAGGAGGTAGGGAGAAATGGTCTTGACTACAAGAGTGGCTCCAATGCACAAAGTGGGAGGAGGGATGTTTTAAGTGACACCATTAGGTGTAATTTAACTCATAGTATAAGGGATGGTCCTTGGGCAATGATTAAGCAAATCCTACAAATGCTAAAATTCCAAGGCACCATTTTCGGCCTAGGCTTCTATCTATAAGTACACAAAAGAAACCACATTTATTTTCTTAGTCAAAGATAAATTACAATAAATCTTATCATTAAGAAAATAAATCTATTTCTAAACACTTCCAAAGTTGAAAAAGAATAAAAGCTCTAAAGAAGTTCCAAAGTCTAGCAATATAAGAAAATCGGGATGCCATATCTTGAAAAAGAACAACTCTTTAAGAGAACAAATTTAGATGAATAGGAAAAACTATGGTGTGAATCCATTTGTAGGCTATTTGAGCATGAGGATGAGTCTAGAAGATATATCTGAAGGTCTCTATTCAATGAAAAGTTGGACAATTAGGACATGCTTTACTTAGGTGAACCAACCTTTCACCTAAAGTGAATCCTTGAAAATATAGGCACCAAAGAAAATGTGCAATTTTGGAGTCAAGTCTCACCTACTAGACTTTCTAAAGTCTAATGAGCTAAGTGTGGAGAAAGGACTACAAGATCCAGCATTATTCAACTTATTAAGAGCTAGAGAAAGGGACCGAGAACTCTATATATAAAACCCAACATATTGAAGGCGGTGTCACAATTCCATCTATAGTATATCCACCAAGCTTTATAAGGATGTAACCCCAACTTGTGAAGTATAACATTAGGAACAAGATCTTGTATGCAAAGAATGGAAGGCAAATCCAAGTCAATAAGCTGGAACTTTTATTGCAAAGTAGGCCATAAGGTTTAATCTCTAGAAGAGACAATATCCCTAATGGTGTAGATACTCTTATGAAATAGTCTAAGAGCTTTAATTTGGGTAGGAGTCCTTTATATAGGTAAAATAGAGGTGTTGATGATAGGCTCGACTGCCACAAATCATGGTCATTGAAAGGAAGCCCAGTTTTGAATCCATCACTAGCCCACTCAAGGAAAGTTTCATGGTTTGAAATGCTTTCCAAATTATTTGAGCAACAAAAGAACCTAGAATCTTGATGGGTGCATTGGTTATGAGAAGAGAATGGAAGCCAATCCCATCTCAACAATATTTTCCCTAAGGTATAATAGCTTTAATATAATTCTTGAGAAGAACCTTCCAAGCCTCTGAGTGTTCAATGGCATAGATAAATTATTTAGCATAGAGAATGATACCTTACCTCTGTACATAAATGCCCATACCACCTTTTTTTTTGAGAGGCAATAAATTTCCCATGCAACCATGTGAAAACCATGGGTTAGTTTGCTATTAGTCTAAAGGAAATATTTGAGGAGATTGAACACTAGCATATTATAGGTGGATTTGGAAGGGATCCACTATGAAGAATAATGAACATGTGGGGATGTAAGGAATTTAATATAAATACAATACTTTCTTATGAGAGAAAGCAGTTTGGAGATCTATAAAGATATATTCTTTTCATCTGCTAAATGACATAATGTCATATGCTAGTTTACACCATTTCCAAATTAAAGGGAATCTCTAGAAATTAAAAAATCTTTCCTTCATCAACAAATTTCTATTGTCTCTTCTCTACCCAAGCCAACATGGGAAAAAGGATTTACCTATAACACTTCATTTTATTTTTCTAAAGGTTGGATCCAAAAGAAAGACAAAAAGTGTCCAAGCATGACATACCTTATGTGAATGACTCCTAACTAGTATATCTATATTTAAAAATATATATCTAAAGTACGCCAAGGGATATCACTTTTCCATAGTTTATTTGAAAAAGAAATTAGAAAAATAAAAAATAAAAACCAAATAAGTACAGAGGATCATCCATTTCATCTGCATGGATTCAATTTCTTTGTAGTAGGAAGTGGGATTGGGAACTATGATCCTAACAAGGACCCTAACAACTTTAATCTGGTTGATCCTCCTAAATACAACACTGTGGATGTGCCAAATGGTGGCTGGGTGGTATTTAGATTCAAAGTCGACAATCTAGGCATGTTAAACTTACTGAAAATCTTTCAATTCACAAGCATGTACAAAATTTCTTAAATCAATGTTTTCATCATACTAAGTGATTCAATTTTAGAATGAAGTCACATAGGAGATCACACTGTGATTCGTTATCCTTTTGGATCACATTTGGAGATCATTTGGGTGAAGTTGTTTTGGATTGTTGTCATTTTAGATTGCACTTCTAATTTATCATCAGGATGGACTTGTCTAAACTCAAATCACACTCCATAATTTGTTCTTTTAAATTACACTCCATGGTTCATCTTTCTTTAAGATGATGTTAATTATTTCATACTAAGTAATTCATCCTCATAGTATAAGGGATGGTCCTTGGGTAATGATTAAGCAAATCCTACAAATGCTAAAATTCCAAGGCACCATTTTCAGCCTAGGCTTCTATCTATATAAGTACACAAAAGAAACCACATTTATTTTCTTAGTCAAAGATAAATTACAATAAATCTTATCATCTAAGAAAACAAATCCATTCCTAAACACTTCCAAAGTTGAAAAAGAATAAAATCTCTAGAGAATGATGCAGAGCCGCCAACAGTAGCATTCAAAAACATATAAAAACATAAATAACTATTTCCATTGGCAAGACACTTTCTATGTTTCACCGATATTCCTTATCGGCAACACTTTGCACTATCAGTCGAACAAAATGACCTTCCTCCGATCACATATCTTATGTCGATGTATGCACTCTTCATCAGTTGCCTATTGGCAATGCATGAGCTATCAGCTTACTGAACTATATCTGCGGTTGAACCTTTGAACTGCTAAACTCTTTGAACCGTTGAACCATTGAACCCTTGAACCGGTTCAACCAAAGGTTTTCTTCGCCCGATACTTAGACTATTTCATTCTGCCTCTGTTGAACCAATAAACTCTTGAACCTTTTGAAATTGGTTCAACCACCAGAAACATAAACTTCCAACAACACTTCGACTTCAACTGAGCATTACTTAACCCGCGATTGCCGGCTCCTCTACTGATCACACCAGTCACTTTCTACACATTAACAATTGAACCTCTACAGAATACACATGAACATGCAACTGTGGTATATACACAGAAGGTATATCTGACATCCAAATGTGATATACACACAAATTGTATATCTGATGGAACAATACAGAATTCCTTCGAATTGATCTGCTAAAACCCTTGCAATTTCACTGAACTGCCTCTCCTGCAAACATACAAATTTTTCCACTTTGCCAACCTAGTACATGAGGATGCTAGGATCTATCAATGCATGTTGTAACTAACCCTATAAACTTGAAATGAACAAATAGAAAACACAAGACAAAAACACAAACTAATATAAATAGCCATTCCACCGATTACGAAGTAATCTAACTGGTGGAATGGGCTAAGAACCCATTTCGATTCCAAAACAGAAAATCGATTGCAAAATGAATTTGAAACCCAGAAAGATAACACAAACAGGGTCTTCTTATTGCTTTTAGAAATGTATACAGATATCTGTTTTCACAATTCCACACTTCAACCTAATTCAATCTGTCTGCTATCACATCTATCTCTTGAGATCGAGCCAAACTAGGGTATTTATCTCCTCACTGAGAGTAGTACAGAAAAGATTCCTAGCAGCTGGAAGATAATTCCAAGCGGCTAGGAAATAACAACCAACAAACAATCTCTAACTGACTAACAACCTTATCATTACAGATTGACAAGTGTCCTAGGGACTTGCACATAAACCTAGATGCAAACTACAATAACAGCATTGGTCAAATAGACCTTATTACATTGAAATATAGAAATGCATAAGACATAATATATTAAGAACTTAGTCTTCTCCCTTAGATGTATAATTGACTTATTGAAGGGGTGCTCCTGCACCATACTCCCTGAGAGAAGAAATCTCAAGTCCACTTGAGATGAGAGTATGAAGGTGTGCACCATATTTTATGATCTGCTCTTCAGTCATCCAAATGGCCTCTGAATTAGGTTTCCCTTGCCAAGCCACCAAGTATTCCATGTACTCTTTGTTCCTTGTATTCTTTGCCACTCTTGAGTCTAAAAGCTTCTTCAATTTTGGTGGATCATGTTTAGGGATATCATCATCTGTTGTTCCCTATAATGGTTCCTATTCTACATCTGCATTATGCTTGTATGGGGTTAAATCACAGACATTGAAAATGGGTGACAATCCAAGATCAAAAGGAAGTTGGATTTCATAAGCATTCTATCCACACTTCTTCAAAATCTAACATGGTCCAATCTTCCTCTGCATTAGTTTGGTATATTGACCTTTTGGGAGCCTTTCCTTCTTCAGATTAACCCATACCAAATCTCCAACATCAAATTGTACATCTCTCTTCTTTTTATCAGCATATACTTTCTACTTCAATGTGGTTTGTTGGAGTTGGTTCTTGACCTAATCATGTACCTCTTTGATGGCTGATGCAAAAGGTTCTCCATCTGCACTAATAGATTCTCCTGCAGGTAGATCTCTTAACTCTAAAATACCTCTGGGATGAATACCATATACCACTTGAAAAGGTGATTTCCCTGTGCTCCTATTGATGGTGTCATTATAGGAAAATTGTGCTTATGGTAGGATGTTATCCCACTTCTCTCCATGTTGTCTTGTCAAACACCTTAGCAGTTTTCCCAATGAATGGTCAACCACTTTAGTCTATCCATCTGTTTGAGGATGATAGGCTAATGAAAAAGATAAGTTGGTGCCAAGCTTCTTCCAATGAGCCCTCCAAAAATGGCCAATAAATTTCACATCTCTATCTGACACTATGCTCAATGGCAATCCATGTATCCTCACTATTTCCTTGAAAAACAAGTCTGCGACATATGAAGCATCACAAGTGGTTTTGCATGGCAAGAAATGTGTCATTTTACTGAATCTATCTACTACAACAAAAACACTGTCATATCCTTTCCTTGTTCTAGGTAAACCCAACACAAAGTCCATGCTTATGCTTTCCCATGGCCTAGAAGTAATGGGTAGTGACTGATATAAACTTGCATTAGTAGATCTCCCTCTTGCCTTCTGACATATCACACATGCCTCCATAAATCTCCTTACATCTGACTGTATCTTAGGCCAATAGTAATGTCTCTTTACAAGATCAAGAGTCTTGTCTAGACCAAAATGTCCTGCCATAGCCCCACAATGTTTCTCCCTAATGATGTTCAGTCTCATAGAATACCGTGGAATGCACAACTATCCACCTTTGAAAAGTAATCCATCTTAGATCAGAAATTCAGAGAACTCAGCATGATATTTGTCTCCAAAGGAAGTACATACCTGGTAGATCTTTCCAAAGTCAACATCAACATCATACATAGTCCTTAAGGAATCAATACCAACACTCTCCAATCGAATCTGATTTATAGTTAGAGCCCTCCTGCTCAAAGCATCTGCTACCTTGTTCTTGACCCCTTTTTTGTGCTTGAGTGTGAAGGTGAAAGCTTGCAAAGTCTCCACCCACTTCATATGCCTTTGGTTCAGCTTCTCTTGACTGTTTATGAAACTAAGGGCCTGATTATCTGTGAACACTATGAATTCTTTTGGTATCAAGTAATGTCTCCACTTTTTGAGTGACTGGACTAGAGCATACATCTCCAAATCATAGGATGAGTATCTCTTCTTAGCATCATTTAGTTTCTCACTGAAAAATGCAATAGGCCTACCTTCTTGACTGAGTACTGCTCCAATTGCCATGTGGCTGGTATCACATTCTAGTTGAAAAATCTTGTTGAAATCAGGCAGTGCAAGGATTGGTTGTTGTGCCACCTTCTTCTTCAATGTCTCAAATGAATCATTTGCTTCCTTTGTCCAAGTGAATCTGCACTTCTATCCTCCTTTTATGGTATCAAGCATGGGTGCATAGACATGACTAAACCCTCTTATAAACTTCCTATAGAAGGTTGCTAACCCATGCTCATGGTTCTAGGAGTTGGCCAATACAATATGGCACTTACCTTTTCTTGATACATTTTTAGTTTTCCCTGTGAAATGACAAAACCCAAATAGGTGATCTCCTCCTACATGAACAAACACTTCTCCAAGTTGATCATTAGCTTCTCTTCATGTAACCTTTTGAGAACTAGGTCTATATGTTTGAGATGCTCTTCCCTTGTATTATTGAAAATCAGGATGTCATCTAGATATACTATGACAAATTTACCTATAAATTCCCTCAAGACCTCATTCATCAATCTCATAAAAGTGCTAGGGGCGTTGGACAAACCAAAAGGCATGACCTTCCACTCATATAACCCCTCATTGGTCTTAAATCCAGTTTTCCACTCATCTCCTGGCCTAATCTGATGATAGCCACTCTTCAAATCTATTTTTGTGAAATATTTAGCACCTGCCAAACAATCAAGCAAATCTTCTATCCTAGGTATTGGGAACCTATACCTGATTATTATCTTGTTGATATCTCTAGAATCAGTATAGAGTCTCCAAGTGCCTTCCTTGGGTGCTAGAACAGCCGGCACTGCACATGGGCTTAAACTTTTACCAATTAGGCCTGTCTCCAACAATTCCTCAATCTGTCTGGCTACCTTTGCATTCTACTCTGGGTTAAGCTTGTATGTTGCTTTGTTTGGAAGTGTAGATCTTGGGATCAGATCTATGTAATGACTGATGTCCCTTATAGGTGGTAGGGACCTTGGCATTCCATCAGAGATGATGCCTTTGTACTTATCCAATAGCTCTTGGATAGCCGGATCTATGAACCTTGGCCTCTTTTCTCCCTTGACTTCCTACTACTGCTCTTTGGTCACCTTCAGGCATGGAATTAGGGCATATGCAACTGCACCTTCTTCTACTATCTCTTTCATAAATTGTTTGCCTTCTACCATCATTACTTTGACTTCTTTCCCTTTTGACTCTACCTCCTTCTCCATCAATGGTAGTAACTCTATCACCTTACCATCCTTGGTGATTGAATAGGTGTTTCTAACCCCATCATGTTGTACTCTCAAGTCATATTACCATGGTCTTCCAAATAAGAGATGGCAAGCATCCATCTGAGCTATGTCAAACAATAACCTGTCCTTATATGGTCCAATTTGAAACTCCACCCAAGCCTACTCTTCCACAACTGCTTGTTGACCTTAAGTGAGCCATGAGATTTTGTATGGGCAAGGATGTGGCAGTCTTTTAATCTTAAGCCTTTCTACCATTTCAACAAACACAAAATTTTCAGTAGATCCAGAGTCAATCAGAACTTTACATACCTTTCCTCCTACCTTGCAAGTAGTTTTGAAAAGAGATTTTCTTTGTGGGGGTTCTCTATCAAGCATCTTCATGGTGGTCATTGCTCTCCTAATCATCAAAGATTCTCCTTTCTCAGGATATCCATAACCATCAAGAGCATTCACACTTTGGTTAGTATTTGAGCTTGTCACACTTTGACAATCAGATTCTTGGATCAGATTTGTCCTTCTTTCTCCCATTGAACTTGTTGCCTTTTCTGGACATCTGCTGGCTATGTGGCCTTCCTGATTGCAATTATAACATCTGAGAGGTCCTCTGCCTTGAGATCTCCCTCTAAATGGTGGTCTTATGCCCCTAAAGTTTCCTTTTTTATTGTAACTTCCCCCTTGAGTTTGATTGTTGTCTCCTTTGCTGCTCTCTTGATTGGATTCACCTTGGTGTCCAAATCCATTTCCTCTGCCTCTGAAAGGACTTCTTCCCCCTCTTTGTTGTCTTCCTCTTCCTCTACTATTCTTCTCTTGTCTTCTCTTTAATTTCTCTTCCACTTTGAGTGCCAATTGGTAGCACTTCTGGACTGTATCTGGATTATGTAGATTTAAGTCTTCTTGGATGGAAAATCTCAACCCATTGAGATACCTTGGTACCCTATCTTCCTCATTCTCCTTCACCTTTGTCTTGACACATAGTTTCATGAACTCTTCAGTATATGAACTGACATCTAACTCCTTCTGTTTCAAATTGTGTCTCCTCTTATGTAATTGGATATTGTAATCCAATGGAACATAGGATTCCTTCACTAAAGCCATCATCTTCTTCCAAGTAGCAACTCTGCTCTTTCCCTCTTTCACCTTGTCATCTTGGATGAAATTCCACTAAGTTAGGGCAACCCCTTTCATTTTGGATTGGGCCATCTTCACCCTTTGATGGTTTGGTATTTCCTCTGTTTCAAAGAAATCATTCAAGGAGTCTATCCACTCCATCACTGAATCAGGATCCATTTTGCCTACAAACACTGGCAGGTCTATTTTCATATCCATGGTCCTCTCCATGGATTTGAGGGCTTAAGTAAGGGTCTCTGGTCTGCAAGAACCTCTATCTCTTCCTGCCTAGGGATCTCCTCTTCATCCCTATCTTCTTCCTTACCAGTACCTACTTTGTCCCTCAATTTCTCCAACTCATCTTTCAAAGCCTAATTCTGAGCTCTAACTTCTTTGCTCTCTGCAATCTGCTTCTTCACTAGAACAACCAACTCAACGTTGGTCATCTTTGCAGGGTACTCTTGTGACCCCTCTTTGTCAGACATCTTGTCTTCTCCTTCCTAAAAGATACTCCTTTGCTCTGATACCACTATGATGCAGAGCCGCCAACTATAGCATTTAAAAATAGATAAAAATAGAAATAATTGTTTCCATCGGCAAGACACTTTCTATGTTTCACCAATATTCCTTATCAACAACACTTTGCACTGTCGGTCGAACAAAATGACCTTCCTCTGATCACATATCTAATGTTGATGTATGCACTCTTCATCGGTTGCTTATCGGCAACGCATGAGCTATCGACTTACTAAACTATCTCTGCAGTTGAACCTCTGAACTGTTGAACTCTTTGAACCATTGAACTAAATGAATGGTTGAACCATTGAACCCTTGAACCAGTTCAACCGTTGGTTCAACCAAAGGTTTTCTTCGCCCGATACTTAGACTATTTCGTTCCGCCTCCATTGAACCAATGAACTCTTGAACCTTTTGAAATTGGTTCAACCACTGGAAACATAAACTTCCAACAACACTTTGACTTCAACTGAGCATTACTTAACCCACGATTGTCGGTTCCTCTACCGATCACACCGGTCACTTTCTGCACATTAACAATTGAACCTCTACATAATACACATGAACATGCGACTGCAATATATACACAGAAGGTATATCTGACATCCAAATGTGATATACACACAAATTGTATATCTGATGGAACAATACGGAATTCCTTCGAATTGATCTGCTAAAACCCTTGCAATTTCACTGAACTGCCTCTCCTGCAAACATACAAATTTTTCCACTTTGCCAACCTAGCACATGAGGATGCTAGGATCTATCAATGCATGTTACAACTGACTCTGTAAACCTAAAATGAACAAACAGAAAACACAAGACAAAAACACAAACTAATATATATAGCCATTCCACCAATTACGAAGTAATCTAATCGATGGAATGGGCTAAGAACCCATTTCGATTCCAAAACAGAAAATCGATTGCAAAATGAATTCGAAACCCAGAAAGATAACACAAATAGGGTCTTCTTATTGCTTTCAAAAATGTATATAGATATTTGTTTTCACAGTTCCACACTTCAAACTAATTCAATCTGTCTGCTATCACATCTATCTCTTGAGATCGACCCAAACTAGGTTATTTATCTCCTCACTGAGAATAGTATAGAAAAGATTCCCAGCAGCTGGGAGACAATTCCAAGCGGTTGGGAAATAACAACCAACAAACAATCTCTAACTGACTAACAACCTTGTCATTATAGATCGACAAGTGTCCTAGGGACTTGCACAGAAACCTAGATGCAAACTACAATACAGCATTGGTCAAACAAACCTTATTACATTGAAATATAGAAATGCATAAGACATAATATATCAAGAACTTAGTCTTCTCCATTAGATGTATAATTGACTTATTAAAGGGGTGCTCCTACACCAGAGAAGTTCCAAAGTCTAGCAATATAAGAAAACCAAGAGGTCATATCTTGAAAAAGAGCAACTCTTTAAGAGAAGAAATTTAGATGAATAGGAAAAAATAGGGTGTGAATCTATTTGTAGGCTATTTGAGCATGAGGATGAGTTTAGAAGATATATTTGAAGGTCTCTATTCAATGAAAATTTGGACAATTAGGACATGCTTTACTTAGGTGAATCGACCTTTCACCTAAAGTGAATCCTTGAAAATATAGGCACCAAAGAAAATGTGCAATGTTGGATTGGAGTCAAGTCTCACCTACTAGACTTTCTAAAGTCTAATGAACTACGTGTGGGGAGAGGGCTAGAGGATCCAACAGTATTCAAATTATTAAGAGCCAGAGAAAGGGACTTAGAACTCTATATATAAGATCCAACATATTGAAGGTGGTGTCACAATTCCATCTATAGTATATCCACCAAACTTTATAAGGATGAAACCCCAACTTGTGAATTATAACATTAGGAACAAGCTCTTATATGCAAAGAATGGAAGGCAAATCCAAATCAATAGGATGGAACTTTTATTGCAAAGTAGGTCATGAGGTCTAATCTCTAGAAGAGACAATATCCCTAATGGTGTAGATACTCTTATTAAATAGTCTAAGAGCTTTAATTTGGGTAAGATTCCTTTATATAGGTAAAATAGAGGTGTTGATGATAGGCTCGACTACCACAAATCATGATCATTGAAAGGAAGCCTAGTTTTGAATCCATCACTAGCCCACTCAAGGAAAGTTTCATGGTTTGAAATGCTTTCCAAATTATTTGAGCAACAAAAGTACCTAGTGATGAGTGCCAAGTAGCACCCATAAAATACATCTTTTTACCTCTCTTTTTCTCCTTTCTGATCCCATCTTTCTTGATGTCTACACCCAAATAGGCTAGCAAGATTGTTCTAAATAACGATTAATTGAAGATAAATTACTTAAGATCATGATTTTTTATTAAAGGACTAATGTGTATGGAATTGATGGAAATATGCAGAAAAACTTCTCTTTTTGAATCAACAGGTGTAGATGTTCGAGATGATGATTTTGTGCATCTCTGGAGGTAGTCCTAATGATCTCCAGAGACCATACCAAAATACCATGACATTAGAAGTTCTGAAGTAAAGAGGAAAAGCATCTCCGAAGCCGGACTGAAGTCTGAAGCATCTCCAGAGCTAAGCAAGAAGGCCACAATTATATCTTCGGAGCTACAGACAGGGACATACATTTTCAGTGCCTCTTTAGAATAGAGCAGATTTCCAACACAGTTGTCGATCAGGCACTTTCAGTAGTGATCGTAATAGCCCTGATATTACTCAAATCATCACCTGAGTGATTAAGGGCCATCTCTAGTTAACTATTGAGAGTTTTTATCTCTTTTGAGTTTTTGCTTGAGTTATTGATGAAACTAATTTAATATCCATATTTTTAGGACCTCGCTACCCAAATGTATTAAGACTCAAACTTAGATTCATAGTGGACTTCTATTCCACTCAATCTATTTTTATTGAATGGTTATTTTTCATAGTTAGACAGCTAGTATAATAAAGAGATGGATGTCATCTCATAGAAGAACTGGTAGATAAGATAAGTGATATGTCATCACTCATTTTATATATACTTATAGAAGCAGTAGAAAAGAGTGACTTTTATTATTCTAGATTTTCTGTAATCTCATTTAGATATCAATTTTTCTTTTAATACAAAGCAAATGAAATTAGACTGAATTAATTTGTGATCTTATTTTTTTGTGTGGATTCCTTACTGTAGCCTTCAGCCCTAAGGGTGTGGAGCAAGGGCTGACTCTCACCACCAAGGTAGAAGGCTAGTACCACTGTTTTGTTGTTTCAAATTTTGCTTTATAGAATACTTACTAATTTTGATAAATAGATGCATGTTGCAGTTTATAGATTTGCTTTAAGTCATTTACTGTTCAATTCAGTTTCTAGAATTCTTTGAATTCATTTAGTAAGTAGATAGATCAATCTCTTTTAAATTAGTAAAAGTCATTAGAATTAGCTAGATAAAACTGGTAACTATAGAATCCCTAATTGCAGATAGCCTAGGACACAGCCCTGGATTTTGACATCTAAAATATGATTAAATGATGAGGTACAATTGCCGAGGATATTGTGTTAATTAGGGAAACTTAGCTAAACAATTTTTAGGTTAGATCTATATGGTTAGAGCTAGAGATTCAAAAGGAAGATACATAAAATAGACACCCCATCAACAAACTATAGGAGAAAGCAGTGAGGTGGCACATGATCTTGTTGAAGAAATAAACCTAGAACCTACCTTGGAAGCTGCACCTCAAATCAATAATCCCTTAGATACTCCAAATCTTCCACTCGCTGATTATATCCAAGAATTACAACAAAAGTTTTAGGCAGATCCTTTGATAGAACCTAATTTCCTAGAACTTCAGAGAGAAGAACCAGTACTAGACATGGATGATAATAATGATAATCATGAAGAGGAGGAAAATCAAGCTCCAAGAACCTTCTCATATCCCATTGTTCTGGCTGCTGGAGACAATGCTCCTATGAAAAATATTTCACCAGCAAACTTGCCAAATTTTATAGGTCTTTCTTTTGAGGATCCAGATTAGTTTTTGTTTGAATTCAAAGTGGTATGCCAAACTTATGATTATGGATTAGATAACCAAAAACTCAAACTATTCCCTTCAACCCTGAAAGATTTTGTGATAAGATGGTTTATGGGTTTACCCCAGAACTCTATTCATTCTTGGGATCAGATGGAAACAAAGTTTTTAGGAAAATACCAAGATTATTGTAGAGTAAGTAATAAAAATGAGGAAGTGTTCAAAATTAAACAAGGAGAGAAAGAAACCTTAGAGGACTATGTGGACAGGTTTAATTTTCCCTTGAGAAGGTATGGCAACCCAGTAAATCACTCTTTGGCTAGAACCTTGTTTGTAAAAGGATTAGATAAAGAATCAAAATAGGTATTGGATCTAATGGGAAAAGAGAATATCAATAAAATGGATATACCTACTATAGAAGAACTCTGCAGGAACTATTCTAGAACCCAAGATGGAGTGAGATCATCCAAAACCTTCAAAGGGAAGAATGAAATAGGATAGTTAATGGAAGAGATTGTAAATCTGAAAACAGATATTTTGGTCCAACTAAATACCACATTGGATGGGATTCAAGCAAAATCTAGAATAGCTGATCAAAATAGAACAACTGAACCACTCTCCATCTATTGTCCTAGGTGTAGAAACAAGCATTTGTTGAGAGAATGTCCTTTAGACAAATAAGAGATTTGTCAAATTTGTGATAGGGAACATCCTACCAGTCAATGTAGTCAGCTTCCAGCCCTAAAAAGGTTGAGTAAGAAGAATGTTGTCATAGAAGAAGAATTGAACTACGTGGGACAAAAATAGGCTGGAAATTTCCCTTTTAATCAGTATCCAAACCATCCTTCTTACAGGGGTCCTTCTAATTGGGGAAATAATCAATGGAATCTAACTTGGCATGGGCCTTAGAATAATCCTCCTTGGGGATAGCAGGATTGGCTAAATCAACATTGGCAAAACCAAAATTGGCAAAATCAGC
The DNA here is from genome assembly GCA_027924645.1 of Cunninghamia lanceolata. Lineage (NCBI taxonomy): Eukaryota > Viridiplantae > Streptophyta > Pinopsida > Cupressales > Cupressaceae > Cunninghamia > Cunninghamia lanceolata. The sequence continues at coordinate 3,731,101 of BSBN01001253.1, read as the reverse complement.
ACTGAGGAAATCAACAGTGGCCACCACAGTTTGGATCACAAAACATGCAACCTCAATGGGGTTCTCAACAGGGATATAATCAACAATACTAGGGACAACCTAGACATTTCCAATCTCAACAACAAGCTTTACTAACTGGACCCTCCAACACACAAGGTCAGTCACAAAATGAGCTAGTTAGCCAACCACCCTTACTAGCTCAGCCTATACCAAACCCACGAAATAAATAGGGAGCAACTGTTTACATGATAGAGCAAGAAAACATGGCTGGTATTAATCCTATATATACAAATAATCTCCAGTTGCATTCTGGGAAAGCATTTCCAAGACCTCCTCCAACTATAGTTGAAGTAACCAATGATGAGGAACCTGAAAATTCATCCACTCAACTTCCAAAGGAGATTACTACCGAAAAAGTGCTAAAAGAATCATCCTTGGATAGCTCTGGAGTTGCTCCTAAAAGACTAACTCTGGAGAACATTCCTGGACACACTTCTGATAAAATCTCCAGAGATGCTTTGGAGATGGAAAAACTAGCACCGTACCTAGAACGGCTCAAACAACATGTTCCCCAGAAAAAGATCTTACAAAAACAAGTCCAATCCAACCTGGAATCAGAACTTTTACAAGAAATTAGGCAACTAAACATTGAAATTCCTCTCCTCCAAGCAATCTGAGATGTACCAGAACTGAATCAATTCATTAAACAATGTTGTTTCAAAACACAGGGCGGGAAGAAAAACTTTCCTTCTACAATCTAGGTGGAAGGGAAAGTAGTAGATTTATTGATGGGAGAAATGCTCCTCCTAAAATATGGAGACCCTGGAAATCTTGTCATAACTATTTTCATCTCAGGGGTAGAAATTTCAAATGTTTTGGTTGACTTGGGTGTAGCAATTAATGTGATGATGGTTCATACAATGGACAAATTAGCCCTATCAGGTATCCAATCCACAACTACAATCCTTCAACTTGCTAACTAGTTAGTAGCTATTTTGAAAGGAGTAATTACTAATGTACTAGTTGTGATAGAATCATGGGAATTTCCTGTAGACTTCCTGATATTAGAATGAAGAAACCAGAGAAATGCTTATCCGCTAATTTTAGGAAGACCATGGCTCGCTGTAACAGCAACATCTATTGATTGTCAAACTGGGGATATGGTCATTTCTAATGGGATAGATTTGAAGAAAATATCTTTGTATCCTCCAGCTAAACCATCAATACATTATGCAGGAAGAGTATGGGTGGATGAACCAGATAACAATGCCAACAATACCTCAGTAGCTATGGTAACCATCAAGGAACATTTGGGAGAGTTGGAAGAAGAAATCTACTATGATACAATAGAAGACATTACCCACATCCTAATCAATGAAGATGTGATGGAACTTGCCCAAGATTCTAGGAGAGAACTTCTTACTTCTACTCATTGTGCCCTAGCAAATATCATTCCTTGTGGGGAGACCTTTTACAGAGACTTAGCCATGGTCCACATGTTGCTTCCACATTATTGTCCCCTCAATACCGTGACTCCAGTGTATGGATTAACTACATCCATGGATCAAATCACAAAACATGTCATGATTTTACCAAGGAAAACACTTAACATCAATACCCAGTTAACAGCAAATTAGGAAGAAAAACTTATCCAACTTCTGATTTCCCATTCAGCAGCTTTTGCTTGGGAATACCAAGATATGAATGGTATCCCTCTTGAGATTTGTACCCATCATATATACACTGAGGATATTAAACCTATCAGACAACCCCAGAGAAGATTGAATCCTGCTTTAAAAGACATTGTTAAGACTGAAATAGAAAAATTACTACAAGCAGGGTTTATATATCCAATCTTAGACAGTCAATGAGTCTCACCCCTATTCATAGTGCCTAAAAAGAATGGGAAATGGAGGGTGTGTATTGACTATAGGGTGCTAAACAAAGCTACAAAAAAAGGACTACTTTCCCTTACCATTCATTGACCAAGTACTGGACAACCTTTCTAGGAGAAAATATTTTTCTTTTCTAGATGGATTCAGTGGGTATAACCAAATTCAAGTAGCACCTAAAGACCAGGACAAAACCACTTTCACCTATTCTTGGGGAACTTTTGCGTACAAAGTTCTTCCATTTGGACTATGTAATGCCCCAGCTACATTTCAGAGGCTTGTTTTAGCCATTTTTTTAACTAGATAATGAATGCATGGAGGTCTATATGGATGACTTTACTGTGTATGGGGATAATTTTGAAGAAGCTCTCACAAACCTTGAGAAAGTACTAAAATGCTATGAGAAAAATCAATTATCCCTTAGCCATGAAAAGTGCTTCATGATGGTAGAAGAAGGAATTGTATTGGGACACCACATTTTAGCAAATGGGATCAAAGTGGATCAAAACAAGATAGAAGTGATCACATAGTTGCCTTCACCCAAAAATCAAACAGATGTTAGAAGTTTTCTAGGTCATGCAAGCTACTATAGGAGATTCATAGAAAATTTCAGCAGAATAGTTGCCCACCTATTTACCTTGCTTAACAAAGATAGAATTTCTATGGACAGAAGACTGTCAATCAGCATTCGAAAATTGAAAGAGAAGCTTATTGTCACACCAGTTTTGAGAGGACCTAATTGGACTTTACCATTTCACATACAAACTGATGCTTCAAATGAGTCCATTGGGGCAGTTTTAGGACAAAAGGAGGAAGGAGAGAGTATGCATGCCATTTATTACATAAGCAAAAATCTTACCTCTGCAGAAAGAAATTACACCATAACTGAAAAAGAATTCTTGGCAGTCATCTATGCTATAAACAAATTCAGGCATTATATCACTGGATATAAAATATTTGTACACACTGATCATGCAGCCATCAAGTACCTAATGAATAAGCCAGTAGTAGGTGGAAGGATCATTAGGTGGTTATTGCTATTGTAGGAATTTGATATTACCATAGTTGATAATCCAAGCAAGTTTAATCTGGTTACTGATTTTTTGTCAAGATTGTATATAGGAGGAGAAAACCAACCAGTGGAGGACAGGTTCCCAGATGAACATCTTTTTGCTATCTCCTCTATTGTACCTTGGTTCACTGACATAGCTAATCATTTAGCTACAGGCTTGTATCCATCCCATTTTGCCTCAAAATAGAAAAAATGCTTAGTTAAGGAAAGCTTATCTTATAAATGGTTAAATAGATTGTTGTTTAAATGTTTAATTTCATTTTATGCATGTGTTTGAAAACTAATGAAATTTTTGATGTATTGAAAGCATGTCATGATGAACCATCTAGTGGGCATTACTCTTCCCACAGAACTATCCACAAGATCCTAGGAGATGGTTACTACTAGCCCTCTCTCCATAAGGATACTAAGAAGTATGCCCAGTAGTGTGACCAGTGCCAAAGGATGGGACAGCCAACCTTCACCCAGGAGATGTTGCTACATCCTCAAGTAATGATGGAACCGTTTGAACAGTGGGGTCTAGACTTTGTGGGACCAATTTCTCCACCACCATCAGGTAAGGAGTATATTCTAGTATGCATAGACTATGTGACTAAATGGGTTGAGGTTCAAGCATTGCAATTTGCACGAGAAGAAAAAGTTGTTGATTTCCTTTATAATAAGATTTTCTTGAGGTTTGGAGACCCAAGATCTATAGTTGCAGACAGGGGACCTCAGTTTACTTCATAGGTAATCAAAGCATTCACAGACTTATATCAAGTCAAACATAGAAAATCTTCACCTTACCATCTTCAAGCCAATGGGCAGGTAGAGGTGACTAATAGGGAACTTGAAAATATTCTAACAAGGACAGTAGCAAGGAACAAAAAAGATTGGGCTAACAGATTACCTAAAGCAGTTTGGGCTTACAATACTTGGAAGTCCAAAACAAAGTTCTCACCATATGAATTAGTTTATGGGAAAAAGTCTATTCTGTCTATAGAATTTGAACTCTAGACACTTAAAACTGCATTGGATATTGGTCTACCATTGTCCATAGCCCAATAGAATAGAATTCTTCAGCTCAATGAGTTGGATGAAATCCAGACAGAGGCCATTCAACAAATAGAACTGGTTCAGTATAAAAGAAAGCAATGTCATGAACAACACATCAAGAGGAGGACATTTCAACAAGGTGATTGGGTTCTTCTTTATGATTCTAAATTCAAGGAGTTTAAAGGGAAATTACAAACTCATTGGATGGGTCCTTATCTAATAAAGGAAGTTTTTGAAAATAGAACAGTACTGTTGGAACCTATTGATGGAAGCACAAACACATTCTTAGTGAATGGCCACCGAATCAGACTCTATAAAAGACAATCCACTAAAGAAGAGTTCCTCAACTATTTGTGCTTTGATACAGGGGACACCTCCCCTATCACAGTTTTGGACTGAAAAAAAAAGAAGGTTGAAAACCAACAAATGGCAGCCATCTGAAAAAAAATAGAGGAAGATAGAAAACTAGTAAATGGCTATCTTTCTTGACCAAGGGAATGGAGAACCAGCAAATGGTGGTTCCCTTCTTCATGCCAGATAAGAATAATCAAGCTATAGAGATGATTAGGTGTCGAGAGTTACTCAAACACACCTCTGGCACTTCACAGATTAGGAGCACCTCCGGCGCTTCACAGATTAGGAGCATCTTTGGTGCTTCGCAAACTAGGAGCACCTCCGGTGCTCCACCAATAAAGAATTATTTACAACCATAATAAGTGGGAGGGGACCCACCTCTCTAGGCAATAAAGTAGAGACATCATTTGATGAGGTCATCCTGACTCATCCTCTACTTTATGGTAGAAACAAACAAAAAAAGTGAACACGCATCTCAAGAGAAATCATTACTCTTGTTTGCACGGGTACTTACAAAGAATGCACTGACGTCACCCTAGATACATGGATTCTTGAACCACTCAATGGGAATGATTGCAGGTTGTGTGACAATGAAGGTGATTGACATCATCCCAAGCCACAAAAAGATGCTCAGGTGCCACGTCACGTCCAATCTCATCAACACCACAGCATCTCAACCAAGTACATCATGCCTCATCATTAAAAATGGTTCAGGTAATTCTATCTTAATTAAGCATTAATTAGCAACTGTCTTGTCATTCTATTTTTGGGTGTCATCATTATGACATGTCCTCCTGCCATTATTTTCCTTTCCAAATTCATGCATGCCACCATCTTTGCTATATTGTCACCATGCCTACGGAGTGTCCCGTCACTTTGCTTCATTTATGACCACATAAGCACTCTAACTAATTTTCAATTCTTTCTCCATAAGCCTAAGCCATTAAGAAAATTCACATAATAATCCTCATTCAAAATTGAAACATACCCAAAAGAACAGAGTCAGCTAAAACAGTTCTCCAGATCCTACGGAGTGAGGAAGGATTGTAAGCACAGAGGATAGGAAAAGAATTTAGACATGGGGGTTAAGAAAAAATTAGAGCCAGAATGTGTTGCAGGCCTTTAATAGGATGATGTTGCAGTAGACATTCTGAGGAATGCAGGATGGTTGGAATTTCTAGAAAATTTTGAGGGGTTTCAAGAAGATATTGTTGATGAGTTCCTAAGAAACCTGAGGGACAATCAGATAGTTGTAAGGGGAATCCAAATCAATCTCTCTGCAACCACTATCAGTCATATTTCTGGGTTTCCTGAACAAGGTGAGAGGTTCTATCATCTGAAAACCTTATATGCTGATTTGGTTAGGAATTTCTCTGTTGAAGGTAAAGCTGCAATACAATTGCATTTAAATAAAATGAGGTTACAGGAATTCTTAGGTCCTCACTTCCAAACCCTTGGCAATCTGTAGCTACATGGTTGATGAAATATTTCACATGTGATGGTTAATTTTCCTTAGTTTTAGGACGAATAATGAAAATGTTAATTTTTCTGAGGCATGAGAATGGACACCCTGAATTCAGCATAAACATTCCCAATTTTCTATACTCTGCCATTAGGGCAACTACAAAAAAATATTAGCAAAACAAGGGTCCTATGAAAAATCATGGCCTCATTTTTCTAATAGTTAAAAACTACTTTCTGTCTCAAGTTGATGGGGAAGAATTATGGCAAACATTTCTTGAATAAAATCCCCAGGACAGAGAGCCAGAGAGGGCACAGGCAGAGGGTGAGGGTTCCTCTACCCAACAAGAAGAAGAGACAGAACCTTCAACCTCCTCTATAGTTATTTGAAAAGGAAAGAAGTCCTCATTAGAGGCACCTTCATCAACAACCCTTGTTTCTGATAAAAAGAAGAAAGGCAAAGAAATTAAAGAACTTGCTCTTGAGCAAACTCCATACATGACTTGGTTGGCCAGGAGGAAAATGACTCTGGCTGAGGAATCTTTCCCTAAGGAACTAACAGGGGAGAGGTCAAGGCAGAAAGCAAAGAAAACCCCAAAGAAACTTGACTCTAGAATACACTATTGGGCTAAAGAAGTATCCCATGATTCTGATGAGATCCCTCTAGTGAGAAAGAAAAGGCTGAGAGAAGTTTCCCCATAACCCTCTGTCCATTTGGGTTCAAGTCCAACTTCAGAACAATCTCTTGCTCCAGAGACAAAACATAGGCAAACTTTAACTATTTCCTTAGATTTTGAGGATGAATCTCCTGCTCTGGAGGCACCTGCCCCACATATGCTACAGAGAAGCAAAGGAAAAAGAAAGCTCTCCCAAACTGAGAAAGATATTGCTCTCCTAGCTGAAGTACTTCTGGGTTTCAGAACTTCTGAGGAGAAAGTTGGGCCTTCATCAGTGCCAGCACAAATAGTGAAAACCCAGGAAGAACCTCAGGATAGGGAGATTACAAGGAAAGATGAAACAGAGCAATTGGGTGCAACTGACAGTGCAGGACAGATGGCTATGGAAGATCCTGATGAGCAGCAAACAAAAGAAGAAACAGGAGCTTTCTCTCACCCCTCTGATCAAGAGGATATTGAGATTTCAAAGGAGCAGCAATTGTTGGAAGAAATTGATAATCTAAAAATATTACTTTGGGGGAAAAATTAGATTATCACTTACCTCAAGAAGGTTAGAGTGGAAATAAAGATGGAGCAAAAACAAGAATTGAAAAACTGCAAACAGAGCTCCAGAGTAAAGACCAAATAATTCAAGAGAGGGAAGCAGAACTCGAAGCCCAAAAGATAGAGATAGCTAAAATCATGAAGGAAAAGGAGATGGAGGCAGTACAAAGTATCTCTAATCTTACCAAGGCTAGAGACAATGGTCTCATAGTAATTGCAGCATTAATTGAGAAAGTACAGAGTCAAGATAAACAATTGACATGGGCCAACAATAAAATAAAGGATCAAGAGGAGTATATTCAAGAGTTGGCTGGCCCAAGGGCAACCGGTGAATAGGAGGTACAAATAGATCCATATGTGGGTCCAATCCCCATTGATATTCCTAAGGCCCTATTTCATTGGGAAAGGAGATGTAGAGAATATGAGGCTTCTAAGCCTATGCTACAATTACAGAGGGTAGTTACTGCCATGACAAAAAGAGTGGAAACCCTAGAGGAAAGAGTCATTCAGATAGCCTCCATTTCTTCTGAGATTTTGTCTTGCAGACCTCCAAGTGCCAGTTATGCTATGTTTTTACAAGAAAGGGTCCTGTAAAGAAAGCTATGTTTAGTTCTATCTGATCTACCTAAGAACATAGAAATGACAGAAGGGTTCATGGAAGCCTATACAAGGAGTTCTGATGAAGAAAAATTTTCTGTGTGAATTATATCTACATGGATTTTGTGTTGACGATATGACCTTCATCCTTAACTATTTTGTAGGGGACTACCATCTCAAAGCATTCATGTCCATAATAAAGAATCATCAGATTTGGAATGAGTGAATGGAGGCTCACCTCAAGAAGGATACAGAAACAAATCTTTTCATCAAGGAGTGTCCAAACCCTCATGCTTTTGAGGTCCAATTCAAAGCATATGTCTATCACCCTGAAAGTTAGAACAAAATTTTGCCATTATAGCTGAAAAATCTGCAAGAGTGTTCCATTGATTTTGGTCTTTTTATGAGCAACTTAGCTAATCCAGTGCTTGCAATAGCAAAGAAAAGGTGGAATATTCTAACCCAAGAGCAAAAAATGAGAGAGGTGGTAGCCCCTACAAACTTAAGGTTATTTATGAGGAAGGCAAGGTTAATATCCAAAATAATGGATAAGCATAAACAGGAGTGGATAGGTGGGCATTTCAGGCCCCCTCTCATAATTGAACCACTCCATGTCTAATCCGAGTAGATGGAAGATGAGAAATTGTAAGAGTGGTTGAAGTAGGTTGATTAGTACAGAGGAAATAGTAATACCAACCACACCACTTGGTCTACCTATGCACAAGACTATAGCTTGACTGATAAGCTACTCCACCAGAATAAATCCAGATTGTGAGAAGCAGGAGGACCTGCTAAACCTTAGGTATGGGAGGGATGATGAGTGCCAAGTAGCACCTATAAAATACATCTTTTTACCTCTCTTTTTCTCCTTTCTAATCCCATCTTTCTTGATATCTGCACCTGAATATGCTAGCAAGATTGTTCTAAATAATGATTAATTGAAGATAAATTACTTAAAACCATGATTTCTGATTAAAGAATTAATGTGCATGGAATTGATGGAAATATGCAGAAAAACTTTTCTTTTTGAATCAACAGGTGTAGATGTTCGAGATGGTGATTTTGTGCATCTTTGGAGGTAGTCCTAACGATATCCAGAGATCATACCAGAATACCACGACATCAGAAGTTTTAAAGTAAAGAGGAAAAGCATCTCTAGAGCTAGACTGAAGTCTGGAGCATCTCCGGAGTTGAGCAAGAAGGCCACAATTATATCTCCGGAGCTGCAAATAGGGACATACATTTCTGGCGTCTCTTTAGAATAGAGAAAATTTCTAGTATAATTGTCAGTTAGGCACTTTCAGCAGTGATTGTAATGCCCTTGATATTACTCAAATCATCACTTGAGTGATTAAGGGCCATCTCTAGTTAACTGTTGAGAGTTTTTATCTCTTTTTAGTTTTGCTTGAGTTACTGATGAAACTAATTTAATATCCATATTTTCAGGGCCTCACTGCCCAAATGTATTAAGACTCAAACTTAGATTCAGAGTTGACTTCTATTCCACTCAATCTATTTTTATTGCATGGTTATTTTCCGTAGTTAGACAGCTAGTATAATAAAGAGATGGATGTCATCTCATAAAAGAACTGGTAGATAAGATAAGTGATATGTCATCACTCATTTTATATATACTTACAGAAGTAGCAGAAAAGAGTGACTTTTATTATTCTAGGTTTTCTATAAACTCATTTAGATATAAATATTTCTCTAAATACAAAGCGAATGAAATTGGACTGAATTAAGTTGTGATCTTATTCTTTTGTACTAATTCCTTACCGTAGCCTTCAACCCTAAGGGTGTGGAGAAAGGGCCCACTCTCAACACCAAGGCAGAAGGCTAGTACCATTATTTTTTTGTTTCATATTTTTCCTTAAGTAATTTACTGTTCAATTCAGTTTCCAGCATTCTTTGAATTTATTAAGTAGATAGATCAATCTCTTTCAAATTAGTAAAAGTCATTAGAATTAGCTAGAGAAAATTGGTAACTATAGAATCCCTAATTGCAGATAGCCTAGGACACAGCCCTGGATTTTGACATCTGAAATATGATTAAATGATGAGGTACAATGACCCTTGCCACCTAGAATCTTCACGGGTGCATTGATTATGAGAAGAGAATGGAAGCCAATCCCGTCTCAATAATATTTTCCCTAAGGTATAGTAGATTTATTATAATTCTTGAGAAGAACCTTCCAGGCCTCTAAGCCTTTAATGGCATAGATAATTAATTTAGCATAAAGAATGATACCTTACTTGTGTACATTAATGCCCATGCCACCTTTATTTTTTTGAGAGGCAATAAATTTCCCATGCAACCATGTGAAAACCATGGGTTTGTTTGCTGTTAGTCTAAAGGAAATATTTGATGAGATTTAACACTAGCATATTATAGGTGGATTTGGAAGGGAACCACTATGAAGAATAATGAACATGTGGGGATGTAAGGAATTTAATATAAATAAAATATTTTCTTATGAGAGAAAGCAGTTTGGAGATCTATAAATATATATTCTTTTTCATCTACTAAATGACATAATGCCATATGCTAGTTTTCACCATTTCCAGATTAAAGGGAATCTCTAGAAATTAAAAAATCTTTCCTTTGTCAATCCATTTCTATTGTCTCTTCTCTACCCAAGCCAACATGGGAAAAAGGATTTATCTATAACACTTCATTTTATTTTTCTAAAGGTTGGAACCAAAAGAAAGACAAAAAGTGTTCAAGCATGACATAGCTTATGTGAATGACTCCTAACTAGTATATTTATATTTAAAAAAATATATCTAAAGTATGTCGAGGGATATTTTTTTTCCATAGTTTATTTGAAAAAGAAATTGGAGAAAATAAAAAATCAAAACAAAAAAAGAAATTGGAAAAAATAAAAAATAAAAACTAAATAAGTACAGAGAATCATCCATTTCATCTACATGGCTTCAATTTCTTTGTGGTAGGAAGTGGGATTGGGAACTATGATCCTAACAAGGACCCTAACAACTTTAATCTGGTTGATCCTCCTGAATGCAACACTGTGGATGTGTGGTGGCTAGGTGGCATTTAGATTCAAAGATGACAATCCAGGCATGTTAAACTTACTGAAGATCTTTCAATTTATAAACATGTACAAAATTTTTTACATCAATGTTTTCATCATAATGAGTGATTCATTTTTAGAATGAAGTCACATTGGAGATCACTCTATGATTCATTATCCTTCTGGATCACATTTGGAGATCATTTGGATGAAGTTGTTTTGGATTGTTGTCATTTTAGATTGCACTTCTGATTTATCATCAGGATGGACTTGTCTAAACTCAAATCACACCCCATAATTTGTTCTTTTAAATTACGCTCCATGGTTCAACTTTCTTTAAGATGAAGTTAATTCTTTCATACTAAGTAATTCATCCTCATAGTATAAGGGATGGTGCTTGGGCAATGATTAAGCAAATCCTACAAATGCTAAAATTCCAAGGCACCATTTTCAGCCTAGGCTTCTATCTATAAGTACACAAAAGAAACCATATTTATTTTCTTAGTCAAAGATAAATTACAATAAATCTTATCATATAAGAAAATAACTCTATTTCTAAACACTTCCAAAGTTGAAAAAGAATAAAATCTCTAAAGAAGTTCCAAAGTCTAGCAATATAAGAAAACCAGGAGGCCATATCTTGAAAAAGAACAACTCTTTAAGAGAAGAAATTTAGATGAATAGGAAAAAATAGGGTGTGAATCCATTTGTAGGCTATTTGAGCATGAGGATGAGTTTAGAAGATATATTTGAAGGTCTCTATTCAATGAAAACTTGGACAATTAGGACATGCTTTACTTAGGTGAACTGACCTTTCACCTAAAGTGAATCCTTGAAAATATAGGCACCAAAGAAAATGTGCAATGTTGGATTGGAGTCTAGTCTCACCTACTAGACTTTCTAAAGTCTAATGAGCTAAGTGTGGGGAGAGGACTACAGGATCCAACATTATTCAACTTAATAAGAGCCAGAGAATGGGACTTAGAACTCTATATATAAGACCCAACATATTGAAGGTGGTGTCACAATTCCATCTATAGTATATCCACCAAGATTTATAAGGATGAAACCCCAACTTGTGAAGTATAACATTAGGAACAAGCTCTTGTATGCAAAGAGTGGAAGGCAAATCCAAATCAATAAGATGGAACTTTTATTGCAATGTAGGTCATGAGGTCTAATCTCTAGAAGAGACAATATCCCTAATGGTGTAGATACTCTTATGAAATAGTCTAAGAGCTTTAATTTGGGTAGGAGTCCTTTATATAGGTAAAATAGAGGTGTTGATGATAGGCTCAACTACCACAAATCATGGTCATTAAAAGGAAGCCCAGTTTTGAATCCATCACTAGCCCACTCAAGGAAAGTTTCATGGTTTGAAATGCTTTCCAAATTATTTGAGTAACAAAAGAACCTAGAATCTTGATGGGTGCATTGGTTATGAGAAGAGAATGGAATCCAATCTCGTCTCAATAATATTTTCCCTAAGGTATAGTAGCTTTAATATAATTCTTGAGAAGAACCTTCCAGGCCTTTGAGCCTTCAATGCCATAGATAATTCATTTAGCATAAAGAATGATACCTTACTTGTGTACATAAATGCCCATGCCAGCTTTATTTTTTGAGAGGCAATAAATTTCCCATGCAACCATGTGAAAACAATGGGTTTGTTTGCTATTAGTCTAAGGAAATATTTGAGGAGATTGAACACTAGCATATTATAGCTAGATTTGGAAGGGATCCACTATGAAGAATAATGAATATGTGGGGATGTAAAGAATTTAATATAAATAAAATACTTTCTTATGAGAGAAAGCAGTTTGGAGATCTATCAATATATATTCTTTTTCATCTGCTAAATGACATAATTCTATATGCTAGTTTACACCATTTCCAAATTAAAGGGAATCTATAGAAATTAAAAAATATTTCCTTTGTAATCCATTTCTATTGTCTCTTCTCTACGCAGGCCAACATGGGAAAAAGGATTTACCTATAACACTTCATTTCATTTTTCTAAAGGTTGGATCCAAAAGAAAGACAAAAAGTGTCCAAGCATGGAATAGCTTATGTAAATGACTCCTAACTAGTATATTTATATTTTTTTAAAAATATCTAAAGTATGCCGAGGGATATCTCTTTTCCATAGTTTATTTGGAAAAGAAATTGGAAAAAATAAAAAATAAAAACCAAATAAGTACAGAGAATCATCCATTTCGTCTGCATGGCTTCAATTTATTTGTGATAGGAAGTGGGATTGGAAACTATGATCCTAACAAGGACCCTAACAGCTTTAATCTGGTTGATCCTCCTGAACGCAACATTGTGGATGTGTCAAATGGTGGCTGGGTGGCATTTAGATTCAAAGCCGACAATCCAGGCATGTTAAACTTACTGAAAATATTTCAATTTATAAGCATGTACAAAATTTCTTACATCAATGTTTTCATCATACTGAGTGATTCATTTTTAGAATGAAGTCACATTGGAGATCACATTGTGATTCGTTATCCTTCTAGATCACATTTGGGGATCATTTGGATGAAGTTGTTTTGGATTGTTGTCATTTTAGATTGCACTTTTGATTTATCATTAAGATGGAATTGTCTTCTCAAATCGTACTCCATAATTTGTTCTATTAAATTACACTCCATGGTTCATCTTTCTTTAAGATGAAGTTAATTCTTTCATACTAAGTAATTCGTCCTCATTTTAGATTAGACAATATGACTAGGGACATCATTATCTTGATAATTACTCTAGTGTGATCCAGAATGGTGATGAATTATAAAGTGTAATATGCAAGGACTACTTCATCTTGATAATGCATCAAAAGTGTAAGTTTAAAAATATTGATGTAAGAAATATATGAGACTGATGATAACTATTATTCTAAATGTCAGGGGTATGGTTATGCACTGTCATTTGGAAATGCACACTACATGGGGGCTAGAGATGGCATTTCTAGTTGAGAATGGGAAGGGACCCAAGCAAACTGTACTTCCTCCTAAAGATCTTCCCAAGTGCTAAAATGTTAAATTTTGATTATATTTATAAGGTGCAAGAAAAAAACTGTGCCATGATTAAAGGTATATAGGCTCTTATACTTTATTGTAAAATTTTCCCTATAATTCAAAAAGCTATAACTTAAGAAATGTTATAGTTGGGACCTTTTTTAAGGTGTATTCAGTTTAATTAAGTTTAGATAATAAAAATAGAATAATTATTTGATTTTTTTTATGTGGATGAAGTATAAAATTACTACTAACTATTTGAGCATTAAACCATTTGTTCTTTTAATTAATCTAACTTAATTATATAATGGAAGTGCCATCATACAATTTGTATTTCATTAAAAGATCTAAAGTTCAACTACATAGAGAAGTGAAACTAATTCATCAATATTGTTGAAGGCCTTAAAGCTCAATCATGAGTTTGAAACCCAAAAATTAAAGATATGGATTTGTTAAAGAAAATGCTTGAACTCTTTGTGGTCTATAACAAATGTCAAGTTATTTTTTTGGTGGTAAGCAACCTTTTTTTGAATCAAGTGGTAGTAGAGACTAGAGGCATGGTTGTATGTAGGTATCAATAAGAAATAAGTTTTTTTGTGAGAATTACAATCCACGAATCTCCTCAATGGGATGATAGTTTTTATATTTTTTGTTTTTTCCATGTGAGACTCAAATACATAGGAAGATCTAAAAGATCTAGAAAAGGATTAATAACTATGGTCTCAAAGCCATTGTCCCTAGGCCCAAAATATTTCCAATAGGGAGGCATAGACCAACCTTGTTGTTTTATACGAGGTAGGGAGAAATGGTCTTGAATACAAGAGTGGCTCCAATGAACAAAGTGGGAGGAGGTGTGTTTTAAGTGACACCATTAGGTCATAGTATAAGGGATGCTCCTTGGGCAATGATTAAGAAAATACTACAAATGCTAAAATTCCAAGGGATCATTTTTAGCTTAGGCTTCTATCTATAAGTAAACAAAAGATTTAGTTTCTTAGTCAAAGATAAATTACAATTAGTCTTATCATCTAAGAAAATAACTCTATTTCTAGGCTTCCAAAGTTGAAAAAGAATAAAATCTCTAAATAAGTTCCAAAGTCTAGCAATGTAAGCAAACCAAGAGGCCATATCTTGAAAAGGTGAAACTCTCTGTTATGGAGTAAAAAGTGGACACATGCCTTTTTACATCCTAGTTTAGCTCATGGGTCCCCGTGTTAACATTATACATGCAAAATATTCATCCCGATGCAAAATCCCTTGAAACCCATGACAAATGGGAACTAGGGGCTCATTTAATGCCTTACCCTAGGCCAAAAAGGCACCTAGGGACTTGGGCATCCACGCCCAAGTCCTCCTTGATTGGTCAGGGCAAATTTCAAAACATGTCGGCATAGGACTCTTAAATGGGTCTCTCCTTGTCGGTTCTTTCAATTAATTTATGAATGTTAATGGGAAAACATATATGAGTGTTTGAATTTATTTTGAAGTAAGTGGATGATAGAGAACTTATGATATTGGAGCAAAGAGCATTCAAGGCATTCATTGTGTTATTGTTGCATATTTGTGTTTGTATTGTGTGTGTTTATTGCAGATTTGGAATCATCATCAACATCCTTATGAGTTGAAGGACCTTCATTCTCCTAAGGACTTTACCTCTAAGGTGACATCATCATTGTTTGAATCATTTCATCATCATTTGGATTATCTTTATCCTCTTCCCTGCAAGGGCACACACTCTCTCTCTCTAACAATGGTGTTGGGAAAGCTTGAATGCTAACCCAGGATTTGATTGAGGCAAATCCCTAAACACCACAAGCCCCAAACCCCTTTTCTTCTTATGTGCAGGTTACAGGTACAAGGACTGAAGAAGTGAAGGTACAAGAAGGTTGTGTAAGGGAAAGGATTTCAAAATCCAAAAATAAATTACGTAAATCCCTCTATGGAAGACTTGGGCACCCGCCCAACGTCCTCCTACTGAAACAAACATTGGAACAGACATCTGTACACCTTCTATGACATTTCTCCAATTCTAAGTTTCTGGAGATCCCAACTTTGAGGACTTGGGTGCCCACCCCAGAGTCCCTCAACATTTTAGCTTCTGTGAAATAGGTTATGACATCTCACTGATTATCTTGGTACTTTCAGATCTTGAGTTTCTGTTATAAGCTGATTATCTCATATCTAGGGTTTTACTCATACTTAACCTAAGGTTTTGATAAAAATCTTGGTTGAATCACATCTTTCCATAGAAACAAGATCACACAAAATCAATAGTTGATTCCTCCTTCATCTTGTAGTGACTTGGCTCAGTTTTATCCTTGAATGTTATAGTGAAAGAGGGTTTGATCTAGTGTACAAAAAACTAGCTTACATCATTCACCTCTTTTTCCTACTTAACATTTTTGTGAACCCATAGCATCAAGCATTTGCATCTTTTTGAGTGTTGAAATTAGATATTACATTAATTCATATCATACTTATCATTCTACATTGAAAAATCTTGCATAAATTTGAAAAAAGTGAAAAAATAAGCATTCTAGGCTTGCATAAAGGCATAGTTTTGCATTATTTTCATTGCATATCATTGGAAACATTTAATTTTCTGATTTTTACACCAAATCTGATCCAAATTACAGAAATTAAACATTTCATAATATCACATCTTGTAGTGGCATATTTCATTTGTTAGGGTTTTGTTGAAAACTTGTTTTTTTTCCTATAACCTAGTTATTTGTAAAGCTAGGGTTTGTAGTCAAAATCTTATTTCAGATTTTGCTGCTATCATAAATATTTATTCAAATCTGATTTTGCATTGTAGTCTTGCTTCATTTCACATCCTTGCATTAAAATTTCAAATTTTGCAATTACACATTTTGTATTTCAACATTAAGGGCTTTTAACACTCTTCTCATACTTATTTGAGCAAAATTTTAAAATCATTCACATAGCCTTGTTGTGAAGCACTATTCACATCATACTTACTTTATCCGTAGTGAAATTAGAGTATTTTCAATCTTCAAAAACTTGATTTCGTCAAACTAGTGCCTTGGTGTGCATTGGTCTCACATACATGACCTCTAATCAAAATAAGTGTGATATAGTTCATCCTCAAGTTAATAGGAAGAGGAAGTCTCCTGAACTTGTAATATCCTTTACACCACATGAGACCACAATTAGAGATATTGATGGATCTCTTTAAATTACATCATGTATAAGTGGATATCCTACAAGAGGAGTCCTTATCGATCCTAATTGTATAACGAATGTGATAACTGAAGAGTTCCTATACATGCATGATTTGGCACAAGAAAATTATGAACCCACACATATGATGGTTAAGACACATAATGGACATTTCCTCCTAGCCATTGGGAAGATTACATTATTGATTAAAGTAGTTGAAAAATTCCTTGAACAACCATTTGTCATCATTCCTACCATCAACCTACTTCATGTAAAACTAGGCCATCTATGGCTCAAGTCCATGAAAGCGGTCCCCGGTCCCCTCTACAATTCATAAATGTTTAAAATTTCCTCATCAAGGTTGAGTACATGTTGTCCACCATAGTAGATGGAAACCTTTGGTTACTCATGGAAACTTCAACCTAGACTACTTTTTGCCACAACCTACTAAACCTAATCAACCAAGAGAAGATCAATTCTTCCTGGCATACCAAAGATGCAAGGCAAAGTTAAATAACAAAATTAGCATATTGCAAAAATACTCCTATACCCTCTTAGTCCCTTGTGGCTTCAATTCCTCCTATTCAACAAATATAAAGAAAAAACATCTCAAGCTGAAGGACTCCCCTCGACCACGAGGCAAAGGAATTTTTGCCGAGGTTCCTCCTCCACCATATTTACAAGGATTGGGAGATAACAATAAAGAGTGAAGAATTTTATCCCAAAAGATCAATTTCATACTAGCTTCCTCTTTTGAGATGTCAAAGAATGTGGAAACTCGTGAGAATCCTTTTGCAAATATCACTAATAAAACATAAAGGAATTAGAATGCAAGAGAAAGAAGGAGAAAAAGACAAGCCTTAGCTCAACAAGCAACACCTCAACAAGAAAACAATCCACCAATGAATATTGAAAGAAAGAAAGAAGAGCTAAAGGATGAAGAGTTAAAGGACAATGTTTCAAGTTGGGCAATAGTACATTATGTACCTATTTCCTCTCACGTTCAAGATTGGGAGGAAGATGATTTTCTCGATGATAGCCGCTAGTACAGTTGTGTCATAGGTAAGTATTTCTCACCCTTTGATCCACCTTTGACATAGCACCTCTATGAGTTGCTCTCATGGGTGGCCTCCTCTTATGTGTAGTGTTCCCTCGTGTTGTGTTATATGTTGTTTAGGTCTCTTTGGATGACCTTTGATACTCTTGTAAAGTCAAGGATACAAGGAGACCACCTCTGTTGTGACCATTCTTCTATTTGTTTCTAAATTCTTTTATTCCTCTCCTCTATCTTATTGTAATTGTTGTGTGTTGTGCCTTGGGGGATAACATTGTGGAGGATGTCTTGAGGGCATCTTCCCACATTATGAACCCAAGTCACTTTTGTCTCCTCTCCCTTTTAGTGTTTCTATTCTTCAGTGGATCTACTAGTTAGTGGATAATGAAAATAAATAAATACTGATAAAGACCATGCATCCCTTGAGTAAGAAAACAAAAATGGACCTAGTCCATATATGAAGATGGAGTTGATATATATTACTGACACTTGACTAGTAGAATCACTCCATGTTTTTATTCATGTTGTGAAATTTGTTGTAACAAACCTTTGCAATACTCTAAATTTGCTTCTATGCACTTTGAATTATTTTGCATCTCACCTTGTAGCCATAATCAGTTCTGAGATACTTGTAGTATAACCTAATGGCTATACTCAGTTCCAAACCTACAAGTGTAGCCTTGGTCTATTATGTGATTTGATAAATGATTTCTATATAGCTTCCATGAATTGATTCAGTTGTTATCTTAAAATAGATTTTCTAACCAAGGCTTATATGTTGTTGATTATGTTAGCAAATGATATCGATGTGTTTTTGGGAACAATCAATAATTGCAAGCACATGTCACTTCGGGGCATGGGCCTTACAAAAGATCTTGTTCCCTTGCATGTTTTCACTTTACCTTAAATGTTCTTAATACGGACAAGCGGGATCAACTACTTTAAGGTGGGGGCATATATCATGGTAACTACTTGATTACTTTTTACATTGACAAAGTGTGTTTGCATACACTTCCTTTTCACCATAAGGTGTCTCTATGATGCAAGTGGGGTTGTGTATTTTACTTTGTTACGTATACCTCCTTTTCACTGTAAGGCATCTCTGTGAAGTAGGTGGGGTTGTATACTTTGAGCACATGCTTCCTTTTCACTGTAAGGCATCTTTGTGATGTGGGTGGGGCTGTATTTTGAAAGCCCTTTTGTGGAAGGCGGGATGGTGTAACTCTTGAGTCATTTGCACATCCTTTTAAACAAAGTCCTCATCATGAGACGACGTTGGATCTTGAGTCATTCATCCTTAAGCATGCCTTTGGCGGTTGTGGTAGCATAGCTCAACTATTAGGTGTGTTTGGCGTGTCTTAGATAGTGGAGTGTAGTGATGAGCTCCTCCCTATCACTTGTGTTTTCCATGTATAAGACGTATAGTATGTCTATGACATACTCTAAGGTGCTTGTGTATTATGTGTGTCTTCTGTGTGTTTTAGGTGTCTTCCTTGTGTGTCTTGCGTGTTTTTTGCATGATCTAAAGGTGTGTAGTGATGATTTCCCTCCACGTTGTGTGTTGTGTTTGTCTTTGTAGTATAACAACACATAGCAGTGAGCTCCCCCCATGGTGTGTGTTTGATTTGCTTAGTTTAGAATTATATATATATATATGGTGTCTTAATCATGTATTCTCTTCATGTATACCTTGTGTACTGCATGACTATATTCATGTCTTCTCTATGTATTGTGTGCTTCACTGTCTTCTTCATGTATTGTGTGCTTCCTTACTATATTCATTGTCTTATGTGATTGTTAAGTGTTTTCTTATGTTTGTCTAAGTTTGGGGGCTAGAAATAGACTTCTTAACTTAGGGTGTGTCTTCATTCTTGTGTTTGATGTGTTTGATGTGCTTCGACTGTACTTTAATGCATGTATGGATCATAAGATCATACACACATTAAAGTGGGGGCTAAATGCTATGGAGTAAAAAGTGGACACATGCCTTTTTACCCCCTAGTTAGCTCCTACATCCCTGTGTTAACATTATACATGCAAAATATTCATCCTGATGCAAAATCCCCCAAAACCTATGACAAATGGAAACTAGGGGCTCATTTAATGCCTTACCTTAGACCAAAAAGGCACCTAGGGACTTGGGTGCCCGTGCCCAAGTCCTCCCTAATTGGTTGGGGAAAATTTCAAAGCATGTCAACATAGGACTCTTAAATGGGTCTCTCCTTGTCGACACTTTCAATTAATTTATGAATGTTAACGGGAAAGCATATATAAGTGAGTGTTTGAATTCATTTTAAAGTAAGTGGATGATAGTGAACTTATAATATTGGAGCAAAGAGCAATCAAGGCATTCATTGTGTTATTGTTGCAGATTTATGTTTGTGTTGTGTGTGTTTGTTGTAGATTTGGAATCATCATCAACATCCTTATGAGTTGAAGGATCTTCATTCTCCTAAGAACTTCACCTTTGAGGTGACATCAACATTGTTTGAATCATTTTATCATCATTTGGATTATCTTTAGCCTCTGCCCTGCAAGGGCATGCTCTCTCTTTAACAACGGTGTTGGGAAAGCTTGAATGCTAACCCAGGATTTGACTGAGGCAAATTCCTAAACACCACAACCCCCAAACATCTCTTCTTCGTATGTGCAAGTTATAGGTACAAGGACCGAAGAAGTGAAGGTACAAGAAGGATGTGTAAGGGAAAGGGTTTCAGGATCCAAAAATAGATTGTGGAAATCTCTTTGCACAAGACTTAAGTGCCTGCTTCGATATTCTCCTACTGAAATAGACACTGGAACAAGCATCTGGTCACCTTCTGTGACATTTCTCTAATTCTGAGTTTCTAGAGATCCTAATTTTCAAGACTTGGGTACCCACCCCGGAGTCCCCTGACATTCAACTTCCATGAAATAGGTTATGACATCTCACTAATCATCTTGGTACTTTCAGATCCTGAGTTTCTATCACCATTTGTCTATTATAAGTTGATTATCTCATATCTAGGGTTTTACTCATACTTAACCTATAGTTTTGATAAAATATTGGTTCAATTACATCTCTCCATAGCAAACAAGAGCATACAAAATTAGTAGTTGAGTCCTCTTTCATCTTGCAATGACTTGGCTCGGTTGTCCTTGAATGTTATAGTGAAAGTGTCACGTCCCATGAAATGTTCCATATTTTTTTATGCTGGTCAACTTCCTCAAATGGTTGAAGACATATATATATATATAAAGGTCAATTTTAACCAATAAAAATATAACAAATATTTACCACACTTTAAAATCCATGAGATATAAAAATACTACTAGCAATCGTACCTTAGTGTGCAATGGGTGTGCTAAGATAGCATGTAGATAAAAGCAATGAGTAATTTCTAGAGAAGAGAGCATACAATTTTGTTGATCGTCATGGTTGTTGTCCATCTGATGCAGGAGCATCGAGTTATTCTTTTAATTTTTTTTTATTGGCAAGATATGGATAGTTAGAAGTTCCTGTCACCATGGGGACAGGAACATTGACAGGAAGTGAGGTAAATCAGTTAGTTGCCTTCTATAGCGAAAAGGTGAACAGTTGAGGATGGTTAGAGATTGGCAATTAAAGGTCGATGATTGAGATAGATGAGAATTGACAGTTACATGAGAGAGTTGAGCAGTTGGAGAGAATACGAAGGAAAAATAGTTTGAAGACGATTAGAATTTGGTTGAGGACAATGAAAATAGAAAGACAAAAAAAATGTTTTAAGATGCATCAGAAGATTATGGAGAGAGGTGGTCAGTTGGTCAAGTTTGGTTGTGATGAATAAAAGTAGGCCAACAAAGTGATAGGCCGAGCAGACAAGGTTGAGTTGAAGACCAAAATAAAGAAATGAAAAGAGGCCGAAGTAGTGGCCATTGATGAGCGCAACATAACGAGGTAGTTGCAGAGTCAGAAGAGAGAAGGGCTGAGTTCAGAAAGGCCAAAAATAGGAAAAAGTGAAGGATTGAGTGAGGACGGAGAAGAAGAGAAATCGATAGTGAGGACTGACAGAAGTGAAGATTGAAGACTCAGGAAGATTAGGAAAGTATAAAGAAGAGCGAATGCAGAGTATAGGAGGATCAAAGGTTAAGAGAAGCCATATATATAAAGATATGGAGAGAAAATAAAGACATGGAGAGGTGATCCGAATAGGAAAAGAAGAATTAAGAGAATGATGAAAGATCAGAGTTGATCGAAAAGGAGTAGCAGAATGTGGTGGAAAGGGAAAGAACATCTCATTAGTGTATTCAGATCACTTATATGCTAACTGGGTCAAGGCCCATAGTGGAGATCTTTGTAAACAATTGTTCCCACATAAATAAAGTAATTGTTTATATTATTCTTGTTTATGTTGACTTGTTGGTTTGATTGTTTGGTTCTACATGGATATGATAAAGAAAATTGTATATTCTGGCTAGTTATGAAGTTTCTTGAATTTCCTATTGCCTTGAGGCAGAGATGATTTATTTGGGGTTAAATGTAGGAATACCATAAGTTGCAGGTTTCTGTCACTGTTTGATTGTGAGTATGATGAGGATGGATAAGAATTAGAGAGTTAAGTTGAGTGAGTCAGGGATTAGATTTTAGCTATTAAAGGAAGACCTCTTGACTTACATCAGATTGGTATCAGAGCCTAAAAGATTTGGGCAAGGGAAATTAGTTGTGTTTGTTGATATAGGAGAAAGTAAGTGTGTTCTAGATGGACAGGTTGTTGAAGAGCCCAGGTTCCAAAAGACTAAGGAAAGAATGCCCTAGGTAAGGTGTCACAAAGAAGATTGTGAAAAAGGTAAAAGATATGAAAAATGCAGCAACAAATTTAGAAAGAAAGCATGAAGACAAATAAGAAAGAAAGTCCTAGAGAGTAGAACCAAATGAAAGCCCAGAAGGCAAGATAAAATGCAAACTTTGAAAGAGAGCTGGCAGAATTGAGAAAAGATTTAGAAAAGTACAAGATTGCAAGGCAGTAATGGTTTGAAGAAGAAAGCCAAGAATATTTTTGGTGTTGGCCCATGGAAAATAAAGTAAAGCGGCCTATGAAGATGATTATGGAGAGAAGAAAAAGATAGGGGATGAATGTTTTGAGAAGAGAAGAGAGAAACCACTGAGGGTGGGACAACAAAGAGTTGCCCAGTGAGCAACGTACACCAGAGGAGGTGAAGGAAGTTCTCTTTGAAGAGAACATGGGAAGAGATAAGAAAGAGAGAGGGAAAGAGGAAGAAGCGCAGTAAGTAGCACTTGAGAAGGAGAGTAATGAAGAAAGAAGAGTGTCCATGAAGGAGGCGCTTATAGAGACATTTTGGTCTCTGATTTTGATTTCTAATATTATGTTTGAAGATGTGTATGTAGGTACGAGGAATGTGATAAGGAAGGTCAAGGATGAGACCTTGAAGATGATGAGAGATGGGGCAAGAGAAGCACCCGAAGAAAGATTTGAGGTTGAGAACGAGAGGAGATTAGTTGCAGCAGGATGTCAAGAAAAGATTGCAGCAATGGTACATGGCAAAGTACCTAAGAATAAAGAAAAGATTAATGTTGAAGTTTTGCAGTTTGATAAAAGAGATGAGGAAGAAGCCCCAACATTTCTGGATGCACTTGAAGATGTTGTAGATGTAGAAGAAGAAGCCTATGAAGGGGAAAAGCTAGAAAACAATGAAACTAATGATGGAAGCAATTTGGGATAGTAGGTAAAAGAAATTCATAATGTTTATTTTGATTATGCAAGTGAAAATAAAAATGTTAGGTTTAATCCTTCAAGTAGAAGAGATAATGTGGATCAGCAAGTGAATAAGGGAAGAAGGAGATCGATAAATCATGGGTATGTAATTCCAAGTTGGCAAAGGAAACAGATTGTTGAGGGGTAGCAGTTAAAATGTAAAGAAGAAGGTTCTTTTTAAAATGTTTGTACTAACAAGAAGGTGCAAAGTGGGGAATATGTGTTGAGGAATAAGTGGAAACCAGAATTTAGGATGAGTTGGCAAGCAAGGAGGCCTAGAGAAGATGATTTAAGGCTGAAACCAGAGCATGGATTAAGCAAAATAAGTGCAATAATGAAGGGACAACAGTCTAACGATCTGAGAAGTAAAGTATGGGTTGTGAAGCATGTAGCAGCAAGAGATTGTGATGTTGCAAAGCATAATGACAAGGAGACAATGATCAAGAATTGGCGATATGAAGAAGATGAAGGTGAAGAGCATGTAGAAGAATCTGACAAAAAGAAAAATGAAGATGTAAATGAGGACGAAGAAACGAAAGTGTTGGCAAATGGAATACCAAAGAAGAAGCAGATTGATATACTTCCTAGAGTAGATTGGAGGAAGTTTGAAGAGAAGATATGTAATGTGAAAGGTATGATGATTGAATTAGATAGTTTAGATAATGATGCTCTTGAAGTTTTGTATGGAATTATTAAATAAAATGTAGATGATGAGGAAATGTATATTGATAATAACATGTATGAACAAGAGATGGAATTATGGAAGCTTGTGGAGGAAAAGGAGATGAGAAGGAGAAAATACAAGAAAAAGAAGGATGGTAAGCAAAGGTAGATTAGAAAGACCAGAATGAACAAATATAAGTGTGGCATGAATGTAGAGGAGAAATTAGATAAAAGTGTTGAACAATAAAGGGAGACAACAGAAGCATGTGATGGGAAGCATAAAAGTGCATATCTAAAAAAGAGAGCAGTAGAAAACAAAGAAGTTAAGGATGTAATAGTAGTGATCCAAGTGGGAGAAGGCATACAAAAGCAAGGGGAAGTTGTTGAGATAGAGTTTGAAGAAAGAATAGAAAACTATAACAGTGCGGATGATCTATGGCCATAGTTTATAGAGATAGAGGAAGAATGGAATAGTAAGGTTGAAGGTATGGGGATGTATAGGACAGTGAAGGAAACCTTGAAAAAGATTGAAATCAATGATAAGGAAGTTGTTGTAGAGATGAAGGAAGAAGATGCAACAACATTGCAGATTTTGTGATGAATGTAGTGGAACATGAAACATAAGATGAATCTGAAAAATGATTTATTGTTGCAGCAGATGGCCATAGAGGAAGAGTGGTTGGAAAAGATGTCGAATGAGGAGGTTGAGTATGAAGATGAAATGGGAAGAGCAGTTGTAGTAAATATTGATGATATGGTAATACAAATGTATGGAGCGAGTAATTTTGAAGACATGGAAATTTTTATTTACCCTGCTGATGATAGAAGGAAGATGGTGAATGGGAGCTGTGCTATCATGAGTGAAGATCTGAGAAGTGAACCACAGTATTAGAGAAACATAGCAGTTGTGCCAAAACAATGTTGGAAAAGGTGAAAGAAATGAAGAGATAATTGTTGATTCATGATATCATGTACCAGAGTACATGACTTCTTAGTCTCATGGGGAGTCTGATGCAGGAGCATCAAGTTATTCTTTTAAATTTTGTTTTGTTGGCAAGATATGGACAATTGGAAGTTCTTGTCACCACAGGGACATGAACATTGACAGGAAGTGAGGTAAATCGGTTAGTTGCCTTTGACAGGGAAAAGGTGAACAATTGAGGATGGTTCAAGATTGACAGTTAAAGGTCAATAGTTGAGGCCGATGAGAATCAATAGTTACATAAGAGAGGGTTGAGTAGTTGGAGAGAACACAAAGGAAAAATAGTTTGAAGACGGTTGGAATTTAGTTGAGGACAATGAAAATAGAAAGACAAAAAAATGTTTTAAGATGTATCGAATGATTATGGAGAGAGGTGGTCAGGTTGGTCAAGTTTGGTTGTGGTGAATAAAAGTAGGCCAACAAAGTGACAAGCCAAGAAAACAAGGTTAAGTTGAAGACCAAAATGAAGGAAGAAATAAAAAGAGGCCGAAGTACTGGCCATTGATGAGTGGCACATAATGAGGTAGTTGTAGAGTCAGAAGAGAGAGAAGGACCGAGTTCAGAAAGGCCAAAAATAGGAAAAAGTGAAGGATTGAGTGAGGATAGAGAAGAAGAGAAGTTGACAATGAGGATTGACAGAAGTGAAGATTGGATACTCGAGAAGATTAGGAAAGTATAAAGAAGAGCGAATGAAGAGTATAGGAGGATCGAAGGTTAAGCGAAGCTAGATAAATAAAGATATGGAGAGAAAATAAAGACATGGAGAGAAAATAAAGACATGGAGAGGTGATCTGAATAGGAAAAGCAGAAAGAAGAGAACGATGAAAGATCAGAGTTGATCGAAAAGGAGTAGCAGAATGTGGTGGAAAGGGAAAGAACATCTCATTAGTGTATTCAGATCACTTATATGCCAACTGGGTCAAGCCCCATAGTGGAGATCTTTGTAAACAACTGTTCCCGCATAAATAAAGTAATTGTTTATGTTATTCTTGTTTATGTTGACCTGTTGATTTGATTGTTTGGTTCTACATGGATATGATAAAGAAAATTGTATAGTCTGGTTAGTTATGAAGTTTCTTGAATTTCCTGTTGCCTTGAGGTAGAGATGATTTATTTGGGGTTAAATGTAGGAATATCATAAGTTGCAGGTTTCTGTCACTGTTTGACTATGAGTATGATGAGGATAGATAAGAATTGGAGAGTTAAGTTGAGTGAGTTAGGGATTAGATTTTAGATATTAAAGGAAGACCTTTCGACTTGCATCACCATCCATCAATAGAATTGAAAGAATGTAGTGATATGTGTTGTTGAGACATTTCTAAAAACCCATAGCCTAATCTTTAATGTAGGGTTTTCCATTACAATGCTTGACCATAGCCCCAAGTGTATTACACAACGTAACACTTTTTTGCCACTATGTTTATACAGTGAAGCTTAGTTTTGTAATCCTATGATTGCCAAATGTCACCAACAAATCAATGGCAAAACTATATCAATTATAATTATCATATTAAATTAATTGCTCAAAAGATAAAATACATTTTCCTAACGAATAAAATCCTACTTGTCTTACAACATAGTTGGTATTGTTAAGCATTAAAATCTAGTTTAAAACTATAATCACTTTACAAATTTCTTATTGCTTCATTTCCCTTTATTTGGGCAATGTATTTATTAGGAAACTATTAAAATAGATGGTGGTTTTCTCTTTATTTCTTTACACTATAAATGATAAGTTGAAAAACAATTAGTGGTTTGTTCTGAAATTCAGTGTGTATGACTTTTCTTTTCAAACTTAGTTAATAATTTTTTTATTAAAATTCATGAATGACCATCAAATTTAAAGCATTTTGGCATCCTTGTGAAAATAAACCTAAAATATTGTTGGTGTAATTAAATATTTAATTACACTTTATTAAGTTGACTTAAGGCTAAATTTAGTCTTAGGTTATTCTTAAGTCATATTAGGGTTTTCTAACTTGCAAATATAAAAGCAAGTTCTGACATGTAATTCATTAATCCAATTCATTAATTGCATCTAATATTGTGTAAATTTATCCTCTTTGTTTTTTTCTCTTGTAGAATGTTAATCCTAGGTTTTGCAAGCGATCCTGGCAGCTTGAGTCAATCAGTGACTCTCACATGGTATTAAAGCTCTAAATCTACAAGCCCCTTCTCAAATCTGAAGAAAATTTTGAGCAAGATCCATTTGCTAGGTGTATTTCTATATAAAACAGAGCCTTCCATTAGATTTAGAGCAGTCGAGATAGTCTTATTAGCCTTTTATTTAGCTTGATATGAGCTTTGTAGGCCAGATTTGCAAGGGTTTCAGTAGGTGTTTTTTGGGATCTAGAGGAAAGCTAATTTTTAGAGTGTTTTGGGCTAAATCTGACCCTACCATCATGCTTAGAAGGTCCAAAAAGCCTAAGATCAACTGTCAAATCATCAAAATTAGCCTCAGGATTATCTGGGGCAAAAACATTTCCAGGCAAGTCGTACGACCTACCCAACACGCAATACAAGGTACTTTTAAAAAAATAAAAAATAAACAAAATTATTTTTTTGCAATTTTATATATATATATATATATATCGCAGTTTTTATTGTAATTGTTTATTTTTAAAAAGCAAAAAAATTAACAAACAAAATTCAACAGGGTTTAAACCTCTATGCAAGCTGTACCTACATAGAGTACCCCAAGGGCCTATGAAGGCCTTGAGCCCCGCGCCCATTGGGTTGCGGTCCCTTTTGGGTCACAGACCCTATTAGTGGGGTCTTGTAGGAGGCTCCGCCCCCACCACACCTCACATTAATTTTTTTTAATAAAAAATCAAACTTTGCGCCTGCATACTTTTTTTTAATTTTCAATAGAAATAAATAAAATAAAATCTTTGCGCCAGCATCCATAGCAGCGTCCTCAAAATCTGTGTCTAGAACTTGGCAACCCAAATATTTTTGGCAGTTTTTTTGGAGGTTCCCCTAATTTGGTAGAGTCTTATTTTTATCTGTAGATTCGCTAATTTTGGCAGAGATTCCATTTTATCTAGTGGACTCTATATTTAGTAGTTTCTCCAAATCTAGCTACAGTTTCACCAGCTTTAGCATCAAAGGACCATTGTTTGCCTTAATTTGTGCTTCAGGGGGTTCTTTTCATTTTACCATATCTTGAGCAAATGGAATCAGATTTTTGCAAATGAATAGGCATCAGAAAGCTGGTTCTAAGCATAATCCTATGGTGTAGTTATTTTTTCTAGTTTTTGATGTTGGTGACATTTATTGTTGTTTGAATTCTAGACACCATTTTTGGCCTCTGAGCTCATATTTTTTTGCCATGATCTCCTATTTTTGCGATTCTTGTAGCATTGGAAAGATATTGAGGAGATCTACACATCCATCCATGCACTTTTTCTAGATTTAGCCTCAAATATTCTTTATTCAATTTGTTAGTTTTATGGCTTCTGTTTGATATTCTTGACATTTTGGCAACTAGAGAATTTTTTTTTATTTTGTTGGGCTTCATTTATCAACATTAATACATATTCAGATTGTTGATCACTGATCTGATTTATTTTAGAAGATATCATGGGTTTTGTTATTCACCGTTGTGTGGTAACATTAGGTAAGGATAATTATGAGTCTTGGTGAAAAGGTATCTTGACACATCTTAGGTGACTTAATATTTTACTTTACCTTTATGAACTCATACATAAACCAGATACCCCTGGGAGGAAATCTATGTGGGGAAATTATATTGATCATATTATAGGATCGATTGGTTCTAGTGTTAATTTTGACACTATGTGTTCTATCTCACATATTAAGTACCCATGCACTCTTTGGACTAGCATTTGGGAGATCTATGGAGACCCACATATCTCTCCATTCCCATATGATCTTTCTATGGATTACCACATACCCCTTGACGATGTAGATTGCATATCTTTTGATGATGATACAATTGAAGAGCTTGCATATTTGACAGGTCTTGCTAGTTCAGATGACACAATGACTTCTCTTACTTCTCATTCTCCTCTTATCGAGATCACATCTTTATTACCTATTCCTACATCAGATTCTTTGTAGCAGGACATTATTAGTCTTCCAGAGATAAGTCATTGGGACACAAATCTACTAGATATATCATTTTTGTTTATAGAGTCGTGTCTTACATATTTGGAGGACCACAATGAGGACATTTGTCTTCTATTTGATGATGGCTTCGATGGAGTTGCATCACCATCATTTTATTTAGAGATTGTTCTTTATCCTCCTAATTAGTCATAGTTTTGTAGTGGATTTGAGACATTTAAGTTTTCAGGAGCATCATTGTTGTCTTTGGATCATGTGTATAGTTCAGAGACATTTATCCTTTTTCCTATATATTCCTATCTAGAATGGGAAGACATTATGCACACATATGTAGTTCTATTTATTTCCAAGGGGAGGAATGTTATTCAACATTCATGAGTCTTCATCTTTACTCTATGTCGAGCATCTTCCAACATTACAGAAGTAATCTTGAGGAGTGGTTGTATGGTCTCTCTTCTCATCTCTATTTTGGGAGGGAGCATTTCCTTGAATGGGGTTTCATCCTTCTCACTTATGGGGGATCACCAGACCTTCTCTCTACTTCCTCTCTTATGGGGGGCTTTCATGATTGTACTTTTGTGATGGATTCAATTATCAGGGGGTCTTAGTGTTAGTCCCTCTTCCATTATATGTTCATGTACTTGTATTTTCTCTCTTTTGGAGAGGAGTTTTCTCCCACTAGGTTTTTCTCCTTTTCTCCACTCTATGAGAGATTCTTGTTGTTCATGGGTACCTAACATGGCCTTGTAGCCAAGACCCATTTTTGCACTAGTTGTGTAAGGTCCAAGAATATCACTTAGTATAAATAATCAATGAAAAGCAAAATCAATCCAAAAATAAACTACTAGAATAAAATAATATTAAGTAAATAAAAATAGTGAGAAAAAAGGGAAATAAATAAATATTTTTCCATGACAAATTATCTCCTAAAATAGCTTTCATCAATATATATGTTCAAAAAGGATTACATACAACAATGAATCAATAAGTATATCAAAATAAGATCGTGCCTTTACAAGATTTAGCCATGTAGCCTTATACAAGAGTATCATATTGGCAATATATACATAACGCTCTGCATCTACTCTGTTGACCCTGAGAGAGAGAGAGAGGGAGAACATCATC
Source organism: Cunninghamia lanceolata (assembly GCA_027924645.1). Taxonomy (NCBI): domain Eukaryota; kingdom Viridiplantae; phylum Streptophyta; class Pinopsida; order Cupressales; family Cupressaceae; genus Cunninghamia; species Cunninghamia lanceolata. Next base: position 3,700,590 of record BSBN01001253.1, on the reverse strand, counting down.
GTGGTGATATCCACCCTGCCATGAATCATTAAGCTTCCCCATGCCACCCTACTAGGAAGCCTAACCCATCATGAGGGGTCTAGCAAACTGAAGATAGCTTGTCTGAAGGAATCTGGAGCTCTTCTCAAACTCAACATACATAATGCAAGAATAGAAGATGCATTCACAACAAAGTTGTACAACATCCAATGAAGTGTTCACAAAACCAAGACATATTGATGCAATAAATTATACATTATACCATCAACAAAAGGCCATTACGGTAATTACATCATTTCAGAAAACAAGCCTTAAATCGGTAATATGATAGTCATCTATCTTCAATAAAAGTTTAATAACTTCTAAGATGTTATTTCCACAATCTAGTCATCTTTACAATAAGATTAAGTAAATAGAAATTCAAATCATTCATACATAGAAATCACAAGTTTCCTTCTAATGGAGTAGGAAAAATGATCTAGTTCACAAGAATAAATGTTCCTAAGTTTACCGCTTTCATACTAGGTTCTATAATCCTACTATCATCTCATTAGATTTATACATTAAAGATTCATAAAGGTAAGGAATCATTATAGAGTTTAAGGAATTATAATTCTTACAAGAGAAGATTCTAACCAGGTTTAACACCTTTGAGGTAAACAACAAATTAATTTTTACACAAACTAGCTATCATTTTCATATCTAAGATCATGAATATTTTTTTGTTAATATAGTAGCCTATATAAATGTTCACTATAATTATTCCCAAAATGATGTTACTTGTCGTATAATGACTTAAAGTTTATGGTCCAAACATTAGATTTATTACCCATGCGAACTACGCAATAAAGTCTAAACAATTTTTGTCCTTATATTTAAATCACAATCTCTTTCTTACTAGATGAAGACTAAAACCTGAGATCTAATATCTTGCATGACTTCAAGGACATAAACAAACATGATGCAGAGGTAAACGCAACGGGAGCTTACAAATGGGAAGGAGGAGTCATTAACACAATCTGCATGTTAAAATCCTATCAGCTTCTCATCATCATCATATTTCTTGCTAACACAGACAGCATCATCATATTTCGAAGAGACACGAAATATCCTCCTGCTGACTACTGTTCACTTCCTTATCGCCTTTCGCCTTTCGCCTGACCGCAGCATCATCACATTCGGCAAGCGCAAACATCCTCCTGATGTTCACTGTTTATCTTACCGCCGAACTCTATCTTCATCATCATGATGTTCAGCATCACCTTCATCAACAGGATATAAAATATCCAGTTGCTCCAATATATCCTGATGACGACCGCTTCAAGCACCTTTCCCTCGATGCTTACGTCACCCCAATATCCTGATGACGATTATCCTGATGACGATGACGTCACATGCAGCTCCTTCAATATCCTGCTGCCCCGATATCCTGATGGCGATTATCCTGATGATGATGACGTCACATGCAGTTGATGATGATGTCAATGCACCTGATGATGATGTCATCCGGATATAAGATCCTTATATCCTCCGCAACATGATAATGAAATATCCTGATGACCTTGTCAATATCCTGATGATGACCTTTCCGGTACTTAGCCAAAAAAAATGAACTTTCGCTCCTGCATGCGATAGCGATATGCGGATGATGAATACACACGAAAGATGATCCTGACGACGATATACACACTGAGTATATATCCGACTTATAACATCCTGATGTACTTGAAACATGCAATCTTCATCAGCTTCATAACCCGATCCGGATAGCGATATACTCACAGATGTCGATGTGATTCACTCCGGCTGGAAAAGCACATGCAGACCCCTGTATATCCGTTAGCTGCATGTAAACTCACAGAACCGCACAATTTCACAAAGGAAATATGATGATCGGGCCGGATCACCTTCAGATCAAAACTTAAAGATTTATCTTTCTAAACCTAGCACATGAGGATGCTAGGTTGATTCACAGCATGCTACCAACTGATCTCCTGAACAATGAAATGCATAAACAGAAAACTAAAATGCAAACTAAACTATCATACATGACCATTCCACCGATTCACAGAATCAACCGGTGGAAGGGTTGAAGGTATCCATTAACCTGTAAATAGAACGGAAATCAAAACAGATACAGTTGATAAACCAGATAATGCAATTTGATGAGATCTTATTCAGATGAAACACAAATGTCCTGTTTCTACAATGTTTCACAATGTCTGGACTGATCTCTGGAACTCACTCAATCACCAGTACAACATAACACAGCTACTACTCTGATATGATATGATATGATATTCTCTAATCTGATATCAAACCCTACTGATCTGAGTTATTTATAGCAATATCCTACGAGTACTACCAACTCGATTCCCAGCGGCTGGGAGCTTCCAAGCGGTTGGGAGAGGACAGCGCATACTACCTGATCACGAACTCTAACTGCCTGCACACTCTCCTAGACTGATCTAATACATATGCATTGGTCTAATGGACCTTATTACATGATGAAGTCAAACATGCTAAAAATAGACTAATGTCCTGTCATGCGGACAATTAACCTATATCCTGTCTTGTAAGGGTGCTCCTGCACCATACTCCCCAGAAGAAGAAATCTCGAGTCCACTTGAGATGAGAGTATGAAGATCTGCACCATGTTTCTGGATCTGCTCTTCAGTCATCCATACTGCTTCAGAATTAGGTTTTCCCTTCCAAGAGACTAGATACTCCAAGTACTGTTTGTTCCGGGTCTGTTTGACCACTCTGGTGTCCAAAACCTTCTGCAACTGTGGAGGATCATGCTTGGGAATGTCATCATTGACTATATCCTGTAGGAGTTCCTGATCTGCATCTGGATAAGACTTGTATGGAGTTAAATCACATACATTGAATATAGGGGACAAACCAAGGTCAGGTGGGAGTTGTATCTCATAAGCATTCTGTCCATGCTTGTGCAAAATCTGACATGGTCCAACTTTTCTCTGCATGAGCTTAGTATATTTTCCCTTAGGAAGTCTGTCCTTCTTCAAATGAATGCATACCAAATCTCCAACATCAAACTGAACAGCCTTCTTCTTTTTATCAGCATATTCCTTATACTTCAAGGTTGTGTGCTGCAGTTGGGTCTTGACTTGATCATGAACCTCTTTGAGGGCTTCTGCAAAAGCTTCACCTTCTGCACTAACAGGGTCTACTGTAGGTAGATCTCTCAATTCCAAAATTCCTCTTGGATGCATACCATAAACTATCTGAAAAGGTGATTTCCCTGTGCTCCTATTGACAGTATCATTATATGAAAATTCAGCTTGAGATAGAATATTATCCCACTTTTCTCCATGTTGTTTTGTCAAACATCTAAGCAAATTTCCTAAGGAACGGTTCACTACTTCAGTCTGTCCATCCGTTTGAGGATGATATGTAGAGGAGAAAGACAAATTTGTTCCAAGTTTCCTCCAAAGAGTTCTCCAGAAATGACCAATAAACTTCACATCCCTGTCTGACACTATACTTAATGGCAATCCATGGATTCTGACAATCTCCCTGAAAAATAAATCTGCAATGTATGAAGCATCAGCAGTGGTTTTGCATGGCAAGAAATGTGCCATTTTGCTGAATCTATCCACTACAACAAAAACACTGTCAAACCCTTTCCTTGTCCTTGGTAAACCCAAGACAAAATCCATACTTATGCTCTCCCATGGTCTGGAAGGAATGGGTAAGGGCTGATATAAACCTGCATTAGTTGACCTGCCTTTAGCTTTCTGACATATCACACATGTCTCTACAAATTTTCTGACATCTGATTGTAACTTAGGCCAAAAGTAATGCCTTCTGACAAGATCAAGAGTCTTATCTAGACCAAAATGACCTGCCATAGCTCCACAATGTTTCTCCTTGATGATATTTAACCTCATAGAACACCTTGGAATACATAACTATCCACCTTTGAACAACAATCCATCCTGAATCAAAAATTCAGAGAATTCAGCATGATATTTCTCTCCAAAAGAAGTACATACATGATATATCTCTCCAAAATCTTCATCAGTCTGATACATGGTCTTTAGTGAATCAATGCCAACACTTTCTAACTGAATCTGGTTGACTGTTAGAACTCTCCTGCTCAAAGCATCTGCAACTTTATTCTTGACTCCTTTCTTATGCTTCAATGTAAAAGTAAAAGCTTGTAAGGTTTCTACCCATTTCATGTGTCTGTGGTTCAGCTTTTCCTGGCTGTTTATGAAACTCAGAGCTTGGTTATCTGTGAATACTATGAATTCCTTTGGCATCAAGTAATACCTCCATTTCTTGAGTGACTGGACTAAAGCATACATTTCCAAATCATATGAGGAATACCTCTTCTTAGCATCATTGAGCTTTTCACTGAAAAATGCAATAGGTTTACCTTCTTGGCTGAGTACTGCTCCAATGGCCATGTGACTGGCATCACATTCCACCTGAAAGATTTTGTTAAAGTCTGGAAGTGCAAGGACTGGTTGCTGTGCCACCTTCTTCTTCAATGTTTCAAAAGAATCATCTGCTCCTTGAGTCCAAACAAATCTGCACTTCTGTCCTCCTTTGATGCTATCAAGCATGGGTGCACAAATATGACTAAACCCTCTTATAAACTTCCTGTAGAAGGTTGCTAACCCATGGAAACTTCTGACATCATTCATAGTCTTTGGGGTTGGCCAAGACAATATGGCACTTACCTTCTCCTTATCCATTTGTAACTTTCCTTGTGAAATGACAAAACCCAAATATGTGATCTCCTCTTGCATGAACAAACACTTGTCTAAATTTATCATCAGCTGCTCTTCATGTAACCTCTTAAGAACCAAATCTATATGTCTGAGATGTTCTTCTTTTGTGTTGTTGAAAATCAGAATGTCATCTAGATATACTATGACAAACTTACCAATGAACTCTTTCAAAACCTCATTCATCAACCTCATAAAAGTACTAGGTGCATTAGATAAACCAAAAGGCATAACCTTCCATTCATATAACCCTTCATTAGTTTTGAATGCTGTTTTCCATTCATCTCCTGGTCTAATCCTGATCTGATGATATCCACTCTTCAAATCTATTTTTGTAAAATACTTAGCACTTCCCAAACAATCAAGTAAATCCTCTATCCTAGGGATTGGAAACCTATACCTGATTGTGATCTTGTTAATAGCTCTGGAATCTGTGCAAAGCCTCCAAGTACCTTCCTTCTTTGGTGCTAGTACAGCTGGTACTGCACATGGACTTAAACTTTTCCCAATCAGACCTGAATCCAATAATTCTTCAATTTGTCTGGCTACTTCTGCATTCTGTTCTGGAGTTAGCTTATAGGCTGCTTTGTTTGGAAGTGTTGACCCTGGAATTAAGTCTATGCAGTGACTGATATCTCTAACAGGTGGTAGGGATCTTGGCATTCCCTCTGAGATGATACCTTTGTACTTATCCAATAGCTCTTGGATAGCTGGGTCTATAAACCTTTGCTTCTTCTCTTCCTTGACTTCTTGCTGCTATTCTTTATTCACCCTCATACATGGGATTAGGGCATATGCAACTGCACCTTCTGCTGCTACTTCTTTCATGAACTGTTTACCTTCCATCAGCATTACCTTCACCCCTTTTCCTTTAGATTTCTCCTCTTTCTCTGTTAATGGTAGTAACTCTGTCACCTTACCATCTTTAGTGATTTTATAGGTATTTCTAACACCATCATGTTGTGCCTTCAAATCATACTACCATGGTCTACCAAATAAAAGATTGCAAGCATCCATCTTGGTAATATCAAACAACAACTTATCCTTATATGCTCCAATCTGAAATTCTACCCAAGCCTGCTCTTCTACAGTTGTCTGCTAACCTTGGGTAAGCCATGAGACTTTATATGGGGATGGGTGAGGCAATCTCCTAAGCTTAAGCTTTGTCACCATTTCTTCAGACACAAAATTTTCAGTAGAACCAGAATCAATCAAAACTTTACATGCCTTACCTCCTGCTTTGCAAATAGTCCTGAAAAGAGACTTTCTTTGAGGGGATTCCTTGTCAGGTACCTTCATTGTAGTCACTGTTCTTCTCATCATTAGAGACTCTCCACTTTCTGGGTATCCATAATTATCAGGAGCATTCACACTCTGAAAATCATTAGAGCCTGTCATACTTTGATTATCAGGTTCTTGGATCAGATTTGTTCTCCTTTCTCCTGTTGAGCTTGTGGCCTTTTCTGGACATCTGCTGGCTATATAGCCTTCTTTGTTATAGTTATAACATCTGATGGATCCTCTACCCTGGGATCTTCCTCTGAAAGGTCTTCTGCCCCTGAAGTTTCCTTGCTGACTATAATTTTCCCTCTGGTTCTGACTATTGTTTCCCTTACTATTGTCATGACTGGATTCTCCTTGATATCCCTGTCCATGTCCTCTACCTCTAAAAGGACCTCTTCCACCTCTTTGTTGTCTTCCTCTTCCTCTATTGTGTTGTTCTTGTTTTCTCTTTAACTTCTCTTCCACTTTCAATGCCAACTGAAAGCATTTCTGAACTGTATCTGGATTATGCAGACTTAAATCTTCCTGAATGTTGAACCTCAATCCATTAAGGTATCTGGCTACCTTCTCTTCTTCACTTTCCTTTACCTTTGTTTTCATACAAAGTTTCATGAATTCTTCTGTATATGAGCTGACATCTAGCTCCTTCTGCTTCAGGTTTTGCTTCCTCTTGTGTAATTGGATACTGTAATCCAATGGGACATAAGCTTCCTTTACTAATGCCATCATCTTCTTCCATGTAGCGACTCTACGCTTTCCTTCCTGTACTCTATCATCTTGGACAAAATTCCACCATGTCAAGGCAGCTTCTTTCATTTTTGACTGGGCTATCTTCACCCTCTGTTGTTCTGGTATCTCCTCTGTTTCAAAGAAATTGTTCAAGCAGTCTATCCACTCCATCACTAAATCAGGTTCCATCTTTCCTGTAAACACTGGCAAATCCAATTTCACATCCATGGTTCTCCTCTCCATGGCCTTGAGGGCGTTCAACAGTGGTCTCTAGTCTGCAGGAACGACCTCCTTGTTCCAACTAGGGATCGCTTCTTCTTCCCTATCTTCTTCTCTACCAGAACCTACTCTGCTCCTCAACTTCGCTAACTCATCCTTCAATTCCTGATTCTGAGCCTTCACGGCCTTGCTCTCTGCAATCTGTTTCTTCACCAGAACTGCCAACTCAACGTTGGTCATCCTTGCCGGCACCTCAGATGTTCCTTCGTCACCTGACATCCTGCTATATCCTTATCTTTTCCAGAAGATCCTTCCTTTGCTCTGATACCACTATGATGCAGAGGTAAACGCAACGGGAGCTTACAAATGGGAAGGAGGAGTCATTAACACAATCGGCATGTTAAAATCCTATCGGCTTCTCATCATCATCATATTTCTTGCTAACACAGACAGCATCATCATATTTCGAAGAGACACGAAATATCCTCCTGCTGACTACTGTTCACTTCCTTATCGCCTTTCGCCTTTCGCCTAACCGCAGCATCATCACATTCGGCAAGCGCAAACATCCTCCTGATGTTCACTGTTTATCTTACCGCCAAACTCTATCTTCATCATCATGATGTTCAGCATCACCTTCATCAGCAGGATATAAAATATCCGGTTGCTCCGATATATCCTGATGACGACCGCTTCAAGCACCTTTCCCTCGATGCTTACGTCACCCCGATATCCTGATGAAGATTATCCTGATGACGATGACGTCACATGCAGCTCCTTCAATATCCTGCTGCCCTGATATCCTAATGGCGATTATCCTGATGACGATGACGTCACATGCAGTTGATGATGATGTCAATGCACCTGATGATGATGTCATCCGGATATAAGATCCTTATATCCTCCGCAGCATGATAATAAAATATCCTGATGACCTTGTCAATATCCTGATGATGACCTTTCTGGTACTTAGCCAAAAAAAATGAACTTTCGCTCCTGCATGCGATAGCGATATGCGGATGATGAATACACACGAAAGATGATCCTGATGACGATATACACACTGAGTATATATCCGACTTATAACATCCTGATGCACTTGAAACATGCAATCTTCATCAGCTTCATAACCCGATCCGGATAGTGATATACTCACAGATGTCGATGCGATTCACTCCAGCTGGAAAAGCACATGCAGACCCCTGTATATCCGTCAGCTACATGTAAACTCACAGAACCGCACAATTTCACAAAGGAAATATGATGATCGGGCCGGATCACCTTCAGATCAAAACTTAAAGATTTATCTTTCTAAACCTAGCACATGAGGATGCTAGGTTGATTCACAGCATGCTACCAACTGATCTCCTGAACAATGAAATGCATAAACAGAAAACTAAAATGCAAACTAAACTATCATACATGACCATTCCACCGATTCACAGAATCAACCGGTGGAAGGGTTGAAAGTATCCATTAACCTGTAAACAGAACGGAAATCAAAACAGATACAGCTGATAAACCAGATAATGCAATTTGATGAGATCTTATTCAGATGAAACACAAATGTCCTGTTTCTACAATGTTTCACAATGTCTGGACTGATCTCTGGAACTCACTCAATCACCAGTACAACATAACACAGCTACTACTCTGATATGATATGATATGATATTCTCTAATCTGATATCAAACCCTACTGATCTGAGTTATTTATAGCAATATCCTACGAGTACTACCAACTCGATTCCCAGCGGCTGGGAGCTTCCAAGCGGTTGGGAGAGGACAGCGCATACTACCTGATCACGAACTCTAACTGCCTGCACACTCTCCTAGACTGATCTAATACATATGCATTGGTCTAATGGACCTTATTACATGATGAAGTCAAACATGCTAAAAATAGACTAATGTCCTGTCATGCGGACAATTAACCTATATCGTGTCTTGTAGGGGTGCTCCTGCACCAAAACACCTGAGTAAAAACAAAATGAAAACTTCCTAGAAGGTCAAAATTGAGTTATTATATATTCAAATCCAAAGAAAATTGTTTCCTAAGAAGCAAGACTTTAGTGAATTAAACAATTAACATATTACTAATATCATCAAGTCCTACAACATGGATACAATATTCCCATCATCTTATCAAAAAGGTTTGGTTCCTTCCAGATTAAGGTTATAAGGTCTTCTATAACATCTTGTGCATTACAAAGAAATCCAAGAAGAACTATTAACATTTTTAAGTATGTTTAACCAAAGATCATATAATATTCTTCTAATCTAATAAGTCTTTAAATCCTGAGTCAAACATAATTAGATATCTTAACCAATTTACTATTTCCAAACCTAAGATATGAATCTAAGGATATGAAGAATGTAAGAGGTCATAACAAGATAAGTTTATACAACCTAAGTTGTAAATAAAATTGACTAAGTTGATAAAACAATTATAACTCAAAATATCATTAAACAAAGAGATATTTAAGCTATGATCTTTCTTTCAAATGCTCCACTAGAAGTCAATCTCTTAAGAGTCACAAAGCTAAGAAATTTATTTTCAATAGTTACTACTAGTCATACATATATTTCTATATAAATCAAAAGTATCATTTGCTTAAATCAATCTTATAAGTTAAAGGACATTTTACCGATGGTTCCAAACAAAATCAACAAAATCCTAATGACTAACAAAATGTGGCACAAAGTATAATAGAGCGGTCAATAGTCTTTAAAGTAGCATGTTATAATTTTAATAGTTGGAAATTGCATTTTAGTTTAACAACAAAGAGCTCTACTAAAACTAATTCTCAAGAATTTGTTGTGGTGAACATGTATGTGGAAGCATAAACAAGGCATGCGAACCATTTGACATAATGCCTCAAAGAGATGTCATCTCATGAAATGTAATGATAGGAGTTGCACAAAATGGAATTGTCAAACAGGCTTAAGAAACTTCCAATCAAATGCAAATGATAGGCGTAAGCCATATACCTCGCAGCTTATGCCAACAATGCAAAATGAGGATACGTAGACAGGGCATGCATCTGCTGATAGGATGCCTCAAAGGAATTTCAGTGAAAGTAGAGTATGCACTATGTGAGTTGTGCAGATAAAAGAATAGTTATCTTTTAATACTTGAAACACAAGAGTTACCCTTATTGCATTATTGCTATAGATGCATGGTTTGTGGCTGAGAGGAAACAAATCTACAGATGTAATTTATAATCGATGCCTATTCTATTTAAGGTAGATTTAGTTTCATATCTTTATTGCTTAAACCAAACCCAGTTTAGAAACTTGTAAAGAAGGATAGTAACCTATATTCTTTCTAATTTAGCTCTCCAGAGTCGGTTACATAGGCACAGAAATATAAGCATAACATAAGGGAAATTGGTAGCTGTGGATGATGTCAGTATCTTGGTAACCAAGCATGCAAACTAATTCAAAAAAGTTCTTGAACATTGATAACATGGGGTACAATGATAGTAGGATAACATCAAATCAAGCAAAAGCTGGTATAAAACCAAATTCTAAAACGTGGCCAAGGTGTCACAATCTAGAAACATATACGGTTGTTCCAAAAGGTTTGAATATCATCTTCAAATTCTACAAGTGCAAAAGCAGGGGCAAAGTTGAATGAAAAATATGACTCTTAAAGAAGGCACAAGCATGTGAGGCCATTGCAATACGTTTTTGAACAAAAACAAACATAAGGACGCTATTTCAATCCTATCTTACATTCTGCGCCAAATACGGATTTTGTTTCGGGGTTAAAGCACTCAACAAGCAATTTAATGGTCAAGTTCTACTAAGAGTAAGAAATACACATTTTAAACAATCATGTAAATTTTAGAGCAAATGTACACACCGGATTGAAAAACAATTCTAAATTAGCATGATACCAACATGTGTTGTTTTGTGTACAGACATAAAGACATGGTATGGACTACTCAGCAAAAGAATTTGTACCTTAGTCTCCCTAACAATCTTCTGGATCTTCAAGTTGCCCAATTTATTTCTTGAGCAATGCAACTTTCTAGATTTTTACCCCTTCCAAGGCTCAAATCCACTACATAGATTGCACCAGATCCTTCCACCCAACCTCTTTAAATCTTTTTCTAAATTATGAGGATAGAATCCTAAAATGATTACTCCTTAGAATCTATTTCTTCTCCTAAGATTTTCTAATTTAAAGAGAGCATCTTGTTGCCTCCACTAAGAATGCACATACCCAGAATATTACTACTGCTATCCAATCTCCACAAAATTTCCTAGCTTGCACCCATTTTTCCCCAAGTCTTTTCTTCTAAAAGCTATGGTTTGTGGTGCCAAAATAAAAACGAAAACTTCTTGCAGAGAGAGAGAGAGATGATGATAACATAAAACATATTCTCTTCCTTTAAATGCACGCTCATCCCCAAATAAAATGAAAAGACAATAAATTTTTCAATAACTCCCATAAACCCACTTTTTTCATTTTCTAAAATTAGCCCCACTATTAAGAAACTAAAACAAAATATTAATTTCCAAGATTCCCTCCAAGAAAATGTCTTTACGAAACTGCCACTTCTTCTGTGGCCTAAAATAGAATAAATGAAAGAATATTTTTGAACATAAAATACTAAATTATCTAAAAAAATTTGTTTGAATTAAAGCTTTTTCACACACTCAAATTATTTGCAACCATTATTTATTTATATCTACTTTTAAAATTTATGCAAATAATAAATGCAATTATCTTGACACACACACATTCACACATATTAATGCAAAATTATCTATGTGGTGTGTGCAATGATTCACTTCATCGCAGGCCGCCATCAGTTGGCTAAACACCCCCTCCTCGATGATACTCTCTCTCCATCGAGAGAGTATTCCTGTCATGCATATAAGTTGAAATTAGTCGACGATCATTAAAATAATAATATTTAAATCTAAATTTGATTATTGAAAATAGGGGTTGTGACAAGTTGTGTGTTTTTTATTTTTCCATAAGTTACACTTAAGGGGGGTGTTGGTGTAATTAAATATTTAATTACACTTTTTTAAGTTGACATAGGGCTAATTTTAGTCTTAGGTTATTCTTAAGTCATATTGACACAAACACCTCACTTGTCTTACAAAACACACAATTCAATACTCACAAAACAAGATTGCACAAATTTATTAAGTTTCTTAAAAAAACACAGGAATATAAAATCTGCAACAAATTACAAATTATTATGGTCTTTCGTGGCCTCTTCCCATGCATAGAAACATCCAGTTTCTCCTCTAATGAATCCTATCATGTCTTGGCTTCTCACCCTCTCTGTTCCACACTTCCAATGTCTTCAAGCAACATATTTTTCTTACCTTAGCACTCACTCTCCCATGGCAACGATCTTATTATTTTATTCTCTTTTTTATTCTAAGCAACAAACCCTTCCTACCACTCTGGTAGTGAATTCTTTTTCTTCCCTAGTCATACTCTCTTTAGATTTGGTATATGTTACATATTCTTCAACATCACAGAATGTGAAGAGCCACAAAATCAAACTTAATCCAAGTTAGTTTAGATGACACATTTTTTCCAACTTCCACGTAGCTTTTCTCTGAGATTGACTCTTCAAATTCTTTTCTGAATATATCCCTTTAGTTGTATGGTTGAACGACCTTTCTCCATGTTTTCACTTCCTCTTCTTTCTGTATTCAACAATTTCTATTTGCTAACTTTTAGCGCAACATTTCCTTGTCTATTATGGCACCTCCAAACATTCTTGAACTCCCATGTTTAATATAAGATGTTTCAATTTTGATTGAGTCAAATGACTCATCCTGGCTGCCAGCGGTTCCTTGGTACCTTCAAACACTCTTGAACTCCCATGTTTAATATGAGATGTTTCAATTTTGATTGAGTCAAATGACTCATCTTGGCTGTCAACGGTTCCTTGGTAACCATCCCAAACAAACAAATATATTATACTTAAAACTTAACACAAATCACCTTAGTGCCATTAAGATGATAGAGTAAAGGTTAATAGGTGCATTGAGATTCATTAGAAATTCTCCATTTCCTACGCTACCCACAACCTTTATAACAAAAATAGATATTAAATACTTCTATAAGCATCGAACGATATGGCATCTAATGTGAAAGGCTTCTTTAAAGACTTTGTAACCATTTCATCTATCACAATATCATGCTTTTGTTGTGATCTTAGAGAGATGGGATTCATTTTAACATGTAAAACCATCTCCCCCTCTTCATTTAGTCCAACAGATCGCCATCCTGCTACAACTAACTCAATGATTTTTTATCAGGCATAATTCCCTCTAATTTCATTGTCTGGAGCAACTCTTCAACTTTCCAAGGTTGTTTGGCTTTGTTATATCCCCATATGAGTGTACCAAATGTATCTAAAGTAGGGGTGACACCATTCTCAAGCATTCTATTGTATATTCACACTGCATCATCCATTTTGGAAGCACTACACCAACCACTAATGATAGTGGTGAACATTACTACATTTGGAGATAACCCCATTTTCACCATTTTTGAAAGAAGACCTTCAACTTTGACTAGTTTGTTTTCTCATATAGATATGATTTTATTCCAACTAAACACATCCTTTTAAAGGTGGCTATAGTACATTCCAGTAGTCCTGTTGTGCACCAAGCATTCATGATTGTGTTGAATGTTACCACATCTGGTTTTAGTCCAAAACCTTTCATAAGATCCAACACCTGAAATGTTTTTAAGTGATATTGATTGCTTGTTCACTTGGGGTGCTCCTCATTCAAACACACTGAGTAGAAAGTTTGTGAGCATAGGCTCACAAAGTAGAGTTAAGTAGCTGAACTACCCTTTCAAGTTGCAACCAAAATGCAACGAATTCTATCACTATGAAATGTACACAGGTTCATTTCTTCTTTCTCTTTTTCCAACATCTCGTTGGTAGAATTTTCATTCTCCTCCTACAACTCCATTCACCACTCCTCTCTCCTCTCATGGATTCACATCCACCATGTAGCGTCCTCCTCTGCCAAATGCTCTCTACTCTCCTCTCCTCATTCATGGGATCCAGTCCACTACAAACCGACCACCTCCACCAAAATCTACCTGCATCATCCTCCACAATCTCTACAAGCAAATATGTAGCATCTAAAACATACTTTTATTCTCTATCCATCTCTTCTTCTACCATCTTATCTAAAAATAAAGTATTATCACAAAACATATTTACCTCATCTTTATTCACAACTGTAACTTTTGTTTCCTCTTCTTTCGTAGTAACTTGACAAGCTTCGACATCCACTCTTTTTTAATTGCCAACATTTATGCTAACAAATCATCATCTTCACCATGCTCTACTGCTGCAACCTCTTTGCATTCCATCACTGCATATTCATCCTCTTCATTCTCAACTACTACTACAATTACATCCTCTTGCTTATCTGCACCATGCTTGACCAATTTATCATGATGCCATGATTCCAATCTATCCATTCTCACATTAATATCTGGTGCAGAGGCACCTACCTGACAGCTGGCCTTCATAAGGCAGTTAGTAGTTTTAGGTCTTGTTTGTGTTTCCAAGAAGGTCTGTTAAGACCAAATGCATGTAATAAGGTCACGCTGATCATGATAAGATCATGCTGACCAGGCTTTTACTATTTTTAGGAAGTTGGTTAGAACAGCTGTCATGATGTATGTTCGGTTGGATCTCCCAACCGCCTGGAGAGTTCCCAGCCGCTTGGAGTCGGGTCAGTAGTACTCGTAGGATAATCTTTATAAGCATGAGGATCGGTTGATATTGCATATACAGATAGATATCATCGATCGAGCTAGGTTGCAGAGAGTGAGACTGAGAGAGAGGTTGCTCATTGTATTGCATCTTTTGAAATCAATAAAAAGATCCTGTTTGTGTTCTTGCTCTGGTTGGATTCCATTGTTAAATCGATTTGCTGATCCATTCCACCGGTTGATCCGTCTGATCGGTGGAATGGCAATGTACAGTAGGTTAGGTTGTAGTTTGTTTTCTGTTCGCATGCAGGTGTGCAGGATCGCCGTCAAGAGATGTTGAAGACCCTAGCATGGGTATGTGCTAGGTCAAGCTGATAAGATAGAGTGTAGAAGATCACCCTAAGAGTGGATCGGGTCATCCCTGGAGGATCGATGAAGTGAAACTTCACTAAAGCTGAAAGTTCGTAAAGACGGCATCATCAGGATATTTCTGCAAATATCCTGCAGTCGGGTTAGGCATCGTCATCCAGACAAGTGGAGGAGATGAGCATGATGTTGTCGATTGCATGAAGTGCAAGTGCGTCGGGGTGATCATCATCAGGAGAGCCGAGGAGGAGCGTATCAGCATCAGGATCATCTCTCGGGAGAGCCCATCATCCGCATATCGCTAACAGATGCGGGAGTGAAAGTTCGGTTTTTTTGACTAAGTGTTGAAGAGGTCATCAGGATATTGGGTGACATCATCGTCATCAGGATATGACGTCATCGTCATCAGGATATTGAGATATCCCTCTACGCGAGTTTATCCTGCCGTTGTTAAGTGCTTTGGTATCGGCAGAAGGTTGTATTAACATCATCAGGAGGTTTCGAGAGAACCGGATAAAGTAGATCATGATGTTGTTGCTTGTGTCGTCGGCTAGCGGAGCATCGAAGGGAAGCTGCTGAAGGTGATCGTCATCAGGATATTTGAAGCAACCGGATATTGGTTATCCTGCTGACAAAGGTGGTGTTGCGTATCATGATGATGCCGCTAGTGTTTGGAGCCCGATGAACAGTGCAACAGGAGGATGTTTGCGCCCGCTGAATATCATGATGATGATAGGCGACAGGCGGAGGAGGTGAACAGTAGTCGGCAGGAGGATAATCGTGATTGTCCGAAATATGATGATGATGCGGACAGTGTAAAGCGGAATATGATGATGATGGCGAAGATGATGATGATGATGAGGTTGGGTTGCAGACATCCATGCTATATGCGAAGGTTATAGTGTGGATGCCTCTGCAAAAGGTCATAGTGGTATCAGAGCTCAGCAAAAGGTCTGGGCTGTTGTGTGTTGATTCTGTCACTGAAAGGGCAGAGGTAGAGGTAGAGTTGATTGTGTTGTGTGTGGATTGAGAGGTTGACAAAATGCCTCCGAAGGGTAGTGGTACTGCAAGGGAATTGCAGGAGATGAAGGAGAAACATGCTAGAGAGATGAGGAAGATGAAGGAGCTTGTTGAAGCACTTCAAGCCAGGCTGACAGCCCTGGAAAAGAACAAAAAGAGGGAAGTGGAAGACAGTGAGTCTGAAGAAGATGAAGATACTGTTGAAGAGTATGAAGAGGTAGCTGAAGATCTGGATGCTGAAGACCAGAGATTGGCAAAACTGTTAAAGGCAGTGCAGAGTGAAAAACCTAAGGTAAAGGTTGATGTTTCCAAATATACTGGAAGCTTGAATGAAGATGAGTTGTTGGATTGGATTGCTGCACTTGATAATCACTTTGAATGTGAAGATGTTGCTGAGGATCAGAAGGTAAAGATTGCAAAGACCAAGTTAGGAGGTCATGCTTTGGTATGGTGGGATTATGTACAATCTAAGAGAAGGAAACAAGGGAAGTCAAAGATCACTTCATGGGATAAGATGGTAGCAAGGATAAAAGGTAAATTCTTGCCAAGGGATTATGAAATCCAGATGTTTAAGAAGCTGCAATTTTTAAAGCAGAAAGACAGGGATGTGAAAGCATATACTGAGGAATTTTATCTGTTAAGTATGAGATCTGGTCATCATGAGAATGAGGTAGAAAAGGTGGCTAGGTACTTGGCTGGTTTGAGGTTTAACATACAGGATGAGTTAGTGTTAGCTAACCCTAAGAATGTGGAGGATTGTTATCAAATGGCAATCAGGATTGAAGAAAAGATGAATAGAGGACATGATAAGTCCATGAGAGGAAGAGGAAACAATAGGGGAAGAGGACCAGCCCCTACACAAAAGCAAACCATTGAGGGTCAAGAAGACACTGGTAAAGGATAGGGACAGTCTGATTTCAGGGGTGGATGGAAAGGTAATAGAGGAAGATTTGGAGGTGGTAGAGGTTCTACTACATTTTCAGGAAAGTGTTACACCTGTGGTGAGTTTGGTCATCCATCTTTCAAATGTCCAGAAAACAAAGGTTCATCATCCAGAAATGATAGAACTAGTGACAAGAGAGTACAACTGGTACAAGAAGAGAAAGTAGAAGAAAGTGCACAGAGTTCAAACAGAGGTCCTGAGAATTATGGATATCCAGAGAGTGGGGAATCACTGATGTTAAGGAGAATTAGTTTGCAGGCATCAAAGGATATGATGCAAAGAAGAGCTCTTTTCAAAACCACATGCAAGAGCAAAGGTAAAGTATGTAAGGTAGTCATTGACACTGGTTCAACAGACAACATGGTATCCCAGGAAATGGTGGATAAACTGAAGTTGGAAAGGATTCCACACCCACACCCTTACAAGACATCTTGGGTGAGTGATAGTCAATCACTTTTTGTCTCTGAACAGGCATATGTGGATTTCCAGATTGGAGCATATCATGATAGAATTTTGTGTGATATTTTGCCTATGGAATGTTGTCACCTACTGTTGGGTAGACCATGGCAATTTGACAGAAGAGTACGGTATGATGGGTATGCTAATACCTACACCATCAAGAAGGATGGGAAGATTATTAAGTTGATGCCATTGCAGGCAAAAGCTGCAGTACAGAAGGCAGCTCAAATCATTTTAATGGGAAAGAAGGAATTTGTGCAGATGCCTAGAGGAGCAGGCATAAAAGCAGATAAGGACACTGCAGGGAAAGGAGTTGTTACAGACAACAAGTTGAAGAACGTTTTAGTTGTGACTGACAGAGGTCAGCAGCAGATTCAGAAACAGGGGTGCAACCAACCATCAATTGAGAGGAATGACAAGGATGTTGTCATAGTTGGGACTATTGCTTGTCCTATAAAGATTAACAGGAAGATAGAGTTGAACATTTCAGCAGTTCAAGAGGCAGTTCAGACAGAGGTTCTGGTCAGGCAATCTGACAAACACAGGGTATGTGAGAAAAAGGCCTACATCAACAGGCATGAGGATTTACTTGCCAGACAGCAAGTTACAGTTTAGAAGTCTTGGAGCAGCCAAGAGACAGCAGCAGACAAAGCTGGAGCAGGTCAGACTATTGACAAAGCAAAGTGTACAGGTGGAGGACTTCCACATACTAAACTCATGGGACATGAGTTCTTTTCTTTTGGGGAGTATGGTGCAGAGGCACCTACCTGACAGCTGGCCTTCATAAGGCAGTTAGTAGTTTTAGGTCTTGTTTGTGTTTCCAAGAAGGTCTGTTAAGACCAAATGCATGTAATAAGGTCACGCTGATCATGATAAGATCATGCTGACCAGGCTTTTACTATTTTTAGGAAGTTGGTTAGAATAGCTGTCATGATGTATGTTCGGTTGGATCTCCCAGCCGCCTGGAGAGTTCCCAGCCGCTTGGAGTCGGGTCAGTAGTACTCGTAGGATAATCTTTATAAGCATGAGGATCGGTTGATATTGCATATACAGATAGATATCATCGATCGAGCTAGGTTGCAGAGAGTGAGACTGAGAGAGAGGTTGCTCATTGTATTGCATCTTTTGAAATCAATAAAGAGATCCTGTTTGTGTTCTTGCTCTGGTTGGATTCCATTGTTAAATCGATTTGCTGATCCATTCCACCGGTTGATCCGTCTGATCGGTGGAATGGCAATGTACAGTAGGTTAGGTTGTAGTTTGTTTTCTGTTCGCATGCAGGTGTGCAGGATCGCCGTCAAGAGATGTTGAAGACCCTAGCATGGGTATGTGCTAGGTCAAGCTGATAAGATAGAGTGTAGAAGATCACCCTAAGAGTGGATCGGGTCATCCCTGGAGGATCGACGAAGTGAAACTTCGCTAAAGCTGAAAGTTCGTAAAGACGGCATCATCAGGATATTTCTGCAAATATCCTGCAGTCGGGTTAGGCATCGTCATCCAGACAAGTGGAGGAGATGAGCATGATGTTGTCGATTGCATGAAGTGCAAGTGCGTCGGGGTGATCATCATCAGGAGAGCCGAGGAGGAGCGTATCGGCATCAGGATCATCTCTCAGGAGAGCCCATCATCCGCATATCGCTAACAAATGCGGGAGTGAAAGTTCGGTTTTTTTGACTAAGTGTTGAAGAGGTCATCAGGATATTGGGTGACGTCATCATCATCAGGATATGACGTCATCGTCATCAGGATATGACGTCATCGTCATCAGGATATTGAGATATCCCTCTACGCGAGTTTATCCTGCCGTTGTTAAGTGCTTTGGTATCGGCAGAAGGTTGTATTAACATCATCAGGAGGTTTCGAGAGAACCGGATAAAGTAGATCATGATGTTGTTGCTTGTGTCGTCGGCTAGCGGAGCATCGAAGGGAAGCTGCTGAAGGTGATCGTCATCAGGATATTTGAAGCAACCGGATATTGGTTATCCTGCTGACGAAGGTGGTGTTGCGTATCATGATGATGCCGCTAGTGTTTGGAGCCCGATGAACAGTGCAACAGGAGGATGTTTGCGCCCGCTGAATATCATGATGATGATAGGCGACAGGCGGAGGAGGTGAACAGTAGTCGGCAGGAGGATAATCGTGATTGTCCGAAATATGATGATGATGCAGACAGTGTAAAGCGGAATATGATGATGATGGCGAAGATGATGATGATGATGAGGTTGGGTTGCAGACATCCATGCTATATGCGAAGGTTATAGTGTGGATGCCTCTGCATCAATATCAATCATCATTGCCAAAATCTTCTTCTCATACTGCATCTAGCCCTCCCATATCATGGGCTTCTTCTTCATGACTATACCCATCTCATCTACTGCAAGATCTTCTGCAGTCCACATTCCATGCTTTGCAATCTAGAAAGACAAATCCTTTCACGGCTTCCCAACTCTCACTTTCTTAGGACTCCTCTCTACCTACACCAATCTTTTGAGCTCTTCAAAACTGCCACTCTCTTCTTCTACTTGTAGGTCCTGACATAGGCTACCTCACATTCGACATTCTGCCTATGCACTCAGGAACTCCAACTCTAATACCATATGATGCAAACACCTCACTTGTCTCACAAAACACACAATTCAATACTCACAAAACAAGATTGTACCAATTTATTAAGTTTCTTCAAAACACATAGGACTATAAAATATGCAATAAATTACAAATTATTATGGTCTTTCATGGCCTCTTTCAATCCACAGAAACACCTAGTTTCTCCTCTAATGAATCCTATCATGTCTTGGCTTCTCATCCTCTCTGTTCCAAACCTCCAATGTCTTTAGGCAACATATTTTTATTGACTTAGCACTCACTCTTCTGTGGCAATGATCTTGTTATTTTATTCTTTGTTTTATTCCAAGTAGCGAACCCTTCCTACCACTCTAGAAGTGAATTATTTTTCTCTTCCTTGGTCGTACTCTCTTCAAATTTGGTATATGTTACATATTCAACATCACAGAATATGAAGAGCCACAAAATTAAACTTAAACCAAGTTATTTCAGGCAACACATTTTTTCCAACTTCCATGCAGCTTTTCTCTGAGATTGACTCTTCAAATTCTCTTCTGAATATATCCTTTTAGCTGTATGGTTGAGCAACCTTTCTCCATGTTTTCACTTTCTCTTCTTTCTCTATTCAACAATTTCTATTTTCTGACTTTTAGCGTAACATTTCCTTGTCTATTATGGTGCCTCCAAACTCTCTTGAACTCCAACATTTAATATGAGATGTTTTAATTTTGATTGAGTCAAACAACTGATCTCGGCTACCAACAGTTCCTTGGTAACCATCCCAAACAAACAAATATATCATACTTAAATATTTACACAAATCACCTTAGTACCATTAAGATGGCAGAGTAGATGTTAATAGGTGTATTGAGATTCATTAGGAATTCTCCATTTCCTACGCTACCCATAACCTTTATAACAAAAATAAATATTAAATACTTCTATAAGCATCGAACGGTATGGCATCCAATGTGAAAGTCTTATCTAAAGAATTTGTAACCATTCCAACTATCACAATATCATCCTTTTGTTGCGATCTTGGATAGATGGCATTCATTTTATCATGTAAAACCCTCTCCCCCTCTTCATTTAGTCCAACAGATTGCCATCCTGCTGCAACTAACTCGATGATTTTTATTAGGCCAAATTCCCTTTGATTTCATTGTTTTGAGTAGCTCTTCAACTTTCCAAGGTTGTTTGGCTTCGTTATATCCCCATATGAGTTTACCAAATGTATCTAAAGTGGGAGTGACACCATTCTCAAGCATTCTATTATATATTCGTAGTGCATCATCCATTTTGGTAGCACTACACCAACCAGTAATGACAGTGATGAACATTACTACATTTGGAGATAACCCCATTTTCACCATTTCTGAAAGAAGACCTTTAGCTTCAGCTGGTTTGTTTGCTCATATAGATCTGGTTTTATTCCAGCTAACCATATCCTCTTAAAGGTGGCTATAGTGCATGCCAGTAGTCTTGATGTGCTCCAAGCATTCATGATTGTGCTGAATGTTACCACATCTGGCTTCACTCCAAACTCTTTCATAAGATCCAACACCTGAAATATTTTTAAGTGATACTGATTGCTTTTTCACCCGGGGTGGTCTTGCATTAGACATGTTGGGTAGAAATTTTGTGAGCATAGGCTCACAAAGCATAGTTGAGTAGTTGAACTACCCTTTCAAGTTGCAACCAACCTACAATGAACTGTATCATTGTGAAATGAGTATAGGCTCATTTTTCTCTCTTTTTCCAACATCTCATTGGCACAATTATCATCCTCCTCCCACAAATTCATTCACCACTCCTCTCTCTCATGGATTCACATCCACCATGTAGCATCCTCCTCCACTCAATGCTATCTACTCTTCTCTCCTCCTTCGTAGGATCCAACCCACTGCAAACTGACCACCTCCACCAAAATCCACCTGCATCATCCTCCACAATCTCTAAAAGAAAATATGTAGCATCTACAACATCTAAAAGCAAATATGTAGCATCTACAACATACTTTTGCTCTCTATCCATCTCTTCTTCTACCATCTTATCTAAAAAACAAAATATTATCACAAAATAGATTTACCCTATCTTTATTCATAGCCACAACTTGTGTTTCCTCTTCTTTCACTATAACAACGAGCTTCAACATCCACTCTTTTTTAATCACCAACATTTATGCTAACAAATCATCATCTTCACAATGCTCTACTGCTACAACATCTTCACATTCCACCACTCCATCTTCATCCTCTTCATTCTCAACCTCTTCTACACTTGCATCCTCTTGTTTATTTGTACCATGCTTGACCAATTTATCACACTACCATGCTTCCAATCTATCCACTCTCACATTAATGTCAATCATCATTGTCAAAATCTTCCTCTTCTCATACTGCATCTAGCCCTCCCATATCATGGGCTTCTTCCTCACGACTATACCCATCTCATCTACTGCAATCTTCCACATTCCACACTCTACAATCTACAAAGACAAATCCTTTCACAGCTTCCCATCTATCACTTTCTCAGGACTCCTCTCTACCTGAAACAATCTTTTGAGCTCTTCACAACTATCACTCTCTTCTTCTAACTTCAAGTCCTAACATAGTCTATATCACATTCAACACTCTACCTATGCACTTGGGAACTCTAGCTCTGATACCATATGACAGGTTGTTGTGAGGTCCTAACACCTTAATTGAAAAAATATCAGTTTATCAACCGGGGTACTGTTCGAGGCTGGATATAAAAGACTGAAACAATATATGAAATGAAAAAATAGTTATATCCTTCTACAGAAAGTATTTGAATTTTATACTAAAAAGCATGAAAAATCTATTCTAGAAAGCATGTAAACTCTACACTAGAAAGAATGTAAACTCTACACTAGAAAACATATAAACTCTACGCTAGAAATTCACAAATGTAACTTTACTCTGATTTTGAACAATGAGAAATTCTATACCGCACAAAAAATTCTAACTTCCAACTATCAGTAAACAATAGTTTAACTAAGGTAGATGTGCCAGAAACATTTAAACTACACAAAGAGTTCTAAAACAGCAGTACACAATAGTTTAACTGAAGCAGATGCTCTGAAAACATTTAAACAACACACCCTACAAGTTCACAACAGAAAACTAAACATAAAATAACTTCAACTAAATGAAACATCCACAGAAATGAAAGTACTTATCTATTCTACAGTCCCGCGAGTGGCTAGCTCTTGGGAGAAATTTGTCTTTAACTCAAGTCACATTCGATCATTTCCATAGCAACATGGTAACTCTATTCAGATCTTTATATTTCAAAAGAAATTACTTAGAACACACTATTGCATTCATGGGGAAAATTGCAGTACAAAGCTTAGATTATTTTTGATGCAAAGTACAGCCCAGTTCAAGCGTATGAACCAGGACAAAGACCCTTTGGAGCCTACAAGACAGCAAATTGAGAATATATCAGCAAGACCATTTGAATGTCACACCAAAAAATATGAACTCTTGCCTATCGGCAAGACAGTCCACCGTCAGTCAAGCTAAAACCTCCTTCACCGATGCATATTTCTCCCTGAAGAGCCTTCCATCGGCAAGACCACAGCAATGTCTCACTGAAATATACAAACCCATTGAACCGATGAACCGGTTCAATCTGATGGTTCAATGGTGAGGTTCAATGCCAAGGTTCAACCGGTGAGGTTCAACCTTCTCCTTCGGCAAGACTTCTATCTGTCGGGTTGAACCATTGGTTCAATGGCTAGGTTCAACGATGAGGTTCAATGCCGAGGTTCAACCGGCGAGGTTCAGCCTTCTCCTTTGGTGAGACTTCTATCTGTCGGGTTGAACCATTGGTTCAACAGCTAGGTTCAACACCGAGGTTCAAATGAGACTGAAAATACACTCTTTCCTTGCTGTCGGCAAGACATTTCCTTTTAACTTGCTGAAGTAGTTCTCCTCTTGCCTATTGGTAAGACAATAACTATCAGCCCACCTTCCTTTAGCATTCACCGATACTGAATGTCATGCCAAACTCTTATCACCAGCTACTCCGTCGGCGAGACTCCCATGTTCGTCACCCCGATCGGTGTGACCTCCTACTATCGGCCCGCGAACAATTTCTCAGCCCGATGCTGATACTCACGCCGATGCCTCCAAAACATCCATTTCAAGCTTGTTAGACACCCGAACTATTTAGCGATGCACTTACAGTTCAACTGATGAATATACACACAATATTCACCCTGCAGATGCAGTGTATACACATACTAAATGACGATTCTCCCTGGAGGGATTCCTGCAATTCCTAACCTTCCATACCTAAAATGAATAAACCAAGATGGGGAATTAATCTACAAGTCCATTCTACTAATTTCCCCAAAAATCTACCAGTGGAATGGATTTATCCAGTTAATTCGACCACAGAAGCACAAAACTAAATTATATACAAACCCTACACAAAATGAATTTCTACACAAAGTATCTACACTAGATATCTACACAGTATTCAGAATCTGGAAAGAAAATAAATTGCAGAACTTATATTCCTCCTTGATGTTTAGAATTACATTTTCAACTGTTCAGAGACCAGACCCAAAAACTATCACCCGTCCCCTCTACAAAAGGTTTTCCCCTTTTTATCTTTCCCAATGCGAGGGATTGACATTCTCCTCTGTTTCTGGGATTTAATCTTTTCAAAATTATAGGTGGAAACCCTTAATCTATTACAAATGACATATGTTTTGCATAAGACAGCAAAACTCTTAAAGCTAAGACACCTTGATTATCTTTCCCTTAATCCAAACTGTCAATAAATGTCAAGTTTGGAGTTTACCAACATGAAATGCTAATAGAGAATGTTACATTTTTGAAGATGCTATAAGGTAACATAAAATGTCAAAAACTATATTAGTCTTCTTCCTCTCCCTCTTGTGTATGTTGATCCAGTTGAAGGGGTGCCCCTGCACCATACTCCCCGGGAGAAGAGATCTCAAGCCCCTTTGAGATCAAAGTTTGGAGGTCTGTACCATGCTTTGAAATCTAGTCAGCAGTCATCCAAACTGCCTCTGAATCTGGTTGTCCTTGCTAGGCCACCAAATACTCCAAGTATTCTTTGTTTCTGGTCTTCTTGAGCACTCGTGAGTCTAAGATGTGGTTCAACTTTGGTGGATCAGCTGCTGCCTGTAATGGTTCCTGTTCTACATCTACATTTGGTTTGTATGGAGTCAAATCACAGACATTGAAAATTGGGGACAATCCAAGATCAGGAGGAAGTTGGATCTCATATGCATTCTGTCCACACTTCTTTAAAATTTGACATGGTCCAATCTTCCTCTGCATTAGCTTGGTATACTTACCTTTGGGGAGCCTCTCCTTCTTTAGATTTACCCAAACCAAATCTCCAATTTCAAACTGTAAATCTCTTTTCTTCTGGTCAGCATATGTTTTGTACTTCGTTGTAGCCTATTGGAGTTGGTGCTTGACCTGATCATGTACTTCTTTAATAGCTGAAGCAAAAGCTTCACCATCTGCACTAATAGGCTCTCCTACAGGTAAATCCCTCAGCTCTAGAATACCCCTGGGATGAAGTCCATACACTATCTGAAAAGGTGACTTTCCTGTACTCCTATTGATGGTATCATTATAAGAAAATTCTGCTGGTGGGAGGATATTATCCCATTTCTCTCCATGCTGTCTGGTTACACCTGAGTAGGTTACCCAATGAATGGTTAACAACTTCAGTCTGCCCATCTGTTTGAGGATGGTAGGCTGATGAGAAAGACAAATTTGTTCCCAGCTTTTTCCAAAGAGTTCTCCAGAAGTGGCCAATAAACTTCACATCTCTGTCTGATACTATGTTCAATGGTAAACCATGTATTCTCACTATCTCTTTGAAAAACAAATCAGCGACATATGAAGCATCACAAGTGGTTTTACATGGCAAGAAATGTGCCATTTTACTGAATCTATCTACTACCACAAAAACACTATCATATCCTTTCCTTGTCCTAGGCAAACCTAGTACAAAATCCATGCTTAAGCTCTCCCATGGCCTAGAAGGAATGGGTAATGGCTGATACAAACCTGCATTTGTGGATCTTCTTTTGGCTTTCTGACATATTACACATGCTTCCACAAATTTTCTCACATCTAACTATAACTTAGGCCAATAGTAATGCCTTTTTACAAGATCAAGAGTTTTATCAAGACCAAAATGTCCTGACAGAGCCCCACAATGTTTTTCTTGAATAATATTCAGTCTCATAGAACATCTGGGAATACATAGTTGTACACCTTTGAAAAGTAATCCATCTTGGGTCAAAAATTCAGAGAACTCAACATGATATTTGTCTCCAAAAGAAGTACATACCTTATAGACCTCTCCAAAGTCTTCATCATCTGCATACATTGTCTTCAATGAATCAATCCCAACACTCTCCAATTGGATCTGATTTATGGTCAGAACTCTCATGCTCAAAGCATCTGCTACTTTGTTCTTAACTCCTTTCTTGTGCTTGAGTGTGAAAGTGAAAGCTTGCAAAGTTTCCACCCATTTCATGTGTCTATGGTTCAGTTTCTCTTGATTGTTTAAGAAACTGAGGGCCTGATTATCCGTGAACACTATGAATTCTTTGGGCATCAAGTAATGCCTCCATTTCTTAAGTGACTGGACTAGAGCATACATCTCCAAATCATAAGATGAGTATCTCCTCTTGGCATCATTTAATTTCTCATTGAAGAATGCAATAGGCCTACCTTCTTGGCTGAGTACTGCTCTGTTGATGATTGTTTTGATGCAATCATAACAATAAGTTAAAATTCACATATAATGAACTGAAACTATACTTGAAAGATAAGAAGGAATCATTTGAGATTCAACTAATCCCAAGTCTACAATGGTTCGGTTGGTCAAGTTCAGTTGGTCAATGTGAAGCTGTAATGTTCAAGGGGCCTTACGTAGTTTAGGTTTGTTTGGTGGTTTACTGGACTAAGATTATGCAAAAGAATCATAGATTTCAACAAGTATTTTGTTCATTTGCATACAAGTGTTACTGTGTTGCAAATTCTAGATGATTTTCTTAAATTATTGCAGCTTTCTCTTTTATACATTTATGAAAACTGTCTACTTTCAACTCTGTTATGCATGCTTCTTCAAATTTGAGACAATTTCCTTTAGATTTCTACGTTCTCAGCTAAATATTTTAGATGGGTTGGGAAAAGTTAGAAAGATCTAATCTATACCTCATTTAATCTACCGAAGGATCTAATTGTTTCTGTTATGCACTATGTAAATACTACAGTAATTTGATCAAATCCACAGTAAAAACCTTAAATGCAAGTTCTGAGCATTTTCACAAACATACATTTAAAATTGCAAGCTCTCAAAGAAAATATTTCAAAACACAAAGAAGAGCAGGAGAACACTCAGAAGATAGATGCAGAACCCCAGATTCTATTGTATTAGAAACGAATAGTCATACATGATTTACAATGTAGGAATGACTCTTAGTTTCATTAATCATACTACAGAGAACTTACAAGCTTTATAGATACAGTAAGGCAGCCAGACATTCCACGCGCACCTTACTACAGACAAATAGGCGACCTCCTTCTTCTACCTCTAAACTATGCCTAGAAAGACTCTACAATTCTGGCAAAATACTAAAATCCCTGTTGTAGCCCCTGTTGTAAAGTATTACAATGTAGAGAGGCACAATATAAAGACTCTCTGATTGTCCTCACTACAGCAAAAAGAACTAACTAAACCCCTGGTTCAAACCCCTGGTTACAGCAATAAATACAGGTGAACCAGCTCTTCAAAATATTTCTGAGCAGTGTCAAATCTGGGCGAAATATTGCCCCTTCTGAGAAGTTCCGGCAGCTTGGCAATAACTTCTGTTTGTCTGTTGTAGTAATACCTTCAGCTGCAACTCTGTCCTCCATTGGGTTGGCCTTGACTTCTTCGCACTTCATCTTTATCTTCCTGCTCCTGAGATTGGATTTCCTTCCTCCATGATGTCACTGTGTTGAAGTTCCAGCTGCTTCCTCAACTGCAAGCCTGCAAGACAAGACAAGCAATAAGTATCAATTTATCAAATAAACAGCAGGAAATTAAAATAATCATTTCAATCCAGGTGACTGTGCAAAAATTATGGAAATCGGGTCCAAAAAACCTCCAAAACGCATTCAAAAACGCATACAGACTGCTCAAAAGACATCGGGTCAACTATCGCTGACCAAAAAAAAAATGCTACTGGCAGCCAAAAAATGTTTTAAAACTCCACCGCTATGTACATTCCCGCCCATCGGCGTGACTATCACCATCGGCGGGCCCCAAAATTCCTTCGCCGATGTTCTCTATTGGGCCGATGCCCTTTTCCTCTGTTTTCTGCCATCGGCGTGAGAATTGCCATCGGCGGACCAAAAAAATGTATGGCCGATATTCGTTATTTGGCCGATGGCCTTTTTATTTCGCTCATCCTCCGTCGGCGAGAGTTATGCCGATATAGCCCTAGTGGCTTGTATTCTTCCCCATCGGCGAGAGATTTGCCATCGGCGAACTCCAAATTCCTTGCTCCGACCGCTTTGATTTCACCGATGCTTCTCCGTCGGTGAGACTCCTCCCGATGACCGCTTCGTTGATCGCCATCGGCGAGAGCCTCCATATCAGCGAAGGGGGAAAAACCCTGGCCGATAGCCTACTGTTATGCCGATAGCCCAAGGCTATCGGCGAGACCATACCCTTCGGCACAATCAATTCAAATTCGGCCGACGTTGTAAGCTATGCTGATGACAATATCATCGGCGAGAGATACCCCCTCAGGGTGACAATTTCACATACTGCCGATCGCACATGTTAGGCTGATGGCCTTCGTTTGAAACTTGAACCATTGAACCAAAAAAGAAAAAAGGTTCAACGTTGTAAAAAAAACACTACCAATGAATAAATAATGGCGAGCAAAGTGTTAGATGCATTTTTCTTCAAACAGACAGTTAAATGCATGATACAAAGTGGAACCCAGACAAAAATTGCCCACGACCTGGAACCACTAAGTACGAATTTTTTCGAAATTTAAAACGAATGCCAACAACAAAAAAGGCAAACAACTGACTGTTTATCATGCAAACCCTGATAGTACATTTTACCTAAATGATCATAACTTGCAAAATATGATGAATTTTAAGACGGTTCAAAAAGCAACCCTGGCTCATTTTTCACAAGGAATCCAACCATATTATGCAATGGTACTACAAATGCAATTTTCTATATTTTTAACGAGGTTTGCAAATCTGACTCTCTTTTTCCCTTTACCACCAGACAGAACAAACACAAGCAGAAGCGAAAAGGAAAGCGACAGCAGGGGTCCTCGTTTTGCTAAAGGGCAAAATGGGGCGTGTTGTGAACATCACAACAACTAGCAACCAAAACAAAACAATTAAATTCAGAGTGTTCAAGGAAACTAGATGAAATGAACTCATAACTTCCGACTATCCCTCCTGTAAATTACTATTCAGCTTGAGACTCAAAGTATTCAATAAAGATGCATGAATTTCCATTTTCAGTTTAGTTGTGTGCACGTGATTAATTATCCTCATCTTGAAGATCGGTTGAACAAACCAGTGACTGACATTAGCCTACGTAGGTGAGGATATTCCCTCATAGCCGATCGAATAGAGCCTTGCTGCCAGCGAGCGTCCATAGCCCCGGCAAGGTTATCGTTACAATTCTCCTAAGTAGAGCCCCACTGCCAGCGAGCGTCCATAGCCCCGGTAGAGTTACTTAGATGGCTTAATCTAGATTTTCAGTATAATCTGCTTTATTTATTTATTTATTTATTTTATTTTCTAATTTTGAAAGACTTCAAGATATAACAATTTGTAACTTCATGATGCAAGGAGTGGACACTTGCTGAAATTAAGCTGAGAATTGTAATGGTAGCAAGGGTAACCTCTGATTTTTCACCTAATATCTACACTGGTAAGTTCAACAAACCCAAGGATTTTAGGTGTGTCATCATGAGAAACTTGCTTCGAATTCTCAATCACATTTATTGAATACAAAACTTCAGAAGATGAACAACTCTCTACATTCATGACAGTAACAAGTTATGTGTAAATTGTAAATGATTAACTTGAATACCCTAAATTTTATACTGTTTTGAATGGTTACTAGTTTTGCTCCTTAATACTCTAAAGTAAAATAAAGATGCCTGCTGAAGAGACAACAAACAAACTAAACAAACAGGCTGTACAAACAACACAACAAAAGAAAAAAAATTGTACAAACAGAAAGAAACAAAAAGCAAAAACAAACAGAAGACAAACTATACAAATAGCCAACCCAAAAGAAAACACAAAAGAAGAACTGTACATTACCCCCAGCACTTTACATTAAGAAAAAAGGACTGCCCCCCTTTTACCTCAAGCCTGGAAGTAGTGTTTCAAATGCTGGCCATTAACTGGTAATGGCATATCTTCTCTAGTCAAGGTCTTAAGTCTAAAGGTGTTATCTCCTATTATTTCTGAGACTTGTAATGGACCCAGCCATAGTTTATCGAATTTTCCATGGCTTCCTTTCTTTTCATGTGCTTTGTCCCAGCACAACACTAAGTCTGATATCCTAAATGTTTTGACTCTTGCCCTTTTGTCAAACCACCTCTTAACAACCACTTGGTGTTTGGCAAACTTCTCGAGGGCTTGACCTCTTTTCTCCTCTAGTTGTAACATTTGCACTATTCTGGCTTCCCTATGGTTATCAAAGCCTAGATATTCATTGGCAAACTTCCAGGTTGGTATTCTCAGATTAACCGGAAGTATGGGATCAGTCCCATAAACTAAGTGATAAGGTGTGCTACCTAAAGCTATTTTAAACTTGGTCCTGTCTACCCATAATGCATATCTTAACAGGGTATTCCACTCTCTAGGACTTTTGGCAATTAACCTCTTGATTATGTCTAATAAAATTTTGTTTGTTGATTCAGCCAGTCCATTACCTTGAGGGTAATAATTCAAAGAAAACCTTAGAATAATCCCATATTCAAATGCCCATTTAGAAAATTTTAAAGAAGAGAAAGCAGGGCCATTATCACATACCAATGAATAGGGCGTTCCAAACCTGGTGATAATGTTTTCTTCAAGGAACTTGATAACTACCTTAGTTGTGGAAAATTTGCAGCAGGTGGCCTCAGTCCACCTTGTACAATAGTCTGTTACCGTCAATATAAATTTGTGTCCTGCAAAAGATGGGGGATTGATGACTCCGATAAAATCCAAGCCCCACTGTGCAAACGGTCTGGATTCGATCACAGGTTGCAGTGGATTGGCCGGATTTCTCCCTTTGTCTGCTGCAGTCCGACAGGTGTGGCAACTTCTGATGTGACTCTTAGTATCTTTGAACATAGTGGGCCAGTAATAGCCCGCCCTCAGTATTTTGTGTGTTGTAGCTAAATGGGAGCCATGGCCGGTTCCGTATTTGTCATGTAGTTCTGTCAACACTCTATCAGCTTCAGTCCTGTTTATGCATCTCAGATAAATTCCATCATGGTTCTTCCTGAATAGAAGACCTCCTTGCACCATATAATTTTGTGCCTTAATCTTCAAAGCTCTCCTCTGAGAAGCCTTCATCTTGCTTGGGTACTTTCCAGCTATCAGGAAGGTGCTTAAATCATCGTACCAGCCTGATGCGTCTCGGGAATTCAATACATATTGTTGTTTTATCAGATTTGGATCCACGTTTTCTATTGTCTGCACCAACGCCTGCCCTCTAACCAGCTTTGCGGGAATGATCTCCATGTCAAATTCTTGCAGTGTGGTGATCCATTTGGCTCTTTTTTCTCCAGGCTCGTTTTGCATCAACAACATTTTTACTGCTGCGTTTGGTACTATGGCTTTGATCTGGCTGCACAGAATATAGTGTCTAAAATTTTTTTACAGCCTTTACTAATGTGAATGCCTGTCTTTCGATATCTAGATATCTCAGCTGTGCATCCTTCAGAGGCGCACTCATAAATGCTATGGACCTCTCTTCATTATTTTCACCTTTCTGCGTCAAGGCAGCCGCGACAGAATGAGAAGATGCAAAGGAGTAGATGTAAAACGGGCTTGTGTAGTCTGGACTTGCCAATACAGGGGCATCAGAAATTGCCTCCTTGATATCTTCAAATGCAGCTTTGGCCACTGGCGTCCATTCCATCTGTGCATCTTTCTTCAACATAGCATTCAACGGCTGCACGATCTCTGCAAAACCCGTTATAAACTTCTGAACAAAGTTAATTTTACCAAAAAATGATTTCAACTCTTTCCTACTGTTTGGTATGCAAATTTTTTATGGATTCTATTCTATCTGGATCAATTGAAATTCCATTTTCAGAAATGACATGGCCTAATAATTTACCTTCAGTTACGCCAAATATACATTTCTTAGGATTAAGGGAAATCCCATACCTTTCACATCGCTTGAGTACTTTTCTGAGGTCTTTAGCGTGGGTGGATGCATCCTTGGAATACACAGTTAAATCATCCATATACACAACAATGCATTTACCTGATAATCCACGGAATGCAACGTCCATGGCCCTCTGAAAAGTGGCACCTGCATTGATCAGACCAAAAGGCATTCTTCTATATGCATAATTTCCCCATTTGCATGTGAATGTGGTTTTTAGTCTATCTTCTCTATCAATTAAGACCTGATTATAACCTGAAAAACCATCTAAAAAAGACATCATCTTTGCGCCATTTACTGCTTGCAGTACTTCGTCTATTAGGGGCAAAGGATAATTATCCTTTTCAGATGCCTTGTTTAAATTTCTAAAGTCTACGCACAACCTGATGTCTCCGTTTTTCTTCCTCACTGGTACTAAGTTAGCTACCCAGACAGAATGTCTAACTGGGAAAATTATTCCAGCGGACAGTAATTTTTTAACTTCCTCAAAGATTAAAGGCTCTAGAATGGCATTTACAGGTCTCTGTTTCTGCCTAAATGGTTTGACTTCTTTTCTTAAAGGTATTACGTGAGTTATGATGGACTCATCAAATGTTTTCAAGTCTTCATAAGTCCATGCTATGACATGTTTATATTCTTTCAGAACGTCCAGAACCTCTTTTCTAATTTTCTTAGAGCAAGCTTTCCCAATTAGTACACTTTGTGGATTTAGCTCAGTCCCTAAGTTATGTAAATCACACCTACCCCCTTCTGTTTTGGGTAAGTTTTTCTGTCTTATTACCCCGTCGAAGTCAAAGATGTGTTCTAATTCAATTACTCCTTTTGGTAAGAAGTTGCTCTTTAAGTTGATCATATCTTCTTCGTCCCATGTTACTTCAGGCCTTTCTTGTTCATCAATGATTTGGGCCTCAAATGCCTCATTACAAGTCAGAAAATTAATAATTTGCTGATCCCCTCCAAATACCTGAAAGTGTGTAACGTTGTCTGGTATACTGGGCACGTTAACTAGCTCAACAGCAAATCGTCTTAATCCTGACAGTGTCAATGGTTCTAATGTACTAGCAGCAACTGCTAAAGCATCTGGCCTGTGGTTCAGCTCTCTAGGAATGTGCTCTATGTTAAAAGCATCAAACGAATCCATTAAACCCCATACTCTATGTCTGTAACTAATCATTTTCTTATAATTGCATGCATATAGTTTCCTCACTTGTCTGACTACTAATTCAGAGTCTGAAAATACTCTGATGGTTTTTACCCCTTTCTTGATGGCCATGACAAGTCCTAAAATTAGGGCCTCATATTCAGCAATATTGTTAGTGCAGGAAAATTGTAATCTATATGTTGCCAAATGTGATTTACCTTGAGGATCTATGAGTTCAATACCCGCACCTGCGCCCTGTTTTGATTTGGACCCGTCACATTTTAACGTCCACATGCCATCTTTACTTTTCTGATCTTTTACCTTGGCATACTTTGTCCCTTTTATTGCCTGTGGGGTGTTGTCTTGTTTATCCATGGGTTTTTCCGTTTGCTTATCCTGCATATGTGTGTTTTTAGTTTGCAACTCAGAAAGATAACTACCCTTGTCCTCTATTTCTTTTCCTAAATCTGGAATCAAGGGATCTATATTATCCTGAACATATCTCTGTGTTGGATCAGGATTCTCATTTTCCTCTTGTGACTCTACCCTCCCTATGCACTTTTTGTATTCATATTCAATGATGTCTTTGCATATTTCACAATTCTCCTCAGAATGTTGCCTATCATGGACTCTACACCTATTTTTATATAACTTACATTGGACTGGGAGATTGTGTGTAACACACTCTTCCAGCTCTCGTCTAATGGCATGACCAAATTTGTCTATTGCATTGTTTTCTTCATCTGAAGAATTTTCGTCAGACTCAATGAATAGTGTCGTTCTATTGCTGACACACTTTTTTCTAATGTTTAACATCATAATCTCTTCAATCTGCATCCCATTGTTGGTAATTCTATAGACACTTGGTTCAACAGCAGCATATAATATTTCATTAGTTCGATTATACTCTGTTATCATATGTTTCATTCTGGGCTCTGCCTCTATTCTGATCTGGTTTGGGATGCCTCTCCAAGGTAACCACATGTGTGAAAAGTCAGTAGCCATATATCAGTTTAATGTCTTGGACCAATCCCTACTTAGCAACATTCCATAATTTACGGGTATATCCACTACTTGAATGTCAATGATTTGGCTTACCCTAGGGTCTGAAGCTAATTGCACTTGAATGTTCATGAGTTCTCCTATCACGCTAACCTCGGTCTTATCTAATTGTGTGACAACCTTGGCAGATTTGGTGGGAGTCAGCCCGAGAGTTTTACATATTCCTAAGGGCATTACGTTGGCTGAAGCACCAGAATCTACCATGCAATTGTGTATATTCTTCCCACACAACCTAACAGTTAACAAGAAAGGGTGAGTATCCCTCTTATCCGCATGTATTACTACATTTGTATTGGAAGGCTGCTCAACTTTCTTACCTTTCTCCTTAGGTGGTGAATCACTATTAGGAACAGTTATATCAGCAGACACCTTGTTTGTTATGGATGTATCCAGGGATTTTAAAAAAGCATTTCTGATCCCTGGGGTCTTCAATAATTCATTTAGAGGTATACTGACCTTAACTTTCTTTATTTCCTCTGATAAGTAATTCATTAATCTTATTGTCTCTATTGCTTCTGTCTTACTTGTTTGAGCCTTTTGCACTGTTGTTCCATTATTTGTGTGCTGACTAGCTTTAAGTATGGCAGGATTGTTGCTAGCATTCTGATCTGGGGGTGTATTGATGTTATTCGGGGGAGTGGAAGTGGTGAAAGGTCCTCCCGGCCTAGGGTTGTTCCTCAAATTGTAGGTGTGGCTTTTATTTGTCTGTTGAAAGGCCTGCACCTCTTCTGTTTCATTTAATATCTCATTTTCAGATTCAAAAGGAAACTGAAAAGCATTTAACACAAAGGCTGATTCAGGATAAAGACTTTCACAACAGCATGGTTCATCCTCTAGCAATTCATCCTCTTTCTCTTCT
Organism: Cunninghamia lanceolata; assembly: GCA_027924645.1. Taxonomy (NCBI): domain Eukaryota; kingdom Viridiplantae; phylum Streptophyta; class Pinopsida; order Cupressales; family Cupressaceae; genus Cunninghamia; species Cunninghamia lanceolata. Next base: position 3,665,034 of record BSBN01001253.1, on the reverse strand, counting down.
GCAGTTGCAAAGGTAAACGTTTCTAAGACTAATGCTGTGTCATATCCTGAGGGTACTACCTCATTACCCTTAGGAATGAGAAATTCAGAAGTAGGAGGCTGTACATCTATGTTGAAAATACTAGCTGCCAAGTGGAACTGTGGACAGTCGTGCTCAGCATGGGCATTGGTATTGTGAAATCTGCACCAATTTTTGGGTGCTGTACTGGCCATTTGTATGCTAGTCGTTTGTTTTGCACCATGATTATCTGTATTTTCAAAAGGAGAAGCCAGAGTACCGTTGTTGGGCCCAGTGTTCCATGTCTTGGGTGGCCTAGGTTGATTCTAATTTCTGCTATTATTACCCCAGGTCCTATTATCTATCACTGGCCCCCTATTTTGCATTGGTTGCCCCTAACTGGGGCCTTGATGCTGATTGTAGTTTTGGTTCTGATTGTACTGCTGATTTTGATTGAGATTATAATTCTGATTTTGGCCTTGGTTGTGATTTTGATGTGGATTGTAGTTTTGGTTGCTTCTTCCATAGAGGTTCTCATTTCTTAGCTGTGTCACTTCGGTTGTTAATCTTTTCAAATGTGCAGTAATTTCTTTGATTTCTTCACTATCCTCTTGTGCTTTTGCCACAGTTACATCCCTAGGAAGTTGGAAGAAAGGCTGACCATTATTTTGACTGTTATTGGAAGTACTAGCCGTGTAAGGAGTTATAGCTTGGATTGGAGTAGGATTATACACAGGTGTGTAAGAAGGAACCGGATTTACTAGTGGAGTGTGCTGTACAGAGACTCCATTCCATGGGTGTGCCTGATTCTGCACCCCAAAATTTCCTCCATTGACAAATGGACTATAAGTTGTATGCCTCATTTCTTGGTTCACTGAGGCTGCCTCTTTATAGGCTTTGGATATTGAATCTATGTCAGGTTTTCTTTTGACAAACATGGCGGTTAAAGGATCCAAGGCAGCATAGTACATAGCCAACAAGGGAGCATCATCTATGGTATAAGGGGCTACCAGCCTAGAATAGGCCTTTTGAAATCTGTCATTGAAATTATCAATTAGCTCTCCCTCACCTCGTTTTATAGCAGCCAATTTATGATACAAAGCGCAAGGGTCAACGGGTCCTCTAAATCTTGACAAATATGCTTCTTCCATAAGTGCCCAGGAAGAAATGTAACCATTGGGTAAGTTTACGTACCAACTAGAGGCCTGCTCATTAAAGGTGTAAGGAAACAATCTACACACAACATCCTCGTGCTCTAACATAGCCCTAAAACATGCTTCCTTAAATATTCTAATATGATCTTCTGGGTCCTGATGCAACTGGTATTTGGGACATATCTTCTCCAGATTTTTAGGCATCTCATGATAATCATTGAAGAGTATGGGAGAATTGACATCGAAATAAGCCATTGCAGGTGTTTGAGCTTGACTTGAACTTGCAGGAATACCTGGATTGATTGGTGGATTAGGATTTACAGGAGGATTGAGACCTCCAGGAGTGCCTAAACCAAGATTTAAAGATCTGAACAGTGATCTGTCAGGACTCACAATACTACGGATGTTAAAAGGTGACCCAGGAGGTGTTCCAGATGAACTTCCCGCTTGCGATATCTTTGGATTCCAAATTAAAGGGTTTTTACTTCGCCTTGTATCAGGTAGTTGCACAAATATATCTCCTGAACTAGATCTAGACCTAGTCACTCTATTACTGTCGTTAGCCAGTTTGAAATGAAACCTAACTCAGGGAGGCCCTCCTTCTAGCACCAGAAAACTGTTGATGATTGCAATATACAGCCTTCTAGCCCTCCTTCTAGCGCCAGAAAACTGTTGATGATTGTTTTGATGCAATCATAACAATAAGTTAAAATTCACATATAATGAACTGAAACTATACTTGAAAGATAAGAAGGAATCATTTGAGATTCAACTAATCCCAAGTCTACAATGGTTCGGTTGGTCAAGTTCAGTTGGTCAATGTGAAGCTGTAATGTTCAAGGGGCCTTACATAGTTTAGGTTTGTTTGGTGGTTTACTGGACTAAGATTATGCAAAAGAATCATAGATTTCAACAAGTATTTTGTTCATTTGCATACAAGTGTTACTGTGTTGCAAATTCTAGATGATTTTCTTGAATTATTGCAGCTTTCTCTTTTATACATTTATGAAAACTGTCTACTTTCAACTCTGTTATGCATGCTTCTTCAAATTTGAGACAATTTCCTTTAGATTTCTACTTTTTCAGCTAAATATTTCAGATGGGTTGGGAAAAGTTAGAAAGATCTAATCTATACCTCATTTAATCTACCGAAGGATCTAATTGTTTCTGTTATGCACTATGTAAATACTACAGTAATTTGATCAAATCCACAGTAAAAACCTTAAATGCAAGTTCTGAGCATTTTCACAAGCATACATTTAAAATTGCAAGCTCTCAAAGAAAATATTTCAAAACACAAAGAAGAGCAGGAGAACACTCAGAAGATAGATGCAGAACCCCAGATTCTATTGTATTAGAAACGAATAGTCATACATGATTTACAATGTAGGAATGACTCTTAGTTTCATTGATCATACTACAGAGAACTTACAAGCTTTACAGATACAGTAAGGCAGCCAGACATTCCATGCACACCTTACTGCAGACAAACAGGTGACCTCCTTCTTCTACCTCTAAACTATGCCCAGAAAGACTCTACAATTCTGGCAAAATACTAAAATCCCTGTTGTAGCCCCTGTTGTAAAGTATTACAATGTAGAGAGGCACAATATAAAGACTCTCTGATTGTCCTCACTACAGCAAAAAAAACTAACTAAACCCCTGGTTCAAACCCCTGGTTACAGCAATAAATACAGGTGAACCAGCTCTTCAAAATATTTCTGAGCAGTGTCAAATCTGGGCGAAATATTGCCCCTTCTGAGAAGTTCCGGCAGCTTGGCAATAACTTCTGTTTGTCTGTTGTAGTAATACCTTCAGCTGCAACTCTGTCCTCCATTGGGTTGGCCTTGACTTCTTCGCACTTCATCTTTATCTTCCTGCTCCTGAGATTGGATTTCCTTCCTCCATGATGTCACTGTGTTGAAGTTCCAGCTGCTTCCTCAACTGCAAGCCTGCAAGACAAGACAAGCAATAAGTATCAATTTATCAAATAAATAGCAGGAAATTAAAATAATCATTTAAATCCAGGTGACTGTGCAAAAAATATGGAAATCGGGTCCAAAAAACCTCCAAAACGCGTTCAAAAACGCATACAGACTGCTCAAAAGACATCGGGTCAACTATCGCTGACCAAAAAAAAATGCTACTGGTAGCCAAAAAACGTTTTAAAACTCCACCGCTATGTACATTCCCACCCATCGGTGTGACTATCGCCATCGGCGGGCCCCAAAATTCCTTCGCCGATGTTCACTGTTGGGTCGATGCCCTTTTCCTTTGTTTTCTGCCATCGGCGTGAGAATTGCCATCGGCGGACCAAAAAAATGTATGGCCGATATTCGTTATTTGGCCGATGGCCTTTTTATTTCGCTCATCCTCCATCGGCGAGAGTTATGCCGATATAGCCCTAGTGGCTTGTATTCTTCCCCATCAGCGAGAGATTCGCCATCGGCGAACTCCAAATTCCTTTCTCCGACCACTTTGATTTCACCGATGCTTCTCCGTCGGTGAGACTCCTCCCGATGACCGCTTCGCTGATCGCCATCGGCAAGAGCCTCCATATCGGTGAAGGGGGAAAAACCCTGGCCGATAGCCCACTGTTATGCTGATAGCCCAAGGCTATCGGCGAGACCATACCCTTCGGCACAATCAATTCAAATTCGGTCGACGTTGTAAGCTATGCCGATGACAATATCATCGGCGAGAGATACCCCCTCGGGGTGACAATTTCACATACTGCCGATCGCATATGTTAGGCCGATGGCCTTCGTTTGGAACTTGAACCATTGAACCAAAAAAGAAAAAAGGTTCAACGTTGTAAAAAAAAACACTGCCAATGAATAAATAATGGCAAGCAAAGTGTTAGATGCATTTTTCTTCAAACAGACAGTTAAATGCATGATACAAAGTGGAACCCAGACAAAAATTGCCCATGACCCGGAACCACTAAGTACGAATTTTTTCGAAATTTAAAACGAATGCCAACAACAAAAAAGGCAAACAACTGACTGTTTATCATGCAAACCCTGATAGTACATTTTACCCAAATGATCATAACTTGCAAAATATGATGAATTTTAAGACGGTTCAAAAAGCAACCCTGGCTCATTTTTCACAAGGAATCCACCATATTATGCAATGGTACTACAAATGCAATTTTCTATTTTTTTAACGAGGTTTGCAAATCTGACTCTCTTTTTCCCTTTACCACCAGACAGAACAAACACAAGCAGAAGCAAAAAGGAAAGCGACAGCAGGGGTCCTCGTTTTGCTAAGGGGCAAAATGGGGCGTGTTGTGAACATCACAACATGCTCCAATGGCAATATGACTTGCATCACATTCTACTTGAAAAATCTTGCTGAAATCAGGAAATGCAAGAACTGGTTTTTCTGCCATCTTCTTTTTTAACGTTTCAAAAGAATTATCTGCCTCCTTTGTCCATGTAAACTTGCACTTTTGTCCTCCCTTTATAGTGTCAAGCATGGGTGCACAGATATGACTAAATCCCTTTATAAACTTCCTATAAAAGGTTGCTAATCCATGGAAACTTCTAACATCATTCATAGTTTTGGGTGTTAACCAAGACAATATGGCACTTACCTTTTCTGGATCCATTCTCAGTTTGTTATGTGAGATAACAAATCCTAAGTAGATGATTTCTTCCTGCATAAACAGACACTTTGCTAAATTTATCATTAGCTACTCTTCATGCAACCTTTTGAGAACCAAGTCTATATGGATGAGGTGTTCTTCCCTCAGATTGCTGAAAATCAGGATGTCATCTAGATATACTATGACAAATTTACCTATGAACTCTCTCAAGACCTCATTCATCAATCTCATAAAGGTACTAGGAGCATTGGATAAACCAAAAGGCATGACCTTCCACTCATATAACCCCTCATTTGTCTTGAATGCAGTTTTCCACTCATCACCAGGTCTAATCCTAATCTTATGATAACCACTCTTTAAATCTATTTTGGTGAAGTATTTAGGACCTCCTAAACAATCAAGTAAATCTATCCTAGGGATTGGAAACTTGTACCTGATTGTTATCTTGTTGATAGCCCTTGAATCAGTGCAAAGTCTCCAAGTGCCTTCCTTCTTTAGCGCTAGTACAACCGGTACTGCACATGGGCTTAAACTTTTGCCAATTAGGCTTGTCTTCAACAACTCTTCAATTTGTCTTGCTACCTCTGTATTCTGATCTGGAGTGAGCTTATATGCTACTTTGTTTGGAAGTGTAGATCCTGGGATCAGATCTATACAATGGCTGATGTCTCCTATAGGTGGTAGGGAACTTGGCATCCCATCAGAACTAATGCCTTTGTACTTGTCCAATAGCTCTTGGACAGCTGGGTCTATGAATTTTTGTCTCTTTTCTCCCTTGACTTCTTTCTGCTATTCCTTGTTTACCTTTAGGCAAGGAATTAGAGCATATGTATCTGCTCCTTCTTCTCTTATCTCTTTCATGAATTGTCTTCCTTTTACCATCATCACTTTAACCTCTTTTCGTTTTATCTCCACCTCCATCTCCATTAATGGTATTAATTCTATCACCTTACCATTCTTGGTGATGGAGTAGGTGTTCCTAACTCCATCATGGTATGCTTTTAAATCATACTGCCATGGTCTTCCAAATAGGAGATGGCAAGCATCCATCTTGGCAATGTCAAACAATAACCTATCCTTGTATGGGCCAATTTGAAATTCTACCCAAGCCTGTTCTTCTACAACTGTTTGCTGTCCTTGGGTAAGCCATGAAACTTTATAAGGGCAAGGATGTGGCAGTCTCCTAAGCTTAAGTTTTTCTACCATCTCAATGGATACAAAATTTTCAGTAGATCTAGAGTCAATCAGAACTTTGCATACCTTTCCTCCTGCCTTGCAAGTAGTTCTGAAGAGAGACTTCCTTTGTGGAGGTTCTTTTCCAGGCACTTTCATGGTGGTCATTGCTCTCCTAATCATCAAAGATTCTCCATTCTCAGGATACCCATAATTGCTAGGAGTATTCACACTTTGAATAGTGCTTGAGCTTGCTACACTCTGACAATCAGATTCTTGGATCAGATTGATCCTCTTTTCTCCTATTGAACTTGTTGCCTTTGCTGGACATCTGTTGGCTATATGGCCTTCTTGGTTGCAATTGTAACATCTGATAGGTCCTCTACCCTGAGATCTTCCTCTAAAAGGTGGTCTTCTGCCCCTGAAGTTTCCCCTTGGATTGTAGCTTCCTCCTTGGTTCTGACTGTTATCTCCTCTGTTGGTCTCTTGGTTGGATTCACTCTGGTATCCAAATCCTCTACCTCTAAAAGGACTTCTTCCTCCTCTCTGTTCTCTTCCCCTACCTCTATGATTCTGCTCATGCCTTCTCTTTAGTTTTTCTTCCACTTTGAGTGCTAACTGATAGCACTTTTGAACTGTATCTAGATTATGCAGATTTAAGTCTTCCTGGATGTTAAGTCTCAATCCATTGAGGTATCTTGCTACCTTCTCTTCCTCATCTTCCCTTACCTTTGTTTTTACACACAACTTCATGAATTCTTCTGTGTATGAGCTAACATCTAGCTCCTTTTGCTTCAAATTATGTTTTCTCTTATGTAATTGGATATTGTAATCCAATGGAACATAGGCCTCCTTCACCAATACCATCATTCTCTTCCATGTTGTAACTCTATTCTTTCCCTCTTTCACCCTGTCATCTTGGATGAAATTCCACCAAGTCAGTGCAGCTCCTGTCATTTTGGACTGAGCCATCTTCACTCGTTGGTGTTCTGGTATCTCTTCTGTCTCAAAGAAATTATTCAAGCAGTCTATCCACTCCATTACTGAATCAGGTTCCATTTTTCCTGCAAACACTGGCAGGTCTATTTTCACATCCATGGTCCTTCTTTCCATGGACTTGAGGGCATTGAGTAAAAGTCTCTGGTCTACAGGAACCTCTAGCTCTTCCTACTCTGGGGTCTCCTCTTCATCCCCATCTTCTCATTCACCAGAGTTTTCTTCCCATCTCTCCACTCTTTCCCTCAGCTTCTCTAGTTCTTCCTTGAATGCCTAATTCTGAACTCTATCAGCTCTACTCTCTACTATTTGCTTCTTCACCAAGGCTGTCAATTCAACATTGGTCATTTTTGCTGGAAGAGTATCTGAGGCTTCTCCTTCCAACATTCTGCTTTCTCCTTCTACTACTAGATGGAACAAATAACTTTAGAAATGAAATTTTCACACTAACCTTTCCCAGAGCTTTCTCTAGCTCTGATACCACTTGATGCATAGTACAGCCCAGAAGAAGCGTATGAACTAGAACAAAGACCCTTTGGAGCCTACAAGATAGCAAATTGAGAATATATCGGCAAGACCATTTGAATGTCACACCAAAAAATACAAACTCTTGCCTATAGGCAAGACAGTCCACCGTCGGTCAAGCTAAAACCTCCTTCACCGATGCATATTTCTCCCCGAAGAGCCTTCCATCGGCAGGACCACAGCAATGTCTCACCGAAATATACAAACCCATTGAACCGATGAACCGGTTCAATCCGATGGTTCAATGGTGAGGTTCAACACCGAGGTTCAACCGGCGAGGTTCAACCTTCTCCTTCGGCGAGACTTCTATCTGTCGGGTTGAACCATTGGTTCAATGGCTAGGTTCAACGGTGAGGTTCAACCAGCGAGGTTCAACCTTCTCCTTTGGCGAGACTTCTATCTATCGGGTTGAACCATTGGTCCAACGGCTAGGTTCAACGCCGAGGTTCAACGCCAAGGTTCAACACCGAGGTTCAACGCCGAGGTTCAAATGAGACTGAAAATACACTCTTTCCTTGCTGTTGGCAAGACATTTCCTTTTAACTTGCTGAAGTAGTTCTCCTCTTGCCTATCGGTAAGACAATAACTATCAGCCCACCTTCCTTTAGCGTTCACCGATACTGAATGTCGCGCCAAACTCTTATCACCAGCTACTCCATCAGCGAGACTCCCATGTTCGTCACCCCAATCGGTGTGACCTCCTACTGTCGGCCCGCGAACAATTTCTTAACCCGATGCTAATACTCACGCCGATGCCTCCAAAACATCCATTTCAGGCTTGTTAGACACCCGAACTGTTCAGCGATGCACTTACAGTTCAACTGATGAATATACACACAATATTCACCCTGCAGATGCAGTGTATACACATACTAAATGACGATTCTCCCTGGAGGGATTCCTGCAATTCCTAACCTTCCATACCTAAAATGAATAAACCAAGATGGGGAATTAATCTACAAGTCCATTCCACTGATTTCCCCAAAAATCTGCCAGTGGAATGGATTTATCCAGTTAATTCGACCACAGAAGCACAAAACTAAATTATATACAAACCCTACATAGAATGAATTTCTACAGAGAGTATCTACACTGGATATCTACACAGTATTCAGAATCTAGAAAGAAAATAAATTCTAGAACTTATATTCCTCCTTGATGTTTAGAATTACATTTTCAACTGTTCAGAGACCAGACCCAAAAACTACCACCCGTCCCCTCTACAAAAGGTTTTCCCCTTTTTATCTTTCCCAATGCGAGGGACTGACATTCTCCTCTATTTCTGGGATTTGATCTTTTCAAAATTATAGGTGGAAACCCTTAATCTATTACAAATGACATCTATTTTGCATAAGACAGCAAAACTCTTAAAGCTAAGACACCTTGATTATCTTTCCCTTAATCCAAACTGTCAATAAATGTCAAGTTTGGAGTTTACCAACATGAAATGCTAATAGAGAATGTTACATTTTTGAAGATGCTATAAGGTAACATAAAATGTCAAAAACTATATTAGTCTTCTTCCTCTCCCTCTTATGTATGTTGATCCAGTTGAAGGGGTGCCCCTGCACCAATTTTCAAAAACAAAGGGATTGATTTTCATCCATTCATATTATGATATTTATATCCATGTTTTGAGCAACAAATTAAAACTGAACTACATTCAAACTCCTAAATTTTAGATGGCGGTAAAATACCATTTAAAGAAGGCTTATAACTAAAAACTGATTCTTTAACTACTGATGTCTTTTAAAACATAAAAAGGGCTCTGAGTGGAGCCATAATGTCTTTGGGTAACCAATAGAAATAACAGAACTTAAACAGAGCCTTCAATTAATGCACGCCTAAAATTCTGGCACCCTAACTTCTGGGGCACTCAACCTCAGCTGCATGAAATCTACTTCTCTTGTAGGCAATGCATTACCCTTCACAATTACCCAACTCTACATGCCATTATATCAACATTTAAAAGCTAATTTCAATCAATTTAGGAAATAAAGATTTTTACAAAATTTTATTAAAAATAGATAAATATCACTTATAAAAACAAGCAAATTGGCAAGGCTAGGGAATTGGGCAATGCAAGAAGGGTTATTTGTTCCATCAAACAAATGAGGTTGTTTATACCCCATCACCTCCCCTTCCTAACCTTGAGCGCGTCCTCCTGCTTTCTAATGCATCCTTTATCTTTTTGCCTCTCTTTTCCTATTCAATTCATCAAACTTTGAACTCAAATCATATATTTCATCTACCTCATCAATATGGTCAGGGACCTTTAGAAATCCTTTGTGTAGTTTGATTCTCAGCTGCTAGGTATGTAGGTCCCTAGGATCTTGTTCTATAACCACTAAGACTGCAAGGGGTGGTTGTAAAAGTAGTGGAGGCCTACATCTCATCCCTATCCACTTAGTTTTTAGCTACTAAAGAATCTCTGTCAATGCCTCAGCTCTTTTGTATGACCATCTGAGGTTAGTAGGTGAAATCATCTCTCCTTTTTAAATACATAGGCAAGGGGGTATGCCTCTCTTCACAGGCATTCCAATCTCTGTCAATTAACTGTGGTCCATTTATCTTGAAATTTTCAAAGAAGATCCTAATACTTTCATTGCATTTCTCTTTCATATGTTCATAACTCTTAATTCTTTTGAACTAGTCTTTGAAAGCAAAAGGCTTCCGATTGGGGTATCTCATGTGTAGTCCCACGGTTCTCTCTACATGAAGATATTCTCTAGTTCTATGCTGCCACTAAATTTGATTTTGTATATTTGACAAGAATGCCCTTAACTGAACTTCCCTGACAAACAGATTGATGAAGAAATCATTATGCTTTTTGAGAAACAAATTATGAATGAAAAACTCACATAACAAATTTTTCTGCATAGGAGATGCTTCTTTAAATGCTTTAAGGAACTACTGGTCATTAGGGTCATGTGGCAAATTGCAAGAGATTCTCAGGAGCTTCCACCTTAATAGTTGTTCATTAAGGAACATAGAATACAATCTGGATGGTTTCCTACAGGCCAGTAATAACTCTCCAATTTGACATGCATCCATCTTAGCCTGATACAATCTATCATAAGATTCTTTCAACAATACTATTTCTATCTTAAGTCTAGCATTTTCATCTCCAGATTTCCTTAAGAAATAGCATTTCTCTATCCATTTGGTTAACATGGGAGGAATGTGGATATGAAACCATTCCATCTTAGTTGGTTTGGTTTGAACCTCCTTTGATTCCACTATTGGCCTACTATTAATTTCCTGTAAATCTTGCTCCAGTTCAACAGTTCTACTTACAGCTTTATTTAGTTCTAATTTTTGTTTTTCCTACTCCTCTGCAAATGTCTTCAGGCACTATTCCAAGTTGAAGGTTAGATTCTTAATTTGTCTCTCTTCTAGATAGACTATCTAGACAATGCTTATCTCTTTCTTCAAGTTGTTGCAATTGGGATTGCAGTTCTCTAATGGTTTGATCCCTTTGTTCTAGAAGCTCTTCTTGTTTCTCTATCTCTTGTTGTTGTCTGCTTAACTTCTCTTCATTCAATTGTATATTATTTTTCAACTGCATAATTTTTGCTTTTAATTTCTCTGTTTCCAGTGTCATATATTGACTTTTGTTATCCTCTGTATTTGTAGAAAAGGGGGGAAATAAAAATTTCTATTTCACTGACAGATACATGCCCTTCATTAATTGATTCTAATGGACCTTGTCCTATGTCACCAACATTATTTAAGGGAGATAATTGTCTCTCCTCAAGCACTGTATCGATTTCCTAAATATTTTCTGGCTACTATGATGAAATAATTGTTTCAATAGTCTCATATTCTTGACCCTCTTTTTCTTCAATTAGGACATAATTGAGCATTTGTTCACTGACTCCCTCTTGTCCTTTTTCTCTTATCTCTTTTTGGTCCTCTTTAGATGGGTCAATTTCTTGTCTAGATTCAGGGGGTTTATTTCTCTCCAAAGTTTGATTTACATTTGCACATGTATGGGATACAGTCTCATCAGGCTGGGTTACTTTTTCACAGGGTTGTCTTTCCTATCTCTTTTTCTTGGGAACAGGGGGCAATTCATAGGTTGCAGCACAACTAGATTCAATAGCTAGTCGTTTGCTCCTTCTCAGAGGGGATTTTTGTAGTTCCATTTTGGGCCTCTTCTACTTTTTATGAGGTTGAATACATTCCTCCTCCGAGTCTACTAAATCCATATTTTCTCATTTTTCTAGGGTCTCAGGCACATTATGTTGCTTAGGCCTTTCTTCAAGATCTAAGGGGTTTGCTAGATTTTCCAGTGCCTTGCCGCCCAGAGCTTGTCTATCACCTTGAGGTACAGGGGAGAGTTCTCTCACATTTTGGGTTGCCCTACTAGATGACTCACCTTCCTCAAATTGTCTGAGAGGTTTAGGCTTCTCACACTTTTATAGAAACTTCTACCATTTTACATCTAGTTTTCTTTTCTTATGAAAATGATATTTGCAAATTAAATGTATAAGACCATGATGCTTCAAAGGCCTAGACCCTATCTTGAATCATTCTATCATACTGATAAGGGAATCATGGAGGAAGGCAAGAATGTTAACCCTTAATTTAGGGTTTTCTAAACCATGGCACAAACGAATGAGTAGCCAAAAAGGGGGACCAACTACATGTTGAAATTAGGGGAGACAACTAAGAGGGGGGTGAATCAGTTGTCTAAAAACTTTAACACTTTCTACTATTAATTCTTCTTTACCACTTATTACCAAATTAATGATATAATCATGAAAGCATGAATCAATAATACATGAATAGAAACATAAATAACACACTTGACACCAAGATTTTTAATGTGGAAACCCGATTAAGGGAAAACCATGGTGGGGGTTAACCCACAAGAATTATACTCTGTTAAAAGTATTACAAATAGGGAAGGCACATGCCTTCGGGCTCATTGCCCAGAGCTCACTACTCAAAGAGGCTCACTACCTATAGGAATAATTATAAGAAGATAACAGAATGTTTGAACTAATGAATAGCATCTACTAAATCAAGAGTTCTGTTTAAGTACAAAATACTAATTTTACACACTTCATCCTTACTCTACCCTATTTACTATTCTACCATAATCCGGACCTTGGATCTTTTCTCTTTCGCACTTCTTTCTGCCTTTTTCACACTTCATCATCTCATCATCACCACACCCAAAACACTCGAATCCATCAGCTATATATATCTGCATCAAGAGATTTTATCAACTGTTGTTGGCTTCAAGAAAACTTATTAAGAACTCTGCTCTGTCGACTGAATCCATGCACAAACAACAATGCGGACCAAAAACTTGTGTTCCCAAATCATCAATCATGTTAGCCAATATCACTGATTATCACTAATTGCTTATCCAACAACTTTTATGTATCTGGACTAAGATCAAATACTAGGTTGGCCTGTTTCTTCTTTTGATTGTGCTAACTGACTGGAACCTGATACTCAAATGCTTATAACTTTTGAATCCTTCATTACCGGAGGCTAAGATTCTGGATTTAGATAGTCTTGACAATCCTTATCATGTCCTCGGATCCATAGAACACTGTGATTTACTATCGGAGAGATCTGAACCAAGATATCAAACCCTATCACATGCTCTATCTCTGACTCTCGAACTTAGACAAATCTTCACTTTGAGTTCTGATATGAACAAATTATGTAATGTGAATATGTAGGATAGACTTAGTTGCCATCAATAACAACACATGTTATGCATAGCAGTGTCTCTTGCCAACAATCTCCCCCTTTGGCATTAATGGCAACACTTAGTGAAAAATGACTAAGTGTTAGAACAACTCCCCCTTTCTATGTATACTTATGCTTTTCACTGATCTCTAATGCTCCCCCTTTGTTGGATTCCTCATTTTTCACTGCTCTTCACTCCCCCTTTGACATCAATGGCAAAGGGTGGGGTTTACAAACCAAAATTTACACAAAAATTCTATATACCAGGCCGCATATGTACAATCCATCCTTAAATCTTATTTACATAAACTTAAGTATATCACTAAAAATGTTCTTCAATTGTCCCAGCTCACTATCCTAGCTCTTCTTTATAGTGTTCAAAATTGAGATGCAGCCACTGAAAAGAAATGCTTGTGACTCTGTCATCTGTAGATCAATGGGATCACTTGACTGAGCTATAGCTTGGGCTTCGGTTAGGGCATTGAACATTGCTTCCATTTTAGGGGAAATTAGTCCCTAGAGCTCACTCATCCTTGTCTCTATGTTCTCCTTTTCTTTTGTCAATTTCTTTATATCTTCAATTAGGTTGATTGTTTGACATTCTTGGCTCATCACTGATAATGTTAGAGGATCAAAAGATTGGGGTACACTTGACAGTTTTTCCTTAGACTCCTTTATTTTTATTTCAATGTCCTCTATAGCTTTAGGACAAGACAAACAAAATTTATATGCATTCCCTCCTTCTATAAGAGCATTTTGAATACTTTTTACACTGGCATCTAGCACCATTCCATCTACTCCAATCAACCCTTTTAGAGCATCAAATCTTTTATCATTGAATTCCTTTTGAACTTTAACCTCTGTAGATTTTTCAAGAGATTCAAAATGGGTACTTACAGAATTTATCAAGTTCTTTAAATGTCTGGAGGGGGATGCTGAATAGTCCTTCTAAAAAGTGGGCATGATCTTCTCCAAGATTCCTTATGCCAGACAAAGTAGCTCGTTGTCTTCTATGTGAGACTTTAGTATATCTTCTCTTGCTTTGGCTTGAGCTATAGAAGCCAACTTTATCTTCTGTACTGGAGATAAGGTATCAAAATTTATTGGACCTTGAATTATGTCCTGATCTTCTTCAATTTGTTTGTCTCTTTCCAGAATTTCCTTCACTACTTTTGCAGTGTCTCTTGCCCAGAATAATGGTGTATCCATCTAATCCTTGCCGGTACTATCAACCAGATTGTCCTTCTTGGGCTCTCCATCAACCTTTGCATTCTCTTCTTCATTTTCATTCTTCTCCTTGGCCTTTTCTGCTTCTTGGTCCCCACCTACTTCTAATTCATGCTCTTTATTCTTTAACGAATCATCTTCAATTTGATCATCTGCTTCAACATTCATATCTATATCTTCTTTGTAAGATTGATCTAGAGGAGTTTGAATAACTCCTATATCATTAGTTTCATCTATCATCTTTTCATCTTCCTTGTTTGTTGCTTCTTCTTTCAAAATAGGGGAGTCATCTAATCCAATTTGTTGCTCATTCTTCTACTACTTTTCATCATCTGGAACTAGTGTGTCATCAACAAATTCATTTGAAATTACAAAGAACTTGTTCTTGTCCAATGCTTTTCTTGTAATTTGTTCAGTTTCTTGGACAACTTCTTCTATCTCTCCAATCATTAGTTTGTTCATTCTTTTCTTACTCCTCAATTCATTTTTGACTTCTTTAAAGACTTTATCTACTTCTCTGCTGGAGATCACCAGACATAGAGTGGTTAACACATGTTCCCTTAGCTCCATATCTTTTGCCTTGGCAGCTTCTTTCCTAATTTCCAAAATATCTCTCAAACCTTATGGAACTTCTGACAAAATTTCTACCAGTGCTTGATTGAATACATTAAAGTATTTAATAGTGGCTTCTTCCAAAAGTCTTTTGTCAGCATCATTGTAAAGATCATAAAACTCAGTTATTGGTTTGAGATTACTGTTAACAGTGATTGTTTTGATAATGTCTTCCACAACAAGAGTTGGTTTTTCAACATCAGCCTTTGATTTCTGCTTTTTATTTGTCATCTTGCTTCTGGAATGCTTCTCTTTAGACACTTTGACTGCTTTGATGTCTGTGGCCTTTAGCTCTTTAACTTCATCATCTAAATTTGTCTTTTCTTCATCCTCCTTTTCCAAATTGCCATATGGCCTTTTTGCCATTAATTTTGTCCTTTTCTTTTCCTTATCGGATGATTTATCTTTTAGTTTCTCAGGATTGGCAGGCTTTGGGGGAACATGGGCAGTAGCAGAGCTCCTAGTTTTTCTAGGCTAGCTAGAGGAGACTTATGAAGCACTTGCTTGTTTCTTATCCTACTTTTCCCTCTCAGTCTTTTCAGTTCTTTCCCTAAATTGCCTCACAGCTTCCTTGGTGAGGCCTAGATTCTTGGCCAACTACTCAACTTCTTTCCTTACTATCCTATTGGTTTCAGGTTTTCTGAGTTCAACATACATTTTCACACTTAGCTCCTCATATGTCCCAAATCTTTCAACTATTGTGTCCTTTGGCTTTCTCAAAAGGTGTTGAGCATACATATTCAAAATTTTCTCATCTACCTCATACCCCATGGGCATGATCCAAACAATTCTAGGTTCTACTGCTTCCATTAAGCACTGATCAGTGTCTACCATGAAACAGATTTCATTCTTGTACTTCTCAACAACTAATTTAGGGATTCTTTCCCTAGAATGCATCATACTCTGAGAATTCTTGAAGTATCCCTAGATTGTCATTTTCTGTGCTTTGGAGTCACCAATGTTGTGGAGATGATCTCTTATCTAAATAGTAACTAGCCTGTCATTAGTCCAATGCACACCCTTTACTCTAGGCACCTCATTCATGAAGTAGAAAAATAAGCATATAACCAAATAACCATATTTGAAGGTGTTTTTATTGTCCTTCTTGATTTTGCTCAAGTTCTCAATTAGTTGGTTCTATAACAACTCACACAGGTCATATTCTACATTTTCTTCCAACATTTGATATGCAACATATATGGTCATTCCGAAAGCAGAATTCTCCTTGCTGGAGTGATAAATTTTGTAGCCAATTACCATCGAAGCAAACTTAACATCCGGATCAATAATATCATTGATAGTCATTGCCCTTTTGTCGATTTTGGCACCGGTTGCATCAATAACGGTCTGCTTATTCATAGATTTCAGCATGGGTAAACCACCAGTTGAATTTAACCCAGTTACAATCCTGATAACATCCTTTGTAATCTTGAATGGTTTCAACATCCATATAAACTCATCATGCATTTGGCTCAAGACATATCGAACCCAATCACTCTCATCAAATGTCATAAAATCAATGACCTGTAGAAAATGTTTGCTTTCTAGGGCTTTGTATTCTAGTTTCAAATCATAATTATCATCCTTAAGGTAGTTGTCAAACAAATCTAGCAATTTCAGGTTCCCAAATTCATCTATGCTACAGTGAATGTATACCCTAATATCGTCAACATGCAGCACTCCATAGGGCACACCAAAAAATGCTCCTAATGGTTTGACTTCGACTGATTTGTGTGGATGCTTCTTAAATTTGGGTCGGGGTCTTTCAGTAATATCAACAACCAACAATGTATCCATTACAAAAGATCACAAGTTCAAAGTTTCGTAGAGAATACCTTTTTCTTCACGGAGTTAGGGTTAGTAGATGAATTCATCGATTGTACTTCAAGTCCTTGAAATCTCAGCTCAGGTGCTCTTCTGCTTGCTCTCTTCAAATGCAAAGTGATCCAAGTGCTTGAATGAATGACCTTTTATCCTCCACAAAACCTAATTCTTCATTGTAATAAATGATCTACCCTAACACATCCAGTTACACTATTTTTACATGCAGTCAATCTTCAATTGCTCTGCAATCAATCACATTGGCTTCTTTTCTTCCAGAATTTGCTTCAACAGGTCTGCAATAGGCTTTTTTAACTTCAGTCATTGTGCTAGATTCAAGCACCCACTTACTGGCTAGGGGAATTTATTTTTCTATGCAGCTCCCCCTGAGCCAAAGCTCCTAATTCAATTCTTGGAGGAATTACCAGCACCAGATTCTGGTGCGGACCCATCATCATTGTTCATTGCACCTTTCTTCACCCATGTCTTGTTCATTTCATTCTAGACCTTATTTACATCAATTTTGCTCTTGGCTTTGTCTTGTCTCTACTCATCTAGTTTTCTGTTTACCAGACCGCTTCTTTCATTATTCCTACTTCTGCAGAATCTTGCAGTATGACCTAATCAGTTACAATTGAAGCATACAACATTTCTTTGCCCATTTGATTGATTTGCTCTTGATCTACACTGATTAGCCATATGTCCAAATCTATTGCATGCAAAGCATTTGCCATTGAAAGAATTGTCATTTCCTCTATTGTTAGAGTTATTCATTATCATATTTCTGCATTCATTGGATCTATGACTATACCTCTTACACTTGAAGCATTGACCGGAGAAGGATGGAGCACTTTGATTTACTCTTCTTCTGCACTGAGTATCTCTATGACCAAATTTATTGCAATTGAAACAATTTCCATTGAAAGATGGATATCTTTGAGCATTAGGTTGTCTTACCAAAGGTCTTCTAGGTCTATTTCTCCCATTCCTTGATTGAGAATTTCTTTGTCTGGATCTGGAGCTTTCACCTTTCTCATACCCAAGACCATGCTTATCATCACCCTTTTTCTGACTCTCAAGCAACACTTCAAGTTTAGCTGAGCTTATCTTGAACTTCTCCTTGTATTTATTTGCAATTTCTAGGTCATGTCTGAGAGTGACAATTTGCCTTTCAAGTTCCTCCTCATTATATCTGTATTCGTGTAGGTCAGATTTTAGGTGGCCAATTGTTCTGTCCATTCTGCAGCATTCTTCTATTCTTTCCTTTGGAGTTTGATTCAGGTCTTCTTCAGTCTTCTTCCTTTCCTCAATTTCTTCAGTTAGCCTCATCACCCCAGATTCCATTTCATGTTTTAAAACAAAAACTTCTTTTGTCAGCTTCTCACATTCCTTTGTCTTTTCTTCCAAAGCCACATTCATGTCATTTTCTTTAGTAAGATTAGCTAGTTGATGAAGTAGTTCCTTCCTCTTTTCCATTGATTTCTTTAATTTTTCTTTTAAAAACTCAATGCAATCATTAGCATGCTTAAGGTTCACTTTTAGGTCATCTATTTCTACTTTGGACCGATCAAGATCTTCTAAAGCCAATTGAAGTTGTTCTTTGAGTGAACCCATTGAAACTCCTTCCCATATCTTCCTCAAGCTATTAAGCATCTTCCAAGGAACCTCGCTTTGATACCAATTATTGAAATTAGGGGAGACAACTGAGAGGGGGGGTGAATCAGTTGTCTGAAAACTTTAACACTTTCTGCTATTAATTCTTCTTTACTACTTATTGCCAAATTAATGATATAATCATGAAAGCATGAATCAATAATACATGAACAAAAACATGAATAACACACTTGACACCAAGATTTTTAATGTGGAAACCTAGTTAAGGGAAAATCACAGTGGGGGTTAACCCACAAGAATCATACTCTATTAAAAGTATTACAAATGGGGAAGGCACATGCCTTCAAGCTCACTATCCAGAGCTCACTTCTCAAAGAGGCTCACAACCTACAAGAATGATTACAAGAAGATAACAGAATATTTAAACTGATGAATAGCATCTGCTAATGCAAGAGTTCAATTCCAGTTAAATACAAAATACTAATTGTACACACTTCATCCTTACTCTACCCTATTTACTATTCTACCATAATCTAGACCTTAGATCTTTTCTCTTTCACATTTCTTTCTACCTTTTTTGCACTTAGTTCATCATCTCATCATCACCACACCCAAAACACTCGAATCCATTGGCTATATATATCTGCATCAAGATATTTTATCAACTATAGTCGGCTTCAAGAAAACTTATTAAGAACTCTTCTCTGTCATCTGAATCCATGCACAAACAACAACGCGGACCAAAAACTTGTGTTCCCAAATCATCAATCATGTCAGCCAATATCACTAATTGTCACTAATTGCTTATCCAACAACTTTTCTATATTCGGACCAAGATCAAATACTAGGTCAGCCTATTCTTCTTCTGATTGTGCTAACTGACTGGAACCTGATACTCAGATGCTTATAGCTTTTGAATCCTTCATCACCGAAGGCTAAGATTCTAGATTTATATAGTCCTAACAATCCTTATCACATCCTTAGAACCATAGAACACTGTGATTTACTATCAAAGAGATCTGGACCAAGATACCGAACCCTGTCACATGCTTTGTCTCTGACTCCCGAACTTAGACAAATCTTCACTCTGACTTTCGGTATGAACAAATTATGTAATGCAGATATGTAGGATAGACATAGTTACCATCAATGACAACACCTGTTATGTATAGCAGTGTCTCTTACTAACACTACAGTGGCATATTTCCCTTCACAGGTGAAGTACTTAATAATCCATGCAACTGTTGTTCACCGTGGTTCTATAATGGACATTCTATGAAATCCATTATTTTACCCCCAAGTATTCACAACTAGTAATGGGTGGGGTTCCCCTTCCCATGCAAAAAGTTCTATCATTTTCTGATAGGAAATGTTTGTGGTTTTAGACAAATTAATACCTTCATTTCCAATACCAAACAATTTAGAGATAATTTGGGGACTTACCTTAAATTTCTTCCTGCGCACATTTGACTTCCCGTCTGCAAAGTTCTCGGCAAATTCCTTGACTAGTTGTGCATGGTGTCCCTCAAATTTCTTTATAAAGTCTAGCCACACTACTTTCAAAAAAAGATCTGAAATATTCCCCAATGCCAGCAATTTATCTGGTGAAGTTGGCTCAGACTTGTGTTTCACTCCTCCCATTCTATTTCTTACTGATAATACTGCTCAATGTCTATTGAAATATCGTGGCACCCAAAGAGATAAAACCGCTCAAGAAACTGATAGGGAAATTAAAGGAAATGTAGGTTTTGAGGCCACTTGTACTTTGGTAATGTTGATTTAGAGTACTTGGCTTTGCAGTAATTAATTATGACATTGCATCGGATAGAGTCAACAAGCTGCCACCTTCTCTAGTGAAGAAACAATTCACACATTTGCCAAATTTTGAAAAGAAAAGGGTTCGTGCCAATTTATCTACTTTTATTCACAATAAATGATCTATTTAAAATAAAATATGTACTTACCTTCCATGCCATTATTCATTTGAAAGTCACTTGTTTTTGCTAATGTAATAGCATCCTAGGTGGTGGTACTAATTGGTTTGAATGGAATGAATTTATTATGATATGATGATGGGGCGGCTAAATTTATTATGATGAAAAGTTGTCATAATAACACTTATTTATTATGGTCAAGAATGACAAACTCATGATGGCCTTCATGGTGGTGACAAGGGTCGTTGGTCCTCATACACAGTAAAGTCATCCATATAGACTTCCATGCACTCATTAGCTAATTTAGCAAAAATGGCTAAAACAAGCCTCTAAAATGTAGCTGGAGCATTACATAGCCCAAATGGAAGCACTTTGTAGGCCAAAGTTCCCCAAGAACAAGTGAAAGTGGTTTTATCCTAATCTTCAGGTGCTACTTGAATTTGGTTATATCCATTGAACCCATCTAGGAATGAGAAGTACTTCCTCCCTACAAGGTTGTCTAGCACTTGGTCAATGAATGGTAAAGGAAAGTAGTCCTTCTTTGAGGCTTCGTTTAGTTCTCTATAGTCAATACACACTCTCCACTTCCCATTATGTTTAGGAACTATGACTAAGGGTGAGACCCATTGACTGTCTGAGATTAGATATATAAACCTTGTTTGCGGCAATTTTTCTATTTCAGTCTTAACAATATCTTTTAAAGCAGGATTCAATCTTCTCTAGGGTTGTCTGACAAGTTTGACATCTTTAGTGTATATATGATGAGTATTGATCTTAGGAGGGATACCCTTCTTATCTTGGTATTCCCAAGCAAAAGCTACTCAATGGGAAATTAGGAGCTTAATAAGTGCTTCTTTCTATCTTTTTGCTAACTGGGTGTTGATATTCAATGTTTTCCCAGGTAAAATCATGACCTATTTTGTGATATGATCCATAGATGTATTCAATCTATATCCTAGAGTCATAGTATTGACGGGGCAAGAATGTGGGAGCAACATGTGGAATGTGGCTAAGTCTCTATAAAAGGTCTCTCCACAAGGAATAATGTTTGTAAGGGTACAATGAGCAGAAGTGACAAATTTGAACTTTTTAAATCTTGGGCTAGTTCCATTATATTTTTGTTAATAAGAATGTGGGTGATATCTTCTATTGTATCATAGTGGATTTCTTCTTCTAACTCACCCAAATGTTCTTTGATGGTAACCATAGCTACTAAGGCATTGTTTTCCATGTTATTCAGCTCATCTACCCACACTTTTCCTGAATAATGTATTGATGGTTTAGCTAGAGGATACAAAGATATTTTCTTCAAATCTATTCCATTGGAAATGACCATATCCCCTATTCAACAATCAATAGATGTTGTTGATGTGGCAAGCCATGGCCTTCCTAATATCAATGGATATGCATTTTACTGGTTTCTAGGTTCTAATATCAAGAAGTCTACTGGGAATTCCCATGATTCTACCACAACCAGAACATCAGTTATGACCCCTTTTGGAATAGCTACCGATTAGTCAGCTAGTTGAAGGATTGTAGATGTGGATTGGATACCTGTTAGAACTAATTTGTCCATAGTGTGGACTGTCATTACATTTATTGTTGCTCCCAAATCAACCAAAACATTAGATATTTCCACCCCTAAGATATAAACAGTTATGACAGGGTTCCTAGGGTCTCCATATTTTGGGAGGAGCATTTCTCCCATTAGGAGGTCTACTAATTTCCCTTCCACCTGGATGGTGGTAGGAAAGGTTTTCTTTCTACCTTGGGTCTTAACACAATGTTGTTTGATGAATTGGTTTAGTTCAAGCACACCCCTAGTTGCTTGTAGGAGTAGAATTTCAATTTTCAATTATCTAATTTATTGTAGAAGTTTTGATTCCAGGGTAGATTGGACTTGTTTTTGTCAGACCTTTTTCTAAGGGACATGTTGTTTGAGCCGTTCTGGGTATGGTGTTAGTTTTTCTATCTCCAGAGCAACTCAAGAGTTCTTAGCAGAAGTATTTCCAGGGGTGTTCTCTGGAGTTGTTACCTTAGGAGGAACTCTAGAGTTATCCAAGGGTGGTTCTTTTAGCATTGTTTTGATAGTAATCTCCTCTTGAAGTTGAGTGGATGGATTTTCAGGTTCCTCATCATTGGTTGCTTCAACTATAGTTGGAGGAGATGGTCTTGGAAGTGCTTTCCCATAATGCAACTAGAGATTATTGGAATATATGGAATTAATACCAACTATGTTTTCTTGTCCTGTCATGTAAACAGCTACTCTCTGTTTATTCTGTGGGTTTGGTATAGGTTGGGCTAGTAAAGGTGGGTGGCTAACTGGCTCATTTTGTGATTGTCCTTGTGTGTTAGGGCATCTAGTTAGGAATGCTTGTTCTTGAGTTTGGAAACGTCGAGGTTGTCCCTGGTATTGTTGATTATAACCCTGTTGAGGACCCCAATGAGGCTACATGTTTTGTGATCCAAACTATTGTGGCCATTATTGATTTCCCCAGGGCTGATTTTGCCAATGTTGGTTCTACCATTGTTGGTTTGGCCAATCTTGTGGTCCCCAAGGAGGAATATTCTAAGGCCCATGCCACACTAGATTCCATTGATTATTTCCCCAGTTTGAAGGGCCCCTATAAGAAGCCTAGTTTGGATACTGATTATAAGGAAAATTTCCAACTTTTTTTTGTCCTACATAGTTCAACTCCTCATCTATAATGGTTTTCTTTTTAGTCAGCCTTTTTAAGGCTGGGAGCTGATCACACTGACTGGTAGGATGTTCCCTATCACATATCTGATAGATCTCTGATTTATCTAAAGGGAATTCTCTCAACAGGTTTTTGTTCCTACACCTAGGACAATAGATGGAGAGTGGTTTAGTTGTTCTGTTGTGATCAGTTGCTCTAGTTTTTGCCTGAATCCTATCTAATGTGTTATTTAGTTAGACTAGAATATATATTTTAAGATTGCAATTTCCTCCATTAACTGTCTTATTTCATTCTTCCCTTTGAAATATTTGGGTGTTCTCACTCCATCTTGGGTTCTGGAATAGTTCTTGCAGAGTTCTTCTATAGCAGGCATATCCATTTTATTGATATTCCTTTTTCCCATTAGATCTAGTGCCTATTTTGATTCTTTGTCTAATCCTTTTACAAATAGGGTTCTGGCTAAAGAGTGAGCCACAGGATTGCCATACCTTCTCAAAGCAAAGTTGAATCTATCCACATAGTCCTCTAAGGTTTCATCCTCTCTTTGTTTAATTTTGAACAATTCCTCATTTTTATCGCTGACTCTACAGTAATCCTAGTATTTTCCCAAAAATTCTATCTCCATTTGTTCCCAAGAATGGATGGAGTTTTGGGGCAAACCCATGAACCATCTCATTGCAAAATCTTTTAGGGTTGAGGGGAAAAGTTTGATTTTTTGATTATTTGATCCATAATCGTAAGTCTGGCATACCACTTTGAATTCAAACAAAAACTAATCTGGATCCTAAGAAGCAAGACCCCTAAAATTTGGCAAGTGTGAAGGTGAAATATTTTTCATAGGGGCACTATCTCCAGCAGCCAGAACAATGGGATATGAGAAGGATCTTGGAGCCTGATTATCCTCCTCATCATGATTATCATCCATGTCTGATACTGGTTCTTCTCTTTGAGATTTGGTTTGGGGTTTTAAGGAATTAGTTTTTATCAAAGGATTTGCCTGGAATCTTTCTTGCAGTTCTTGGATATATTCAGAGAGTGAAGGACTTGGAGGATTTGAGGAATTATTGAGTTGGGGTGCAGTTTCCAAGGTAGGTTCTAGCTGTCTCTTCAACAAATCTTATGTCACCCTACTGCTTTCTCCTATAGCTTTCTATTGGGGTGTCTATTTTATATATCTTCCTTTTGAATCCCTAGCTCTAACCATACATATTCAATTTATCCTAAAAACTATTAGCTAAGTTTTCCTAATTAACATAGAGGTCCCCAGCAACGGTGCCAAAAATGACAAGGGTCATTGGTCCTCAGCATTTAATCATGATTTCAAGCATCAAATCTAGGGTTGCGTCCTTGGCTATCTACAATTAGGAACCCTATAGTTCCTAGTCCATTTAACTAATTTTGCTAATCTTATTTGCTAAGGAAATTAATGTTGCTAATTTATTTGCTATGAAAGAAAATTCTGAGAATACTGGAAACAAAGCTGAAACAGTAAATTGCTAATATTGACCTATTCTAATCCATACAACTGCAGCATACATTTATCTATGAGAAAACAATAACTATCTTCCTAAGCAGAATCTGAAACAAGATAATGAACAAACAAATACTAGCCTCATGTCTTGATGGCGAGAGTAGGTCCTTGCTCCTCACCCTCATGACTGAAGACTAAGGCAATGAATCAGTACAAGAATATAATATCACAATCCTTCTTCAGTCTAATCCCATCAGTATCCTTTTGTATTCAGAAAAGTATCTATATCAAAATGAGATTACAATAATAATAATCTATATATTTCTTCTACTTCTACCTTATAAATTTATATCAAATCCAGCGATGAGATATCACTTACTCTAACTATCAGTTTATCTATGAGATAGCATCAATCTCTTATTTTATCAATTGTTTAACTATAGAGTAAAATCATGTAAATGAAATAGATTTTAGTGGAACTATAGTCTCACTAAATCTAGAGTCTTAGTTTCAAATAACAACTAGGTAGTGAGGCCCTGAAATATAGGTACTTAATCAGTTTGTCGAGAACTCATACAAAATCAATAAAAAAAGGAATTAAACTTCTAGCAGTTAACTAGAGTCTTCATTTGATTACTCAGGCGTTAGTTGAGTAATCCTTGGAGCACTCCAATTGCCACCGGAAGTGTTGACTTATAGCGACACTGGAACTCTACATTGTATTAAGGAGACTCTAAAGGTATGTACTTCTGTCTATAGCTCTAGAGATGTGCTTATGACTTCTATCTAGCTCCAGAGATGATTCACCCTTGGTCCTCTTATTTCAAAATCTCTCCAATCATATTGGAAAACATCAGAGACTAGTGTGGTATCCTTTATGTCAGCTCTGGAGACTATTAGGAGCATCTCCAGAGATGCTCAAAATTGCCTTGGCCTGAACATCTGCACCTGTAGATTCAAAAAGAGAGAATTTCTGCATATTTCCATTAAATTGTTGCACATTAGTCCTTCAATAAAAAATCATGACTTTTGGTAATTCATCTCTCATTAATATAATTAAAACAAATCTTATCAGTCTACTTTGGTGCAATTATCAGGATAATGGAATAAGAAGGGTGGAAAAAAGAGGTAAAAAGGTGTATTATTGTGGGTGCTACCAGGCACATAGTAGGTGGATTGCAGGGTGAGAATGGTGTGCTTTTAGATAGTAGGAACATTTTCACAGATGGAAATCACAAGTTCACAATAGTGGAGGAAGATATCAAAGGAATAGATATGGAAGATATGAACAATATTCTGGAGCATTGTCACAAGATGCAGCCGACTGAAGGAACAAAGTTCTAGAGCATCGCTAAAAGATGCAGCCAGAATACAAGAATAAAATTATGGAGCATCGTTGAAAGATGCAGCCAAAATGTAGGAACAAAGTTCTGGAGCATCACTAAAAGATGTAGTCGGAATGCAGGAACAAAGTTCTAGAGCATCGTTGAAAGATGTAGCCGGAATGTAGGAACAAAGTTCCAGAGCATCGCTGAAAGATGCAATCGGAATGTGGGAACAAAGTTCTAGAGCATTGTTGAAAGATACAATCAGAATGCAGGAACTGTTGAAAATAAGGCAGATAACTAAGAGGGGGGGTGAATCAGTTATCACAAAAATTTCTTAATTTTCTTTTCTTTTATTATCTCATATTTAGTGTTATATCAAAACATGAAAGCATATGTAATCATAAGAACAGAAATAGAATCAACACACATAACACAAGGATTTTTACGTGGAAACCCTGTTAAGGGAAAAACCACGGGGTGACTAACCCAAGATTGTATTCTCTATTAAAAGAATAAAGTAGTACAAAATGGCACTTGCCAATTAGGGCTCAGTACCCAAGCACACTGCTCACAAGAGGCACACTACCTACAAGAGACTCACTATCTACAAAACTTAAGAAGATAATTAGGTGTTTGAACTGATGAGAAGCATCTACAAATGCAAGAGTTCAGTTCTGATTAGGCACAATATACTGATCTAATGTACTTCATTCTTCCTCTGTTCAATGTTGTTATTCAGTCACATACCGGACTTGAATTGTTGTTCTCACACTTATCCCTACTTTTCTTCGCACCTTATTTCTCCACATCTTCAACACACATGCTTACATGCTGGAATCCATCTAGTATATATATCCGCATCAAGGATTTTCATCAACTTTCTAGTCGTCAACAAGAACACTCAAGATATTTGCAAGTT
This sequence comes from Cunninghamia lanceolata, assembly GCA_027924645.1. Taxonomy (NCBI): domain Eukaryota; kingdom Viridiplantae; phylum Streptophyta; class Pinopsida; order Cupressales; family Cupressaceae; genus Cunninghamia; species Cunninghamia lanceolata. Next base: position 3,638,242 of record BSBN01001253.1, on the reverse strand, counting down.
ATTGATATGTTGACTTAGTCCATGCTTGATTTGAGATGCGTATCAAAAAAATAGGCATAGAAGTCATAAATCATGTTAGCTAACAAGTGTAATATCACAGGATGCTTGATCATGACCTTCTACACATCCAAATTGAAGTCTGATACTCTGTCAGTCAGTTCTTCCTCTGTCTGCTCTGCTTGATTGGAACCCAACACTCAGATGCTCATATTTTTTTCATCCTTTATCACTGGAGGCTAAATCTCTAGAATACAGTAGTCATGATACCTCTCTTGACTTGTCAAAGTCCACAACTTACTAAGTTACACCATCTGAGAGATCTGGACCTAATTGTTGGACCTTGTTACATACTCTATTCTTGTTCACTGAACCAAAACAATCTTCAATCTGACTTCCAGTATAGGCATACTATGTACTGTGGATGTGTGGGATAGACTTTGTTGCCATCAATGACAACACTTATGAAGCCACACAATGTCTCTTGCCAACAGGAACAAAGTTTTAGAGCATCGCTAAAAGATGCAGCTGAAATGCAGGAAAAGTTCCAAAGCATTGCTGAAAGATGCAGCCGGAATGTAGGAACAAAGTTTTGAAGCATAACTGAAAGATGCAGCTGAAATGCAGGAACAAAGTTTCAAAGCATTGCTGAAAGATGCATCCAGAATGCAGGAAAAGTTCCAAAGCATCGCTGGAAGATGTAGCCAGAATGTAGGAACAAAGTTTCGGAGCATCGCTGAAAGATATAGTCAGAATGCAGGAACAAAGTTCTAGAGCATCGTTGAAAGATGCAGCTGAAATGTAAGAACAAAGAGAGGGTATGGATCTATTCAGACAAGTTTCGGAGCATCACTGGGAGATGTGCTAGAATTTGTAACACTTCTTTAAATATGAAACCTTGCAAAATAGAGATGAAATTTAGGCAAGTACAAAGATGAATATATGAATAATTGTTCTTAAATGCATATACACACACTAAATTTTTTTTTTTTAATACTTAGCTTATGGTATTGTTTCTTCCAAAGCAAAATCAACACATTGAGTTTCTTTGTGCATTTCTACCAGTTGAGTAAACTCTTCTTTGTTGACACGTTTATGGTAGATCCTGAGTTGATGTCTATTGACTAAGAGAGTTCAAGAATTACAATCAATGGGTTTGAGTTGTATCGCTCCATTTGAAAATACCTCAAAAATCTCGTATGGACCCAACCAATGAGTTCTAAGTCTATCTTTCTAGTCCTTGTATTGAGAATCAAACAACAATGCCCAATCTCCCTCATGGAATTCTCTTTCTGTGATGTATTTGTCATGTCAGGCCTTTTGTTGTTGTTGAACTAGCTCAGTTTGATGAATAGCTTCTAAGCAAAGTTCATCTAGTTCACTAAGTTTCAAGACTCTCTCTACCTGAGCCTGATCAAGGTCTAAATCTAGCTCCATTGTTGTTCTAAGAGTTTGGAGTTCAAATTCAATGGGCAGAAAAGGTTTCTTCCCAAAGACCAATTTGTAAGGAGTAAGACCAATGATGGATTTCCAAGTTGTGTTGTCAACCCAAACAGCCTCAAGCAATTTTCTGGCCCAGTCCTTTCTACCTAATGAAATTGTTTTTCTTAGAATGTTTTTGAGCTCCCTATTAGTGACTTCTACTTGACCATTTGCTTGTGGGTGATAGGGTGAAGACTTCTTATGGCTTACCTGGAAATGATTAGTGAAAGCTAATAAAACCTTGGACATAAATTGAGTTCCTTGGTCTATGATAATTGTCCTCGAGGCTCCAAATCTGAGAAAAATTCTATTATATAGAAAGTCTGTAACCTGTTCTTCCATAGCAACTTTCAAAGCTTGGACTTCTACCAATTTGGTATGATAGTTCGTGCAAACTAGAATATACTCTTTCCCTTACAAAGGAGAATCTATAGGACCAATGAAATCTAATCCCCACTTTTCAAATGGTTCAAAAACCACCTGAGGTTGCAGGGCATTTCGTTGGAGCCCATAGGCCTTCCCACTCGTTGGCATTCATCACAACGATGAACATAGTTCTTTACATCCTTGTGCATAGAGGGCCAATAGTATCCTGCACCTAAGATTTTATGGGAAGTCCTTTTGGTAGAGTAGTGTTTGCCAGATGGATCATCATGGCAAGCTTTGAGGATGTTGTATGTTTTATCTAGTCTAACACAACGTCACAGGAGTAGGTTCGGCCCATATTGGAATAACATGCCATTAATCCATTTGAAGTGAGCACTTTCCTGAATGAGGCGTTTCTTTTGTTTTGATGTAAAGTTTGGGGGAAGCTCTACAGTGGCTAAGTAATTGGCAATGTCTGCGAACCAAGGTGTTTTAATGGATATAGCGAATAAATTTTCATTAGAAAATTCATCCTGCACAAGGGTACAATCTCCATTATCTTATTTTATCCAGTATAGAAAATTTGCAACTACATTGAATTTCCCAAGTTTATCCATTATGCTCACATTAAATTCTTGGAGAAGTAATAACCATCTGATTATTCTTCCATTCACTATAGGTTTGTTCATTAGGTATTTGATACCTGAATGGTCTGTGAACATAGCCACTTTGTATCCTATAATGTAATGCCATAAATTGTTTATTGCATGAACTATTGGTAGGAATTCTTTCTCTGTGGTGGTATAATTTCATTCAGTGGGGCTCAAGTTTTTATTGATGAAATATATAGTGTACTTTCCTCCATTCTCATCTTCTTGACCTAACACTGCTCCAATAGCATCATTGGAAGCATCAGCATAAATATGGAAGGGAAGTTTCCAGTTAGGTCCTCATAGGTGATGAAGGGGGTAAATCACAAAACACACAATAATAGAAATTGCACACAAAAAAAAGAACTTTGTTTATTGATTTGGACAACTTATTACATTACAGAAGCTCAAATACAATTAGAGGAATCAACCCTCCACAGGCTGCAACACATTACAACTTCCTATCCCAAGACTCTGGAATCATCTACCTTCTGTAACCCCAAATCTACTAGGGTTTTTGTTTTCCCACCTATTCTTGACTCTACACTTTCCCCCTTAACTCTACTATTGCCCAAGGTTCCCAAAAATGGTCATTAATAGCCTTTTTGGTGGCCAACAACCTAATTTCAAAATTTGCATCTCCCTCCAAAAATAGGTCAACTTCTGGGAGCCATAACTTTTAATCCAAGTGTCTAATTGAGAAACTATTTTATCTGTCAAAAAGATCATGAAGTGTTCTACGCACTAAGAACCTGCTCTATCATTTCTGGCCATTTTCTGGCCCGTACAAGGCCGTTTAGTGCCTCAAACCTAAGTTTGAATAATTTTCAGGCATTTTTCAGGAAATGGAAACTTTAATATCTTTCAGCTTGCGAATGATCTTTGTGTGATTCCCTCGCCAAAGGTCTTATTTTTAGTTATGAAGCTTCTTGTAAATTTTCACTTCAATCTGTGCCCAAATGTAAACTTTCTAAAAATAGCAGGTTGCTATTTTTAGCAATTTGGAAAAACTAAAAGTTCTACATCATTATTCAAGCGATTATGGAACCAGAACCACAAATTTTGAAAAGAAATGGAAAGAACATCAACAATTTTGAAACACATCTTTTTTTTTGGTGATGCAAGATTGCCCTTACACCACTAGATGCTCCTGCATTAGTAGGACTGGAGCTAAAATAAGTTTTCCTTTAATAATGCCAAAGAGTTTTTGACATTCTTCTATCTAGGAAAAATCCACGTCTTTTTGGAGAAGAGAGAACATGGGAGTTGCAATCTTACTGAAGTTTTCTATGAACCTCCAATAATAACCAGCATCTCCTAAGAAACTTCTAACATTGGTTTGATTCTTTGGGCTTTCCAGTTGTTGTATGACTTTAATCTTCTTAGGGTCAACCTTTATCCCTTCAGCTGAGATATGATGTCCCAGCACTATACCTTGTTCTACCATTATTAGACACTTCTCATGGCTCAAAGATAGTTGATGATCTTCACATCGTTGCAATAATCTATCCAAATTTTTTAGGCCTTCATCAAAAGTGGAACCATAGACTGTGAAGTCATCCATATAGACTTCTACACAATCATTTACAAGTTCAACAAAGATAGCTAGAACGGCTCTTTGGAATGTGGTAGGAGCGTTATAGAGTCCAAAGGGAAGAACCTGATATGCAAATGTTCCCTAAGGACAGGTGAAAGTAGTTTTGTCCTAGTCCTCCGTGGCCACTTGTATTTGTTTATATCCACTAAACCCATCCAGAAATGAAAAATACTTCCTGCTAGATTATCCAAAACTTGATCTATGAAGGGTAGTGGAAAATAATCTCTGTAGGTTGCTTTGTTGAGCTCTCGATAGTCAACACACACTCTCCATTTCCCATTTTTCTTTGGCACTACTACCAAAGGTGAAACCCATTTGCTGTCTGAGATAGGATAGATAAATCCTACTTGTAAAAGTTTCTTGATTTCAGTTTTGACAATATCTTTGAGAGTAGGATTGAGTCTTTGTTGTGGTTGATGGACCGATCTAACATCTTCGGTATAGATGTGGTGGGAACAAACACTTGGGTGAATTCCTCTCATATCTGTATAGTCCCAAGCAAAAGCTTTGGACCTATTCATCAAAACATTGAATAATTTGAGCTCATTGGATTCTATCAACCAACTATTGATATTTAAAGTCTTTCCCTATAATAACATGATAGTCTTGGTTCCAAGGTAATTAGAGGTGATAGTGTGAACTTCCTTTGTTAAAGTGTTGAGAGGACAGCTATGTGGTATGGTTTTAAGGAGTATGGAAATATCTTCAAAGAAGTGATCTATTTTCAAAATGATATTCACCAGGGGACAAGGTCGAGTTGTGAAGTTTGTATAATCATGTTCCTTGTCGTCAATGTGGATTGGATGTCCCAAAATTTCGTCCACTTCTAAAATCTCTTCATCACCTGAGTCTATGGAAAGATCTTGGATGTTTTCTAATTCATCTTCCAATTCTTTACCATGTTGTTTAATAACCACCATAGCGAGTGAAGCTAGATTCTCTTGTTTGTCAGATTTGTCCGATTCATCAACCCAAACTTGGTTATGTTTTGCAGGTTGAGCGGGGGGATATAGACTTAAATATTTTTTATTGGGACCATGTGAAATGATCATTCCTCCTACTCTACAATTAATCTTGGCTGCAACTATAGCTAACCATGGCCTACCCAATATTATTGGGTAACTGTCTTTAGGTGTGAGGGACTGGAGGATTTGGAAGTCTACTAGATATTCACAATCGTCAACCTTGATAGGGAAATTTTCTATGACACCTTTGGGAATGGCTATGGCCTAATTTGCCATATGTAATATGGTAGTCGTGGGGTATAAATCAGTGAGTCCAAGTTTTTCAATAACATCCACTGTCATCATGTTAATGGTTGATCCCAAGTTCACCAATGTATTAGGTATTGCTACCTCATTAATTGTTACTATTATAAGTGGACTACTTGGGTCACTATATTTTGGGGTTAAGGTTTTTCCAGTCAGAAGGTTAGCTAGATATCCATTGATGTGCATTGTATTAATCTATTTTGGTTTCCTTCCTGGTGTTTTAATGCAGAACTGTTTAACTAGCTGGTTTAGTTTAGGAATTTCTTTAATCGCTTGTACAAGGGAATCTCGATATGGATTTGTTCAATTTCTTGTATCAGAGTACCTTCATTAGACAATGCTATTTCTGGTTGGTACCTATGAACATTTTCTTTGAGACGTTTCAAAAAAGGTGCCTGTATTTTCTTTCTTAATATGGGATCTTTTTCTGGAGTCGTTGATGGTCGCTTGGCAACTTCTTCTTGAGATGGTTCTATGGTAGGTGGTGAGGTTGCCCAAGATTGTGTTGGGGATAATTCCTCCTAAATTTTCTTGGGGTCACGCTCTGTAGGTACAAGGAGAGTCTCTAGTTCTATGTTAAGTTCCTCGTCTAGGTCCTCTGTAACTTCAACAATGGTAGGTTGATTAAGTGTTTTTCCTGACCTCAATTGAAGGTTTCCACAATAGATAGCATTGACCCCTGCCATGTTATCCTAATTAGCAACATATATCAGGGCATTTTGACGTGTGTTCTTGGGATTAGGAATAGGTTGTGCTGGTAAGGTGGTTGATTAACTTGTTCATTCTTCTGAGAGTTTTGAGGAGCCATTAGAAGGTTATGTTCTAGATTTGGCATTCGTCTTGGACCATTATAGAATTGGTTTGGTGGTTGGTTCCATTATGGTGGTTGATTATGAGGGTGTCATTGTTGATTTGGCCATTGGGGATTTCCCCAAGCTTGGGTCATCCATTCCAGTGGTCCCTAAGGTGGGTAAGATCCCCAACCAAGTGGTACTGAAGGCCAAGGAGTTGTCCATTGTGTATTGTTTGAAGTGTTTGGATGTCGCCATGTGGGGTTGGAGATTTGACCATAGGAGAAATTTCCTCTAGGTCTTTGGCCCGCAAAATTGATTTCCTCCTCAGTGTGAGATGGTCATTTTTTAAAACTCTTGATTGCATTCAAGATCTCACATTGATCAATGGCATGACTCTTTTCACAAATTTGGCAATTGTCAACCTTATCCAAAGGACATTCTCTTAATAGATGCTTGTTCTGACACCTAGGCAATAGATGGATAAAGTCTTAGGATTACGTGTTTTGGCCTATCTTCCATCCAAAGTAATGTTCAACTGAACAATAATGCTAGTATTTAGATTTGCTATTTCCTCTTGTAGTTTACCTATTTCATTTGAACCCCTTAAAAGGCTAGATTTTCAGATACATCCCCGAGTACGGGAAAAATTCTAACATAACTTAGAGATATCACTAAGTTCAAGTTGGGACGCATCTCCCTTTCCCATTAAATCTAAGCTTCTCCTAGCATCCCCATCAAGTCCTTTGCAAAATATAGTCTTTAGAATCTTTGGACTTATGGCTTCTTCACCACATCATTTGGTTAGAAAGATAAACCTATCAAGGTAATCTTCCAAGCTCTCATCTTCTTTTTGTCTTAGTTTGAACAACTCCTCTTTCTTGTCACTAACTCTACAATAACTCTGGTACTTGTCTAAAAAGACAGTTTCCATTTCATCCCACATAGTTATTGACCCAAAGACTAGTCCCATGAACCAACACATTGTAGTGTCTCTCAGAGTGGAGGGAAAAAGTTTAAGTTTCTGGTTATCATTCTTGTAGTCATATGTTTGACACAAGACTTTGAACTCAAAGAGGAACTGGTCAGGATCTTTAGAAGAAAGCCCCCTGAAAGTTGGCAAGATGGATGGTGAAATGTTTTTCATTGGTGCATCATCATCTTCATTGAGAGAAATAGGGTACGTAAAGGTTTGTGCTGCCGGTCTTCTCAGGATATCATCATTATGGAGATTATTAGCCATAATGTCAAAAGGAATGTTCTCTTCCTCGAAGACTAGGTTGGTTGGTTGAATGACTATCTCCTAAAAGATTGGGTCAGCTGGTAAAACTTCTAGGGTATTTTAGGAGGTCTCAGGTTGGTCCCGCTCGATCAATTCATAATTTAGTTCTTCAGCTGAGACTTCTTCCTCCCTATTTATGGTTGGAATTACTATTGGGGGGTTTTTGGTATAAATCTTCCATGTGGGCCTCGTTTCCTGACCATGCAGAAAGAGAGGTATGTGACAATTTTTGGGTGTTTACTGCAAGAGGTTTCCAAGCATCTCCCTAATAACACTTAGAAAAGAATGACGTGTCCCTGGAAATAGCACCAAAAAGTGACAGGTTGTCGTGAGGTCCTAACACCTTAATTGAAAAAATATTACTTTATCGACTGGGGTAGTGTCTGAGGCTGTATGCAATAGGGAGTTTGGATATCTCATTGAGAAATAGTTTTCTAGTTCCTTTACAAGATTGAAACAACATATGCAATGAAACAAAAGTTATATCCTTCTATAGAAAGTATTTGAATTTTATACTAAAAAACATGAAAACTCTATACTAGAAAGCATGTAAACTCTACACTAGAAAGCATGTAAACTCTACACTAGAAATTCACAAATGCAACTTTACTCTGATTTTGAACAATGAGAAATTCTATACCACACAAAACATTCTAACTTCCAACTATTAGTAAACAGCAGTTTAACTAAGGAAGATGTACCGGAAACATTTAAACAACACAAAGAGTTCTAAAACAACAATACACAACAATTTAACTAAAGAAGATGCTCCAAAAACATTTAAACAACACACTCTACAGGTTCACAACAAAAAACTAAACATAAAATAACTTTAGTTGAATGAAACATCCACAGAAATGAAAGTACTTATCTATTCTATAGTCCCGTGAGTGGCCAGCTCTTGGGAGAAATTTGTCTTTAACTCATATCACATTCGATCATTTCCATAGCAACATGGTAACTCTATTCAGATCTTTATATATCAAAAGAAATTACTTAGAACACACTATTTACATTCATGGGAAAAATTGCAGTACATAGCTCAGATTATTTTCAAAAACTAAGGGATTGATTTTCATCCATCCATAGTATGATATTTATATCCATGTTTTAAGCAACAAATTAAAACTGAACTACATTCAAACTCCTGAATTTCAGATGGCGGGAAAATGCCATTTGAAGAAGTATTATAACTGAAAAACAAAATCTTTAACTACTGATGTCTTTTAAAACATAAAAAGGGCTCCTAGTGGAGCCATAATGTCTTTGGGTAACCAACAGAAATAACAGAACTTAAACAAAGCCTTCAATTAATGCACGCCTAAAATTCTGGCGCCCTCAACTTCTGGTGCACTCGATCTTAGCTACATGAAGTCAACTTCTCTTGTAGGTAATGCATTACCCTACACAATTACCCAACTCTACATGTCATTATATCAACATTTAAAAGCTAATTTCAATCAATTTAGGAAATAAAGATTTGTACAACATTTTATTAAAAATAGATAAATATTGCTTATAAAAACAAACAAATTAGCAAGGCTAGGGAATTGGGCAATGCAAAAAGGGTTATTTGTTCCATCAAAGAAATGAGGTTGTTTATACCTTATCACCATATGATGCAAACACCTCTCTTGTCTCACAAAACACACAATTCAATACTCACAAAACAAGATTTCACCAATATTTTAAGTTTCTTCAAAACACACAGGAATATAAAATCTGCAACAAATTACAAATTATTATGGTCTTTCATGGCTTCTTTCCATGCACAGAAACATCCAGTTTCTCCTCTAATGAATCCTATCACATCTTGGCTTCTCATCATCTTTGTTCCACACCTCCAATGTATTTAGGCAACATATTTTTACCATGGCACTCACTCTCCTATGGTAACGATCTTGTTATTTTATTCTCTATTTATTCGAAGCAATGACCCTTCCTACCACTCTGGTAGTGAATTATTTTCTCTTCCTTGGTTGTACTCTCTTCAGATTTGGTATATGTTACATATTATTCAACATCACGGAATGTGAAGAGCCACAAAATCAAACTTAATCCAAGTTAGTTTAGGCGACACATTTTTTCCAACTTCCACGCAACTTTTCTCTAAGATTGACTCTTCAAAATCTGTTTTGAATATATCCTTTCATCTGTATGGTTGAGTGACCTTTCTCCATGTTTTCACTTCCTCTTCTTTCTCTATTCAACAATTTCTATTTGCTGACTTTTAGCGTAGCATTTCCTTGTCTATTATGGCACCTCCAAACTCTCTTGAACTCCCACATTTAATATGAGATGTTTCAATTTTAATTGAGTCAAACGACTCATCCTGGGTGCTAGTAGTTCCTTGGTGACCATCCCAAATAGACAAATATATCATACTTAAAACTTTATGTACAAATCACATTAGTACCATTAAGATGGCAGAGTAAAGGTTAATAGGTGCATTGAGATTCATTAGAAATTCTCCATTTCCTACACTACCCATAACCTTTATAACAAAAAGAGATATTAAATACTTCTATAAGCATCGAACGATATGGCATCCAATGTGAAAGGCTTATCTAAAGACTTTGTAACCATTCCATCGATCACAATATCATCCTTTCACTATGATCTTGGAGAGATGGGATTAATTTTAACATGTAAAACCCTCTCCCCCTCTTCCTTTAGTCCAATAGATTGCCATCTTGCTGCAACTAACTCGATGATTCTTTATCAGGCAGAATTCCCTTTGATTTCATTGTCTAGAGTATCTCTTTAGCTTTCCAAGGATTTTTGGCTTCGTTATATCCCCATATGAGTGTACCAAATGTATATAAAGTGGGAGTGACACCATTCTCAAGAATTCTATTGTATATTCACACTGCATCATCCATTTGGCAGCACTACACCAACCACTAATGATAGTGGTGAATATTACTACCTTTGGAGATAACCCCATTTTCACCCTTTCCTAAAAGAAAACCTTCGGCTTCAGCTAGTTTGTTTGCTCATATAGATCTGTTTTTATTCCAGCTAACTGCATCCTCTTAAAGGTGGCTATAGTACATTCTAGTAGTCCTGTTGTGCTTCGATCATTCATGATTGTGTTGAATGTTACCACATTTAGTTTCACTCCAAACTCTTTCATAAGATCCAACACCTGAAATGTTTTTAAGTGATGTTGATTGGTTGTTCACCCGGGGTGCTCCTGCATCACATATTAGGGTTTTCTATCTTGCAAATATAAAAGCAAGTTCTCACATGTAATTCATTAATCCAATTCATTAATTTCATCCAATATTGTGCAAATTTATCCTCTTTGCTTTTTTCTCTTGTAGAAGGTTAATCCTAGGTTTTGTAGGTGATCCTGGTGGCTTAAGTCAATTAGTAACTCTCACAAATATACTAAATATATATATATATATATATATATATATATATATATATATATATATATATATTGTAAATTATATTTTTATTCAATAAAATGCTACATTAATCATGTGTTAACAAATAGAAATGAAGTGTAGACAAGCTTTGCCAAAGGCTCTAGAAAAAATAGTTATGGAGAAACCACATTTACAAATTAAATAAAAATAACTCTTCAAATAAAAAGAAAACCAAAACTATAAAATTATTTTTTTTTAGAAGTAACATATAAATATATAATATTCATTAAACATTTCAAAGTAAAAAAAAAAAAACCCGGTTGGTGGCTTTTTCAAAAGTAAAATTAAATAAAATAACTCTTAAGTAAAATATCCAATTATTTTCTTTAGTAAGGTATCTATATATTAATGCGCCTGGTAAACTTTTTAACGTGACTAGTGACGCTGGCACGACAGACCCTCGGCTCCACACGGACGAGGGGAGACTGGACCTAATGACCTCCTTACCTACAACAAGAATACTTAGCCAATTGAGCCAAGGCCCCTGCTTAGTAAGAGATATTTTATTTTATTTTATTTTTACAAAATTTTAAATATTTTATCATGTAATATTATTTTTATTCAGACTATTTAATTAAATATATTATTAATATACATAAATATAAATTACATTTTATAATATTCATATTGCTAATATGTTATATATTATTTTATATTTATAAATATAATTTATATATTATAAAATACTATTTATGAATATATATTAATAAATATAATATTGTATTATATTTATATAAAGCTTATAAATATTTAAAAACTTTGAAAGCTCATATCTAGGGTAAATTGTAATTCTCTTAGTAAATGTTAATAGTCCACAAATTTATGTATGCATAGAATATTATATGGTAAACAAAAATATTATGCATATATCCCCATAGTTTTATATCATAGTTAGAAATCTTCCCCATAAAAAGAATTAAAGTATAGTTATTAAAAAAAGGTAATGTTGGAATTCAGGAAGCTTAGATTTACAGTACATAACAATTAACCTCCCACATATAAGCCTATTAGCTAATTATTATTATTTTTTAAAATGAAGTTGAAATTAAAAATTAGTTCATTAATATTAGTGTATACACCTAAAAATGGCTGAAATCAAATTAAATAAATATTTTAATATTTATTTTATTCTTATTCTCCCATCAATAAATAAATATCCTAATTTATTTATCTGATTCACATTCATCTTAATCTTCCAAAAAATTAAAGAAAAATCAATTTATTTAATTAAATCATCCAAAATCCTCTAAATCATCCTTAATTGAATAATTCCAAAATTATTTAATTAATCATCTATCCTAAAGTCTTAATTCTATAAATCCACATCATCTCATCCATGTCACTTTACACCTCATCATGTTGCACACGTAATTGAATATTTTTAATATTTAATTATATAATTATCCTCACCCACATGTCCTATTTATCCTCTAACCATCTCTGTTCTTAAGAGCTTGGTCTTTCCATGTCATCATAGTCAAAGGACACTTAGAGACACATGTCTCAAAGTTCCTAGATTCTTTCCAAAAACCCTACAAAGAAGGACTCCTTTGACCCTTGTCTTTTGGTCCTTGATAGCATTGTGACAAGTGGACTCTTGCTCACACCTTTCTCTCCACCTCGTCATCTTAGGAGGAACATCTCCCACTTTTATCTCCCTCATCCCAACTAATCAAATCTCTACTGTACACATCACAAGACTCATTCCTCCACTGTGAATCTTTTGACACTTGGATTTAAGCCTTCTTAGCCTATAAAAGAAAGTTACTCACACTCATTTTGCATCACATGAGCTATAGTAGTTATATGCTGTAGAAATTTCCATCAAGCAATCAAGCATGCCTTTGGCCCCCCATTTGCATTAGTATCATAATCTTCATAGTTGCACAATCATTTAGTTTCACAACATCATTTAGCTTCATTATCAATATCATGGTAATATCCAAATCATCATCTTCATCTTAGCTTTGCATTGTAGGCTTGTCACATTGCATTTTTCATCTACAAATCCATTCCTCTCTTTGTCATCTTGGAAAGCAAGGAAGTACATTTCTGAGAGCAATATTATCATCCACAAGATAATTGAGAAGATAGGAAAAAATGGAACTCACGGGTTAAATCAATTTAGTAAGGTATATCTCATGTTTTCTACATTTTTCTTAGTTTCATTGATGCATTGAATTTGAGTAGGAATTCTAGAGTATTTGTGGTAGCTTAGTAGGTTCCTACATCAATTTCAAATTATCAATCACATTTTGGCACCTTGCACCATGGGGCCTTGCCCCATTTTTTAACTTCCAAATTTGAGTTTTTGATGTCTTTATAGTCGTAACAGGTCATTCATGTGCATTCAATTTCTAGTTCTACGCATCTGTGAAGAAAATAATATAACTACACATTTAAAACTTCTTTCTGCTCATCTGAAACTTCTTTCTATGCATGTGTTTTCCTGCACATATAACTCATCTTTCTGCGCATCTGATATCTGTTTCAGTGCATATGAAATTTGTCAATTTTTAGCATGTCTTTTTGATAATTTTTTATGCTAACACTTGTTGCAGGTATCATCGATCATCAAAGTAATATATTCAAAATACTGACAATGGGTTTCTGTAGGTTTTAGGGCTTGGTTTAGGCATCATCATACAACATGCATACAATTTCACTTAGTTTCTAATTAGGAGGAGTAATACAATTTTGCATAAAAATCTTCACTTAGTTTCTAATTAGGATGGAGTAATCACAATCATGTTGCATACATCTTGCATACAAATCTTTACTTAGTTTCTAATTAGGAGTAATCATATCATTTTGCATACAACTTGCATACAATCTTCATCTAGTTTAAATTAGGAGGAGTAATCCAATCTTGCATACATCTTCACATAGTCTAACTAGGAGGTTAAATTAGACAAACTTTTTGCATACAATCTTCACATAGTATAAACTAGGGGGATAAATGTACAATCTTGCATAAACAAATTTGCATACAATCCAAACTTAACATAAATAGGAGGAAGTAACTTCATTATCTTTCCTTTGTTGTTATCATGCAAAAATGCTATCTTGTGTTGTTAGTTTAGTCACATTTAGCTTAATCTAGGTGGTCAATGAACAAGTGTTTGTTGTGCTTGTAAAGGTGATAGGCATATGCTCTCCCCTTGCAACATCTTGGGTGATCATAAAGCCAGACTCATCTCCCCTTTTCTTGTTTACTCTAAGAAAGGCCTACTCTTGGATTGTGATTCATTCAAGAGGGATGACCATATGCGGAGCTTTCCTTTGACCCGCTCTATAAATGGGATAAAGTGAAAGCCAAGTCCTAACTAACGTCAGCCTTGTTTTTCAGTGCCAAACTGAAAAGAGGTGTACTAGCACTTTGTGGAAATGATTTTTTCATTGTGTGAAGTATTTGAAACTCATAGTCTGATTGGTCAAAGCTTTTAGTATCTTGTTGCATGCTCACAAGGCATTGGTCTCTCAAAGCTATTAAGAACCATTGTTTTAGAGACCAAAATCCTTTTACTTATTGATGCAGGGGTCAGACCTCTAAAGTCACCCAACGTTTTCACTAATAATATGTAGAGACAAAAAATTCAACTCTTTATGGGGAATGAAACCTAGTATGCCCAAAAAGTGTGTGTCGTGTAAGGGGGAGCCAGTGCTACCAAGTTTCTAATTGTTTGCCTTGATTTAAGCGGCTGGAGAAATCCAAGTTGGGATTCAATAAGTAGTATCTTTTCTCACCTAGGGTTGTACATGTTTTCAAAACTGTGATAAACACTAAATGCCACAAACAAATATCAAAATATGCTATCTTCTATGTTTTCTTGCCCAAGAACAGAGAAAATTATCCCAATAAAAACATCAGGTTATCTTGAAAAATGTTCCAAAAGCCATCAAACTTGAACAAAAACCAATCATTGAGCAGAGCTGTGCATTTGAGACTTTTTGCCACGCATTTGATAAATATTGTTGCGCATGTGCTTATGCTATGCATTTAACATATCCTGCTGCGCATTTCCCATTTCTTTCTATGCATTTGAAAAACAGAGATGTGCATCTAGAATAGCACATACAACAAACAGTCATGCGCATTTGAAACCTGTTTCTGTGCATATAAACCCGCGCATTCATAACATGGAGCATTTCTTGAAATTTTGAAAAAAATCAGACTAGTTTCATATACCCTTTTCAACCTAGAATCAATTGGTGAAATCAGTTAAACCATAAAAATTCATCCCATACCCATTTGCAAACATTTTGCTCACATACCATACTTAGCCTTTCCAAAATCCAACAAAATCAAATTTCCGCAAAGGTGCCATTGTGATCTTCTTATTCAAACAAACAAATTGGTTAGTTTCCCTATCAGGATCAATCATCCTCTACCTAGAAACTACACTAAAATCATCTTGACAAAGTTAGTCTACAACAATAGTCATTCCTATCATCCCTATTTGACTCACTTTGTATCAACACTTTGATTGCTATACATCTTAGCTCAAGACCATTGTTTGAACAAAGATCAAAACATCACTTTTAGAAAATCCTCTCACCAACACACTCAAATCCAATCTTTCATCCAAAACAAAACATCCCATCACCAAACATCACTTACATCCACAAATCTCTCATCCAATTCCATTCATATCAAACTTTTCATAGTTGAAACTAGATCTCAAGCCAAAAGAAGAAAAGAAATGGATTTCACAAACATTAGTGAACACTCTTCTAGTGATGGAGAGGAAGAAATCAACCAAGAAGAACTTGATAAATACATGTAAGATCCAAAAAGGTTGATGGATAAGGTTGTATCAACGAACCCTCACAAATACTTTCTCTTACTAGCACAACAAGGAGCTAAACTACCCGCTGATTTTGACATTTCAAAATTGAGAGAAACAAATGAAACAGAAGCTCCCAAAATTGAAAAAGAAGCTCCCAAGAATGAAAAGGCTAAGGATATATCAAATCCTTTAGATACACTCGCACAACAAATCCAAGCCTTACAACAACAATTTGTAGACCTACAAACGGGAACTTCCACAAAACATTACTCATTAGAGGATGTATCTCCATATCCCTTTGACAAAAGCTTGGTCATGGTACCTTTCCCTTCAAGATTTGAAGTCCCTAAATTTGACAAATATAGTGGGAAAGGTGATCCATGTGACCACATTAGAGAATTCAGCGTTGTATGCTTAGAAGTCACCCATAATGAGACATATCTTATGCCACTCTTCCCACGCACCTAGGAGGTCAAGCTATGGAGTGGTTCTCCTGTCTATCTCTCGAAATATGAACATTCAATGAACTAGTGGACAAGTTTGTCACTCATTTCTCCTACAACATTGAACATGAGAATCTTTTGCCACTTTCTTACAAAGGTGGAGACAACTTGCTAGTAAATGTCCTTATTGTATTCCTGAAAAGCAAATGATTGAAATGTTTGTCCATAACTTGAACACTGGATTAAGCTATCAAATCCAAATCTAATGTCCTACATCTTTTAGTAAGGTCATTGAAATGGGATTACTTATTGAGAAAGCTTTGATAGCTAAAGGACAAATCAAAATATATAAGGATGTCCCTAGTTCAAACAACACGGATAAATCGAGATTTTAGACTAAAAATAAGAACATTGTAAATGATGGAGTTGTAGATGCAAAACATGTGACACCAAAATAACCTATTCTTAATCTCTCAAGTCCACACAACAATACACCTTCAAACAAACCTCCAAACAATGAACCACGACCCACAAACTTTCCTCCTCGCAGAAAATTTACACCATTAGGGGAATCAATTGAATCAGCCCTAAGGAAGCTCATAGAAAACAACCTCATAACGCTTCCTACAATAAGAGAATATGAACCCAAGTTCAAACCCTCTTGGTGGAAGGATTCTGAATTTTGTGAATTCCACAGAAGTAAAGGTCACAAGACTAACAATTGCCAATGATTGAAACACACTATCCAAGATTTGATAGATTGTGGAGACATATCAATTGATGGACATGCATCCAATGACAACCATATGACATTACAGAATCCACTCCCAAAATATGAGAAGGGAGGTCCCTCTAAGCAAAACAATAATGGTGGTAACAATTCCAACTACACAAATGTAACATATGATTATATTGTTAACCACATCTTCGAAAGTGACTCACATGCAAATATGATTACTATAAATAAAAAGCCTGATTGTAATGTAACCACTCATTGTGGAAAGATTACTCTCCAAGGAGCTCCACCTAAACCATCTTCTATATCCAATCAGTATAATGTCCTAGACCAACTCCAAAACACAATCGCGCATATATCTATTTTGGAGCTTTTGCGTCTCTCACCATCCCATAAGGCTATCCTAGAAAAAGCTCTTTTGGAAACTACTGTACCAACTAATCTAGCCCAAGAGCAATTCCAAGCCATGGTAGGACATCTTACAACACCCCACTTCCTATCTTTTATTGAAAAAGATGACATGTACATTACTCAACCTCACAATGCATCCCTTCACATCAAAGCCCTCATTCATAAACACAGAATAAAATAGGTCCTTATAGATGGAGGGATGGGTTTAAATATATGCACACTAAAATTAATCCTTGAATTAGGGTTCTTGAAGAATTTTGTTGATCCAAAGAAGAAGATCACAATCAAGGCCTATGATGAGGAAGAAAGGACATCTGAAGGAACTGTTGTTTTGCCAATACGAGTTGGACCGGTAGAGAAAGACGTGGTTTTCCAAGTACTTGATATGGAACTAGCCTACAATATCCTTCTTGGATGACCTTGGATACATGCAATGAAGGTCATACCATCCACCTATCATTAATGTATAAAGTTTCATTACAATGGACAAGAGATCACTATCCAAGGTGATCCCGATCCATTTCAATACTGTAACACCATCAAACCAAAGCTAGAAGTTGTCATACCAACCAACCATGCAAGCTCATCCTCCACACCCATTGTTGACCCAAGTTCCATACCTTCTACATCCAAAACTACTAAAATAAAGGTCAAGCTTAAAGATAAAGGTGTAGGAGAGTATTCCATTGAGCAAACATTTTGTCTTGCAAAACTACCCCTATCACCCAAGTCTTATGGCAAACCCTCTAGGGACAAACCACATACATAAAAAATTCCTAATGGTCCTTTTATCAAATGGGGTACTTTATTAGATGAAGTGATGAGAAAGATGTCCTTCAATGGCTATACAAAGAAGAGGATATGGAATCCAAGTCACAAGATCAACAACCCCACTTACAAATTGATCAATCTGGCCCTGATTTTTCTATCTTGTAGAGAATGGGATATGATGGTCATAGTCTCATATGCTTGAGAAAAGAAGGTATCATAGAACCCATACAACCTTCTTCCTTATCATCTCAAGACACTATAGGGCTAGGATACAAAAGAAAAGACAAGGAAAAGGTTACCACCAATCTAGTTGAGCAATTTCATAAATTGTAAGAGAGGAGTGAAACAGACTCAAATGAATGGGAATGGGATAGTCTTTTTAAGCTATCTTGTGAAGATAAAGGTATTAATGTGGTTCAAACATATATCTCAACAAACACATACCATGAGGGTCAAAGCTCAAGGTCTAGACCGCAAGAGTTTGATTTGCAAAACATTGAGAGTGAGTCTCAAGAGGAAGGTTGGATGTCACACTTGATAGACAATACTGAGGAGAGTACTATTTTAGACCTTGTGAATACCCCCACAAACCTAGATAACTCCTCTATCCTAACCATCATTTCCCTTGAGTCAAACCAACCTAATGATTCCCTACCTTTAGTACATCTTGAAATTATAGATTGGGAACTACAAGAGGCCCCCAAACTAGATACCTTTCAAAATGACGATGCTATCATTGACTATTTAGAACTAAGGGATCACTTACCATCAAGAGATCATAAAGCTGGCTTTGTTATAGAACTTAATGACAAGGCTTATTTTGGAGAGAGTGCCAAGCCTTTTAGTCACAAAAATGTCAAAATAAAAAACAAATTTAATGGTGAAAACTGCTCTGTGGTAGTGTTAGATCATGAAAAAAGTAAAAAAATAAAAGATGAATCTGATGGTGAAAACCTCTCTGAGGCACCAAAGGATGAAAGACTTGACACTCTCCCCAATCTTGCACATCAAGAGAGATCATCAATTTTGATAGAACCAGCAGTACCTGTCAGCATTAGCACAGAAGACAATCCAAAGATAATCCATCTAGCAGAATCTTTATCTGAGAAAGAAAGACTAGAATTCATCCAATTCTTCAAACAGAGACGGATAAATTTTGCTTGGTACTATGTGGATATGCCTGGACTTGATCCAAATATCATAATGCATCAGTTATCACTAGCTCCAGGAGCTAAACCAATAAAACAAATGCTAAGGAAGATGCATCCCTATATCGCACTGTTAGTGAAAGAATAATTGAAGAAGTTGTTAGATGTTGGTTTTATCAGACCAATTGACTATCTGGAAAGGGTTTTCAATATTTTTCCTATCTCAAAACTAGATGGAAGGGTTAGAATTTGCAATGATTTCAGGGATTTGAATAAATCTTGCCCCAAGGATGACTTTCCTTTTCCTAATATCGATATCATTGTGGATCTTACAATGGGGCATACTATGCTATCTCTCATGGATGGGTTTTCTAGCTATAATCAGATCAAGATAACACTAGAAGACCAACACAAGACTGCATTTACATGTCCATGGGGTACATATTACTAGTGTGTGATGTCATTTGTGTTGGGAATTAAGGTGTCTCAACCTTTGCAAATTCCTAATGCTGTATTTATTTATCCCATGTTGAGTTAGCATAGTCAGCATCTTGTGTATATGTAGCAGGGTAAATTTTGGTGACTTTGGCAGCCGCGCTTTACCCCTTGAATAATTAACAGGGGTTTGGGGGCAACGCCCCCAAGACAGGGTCAAGGGGCATAGCCCCTTGCGGGGTCCAGGGGTAGCGCCCCTATTGCAGTACAGGGCGAGGTCGAGGGGCAGCGCCCTCGTGGGGGCTCGGGGGCAATGCCCCCGAAACCTCAAACATTTTTTAATTAATGACAAGTCTCAATGAGTATCTCTGCATGAGAGAAAGGCATCTTTAGGTGGTCAAGGGAGGTTATGACATGTAAGAGGAATATGATATTTTTAGTCAGTGTATGACTAATTCTATGACAACTGTAAGGTGCATAAAAGCATTTGTCCTAACCTATCTTGGGACTAGGCGCCCACTTCGGGATGGGATGTTGGACAAGTGTCCTTAGGCGTGGGTTTTGGGGCATGAGTCCAAGATTGACACCCATCTCTAGAAGGTTCCATATTTGCCTTGTAAACTCTATATAAACAAGTGCTTGGATGGGAGATAGATAACTTTGGTACAAGTACTGTTATGCTGCCGGAATATCTCCAGATTCAACATTTGAAGACTCCTAAAAGAGCATTGGCTCTAAAACTGTATTGTAATCTGTTATTGTTTATTGTAATACATTTGAGCTGTGTTTTGGAGTGTGGGGTTTTTCGACCGTAAGGGTTTTCCCCACGTATATCTTGTCTCTCTCTCTTCTGTCTTCTTTCTAGTTCTTGTGTTTTGCTGCAATATCTCATGTTAATAGTTTAACATTGCTGTAATAGTTAGGATAAAGTTGAATTTGCATAGCCCTCTCCTCATTAGATTAGTGTAGGAAGTGTTTTCCGCACACCTAGCTTCCTTTCAATTTGGATTGAAAAATGCAGGAGCAACATACCAAAGAGCCATGGAAACAATTTTCCATGATATGATGCACACCATCATGGAAGATTATGTAGATGATGTTCTAGCCAAATCACTCACAAGAGAAGGGCACCTGCAGGTATTAGATAAGATATTTTAGAGACTGGAGCAGTTCAACGTTCGCCTGAATCCAAAGAAGTGTGTGTTCGGAGTCACATCCAGCAAACTCTTAGGATATATAGTTTCAGCCAAAGGAATTGAGGTGGATTCAGCCAAAGTGAAAGCAATAATGGACATGCCACCACCTCAAAATATCAGTCAACTAAGGTCATTGCAAGGAAAGTTACAATCTATCCGTTGGTTTATATCACAGTTAGCTAACAAATGTCATCCATTTACCGACCTCCTTCACAAGAACATTCCTTTTAGATGGGATTAGAAGTGTGAACAAGCTTTTAACTTCCTGAAAGAATATCTGATGAATCCTCCAATCTTGATGCCTCCAATACAAGGAAAGCCTCTTTTGCTTTATATTTTAGCTACACCAATTGCTCTAGGAGCTTTATTGGCACAATAGGACTATGAAGGAAAGGAACGGGCCATTTACTACATTAGATAAACATTGTTAGGCTATGAGCTACAATACATGCCTATTGAATGAGCATGTCTTGTCATAGTTTTTGCATACCAAAATTAAGACATTATATGCACACATTCAATCAAGTTGGTAGCAAAGATAGATCCATTGAAGTATTTGCTTAGTAAAGCTACTCTGACAGGCAAACTATCAAAGTGGGTAATGATTCTCAGTGAGTTTGAAATTGAATATGTGGACAAAAGAGCTATAAAAGGCCAAGTGATATCGGATCAGTTAGCAGATGCACCATTGCATGATGACAATCCATAAAGATTTGAGTTTCCAAACGAAGCCATTTTCAACATAACAACCCAAGCATGGAAACTCTATTTTGATGGATCATATACTCAGCATGGGTTAGAAACAAGCATTTTGTTGGTCACATCTCAAGGGGATACAATCCCAAAATCATATAGACTACTTTTCCCTTGTACCAATAATATGGCAGAATATGAGGCATTGGTCATTGGTTTTAAATTGGCTATAGAATGGAAAGTTCAAGAGCTTCATGTGTTTAGCGATTCACAACTAGTTATCAATCAGGCAAGTGATGACTATCAAACCAAGGATGAAAAGTTAATACCCTACAAGCGTATGGTAGATGACTTTAAAGAATATTTTGTTGTGATTTCCTTTAAACAAATACCAAGACTAGAGAACAAAGTTTCAGATGCCATGGCAACCATTGCATCACTACTGGATATACCTAAAAATTAGCCATGTTATGAGTTCTTGGTGGAGCCAGTGTCTAATCCAGCTTACGATATCCCTGAAACTAGAATCATATACCACATAGTAGGATCAGATTCCCCCTTGTACAAAAAAATCTATACCTATCTAAAAGAGAAAACCCTACCACCTGGGTTATCCAATAATCAACAACGAACCTTGATCTGTCAAGCCTCTCGCTATACCATAATTGTTGATACCCTTTATCGACAAGGTCTTGACAATACTCTCCTTAGGTGTCTCAAAAGTGAGGAATATCAAACTGCTTTGAGAGTTCACGAAGGAATTTTTGGAACCCACTCTAGTGGTCCTACTTTGGCTAAGAAACTCATGTGTATGGGATACTATTGGCCAAGTATGGAAATGGACTCCTATCATTTTGTGAAAAGGTGCACGAAATACCAAATTCATGGGAACCTAATACATGCACCAACACAAGAGCTGCAACCTTTAACGACTCAGCCCTTATGTCAGTGGGGACTTGACTTAGTGGGCAAGATTCACCCCCCATCATCCAACGGCCATAAATTCATAATATCTTCCATTGAGTACTTTACTAAGTGGATTGAAATCATACCCTTAGCCAATGTCACAGGCAAACAAATTGCTTCATTTATCCTAAATTACATCATCTGTCATTACAGCATTCCCCTATCCATTATCACTGATAGCAGTAGACCTTTTAAAAACTAGGATGTTAAAGAGCTCTGTGAAAAATTCCATATCCAACACTGCTTTTCCACCCCATATTACCCCCAAGGAAACGGTCAGACAAAGGCGTCTAACAAAACAATCTTGAAAATCCTAAAGAAGACTGTCAATGATGTCGGTCATGATTAGAATATCCAATTGAATCCTACTCTGTGGGCCTACCGTACAAGTATCCACACACCCATAGGTGCAACACTATATTCCCTTGTCTATGGCTTTGAAGCCATCTTGCCCATTGAAGTTGAGTTACCATCCTTGTGAGTATTGTTAAAAGGTCTAATAACTAATGAAGAATATCAGGTTTCTAGACTATAGGAGTTAGAGTTGTTAGAGGAAAGAAGATAAAATGCCTTTAATCATCTGAAAGCCTATCAATAAAGGATGTCAAGAAGTTGCAACCACAGATTAAAACCTAGAGTCTTTCAAGTCGGTGACCTAGTTCTCAAGGAAAATCCCAGAAATCAATAGGACAAGGAAAAGAAAGGCAAGTTTGAACCCAATTAGCTTGGTCCATATGTAATCATTACTACTTACGAATCAGGAGCCTATAAATTAGCAACATCAGAAGGTGAGTTGTTTGATGATCCCATCAACATTATGCATCTTTGCAAGTTTTATACCTAAAACCCCAATGCAAGGGAATTAAAAAAAAATCGTGTAAATAAAAGCAAGTGGTGAAAACCTAGAAACAAATGCTATTTGTGATAAACCGCTTCCTCCATCTTATAGGATTTCAATCCTCATCCATCTTTTCTTATCACATCCATCAAATCACATAAAGATACCTATCATGGTTTGTGTTTGCTTGCCCTTATCGCCTTATCACCTCAGTCTATCGATCTAATCCTTCATCCATCATGTCATTTGTCACAACTTCATCGCCAGTGTCATTGTCGAACTACATCATGTCTGAGCTATCACATAGACAAGGCCATCATTGATGAGCCCTTGAGGCTTCCCATCCATCCATACTGCTCATCCTACCATAATAAGTATAGTCCATCCATTCATCTATCATTATTGTCAACCTACCATTGTCAAACTACGTCACCTTTGAGCTATCACGTAGGTAAGGCCATCGTTGATGAGCCCCCGTGGCTTCCCACCCCCTAGCTCTTAGGTCCACATAGTTTGCACCATTGAACTATGTTGCCTCTGCATTGTCACGTAGGCAAGGCCATCATTGATGAGCCCTCGAGGCACTAGGTCAGTCCTTTAGGGATCATCGAATCAAATTTACCATTTATTCAGTCCATATGTTTCATCCATAATAACTAGATCCTTTACTTGACTAGGGGCAAAATCCTTGACTTAGTTATAGAATTAGATTCTTGAATGTCACAATCTTAGAGGATAACAAACAGGATTGTGACCCTATCTCTAGGCAACATGTAGTAGTACAAACAAACCTTTTCAACAAAAACCTTGACATGAGACATTAACCTATATCAGACAACAATGTGCCCAAAACTATCAAGATGATTATATATGTTTTCATGTCAAGAAAACATATCTATGGCGAGAAGATTTGATGTTGGTTTTAAGTTTAAGACTTAGGTCTTGATTTTTTGTTATCATGTTTCTTATGCTATTCAAGGATGTCCAAGACTACAGGAGCTATGATGGGGCATGATAATTTTCATTTGTTTGTTGTTTGTGGATCAATCTTTAGTAATGTGATGACTGGTCTAATGACATGATCAGTAAAAGATCATCAAGGACATTATGAGTCTAAACATGAAACAATGCAATCCTTATCTATTGATACATGCAAGCAATACTCAAGTCATCTCAATTCAATTTTGCCTAGATGCTTGTATTAACTTGCTAAATCAAAATCCATGTAAGGGATACTCAGGTCATCATGGTTTAATTATACCTAGATGCTTGTATTTTCTTACAATATTTTAAAATTTCAATGATGAAAAAAGTACTTCAAATACTTGTATACAAGATGACAAGGCCTCATTTGCACATGTTAGATTTGCATTTTATTCCATTTATAAGCATTCCATAATTACCATTTTTCCAAGTGGCGTAAGATCCAAGTCCTTTCTTTATCTACATCTCTTTATCTACTCACCCTTTTCTCTCTTTTCATTTCGAGAGCACACCAATTGTCCTCTCGAGGGGGCATCATCATCATCATTCATGTTATTTGTTAACTTACCATTATCTTTCCTTGTCACCCTCGCTCTTGAGTGACTAGGGCATCACCAATCATCAATTCAATCATCAATCGATCATTAAATCAATTCAATCAAATCAAGCAATGATCCAAATACAAGTCATCCTTAATCCATACCAATCAAGTCAATCAATCTTCTCACATTATCCAATCACATCCTTTGCTCTTGATCCTAATCTTGTTGTAAATCAATCAATCATCATCAGTGCGATATGTCTTTCCTGCATCATTGTGTTTATCTAGGGATATATCATTCCCTACAATGACAACACTATCCTCATCAATTGTTATCAATTAATCATTGGTTTACAGCTTGACAGGGGAAATACCTTGTTTATCTTTGTATCATTTGTGCATTCTTTCTTGTATTCTTGTGTGTGTTATCATTTTATCTTGCATGCTTTGCTATTCATTCATTTTCCCATTTCATCACCTACATTTTTCACACGATGATTCTACCATTCATTCTTACTCATCATGAGATCGCTCATTATTTCTGCCAAATTTAACCCGATTAATCTCCCAAGGGGGCATCCTACCCTCATCAAACTAGTACCAGGGGCAAACTGGGGAATGTATCATACTCAGAAAGTTTTTATTCTTTGAAACAACGTAATAAAACACATTGTCTCAAAGAGGGGCAAAATATATACACCTAAAAATGGCTCAAGTCAAATTAAATAAATTGTAGACACTTAAAAATATCTTTATCATCAAACCAACTCCCGACATCCCTAAACATACCAATTTCCCTTCTAGTCAATTAATTAAATTTTTATTTAATTAATTATCCCTTCATCACCTAATTTTTCATCATTCTATCCCCAAAGATTGGATTAATTCTATTGATTCAATAGTTCAATTTTAGCCAATTGATTAAATAAATATGCACTATTTATTTGGTCAATTTCTCCCTCCTCACTAAACCCCATTAATTAGCTAAATCATGTTTAACTAATTAATTCAGCCTATTAATTAACCTATCCCTACCCTAGGTAATTAAATAGCCATTATTTAATTGCCTACCCTAGCCTATCCCATCCTAGCCTTAGGATTAATTAAATAAAACCTTATTTAATTAATCTTAACCTCTCATTTAAGTGGTCAAACCTAGCTTAACACCCTTCCCCACATCCTCCAAATAAAAAATTGAGAAATATCCCATATAAATCATTTTTTTATAAAAATATGTCCAACATCACATTTAATACCTCTTACACCCCTTACCCATGCCATACTTCATTTATCTCCACTCATCCCCAAATAAATTTTTAATTCATTTTACCTTTCCCCATGTGAATTTTTAATTCACAAATTATCCATCTCACCCAACCTTATTTAATTCACCCCTTTCCCAAAAATGAATATAAAATTCATTTTTATTCCTAGCCCTCCATCCTCCAAGATGAAATCTAGGCCCTCCACATCATCTTCATCCTCCACTATTGATCTCTCAAATCAATCTCAACCCTTGGATGAAAATCTCTCTAAAATGTCTATAAATACAACATCCTCCAACCTATTTTAGGATCCAATTTCCAAGTAATGTTACCATGTCAAAATATCTATTGAGCTATCTTTTGAGTTGCATTAGAATAGAGCATTTCACATTGTTTTCCTTATCTAGGGTATATCTTAGGAACTTTTAGCTGCAAGCTCCTTCCCCTTTTGATGAGATTGGGTCTTCATATCAAGGTATAACTTCTTGTTTTGTATGCATTATTTTGTATTTTTACCTTCGATTTGGATTTCCTAATCACATTGGCACGCCCGTGGGACCCGCAAGGTCTAAATCTAATCATCTTTTTTTGAGTTTTGTTGTTTGAGACGTGCTTTTCAGGTGTGGCGCTATCTACCTGCACAGTGGCGCCATCTGTGAAGAATTTTAGCACTATCTAATTTTTTGGCACTATCTGACACAGCATTTTCTCTCTTAAAATTCACTCACCCATCCGTCTAATTTTTGGTCTTCTTGCTATTATCTAGGGTTATCTGCTCTCTATTTTTGCATGCATCTTGAACGAAGAGGGGCAGGTCATGCCAAAATTTTATTAAGAACCAAACATATATTTTGGCTTTCATCTTGTCTTGCTTTCCATTCCTTAGGCTAACAAGACCCTTTCCTTTGCATTCTAACCCTTTGTTTTGGTTAGGAAGACCTCTGTTTTGCAGGCCTGACAATTTCAAGCTCGTATCAGCACTATCAGCACCCAGAGCGGTGCTATTTTCAACTGTTGACTAGACCATTCAACCGCACACACAGTGGCGCCTTGTTATATTCATATTAGCACTATTTTCTATTTTAGCACCTTATGTAATCTATTTTAGCGCTATCTATTGTTCTGGCACATTCTAGATCTTGTTTTAGCGCTATATTGTATCATGGCGCATTCTGTATCTTGGTTTAGTGCTATGTTGTATATCAGCACTAATGTTTAGGGCCTCAGGTTTTAGGTCAGTTTATGTCAGTAGCACCATTTACGGTTGATAGTGGTGCCATTTGAGATCTATTTTAGCGCTATTTTTGTAGACTTTGTAGACTAACTTTGGGTTCTATGTAGGGACTGGTAAGCTGTTTGCAGGCCATCACCATCATTCTATAGCCACTAATAAGTTCTTGCAGGGTTTCTTATCTTTAATTTAAATGAACACTTCAATTGGTGTTTAAAAAGAACCCTTGTATGTTAGCATAAACAAACATTTCAATTTGGTGCACTAAAATTGATCAACAACAAACAACAAACAAATCTTTGTGTGCCTTAGCTTAGAAAACATTTGAATTTGGTGCTCTAAAATTCACAAGTGCTTGCCAACAACTCTACAAACATTTTGATTTTGGGCTTAAAAAGAACCACAAAGTGCATCATAACTCATTGGGTTAAAAAAAATAACAATCTACATTTTTTCATTCATCTAAACAAGAAAACAAATCAAATTTGTGTTGAGTGTTTTCATGATGATGTTTGTGTGGCGAAATGTGTATGCTCTTCCCTCGCACCATTGGTGTTCTTGGGAATCAAAAGATTCTCACAACACTTGCATATATCACCCCAAACATAATCCAAAGAACTAAAATGAACCTTGTTTAGTGTGACATAAGCACAAAATATACGTATGCTCTCCCCTTGCATCCTTGTATGAACTTGGGGATCAAAAGTATTTTTGTGGTTGTGTTGCTTTTGTTAAATCCTTAGAGGGCCTGCCACCCCACTTCAAAAGGTGGGAATGACCCAAGCGGCAACAAGCTAAAGCCAAGCTCTTTCGAGCAGCTATATAAAATAATGTGTTTGTGATGAAAGTCACAAGAAACAGGTGTTGTTGTGTCATACCGATAGCCAACCTTCCCCAAAACCCTCCAAGGTGTAACCCTTGGAGGCTGGGAGACTCCATAACAAAGAGTAGCACTACCACATGTATGGCCACCTGAACAAATGCACTTACTATGGACCTTTGTTTTAGCAAGCCAAAAACTTTCCATTTGTTGACACAGAAGGGTAACCTTTGAAGCGGCCCCGATTCATGCAGTTCTTAGCCGAGGTAGCAGGGACAATCCTAAGGTTTGGTGAGGGACAAGCCTTCGTGGAAACCTAGATCTTAGTATGCGTGAGAAGTGAGTGCACTATAAGGGGGAGCCAGTGCTACCAAGATCCTAGAGCTACCCGCTTTGAATAGGCACAACTAGGGGATTCAACAAATATTGTCCTATCTTCACCTTAGGCTGTGCAAAGTGCTTGTTTAAAATCACACATCTTTTCACAAACAAAATCTTGGTTATTGTGTGTTATTGTGCTTAAAGTGCTTTCAAGAAACTTGCCAAGAGACAATAAAAATCATTTGATCAAACTTCATATCAAAACAAATCCAAATTTGTCATCAAAATCCATCTTTTTCAGACCCTCAACCAACACTGACCCATTTTAGCACCATCTCTATCTGCTTTTGGCACCATTTCACCTGTGGATTGGCACTATTTGTAGATTGACTTGCCTAAAACTAGAGAAAATTCCATTGTGATCTTTAGGACCTGCTTTGCCATAATCCATAATCACCTTCCAAAAATCCATCAAATACCCCACTCATTTTGTCCTAATTTTTCTGATCATACCTTCATTTTGACCTTAGAAAATCAATCATTATCATTATCGAACCCTTTGCTATACCATAATCCACTCAATTTCATATCCATTCATCCTCATTAGTCTTTACATACCTTTTGGACCAAACAAACATCCTTGTTACAAGAAATCATTCCAAAATCCTTTCATTTCTCTCATCAAAAACATATCCAAAATCTTCCAAATCCAAACACCCATAAAAAAATCATCAACCAAAAAATCATCATCCCTTTGAGCTAAAGCTAGATCTAGATTTCATCTTTTACATCATATTTTTCTTGGAGAGTCATTAGTCAACCTTTCAAGTAAAATAATCATCCTTCTTTGTGTAAGGTCATTAGTATACCCCAAACAAAGAGAAACATCCATTTGTGCAACACAAAAACTAGATCTTACTTGAGCTCATCTGTTGACCTTCAAAATCCTTTTCAAAAACACCATCCTAATCTCTCACACCAAACATCTAGTTCATCTAAACAAATTTCACCCTCTAAAATCAACATCAAAATCCTTTCCATCAAATCATCCTCAAGCAAACATCATCTATCATCTACCTTTTGGTCCAAATTTGTGCAAAAAAGTCAATACCATCCACTCTTATCATCCTTAGATTAACACTTTTTTTTATCTCTTAGAAGTGAAAATCTATCACACTACAATCACCCTTTCGTCTCTTATTCCATTCCACTACCACATCTTCTTTGGGTCCAACAAAATCAATCCAGATTCTCTAAGGTCTCCATCCCCATTTCACTCCTCAAAATCAAATCCATACACTTGCATGCCCATAACTAGATCACAACACAAGAAGAATCAAGAAATGGCAGACGTTGGACAATATATGGGCATAGGAATGCCTAATACCAATGACAACAACATACCAATCAACCAAACACAACCTACCTTTGGTCTTTCAAATCCTAACATACAATCCCAATGAGAACCCCTTCCATTTCTTACAACCACCCCCACCACCACAACCCATCCTTAGCCAAGATGACCAAGATGTCTTGAACTTTACAAAAGACACCGACAACATGGACTTGCTTGACAAAATCCTAAGGTCAAATCCAAATAGATATCTTGACTACCTCCTCAAAATTGGTGCCCAACCATCCCACAACATGACATTGTCTCAACCATCAACCTCTAACATCAATCCTACCACATCCTCCCAACCATCTACATCAAACACCCAACCTATCGTCTCTCAAACCTCAACACCCACCGTATCTACCACCCCCACAAGCTCTAATGCT
This sequence comes from Cunninghamia lanceolata, assembly GCA_027924645.1. Taxonomy (NCBI): domain Eukaryota; kingdom Viridiplantae; phylum Streptophyta; class Pinopsida; order Cupressales; family Cupressaceae; genus Cunninghamia; species Cunninghamia lanceolata. The sequence goes on along the minus strand of BSBN01001253.1, from coordinate 3,607,998 downwards.
ACCACATCTACGACTCCCACAAGTGTCTCCAATCCTACCACCTCCCAACCTATCACCACATCCATGACCACAACTAATGTGAACTCTTCCATTCCGCAAATCACCTTAGGCATCCAAGGGAACCTCACAAATACAAGCGCCTCCATGAGTGTGCCTCCATTCAACCCTCAAACCATAGCCTACATGAGATAATTCTTTTCACAACCACCTTACAACACAACCAACCCATCCAACGTCAACCCATCCAATGTCAATCTGTCTAATCTCACGTATCTACAAAACCCCGTAGCATCATCAACACAACATAATCCCCATCCTCAAATACCTCCACATATTCTCCAACAAATCTATGCTTATCAACAACATCTCGCACAACTCAACCAAAACACCACCCCCCAGTACCAAAACACGATCTCCCAAAACCTCTAACATCAAATCCCACCCAATCTCCAACAACTCATCAATCAGCAAACCTACACACCACAACTGCCGCCAACCCTGGATCTAACAAGCATTGTACAAACCTTGTTTCAAAAAGTAGATGATATTCAAACTGGGGGAAAACTCAAGCATTATTCTTTTGAGGATATTTGTCCGTATCCATTTTATCGGACACTGTACATGCCCCCTTTCCCCAAAAATTTTGAAACACCCAAATTTGACAAATACAAGGGAAAGGGAGACCCTAGGGATCATCTTAGCGAGTTCTACCTCGCTTGCTTAGAAGTCTCGAACAATGATACATATCTAATGAGACTATTTCCAAGAAGCCTCGGTGGTCAAGCCGCTGAGTGGTTCGCACATGTTCCCCCGGGCATTAGGTCTTTCCTTGAGCTCGTGAAAAAATTTGTCAATCATTTCTCTCATAATTTCGAACATGAAATCTCTATGATAGACCTTTGCAACATAAAACAAAAGAGTGGAGAATCCTTCGCTTATTTCTTGCAAAGGTGGAGAAGCTTAACAAGCAAACTCCCTTGGCCAATTCTTGAGAAACAATTAGTCACCATGTTTGTGACTAACCTAAATCAAGAAATAAGGTTCCATCTATAGATCCTTTGTGCATCTACCTTTGAAGAAGTCATTGACAAAGGTACTGTTGATGATTGTTTTTACACAGTCATAACAAAAGTTAAAAATTCACAAAATGAACCTAACTGTCTTGAAAGATATAAAGAAATCAATTAAGATTTGCTTAATCCCAAGTTTCCATATGGTCAGGTATTGACCTGTTGAGACAATTCAGTAGGTTGATGTGAAGCTGTAATGTGCAAGGGGCCTTACGTGATTTAAAGTGGTTGAGGACTTACTGGACTCAAATTATGCAAATTGTTGCAAATATCAACAAATTATCTATCTCTTTGCATGAAATTACCAATTTATCATAAAGCTTTGTATGATTTATATTAACACATACTTTTCTCTTCAAATATGTATAAAGATTGTCAAATATCAACTCAATTGCTCTAAATTCTTTCAAATGTTAGACAATCTCCTTTAGATTTCTACGTTTAAGCTAGATATTTCAAAGTTGTTTGGGAAAAGTTAGAGAAATTTAAACTAAACTCCATTCTTCTACAGGATTTAAGTGTTCTGTTATACACTTTACCAGTAATACAGTAAATTGATCAAATCAACAGATTAAACCTTAAGTGTAAACCTTGAGTATTTTCACAGACATACAATTAAGATTGCAAGCTTTCAGAGATATTATTTTGAATGCAAAGAAGAGCCAGAAGACACTCAGAAAATAGATGCAGAATTCCAGATTCAATTGTATTCAAGATAAACAATCATATAAGATTTACAATGTATGAATGACTCTTAGTTTCATTAATCAAATTACAAAAAACTTACAAAGCTTTACAGATACAGTAAGGAAGTTGGATGTTCCACACGTTCCTTATTGCAGACACAGGGGACCTCCTCTAACTAAAACTCTTTCTACTCAAAATGCTAAGACAAATTACAATTGCTTGCTCTATTCTAAAAATCCCTGTGTAAATAATATACAAGTAGCAGAGTTCATTATATAGATTTTTGAACTTCAAACTGTTATGGCTACAACTTCATCTACGGCTGAGATCCCTTCATTCTTGATCAACGGTGCATCTTTATCTCATAACTGTCTGCCCAAAATATCTGATTGGCATCTTTCTTTCCCTCAAAGGATGCTTTTGGAATCTTTTGAAAAATAAGATTCCCCCTTTTTCTTTATTGACTTTTCTTCACTGATGCCCTTTATTTAACTCAAAACTTTTACTCTTTCTTATCCTCTCACTTTTTCAAGTATTTCTTGAAATTGTCAATTACACCTTCTACTAAGGTGCAGTCCCCTCCTGGACTCTTTGTCAAAATATATTCTTGCATTATAATCTCTTCCTTCAACTTCTTTTCTTTATCCCCTGAGCCCTCTCTTCTCTTCTTATACTTCTTCATTTTGGCCTTTTCTTCCATCAATGTGTCCATCATCTATTTGTTGAGATTGGCATCAGGATTTTCTAAGCATGGTGCAAATATGACATTGAATTTTGTTAATGCCCTTTCCAAATCATACGCTGGCATTTCTACACACTCATGTTGCAGGAGCTTTTCTATGATTTTCTTATGTATTTTTATCATCTCCTCTGCTTTTTCTTCCAACTTCCATACAACTGCTGCACACCTTTTGAGGTTATCCTCCTCAAATTTAAATTCCATTATTGTTCTTGGCACTTGATTTGCCATTGTAACACTAAGTGCCCCCTCATGGATCAATTCATCTACCCTTCCTTCAATTTTTGTTAACTGTTCAATCTCTGACTTGCATTCTTCTTTCTTGACTTGGCATTTATGTATGAATATCATACATTTATTCTTCTCTTCTGTAACTATCTTCCAACTTTCCACAACTTGCTTTATTATTTGTTCTCCCTCTTGCATAAAATCATTAAACCATTCATCAAAAATATTATCTTTAAACCTTTTATTCTCCGTATCTTTTATTTCTTCTTTTGACACTATTGTTATGTCAGTAGGCAATTCTAGGATTGTGGCATTGGGATCAAATATCCCTTTAATGAATTGTTGGAGTTGGACAATGTGTCCTTTTAAATGCTCCTATTTATCCTTATCCTTCTTTAGCATTTCTGCTATCACCTGGTGCATATCTTCCCATTCAGCAATGTGTTGTTCTCTTGTAGAACGCCCAAGGTCAAGATTTAATATCTTGTACTCCTTCAATGTAATCTCACCTTTTGCCTTTTCCTTCTGTGGTATAGCCAAGTTTAATGTTCTAGATCCACTTGGACCTCTTTGTATAGCAAACATGGTCCTAGCTTTCCTCTTTTCTTTCCTTGGAGTAGTTTTCTCTCCTAGCAAACTTTTTATATCAATAGGTACTACTTGTACCTCTTTCTTCTCCTTTCCTATTTCTCTTCCCAACCATGTAGGGATTTCTTTTGTGCCCTCTGCAGTCTTATCTTCATTAATTACCTCTTCATGAGGTTTCTCTGTTTCCCCTTCTCCTTGTTGCTATTGTTGTTGTTGATGCTCTGGTATCTATTCTTGTTGTTCTTGTTGTTGTTGTGGTGGTTCCTCTTCTGGATTTTGCTGCTGCAGTGGAGGCTCTTGTTCTTTTGACTCAATTTCATTTTCTTCCTTCTCTATTTCAGTATCTCCCCCTTCTCGATCTTCTTCTTCAGGAGCTTCTTCTACTGATGACTCTTCCTTCTGATCATCTCCTGCACATATCTGTTCAATATCTGGCATGTTCACCTCTTCTGTTTGTTCATCAGTTCTTCTTTCACCTGTCTCTTCTAGCTTTTTTGTTGCCTCTGTTTCCTCAGGCCTCTTGGTTTTATCTTCCCCTTTGTCTGTATCTTCTGCTTGTATAGGAGAATTTACATTTGTACTACCATCTTTTCCTTCCTCTCCTTGACCTTGCATATTTTCTATGTTCTTTTCTTCTTCACTCTGGTCATCATACATGTTTAGCATATTCAATGCATCTACACCTGAGGTTTCTTGTTTTGTTTCTTCTTCTACAATTTCTCTTTCAGTCTCATCAATTTTATGTGCTTCTTCCTGCACATCTTTAATGATTTTCGGAGCAATTAAAGTACCAAACAGATCTATTGATTCTACTTCTTCCTATACTTTTTCTTCTTCCTGCTCTGCTCTATGTTCAACCTCCATTTTAGTTTGAGTGTTAGGCCCTTCTTCTTCACTCAAAAAATCATTAGAATCTTCCTCTATTTTGATCTCCTTTCCTTTGTACATGGCCCTTTCCTCACTATCACTACTTTCAATATCTACAGTTTCTACAGTTTGCTTGACCTTATGCATTTTTGACTTTTGTTGCATCTCTTCGGCCAACTTTGTCTTCACTTTAATGTATGTTTGTCTTGGCTCTAATGGAGTGGAAGCCCCAGATATACCACTCATCTTTTCACCTACTTCCTGTGCCCCAATTGTATCACTTGGCTTGGAAGATTCGCCCTTAGACAAACTTATTGGAATTGCCCTCATGGTCTGTTGTCCTGCCATCTCCTTGGCTGCTTGCGCTTCCTCTGCACTTATTTCATGACTCATTGATTTCGCATCCACAAAAGTTTTAGATGCTACTGCAATTGTTATCCCTAATGCATAGGGATCCATTAATGTAGCATTTTTATCCTTTTCTACAATTTTAGCTTCAATAATTTTTCTTTTCTTCTCATAAAAGCATTGCAGGTCCTCACTGGGCTCTGCCTTTCTTTTCCTTGCTTTCTTTGGATAGGTAATTTCTTTACCTTCAGCTTTAAGTTCTTCAATTTTGTCCTTCAGCCAAGTTTTTGAAAATAGTATCACTAGCTCAGACAATACATCCAAAGATGTATCCTAAGGCTTTGACCAATCAGGATCTGCAATAGGAGCCAACCTTGCCTTTGCATAACTATGATGTAACAACTTGTCATCATCTTGTACTTCTGGAGGCACATATATGTTGCCTATGGATTTCATTTGTTCCAGGGTTAATCTTTTGTGAGCTCTTTTCCTCACCTCCCTGTCATTCTTGTAGTCAGCCCAGAAATCCTCAATATGAATTTGATGTTTATATTTCTTATTCACAAAATTCTGTATTCTATGAAAAGGATCAAACTTTCTTACTATATTAAACTCCTGAAAACCATAAAACCTCAGTTCTTGTTCTGAATAACTCACAACCTCCTCACTGAAACAAGAGTATCTACCAATGGCCCATGGCAACTTCAGATTTCCTCTATTGTTGAATTTCCTTTTATACATTCTGAAAACATTCAATTTTTGCCTTGAAAACTCACACAATTAACTTGTCAGAAGGATACCTAGGAAGCATAAATGGTTTCTCCTCAAATCCTTTAGTTCTTATGTAAGTGAAATGTTCAAACTTGTTGGGTGAATATTTTGTCGTTAACTCGCTAACTGCAAAATGGGTATATCAGCCACAGCTATGATGAGACAAAGTCTCTCCTCTCAGCAAGGGGAGGTTCCCTCTAATTACTTAACTTTTGCAAATCAAACAACTTATAAAATTTATGTACACTAAAAACTATGTTTGTGGTGGTTCCATCTCATCTCATTCTCTTTTTTCAGAATAGATGTTTATATTTCAAACTCTTGATATAAGACTTGTAAATTATCACAAAATCACAGAAACTCAAAGTTTTCTGTTACCTCACTTACTACTTGTAAATGGAACTATTTGAAGTAGAATGCAGCCCAAAGTCTTCACTCTTCTTCAAGATGATAAAAGTAAATCGAAATAACAACTTGCAGCACAAAGTCTCCAAACTATTGTATTCTCACAAACATGAACATATAACCCACAATCGATTTGATAACACAAAGTTTATCAAAATCAAATTAAGAGCGCTCTTCAATCACTTGAAACAAACTCCACACTTCAATTATTATCAAATAAGATTATGATAGCAAGACATAAGAACAATACTATCACAACACAAATAATCCCAAGACAAAGATTGGAATTGAACTTGCTTTCTTGTATTGACAAATATTTGAATATTGATTTTCACAAAAAGCACAAAATCTTGATTTGCTTCTCAATTCGCCAAAGTTTTCTTGCAATAGACAAAAGATAAATATTTACAAAAGAGGCCCCCTTTATTTATAGGGAAAGACCTTGAGAAAATCTAGGAAATCTACAACTACTTTGACTTATTCAACAAGAGAGTCCTATTTGACTTATGACTTCTCTTGTTTCACATGTAATTACATTTTGGAAAATTACAGGTGTAGATGTCCAAAACAAAATTCCATTTACATAATATCTAAGAAAAACAAGCTAAGGCACTAGCTCCCTCCATCCTTTTTCCTCAGGAAATTATGATACATGGTTTGAACAACTGACATCTCGCATGCATCTGGTTTTGCTGTGTTTTCAGAGATGGTGCGAGCTCGGAGAATTGAATCTTTCACCGCCTTTACTGCCTTTTCATGCTTGTCTAGATTATCCTTCAGATTCTCTAGAGTCGAATGTTGATCATACAGGTTGTCCATTGAGAGCATTGAGGGAGCTTCCTCTTCAAATTTCTTTTGTACCATTTCTTCAAAAGAACTTATCATTTCCTGTGCTGTGAGGAAACTGTGATCTTCCCTTGTCAAGGTGCAAGGAAGTTCTTCTAGCCGATGTAGGAGTGTGACGTCACTGTCTTCGCTGGCTTCTCGAGCTTGACACAAATCTTCAAGTAGACTCTTTATTATGAAAATACGATGAGCTAGAGTCTCCTTGGTCTTGAGATATGATTCCCTGTTGGTGATGACCCCAATGGTGATCAGATTATTTATCTTGATCTTCTTCATATCTATCCACTCTTCTAGGCTCTCTTCTTGATCTTGTAGCTCTTGTGAAAGTAGATCTACCAGATTGTCCAGCTCTACTTTAGCTTTGTCCATTTTCTCTTTTCTTTCCACAGCGGTTTTTAATAGAACTCGTCCTTGGGCCAACAACCGCTCCACTACATCCCCCACTATCTTGCCTCTGGCTTGGGCTTTTTCAACTTTCTGTATCAGGGGATCTTCCACTGTCACCGCCATTAGTTCTACTATTTCTGATGACTTCACTATTTTCTGAAGGATAGCAGCCAGTTGTTCTGCTTTTGCTTTGTATTGCTCCTTCTCCCTCTTGGCTTCATCATACTTTTCAAGTAGGGTACTGGCAGTGGTCTGGAAATCTGCTTTGACACCCTCGTGAGTCACTTTACCAAGCTCAACCCTTGAGATGACATAACTGCTCATGTCAAAAGTATCAACAGTGGCATCTTCAGGAGGTTTGGCAATTTCGGCATATCTGATTCCCTTTTCAATGACTAGCCTAGAAACAGTCTTAGGCTTCTTCTTTTGGTTCTTTGCTTTCACAGGCAACAGCTTTTCAATGTCAATCTCATCAGGTGAGATGGCTTGCTTCTTCCTCTTTGGTGTATAGGCAGATAGCCATGGAGGAAGTATAGATGCATCAACAGCTGGAGGAGGATCCACTACTTGCTTGGTTGGCTCAGCGTTTATACCCATGATGGTGACAATTGGACTTGTGTTGGTAAACACAACACCTGTATCAACAACCTTTTGTGAAGCATCAAGAAGGTTCTCCAAAACAGTTTATTCCCTGATATCAAAAGAAGGGGAAGATAAGCTTGGAATGGAACCAGAAGAATCAAAAACGGTTCCAAGACTAGCCCTCATGGACGGAGGAGTATTGTCTGAAGACACAACAAAAATTGGAGACAGAGGAACATTTGAAATTGTTGGCAAGCCATCAGAAAATGGAACATGAGGAGGAGGTGTAAGAACATGTGTCTTGGAAGGAAGATCTTTCATAGGAGTCTGCGGGGAACCATCAAGTCGCTCTACTTCTATATCTTCATCTTCACCTTGTTCAGCTTCATCAGATACCTTTGTCTTAGACCTTTGAACATTTTGTTCTTTAGTCTCAACATATTTAATTTCCATCTGATCATCATTGATGTCTTCAACATCTGACTTAGAGGCATCAGCAGCCTCTGCGGTTTCCTTCTTCTTTCCTCCCTTGGATACAAATTTGATCTTTGGTTTGTGTACCTTGGAGGAGGAAGGGGTGTCACTCTTGTTCTTAGTTCAGTTTTCCACCTTCTTACCCGTTTGCTCCTGTGTTCCTTCTTCGGACCCTGTCAGGAACTCTTTCAACTTAATTCCCTTACTTTCCAACCACAGATTGGTGTTTGCCAGTATTGGTTGGAATCTTTTTCTGATAAATGTCTCCTCCTTAACTGACCATTTCACCTCTAGGAGAGGTGAAGCCTCAACATTCTCTGCCTCATATTTATGATCTAGGACATCTCCATCATCCTCCATTCCATCTGGAATATCAGCTAGTCCTAGTTCTTCAATTTGGCTTAGATGAAGCCTACAGAAATCCGATTTTCTGATCTCATTTTGGATCCTAAGATCTGCCCATATGTCTTCGACCATCGGCTCATGAAAATTTGACTTCCTCTTGATTTTATCTTGAACCCTTCTGAAGTCAAAATGATTTCTTTTCTTGTAGGTCTTCATGGTGACCAATTGCAACTCAGAGTCGATTATCTTTGCTTTGTTGGCAGACTGAACTGAATACCTCCCAATCTCAATAGGAAACTTTATCCCTGACTTCTTAAGCTCCATCTATTTGTTGTGTACCATAATCAGTTGTCTACAAAGCTCCATAAGGACAATGCGATCACTGGGATACAGTGGCAACATGTAAGGGTAACCAGGATAATATCCTACCCAAAGATAAGTGAAGGTGGGAAATTGCAAGAACAAGCAACCAAAAGAATTTACAACCTGCCATGCTTCATCAGATACTCTTTTTTGAACCAGTTCACCATCCCATAAGCACATGAAAACTGAGAAGAACGCATCATTGACTCTTCTGAAATGATGAATTGACCCCTTCAGTGTGATTTGGGGGTAGTATTCATACACTGGGACCAACCTCTTGTCCCCTACTTGGGTTAAACCTGGAAAGTTCCTCATGCTTGCAGCAGCGTAGACAAGGTAAGAGGTCATGTAAAATTTGAAGGTAGTATTAACCCTTACTAGTTTCTCATGTAAAGCATTATTGATCTGTTCACCCCAAAATATCTTCTGGTTACCCCGTAGAATCACCTTGATGTAAGTGTACATCCAGTCCTGGAATTTGGAAGCAGAAGGGAGTCCTCTGATGCGACTCAAGAGAGTAATCAAATCACACACTTCCTCCACAAAGTCACTCCTGTGGAGGTCTTTTGGCCATCTGGTCAAAGTTGCCCTAGGAATCTTCAACCATTTGCTGTTTATGTGCCTTCTAGTAGATTCCAAGTCATTGTCATAGTCTTGTTGACCCTGAGCAAAATCAATCTACCTGACATTTTCAATTGGTGGACACATGAAGATTTTGTCCATGAATTCTACATCCAATCTCATGATAACATTTCCCTGTGAGTCCGTCATAGCTCTAGTGTCTCTATTGTAGTGGTTGGCCACTTACAAAACAAATTCAGGATTATGTGCACTGACAGGAAATGATGCAACCAAATGAATACTGTTGTCAATGATTTTCTACATATGCCAGCAGGGATTTGCTTGTTTAGTTCTATCTATGAATTCAGCCATTTCTACGTGCCCAATTTCTGTGTCTCTAATTTCATCAACGTTTGACTGCACTGTCGTTACCGGAAAGACACCCTGGTACTTGTACTTCATGGCTCTGGACTTTGACGGAGATGATTCTGTCATGAGCTCTAGAGAGAACTGTGAATTTGAACACCACCACAAACGCTGATTGAGAACTGCAAAAGGCCATGATCTCGCAGTTAGCAGAAAAATTGGATAAACTGAGTCAACTGCGTTTTGGCGATCATGGACAGGAAAGCATGCGTTTAAAGGGCTTGAGTGCGCAAATCAAAGTGAAGGCGAAAGTGGGCTTTTGGTTTTGAAAAATGAATTTTCCAGTGTTAGGGAAAAATTAGCAAAATGTGCTTGGGCGGGTGATTTGGCCGCTCTTGCCAGTTGGGGGAGACTTCACGTGTAAAGGCGGTGAAAACACCGCTTCTGCATGTATCTTGGAAATTTTGATTTAACTGGCAGAAGCGGTCAAAATTACCACTATCGGATGTAAAGATTGAAAACCTCAAGTGTTTGGACGGGGAATTTGGCCGCTCTTACATTTGATGGGTTTTCATTACTGGCGAATGCTTGAACGGGTATATCGGCTGCCATTGCAGGTTAGAAGGAACTTGAGGTGTAAAAGCGGTGGAAAACACCACTGTCGCAAGTATTTTGAAAGTTTTTTGTAACATGTTCGAGCGGTCAATAACGTCGCTCAAGTGGGTAAGTGACAATGAGTTTTGGTGTAGGGGCAGAAAAACTCACCGTCATTGCACACAATGGGAGTTACGAGGTTTGGGAAGATCTAGCGGCCAATTTGGCTATTGTTGCACATTTTGAAGGCAAGGTTGGTACACGGTGAAGGCTTAACTGATGAAAGACACATCGTCTTCAAAAATGAAAAACCCTAATGGCAATCTAAAACACTCCAGACACGAATCACAAACAACAGAAGAAATAAAAACCTAGCAAAACTTTATAAACTAACAATACAAACAATCAATGAGTAAAAATGGGGAAGAGAAACAAAAGAAACTTACCCATAAAAACTTGAAACCCTAGGTTCAATCTGCAACACGAGATCCGTTACAACTCGGGATCATACGATCAAACTGTTGGCAAGAGACACTATATGGATTCATGGTTGTTGTCATTGATGGCAACAAAGGTCATCCCACATATCCGCAAGTCATGATGTGTCTCTACCGGAAGTCAGAATAAAGAAAGTTGTGGTCCGGTGAAGAAGAACAGAGCATGTGGCAAGGTCCGACAGATTGGTCCGGACCTCTCAGAGGAAGTGTCTTGGTGCAGTGCGGATTTGGGGAAGTCAAGAGGACTACCTTTAGTAGTATATTCCAAGGATTTAGCCTCCGGTGATGGACAAGGAAAAAGATATGAATGGTTAAGTACCGGATTCCTGAGAGACAGTGAAAACAGAGGAAGAACTGACTGACAGAGTATCAGACTGCTTTCCGGATGGGTTACTGTTGATGACAGAGGTTGTGAAGGCATGAATCATGTTTGGCCGACATGATTAATGATATCTACAAGTATATGCTTGATCCGCATTGCTTGGTGAGGAAGGATTCAGCCGACAGAATGAGAGTTTGTAAGAAACTAAGACTGTTCTGGATGCCGACTAGAAAGGTGATGAAACTACTTGTGCGGATATATATAGAGGATGGATTTAGTTGTGAAGTGTGGTGTGGGTGTGGAGAGATATGCAAATAAGTCCAGAGAAAGAGCAGAGGTAGCAAAAAGGATCCGGTATGTGAAAGATAGCAGAACAAAGAACAGAGGAAAGATGAAGTGCAGCAGATCAGTGTACTGAGCCTAACCGGAACTGAACTCCAGCATATGCAGATGCTTCCAATCAGTTCAAGACTGTGATTATCATCACTTTGTAGACAGTGTGTCTTCTTGTAGGCAGTGGGCCTCTTGTGAGCAGTGTGCTCGGGCAGTGAGCCCTAATTGGCAAGTGCCATTTTTGTAATTTTCTATTCTTCTAACAGAGAATAATTCTTGGGTTAATCACCCCGTGGTTTTCTCCCTTAACAGGGTTTCCACGTCAAAAATACTGTGTCATGTGTTTCTTATTTCATGGTTAATGTTTTGTGTTTGATTTTATGCTACTTCAATTAAAAGAAAAGTTCAATAAGGGAAATAATTAGGATAACTGATTCACCCCCCCCTCTCAGTTATCAACAATTGGTATCAGAGCTAAGTTCCTCCTAATAGAGCCTAACAGCTTGAGGAAGATCTGGGATTTCAAATGGATGCATATGGTTTAAGGGAGCAACTCAAGACTGCCCTTGAGGATCTTGAACAGTCAAATTCTGAAGTCAGTGAATTAAAGGAAAGACTCAAACAGGCTGATGAATTCATGAGAGAACTAAAAGACAAATTAAGTCTCTCTATGAAAAAGAGAAAGGAGCTGCTTCAACAGTTGGCAAGACAAAGTGAAGAAAGCAATACAAATGAGGAATTGACTGAGCAAACCAAGTTATGTGAAAAGTTATCAAAAGAAGTCATTATGTTAAGACATGAAATGGAATCAGGAACTATAAAGTTTACTCAAGAGATTGAAGAAAAAAGAAAGGCTGAAGACAATCTAAGACAATCTCTTAAAGAAAAATCAGAAGAATGCCACCAGATGGACAGGATTATCAGACACCTTGAATCTGATCTTGAAGATGCCAAAGATAATGAAGGAAAACTTGAGGATCAAATTGCCTCTCTCAAAAGAGACCTTCAAACAGCAAATGAATATAAAGAGAAATTCAAGATAAGTTCTGCTCAACTTGAAGTTCTTCTTGGAAGTCAAAAGAGGACAGATGACAAGTATGGCTTGGGATATGAGAAAGGAGAAAGCTCCGGATCCGGTCAGAAGAATCTTGGATCAGAAAATCCAAGGAGCAGGCCTAGAAGACCTCCGGTAAGACAGCCAAATGCTCAAAGATATCCATCCTTCAATGGATACTGCCACAACTGCAACCACTTTGGTCACAAAGCTAATCAGTGCAGAATGAGAATGAATCAGAATAATTCATCCTTCTCCGGACAGTGCTTCAACTGCAAAAGGTATGGACACAAATCCCATGAATGCAGAATTATGCAAGTAAACAAATCATTCAAAGGTAGATGCTTCACATGCAATAGAATAGGTCATATGGCAAATCAATGCAGATCAAGAGGATATCAGTCAAATATGCAAAGAAATGTTATTTGCCAAATCTGCAATAGGTCCGGTCATAATGCTAAAATCTGCAGAAACAAGAATCAGGACAAAAGAGGTCCGGTGTATAATCAGAATCAAGACAAGGGTAAACAAAAGATGAATGCGGATGAGGTTAGGAATCAGATGAGCAAGATTTGGGTGAAGAAAAGTTCAGAGAATGTAGAGGTTGGATCCGCACCAGACTCTGGTGCTGATATTTCTTCCGGAAATTAAAAGTGAGCTCTGGCTCAGGGGGAGACTCAAAGAAAATCTTGTTCCCCCAGCCAAACAAGTGGTGCCGGATGTGGCACAAGATGCGGATCAAAGGGTTTGTAGATATGAGTCTTGAGATACTTCAGTCAAGTTTTCAGAGGTCCGCATGGAGTTATGAAGAAGCTATGATCGATCAAATAAGACCTGTTCAGGGAAATGCTCCGGTATGATAAAGGATTACAAAAAGGTCCGGAAAGATCCGGAAATGCACTATCTTGTTCTGCGGATTGGACAGAGTGTTTGAGATGATCTTGTAATATGCCACCTCGATTTATTCATGATTGAAAGATCCGGATGATATCCACAGATCAGGACTAATCCGGGATACTCCAAGCTATCCAGACAAGGCAAACCAGAATAATGTAGGTGAAGCATTTATTGCAGACAGGTATTAGGGTTCGCAGAGCAATTTAAGGGATTTCTCAAAGGTCATTTGTTCATTCTGCACTCGAGAAGAAGCGAAAAGTGGAGCTCTGCAACAAGGTTCTTCAAGCACACCAAGGATCTCCTGCCGAAGCTATTGGATAAAGAAATCAATCCAACCACTCCGTGCAAACCGAAGGCGCATAAGGTATTCTCCGTTTTTCATTACCTCACTGCAAATCTTTGAAGAATGGCTACTCCAAACATAGTTAAGATCTCCGATAGACCTCGCCCCTCATTCAAGAAACATCCCTACAAATCATTGGAGGTTGACCCACTAGGAGCCTTCTCTAGTGTTCCTCACGGAGTTTTACACACCGAAGACATTAGGGTTTACATACATGCAAACATTGAGGAATTTGGGGAATTCAAATTAAGAGACCTCTATCACAAGCAGCTGATTGACAATGCTTTTGAGCTCAAACCAGAGTATAAGGATATTCAGAAGAAACAATTTGAGCAATTTATTCATTTCCCCTGTTTTGAAGAGGATGAATGGGTCCGGTATGTACTGAGCAGGATGCATGACAACTTTCTATGGCTAGATAGACCCTGCAAGATCACAAAAGAGGCAATTAGAGCAGTAACTGGCCTATACTCCTCCGGAGGAGTACCTATCCTCAAATATGTCAAGAACAACATTGTAACTGAGGCCACCGGATCAAAATTTGACAAAAGGGCAATGACCATTGAAGACATCTCCGATCCGGATATCAAATATGCATCAATGATAATAGGATACAAGATCTACCACTCCAGCAGGGAGAATTCTGTATCCGGAACTGCAATATACACTGCTTATGAAATGTTAAGAAAGAATGCAGAATATGATCTCTGCGAACTACTACTAAGCCAATTAATGGAAAACATACAGAAAATCAAGAAGGATAAGAAGAATTCCTTTAAATATGGTACTCTTATTGTATGTCTATTCTTCTATTTCATGAATGAGCTACCCGGAACAAGTGGATGGGTATGGCAGAATGACAAACCTGTTGCAGTCCAGATAAGAGACTACTTGCATGGACTTGGGGATGCAAAAGCGAGAAATTCAGCTCTATGGGGTTACTTCAAAAACTTTCAGAGCATGATGCAAGCAAGAGAGAGAATTCCTCAATCTCTCATTGAGAAATACAAGGACTCAGTGTGCTTTATGGTTGACACTGATCAGTGCCTAATGGAGGCAGTGGAGCCAAGGACTGTCTGGATCATGCCCATGGGGTATGAAGTTGATGAACAGATAGTGGAGCTGCATGTTCAACACATGCTAAGTCAGCCCAAAGATCCTAAGGCAGAAAGGTTTGGAACCTTTGAGGAGCTGAGTGTAAAAATACATGTAGAACTCAGGGAACCTGAGATTAAAAGAAAGGTAAGAAAAGAAGTAGAGCACATTGCTCAAGGCCTAGGTATCTCAAAGGAGGCACTTGATGCCAGCCGGGAAAAGAGGAGGAAGGCCGAGGAAGAAGAGAAAAGCAAAGAAAGTGCTCCGGTTGGAGCTCCCACCCGGACCAGATCAACAAAGAGATCTGCACCTCCCTCAACCAAAAGTTCAAAACCGGAAGTCCAGGCATCCGGTAAGAGATCAAAGGCAAAAGCCACAAGGGCTTATGGAAGCCAAAAGGATGAAGAGGAAACAGAATCAGATGAGGGAGTAAGAGAAGTAAAGAAACAGAAAAAGAAAGGATCCGGTAAGCCCTCCACAGGCCAAGACAAGGAGGAAATGGCAGAGGTAACTGTTGAAAAGCCCACTCTGTCACTAGAGAGCATAATCAAGTCGGTCACGGTGGATGGAAACCTTCAACCAATGACTGAATCCTATGATGACTTCAGTGAGGCAGACCAAAAGACTCTGCAGGAAGCCACAGTTAAATATCTGAACATATACAATAAGGCTTTCATTGAGATCATATCTCTCATTCCCAAGAGCCTAGAGAAGGAAATGGAAGTAAGAAAGAATAATGCTCATGCCAAAGATCTTGAGATCCGGGAGCAGATAGCTATTCAGCTATATCCTCAAATTGATCCCAAGACAATGAACATTATCTTCAAGGACTGCAAAGATGAGTTCAGAAGCAAAGCCAGGATGAATCAACTCATGCTTGGTGAGACTGACAAAGTGGCTCAAGAAACAGAAGAGATCCTCCGGAAGGCCTTCAAAAGGTTCAATCTTCCTGTTGTAGAGGACTTAGGTGCAGAAACAGCTGTTGATCTGGAATCTTCTGTTCCGGAAGAAGTGAGCCCTGAACAGACAAGTGAGGACTTGGGACCCTCTGCTCCAGAAGAAGTGGCCCATGAACAAGTTAGCATCTCTCCTCCGGTTTCCCCTACAGTCTCCGGATCCAAAGAAGAAGAGCAATTACAGGAGAAGGAAGCAGTGGTGAAGGACAAAGAGGTTGACAGTTCTAAGACTGCAGAAGAGAAGAAACATCTGTCTCCGGCAAGAGACACTGCACAAACTGTTCAACAATTTTTGAGCAAAGAAACTCTAGAGATTGATGAACCGGAGCTTCTAAAAGGCCCATTTGATTTTGACTCTCTCTCTCCGGTACAAACAATGAAGATAGCTTCATTTGCAAATGCCAAGGCAAATGAAAAGCTCCTGAAGTCTCATATGGAAGACTGTGAGTTGATAGAGGCTGCTTCCGGAGTACTTGTGAAGATCATGCCATCAATCCAGATAGATTCGACAGCCTCCACTTCCGGTAATCTAAAAACCTTAGTCAGCAGTGTTGATACACATTTTGATTCTTTAGAAAAATCAGCTGAAGAAAAGGTCCGAAAGGAATTTTTGGATAAGAGATTTTCAGAGATATTAGAATTAATCTCTAAAGACAAAAAGATTGTAAGCATTGGAATAAAGAGCTTAGAGAATGCTCTTAAGGATGGCGGTGATATCTACAAATTTTGTATATCCTGGTCAAAGGCAACAGCAGCATTTGACAAGAAAATAAAAGAGGAACAGGATAAGCTACAAAGCTTATCTCAAAGTTTTGATCCTCTCTCTTCCTCTATAATAAATCAAGAATGTCAGACTATTGCAGTCTTGAACGAAATAAAGAATCTTGAGAAGGAAAGGAAGAACATCACCAACCGGATGGGAGAACTTAGAAGGATTATAATCCCTAAGTTGGAAACCATGCATGAGGCCATCAGTGATGCTAGGACCACCGCCCAAACAAAAGATCCGACAGATCTCAAGCGGGCAGAAGCGTTTGCATTTTTGTTAAGTGGTCACATTTCAATTTTGGACAGAATGAAGCAAAGTTGGGCTACCGAAATGATTCAATTACAGACATCCTTTGCAGACATTCTTCAATATATGTGAGTATGTAAATATGCGGCTAAGTATAAGAAATTTTTGAAAATTTTGATATGCGGACCCTACCCTTTGCCATTGATGTCAAAGGGGGAGTGAGGAGCAGTGAAAAATGAGGAATCCAACTAAGGGGGAGTTCCGGAAATTGTATATAAAGACAGAGCATCAGCAAAGGGGGAGCATAGTGAAAACACTTAGTCATTTTTCACTAAGTGTTGCCATCAATGCCAAAGGGGGAGATTGTTGGCAAGAGACACTATATGGATTCATGGTTGTTGTCATTGATGGCAACAAAGGTCATCCCACATATCCGCAAGTCATGATGTGTCTCTACCGGAAGTCAGAATAAAGAAAGTTGTGGTCCGGTGAAGAAGAACAGAGCATGTGGCAAGGTCCGACAGATTGGTCCGGACCTCTCAGAGGAAGTGTCTTGGTGCAGTGCGGATTTGGGGAAGTCAAGAGGACTACCTTTAGTAGTATATTCCAAGGATTTAGCCTCCGGTGATGGACAAGGAAAAAGATATGAATGGTTAAGTACCGGATTCCTGAGAGACAGTGAAAACAGAGGAAGAACTGACTGACAGAGTATCAGACTGCTTTCCGGATGGGTTACTGTTGATGACAGAGGTTGTGAAGGCATGAATCATGTTTGGCCGACATGATTAATGATATCTACAAGTATATGCTTGATCCGCATTGCTTGGTGAGGAAGGATTCAGCCGACAGAATGAGAGTTTGTAAGAAACTAAGACTGTTCCGGATGCCGACTAGAAAGGTGATGAAACTACTTGCGCGGATATATATAGAGGATGGATTTAGTTGTGAAGTGTGGTGTGGGTGTGGAGAGATATGCGAATAAGTCCAGAGAAAGAGCAGAGGTAGCAAAAAGGATCCGGTATGTGAAAGATAGCAGAACAAAGAACAGAGGAAAGATGAAGTGCAGCAGATCAGTGTACTGAGCCTAACCGGAACTGAACTCCAGCATATGCAGATGCTTCCAATCAGTTCAAGACTGTGATTATCATCACTTTGTAGACAGTGTGTCTTCTTGTAGGCAGTGGGCCTCTTGTGAGCAGTGTGCTCGGGCAGTGAGCCCTAATTGGCAAGTGCCATTTTTGTAATTTTCTATTCTTCTAACAGAGAATAATTCTTGGGTTAATCACCCCGTGGTTTTCTCCCTTAACAGGGTTTCCACGTCAAAAATACTGTGTCATGTGTTTCTTATTTCATGGTTAATGTTTTGTGTTTGATTTTATGCTGCTTCAATTAAAAGAAAAGTTCAATAAGGGAAATAATTAGGATAACTGATTCACCCCCCCCTCTCAGTTATCAACACAAACGATCGAAGAGAATGTTGGCGGATCAATTAAAAGGCTTTAGTATAAGAAATGACAAGCAACAATGGGTTTGATAACACATTTAAAAGGTTGAAATTGAAGTTTAAATGCATGGCACGAGTGGCCATTAATGGCACTTGACACCAAAATCCCGAAGATCTCGCTCAAGCGGCGGTTTTGGCCGCTACGACACTACAATCAACAAATATGTAATGGCGGCGAAAAATGTCGTCATTGCATATCTGACGGAAAACATATGTGATGGCGATAAATTTAGCCGCTTCTGCACATTAAACTTAAAAATGATGCAATAGCGGTGAAAAATGCCGTCATTGCATCAAACAAGAACAAGCCTAAAAATAATAATATGTAGGAGCGGCATTTTTCACCGCTCTTGCATATCAAGAGTCAAAAAATTACTAACTCCTAAAAATAACCAAAATGACATTTTTACTAGTTTACGACTTTAAATGATCCTCGCAAAAATCAAGAAATCAATTCAAGGGAATGTCACAGACGAGTTTAAAATGTCAAATGACCTTGCACGAGAACAAGGAAATCTTTTCTCGGTTTGCAATCTTAGAGTGTAGATTCACGAAATGGACAAGTTTCGTGGGGTTGTCTACAAAAATGAGCGTAGCTGATTTTGAGAACAACAAAACTGAATAAACCAGGAACTATGCAATCCAATTGCATCTTCTGCATCCTTAGATAGTCTTTTGTTTTTTTCTTCCCTCAACATCCTTACCATGTAAGTATAGAAGACATCATTTACCAAAGCAAACTTTTTCACTGCATTCTCTTCTTGTAGGTCAGGATAATGTTCATACACCAATTTCTGATTAAGACCACTTCCCAGGGTACCAACCCTTTCTATTCCGTGAATGTAGGGTTTGATTTCTGCAGCACATGAGTATAACACATAAGAAGACAAACAAAATGGCAAGCTTTTCTACTGTCTCAAGATGGCCTATTTCCAAATAGCTGTACTAATTACCTTGGCTCAGTGGATCTACCCTTGCCCCTTTTCTCCTGTTCTTATGAATTCAATGGCATTAAACATCCACGGCTCACACCTAGTGCCGTCCCTCAATCCAACTAGCCTGCCCAGCATAGTTATCATCAGATAAATTTCTTGTTTAAAGTATATCCTCATCAAATTCTTAGGTATTCTGGCTACAGCCTTAGGTTTGTTTTCTAGACTGTACCAATTGTGGAATATTTTACCCTTGCATTCTTTTTCATTGGTGTAGAAATCTTCATTATACTGATCAATGTCAATGTCCCTCATCTTTTCCTTAATTTCTAGTCCAAATGTTTTGGCAATACCCTATGTGGTTAGATCAGCAATCAATTTGTCATGCAACATGACCTTCCTGGTAGTTAGGTTATACAAAATCACACAGTCCAAACATAAATCCCTAGCCTCCATCACTAGCGGGAAACCTGCAGCTTTGTATAGTCCACTTTCCCAAATACATTTCATATCTGGCATAGCATCCGCAACAGTAATCTTTTTCAATACATCCTCTACATTATAATTCCCTATGTTGGTATTTGTGCCCACTCCATTCGTACTAATCAGGGTCAGATAACCTCTATGCAGAGGCAATTCTTCTTTCTCCACCTCTTTTCGTGGTTTCCTCTCTTTCTTTACTTCGCCCCCTGTATCCTTCTTCTATTTAAGGGCCATCCTGTGGAAACACGCATCTTTTAACTTTCATTCTCCCCATGCCTAGGGTTTTTTTTACTGTGCATTTCTGGTTTTACTATTTCACCCTAATTCGTTTTTCTTTTCTATTTTAACCTCTAAATTCATTAAGCTCTACTCAGCCAATTAACCATTAAAATAGTAATTTGACCAATGCCTACGTTTTGCAACGAAATTACTGAAATTAACAGTATTTTAACAACTAAAAATAAATGGCATTTTAGATAAACACTTGTTTATCATGACCATTTACCCGTTGACTTACTTTTACCATTTTCACCTTTGTCCAGCTGTTGTAACTCTGTCGTTCTGGTAAATTTTGTTTAATCACTACAATAGTTCTCTTTTCTGCAATTTTTCACTCTTAACAGTATATCTTGAAAGCGAAATAACATTAAAATTGCCCTAACCCTAGTTAAATTTCACTTTGTTTGAGTGTTAGACCTGCATTAATTACAGTAATTAATGTGCAACAACCTTCGGCTTTCATTACAATGTTTATGTTTTTTGAACTTTTTTACCGTAAGTCCAATTCTACATACATTACTTTTCTTTGTATATTTCATTGTATGTTTCCTTTGTATATCTTTGTTGTATCTTTCGACATACAAATACTTTATGCAAAGAACCAACTAACGTTTTTTTACCTTTTTTGCTTTCTGTACCTCTTTGTACCTTTCATTTTGTATATCTTGCTTGTATATTCTGTTGTATAAGCGCACATACAAACCTTATACATTCCTTTCTTTACCTTTTCTCTCTCGCGATACCTTTAATTCTTTATATAACGGCATTGTACATTTAAACATACAAACGCCCAAATATACAAAGGCTTTTCTGTTATTTAATTTCTTTTGGCATCCGAGCTCTGTATATTAGCTTGTATATTAGATATACATTGTGAACATACAAAACTAATATACAACCGGTGGGGTCCACCTTACTGTTCAAATTTACATCTCTGTGATACATATAACCTTCATATCCTATTCAGACTTTAACCTTTTATAAATCACATTACACTTACCTTCAATTCTGCAATGTACATACCTCAATGCATCTCTTGATATACAATTCAAACATAATGCATTGTATTCACCATATTTCAATTTCCCTGAGTTCCATCTCACATGTATAAAGCAATGTATGTTTTAGAACATACATACAAGCGCAGAAATATACAACAATTTAACTTCATTTGATAACCATTTCAGTTCCGCAGTGTATATAAATCAATGCATCACCAGATATACTTTAAGTCCAAATGCATCCTTTATATTGTATTTTATTTTTCTTTCAATTCCGTGTTGTATATATCTCAATGTATGTCTCCCAACACCTTACATACAAACACGAAATATACAACCATTATACATTATTTCACAATCCTTTCAATTCCGCTTTGTATGTAACCCGCAATGTATATAACCAAACATACATATACAAAGTGTAAACATACAATGATTATATCAATTTTAATACCTTTTCAGTTTCGCACTATGTATAATCCTTTGTATATTTACTTTGTATGTCTTCCATTTGCCAAATATACAAACCAAAATATACATACCAGACTTCAACGTTTATTCATTTCAACCTCAAATCTTTTCGGGCCCGACTTGTATATGAGGATCAAGCGTTAACCAACAATGTATACAAGCATAAAAGATACACTTTATAAAACCGATGACTTACTTTTTGTGACTAACACAAAAACCCGACATACAAATGCATTTGTATACGAAATGACTTTGTATATACAAAGAACTTTGTATATGCAAAACACAAACCTTTTGCTAGTACATTTACCACAACAAACTCAATATCAACGCCCCCAATACAAACAACAACACCAACACCCAATCAAACGACAAGCCACGCTATTGGGAAAAAACAAAAACACCTTGAATGATGGCGTCACTAATGTAAAGGCCGTCCAACATGCACAGAATCAAACACCCTCAAATACATATGCCGCCAGTGTAAATATCCCAAGGGCGCAATCTAAACAAAACAAACCTTGAAGGCAATTCACACCTTTAGGGGAACCAATTGAGGATATCCTCGACAGATGTCTAAAGAAAGGTTTAATAACTCTCCCACCTATTAAGCCCTATCAAGAGAATGAGCTCAAAGTTGCGTGGTACAACAAAAATGATTATTGTGACTACCACTGCATTGTGGGCCATAAAACCGCTAATTGCACGAAATTAAAGCATTGTGTGCAAGACCTCATAGATCATAATCAAGTCAATCTTGACCAAAACACCCAACCATCGCCTAATGCTAATCTAGGAGCTTACAAGGATCCACTGCCCAACCATAACAAAGCCTCCTCATCCAATCAAGCCTACAACATCACCCCACCTCCCTCATCCTATGACTCTATCGTAGGGCAGATAGAACCATCGTCTAACCATATCAACACAATCACCATTCGGGCCCAAGCACCTGATTGTGCTGTCACAACCTATCGTGGCTGCATGTCCATCTACACAACCCCTACCACTGATTAAATGCCCGCATCCATGTCAGATTCCTTACCCAATCATCCAACTACGTGCCCATCGCCTACCAATTAGTACAACCTCCTAGAACATCTAGGAAAGACCCATATGCAAATATCCATACTTGAGCTACTTCACACGTCACCTCTCCATAAAGAAGTCCTTGATAAAGCACTCTTAGAAACCCAAGTTCCCGCCAACCTGAATGTGAATAAATTCCAAGCCATGGTGGGCCATATCGCCATGCCTCATCACCTCACTTTCTCAAAAAAGGATCTTCCCACATCTGAAAACTTACATAATGACTCCTTACACATCGAAGTCTGCATCCACAAGCATATCATCAAGAGAGTCTTAATAGATGGTGGCTCCGGCCTAAACCTGTGCACTCTTAAATTACTAAAACACTTGGGATACTTGGATGTGGTTGTAGACACTAGTGAATGCATAACAATCAAAGGGTATGATGATACTGAACAACTATCTGAAGGTACTATCAAGCTCCCTATTCAAGTGGGACAAAAGATAATGGAAACAAAATGTCAGGGCCTTGATCTTGATCTCCCCTATAACATTCTTCTCAGTCGCCCATGGATCCATGCCATGCAAGCGGTCCCTTCTACATTCCATCAATGTCTAAAGTTTCCTCACAACGGCATGGAAGTAACTATCTATGTTGATCTCCACCCCTTCCAATATTGCAGTTTCTTGGAAGGCCATGACCACACCTTATGTTCGTATAACAAAGCCATCACAAAAGCCCATCCCACAACATCCACCTCATACATCGACCCCGCCAACATTGCCACCACTTCATCCCAAACACCTCCACCACTCGAGGTCAAGATCAAGCTTACTGACATGGGATGTGGGGAATATGACCTACGTGGTACCATTTGTGTGGGCACATTACCCAACCCTAAAATGTTTGGCATCCCAAAGAAAGAAGTAGCCAATATAGTTGTCATCAAATGTCAACCATCACCTACCTTTAAGAAGAAACATTTCTTGGATCAAGATGTGCTCAAAGACATATCATCCTAGCTATATAAAGATGAAGAAACTGAGCAAGAATCCCCCACAATACCAACAGAGATCTATGGCAAAGGGTCAGAAATTGTCAAAAACATGGGCTATAAAGGACAAGGCAGTATCGGCCTTCATGAACAAGGGATTGTGAACCAATCCAAGCGACAAGAAATCCATATACTCAAGGGTTAGGATATGGTCAATGACAACGTATCCTCACTACTGGTGAATGTATCCTAGCCGAGGTCGCTACGGTCTCCCTTGAAGTCGATAATGTCAACGAGACGGGCCATCGAGACTCCTTTAGTGACTTTGCTAAATTTTTTGACTCATTCATATGCACCATATACACAGTCACCACCCTAACCTCTTCGACCAATGACTTACCCCTTGTATACCTAGACCTCATAGACTAGGACCAACAGGGACCTCCTGTCTTCGACATCGCACCAAACGATGAAGCCATCATTGAAATGATGGGGGTTAGAGATCACTTTCCCCTAGGGGACCATAGAGTAGGATACATCATGGAACTTGATACGACTACCTATTTCGGGGAGACAACCCCTGCTTCTAGTCACAAAAATTATAAAAATCAAACATGGATCTGATGGTGAAAACTACTTTGCGATAGTGTCAGATCCCAAAAAAGTAAAAATAAAGGACGTATCTCTTGGTGAAAACCTCCACAAGGCACTAGGAGATGGAAGCATGGGCCTTCTCGAGATAGACAAGATATATCCCGACAGATCACCCGTCCTAGTGGAGCCAGCTCAAGAGATGAATCTTGGGATGGAAGAAGAGCCAAAAATCACTTTCAGGGCAGAATCTCTCAGTGCAGTAGAGCAAGAAAACTTCTTAGCCTTCTTCAAATGGAAAATTCACAATTTTACGTGGACTTATGTAGACATGCCAGGGCTCGATCCCACTTTGGTTGTCCATCACCTTACAATATGGCCTGATGCAAAACTAGTGAAACAGAAGCTTAGAAAAATGAACCCTTAGGTGGTTGTCCTAGTCAGAATTAAAGAAACTACTAGATTTTGGGTTCATCCACCTGATTGATTATCCCAAATGGGTTTCCAACCTAGTACCAGTAGCTAAACTTGATGGTCAAATCCGTTGCTGCACTGACTTCCGAGATCTTAACAAACCTGCCTGAAGGATGATTTCCCTTTACCAAACATTGACATGATAGTGGATCTTACAGTAGGACATGAGATGTTATCCCTCATAGATGGTTTTTTAGGGTATAATCAAATCAGGATCGTAGAAGAGGACCAACATAAGACAGCCTTCATATGTCCATGGGGGACGTACTATTGGGTGGTAATGCCTTTTGACCTAAAGAATGTTGAGCCACATATCAACGAGCCATGACTGTTATCTTCCATGATCTTTTCCACCACATCATGGAAGACTATGTGGATGACTTGCTAGGAAAATCAAAGACAAGGGAGTAACACTTGGATGTATTAGCAAAGATCTTCGATCGACTAGAGCAATACAATGTTCACTTGAATCCAAAGAAATGTGTCTTTGGGGTCACCTCTAGAAAACTTTTGGGATACATAGTCTCCAAAAGGGGGATTGAGGTAGATCCCGCAAAAGTCAAAGCCATCATTGAAATGCCTCCTCTGAAAACCCTAAAGCAACTAAGAAGTCTGCAAGGGAAACTCCAGTCCATTCATCAGTTTATTGCTCAACTTGCCAATAAATGTCAACCATTCTAGCATCTACTCAGAAAGGATACAACTTTTGTCTGGAACAATCAGTGTCAGGCTGCCTTCGATCAGCTAAAAGAATACCTAGATAATCCCCCTATTCTAACTCCACCAAGGCAAGGAGAACCCCTCCTATTATACATCTCAGCAATAGAAACAACTATTGGAGCCTTAGTAGTACAACAAGATGAGCAAGGGAAAGAAAGTGCCATATATTACATTAGTCGCACCCTAATATCCTATGAGATAAACTATACACCAATTGAATGAGCATGTCTAGCCCTGGTCTTTACTTCACAAAAATTAAGACACTACATGCTCAATCACAAAACTAAGCTCATCGCCAAGATAGATCCACTAAAATATCTGCTAAACAGAGCTGCTCTTACTGGGAGAATGGCAAAATGGGTCTTGATCCTCACTAAATTTGACATTGAATATAGTGAGAGAAAAGCCATCAAAGGATGGGTTATCGATGATCAGCTGGCTAAAGTACCCATTCCTGTAGAATATCCTACACTGGCAGAGTTCCCTGACGAAGCCATCTTGACAATAGCACCAGCAACAGAAACATGGAAAATGTACTTTGATGGGTCATACACACACAAAGGCTCGGGGGTAGGCATCTTGTTTGTTACCCCTCAGGGTGACACCATCCCCAAGTCATTCAAAATTACATTCCCATGTACAAACGTGGTAGAGTATGAGGCCCTTATCACAGGTCTTCGAATGGCAATCAAATGGAGAATTGAGAAGTTGACTGTGTATGGAGACTCTCAACTAGTCATCTGGAAAGTAAATAATGAGTACAAGACCAAGGATGATAAACCCATGCCTTATAAAAAGATGGTCGATGACTTTAAAGACTATTTCGATGACATCCACTTCAAACAAATCCCAAGGCTAAACAACAAAGCTACAGACGCCATGGCCACCATCGGGTCCCTGGTCGACATGAAGAAGGATAGCAAGAAGTGCAAATTCCTGATAGAGGAGCTCCCTATTCCAGCATATGATGTTCCCCAATCAGAGCTAGTATGCGAAGTCATTGGTCCATTATCCCCATGGTATCAAGAAATCTATCTATATCTCCATGATAACATCATCCCTCCTAACCTATCCACCTCACAATGAAAATCTTTCATCTGTCGAGCCTCCTGCTTCACCCTTGTAGGAGATACCCTATACAAAAGGAGTCTTGATGGCATGCTTTTACGATGTTTAGACTCTAGGGAAGTTCAAGTGGCCTTGCAAGAGGTACATGCAGGCATTTGTGGGGCACATTCAAGTGGACCCACTCTTGCTAAAAAGATCCTGAGGACCAGATACTATTGGCCAACCATGGAACGAGACGCCTACCGGTTTATAAAAAAATGCCTACCATGTCAACAACATGGAGATCTCATTCACACGCCAGCATAGGAATTGCAACCAATCATGATGTCATGGCCTTTTTCACAATGGGGACTCGACCTTGTAGGCAAAATACATCCACCATCATCTAATGGCCATAAGTTCATCATCACAGCTATTAAGTATTTCACTAAGTGGGTGGAAGCAATACCACTCACCTTCACCACTGGAACCTAGATATCCAAGTTCATCCTCCATTATATCATATGTCGTTATGGTATCCCTCATTCCATCATCACCGACAATGGAAAACCATTCAAGAACTAGGAAGTCTGCACTTTGTGCTAAAAATTCCAAATCAAACACTACTTCTCCACTCCATATTACCCTCAAGGAAACGGTCAAGCATAAGCTTCAAATAAAACCATCATTCGCATTCTAAAGAAAACGGTTAATGAAGCCGGCCGTGACTGGCACCTCCAGCTCAACCTCGCCCTATGGGCCTATCGCACAAGCATTTGTACCCCCACAGTAGCCACTCCATATTCCCTTGTATTTGGATCTGAAGCCATTTTGCCTATTGAGGTCGAGCTCCCATCCCTAAGAGTATCTCTACAAAATATAATCAATGATGAGGAATACCGAGTCGCAAGGTTGCACTAGCTGGAATTACTGGATGAGAAATGTCTAGATGTATTGAATCACCTGTGGACCTATCAAAATTGCCTTAGAAGAAGCTATCATGAGAGAACCAGAAACCAAAAATTTGAAGTAGGTGACCTTGTCCTTATGGAAAATCATAAAAACTTGCAGGAGCAGCCTAAGAAAGGAAAATTTGAGCCCAATTGGCTAGGACCTTATGTCATCACAGCCAGCTATGGATCAGGAGCATATCAGCTTGCAACACCTAAGGGGCAGCCTCTGGATGAGCCTATGAACATTCTACACCTAAAGAAATTCTACGCATAACCCATCGGGTACCCCCAATCAAAAAATCATAAAAATCAAAAAATCAAAAAAATCAAAAAATTGAAAAAATCAAGAAAAACCTGAGTGTAATAAACACTTCCAATGGTGAAAATCACTTTGGTGATGCCTTGGATTAGTACCATGGTGAAAACCTATTTCAGGCGCCATGTGTAGTGGCCGGTTCTACCATCTAATAAGTCCTCTTTCGGTCACAACACTCCATATCGCACGCATCCCATGGCTTGGAATTCTGAAACATCAAGTCCTATCACCCACCCCACAATATCCCACCCAAGGCTAACTCATGGAATGAGGATCCTTGTAAGCTTCCTTCTGTACAATTGAAAATCAAAAAATCTAAAAACAATAGAAAATCAAAAAATCAAAAAACAATAGAAAATCAAAAAATCCAAAAACAATAGAAAATCAAAAAATCAAAAAAATAAAAAAATCCAAAAACAATAGAAAATAAAAAAAATCCAAAAACAATAGAAAATTAAAAAAATCCAAAAATAATAGAACATCACCAAAATCCAAAAAATCCTTCCTAACAATTCACTGCAAATCACCTCCATACATCGATCTTGCTATAACTCACGACCATCAACATCCATCAACTCTCAGCATCACACCCATCCTAAAACCATTCCCACATCATCAAGTCAGGCCAGAACTACATATTCATCTCACCCACATCTTGAAAGTACCTTGATCCCATGGACACAGGGTATGTAGGCAGTTTGGAATACGAAGGAAGTATCTAGTACTCAAGTACATAAGATGCACCCATCCAACCCGTTTGGATGGTCCTCATTCACTGAGCTTGCTAGACCCAATAAATGATACACACGCTAAGTATACGCTTGAAGCATGGTCCCTAAACGCAAAAATCATCAATCAACATACCAACTATAATTCCACACATGGCCTAACTATCCTTTTGCCCACCTTTCGAAAATTATCCAAAAAAATCCAACCAATTTGCGTCCTAGGATATATCATTCCTACAATGGACAAGAATTTGTCATCATGTATCTTGCCAAGAGCACACAAAGGCTATTTGTATCTTTTTGTTGGTCTTTTTGATTATTGATTTTTATCTTTTTGTCTCACTCTAGGTCATTTCCAAAGCTACCTTGATCTCATTATATCATGGTAAGTGGCGGACAACACCTGGAATAGACATGGTCATTATTTCTGTATGTTGTGCTTGTGGGTTGGTTTCATTACTCCAAGAATAGTGTTCATATCTTGAAGCCTGGGTCAGTTCTAGTATGATGTGCCTCATTTGCATATATAGGCATCAATACCCTATATGTACTATTGACACTCATCGCTATGAGTCCCCTTCCTAGGCCAGGTAAGGTTATACTACCTTGGGCATGCATGAAATCACCCTATTGTTTGAGGGTCTAGTCCATGCAATCGTGGGATATATATCATCACCTAGGTCATCTCATACCTATTTGAAATGTATCCTACATTGCTATAATAAACTAAGAAATGTTCTCAATTAATATTATGCAACTACTGTTACTAGCTCTAATCATCATGCTAATCATTTATTCAACTATACCATCTGGGCCTAGATTTTGTAAATCACCTACCCTACCCCCCTCCCCACCCTACCAAATCCCATCACTAATCCCACTCCTCCAACTTATTCTCACTTAACACATCCTGAGCCAAAGTAAATCCCCCCTTAATGACATGGTGTTTCATGACCTAGCAACTCCCTCATTAACCATCCCACTCCCCCCTCCCAATCTAGCCACAGCCAATCATATCCATCCACCCTTATCCTACTCCCCCCTATTCCCCTATCACACAGCCCCACCACCCAGGGTCCAACAAAGAACATCATGCGTATCAAAACTTAATCATGTTGGTGTTGGAAATAAGCCACACCCGGACCAACGATGGACTGGTCCAAGAGGGGCCAGTAGCTCAGTGGTAGAGCACTCCAGCAGTGAATGGAAGGTCCTAGTTTCGAGTCCTAGCTGGTCCATGTCTCAACATGGTATTAGAGCCAGGCCCAGGCTAGGAGCCCCAGGCACACGAGAGGTATGGCTTAAGGGGGGTGTTGGTGTTGGAAATAAGCCACACCCGGACCGACGATGGATTGGTCCAAGAGGGGCTAGTAGCTTAGTGGTAGAGCACTCCAGCAACGAATGGAAGGTCCTAGGTTCGAGTCCTAGCTGGTCCATGTCTCAACAATTCATCTCACATATCACCTAGTTTGCATCTCACATATCACCTAGTTTACATCTCACATATCATTTAGTTGCATATCATATATCATTTAATTTGCATTTTATTTAGGTGCATTTTTAGAATCATTTAGTTTACATCTCACATATCATTTAGTTGCATATCATATATCTTTTAATTTGCATTTTATTTAGGTGCATTTTTAGAATCATTTAGTTTACATCTCACATATCATTTAGTTGCATATCATATTTCATTTAATTTGCATTTTATTTAGGTGCATTTTAAGAATCATTTAGTTTACATCTCACATATCATTTAGTTGCATATCATATATCATTTAATTTGTATATTCATTTAGGCGCATTTTGTAATACTTTAGTTACATTTTATAACTATTTAGTTTGCATCTCATATATCATTTAACTTACAATCACCTAGGTACATGTTAGAACCATTTAGTTTGCAATCATTTAAGTGCATTTAGTGAAATTTCATAAAAATCATTACATTCCACTTACATTGCATTTCATATAATCATTTAATATATATCATTTAACATCGCATATCATAATCATTTAGTTTGTAATCACATAGGTGCATTTTAAAATCATAAATCATTACATTCCATTCCATAATCATCACATTGCATTCCATATATCATTTCATAATCATTTAGTTACATTGCATAATCACAATCATAATCATTTAGCTGCATTTTATAATCATCTAGTTGCACATTTGTATTTCCATACATAACATGTGTTTATTAAGATAAACATACATTTCCATTGCATTACATTTTACATCCATAATAAATGTTTATTAATCTGAATATTTATTTGCATTATACATCATAGTCCATAAATCACAAACCATGCATATATTAAAATAAGTAAACCATCATTACATCCATTATATTACATCAATAGGTACATCCATAACATCAACATAATACACTGCATAAACAAAACACATCCATAGCATATAATCCATAAAGCATACTGCATCCATCAACATAAGCATCATCATAATCATATAAAACCAATATAAATAAACAAATAGGCCATCAAAAAGCATCATCTCATATATCATCATCGCCAAAAATACATTGCTCACATATATACATCAAAAAATATAATGTCATGATACAATGCCTCTAAGGGCCAAAATGATACAACTGTCACATAAAGGACCCTCTCTCTGACGCAGTGGGGGATCTTGGCCCTAGTGGTGGCTATGGTCCTGCCTATGGCTGCGGTTGAACCTATACCTATGTAACCTACTGGGGCACATGTGATAGCAGACCCATCGCTTGCTGAATAGACTGAACTGATCTAGATCTGTGTGACCTAGACGCCCTGGATCCCCTAACCTGACTATAGCTCGGTGCACGCTGCTCTGCAAGAACTACCGCATGGTAGAGGCACCAATAATAATACGTCTATCCTCTGGCCTCTAACAACTATCCCTGTACCTGAGACAAATGTGCCTATGCCTAGGACAACTGTGTCTGCATCAGTGTCAACATTGGGGCCATACCAACACCAGAAGCCTGTAAACTACCCACCGTAGCCTCTGCCTGCCAAGCCCTCGCAAGTGCCGCATCCCGCTCTCCTGTCAGAACCACTATCTCACCCTAAGCCTAGGCTAACTATGCCCACAATGTAGCCACCTGTCCATATGTGCCATCTAATAATGCAACTGTCCCCTGTAACTGCACTAACTTTGCCTCGCGGCTCTCTAAAGCCTCTTGCAGGCTGGATACTTGTGCCTGCAGGTCTCAACCTCCTCCTCCTCTCCACTATGAGGCCGCCGACGGGATGTGGGCCCTTAAAGCTCTGCCTCTCCACCTACCCCTGAAGGCCTTGCCTCTGCCTATTGCCCTGCTGCTGCTACAAAACCTGTGGTGGGGGCATAACCCCTGTCCACCCTCGGCTATCCCCCATGCCGTCAAGGTTCTCCCTGCCTCTGCACCACTCCAATCTGAACCTGCTCAACAAGCACCTACTGTACAGGTACCCCCTATCCAACCTGCTGTTGGGGCACCTGTGAACCACCACCCACCTGCCCCTCTCCCCTGAGCCCAACCTACCCAGCTGTCGTTGCTACTAGCACATCCATTGGCTCCCCATCTCTCCCCATCTCCCTCTCCTCCCCATCCCCTCCAACCTCCACGATGTAGTCTGCAATAATCTCCTCACCCTCCTCTAGGAAATCATCTCCATCGGAATCATCATCTCCATCCTCCTCAAACTCCTCATCTCCTGACCCCGCTGCCTCCTCCGCAGGGACTATCTCATCTGACGGGTCAGTGAACCAAGTCGATTGCCACATCTGCCACCATGTCTCATATGCAGGAGTAGTGCCTGCATCCTTGACCGCACTATGTCAATCCCACTGCAATGGCTGCAAAGCTGTAAAATCCTCTAGGGCAACCCGGGGTTGTATGGTTGCAGGCCAATAATGCGCATCTCGACGAGTCTATGCAAAAATAGCCATCTGTTGTGGAGATCTTGCTGCAACCCAAACTATTGCATAACTCGCGACAGTAGATACATGTCGATCATATGGTCTCCTCGACCTATCAAGTAGTGCTGCTAGAAAGTAAAAGGCATGTGCACATCATCATCTGGCCACGGCTCCACTCCGATGTAGGGTCGCTAGGTAACTCGAATGACATCATCCAACATTTGCCTCCAATACCGAACCTGCCCAGTATATGTGTACTCAGCATCTCGATACAGGAACACAAAGGCCTCAAACAAATAGTGATAGTACCCACATCTTAGCCGAGTGACCGCAATATGCTCCCAGATCCACACATGCAGCAAAGTAACCCTAGCTGATAAAGATGAATCATAATGATAGACAAGTGTATGCATCTTATGATAGAGCTGTGCCAACATCACCGGTCCCCAGGCATACACGGTCTCATGTCTAACCATCCCCTCAATCAGCTCTCCCCATCCAACCGAAAATCCCCTGTCCCTCCTATCGAGCATCACTACGCCACCAACCAATGCACACAGGAATAAAGCAAAGTGATCTGCACCTGCAGCCAGTGTCCCCTCATAGCTCATCTCCCTCTCGTCTGCCGACAAAGCCATGTGATCCCGACCAAATACTCTAATCAAAGCCCTTCGTCCCCACCTTGTGTCGTATGTCACCCGATAGCCATGAATAGGTAGCTTGAGGATGCGATAAACATCCTCAAGAGTGAGAGTAATCTTGCCAGTAGGAAGCAAAAAATGTACAAGTCTCTGGCTGATACCACTCTACAACCACGGTAATCAAAGCTCTATGAGCTCGCTGCACTGGCATCGACGCAGCTATCAAGAGCCCTAACCTCACTATTTAGGCCCGGGTGGCATCATCAAACTGATCAAAAAGTGCCATCACAGATGGCACGCGTCGCTCCCGCGAGGACACTATAAATGACCTCATCTCCTGCATCCACAACTTTCTAGTAAAAAATTACCTATTTTTTTCTGAATCAACCCCTTTCTTTTAATGTGGAAAGCCAAACACATTTTGGTGCCACAACAGACCAGACATTGCGTCGTTTCCAACGATGGCGCTACCAAATTTCCCCAGGGTGCTAATTCAGATTATGGCGCCACTGCGCAGCCCCTTCGCACCATTTTCAAAAATGGTGCCACCCTTCCACTTGGCACCAATCTAAAGAATGGTGCCATTTCCCCCGATAGCATTTATATCATATATAGCGCTAATCCTGAATTTAGCGCCACTATAGAACATAGCGCTTATCTAGAAGATAGCGCTACGATGATCCCTATTTGGCGCTAAAATGCCAAAACCCTAACTCTTTCACACATTGCGCTACTACATAAGATAGCACCAAAACACTAAACACATGGCGCCAATCCACTTTTATTCTACCCTAATGGATAGCGCCAATCCAAAGGAATGAGCTAATCCGCTTCTTTTTAGTGCTGCGTGATCTTACGATAGCGCCACAGTGCCAATTCCCAATTCCTAAAGCCCCAAAAAAGTGACAAAGTCAAAAAATCACAAAGCTAGGGTTAGGCCCTACCTAGGGTCCAGCCTCTGGTGCCCGGCCATACGATCGAAAATGCTCAGAAATGTGAGTGAGTCGAGGGAATCTGGGATTGCGCTCTGCCATCTCTCCTTTGCTCTTTCTCACGAGGTCAATGTGTGCAAATGTGACACCCTTAGGGCCCACTTGTCTAAATATAGTAAGCCATGTCATCCTTTCGCCCACTCTTTTTCCCCTCCAGGGTGCAGATCACAACCTTTTTCCTTTATTTTTCTTCCTGCCATCTTCTTTTTCCATTCCCTATCCAACTTTCACTCCTGTCGCATCCTTTCAAGAGCTCACCCAATTTTTTTTTTTTTTCCGCTGACCTCTCGAGGGGGCATCCCTCACCCATCTTATTCCTTCCCGGTAGCTAAGGCATATTTTTCTTCGACCTAACACCACTTCCCTCCTAGGTCCTGACGCCACGTCAAAGAGGGGCAAATGTAGACACCTGAAAATGTCTTTATCATCAAACCAACTCCCGACATCCCTAAACATACCAATTTCCCTTCTAGTCAATTAATTAAATTTTTATTTAATTAATTATCCCTTCATCACCTAATTTTTTATCATTCTATCCCCAACGATTGGATTAATTCTATTAATTCAATACTTTAACTTTAGCCAATTGATTAAATAAATATGCAATTTTTATTTGGTCAATTTCTCCCTCCTCACTAAACCCCATTAATTAGCTAAATCATATTTAACTAATTAATTCAGCCTATTAATTAACCTATCCCTACCCTAGGTAATTAAATAGCCATTATTTAATTGCCTACCCTAGCCTATCCCATCCTAGCCTTAGGATTAATTAAATAAAATCTTATTTAATTAATCTTAACCTCTCATTTAAGTGGTCAAACCTAGCTTAACACCCTTCCCCACATCCTCCAAATAAAAAATTGAGAAATATCCCACATAAAATATTTTTTTATAAAAATATGTCCAACATCACATTTAATACCTCTTACACCCCTTACCCATGTCATACCTCATTTATCTCCACTCATCCCCAAATGAATTTTTAATTCATTTTACCTTTCCCCATGTGAATTTTTAATTCACAAATAATCCATCTCACCCAACCTCATTTAATTTACCACTTTCCCAAAAATGAATATAAAATTTATTTTTATTCCTAGCCCTCCATCCTCCAAGATGAAATCTAGGCCCTCCACATCATCTTCATCCTCCACCATTGATCTCCCAAATCAATCTCAACCCTTGGATCAAAATCTCTCCAAAATGTCTATAAATACAACATCCCCCAACCCATTTTGGGATCCAATTTCCAAGTAATGTTACCATGTCAAAATATCTATTGAGCTAGCTTGTGAGTTGCATTCGAATATAGCATTTCACATTGTTTTCCTTATCTAGGGTATATCTTAGGAACTTTTGGGTGCAAGCTCCTTCCCCTTTTGATGAGATTGGGTCTTCATATCAAGGTATAACTTCTTATTTTGTATGCATTTAGTTTGTGTTTTTACCTTCGATTTGGCTTTCCTAATCACATAAATATTTTAATATTTATTTTATTCCTATTCTCCTATCAATAAATAAATATCCTAATTTATTTATCTAATTCACATTCATCTTAATCTTCCAAAAAAATTAAATAAAAATTAATTTATTAAATTAAATCATCCAAATTCCTCTAAATCATCCTTAATTGAATAATTCCAAAATTATTTAATTAATCATCTATCCTAAAGTCTTAATTCTATAAATCCACATCATCTCATCCATGTCACTTTACACCTCATCATGTTGCACACATAATTGAATATTTTTAATATTTAATTATATAATTATCACCCACATGTCCTATTTATCCTCTAACCATCCCTATTCTTAAGATCTTGGTCTTTCCATGTCATCATAGTCAAAGGAGACTTAGAGACACATGTCTCATAGTTCCTAGATTCTTTCCAACAACACTACAAAGGACTCCTTCTTTGACCCTTATCTTTTGGTCCTTGTGACAAGTGGCCTCTTGCTCACACCTTTCTCTCCACCTTGTCATCGTAGGAGGAACATCTCCCACTTTTATCTCCCTCATCCCAACTAATCAAATCTCTACCGTACACATCACAAGACTCATTTCTCCACCGTGGATCTTTTGACACTTGGATTTGAGCCTTTTTAGCCTATAAAATCAAGTTCCTCACACTCATTTTGCATCACATGAGCTATATTAGTTATATGCTACAAAAATTTCCATCAAGCAATCAAACGTGCCTTCGGCCCCCCATTTGCATTAGTATCATAATCTTCATAGTTGCACAATCATTTAGTTTTACAACATCATTTAGCTTCATTATCAATATTATTGCAATATCGAAATCATCATCTTCATCTTAGCTTTGCATTGTAGGCTTGTCACATTGCATTTTTCATCCACAAATCCATTCCTCTCTTTGTCATCTTGGAAAGCAAGGAAGTACATTTCTGAGAGCAATATTATCATCAACAAGATCATTGAGAAGATAGGAAACAATGCAACTCATGGGTTAAATTAGTTTAGTAAGGTATATCTTATATTTTTTGCATTTTTCTTATTTCATTGATGTATTGAATTTGAATAGGAATTCTAGAGTATTTGTGGTAGCTTAGTAGGTTCCTACATTAGTTTCAAATTATCAATCACAATTAGTTATTTTATTTTTATGTTGATAGGCGTTCCCTTAGTGAGCAACATTACATGAAATATATAGATCAGTGGTCCAAATTAAAAGAACTACTATGAAATATATCTTAGCCATTAATTTTCCCAAACAAGTAATAAATAATAGAAAACAAAAAAATTATTACTCCAAGACAAAGCAGCCCACTTGGGTTTCCACGACCAACAAACTATATGAGTGCATGCATCATTGCACACTGCAACTTGCTATGGGCACGTTGCTATGGAAATTTCCTATAACATTTTTTATATTGTTTTAAATGATAGGCTAAGCATGAGACTCGTTCTTCGAAAGCCGTAATTTTTTTTTTGAATGTAGGCTCTATAGTTAAAAGTGTTAGTCCTAACTATTTTTTAGCTTATGAGTCTAATTTGGAAACATGGTAGATTAGTTTTGGAAGTTTTTTTGTTAATGAGCTTAGCAATTATGCAAGCTCATGACAAAACCCCATGATTCTTGAATGACTTCATATATTTCCTCCACCTTGGCTTATTCGTGACCTTTGGGAACTTGTATTTCTAAATTTTAAGCTCTTCATGTATATTGAGATGAAACATCTCCAGTGTTTCGTGAAGGAGAAACGAGTAGGCTTTTCTATAAAAAAATCAATTTATTCTCTAAGGCATCCGTTAAGATTGTTAAATAAAATCTAGAAAAATATAATACAGGGTGCCCTAGATGATAGATGAAATTGAAAGGAAGCAAGGTACACAAAAAATGCTTCCTACACTGATCTACTGAGGAAATATTTATACAAATTTTAACTTCTACAATTACAGATTAAGATGCACAGTAATAGAAAGGTAATAACAACATCAAAATGAAAAACTCACAACACAAGATATATGTGGGGAAAACCTTTCAGGTAAAAAACCTTACACTCCAAAGCCGCCCAATATATTATTCAGGAATCAAGAAGGTTACAATATACTTGTAGAGAAAGCTTTCACATGAGTATTAATCAACCAGAGATCTAGAAGGTAACTCAACATCTATAAGACTCTTACACACAACCTCCATCTCAAGCTCCTGATATATAGGAGATACAATACAGTAAACCATCAACGGTAATTACAAAACCATGAGCTAAAACCACCCAAAAGTGGCACCCAAATTATCTTCAATCAAAGATGCCTTGTGATGTGCCAAAACACACACCAACACATGTAACTCTCCCCTTTACATCTCTTTTATGTGTCCAACATATTTTTACATTTCCCAAAAACAGGAGGTCCAACTTTCGGAGGCCATAACTTTTGATCTAGGTGTCTGATTGATGAAATGTTTGATGCGTTCAAAAGCTTGTGAAGAGATCTATCACCCTGTAACCCACTTCATTGGTTATAACAATTTTTGGAGTGTCTAGAGACCTCTAAGTGCCTCAAAATTGAGTTTGAAACTTTTTTTACAGTTTCAAAATACAAAAACTTTAATATCTCATTATCTAGATCTGATCTTGAGTTGAAACTCACCAAAGATGTTTACTTAGTTGTTCTGCACCTTCTGGGAAAATTTTAGGTCAATCCTAGGTCAAATGTAAAGTTACTAAAAATAGTAAGTCTTGCCATTTTTAACCCTTTTGGAAACTTTGAAAGTTCTACATCATTTTTCAAGATAAAGGGTATTCAAAAAAACCAAAACTGGGAAGAATAGTAACCTTTCAAAGTTGCAAGATTGAGACACTTTTCTTAACAAAAATTGGTAACTTATGGTCATTGTAAAATTGTAAAATGGACAAGGCAGAAAGACATCAAACTTCAAAATCATTATAAAGATTAGCTTTACTCCAGATGTTTTGACATATCCTAGTTGATTAACACTTTTTGCAAGAAAAATGATGTTGGCATTCCTAGATTAATCCCCTGTTATTTTCTCTATCCAAGAGAATACAATGGCTAGCCAAACTTGAAATACAAGTGGTAATTACAAGCTTCTTTGAAACAATCCTTGCATCTTTGTCATGATAATAGCTCTGATTCTACCTCAACCCTGAAAGTCAAGAAGATGTCAGCATGGTACAGATTGCCCCATGAATTTAATCTTTAATCCACAAACAACAACCTTGACCTGATACATGTGTCAACATTGTTTAGCTTGCTAAAAGAGTCAATCGGGATGGTATAGGTTAAACATTCGGAGTAACTATCTCTTTTTAAGAATTTTTTGAAAGCACGATGCTTTTGCTTTTTAATCATGTGAGCCCACCTAGATTTTTTTTTAATTCAAGGAATATTCATAATATCTATTTAGTATATCATGGTATTGTGTGTAAATAATTTATGCCATCATAGTATTGTATGTACAAATAATCAATTATTTTTGTTTTTGACAATTATTAGAGAAGAGATAATTTAGGAAGAGAT
This sequence comes from Cunninghamia lanceolata, assembly GCA_027924645.1. Taxonomy (NCBI): domain Eukaryota; kingdom Viridiplantae; phylum Streptophyta; class Pinopsida; order Cupressales; family Cupressaceae; genus Cunninghamia; species Cunninghamia lanceolata. Next base: position 3,569,185 of record BSBN01001253.1, on the reverse strand, counting down.
AATTATTTTTGGTTATATTATTAAGAGATAGTATTGTATGTACAAATAATCATACAATTAGAAGATAATTATCTCTTCCTAGAATAATTTAGGAAGAGATAATTATTTTTGGTTATGTCATCAGAGAATTGTATGTACAAATAATAACTTCCTAAATTATCTCTTATCTAATTAAGAATCAAGTTTTGAAGGCTACTAAATTTGTTTCAACATGATCTTGGCTTCATTTTTTGGTTTGATGTGGATAAAACTTGATCTTTAGTAATTTTTTTGTGACCTTGTTAACTTCACCAATAAACCAAGGGCTTTTTTCTTTACTTATAATTTGAGCAATGAACAAAGTTTAGAAGGTAGCCACAAATTTTATTTGAAAGGGTACTTCACTTAAATTCTAATTAAAAATTATTCAATTAAAATATTTTTAAAAATTATCTTTCATTTTGAGGAAACTTTAAAGTTATAATTTTTAATAGCATTTAAGGCAACAAGCACTTCTAATGATCATACAAGGTATTGTAGGAGCAGGGAAATCATACTTGATTAATAGCACTTAGAATGCACTCTTTATAAATGTATCATAAAACAAAAGCCCTTGTTTTTGCTTGTCCCAATAGGTGTAATTGCTTTCAACATCAATGCATCAATTATTCATTCGACACTTCACATACCAATAAAAGAGATGAACCCTCTTCAAGGTCAAGCTCTATCAACTTTCCAAGAAAGCATGTATTTCATTCGGTATATTCTAATTTGATGAAATGAGATTCATTGGAACAAGGTTGTTTGAATGCATTGAAAGCATTCTACATGACCCATTCCCATACTAGAACCAAAGGGAATTTGGTGGGTGCTCTATTGTGCTTATTGATGACCTCGTGATGCAGGGGCATCAGACCCATTTTGTTTTCTTGATTGTCCTAGTTCAGTTTTTGGTTTTGTTTGTTTCATCTTGGTTTGCTCATTATGGAGGTTGGGAAAATAGTTAGTGAGAAACGACTCTGAAGGAGGTTGTGGAATCTTTTTGGCACAATGGAGTAGAGAAAACGTTCGTGAATAATGCAGATTCTTGTCGCCATATGAGAAAGAGAATAGAAAGATATCAGCAGTTGTTGCAGTTACTTATCAACAGTTACTTCAAGGACAGTTTTTATTGCAGTTGCTCAAGAGCAACTGGAATTCCTGTCACAGGAAACTTAGTTGGGACGACTTCCGTCGCTGTGCAACAGGTATCTATTGGAAGGGGGTCTTCTACTGATAAACCATTAGATAAAATTGACGGTCAGAGGAATTGAAAGGTCACTGCAGTACACAGTCATAGAGTAGTGGAAAGGCAACGATGAGTCATTATATATATTGAGGAGGTTAGAGGCCGAGTGGTAGGAGGCTGATATTGGTGAAGGCCAATTGAAGGAGGAAGGAACTATTTATTTTAGGATGGATATACATGGGCCGAACGTTTTGAATGCAGAAGGGAGGCCATGTGTTGAGGACTGGCGACATCAAGGAATGGTTAAGTGCGAGTGGGAGAACATAACATATGATAAAGAATCAGCTGTGGCAAAGTAAAGTTTAGAAATGGATGGATAGAGAGAAGTTGAGGAAGCAGTCTGAGAACGTAGTTGAAGAGGGATCGACGCCCAACAAGATGGAATGAGACTGAGATATGATATGGAGAGTGTGAATAGAGGTCAGGCATAGTTGTTAATGTAAAGACTATAAGTTTAGGAGTAAATGTAAAAGTCAAGTTTGTAATGTTGGCCTCACTAAAGTTGAATAAAAAAATTATTGTTTTTATAGTTCTGCATTCATGAATTTCAATCATTTGTATGTGTAAGGGTAAAAATGGGATAATCAATTGAATATTAAAACCCAATACATCAATGAAATCTGAAGGAAAAGGAGATTTAAAATAATCAAAGTGATATTTACACCTTTTACCTTGCGTCTTCCATTGCTCGCCTATTCGTTCTTGACCTTGATAGTAATGAAGCCCTCAGAAGCATATGCTCCCTTCCTTGTTGAAGATGACAAGAATAGAATGGCTATGATATTTGATGTGTTGAAGGTGAGCTTCAACACAATATTGATTGATGATAAATGATACGAAGTGGTAGTAGTGGTTGTGCCAAAGGTGCGCTAGTGTTTCTGCAGCATAAGTTTACTCAAGCGATGGATTATTAAATGAAGAACAAGAAGGTTGTATTTATAGAGTTGAATGAGAGAAGATCAATGGTTGAGAAGAAATGAGAAGATCAACGAAGGAGGATGGTTGAGGAACATGCAACCAATAGGACACGCATCATTCAAAAAGAAGCTTTGTTGAGTTAAATGCTTTCTTGATGAGGACGAGTTTTATTTTCTTTAAATTAGAATATATTTTTCTAATTTAAGAGCAAATTTGCTTTAAAGTTGCTTTAACTTAGCTTTTGCTTTTGCATGACAAGAAGAATTTATTTTTAGAAGATATTGAAGATAAGAAAGCGAATTAAATAAATAAATTTATTTAATTGAGGAATTAGAAGATAAGAAAATAAATTAAATAAATGAATTTATTTAATTGAGGAATTAGAAGATAAGAAAGCAAATTAAATAAATAAATTTATTTAATTTGGGAATTAGAAGATAAGAAAGCAAATTAAATAAATAAATTTATTTAATTAAGGAATTAGAAGATTTGGAAGATAAGAAAACAAATTAAATAAATAAATTTATTTAATTTACTTAGCACATGATTTTGGAAGAATAAATAAAATATTTAATTATATTTTATTTTTGGGGATTTTAATTTAAATAAATTTGTATTTTACTTAAATTAGGAAGAATGAAAGATTTAATTAAATAATTGAAATTATTTAATTACTTAGAAGAATGGATGTTTTAATTAAATAATTAAAATTATTTAATTATTTAGAAGAATAAAGTTGATGTAGATGGAATTAATTAAATAAATGTAATTTATTTAATTAAATGGGAGGAAATGAATCAAATAAATAAATAAATTTATTTATTTATTGATAGAGGAATATTAAGATGAAATAAATATTTAAAATATTTATTTATGTAGAGTCATGTCATTTTTAGGTGTAGATTTTGCCCCTCTTTGATGCAAACGGTGTTTTATCACATTGTTTCAAAGAATAAGAATTTTTGACAATGATACATGCTCCAGTTTGCCCCTGGTACAAGTTTAACTACAGGATGCCCCCTCAGGAGATTTGGATGGGGAGAAGGTAGAAGGCATGAGACGTACAATCTCATGATGAGATAGGTTGACAAGAGAAGAAATGGTTGGATGCAGAAGAAAGAGGTGAATGATATGTGATGCAAGATCAAATGATGACACACGTAAGCAAGTAAGCTAGTAGGCACAAATGTTACAAGAACAGGCAAGGTATTGCCCTGGTCAAGCGGTAAACCAATGATATAGATCGATGATGTTTGGTGTCAGGAATGAAACATGTTGTATAAGACTCCGGGTCTGGTTTCGACAATGCAACATCTTGTCTAAGACATTGGATATGATAACAATATATGACAGTGTTGTCATGACGGGGAATGATATATCCCTAGAGCAACACGATAGGCATGGGAAAGATATATCCCACTGATAGTTATGATTGATTGATATGGTTTACAACAAGATTAGGATCAAGACCACTGATTGTGATTGGATTATTTGACAATATTGACTTGACTTGATTGGTATGGATTTAAGTATAGACTTGCATTTTGATCACTGCTCGGATTGATAGCTAGAACTGTTGACGAGAGATATGAAGATAGATAGAAATTTGATCGATAGAAGAATGACTCGATAGAAGAAATCACAAGCTTTTGCAAACAATGATATGCTGCATAGAATCTTTATTGCATGGGATATGGATATGGATATGGATATGGATATGGATACAGATATGGATATGAAATGTAATTAGATACATTACGGATATGGATATGGATATGTGTCATCTTGATATTGCAAGTACTTTGCTTTCATCATTGGGCACTTTTTGGTATTTTCTTTTTTTGAAATGTTGTAAGGAAATACAAGCATCGAGGTATAATTAGACCGAGATGACCTAAGTATTCCTTACATGGATTTTGATATAGCAAGTTGATACAAGCATCTAGTCAAACTTGAATCTAGATGACCTGAGTACTTCTTGCATTTCAACAAACAAGGATTGCCCCTTTTCATGTTCAGACCTCAGAGTCCTCGATGATCTTTTGTTGATCATGTCGTTAGACAAAAGTTGTCACATTACTAAAGATTAATCCACAAACAACAGACAAAGAAAAAGATTATGCCCCCATCATAGCATCTCTAGCTTTTGGCATCCTTGAGTAGCATAGGAAGAAATAATGACAAAAATTCAAGACTTTGTAAGTTAACCTGTTCACAAAATATTCTTGCATTAGATGTGTCTTTTTGCCATAATTGATATAGAGTTGGTTTGAGTGTTTTGGTATAGTGTTCTGCTTTTCTTTGGATAGGTTGATGTTCTGCATCAAGATTTTTTGTTTTTGGGAAGCTTGCTTTGCTACGTGCAGTTGTCTAGTGAAAGGTATCACAATCCTTTATTGGTATCCTCTTAGAACATGTGCCATTCAAGAATCCAAATCCGTAACCAGGTCGAGGAGTTGCCCCAGTTTAGATAGAGGATCGACTTATTATGGATGACACGACAACAGATATGAAGAGACGGACCCTAAGGGACTGACCTATTGCCTCGGGGGCTCATTGCTAAATGGCCTTGCCTACGTGACGACGCAGAGGCAATGTAGTTCAGGGTGAGCCCTATGATACTGAGATATGGACTGGATGAGACACGATAGGGAACAAATATGGATCAAGTATGGAATAGATATGGATCGGATGATACTGATGACAAGGAAACACCATGGATAGGTAGATGTATGGGTGATAAAGAATGGAATGGGTAGGTATGGGGATGGGCAATAGTGGATAGAAGGAATCAAGGATGTGATCTCCAAGAACTATGTCACATAGGAATAACTCAAAGCTTACAACGAAGGACGATGAGAGGATAGTGAAGGATTTTTGTGGTTTTAGGAGGGATAAGGTATGTCAAGAGACATCTAAAACATTTGTCAACATTGTGCCCCCAATCTTTATCAAGATCAAAAATAGAGGAAAGGAAGATTTAGGATGGATGGACACGACAGGATAGATATGTAATGGATAGAGGAATAGGATAGGAAATGGTACAAAAGGAAACTGGTAGGAGAAAAGTGATATGCTGATGAGACAAGGTGCCCCCAAGTGTAGGTGACATAGGAGATCAACTTACACATGATGCCTGTTTGCCAGGTTTTCATCATGGTAATTATCCAAGGCGCCTGTTTGCCAAGTTTTCACCATTGGATGAAAGGATTTTTCTTTACTTTACTTTTTTTTTTTTAATATTTAGATAGGAGAAGGTGGATATGGATAAGGAGATACTCAAGTATCTAGTTCCCTGAAAGGTTATAGTCGCACTAGATGGATGTTGTCGTACGTACCATGTCTAGTGTGCTCATAGATGTTGGTAGGGGATTGTATGAAAGTGAGATATGGAGAAGGTAGATAGTCGATTATGGAAGGGTGAGATAGTGGATGATGATGCAGAATACAGAAGAACTTATGCAAGGATGGAAGGTTTATGCAAAAGCATGGACCATAGGATGAGGAAGATATGTAGGATAGTAGTGGAAGGGACGAGAGATGGAGTTATATGGAAGTGTTGTGGAATGGAAGGGAACCATGACTAACGGTTGTGCACACCATGATAAACATTGAAGCTTATGATGGGAAGGTGGTGTAGGAAGCAATGGAGAGTTTTTCTTGGTGGATGAATGATATAGGCCTTTAGGGACCCACATAGACTTTGCATTGTTCTAATTTTTGTTTGTCATGTGGGATGGAAGGATTTGATACTTTTGGATGGAATGGGAGAAAGTGAATGGTTGGAATTCTTGAGAGGTGGATGCCTCATGTAACTTTAGGGCTTTTTGCTTGGGTACCCAAACCATTTTGCTTTTAGATTTTACCTGTGAAAGTATGGGCTTGGGTACATGTGGCGTTTGTGCAGCTTCGAAGGCAATTATTTGTTGGATGCGGACCCACACCTTTTTCAGTTTGGCATATAGGTGTGTGGGTGTATGCTACTCTTGAGAAGGATGTTTCTTTGATTCTTGGCTTTTGTATCCCAGGTCATGAGGACTCTTAGGATTTTTGACTTTATAGGTAGAGCCATCCAGATTTTTGTTGTGAAATTCCCTTGGGATAGTGGAAGTGAGGTTTGTGGAAGCCCTTTGTTTAGACAACATGTGCATTGGTTGGTCATGATTGGGATTGTTGGAAGATTCATAGATGGGCAAACAAGGTGTTGGAAGAAGTGGTGGTAAAATGTATGGAGGGATATTAGGAGTTGGAAGTAGCAGAGGTAGAATGGATGGTGGAAGGTGTATGGTCACACGCTTTTGACGATTATAGGATGGCGAAGGTGAAATGGCGACATATGTTTTGGGGATACAATAGGGTTTGCGATGAAAAGTGGGGGATTTAGGAGTGGAGGAAGTACCAACATCTCAAGATTGTTCACCTTGGGGTGTGTATCCAAGGCCATATGAAGGAGGAGGAATATTGACATGGATGGGTTCCAAAATACCTTGTTTGTGAAGGCCTAAGCCTTTACCTTGATAGTTCATATGTTGGAGTATGTGGTGGACAACAAGATTATGTGTAGGTGGAACACTAGACACAAGTTCCTTATTGGATGGAGAAGATGAGATAGAGGATAATGGTTGCTGGTGTTCTAAGGAGGAACACTCATGAATGAAAGTGGTAAGATCAAGGACATATGGTTGGGGATTTGCAGCATGGTCGATAACAGATGTGGGAGGAGTATTACTGGTTTGATCTTCTACACTTCCTTGGGAGGCAAGTGTCTCATCAAGGGAAGTGGAAGTTGATGGATCTTGGGTAGGACTAGATGGGGTTATAGGCTCAAGACCATGGAACGCATAAAGTGGGCTAAGAGGATCATCATGGTCTGCTTTATCATAGATAGGCTCTTCATCATAGATGGGATCTTGATCATAGATGTGATTTAGTGTGATGGCATTAATGTTCTCTTGTATAGGTTCTTCATCAACGATAATATCTTGATCATAGAAAAGACATAGGTTATGGAGGGGCCGAATTGGATCTCTATCTCATGCATAGGATCAAGTTGCTCATGGATAGCTTCTTCATCAAAGGTAGTATCTTGATCATGGAAAAGATATAGGTTATGCATGGTTGGAAATTGGATCTCTTGCTCATGTATAAGTATAGGATCATCAAAAAGATAGAGGTTATGTAGGGGTTGGATGGGAGTGCTTTGATCTTGATTTAGACAAGGGGTTGATGTTTCCACATGCTCTAAAGTGTGCTCTTGACATAACTCTTGATGTGCTTGAATTGAAGTTGAGGTAGAAGACTCTTGGATAGGCTCTTGGTCAACAACATGAAGGTGCAATGGACCTTGACTTTGGTTCATGGTAGGAGACTCTTTGATAAGCTCAAGGAATTGAGGATCACATGAAGGGGTTGTAGGATTTTACATGTTATTGGAAGCATCTTTTGTAAGGTCAAGGACTGGAATTTGGGCACATGGTTGACTCTCTGCTAGTAGCCCTTGGATCACATCATTGGTAGGTGTAGGAGTACATGAATGAGTGGATTTAGGTTTCTCCCTAGCTTTTCTCTAGTTGTATAAATTTGGAAAAACTCTTTTCCATAAATCATCTGAGGATTCCTTGGTTGTCGGTTTAGAGCTTGGGGAACTCGATGGCAGTGTTGGCATAGGATTGGTATGTTTTGGAATATGTGTCTTAGAAGATGGTGAAGGAGGACTAGTAGATACAGTGGTATACGATTTCTAGCTTGGTGTGGTGCTTACCTTGTCATGAGTATGGGAAAAGGATGTATGATTTTGGGGTGAGGCGTAGCTGGTACTGGGACGTTCAGCTTGCAAGATTGCCATTTCTTGTTGTAAGACTTGGGTTTGTTGAGAAATTGCTACACAATCTTGGGGCGAGGGACCTAAGTTTATTTGCAATTGAAGATATTGGAGTGTTTGACCAATATATTCTAATTGGTTTGCCATCTCTATAGAAATTGACACAAGACCAAAAAAGCTTACTGTGATAGATGCACAACTACAAATGTGTGGAAACAGAGGATAAAAGTGCAGTAGGTCAAAGCAGATGCATAGATCTGGTAAAGTTTGTTTTTATAGAGTTTTTTGGCACATTTTTAAAAAAAAATCTATTTTTTGGTTGAAAACTTGGTCTTTTTGAATTCTGATTTTCAATTATGGCAAAAGACATAGCAAACACATAGAAGTTTTCATGATTTTATCTTTTGTTATTTTTTTGTATTTTGGACTTTTTGACAAGAAAACAATTACAACCTAGGCTGGATAGGACAGTATTTGTTGAATCCTCTAGCTGTGCATATTCAAGGCGTGTAGCTTTAGGATCTGGTAGCACCGGCTCCCCTCCATGGCACTCACTTTTCACGCATACCAGATCTAGGTTTTCTTAGGCTCGTACCCCCACCGAACCATAGGATTATCCCTACTACCTCTACTAAGAATCACATGAATCGAGGTCGCTTCAAAGACTCCGTCTTTTGTGTCAACAAATAGGGGTTTTTGGTATACTAAACAAGTGGTTCGTAGTCAAGGCAACTGTTCGAGTGGTTACATGTGTGGTGGCACTACTCTCTGTTATGGAGTCTCCTAGCCTCAAAGGGTTACGCCTTAGAAGGTTTTGGGGGAGTGTTAGAGATTTCTACCCAAGCATGCAAGTGATTGAGAGAAAGCAAAATAGAAATTAGATATGAGCTAAATAAACTGTATTCAACTCAAGAGAATGCAAAGCATTACAATAGTATGGGGTGCTCATATGAGAGCAAGAGGTGGGTATATATATGATATTCCACCCAAGAAACTCAATACACAACCAATGTGGGATAAAGTGAAAAAGTCTCTAAGTAAGCTTAACCTAGTGTGAAAAGAGCTAAGGTGGAGAACAAGCTAAGAAAGAGCTAGATAACAAAGTAACCCTGTTCACACTAACACCCCCCCTTAAGTGTAACTTAGGGGAAATGGTGACAAAATGCAAAGATGGGTTCCGGCAACAAGGCCTGATGAGGTACCCATGTACAAAGAATCCTATCAAAAAAAGGAAAGGAAGGAGAAAACCCAGTGGGAAAAAACTCTCCCATGAGAGGATAAAGTAGGAAGGGCTAAGAGACCCCCCCAGAAGAGATGTCCCGCACCCCCAAGAGAGACTGAAGATGAACATACTTGCTCTTAGTGAAGGGTTTGGTGAAGATATCCGCAACCTGGTTTGCTGTAGGACAATACTGCAAATCAATGACCTGCTCCTGAATCAGCTCCCTGAGAAAATGCATGTGGATCTCGATGTGTTTGGTTCGCTGATGATGAACCAGGTTCTTTGAGATCTGGATGGCACTCTAGTTGTCATAGCAAATGACTGAGGGCTTCCGAAAAGTGATGCTAAGTTTAGTGAGGATATTCTGAAGCCAGATAGCCTCAGTGGCGGCATTGACAACCCCGTGATACTTAGCCTCAGTCGAAGAAAGAGCAATAGCATGTTGCTTCTTACTCTGCCAACAAATGGGACCATAACCAAGGTGAAAGTTGTAGCCAGATGTGGACTTTCGATCATCAAGATCACCAACCCAATCAGAATCAGTGTATCTAACCAAGTCTGAACCTGTGCCTGCTACATAGTGAATCACGTACCTGTGAGTGCCCTGTATGTAGTGTAAGATGTGTTTGGCAGCCTTCTAATGAAGCTCATGTGGCTCCGTCATGAAGCGTGAAACAATGCCAACTGCAAATGAAATGTCAGGGTGAGTATGAGTTAGATAGATGAGGCTACCAACAAACTGACGATACAAAGTGGCATCAGCAAGTGGTGTGGAACACTTTGCCTCAAGCTTGACTCCAGACAGAAAGGGAGTCGGTGTAGGCTTACAATCAGCCATGTGAAAATGAGCCAAAAGATCAAGAGCATACTTGGGCTGTGCAAGAGAGATCCCAGAAGAGGTCTGAGTGATCTCAATCTTGAGAAAATAGTGCAAGAGACCCAAGTCAGTCATGGCAAACTTGTCATGCAGAGAAGTCTTGAAACTCGCAATGATGGATGAAGTGCTCCCAGTGACAATCAAGTCATCAACATAGAGAGCCAAAAAGAGAAGAGCATCCTCCTGTCTCAAGATGTAGACATTTCGATCTAGGTGGCATTGAGAGAACCCAACTAAGAGAAGAAAGGAGTCCATCTTGGCATACCAAGCCTGTGGGGCTTGTTTGAGGCCACAGAGAGACTTCCTCAGTTTGCAAACCAGTGAAGAATTCTGAACAAACCCATGTGGCTGCTCCATGTAAATCTCCTCATGAAGATCCCCATGAAGAAATGCACTCTTCACATCCATCTGATGTACAACCCAACCATGAGCTACAGCAAGAGCAAGTATCAAGCAAATGGAGTTCATCTTGGCGATGGGGGCAAAGGTCTCAGTATAGTCAATACCAAGAACTTGAGAGAAACCTTTAGCCACAAGCTGTGCTTTGAACTTGTCAACTGATCCATCCACTGCAAATTTGGTTTGGTAGATCCACTTACACCAAACTAGTTTTCTTCCCTTAGGAAGTGGAACAAGATCCCAAGTTTTCTTCTGAATAAAAGAGTTGTACTCTTCCTCCATTGCTGAATCCCACTCAGCAATACCTAATACTTTATGAAATGATTGTGGATCTGAAGCTGTGGCAATGTAGGAATGCAGAATGTCCTGATGTTGTGACCGAGTCCTCCGAGCATCTGAAGGATCCCCAACAAGAGTACCCGCTGACTCAAGTGTCTGACGAGCCCAACGAGGCATGTGAGGAGATGGAGGAGAATCCCCATCCTCAGACTCTGAACTCTGTGAAGAGGAGGAAACCTCATGATCAACTCTGTGAGTAGAGGCAGCTCGAGGAAAATCATCGGAGTCACTGTCTGAATCCATGGTGGAGGAAGGAAGAAGAGAAGATGAGCTAGGAGAGCTTTCCTCGAACTACACACTTCGCTCAATGAAGAGCTCATGTGTCTCAGGATCCAAGAGCTGATATCCTTTAACACCATCAGGATAACCAACAAAGATACAAGGCCGACTCTGTGGTTCCAAGGCCTTACGCTTCTCTGAAGGAATGTGAGCCCATGCAGGAGAGCCAAAAACTCTGAAGTGCAGCATAATAGGTTTCCTACCACAACAGGCTTCAAAAGGAGTCATTCCCTTCAATGCCTTATGCGAAACTCTATTATGGATGTGAGCAGCACAGTTGATAGCTTCTGCCCAATATTCAGGTGCAAGGGAGCGTACGTGGATCATGCAACCAACCATCTCTTTCAGGGACCTATTTTTCCTCTCGGCCACACCATTCTGCTGAGGTGTATAGGTGACAGTATGCTGAAGATCTATCCCTTCAAGAGTGCAAAATTGTTCAAAACGGTGGTTCACATATTCTCTACCATTATCAGTGTGGAGAATCTTGACACTTTCCCAGACTGCTTTTCAGCGCGAGCCTTGAACTCCTGAAATCTATCAAATGCTTCTCCCTTTTGACGAAGAAAGTAGACTCAGGTGTATCTGGAATAGTCATCAATGAATGTGAGTAAGTAGCGAGCCTTGCTGAAAGACAAGGATGGAAATGGACCCACCACATCACTATGAACTAGCTCAAGGACTTCTGAAGCCCTCCAAGCCTTCCCTTTGTCAAACTTATCCTCAGGATGTTTTCCTAAGGCACAACCTGAACAAACTCCATCTGAGAAACTAATCTTAGGGAGACTTATGACCATATCCTACTTGCTGAGTTGTTGGAGATAGCAGAAGTTAAGATGGCCAAACCGCTCATGCCATAACTTGCTCACAGAATCTGAATGAGTGAGCAAGGCATTCGAATGTGAATCAGGTACAAAATGAGAGAAAGCATACAGTCGAGACTCGTGATTAGCCTTACTGATTGCAAGAAGTGCATTATCTTCAAGACTCCTGATGGTGATAGAATCAGAAGTGAACTCAACTTTTCTACCATTCTGGGCAATCTGATAGACTGAGAGAAGGTTAGTTGATAGATTAGGTACATAAAGGACATCCTCAAATGTACCAGTGCCAGCATCAACAAAACCTTTCCCGATGACTTCAACAGGAGAGTCACCCCAATGAGAATGTGGGGCACTGAACAAGGCTCCAATGAGGAAAACTATTCTCTTATAGAACCCATGTGATGTGAGGCACCCGAGTCAAGAATCCACTGCTGAGAAGAATCTGCAGTAGCAACTAGTGCAGTTGCTTTCCCTTTTTCTGATTTTGAAGGACTAAAGGATTGGTGTGAAGAAGGCAGATTAATGTTGTTCTTTTTTAGAAGATGCTTCAGCTCATCGATCTGCTTCTTGTGACAAAAGTGTTCTTCATGACCAACTTTCTTACAGTAGCAACAATTTGGTCTTTCCTTCTTCTAATTGTTCCCCTTTGAAGAAGAGGAAGAGGAGTCTACTATTGAGGCAGACGAAGACTGTGCCTGATCTTTCTGTGACTTCTTCTTGAACTTCTTTTGTTTCTTGTCAGGTTTCCCTGACTCTTTCTGTTCCTTTGATTGATTAGCCAATAAAGCCTGAGACTGAGATGGCTTTAAGAGCCCCATGGAAAGAAGTTTGCCTTGTTCTTGCATTAACAATTCAGAGAATTAAGAAAAAGAAGGCATTTTATATGTAGGGCCCATAGTCAATCTATGAGTATGAAAACTAGAAACAAAAGCAGTATATTCTAGTCCAAGTTTGTTAAAAGTATTCAAGACAAGTTGAATGTCCTTTTTATCTATGCCACATGCTTTACATTGTGTTCTCAAATCATTTACTTTTGTTACAAAGTCCTAGATGTTGTCAAAAGACTTAGGATCTAGGGCCATTAGTTGATTATCAATTTGATATCCCCTAATTTCATCAGTTGTCCCATAGAGAGTTTTTAGTTGTTCCCATGCATCATGTGAATTATCTTTTCCATCAAGTTGAAACATTATATCCAAAGAAACTAAACTCCTAAGACAACCTAGAGCTTTTGTTTGTTCAAGCATCCAGAATAATTTTTCCTTAGCATCTAAGGGTTCAGTTATCTTTTGGTCAACATAGGGTGTGTGCCCTTGTTGCATTAAGAAGTTCCATACATTTACTTTCCATGTATTGTAGTTGTATGGAGTTAGCAGTGGAAACTTAACATTACCCATTGTGAAAGGAAGAGAGAGAGCAGAAGAAGTTGCACAAGCACAATCACACCAAGAGACCCCCCCTAAATTACTCAATGAAGAAGCCCCCCTAAGTAAAATGATTTGGCACTTTATAAGTAGTGTGGTTCCAATGGCCACTAGCAAGAGAACACTGAGTGGACTTGACTTCAATGCTTTTACAAATCCTCACAAAATGAACATATACTGAAATTACAATTTTGGGACAAACCCAAATGAAATTAGAAATACCACTGTGAAGTACATGAAAAAATATGCACTTTCAAAAAAAGAATCGCCTCGATCCGGGGTTGTATGCAAAAGTTATGCACTTTTGAAAGTCCCAAAAATAGGAACTATGCAGAGTCACATGTGAGAATATGAGATTACTAAAAAATTTGTACACTGAAATCAAAAAATTATTGTACCAGCATGAAGAGAATAAAAAATTAGCCAAAATTAAAAAAAGAAGCTCACAAATCCGAGGTCGGGAGCCTGAGTTACAGCCTTTGGAAGTTGAACTGCAATTTCTAAAACGCCAATGGAGAGGGGTTTTGCTGTAGCTTTCTGACATTGTTTCTGCAAAATATATAAGCTATATACAAAAACTAACAAATACCCAGATGGTTTTTCGGTGCTGTGAACAAAACCCAGAAGGCATTTTTCTCTATGATCTACAAAAATGTAACTCTAATTGAAAAAAATGTGTTTTGCACCCAAAAATAGCATGCAAAGACTGAATCAGCTACCTAAGACAAACAAAGGCATGCTGCAACCTGCAAGATTGATCAGAATAAATAAAATGCAAGTTAATTGTTAGATTTTAGCTCAACAAGTCTTGAGGAAGCTATTAAAAAAACTTGCAACTGGCAAGTCAAAATATGAACCCCCCCAGAAACTAGAGTTTTCTCCACACTTTTCTATTTCTCCAAATCATCTGAAGATGCAAGAGAAGAGCATACTCATGTGCTTTGAAACCCACAACTCACAAACTAGAGTTTTCTCCACACTTTTCTGTTTCTCCAGATCATCCAAAGATGTAAGAGAAGAGCATACTCATGTGCTTCGAAAAATAACTCTACACTCTCAGATTTCTAAAACAAATGCTAACCCACAACTCACAACCTCTCTGATACCATGTTAGATTTCTACTCAAGCATGTAAGTGATTGAGAGAAAGTAAAATAGAAATCAGATATGAGCTAAATAAACTGTATTCAACTCAAGAGAATGCAAAGCATTACAATAGAATGGGGTGCTCATATGAGAGCAAGAGGTGGGTATATATATGATATTCCACCTAAGAAACTCAATACACAACCAATGTGGGATAAAGTGAAAAAGTCCCTAAGTAAGCTTAACCTAGTGTGAAAAGAGCTAAAGTGGAGAACAAGCTAAGAAAGAGCTAGATAGCAAAGTAACCCTGTTTACACTAACAAAGAGGTTGGCCGTCGGTGTAACACAACAGCACTTGTTGCAAGAGGTTTTCACCTCAAGCACAATTTATTTTAAGTGGATTGGTAGGGCTTGGCTTTAGCCTGTTACCACTCAGGGTCGTTCCCACTTGGACATGCGTGCATCCAAGGGCAGGCCCCTCTAAAGGTTAAACAGATGGAATGACAAGTTTGGCATTCTAGTCACCCAGTAAAGGGGAGAGCATAAGCCTATTGTCATTCGATAAACATAGAGAACACTGATTAATCCAATCCTAGTTAAGAGGAAAAAAAACTAAATGGGCTATCTACTTTGGGCACTCACGCATTTATTAACTTTGAAGTGTTTTTAAAGATAACAATGTTCATTTTCCATTTGTAAGATAGCAATGATCTAACTAGGAAAGAAATCAACAATGCAAAGATATCAGTGGTTCCGTTACTCTCCTAGTTAAAGACTATGTGGAATTTGCATGCATGCATTTTTTTACTTTTTCCCTTAATTAATCTAAGTGAACTAATTAATGCAGCTAAATGATCTAATCTAGCCTCTAATCCTGCAAGACAAACGTTAGCCTAAACAAAAAAAATAGATGAAATCCTAAAACTACGGTGCAAAACAGAAGCGCTGTTATACAGTCTGAATGTGCAGAAACAGAGTTTGTAAGTGGTGTTTTACAGATGCACTAAGACATGTGTTAAAAGCACCGTAAGAAGAGACATATGCGTTAAATTAACAAATACGCCATGAAAATGTGTAAAAGCGTCATTTCTTAAGATGCATGCGCTGATGTTGTGTAGGAGTCAGAACATAAGATAGAAGCGTCGGTCTAGAGAGTGTTTGCACCGGAAGTATGTATGCACCATAACAAGAGGTAAAAGTGCTATAACAAAGGATGTATGCACCGGATGAACCTGTCAGAACCTGTATGACACTTGTACAGAGCCTGTCACTAAGAAAACTTAAATTTTGATTAGATTAGGGGCAAGGGCCCCATGGTGGGTGCCAAAAATGTAAGGATAAAAATGGGATAATCAATTGAATATTAAAACCTAATACATCAATGAAATCTGAAGGAAAAGGAGATTTAAAATAACAAAAGTGATACTTACATCTTTTACCTTGCGTTTTCCATTGCTCGCCTATCTGTTCTTGACCTTGATAGTAATGAAGCCCTCAGAAGCGTATGCTCCATTTCTTGTTGTAGATGACAAGAATAGAATGGCTATGATATTTGATGTGTTGAAGGTGAGCTTCAACACAATATTGATTGATGATAAATGATATGAAGTGGTAGTAGTGGTTGTGCCAAAGGTGCGCTAGTGTTTCTGCAGCATAAGTTTACTCAAGTGATGATGTGAGGACCGCCCTTTTTACTTCTGTTGTTATGACTATTTACATTACTGTTATTGTTACTTTTTATATTTGTGGGATAGCAGTTCCCGGAATTGTCAAACTATTAAACTTTATTATGATTTCAGAAAAACTAATTGGCTGATGTTTGGATAAGTTTACATTTCAGAAAAACATTAATTAGGTGATGATGGAAAATTGTAATATGATTTCATTTATGTTAATTAGTACTATGTCATGATAATGCATGTTTTCAAGTTGCTTCGGCTATGATGATTTTATGTGGTTACTGATCTTGTAATTTAGTGTGCAGGAATTACTAATCGAACCACAGAATTCGGAGATCATTCCGCACCTTGTTATTTGTTATTCCCTGTTAAGCCGATCTGGTTCCACGAGGAACCAAGATCTCTTTGTGTTTGATGTAATGATGTAATGTGGTCTTTCGTATGGTCGAGTGGGTTAAGTTACCCTCATGTAACATTATTTTATAATTTGTGTTGTAAAAAGGATTGAAATTGAATTTCCTTATTTAATTTAAATTTATGAGGCCTTTTCTTGTGCTTTACCTTGACCAGGGGTGTCTTGTATGGGTTAAAGTTGACCCTGGGTTATACCCCATGGGTCCAGGGGCCCATTTGGCATGGGTAACCCTTGAGTAACCTCCATCTAGTCATCTTAACTTCCCCCTGAAGTTAAGTGGCGAAAATTGGAGGTAGGAGGGGACATGATGGGTTGTACCAACACCCAACCCATCCCCTCTACATTCCCCAAGGTAAGAGATGCCATCCATTATTGAAGGATTGACTTAAAGTCACCCCTTCCATAGTGAGATTCCCCCATGTGCTATGGGGACACCCATGTGAAGAAGAGAAGAAGGGGCATGGGTCACCTGTCTTCTTCCCCATTAACTCCTTTTATTTCTCCCATGCGAAAGAGAAATGATAGGAGGAAAGGGATAAGGAGTACTCTAGGGATGGGTGAGTGACATAAGCCACCAGGACAGAATAGTGGTTTTGGGGAAGGGTGAGGAGGTGACAAGTGTCACCTCCCCATTCCTCGAAACTGAAAAGAAATGGGGTTATTTGTTTCCAATTTTGAGAGGGGAGGAAGTTAGTTGAATTTTGGGGAAACTTTCATTTTGCCTTACCAAAAAAAATAGAAAAGTTAGCTTGTAGGAGAGAGAAGGGAGAGGGAGTTGGTGGCTAAGGTTGGAAGAGAACTCTGTGGGCTCTGCAACAGCTTCATTCCAGGAAGGCTTTGTAAGGTTGGTTGAATTTTACCTTTGTTTCGTATAGCTGAATGTGTATGTAAAGTGTGTGAATTTGTGTTTAGATTTGTTTTCTGTGGGGTTTGTTGTCGGGTTGTTTGACAGAGCTTCTCCCACTTGGGAGAAATGCTCATCAAGTTTGGGGTAGGGGAGGAGAGATCCTCCTCGGGTGCATACCTGTTTCCATCTTTTGGGATGTTGAAAGCCTTGAGGGCATGTATCTGTGTCTGTATCTTTGACTTGAGAGTCATATACAGATTTCTTAAAAAAAAATTTGTGATCAAACTTGGTTTGAGACCAAGAGAAATTGTATTGGTTAACTTATCTGTCAGGGTGACACTCTGGAGTCGAGTGTGTCCACTCTCCTGCCCCTTATGAAACTCACTGTAGTTGAGTTTCCGTGTTGTGTAAATGACCCACGGGTGTTTGTGTGCTTTGGGATTGTTGTTGTTACTGTTGTGAAGTGGAGTGTTTGAGTTACCCAGGTGTGAGTATGGTCTCCCTAGCTCGGGGGTGACCCACTTGCGGGTCTACGAAAGGGAGGAGAGCTAGATGAGTGGTGTTTTCTTCTTTGTTTGTCTTTGATACGCAGGTTTTCTCTTGGAGCTTCTGGTTGGATATTTATGAAGAAACAGCTTATTCTTCTTTGTCATGAGAATTAGGCCTGGTTCATTTCATAAGAGTTGAAGAGGGAGCACCTCTCTTGTTATTGCTGTCATTTATTGTTACCCTGGGAGTGAAGGAAATCACCTCCCTGATCTTGTTATTGATGGACTTTTACTTGGTTGTCACAAGCTATCAGTTGTATATTGTTTAGGAGAAGGAAGTTCATATCTGGGAAGTTAGTTGTTTGTATCCATGGTTTAAAATTATCTCTTGCTTTATGTAGTGGAAGAGTTATCTTTTCTGGAATATGAATGTGGTTTTCAAGTTATGTTGTTTTGGAAATTTTTTTTTAAAAATTATGTTTAATGTGTTAATGAAAGGAAGAGTTCATTTCTTATTTGCAATCAATTCTGAGTTTGTTTATGTTATAGTTCATTGCTATAATGGAAAAGCCAGTTTTAAATGTTTAAGTTTAGTCTCCATAATTAGTGATTTCAGTTAAATTGTGAAGATTAGAGAAAATCTATCATGTATGTACTTCTGTTTGTCAATTTGAGAAAAATTATGTGAATTATGAAAATAGAATATATATATGTATGTATGTATGTATGTATATGTGTGAGTATATTAGTTGTCGTTTATTTACCATTTTTACCGAATATGAGAAACTAACTATTGTTGTAATGGAGACATTTGCATGGTAAGATAAAAATGAAATATAAATATATACATCAATATATATATATATATATATATATATATATATATATACATATATATTTATATATATATATATACATATATATTTATATATATATATAGATGTTAATTAATTAAACAGAATTATGAGATATTGAATATATTGTTGTATTTGTGCAATTTGAAGTCTATTTATATATATATATACATATATATATATATATATCTATATATATATAAATATATATATTTGAGTTGTTAAATTGAGTGAGATCATGCTAATGTTTTATATATATATATATATATATATATATATATATATATTTCCATATATAAATGACCACTGGAAAATTGTATTAAAATGACAGAGATTTTAAATGAAATAAAAATTTAAATCGTTGTGTATTTCGCACCACACAGCATGTAAATAAATGACATTTGAAGTGGTGGTGGGAGGGGTTTAACCCCCCACCACCCCGTCGGTTCGCAGTTTGGGTGTGGGGAGGGGCAGAGCCCCCACCCACACCCCACGTAGTGGGATGTGGGTGGGGGCTCCACCCCTCCCCACACCCCCTTTTGATACCACAGTCCGCGGTGGAGTCCGCGGACTCCACATTCACCACCGTCGCAACTCTGCGGCCACCCACTGCGTATTGTCCACCGCGGTGGAAACTCCGCTCCGCCGCCGTCCATTCCTCCGTCCTCTGTGCGGCCCGACCCCTGCCGCCATTTCTCTGCTTCACAGCCAAACATAAAATGTTAAGCATTAAAAAAAAATGTTAGGGCTGTTTAGCCCTAACATATATGCCTTGGGTCATTTAAATAACAAAAAAAAAAGAATATAATTTGTTTGTGGATATTCCACTAGGATGGCATAAGATATGTCATATATATATATATATATATATCATATGTATATATATATATACACAATATGTTTTGAATGGGAATTGGCATAATATATGTGATATATATATATATATATATATAGATATATATATACATATTATGTTTTTGAAAGGAATTTGTAAATATAGATATATTTATATAAATAGTTCTATATGTATATCTATTACATATATATATTTATATATATATGGTATATATATACATAGAAGAGGTTTCATGGACCATTTATGAGGTCCTCTCTATCATTCATAACAAGGAGATGTGCAAAATTAATTAAAAGCAAAATATATTTTCACAGTTAGGTTTATTTAAGTGTTGAACACAACAACCAAAGAATTTATGTTTCCATGATCAGGGTTTTATAAAGTGGAGAGCCTCCTACATCTATTAACAATGGTATACGATTCACAATAAGAGTATTAATATTAATTATTAGTAATAATAACAACAGTAAATATAAATAAGAGAAAATAAAATGATAATTAAAGAGAACATAAAGGAATATACTGTATTACTCCGAAAAGAGTTTCTCGGAAGTTTCCACTATCAACGCGATTCAATACCAGGAAAATGAAGAGGAAAATTACACGCCACCTTACTTAAAGAAACACTGGAAATAAACTTAAGAAGCCATCATAGACATTCCATGTGAGGCCATTTTAATCTCAACTGTAGTAAATGTCCATATAAGTAAACCTGTAAGAGAGTCAGAAGAAGAAAAACTAACATTGGAAAACACAAAGGAGAAAATGCGCGACATTTCCCACATGGGATAAGAGAACTAAGTTGATGGACCCTTCCGCTAAAATTTACATACGTAGAGGAAGAACCTAGATCGGAGAAGATTAGGAGACCGAGTCCAGCGAAGTAGTAAACCAGCCTATGTGACCTAGACCATCTGGAAGTTAGGTGTAATATCAACAATAGTTGCAGTGATAACCCTGATTGATGTAAATCATGAAGAAAGGCCCGGATATACATAAAGAAAGCATAGAAAACGAAAGAGAGAGAGACCGAAATATAAGCAAACTAAATTATCAGAGAAATAGTTAATGTAAGTGCGATAAAAATACAATCAAAATTAAGACCCAGAGAAAAGGGAAGAGAGAGCAAACAAACTGCCTCGTTGAGAATGCTAAGTCGTAGGAGGAGTATGTTTCAGGAAGCAAGAGAGGAGACAGACAACCGTGTCTTGCTGAAAATTGACTAAATAGGGAGATCACTAGTCGGTTTAGTCAGAACAAGGCGTCGTGGGAAGTTGTTAATCTATCAGCGAACCACGTGCGTAAATGAGTGCTGCGTAATTCCCACTAACGCCGTAAGGCGTTATGCTGCCGGAAATTGCCGAGGTTTAGATTTAGGAACTTTGGTAATCTCACTCTTGCAATGACATTAGCGGCGTCGTAGAGATCCTCTTGTTGGTCTGCTTGCGTCTAGTTGCACGCAATTGTACTTATATCCCGCCGAAAGCTGTAGTATTTTCGCCATGAGAGAACACCGTCGAGCATGCTTACGCATGCGAGGGGGTTTGTAGGACAGTGTGAGAAAAGTTTTTCATATCTCGTGTCATAACCACATAACAGATGTGGCTATGACACGTGTGATGTGTGTTGTGACCACAAGGAAAATGTGGGCATGACATGGATTATTAAATGAAGAAGAAGAAGGTTGTATTTATAGAGTTGTGTTGGTTTTTCTTCTAAATCAGCATTAGGGTTTGCCAGTTCTAATGCATAGGCAGATTCAGCCAACTAAATACAGGAGGTTGCGTGAGCTCCTCCCCTTCACTTCTAGTTCTGCCACACCAAGGGGGGTGTCCCTATTTGATAAAAGTATGACCTTGACTAGCTCAATGACAAAAAGATATAACTTGACAGCAACAGGCAGAATACTCTCATGTAAGGACCAAGATTTGTGTAATAAATCATAAGGTTGGCAACATTCTTGGACATAATGTCTGGTTGGGTATGAGAGCATGCAGGGGGTTCCTAATCCTACTCCTACAACTAACAGGTGGAAGATATGAAATGAGTTGATTTGATGTTTGGATGCAAACCTGGACCTGGTGTATAACCTCAACACAGAGCTAGATTGGTGCCTATCCAGGGCTTGGAGTCAGTAGACATACACCTGTGAATGATCAGCATGAACACAATAAAACTGGATTTCAAGGGGATTTGTGTGATATCTGCCTTACAGATATCTCCTAATACAGAGTGTTAAGTTATCTCTACTTATGGCATCCCTATTGCAGTATACCCTTCCCAATACTTAATCTGAAAACACTTTAATCTACCCCTTGAGCAGAAGTTGAAAGATCAAGCATTCAATACAGGAATTCTGTATTCTAGAATACCAGACACCCCTTAGATATCTAGATTCAGAAGAAGAACACATGCAAATATAGCATTACTCATATAAAACCAATCATGAAATCAGTAGATTCATGCATGAGACATACAATAGGTGATACATAAATTCACAAGACCTCCTGTACAAAGCAACCAAAACCAGTTGTATCTTATTACAGAGCCAAAATGTCTAGTTTTCAACAACAACAAAAATGGTAACACAGTCTGCCTATATCGGCCAGAAAGTGTACCCACAAAAATTAATTACATGATGGACATCAAAAAACGTCAGATACAGATCCCACAAAGGAATGGCACTCAAAATTTATTGCTGCAACAGACAAGAGAGACCTCGAGCCCTGCGCCGCCATCTGGGAGTCTTCATTCACAATCGAGTACATGACTGGTCAACAACTCGCCCATGCCTCAGCACTATCACCATTGATGGCTCAACCACCCGCGGCCTACTTGAAAACTGACGCAGCGTTCAAAATGAAGCCTCCCACCAAAACGTGTTTCGCTGCAGGTTTAAAATATGTAGGAAGAATAATCCCACATGCATGCCACAGAGACTACTTTAGTAGTTTAAAAACATAGCCGCATGCATATCAAATGTCAAGCGCCTTTTGCCGTGCTCGACGCATAAGCCTTCACCCAAAGCTTGTTGCCAAGACCTACACCATCGGCTCACCCTAAAAAACTCACCCCGACATCAAAAGTCTCGCCGACCACACCATCACATCCCCCTGTATCAGCCAGAGATAGTCTATCGACCAACCCAAAAGCTTCCCCACCGATCTCAAATGTTACGCCAACGCCTACAACATCCAAGGTCTTCAGCGAGACCATCATCCCTCGGAACAACAAGAAATTCCCTGGCCGATAGTATAAGTCACCCCAATGGCCAGCTTTACAAACCGCTAACCCTCCATCTGCCAGAGGTGAATCGTCGGGTTAGCTCTCCACCATCCATCCGATAGTGCAAATCACCCCGATGGACGAACAAAACACATCCCCTTCAGCAAAATGACCACCATTGGACCTGGTGTATAACCTCAACCAATCTAGCTCTGTGTTGAGGTTATACACCAGGTCCAGGTTTGCATCCAAACATCAAATCAACTCATTTCATATCTTCCACCTGTTAGTTGTAGGAGTAGGATTAGGAACCCTCTACATGCTCTCATACCCAACCAGACATTATGTCCAAGAATGTTGCCAACCTTGTGATTTGTTACACAAATCTTGGTCCTTACATGAGAGTATTCTGCCTGTTGCTGTCAAGTTATATCTTTCTGTCATTGAGCTAGTCAAGGTCATACTTTTATCAAATAGGGACACCCCCCTTGGTGCGGCAGAACCAGAAGTGAAGGAGAGGAGCTCACGCAACCTCCTATATTTAGTTGGTTGAATCTGCTTATGCATTAGAACTGGCAAACCCTAATGCTGATTCAGAAGAAAAACCAACAAGTTGGATGAGAGAAGATCAATGGTTGAGAAGAAATGAGAAGATCAACGGAGGAGGATGGTTGAGGAACGTGCAACCAATAGAAGAAGGACATGTGTTATTCAAAAAGAAGCTTTGTTGAGTTAAATGCTTTCTTGATGAGGATGAGTTTTATTTTCTTTAAATTAGAATATATTTTTCTAATTTAAGAGCAAATTTGCTTTAAAGTTGCTTTAACTTAGCTTTTGCTTTTGCATGACAAGAAGAATTTATTTTTAGAAGATATTGAAGATAAGAAAGTGAATTAAATAAATAAATTTATTTAATTGAGGAATTAGAAGATAAGAAAGAAAATTAAATAAATGAATTTATTTAATTGAGGAATTAGAAGATAAGAAAGCAAATTAAATAAATGAATTTATTTAATTGAGGAATTAGAAGATAAGAAAGCAAATTAAATAAATAAATTTATTTAATTGAGGAATTAGAAGATAAGAAAGCAAATTAAATAAATAAATTTATTTAATTAAGGAATTAGAAGATTTGGAAGATAAGAAAGCAAATTAAATAAATAAACTTATTTAATTTACTTAGCACATGATTTTGGAAGAATAAATAAAATATTTAATTATATTTTATTTTTGGGGATTTTAATTTAAATAAATTTGTATTTTACTTAAATTAGGAAGAATGAAAGATTTAATTAAATAATTGAAATTATTTAATTACTTAGAAAAATAGATGTTTTAATTAAATAATTAAAATTATTTAATTATTTAGAAGAATAAAGTTGATGTAGATGGAATTAATTAAATAAATGTAATTTATTTAATTAAATGGGAGGAAATGAATCAAATAAATAAATAAATTTATTTATTTATTGATAGAGGAATATTAAGATGAAATAAATATTTAAAATATTTATTTATGTAGAGTCATGCCATTTTTAGGTGTATACAGTATGTTGATATATCCTGGATGAATTGTACTTCTTTTCATGTTTGTATTTTCTATCCCTGAAAGGGGTTTCTTATCATTATAAGTTCATGGGAAGGTACTTGTCGCTGTGTTAGTTGTTGGAGATGTCTGTCATTGGTTATAATTTGAATGATTTATTACAGAATGGTTTATGTCACTGCCTTAGTTTCTGTCACTCTTGCGACAGGGTGTTTGTAGAAACTGGTTTAGTGGGTAGAGTCCTGGTAGGCAATTAATAGTTTGTTGAGGGGATATGAGCATGTGAGTGGGAACGTGCCATCAGATTGGTATTAGAGCTCTAAAAGATCTATGTAGAGAGCATTAAGTGTATTCTTGATTTTGATGGTGTTGTTATATGAGTGTTGCAGTCTAATGTATGTTGCAATTTGATTGATAGAGGAAGAAGATCACTGGCATGGTGAAAAGTATGCTGAAGAATGAGGTATGAGAAAGTTGATTGAGTTGTGAAAGAGGTGTTAGACATAGACATGAGAGCATTTGTTGTTGCAGGCATGAGAAAGGGCTTGTAACTGCTATCCTCCAACAAAGATAAACTGGGTAGAAGGTGTATAACTTCCTCCACAAAGAGAGAGTGGGTAAAGGGGGTTTTGAGAGTAACATCTTCCAGGGTCATTGTTGGGTAGAGGGTAGTTGTGAAAGGTAAGAGATTCTGTTGCAGCAGTGAGAGGATTGGTATTAGTGTAAGGAGACCCGTCATAATCCCATTTTGGAAAAGATATTGGGATGAAGCAGAGAGCAGAAAATACCGAGAGGGATTGGAAGAGATTGCAAGAAGGATGGATATTTTGGAAAAGATTTATTTTCCTGATAAGTTGGTGATTGTAGAAAGTGGACCAGAAGAGAAGAGGAAAGTTCTCATTGGAGAAGACTTGAATAAAGATAGTAAGGAAAGGAGAAAAGAGAAAGTGCAGCAAAGAGCACTTGAAGAAGAGAAGAAGAAGGTGTCTATGGAAGAGGCACTGTAAGAGACATCTTGGTCTCTTGATTTATTTTCTAACAATATGTTTGAGATTGTGGATGCAGGTATGAAGAATAATAAGAACAAGCCTTTGGAGGCAGAAAGAGAAAGGGCAAGAAGGGAGCCCGTAGATGAAGATGAAGATAAGAGTGGAGGACAAGTTGCAACAAAAGATAAGAGAAGATAGTTTGTAGCAGAGGTACATTGCAAGGTACCTAAAGACAAAGAGAAAGCTAATGAAGAAAGGAGGAAAACCTATGAAGAGGAAGAGGTGGCACGATACAAAGCCAAGAATGTCAGCAAATTGGGACAGCAAACCGATGAGGAGGTAAAAGTGAGTTTTGGTGATGATTTTGTTCATGCAAATGAAAATAGGAATGGAACCCTACAAGTTAGAAAGGAGAAGAGTAAATTAGTGGATCATAGCTATATAGTTCCCTGTTGGCAAAAGGAAAAGAATGATGAAGGGCAACAATTAAAATATAGGGAGATTGATACTTTTGATTATGTTTGTACTAATGAGAATGTGCAAAGTGGGGAACATGTGTTGATAAATAAGTGGAAACCTGAATCTAGGACAAGTTGGCAAGCAAGGAGGCCTATAGATGGTGAATTAGGGCTGAAACCAAAGCATGTATTAAGCAAAATGAGCACAACACTAAAAGGACAACAGTCCAACAATATGACAAGTAACTTGAGGATAATGAAGCATGAGACAACAATAAGAGAAGATGGTGATAAGAAGACAATGTTCAAGAGTTGGAGTTATGAAGAGAAGAACCGGCCCCTAGAATAAGGAGTCATGGAAAAGGATGGAAAAGAGAATAAAGATCAAGGGCATGCAACAACATTAGAGGAGAAGAACCATAGTTTGAGCAAGGTAAAAGGTCAGTTGTTTAATTTTGATGAAGATAATTTTGAGGCTTTAAATGAAATGTATGAATATGACATGGAAGTGTGGAGAAAGATAGATGAGAAAGGTGGAAGGAGAAGCAAACATCAAAAGAGGAGAGGAAGCAAATATAGGCAGAATGAGAAGGATGAAAGGATCAAAAACAAATTTAATTTATCTATGAATGAGGAATTGGAGATGAGTCTTGAAAGGCAAGAGGGTGCAGCAAATTTAAAAGCAAGAAAGGATAATGCAGATGTAAAAATGGGGAGAAGTATTGAAATAGATGTAGAAGACTATAACCTTCATGAAGGGGAGGACACAAAGAAGAAATTGAATGAGAATGCAACAGAAAGTGGGACAGTTAAGGTCCAAAGTGGTGAAGATAAACAAGAGAATGAGGAGGAAGATCTTGCCGAAAAGAACATGAAAAAAGAAATGACAATTGATGACAAAGAAGAGGATTTATGGGCAAGGTATACAGCAATTGAAGAGGAGTGGAATGGAAAGCTTGAAGGTGTACAAATGAGTGGAGTAGTAACAAATGTGCAGATGGAGGCTATGACTGAAAATAAAGAAATTGTTGCAGACATTGAGGCAAATGTAGAAGTGTAAACAATGAAGTTGACAATGTTTTAGTGTTGTAGCAGTTAGTCTTGGATGTTGGGTAGTTGGAAAAGATGTTTGGTATTGTGGTAAGAAGAGAAAGTGTGATAGTATATGCAGATGAGATAGGGGTTATCTTGTAGATGTGTGAAATGAATAAATTAAAAGATATAGAATTATTTGCTTTCATTATTGATGATTGGTTGCAAGAAAATCAAAAGAGGATGATGAATGGGAGAAATATTTTCATGAATGAAGAATGGAATAATAGACTACAGTATTGGAAGAATCTGACATTGTACCAGTAAGATGTTGGAAAAAGCGAAAGAAAAACAAGGTCAGTTGTGGATTTATGGTATCATGTGCATGAGCACATGCACTTTTTGTTCCCTGGGGAGTTTGATGCAGGGGCATCAGACCCATTTTGTTTTCTTGATTGTCTTGGTTCAATTTTTGGTTTTGTTTGTTTCATCTTGGTTTGCTCATTCTGGAGGTTGGGAAAATAGTTAGTGAGAAATGACTCTGAAGGAGGTTGTGGAATCTTTTTGACACAATGGAGCAGAGAAAACGTCAGTGAATAATGTAGATTTCTGTTGTCATATGAGAAGGAGAACAGAAAGATATCAGCAGTTGTTGTAGTTACTTATCAACAGTTACTTCAAGGATAGTTTCTATTGCAAACACTCAGGAGCAATTGGAATTCTTGTCACATAAAACTTAGCTGGGATGACTTCTGTCACCATGCAAAAGGTATCTATTCAAAGGGGGGGTCTTCTACTAATGAACCATTATAGCTAAAACTAACGGTCAGAGGAATCGAAAGGTCGCTACAGTACATAGTCATAGAGCAATGGAAAAGCAATGAAGAGTCATTATATATATCGAGGAGGTTAGAGGTTGAGTGGGAGGAGTCTGATATTGGTGAAGGCCAATTGAAGGATGAAGGAACTGTTTATTTCAGGATGGATATACATGGGCCTAACGTTTTGAATGCAGAAGGGAGGTCATGTGCCGAGGACTGGTGACATCAAGGAATGGTTAAGTGTGAGTGGGAGAACATAACATATGATAAAGAATCAGTTGTGGCAGAGTAAAGTTTAGAAATGGATGGATAGAGAGAAGCTGAATTGTCTGAGAATGTAGTCGAAGAGGGATCGACGCCCAATAAGATGGAATGAGGCTAAGATATGATATAGAGAGTGTGAATAGAGGTCAGACGTAGTTGTTAATGTAAAGACTGTAAGTTTAGGAGTAAATGTAAGAGTCAAGTTTGTAATGTTGGCCTCACTAAAGATGAATAAAAAGATTATTGTTTTCACAGTTCTGCATTCATGAATTTCAATCATTTGTATGTTTATATATCCTGGATGAATTGTACTTCTTTTCATGTTTGTATTTCCTATCTCTGAAAGGGGTTTCCTGTCATTATAAGTTCATGGGAAGGTACTTGTCACTGTGTTAGTTGCTAGAGATGTATGTCATTGGTTATAATCTAAATGATTTATTACAGAATGGTTTAAGTCGCTGCCCTAGTTTATGTCACTCTTGCGACAGGAGGTTTGTAGAAATTGGTTCAGTGGGTAGAGTCTTGGTAGGCAATTAATAGTTTGTCAAGGGGATATGAGCATGTGAGTGGGAGTGTGCCATCACCTCAGACAATTGCCACTAGTATGTAACATTCCAATGTATGTTGGATCGTCATATGGGACAACACTTTGGAGAAGCTTTCAAACAGTAGTCACACTGGACACAATTTTTGACAACAAGGGGATGAACCTACCCAAATAATATTTTGCAACCTACTTCAAAATATAAGGAATGCTCAAGCAACACAAGTAGATTGGCAACTACTTATGTCACGCAACAATGACAACCTATTTGCTAGTGAAAAAGAAACATTTTGTTCATCCAAACATTTGTTTCCAAATGATTTGGTTGAAACATAGAACAAAAAAATGTTAAAAGCATTGGGAAAACCAATAGTACACTACATTGCTGAACAAAAAGAAGCACATTAAATTCATATTCAGATGATGAACAACTGCAAACAAAGGTGTTATTGTGCATTGAACAACAAGTCATGCTAAATACAAATTTGTGAGTTGCAACTGGACTTGTCAATGGTGCACTTGGCGAAGTAGTTGCTATTGTCTACAAATATAAAAGAAAGCCATCAAATCTAGCTCTATTTGTTGTCAAATTTCAACGTTACATTAGATCTACATGCAACATAAATGAAAAAAATAGTTCCAATTGCTCAAATAACACAAGGTTGCTACAAACCAATCCCGTTGAAAATGTCTTGGTCACTTAAAATACACAAAGCACAATGTCTAACCCCAAATAAAGCTACAATAGAGATTGGAAATAATGAATGCCAAGGACTCGTCTTCACAGCAATGTCACGAGTAAAAAGTTTTTCAAATCTATAAATATTTTTAGATTTCCCATTTTAAAAGATATAAACATATGGAAAAATGTGTATGTAATCCTACGTAAGCAAGAGGAGGAATGTCTCAAAAAAATGCCTACAAATCAAACTACTAAATATATATTTACAATGATTTTGCTTTTGTTGTCCACCTTTAGCTATGGAATACCAATTAGGTGTTCTTATTAGTACCTGCAGTACTATTGCAATGAGTTTTTTTCTTATCTAGACTTATCTAGTGATTAATCTATCTATAGTAAACCAATCAAAACAAACTATTATTTTTCATGTTGGACAAATTCTAATTTTTCCTAAGTCTACATGAGAAAATTTTAACAAAAATTATTGGGAAAATGAATTATCTCTATTGTGATTGGCTCAAAAAAATGACCTCTTAAGGGCGGATTTTGCAAAAATACTATTTTGAGTGAAACAAACACCTAAAATTGAGGAGAAAAATCTGGTTAGAAGAGAGGAGGTGGCAATGCTAACAAATTAACTTGTTTAATTAAATTATGAGTAAGTAAATTCTTTGAGAATTTGGCTATGAAACAAATACATTTTGGTTATTAAAGGAATAATTTTTTTAATTTAAACAAATTTTTTTTCCTTAAAGTCTATGCAATATTATAACAAAATATTTATATTGATATAATATTCATATTAATATCATTATTTAGTTTTCACCATTGTATAGTTATTTTATTCTTTTATGTATAAATATTAAATATTAAATTAAATCATGAGTGACTAAATTAAAATATTGTAGTGATCTAAATATTAATATATTATTATATTATGTAATATTATAATCATATTAATATGATTGTTTAATTTCTATTGAATAGAATAATATAATTAATAATATATTAACAAAAATATTTATATCAAATTATTGATTATACAAAAAAATAGCATTATGATTATTGTATTTATATTTATGTTATATTATAGTAAAAATGAAATATTGATATATATTTGTATATAAGTATTAAATATTAATATGTTTTAGATCTAAATATTAATATATTATATAGTGTAATATTTATATTTATATGATTATTTAATTTTTAACCTATGTTTAATAGTAAGAACAAAACTGTTTTAAGCCATCGGTTTAATAGTTATCTTTTTGAAATTACGAGATTATTTAAAACAAATTGTTATGAATAGAGAGCTAAGAATTGAAGTGTAGAAGTATGATAGATTTTGTGAGCTCTCATTATGCTTGTTTACTGGTACTATTGAACTTATGTGTTTAGTGGTACTATTTAATATTTTGTTTAATATGTTTTACAAATTGAGGACTATTTGAATTGAAGTGTAGAAGTATGATAGATTTTGTGAGCTCTCATTATGCTTGTTTACTGGTACTATTGAACTTATGTGTTTAGTGGTACTATTTAATATTTTGTTTAATATGTTTTACAAATTGAGGACTATTTAATTTATTTATTCAGTGACTAAAGCAAATAATATTTATTTTTGGCTTTGGTTTGCCATATGACGAATCTCACACGAAAAGAAAAGAAGATATCTCATTGTAAATCAAACATGCAGTAAGTATATTTCTAGGTGAGTTATGTTTTATAGGAGGAAAAAAAATTAGAATGAAGATAGATGAATAACAAGTAAGACGTTCATTCAAGATTTAAAGATTTCATGGGCTAAATTTTCAATATTGTTCAAGATTTAAAGTTTTCATTGAAAAATAAATTGTTAGTATGATAATAAGCATGCATGCACTTCAATGAAAGAAAACTCTCCTATGTTGAAGTTAGTATATTGGGATGCATAAAAGTATAGGGCATATCATCATTTTGAAATTTATGTTGGGTTTCTCAGTTTGAGTGCCAATTATTTTTCTACTTTATAGACCTGGGATATTATGGGTTTGATAAATTTTAACTAGTTCAATTTATATTTCCATCACTATAATATATTAATATTTAATTTTTATAAACAAATATATATTTTACAAATTGAGGACTATTTAATTTGTTTATTCAGTAGGAAAAGAAAATAAGACATCTCATTGAAAATCAAACACACAATACTATTTCAGGTGAGTTATGTTTTATAGGAGGAAAAAATTTAGAATGAAGATACATGAATAACAAGTAAAACATTCATTCAAGATTTAAAGATTTCATGGGATAAATTTTCAATATTGTTCAAGATTTAAAGTTTTCATTAAAAAATATTTTTTTAGTATGATAATAAGCATGCATGCATTTCAGTGAAAGAAAACTCCCCTATGTTGAAGTTAGTATACTAGGATGCATAAAAGTATGGGCATATTATCATTTTGAAATTCAAGTTGGGTTTCTCAGTTTGAGTGTTGATTAATTTTTCTACTTTATAGACCTAGGATATTATGGGTTTGATAAACTTTAACTAGTTCGATTTATATTTCCATCACTATAATATATTAATATTTAATTTTTATAAACAAATATATATGAATATATTATTTTACTATGTTATAATTAATTTTAATAACAAAAATTTTATTATAAAAATAGTACTAATTTTATTATTTTATTGATATTTAAATATTTTTTATTTATTCAATGACTAAAGTAAATAATATTTATTTGTGGCTTTGTTTTGTAGAGGAGGAATCTCATAGGAAAAGAAAAGAAAAGAAAAGAAAAGAAAGAAGATCCCCCTAAACAGATGGGGATCCTAGGTCCACTATTCTCACTTGGAAGTCATCCATAGACATATCCCTTACTTCCTTGTCCACCATAAGTTCAACAATCTCCACATACTGATGCTTAGAGATCAGATTGACCATTAGTCTAGACATTTTCTTTGCCTTTTTAGGGGTTGACTCCAATTTTAGCAACCTTGCTACAACATCAAACTCTGTGTCTATAATATGTGAATACGTCCTTTTATTACTGACTTCTGTCTTCAACCATGCAGTTGTAGTAGTCATAGAGAAGTCCTTAGCAGTTCCATGAGACACTTTATCTATTTTGAGGCTATCACTTCCTGATTGCATCTTAGGGTGATCTAGGGTTCTTAAAGAATCTGGTAAAGGAGAGGGAGGAGGAGTTTTGCTTGGCCTAGTATCTAATACCATATCACTGCTCCTGTATTTTTACACATCTTGCCGAGGAGACTTGGTATTTTTGCTAGTTTGTGGTGCAGGAGCACCTACCTGACAGCTGGCCTCCATGAGGCAGTTAGTTTGTTATAGGTCTGGTTAATGTTTCCAAGAAGGTCTTATAAGACCAATGCATGTAATAAGGTCCAAGCTGACCGTGCTTTTCTATTTTTAGGTAGTTTGTTATGACAGCTGATGACAGCTGTATAGTTTGTTAGTTCAGTTGGATCCTCCCAGCCGCTGGGAATCGAGTGGTAGTACTCGCAAGCAGATCCTATTTATGTATTAGGATCGGTTGGTTTTATATATAGATACAGATTGAGGAGTTAGATTGCAGAGTGAGACAGAGTACTGTATTTGCATCTTTTGAAATCAATAAAGAGATCCTGTTTGTGTCAATTTTCTGTTTGGATTCCACTGTGTAATCTATTTGTTGTTTTGGTGGTTACATGGATTCGCTGATCCATTCCACCGGTTGATTCGTCGAATCGGTGGAATGGCTATGTACCATAGTTTAGGGCTAGTTTGCATTTTCTGTTTGTTCGCATGCAGGTTTGTAGGATCGCAGTCGAGATGTGCTGAGAACCCTAGCATGGGCATGTGCTAGGTCGTGCTAGTAGTTCGAGTCTGGAAAGTTGTCCAGGAAGCAGATCGGGTCACCTCAGGAGGTTTGGCGGATCGAAATTTGCTAAGGTTGGAAATTCGTCACAACGGCATCATCAGGATATTTCTGTGTATATCCTGCAGTTACTTCGGGCGTCATCCGAGTAGATGGAGGTGAGCATGATGCAATCATTTGCATAAGGTGAATGCGTTTCAGGGTGATCATCATCAGGTGTTGCCGAGGAAGAGTATATCGGCATAAGTTAGTAGATCGGGTTGACAGTTCCATCATGGGCCGATGATGTTATGTTTGGCCGATAAGCAGGATATTGAAGGGAATGCATGTGACATCATCGTCATCAGGAGAATCGTCATCAGTATAAAGTTGAGTATCAACATCAGGATGTTTTAATATGACCGGATAAGTCATATCCTAATGCTGTTGTTTAAGTAGTCAGATATCAGGGTGACGTAAGCATCGAAGGAAAGGTGCTTGAAGTTGTCGTCATCAGGATATATGGAAGGAACCGGATATTTTATATCCTGCTGATGAAGATGATGTCGAATATGATGATGCTGCTGATAGTCGAATATGATGATGCTGCTGACAGGCGAAAGGTCGAAGGTTTGTCTGCAGGAGGATATCGGTCGGCAGAGAAAATATGATGATGAGGACAATGTTAACAGAAATATGATGATGATGATGGGTTGTAGACATACATGCTGTATGTCAAGGTTTTAGTGTGGATGCCTCTACATCATAGTGGTATCAGAGCTCAACAAAAGGTCTGGGCTGTTGTGTGTTGATTCTGTCACTGAAAGGACAGAGGTAGAGAAGTGAGAGGTTGACAAAATGCCTCCGAAAGGTAATGGTACTGCAAGGGAATTGCAGGAGATGAAGGAAAAACATGCCAGAGAGATGAGGAAGATGAAGGAGCTTGCTGAAGCACTTCAAGCCAGGCTTGTAGCCTTGGAGAAGAACAAAAAGAGGGAAGTGGAAGACAGTGAGTCTGAAGAAGATGAAGATACTGTTGAAGAGTATGAAGAGGTAGCTGAAGAACTGGATGCTGAAGACCAGAAATTTGCAAAACTGTTAAAGGCAGTGCAGAGTGATAAACCTAAGGTAAAGGTTGATGTTTCCAAGTATAATGGAAGTTTGAATGAAGATGAGTTACTGGATTGGATTACTGCACTTGATAATCACTTTGAATGTGAGGATGTTGCTGAGGATCAGAAGGTAAAGATTGCAAAGACCAAGTTAGGAGGTCATGCTTTGGTATGGTGGGATTATGTACAATCTGAGAGAAGGAAACAAGGAAAGTCAAAGATCACTTCATGGGATAAAGTGGTAGCAAGGATCAAAGGTAAATTCTTGCCCAAGGATTATGAAATTCAGATGTTTAAGAAGCTGCAATTTTTAAGGCAGAAGGAAATGGATGTGAAGGCATATACTGAGGAGTTTTATAAGTTGAGTATGAGATCTGGTCATCATGAGAATGAGATAGAAAAGGTAGCTAGGTACTTGGCTGGTTTGAGATTGAACATACAGGATGAGTTAGTTTTAGCTAACCCTAAGAATGTGGAGGATTGTTACCAAATGGCAATTAGGATTGAAGAAAAGATGAATAGGAGACAAGATAAGTCCATGAGAGGAAGAGGAAGCAGTATGAGGGGAAGAGGATTAGCCCCTACAACAAGGCAAACCAATGAGGGTCAAGAAGACACTGGTAAAGGACAGGGACAGTCTGATTTCAGAGGTGGATGGAAAGGTAATAGAGGCAGATTTGGAGGTGGTAGAGGTTCTACTACATTTTCAGGAAAGTGTTACACCTGTGGTGAGTTTGGTCATCCATTTTTCAAATGTCCAGAAAATAAGGGTTTATCATCCAGAGATGATAGAACGAATGACAAGAGAGTACAACTTGTGCAAGACGAGAAAGTAGAGCAAAGTGTGCAAAGTTCAAACACTTATCAAGGAGATAGAGCTCCTGATAGTTATGGATATCCTGAGGAGGGAGAAGCATTGATGCTTAGGAGAATTAGTTTGCAGGCATCAAAGGATATGATGCAAAGAAGAGCTCTTTTCAAGACCACATGCAAGAGCAAAGGTAAAGTATGTAAGGTTGTCATTGATACTGGTTCAACAGACAACATGGTCTCTCAGGAAATGGTGGATAAACTGAATTTGGAAAGGATTCCACACCATCACCCTTACAAGGCATCTTGGGTGAGTGATAGTCAATCACTTTGGGTATATGAACAGGCATACGTTGATTTTCAGATTGGAGCATATCATGATAGAGTTTTGTGTGACATTTTGCCCATGGAATGTTGTCACCTACTGTTGGGTAGACCATGGCAATTTGATAGAAGGGTACTGTATGATGGGTATGCTAATACCTACACCATCAAGAAAGATGGGAAAACTATTATGTTGATGCCATTGTAGGAAGATGCTGCAGCACAGGAGGCAACCAAAATCATTTTAGTGGGAAAGAAGGAATTTGTGCATATGCCTATAGCAGCAGGCATACAGGCAGTTGAGGACATTGCAGGGAAAGAAGTTGTTAAGGACAACAGTTTGAAGATAGTTTCAGTTTTGACTGACAGAGGTCAGCAGCAGGTTCAGAAACAGGTTTGCAAACAGCAACCAGTTGAGAGGAATGACAAGGATGTTGTCATAGTTGGGACTATTGTTTGTCCTATAAAAGTTGAAAGGAAGACAGATTTGAACATCGCTGAAGTTCAAGAGGCAATTCCTAAGGTTATTCAACCAGGTATTCAGACAGAGGTTCTGGTAAGACAACCTGACAAACACAAGGTATGTGTGAGAAGGGCCTACATTGCCAGGCATGAGGGTTTACTTGCAAGACAGCAAGTTACAGTTCAGACGTCTTGGAGCAGCCAAGATACAGCAGAGGATAAAGCTAGAACAGGTCAGAACACTGACATGACAAAGTGTAAAGGTGGAGGACTTCCACAACCTAACTCATGGGACATGAGTTCTTTTCTGTTGGGGAGTATGGTGCAGGAGTACCTACCTGACAGCTGGCCTCCATGAGGCAGTTAGTTTGTTATAGGTCTGGTTAATGTTTCCAAGAAGGTCTTATAAGACCAATGCATGTAATAAGGTCCAAGTTGACTGTGCTTTTCTATTTTTAGGTAGTTTGTTATGACAGCTGATGACAGCTGTATAGTTTGTTAGTTCAGTTGGATCCTCCCAACCGCTTGGAAGCTCCCAGCCACTGGGAATCGAGTGGTAGTACTCGCAAGCAGATCCTATTTATGTATTAGGATCGGTTGGTTTTATATATAGATACAGATTGAGGAGTTAGATTGCAGAGTGAGACAGAGTACTGTATTTGCATCTTTTGAAATCAATAAAGAGATCCTGTTTGTGTCAATTTTCTGTTTGGATTCCACTGTGTAATCTATTTGTTGTTTTGGTGGTTACATGGATTCGCTGATTCATTCCACCGGTTGATTCGTCGAATCGGTGGAATGGCTATGTACCATAGTTTAGGGCTAGTTTGCATTTTCTGTTTGTTCGCATGCAGGTTTGCAGGATCGCAGTCGAGATGTGCTGAGAACCCTAGCATGGGCATGTGCTAGGTCGTGCTGGTAGTTCGAGTCTGGAAAGTTGTCCAGGAAGCAGATCGGGTCACCTCAGGAGGTTCAGCGGATCGAAATTTGCTAAGGTTGGAAATTCGTCACAACGGCATCATCAGGATATTTTTGTGTATATCCTGCAGTTACTTCGGGTGTCATCCGAGTAGATGGAGGTGAGCATGATGCAATCATTTGCATAAGGTGAATGCGTTTCAGGGTGATCATCATCAGGTGTTGCCGAGGAAGAGTATATCGGCATAAGTTAGTAGATCGGGTTGACAGTTCCATCGTAGGCCGATGATGTTATGTTTGGCCGATAAGCAGGATATTGAAGGGAATGCATGTGACGTCATCGTCATCAGGAGAATTGTCATCAGTATAAAGTTGAGTATCAACATCAAGATGTTTCAATATGACCGGATAAGTCATATCCTGATGCTGTTGTTTAAGTAGTCAGATATCGGGGTGACGTAAGCATCGAAGGAAAGGTGCTTGAAGTTGTCGTCATCAGGATATATGGAAGGAACCAGATATTTTATATCCTGCTGATGAAGATGATGTCGAATATGATGATGCTGCTGACAGGCGAAAGGTCGAAGGTTTGTCTGCAGGAGGATATCAGTCGGTAGAGAAAATATGATGATGAGGACAATGTTAACAGAAATATGATGATGATGATGGGTTGTAGACATACATGCTGTATGTCAAGGTTTTAGTGTGGATGCCTCTGCATCAGTTTGCGCAGAGCTGTCTCGATTAGGAGTGCTCATAGCATCTCTAGAGGCATCCATAGCTTGCTCCTAATGTAGAGCAAGACCTGCATCATTGTTACCAACCTTAGAATTTAACCATGCCAGACTTCTATCTAATATAGAGAGATCTAGTTGTAAGATCATCAATTTCACCCAGATCCTAGTTGATGTCAGGTAAGGGTTTAGCATTTTATGAAACAAAAGAGGGATCAACAATATCCACATAGTTATCAACAATATCAGGTATTTTCCATCCAAGTTTATACATCCTCATTTGATCTAGAGTCGTCCTTGACCATTCTCTTCTTCTCACTTCATATTCATCGACACAATCAACCTAGAAATCCTCAAGATGAGGTATATGCTTTCTCAGCATAGGGGCTGTTAGTGCCTGAATTGACTGGCAGTTTTTTGAGCAATTTTCATGCAGGCACTCTCCCTAAGTATCCAAAAAATGCTCCAAGTGTTGGACCTCCTCAACATTTTTCAGCTGCAGCATCATATTTTCCTGAGGAGGAGGTCATCATCATCATATTTCCTTCGATGGTGGTCAGCATCATCATGTTCTCCGTCGACCGGTTTCTCATCGTCATCATCATATTTTATTATCGGGTGATGTTTGGATATCATCCTGATCCTGCTGATGAGCTACAGTGCGCCCTGATTTGCTTGCGGGGGTCATCATATTTTCTGCCTTCATGATATTTCACCGGGGTGATATTTTTATCATCGGGTGATCTTGGTTATGATCATCCTGATGATGTTGTTGAAGAGTTCTAAGTGCGACCCGATATTCACTGGGGTCATCATATTTTGAACGTCAGGATGATCTTAGTCAATATCATCCTGATGATGTTGTATCACTTCTTGTTCGTTGTTTTGTCATCCTGATGATGCTGACGTCATCCTTATATCAGGGTGATATCTTTTTCTCTGCCTATCTGCATCATGATATTTCCGAAGGAGGGGGTGATATTTTCATATCACCCGGGTGTATGTTTGTTCCAGCGTCATGATGATGCTGATATCAAGGAAATATCCGCCTGCCGGCTTCGTGCATTATCTAGTGGGGGTGATCTTTTCAAGCATCATCATATTCGTCTATCGCCCCGATCTTATAGTGGAGCTACAGTGCAACCTGATATTTGTGCATCAGGATGATATTTCCAAATATCCGGTTGTCTTCCGAATATCATCCTGATGTCGATATGATGATGACGTCATCAAGGTCCGGGGGGGTCATATTTCTAACACAGATCATCTTATGGAGATCTCCCGATATTTGCAAACATGATGATGACGTCATCGGGATATGAGGAGGTGCGCAGTAGGCAGATATGATGATGACGTCAGCAGGATATGATGATGACGTCATCAGGATGTTCATCGGCCAGACTTTTGGTATAGGCTCAGCAGGAGGATGTTCCTCCGATGGATCAGGTTGTGCCGATGAAGGGGATTATCATGCAGGTGGTATTGCGATATGATGCTGACGTCAGGGTGATATTTCGGGCAACAGGATATCATGCTGCTGGAGGATGATGATGATGAAGTCTTATACTAGTGTCGTCAGGAGCAAAAGCACCGACATGATATATGCTCATGACCTAGTATATAAAGTGTTAATGAGGTTGCTGCGGGGTGCATGTGGGATAATTGTATCCTGCATTTTCAAATATCATGATGATGAATCTCGGCGGGAAATGGTTGCGATTAACTGTCTGATGTTCTTCCCAAGGCCGCGGGTTGGTGCGCCATTAATGGCGATTGTTGCAGAGGTATGGGCGATGGCGTGGGCTGATCTAGTACCTGGTTGAAGATCTGGATCCCTAGGCGGTGGCGCAGGGCTCGAAAAATCTTCCTGTCTCCTCCCCTACCTGCTGCATTAATGTTTGAGCGCCATTTTTATGATACTGTATATCTGGCAGGATTTTTGGTCAACCTGGTAGTTAATGCTGAATACACCCTCCTGCTATATAATGCAGACGGTGTTATTCATTCGAGGTTGTTGAAAGTTGAAGATTTTTGGCTCTGTAATCCAAAACCAGCTGATCTGGTTGCTCTGTACAGTTTAACTTGTGAGTTTATGTATCTCCTGTTGTACGATTTGGCATGAATCCACTGATTTCATGGTTGATCTTATATGAGTAATGCTATCTTAGCATGTGTTGTGTTAATTCTGTCTCCAGTATTGCATGTATTCTTCTTCTGAATCTGGATATTTGGGTAATGTTTAGATTCTAGAGCATAGAATTCCTATGTTGAATGTCTGACCTTTTAACTTCTGCTCAAGGGGTAGATTAAACTGTTTTCAGGTTGAACATTGGGAAGGGTATACTGCAGTAGGGATGCCATAAGTAGAGATAACTTAACACTTTTCATTGGGAGATATCTGTAAGGCAGATATCATGTATATCCCCCTGAAATCTAGTTTTAGCTATTCATGCTGATCATTCACAGGTGTATGTCTATCGACTCCAAGCCCTGGATAGGCACCAATCATGCTGTGTTCTTGTGTTATACACCATGTCCAGCTTTGCATCCAAAATTCAAACTAAAACATTTCATACTTCCACCTGTTAGTTGTAGGAGTAGGATTAGGGACCCCCTGCATGCTCTCATACCCAACCAGACATCATGTCCAAGAATGTTGCGAGCCTTGTGATCTATCATACAGATCTTGGTCCATACATGAGAGTATTCTGCCTGTTGTTGTCAAGTTAGATCCTTCTATCTTTGAGCTAGTCAAGGTTACATCTTGAGTTATAGGGATACCTCCCTTGGTGCGGCAGAACCAGATGTGAAGGGGAGGCAGCTCACGCAACCTCCTATATTTAGTTGGCTGAATCTGCCTGTGCATTAGAAGTGGCAAACCCTAATGCTGATTCAGAAGAAAAGACCAACAAAGTGGCGACTCTGCTGGGGATGTTGATGTAAAGTGATATCCTGCAGTCTCTGGTGAAGTTTTGCTCTGCTGGTGGAATGAACTCAGAAACATATTTGATGAGCTTTCAGCTGCTGTAAATTTTGTCCTCTCTGGAGAGGTGGCGACTCTACAAAAAAGATCCAATGCACATGAAAGATGGATGTATGTGATGTGACAGAAATGTGTTGTTCATTTTTCTGCATCTGTATGAGAAAAGGTACCTTGTTCCTTCCCTTTTATTTGCTGTTTTACTGCATAGGTTAGATGCCAGGGGAAGCCTTAGGTCTTAGACAGACAAAGGATGTCTAAGAGTAAGATTTTTATGAATCCAAGTATGAATTATCCCATACTTAGTGGTAAAATGTTGGATAAAGGAATAGAAGAGATAAGAAATAGGTTGATATTCTTAGAGGCTGAGCAGGCCCAGTTAAGAAGCAGTAACCCTGTTGTGTCTGCCTGTCAGAAAGCTAAACCTCTTCTCAGCCCTTTTGATCCTTTGTATGACCAACTGGATTTGTCATGGGTGGATTACAAAGTAGAAACTATGCCTGCTAGGATATATTGTCAGATGCCTAGATTTGGTGGTCACAGTGTATGTGATGGGAATGCACATATCCAAAATTTTCACAGTTTTATGGGAAAACATTCATTCAGAGATGAGGATATGTGGATGAGGTTTTTTGTTAGGTCCTTTGATGCAAAAGCAAAAGACTGGTATTTGAGCTTTCCAAAGAAATTTTTTGCCTGTTGGGATGAGCTTGCTGACTGTTTCAAGGAAGAATTTGCAAAAGAACCGGCTGATCTTGTTGCAGAATTGATGAGAATCAGAAAACAAGATGAAGAGCCATGTGTTGATTTCAGTCATAGGTTTGCAATAGCCCTTTCACAGATCCCAGAAGTCTTCAGACCTGATATTTCAGCCTGTGTTGGCATATTCTTTGAAGCTTTCGAGGAGGGCTTTAGTGCAATACTGAGGGATTTCAAGGTGACAAGTATGCAGATGGCATACAGGTTCATAGAAAAGATAGAAAAATTCAGAAATGTGTACCTGCTGAAACCCCTCTCCCCAGGCCTTGGTGTGAGAAATGGTTATGAAGCTGCAAATGACCTAATGATTATGGCATCATGTGCAGATAAAAATGAAAATAAAAGCATAGAGGTTGAGACTGCTGTATTTGAACACAATGCTAACAATACTGCTCAACTGGATTGTTCACCAGTTGAGGATGCCAGTGAAGGGACTAATGAGGATTCCCATTGCAATGATGAGGCAGCTGACCATGAAAACAATAACGAGGTTGTGGACGGCAATGAGCAATTTTTAGAATGGACCTGTGGAGAAAATTGTGAGTATTGTACTCAAGACAGAGAAGATATAAGAAAACAGAGAAGCAGCCCTATGTGTGACCCATTGCCTACCTTTCAAACACATGGAGATCATGAAGAGCAGTCAGAAATTGAAATAAGTGCTGGTTCAGAGCATGATTGTTTTTCATTTGATGGCTGTTTTGCTTATGACACACAGGCTGATACTCCTCCACAGAGTGAATCCATTGGTGATGAAGAGGTGTGCTCTGCCGCCCATGAATAAATGGCATACTATGATGAAACTGATGCACCTGGGTCACCCATTTATGACACATATGGTGATGAGGATCTGTCTGAGTATGGTGAGGATCTAGACATTATTTTTGGCTTGGATTCTGTTTCTCATCCTGATGAAAGAGGAAACAACATACATCAGGTAAGTGACTGTGAAAATGTGCCTGATTTGAAAGAGATGCCAGAGCCTGATCTTTTCCAGCCTGGTGCTGCTGATTGTTGTGTACATGATGTGCACAATTGTGATTTTGAAAGCTTTCCTTTTGATATGCCAGCATATAATACAATGAGCCCTGATCTTCCTAGTTGTGTGGTGGACTTTGAGTGTTTCCTATTTTCAGTCCAGCTAGGAGATCACGTTGCAATGCATGATGAGGATATAGATGATAACCTGTGTTCCATACCATTTGAGTATGCATTGCCTGATATATTCTGCACCCACATGTCACATGATGCTGAGGGTTATCTGCACAAGGGTGACAATGACAAGCTAAATCAAAAGGTTGAATATGCAGGTGACAAGATTTGTTTGTGGGTGGATCTTTGTAGTATCTCCAAGCTTGACCCAGTGCATGCAGATGAAAACAAGATATTTGACAAAGGGAGATACATGTTTTTCTTTTCTTGGTGGCCTTAGGCCATCAAGTGTGTTTGGTGATGCAGGTCAGTGCAGTATTTGACTCTGTGCCCAATGGATAAGGGACTGGTCTGCATTCCAGAGATCTGGGGTTCTCGCTGCAGTCTTGCACCTGCACGTCCCCAGACAGAGCCACTGTTAGTGCCTGAATTGACTGGCAGTTTTTTGAGCAATTTTCATGCAGGCACTCTCCCTAAGTATCCAAAAAATGTTCCAAGTGTTGGACCTCCTCAGCATTTTTCAGCTGCAGCATCATATTTTCCTGAGGAGGAGGTCATCATCATCATATTTCCTTCGATGGTGGTCAGCATCATCATGTTCTCCGTCGACCGGTTTCTCATCGTCATCATCATATTTTATTATCGGGTGATGTTTGGATATCATCCTGATCCTACTGATGAGCTATAGTGCGCCCTGATTTGCTTGCAGGGGTCATCATATTTTCTGCCTTCATGATATTTCGCCGGGGTGATATTTTTATCATCGGGTGATCTTGGTTATGATCATCCTGATGATGTTGTTGAAGAGTTCTAAGTGCGACCCGATATTCACTGGGGTCATCATATTTTGAACGTCAGGATGATCTTAGTCAATATCATCCTGATGATGTTGTATCACTTCTTGTTCGTTGTTTTGTCATCCTGATGATGCTGACGTCATCCTTATATCAGGGTGATATCTTTTTCTCGATATCTTTTTCTCTGCCTATCTGCATCATGATATTTCTGAAGGAGGGGGTGATATTTTCATATCACCCGGGTGTATGTTTGTTCCAGCGTCATGATGATGCTGATATCAAGGAAATATCCGCCTGCCGGCTTCGTGCATTATCTAGTGGGGGTGATCTTTTCAAACATCATCATATTCGTCTATCGCCCCGATCTTATAGTGGAGCTATAGTGCAACCTGATATTTGTGCATCAGGATGATATTTCCAAATATCCGGTTGTCTTCTGAATATCATCCTGATGTCGATATGATGATGACGTCATCAAGGTCCGGGGGGGTCATATTTCTAACACAGATCATCTTGTGGAGATCTCCCGATATTTGCAAACATGATGATGACGTCATCGGGATATGAGGAGGTGCGCAGTAGGCAGATATGATGATGACGTCAGCAGGATATGATGATGACGTCATCAGGATGTTCATCGGCCAGACTTTTGGTATAGGCTCAGCAGGAGGATGTTCCTCCGGTGGATCAGGTTGTGCCGATGAAGGGGATTATCATGCAGGTGGTATTGCGATATGATGCTGACGTCAGGGTGATATTTCGGGCAACAGGATATCATGCTGCTGGAGGATGATGATGATGAAGTCTTATACTAGTGTCGTCAGGAGCAAAAGCACCGACATGATATATGCTCATGACCTAGTATATAAAGTGTTAATGAGGTTGCTGCGGGGTGCATGTGGG
Organism: Cunninghamia lanceolata; assembly: GCA_027924645.1. Lineage (NCBI taxonomy): Eukaryota > Viridiplantae > Streptophyta > Pinopsida > Cupressales > Cupressaceae > Cunninghamia > Cunninghamia lanceolata. The sequence continues at coordinate 3,525,227 of BSBN01001253.1, read as the reverse complement.
ATAATTGTATCCTGCATTTTCAAATATCATGATGATGAATCTCGGCGGGAAATGGTTGCGATTAACTGTCTGATGTTCTTCCCAAGGCCGCGGGTTGGTGCGCCATTAATGGCGATTGTTGCAGAGGTATGGGCGATGGCGTGGGCTGATCTAGTACCTGGTTGAAGATCTGGATCCCTAGGCAGTGGCGCAGGGCTCGAAAAATCTTCCTGTCTCCTCCCCTACCTGCTGCATTAATGTTTGAGCGCCATTTTTATGATACTGTATATCTGGCGGGATTTTTGGTCAACCTAGTAGTTAATGCTGAATACACCCTCCTGCTATATAATGCAGACGGTGTTATTCATTCGAGGTTGTTGAAAGTTGAAGATTTTTGGCTCTGTAATCCAAAACCAGCTGATCTGGTTGCTCTGTACAGTTTAACTTGTGAGTTTATGTATCTCCTGTTGTACGATTTGGCATGAATCCACTGATTTCATGGTTGATCTTATATGAGTAATGCTATCTTAGCATGTGTTGTGTTAATTCTGTCTCCAGTATTGCATGTATTCTTCTTCTGAATCTGGATATTTGGGTAATGTTTAGATTCTAGAGCATAGAATTCCTATGTTGAATGTCTGACCTTTTAACTTCTGCTCAAGGGGTAGATTAAACTGTTTTCAGGTTGAACATTGGGAAGGGTATACTGCAGTAGGGATGCCATAAGTAGAGATAACTTAACACTTTTCATTGGGAGATATCTGTAAGGCAGATATCATGTATATCCCCCTAAAATCCAGTTTTAGCTATTCATGCTGATCATTCACAGGTGTATGTCTACCGACTCCAAGCCCTGGATAGGCACCAATCATTCTGTGTTCTTGTGTTATACACCATGTCCAGCTTTGCATCCAAAATTCAAACTAAAACATTTCATACTTCCACCTGTTAGTTGTAGGAGTAGGATTAGGGACCCCCTGCATGCTCTCATACCCAACCAGACATCATGTCCAAGAATGTTGCCAGCCTTGTGATCTATCATACAGATCTTGGTCCATACATGAGAGTATTCTGCCTGTTGTTGTCAAGTTAGATCCTTCTATCTTTGAGCTAGTCAAGGTTACATCTTGAGTTATAGGGATACCCCCCTTGGTGTGGCAGAACCAGAAGTGAAGGGGAGGCAGCTCACGCAACCTCCTGTATTTAGTTGGCTGAATCTGCCTGTGCATTAGAAGTGGCAAACCCTAATGCTGATTCAGAAGAAAAAACCAACAGGGGCATACACATTATTTTTAATAAAATCTTTGCTATCAAAATAACTTTGAGATCCATAGGTTTGGAAGTGGAAATGGTTGAGTATTCTGTCCAGATTTTTGGCATCTTCAGGCTTAGCACAAGTATAGTGAGTCAACTTTAATGGAAATGGGCACCCTTTCTTCTTTGCAGTGTAATACCTCTGCCCTGTTAGATAAGCTTGTCTGCACACTTCTAAAAATACCACATAATCTAAAGCATTCCTTGGCTGTTTGAGTGGAGGATACTCAAAACCCCCAATTCTAATGTACATGTGAATTTATCATATTGAATGAAATAACTGCTAAAGGTCATAACCCAATTGGCTACTTCTGTAGAAATCATGACCTGAGGGTTTTCCCAAATTCTTCTAACCATGAGCATCAAGAAGGCATCATTAACTCTTTTGTACACTTTGTTCCCATCTGTTTCCCTCAATTAAGGAAAATAGTCATACACCTTTGTTTCAGCTGTTAGAGGATTTGCCACCTATAGACCTGGTCATCTGGGCTAAGTAGTCACCAATAAATAAATAAGATATGAACACATATGAAACTTCTCCTTATTCTAAAAATTTGTCAATTGTTCATGTAATCAGTCACTTATTAGTTGAGACTAGTTGATAAATTGTTTTCCTGTACAAATTATCATAACATACTGGCACATCCATTTTTCAAAACTGTCACACTCTTGACTACTAGTAACTCTATGCAATAAAGTAATGATATCAGAGATCTCATCTTGAAAATGGCCTCTAACCAAATTCTGGGGTAACCTAGACCCTCCCTTCTTTAGGTTCTTGAGCCAAGTGGTGGCTATCATGTCATTACACTTCTTTTTACCATCAATATAGAAATTAGAGGCTTTCTCTAGAGATACTTCTACATAAACATCATGAGTGGATAAGCCCAATCTATCGGTGATAGAATCAACATTTAGTGGCAGGATGGTATGGCCGATGAAAGTTCTAATTTTCTTAGCTTCAGGATGATAATTTTGCATGCAGGCCATTATCAAGTCAGTTGTAAAGGAATTGGGGCCTTGGTAAGGGATGACAATTTCAAATGGTAAGATGAGAGACAATAGGGCTTAATGATTGAAATTAGGGCCTCAAATCGCATGAACAATAATGACTAGAAATTGAATTTCTACCCCACCCCACAGTCTTTGACTAGCTAGCAATAATCTTCAAACTAAAGGTAGGTGGTTAGGCTTACCTGGATAGCGACGCTTGGACGAGACGATGAAGACAACTAGCTGCGTTAAGCTTCAGGGTTTCTTCTTTTGGTAAACTTTAGTAAATGACTTTACAATTGGGATATTGGATTTATAAAGAAAGGAAATAAAGTGAAGTCATTTAATGCCCCTCACAATTAGTGCAAACATCTCAACTTACCCAAACAACATATTCTTCAGTTAACACTTTTTATTTTTTGCAAGAACCCTTTTATTAGCGAAATCTCCCTTCAGAGAACCTTTAGTCACATGCCATCAATAAAAGTCAATTTTGACGACACTTTCTCATTTTATCGATATTGCTCATTTTCCACTTTTTCCTTTATTTTAAGTTCATCAACCATATTGTCATATTTTAAACTTGCTGGAGGATGTGCTTCATAGTCAAAAAATTGAAGGATTTATGAATCACTGCTTTATCGGTGATTAGAGACATCCATGAACCAAAGCTCTCTTATCGACAAAAAGTGGCTTTTGTGAACTTTTTGAAATCCTTGAATGATCAACTTATCGGCTAATCGAAAGAACTAGGTACTCCGAGATCAGCATAACTTGGCGGCCTCGAATGTGTTTAACACACTCAGTCGAAAAACTAACGATTTGATGTTTTCATGAACTTTGCGACTAATGGTTAACTCAACTAATGACCAGGCACAATGTCATTAATTTATCAACAAATCAGGGAACTCATGAACCTAGGAACCAAAACAAAAGTTCAAAAATATGAGAAAAAGCTGACTCGAAGGAATAAATAAAACAAGAGTGGAGACTCATCGGGGAAGTGGTCGGTTCAAGATACTTAACATTTGCCGATAGAATAGAAGGACGAGTTCATTCATCAATAAGCTTAAGAAAGGGGCAAGGTTTGTAAAATCTAATTTTTGCTGATAACAAGGCATGGTTAGGGATTGGCACATTTTGCCGATAAGTAAAGGCCAAAAGGTGAAAGTTTATAAAACATAACTTTTGTCGATAAACTGAAGTAAAACATAGTTCATAATCCCTAATTATTGCTAGTGAAAGCATTTTCAAAAAAGAGCGAAGGCAAAAGCCTTGTCGAGAGAAAGTCTATCGGCAGAACCTTGATTGATAGAACTTAGGTTTTCCAAACAAGTGTCAAAGGTTCTAAATTCTATAGAATCATTGATAGGCTTAAGTTCGGATATTCCTCTTTTTACCGATAACATGTGTTTGAATCAAAATATTAATTTTTTTCTAAGGCAAAGCCTTATCAGGAAAACTCCCATCAGAAGAACTTGAGGTTTTAGAACTAGTTCGTAGGTTTTGAAATCTCCCAACTTGTTGATAACAAGGCACAGTTCGTATATTTACACTTGTTCGCATATTTGCACTTTCGCCGATAAATAGCTATGAGAGAAGTTCTTAATCCGCCACTTTTGCCGATAAGCATAGAACATGGACAAAGTTCACAAATTGCAACATTTGTCAATAAAGAGCAAAATAGCCATAGTTCGTTATCCTTAACTTTTATCGATAAGCCTAAGGGATAAAAGTTTGTAAAACTTATTTTTTGCCGATAAGCTTAAGAAAGGGGCAAGGTTCGTAAAATCTAATTTTTGCCGATAACAAGGTGTGGTTCGAGATTGGCACATTTTGCCAATAAGTAAAGGCTAAAAGGCGAAAGTTCATAAAACATAACTTTTGCCAATAAACTGAAATAAAACATAACTTTTGCTGACAACGTTGATAAGTAAAGGTAGTTCGTACTTTTTTAAGATTTTCCAATAAACAACAAAGAGAGGCAAGGTTCATAATTTTTGAGTTTTGCTGACAAGGCAAGGGTCTTAAAATTGAACTTTTGCCGACAATAGAAAAGATAGGCAAAACATAGGTTTCAAAAGCTTAAAATTCACCGATAATTGAGTGAAAGAGAAACTAGCATGTAGATCCATCTAACATACACATCAACCCTAGTACAACACATGCTAGAATGGTGAACAATACATTCTACAATGCATTGTCATTGTCATTGTAATTAGTTTTTCCAATATCTTGTATTCGACTAGTTAATTTAGCTAATTACAATGTATTTCAGTCTTTCCAAGATCTTGTATTCAACTAATTAATTTAGCTAATTGGAATGCAATTTGTTTGTACAACAAATATTTAATCTAAGAAAAAAATTACAACTAAAACACATACTATAATTACAACACTACAAGACATGTACTCTATTACATGGCACTTGTTTTATACAAAATATGTCAAATAAGTGTAATTGTTAATTCTCACTTACTAGATTATGTTACAACATATTACTATTTGTACTCTACGATTTATGTTTATAATAAATGAATAATAAATCAAATAAATTTAAAATCTCATTTCATAGATATTTTGTTGTTGTTTTGAGAAATTAGACATCATCGACTTCTTACTTTGTTTATTTCAAGTTGACACATATAATCCAAAAATTATCTAACAAAATATAGTTGTAACCCAAAAAATTTCTTCTTGTCAACTTGAAATAGCCCAAAGATTTTTTTAAACTATTGGCGTGCCCATTAAACCTATGGTCCAATTGTTAGTTATATTATATTTCTGACGAGAGGCGTTCCTACGTTCATAGTATGGATGGAGAACAAGCGCTAAAACATTCATAAACAATTTGGATTCTATGAAATTTTATAAGATTCTAATAAAAATAAAAATATTAAAAAAAGGAGGTGAAAAGAATTATAAAAAAATTAAAAAAAAAAATGTCAGGAGGATGGAAAAGAAATGGCAGTTTCAAAGAAGCCATATCCACTAAGATCAAAGAAAGAAAGAAAGAAACTTTACATGGAATGACATATGAAAAGACACACATTCATCTCTATTTACATATCTATTGGTGTACTTTAAATATATATTTTTAAATGAAAGTTTTATTGAGGCATTGATACACCACACATTTGTATGGAATGAGTTGTTTAGTGCTCTTTCATTAAAATTTTCACTGAATTTCCTTTGTATTAAGAAATGACTTATCATGTGCGCCCGAGAGGTAATCAATAAACATTTGCTATATATTGAAATAATAATAATAATAATAAATTAGGGTTAGGATTATTATTAGGGTTATGATTATTATTAGAGGTTTGGGTTATTGTTAGAATTAGGGTTAGGGTTAGTATTAGGGTTACGATTATTGTTAGAATTAGGGTTCAACATTGAGATTAAAATATTCCTTAAAAATAGGTACACTAATTCGAAATATAACCCTAATCCTAACCCTAATTCTAACCACATCCATAAGATTACACTTAGCATTGTTTTATAAACCCAAACAATCTAAACGTATTTCTATTAAATATAATATATCTAAAGTATTGTATGAATGTTTCTGGATTTGACTGTGTTCATAATTTTTACTCAATGTTTTGGATCACACTCAGTGATCCATCACAGGAGAATGAGAGCAAGAGAGGAGAAATGCAAATGATCAATTGTAGACCAAAACACCACTCAAAAAGGAGGGGGTGAGGTGACACGTACATCAAGAGGCAGATTAAAAGTCTAAAAAGGGTTAGGGTGGAATAAAAAATAAAAAATAAAAATAAAAAGGGGTTTTAATATATACAAGAGCACGATTGAACAAAAAGGCAAAAAAAATTTAAAAATTAAAAACCAAGAACAAAAAACTTAAAATAAGAACAATAACAATTACAAAGAAAGGAACAAGCGGAGGGCTATAAATATAGGTTGAAAAAAGAGAAGGAATACGAGAAAATAACTAAGAGATAAATAGAGAAGAAACCAAGAGGACAATAAACAACATTCAAAACCAAAAATTAAATAAAAAAGAAAGGAAGAAGAAATGAAATAGAAATAATAACCAATCTTAACAAGTGCCACGTAGTGGCCAGTACCTACCTTGTAGTATTATTATTATAATATTTGTTTAGTTGTTATTTTTTTTTGGTGATTACCTATTGGTTGTATATAGTATTTGTTTAGTTGTAATTTTTTTGTTGATTAGGTATTGGTTGTATAGATAAATTGCATTCCAATGAATGAAAAATTAATTTTTGAAGAGTGTTGAAATGTCTTGGGTAAATAAAATTGAAATCTCAAAAATAATCTAATTTGGTAAAAATAAAATAGGACTAAAATATTTCCTAAATATAAAACTAAACTTTTACAAAGTTTATTAAATAACACAAATATTTCCTTAAAATGTAATAATACTAATACTTTTAAATAATTTAAAATGCATTAAAATATTGTAAGTTTGAAGAATAAAATAAAAAATGTAATAACATGGTGAAATATTTTTTTGATACTGTAGATTTTTAACTTTTCACTAAATAAAATTGAAATCCTAAATTTTTAACTCTTGACTAAATAAAATTGAAATCCCAAAAATAATCTAATTTCATAAAATAAAATATGTAGAACCCTAACACCTTTGAAATGTCTGCCTAAAATATTAAAATGTAATAATATTGAATACTATTACAATTTAAAATACATTAAAATATTGTAAGTTTGAAGAATAATTACATAATATAATAAGAGTGAATAAATTTGAAATCTCTGCTTAAGATATTAAAATGTAATAATATTGAATACTAGTACAATTTAAAATGTATTAAAATATTGTAAGTTTGAAGAATAATTACATAATATAATAACAATAACATATTCATATTTACATCACTACACTATTTTATCTTAGTCACCTAATTTTTTATTTAAATAATAATAGTAAGTACTTTTAGAGAACATGATTTTAATTATTTTAATTAATGTAATATTGTGGTTTAGTAATAATTTTGGGTGCATTCATTTAATAAAAATATGTGGTTCAGCTCCATTTAATTAGACATCAATGGTTAAGATCAAATGAATAGTTAAGAAATATTTTAGTGAAATTAGGTTATTTATGTGTAGAACCCTAAAGTATAGTTATAAAATAAATTTAAACCCTAATTTTTTTTATAAAATAGATGTGAAAAGAAATCAATAAATAAAAATATGCATGCTTTGTAAAAAAAATTTTTAGTGTTATTTTATTTTATGAAATTAGGTTATTTTTGAGATTTTAATTTTTTTACTCAAGAGTTAAAAATCTAGAGTGTCATGAAAAATACTTTTATTTTGGGGATTTCAATTTTATTTACTTCAACAGTTAAAAATGTAGTGTGATGGAAAATATTTAAATGAAGTGATGCCATGTTCCTAAATATAGTTAGTAAAATCTTAAAAACATAATGCACTTCCTTATCATATACTTTTCCCTTTTTATTTGATTTGATAAAACCCTAATAAAATATAGTTATAAAATATTATTAAACATAAATAAAATAATATATTAACTGCCACTCCCTTTTCATAAGGCAATATTACGGCCATTATTGTAATGGATGCACATTAATCACCCTTCTGCCAATTAAATTAAAGAAAAATAATTTTTTAATTTGTTATAATATTTGCATCTATACAATAGCTAAATATGTTTTAAATAGAAAAACTATTTCAGTTCTCACTGGTTACAAAAAAGAATTATTAATAACTAGTTAAGAACAACTTATAGTTTCCTTGACACAAGCTCATTACTTCGAGTGAATTTGTTTTATGGCGTGAGAAAATTTTCAAAGCACTATAATGTTCACATACAAAAGACTATCAGGTTAGGATTTTTTATTTGAAGCATTCAAAAACCCTAAAGATTTAAATGTCAAGATTAAAAACAATAACCAAATAACAACCCATGGATTGAAAATTTAATAATCAACAAACTATTGAGCCAATGAAGTAAATATTGCACCAACCCAAATCAATTGAAAAACCTGCACGAGCACAAGGGAAGTAAATAACAACCATTGCACCAACCCAAGTCAATTGAAAAAACTATAAAAGAGTTATAGCAATAGAAAGGTCCCTAAATTCAATTTTTTTTTGCAACAGAGATATCACCATAAATGTACCAAAACCAGCCTCGGTAGATTGTCCTCATTGATTTGGGAAATGTAGGGTATTTATAAAATTTTGGAGTAAAAGTGGTTTGGGTAGTTGAACGATAATAGTTAGTTTAACTGCACTTTTTAATATTTTTAATTTGTTACAAATAGGTTTTGATTTAGGTTTTTAGGTTTGTAAATAATAAATTAAATTCGTTAATTTCAATTTAAAGTGACAAAATAGTCTTTTGTCACTATTGTTTTATAAAAAAATTATGAGGATGTATATTTAATATAATAGGAAGTTGTTTCCTATGTATTAAATATTCAATATTCATATTTTCACTTAAAATTTAAATATAAATTTTTAAAATTAAATATTAAATATTTAAATAATATAATAATAATAATTATAATGATTAAAAAATTAATTAATACTAATACTTTTATAATTTAAAATGCATATTGTAAGTTTGAAGAATAAAATAAAAAATGTAATTAAATTCATGCTACTATATATTTTAAAGTTTTGACTAGATAAAATTGAAATTCAAGATTTTTAACTTTTGAGTAAATAAAATTGAAATCTCTAAAATAATCCAATTACATAAAATAAAATGTGTAGAACCCTAAAAACTAAATTAAAATTAAATTACGTAGCAAAAAATTAATGTAATTTGTGTTCATAATTTGTTTACTTGCCACGTGCTCCCCTCAAACCAAAATTCTTAGTTTTTTTGTTGCACTCTCCTGACAATCTGACAATCCGTAGAGAATAGGTCATTTTTTTTCAGCCAATAACAATACAGATAAATCATTTTTAAATAATTTTTTGTTAAAAAATTATCATGTTGACATAGGAAAAGTACAAATTTAAATCAAATTTGTTTGACAAGAAAAGTAATCCTACCTTTTGATTGGTTTGCAATCAATAGATTAATAACTAGATAAGTGCGAACTCATTGCAATAGTACCAGCCGAAGGCAGGGACTAATAAAATAATGAGTTAAAATAAAAAGAGGGCACATATATATATATATAACTAAGAGAGGAAACAAAAGGAAACAAGAAAAGATAATAATAGAAATAATAACAAAAAATCATTATTAGATTTTGATTTTTTGTTATTATTTCTATTATTATCTTTTCTTGTTTCCTTTTGTTTCCTCTCTTAGTTTTTGATTTGTTTATATATATATATATATATATGCCTCTTTTTATTTTAACTCATTATTTTATTAAGATTGGTTATTATTTCTATTTCATTTCTTCTTCCTTTCTTTTTTATTTAATTTGGTTCTTATCTTCCTCTGTTGGTTTTGAATATTGTTTATTGTCCTCTTGGTTTCTTCTCTATTTATCTCTTAGTTATTTTCTCGTATTTCTTCTCTTTTTTCAACCTATATTTATAGCCCTCCGCTTGTTCCTTTCTTTGTAATTGTTATTGTTCTTATTTTAAGTTTTTTGTTCTTGGTTTTTAATTTTTAATTTTTTTTTGTCTTTTTGTTCAATCGTGCTCTTGTATATATTAAAACCCCTTTTTATTTTTATTTTTTATTTTTTATTCCACCCTAACTCTTTTTAGACTTTTACTCTGCCTCTTGATGTCCGTGTCACCTCACCCTCTCCTTTTTTAGTGGTGTTTTGGTCTGCAATTGATCATTTGCATTTCTCCTCTCTTGCTCTCATTCAGCGGATGATGGATCATTGAGTGTGATCCGAAACATTGAGTAAAAATTACGAACACGGTCAAATCCAGAAACATTCATACAATCACCATGGAATGTGGAAAACTCCAGGGGCCAAATGCTAGGATTAGTGATTAAAAAAATAGGTGCTCTCTCGACATACTTTAAATATATTATATTTAATATAAATATGCTAATACACCACACATTTGTATGGAATAAGTTGTTCAGCGCTCTTTCATTAAAATTTTCACTGAATTTCCTTTGTATTAAGAAATGACTTATCATGTGCGCCCGAGAGGTAATCAATAAACATTTGCTATATATTAAAATAATAATAATAAAAAAAAATTAGCTTAATAGCTGGCCAAATGACAACGGATTTCATTGGTCAATACTTAAAATCGAAGACAAGCTCATTGAGATCCACGTTGCCTCCTAATTATCCGTCTGCATTTTTTTGGGTAGAGATTTTCCGCAACCTCCCACATATAAACCTATGAGCTAAATATTTAGGTTACAAAGTGTTAGAAACTGGACTCATCATCTAATTTTCTGAAATAATCTATACACGTCTTAGACCAATTAAATATTAAAATGAAATAAATATGCATATTATATATGTTAATGGAAAGCATCTAAACGGGACCCATAGATATTTAAGAATGTATTACTTTCACTTTCCTGGATAGATTGAAATAATAGAACCACACAACGCACTTAAATAAAATATTATAATAGTTGTACCGTAGTACGATTCCGCCTACTCCACGCCCAACGTAGAAACGATTCAAATTTACCGGTAGGGATATTCCGGCGTCCGACAATTAAACGGGAGGAAAACCTCCCAGAGTCCTACATATAAGCCTATCCGCTAAATATTGAGAACAATTATTTTTAGAAACCCCATTTGACATTTGTATTTGCCAGTAGCGTAACACGAGTGACCCCAAACAGCTGGTTTTATCAAATTTCACGAAATTTCTAAACATAGGCATAACGGTGGATTTTAAAACAACTGGTTTTTTAATTTTATTTTCTGCTGCATATCTTGTTTTAGTGTTGTTCACAGGTGAAATATTTGTGATCCAAAAAATGCAGGAGAAATATTCGCAGGAGAAATATCCGAAGCAGATATTTTTTACATATTAACCTCACGCAGTACGTACCCGTAAGTATATACATATTATGTATATATTTATTCATTCGTCTTGCTTTATATTTTATCAAATTTCACGACATTTCTAAACATATGCATAACGGTGGGTTTTAAAACAACTGGTTTTTTAATTTTAATTTTATTTTCTGTGAAATATTTGTGATCCAAAAAATGCAGGAGAAATATTCGAAGCAGATATTTTTTACATATTAACCTCACGCAGTAGGTACCCGTAAGTATATACATATTATGTATATATTTATTCATTTGTCTTGCTTTATATTTTATCAAATTTCACGACATTTCTAAACATATGTATAACGGTGGCTTTTAAAACAACTGGTTTTTTAATTACGTTGAAGATACACTATAAAAGATTCATATTAGGGTAAACATTTAGATTGGTAAACAAAAATCATAAAATATTTAAATAAATAAATTCATGTAAATAAGATTCATTGGAAAAAAATTCTTGTCCAATTTTTTTTTTAGTTTTATAGTTTTTGTGATTTTCTTATTTTCAAATTTTTTTTTTATTTTTAGTTTTTTATTTTTTCCAATTTATTTTTTAGTTTTTCCAATTTTTTTTAGATTTTTATTTTTTATTTTTTCCAGATTATAATTGTTATGATTTTCTTATTTTCATTTTTTTTTTTAATTTTTAATTTTTATTTTTTCCAATTTCTTTTTGTTTTTATTTTTTATTTTTCCAATTTCTTTTTCATAGAAATATACCTTAGGTACTTTAGATATATATTTTTAAATATAAATATACTAGTTTTATTTTGTGCTGCATATCTTGTTTTAATGTTGTTCACAGGTGAAATATTTGTGATCCAAAAAATGCAGGAGAAATATTCTAAGTATGAACCTCACGCAGTAGGTACCCGTAAGTATATATATATATATATATTATGTATATATTTATTCATTCGTCTCGCTTTATATTTAAATATACTAACTCTGTTTATTTGTGAAACAAGGATCTAAATATACGGATAAATGAAGTAAATAGGATTGAAATTTACCTCAGCGCAATATTTAGTGTCAATTAACAAAATAATGAAGAGGCGTAGGAGATGGAATATGTTAGAACAGTTCAGATGTCTTTACAAGTTTTTTTAAATTAATTTTAAAATTGTTTATTTATTATTTTATTTTTAGTTTTACAAGTTTTTTAAAATTAATTTTAAAATTGTTTATTTATTATTTTATTTTTAGTTTTAGCTGAGTATCTGTGATTTTTTATTTTTGCTAGGCTTCGTTGTATTTTTGTGTCATGTCCTCCATTTTTAGTATTTTCTGTTATTTTTATATGTGATTTTTTGAAGGAGGCATGTAAAATACTTTCACCGTGTAGTGCAGTTAAAAGTTGGAGATATAAGATTTGGCTTGTTTCAGTGGGATTATGGAGGTACGATTCATAACCTCCAGTCTTTCTAGAAAATTTTTCGTTTTCAATATTCCAGAGGTTAATAAGCAGTTCTTATTTTCTATAATGTTGTAATAATAATAATAAATAACAAACCTTTCTAATGATTGTGCTATATAAAATCACAGATATATTTGAAAGAGTCTATTATTATTGTTGTTTTTGTTTGAGAAGGATGTCTATGCTGTAAGTGCTTGCTTTATCAGCTCAGCCTATTATTAATAAAGCCTCTAGAGCTTGGGTCCTGCGGCTTTCTTAAATATGTTTTGGTGGTGTTTAGGGTTTCTAAGTTCATTGTAACAGAAAGTGCAGTGATTTGTGTTCTACTGCAGCACGGTACCCCAGGGGACCTTTCCTAGAGGGAGTGGAAGGGGGATTCAATTGGGACGTCCTCAAGTTATCCCCATCAATGGGGGATGGATAGGGGACTTTTTTGCAGCATCCCACATCTGCATATTGTTGGGATTGTCTAAGGGATGCTGTAGCATACCTTGAAGATTTGGGGAGTACCACAATTTTTTTTTTGAAAACTAAGGAAAGTTTCATAAAAGCTAGTCTTGCTAAAACTAACCCTAAACATTTTCAAAAAACCTAAACCCAAGAATCAAGATACATTTTTTGAGTTGTTTGTTTTTAAGCTTCAACCAGACAAGACAATCACAGACATATATTTGACGAATAGATATCTTTATGATGCGGTGAATGTAATGCATTTCAGTGCTGTAGTAGACCGTGTTTTTTATCTAACATTGGGTCTACCACTATCAATGAGGAAAGCTATGATTACTTCAAACTTGTCCACTGTTTAAGGTATTCTGATTTGTAATTTTTATATAATTTTTGTGTTTTTAAATTTTTTTGTTCAGCTCTCTCTTTTTCTGTTCCCTTTTACCAAGGATTTGGGGAACACTTTCAGCTTCCTTTTTTCTCATTCCATTTAATTGTTCCTTTCCAAAAGTACTTGGTAGAATATATTATGTAGGCAATAGCTATGTGGGTGTAATCGTATTGTTGGTTTACCATAGCAATGTTGCTGCAAAATTAGCTGGAACCAACATAATTTATCTTATTTTTTTCATTTCAAAAGTATCACTGAAAACATTAATAATGTGCTGTCGAAGTATTAGGTATTCAGGGATAGGAGATTGGCAATCGATGTTGGGGATGCCTGGAGACACCTTCAAGTTTGAAGAAGTGATTGGGGTGTACTGACTTGGAGGACATATTTGTGTATGGGGAAGGTTAGGGCCCTTAGGAAGAAACAAATGACAAGCATGTATTTATTCTCTCTTTTTGGTGGAGGTGAGTGTCCAAAAGCACCTCAATGAGATCAGGTACTTCTTGATGTTCATGTGGCATATAAATATTCCCTTATTTGGGTGACATTTCTGGCTATGTTCCCAATGTTCCCAGGGCGTTGGAGATGCCCTCTCAATGCCCTCCAACATACTGGGGACATAGTTGATGCATTCCCAACCCTTGGATACAAGTAATATTGGTCATGATTACTAATACCAAAAGTTTTATTTTTTTAGTGCTACCCAAGTTCAAATCCTACCAATGGCAATAAAGATAATTTGTAAACTAAGGACGTTATGCCAACCTCACAGACATTAGCAATTCAGATTTAAATCATTTAATTAGAAGCTCTCAAAACTACCTCAAAATGCACCAATACCACCTATAATGGATGCCAATTGCCATGACATGTGCAAATCAAGGAAAAATAGAGAACATCTCAAACATGTGGAAATAGAACAACCTTGCAATCACACACATTTGCAAAAAGAATGTTCTGGAGAAACTCTCAAATGGGTATAAAACTGTAGGAAGAGTCAGCAAACACTCCTCATTGCACTAATCCACAGTCTTACAAGTATTTCACATTTCCTCAAGGGCTTTTACACACATCCACATACTGGACTGAAAATGACATAGACTTGCAACAGTGAATATGAAGGACTACAACCTCCGTAGAAAAGAGAGGAAAACTACCACCAACTCCGAGAAAGGTTTTGCTACTCCCCATTTGCAGCACTCCAAGGAACTAGTTGCATTAACCTCACTGGTTCAATATGCAACCTGCTAAGAGAGTTTTACCCCTGCTCAAACGGGACAACAATAGCCACTCAACCGGTTCCTTGAAGGATTGCTTTGCCACACTTAACGCAGCGTACTTTCTCCTTATTTTGGCATCCTCTGCTAGCTAGCCTTAGCTAACTAGTCAGCTTGCTTGGCTTCAGCTCTCACTATCACCCAACAAATGTGGCTTCAGCTAACATAGCCAACCAGCCTAAGCTCACCAAACAGTGGCTTCCCACAACATAAAACAGGGAGTCTTCTCTTCCCTCCAACACTTCACCTTCTAACTTTGTCCCTTCAGATTCATGCTGCCCAGGGAAAATGAATGGTTCTTGTTCCTAGCTGTCATCTGTTGTGACCTAATCACACATCGCCCCATCGCTAATGGGGACCCCCCTCATTTTGAGTTTTTTGGTCTGAGTTTGTTTTGTTTTGGCAGTGGCCCTGTTCGAGAATTCCTGCCTGAATAAAGAGGTTTGAAAATGATTGAGGGCTGCAGTGAGTCTATTGAATGCCTGGAAGGAATTAGTAACTAGAAGAATTGAAAATGCCTCAATGACTCCCCCTCCTTTTTCAAAAATCGAATCATGAACCTGAATGAGATGAAATTGGAAAATTGTCCAAGTCTGAATTTTTTTGTAGTGCCAATACCCTCAAAAGTGCGATCCCTGGTAGTAAGCTTCATGAGCATAACTTGAATCGGAGCATTGTCATAAGGAATAAATTAAGTGTTAAGCTTGTTTCAACGTTGTCAAGTTTCGGACTTATGTAAGCTCAGTCTAAAAGTCCGCTTAGGCGCATATGTATAGGAAGTCTACAATACACAAGTTTTAAACTTATACGCGGGTCTCTTTTCACTTCTGCATAACCTTTCATAATTCTCGCCCTGAGCGGACTTTTGCTATCCGATTGCAATTTTTTTTCAAAAGTGCAAGCTCGTTTGATAATGCCGCTCAGGCGGACTTTTTTAATGCTCTTTGCAAATATTTTTTTCTTCATCTTAGTTCGCGCTAGTCTTAGATGTCTGCTCAAGCGGACCTTTGGATACTCCTTGCATATCTTTTGTCCATCTGAGTGCACGATCTCCTCATAAAGCCCGTCCCTGCATTTAGCAAAGATTTGATTCGCATTGAATGAAGCAAGAAGTCCAATTTAGAACATGTAAATGTCCGCCAAATGCACTCTTTAAATGCGTTCTCTAACTCATTATGGTTCGGCAGATTTGCCCAAGCGGACATTCGAAGAAGAATTGCAAACTTAGAATTTGTGTGAATGATATTAAATGGTCCGCCATTCACGTCAAAGTATCTCACCACATCTTTGATAGTATGGAGCATTTAAGAGGTTGTTATTACTCATGTCTGGATTTGGGTCATATTTTCCAAGATTAGTCACACCTCAGAGCTGATAAAGATCCGCCAAAGCACACGATAGGAGAGATAAGACAAGTTTAGCCTGAAGCATTGAATATCCCACTCAGGGCGTGCATCATAAAGAATCTTGCATTTTTTAAAATCTGCCCAATTGAATATTCAAATATTGCATCATACGTTTTTCTCTCATATAATGAATGTGGTCCAGATTGCCTAGTACGTGTTTGAGGGAATATAGCATTTGGTATCATGATGTTGAGCATGAGAGATTCGCATTCTAAAATCATTGCTGCAGTTACAATTTTCAAATGTATATGGATAGCTAATGATACGCCTCAGGTGCACAGTCAAAAAGAACCTTGCATTTTTTAGAAATAGTATCGCACTTTAAGGCACGCAAAACTGCCATAACACACACATAGAACGATTTCACAGTCTACAATATGGCGTTGTCTGAGTAAGTTTGAGCATTCGCCTAGGTGCCTATTTGCAGGAAGCTCGTGTTTACGAGTTACTCACAGTACACGGAGGTTGTCAAAGAATCTGCCAGGGCACGTTTATATGGGAAGTTAGCAATCGACATGTTTAATACTATGCATCGCCTTAGGAAATGTTCGCTCTAGAAGAAGTTATTAAAACTTGCACGGGGTAAATTCACATTTAAAGTCATAGCTTTTCACCCTGCACATATGCACAAAAGGTTTCTGTGTAGGTTGGCCGAGGCAAGAAAGGTTGCTTAAATGTCTAAATAAAACCTGCCTAAAAATCCTATAGCTCCGACATACAGGTTGCATTTCCTTGTTTCAGATGCTCATTTTAAATGCCATTTTGAGGACAGATCGTTGCAAAGCAAAGAGGAGTGAATTGGAATTGGGTGTGCCAGTAAGGAAGTGAAGTTGTTCAAGTTGGTAAATAAGTATGAATTAGATTCAATAAGAAATTAAGAATATCATCATTTTTTGCAATTAATGGTTGTTTCTCTTTTGTAGGTGATGAGAATCTGCGAAGGAGAATGGCGAGAGCTTGCACAGGAGAAGTTCGAAGCAAGAAGACTAGTGCTCAAGAGCATTCGAGGGAGTAGACATCATCACCACACGGAGGAATGCCTACATCAAGATCATCATTTGCACGAAGAGGATAACTTCATATGTTCGAGAAGAGAATCACTTCACCATGCATGAGAAGTTCATTTCCAGAGGTTTAAGTTTATCCAAAGTCATCCATTTCATGCACCAAGCAGAGGGAGAGAGCATCTATCATCCACAGGTCCACTCCGACAGTCATGAACAAAGATATTCTTCTAATGCAACCATCCAAAATTAGAATGAAAACCTCCTGCGTCAGTACAACACGTAAGAAGAGAAATGAGCATGTTCATCACAAATCCATGAATTACATTCAAAGTACAATTACATCAGACAAAAGTTCTAAATTTCCCAAGTTTCAAGTTCGAAGCAACCAAGTTCCAAAGGTGAAGATTCGAAGACTCAAAGACTACTACAAAAGATGACATGATTTGGGAAAATATTCCGAGCAATATGAACACAAAGAAAATCAAACCAGTTTGTTCGATGCTGGGTGGCACGTGCACAACATTGATCCAATCACAGTCTGCCACATCATCCGTCTGCATTCAGTGATTCTAAAAATAGTAACTTTTGTAACAAACTGCCTTGTTGTCTCAATCTTGGCCATTGATTCTCAAATCAATCCTGGCCGTTCATGTAATTTTGGAGCCGATATAAGGCCCATTTCTCTCATTTGTATCGGGGGGAGATAGAGATAGAAGAGGAGTAGATGCTGTTAAAGTAGAAGTAGATTAGAGGAGACTCTTCAAAATCATTGAAGGGACATGAAATTGTTGTAAAAGTACATTTCCAAAATCAATACAAGCTCATTGTCGGTTCTCATGGTGATTTGTGTGGTGATGGAATGTTAACATGGTTTCAAATTCTCGAATATGATGGAGAAATGTTTCCAAGTAGCTTAGAAATAGATTAGAAGTGCATTGATGTAATGTTTATATGTGGAGATAATTGATGAATTCCTTGAATGGTTCATACATTTTATGATTTGTCGCTGATAAGTCATTTTGCAAAGTCAGCTTGAACCACATTTGTTCTAGTTCAGTTGTGAATGCTCATTCAAGCTGCGCCAACAGTGGGTGTTTGGATGAAAGTTTACAACATGAAAATCCTTGAGTTTCCTTAGAAGATTGCACCGACTTCATGTAGTTGTTGGTTCCCATGGCGAAACGGAGTTCGGTTTCATGAGGAGTTTGTCTATCTTGGCATATTTCATTATATTTTAGAATAGTTTCCTAAACCCTCTCTTTTGCATTTTCTTCGTAGTCGGTTTGAGGTAGTTCCATTTCACAAGAAGGAGAATAACATATTTGGTTGGAATAAGGAGTTAATTCAGTGTAAGTCCCTTTGTGAGTTTCAGTAAAATCACATCAACTACTGAGTCTATCCATTGCAAGTCAAGACCTGACATATCATGAACCTTGGAGTTGTCTAATTGGATCACATTGTTTAGCCTTTGAGAGACTTTGTTCAAGAGAGGATAGAGTACATCAGTATTTTATTTTGAGTTTGCATGTGCATAAAAAAGACATCAACATCATCGTCCAGCCATGGGTAAACAATCGCAGCCCTGTAGGGAAATGATGCTGCCAGCAAAGGGAAAACACACCCTCCAAAGAAGAACAAATGTGCTGGGAACAGGAAATAGTTGTGCCAATGAGAGGAAAACACCTTGCCAGGGAATATGGTTGCCACCCAAAGAGGGAAAATAATTGCTGCTAAAGAAAAGGAACAATCACACACCCACGAAGGAAAACACTACCTGTGACAGGGAAAATGGTTGCCATCCAAGACAGGGTAAGCGGTCATTGCCCTTTCGACAACTTCTGCCACTTCATCCTTCGCTGCCACTGACAAACACCCATGTGGCAGTTTTGTCCTTTGTGCAACTATTGGATGCTGCCAAAAGTTGCTTGATTATATGCTCTAAGCATTCGACCAAACTTGCAGCACTGCTGCAAGCAATAATATTACCTCAACTGAAGTGATTCAGGTTGTTGAGTGTATTTTGTTGGATAACTGTAGCAGAGATGATGCTGAAAATGATTAACTGACTGCTGGAGTGAAATCTATCACTTGCAAAGCTGCTGCAGATGAACTTGCAGCATTCTGCGGGTGTCTTGCAACTTGCAATAGGTAACTTCCAGCTTGATCGCATTAGTCCACCTAAACTGATTCACTTTTTGGATCAAAGGAGGCTCATAACTCCAACTTACATGCGACAATTTTGTATTGATTATGGGATACATTTGAGCTTGACCTAGGTTTACATTTATTAAGAATGTGGCTCAAGCTTACTTCACACCCAATTCACACTCGGCCAATAGCATCACCTAGGACATATGGTTTATAGGGCATATAGTGATTACTGATTACCATTGCAAACTTGTTAATAGGTTTGAATTTATCATACTCTAGGATCATTTGCAAAATGGTTTTGATGCAGGGGCATCATTGCCCCACCAAATTATGTGTTTATTAGTTGTTTGTTTTAATTAGTTGATGTTTAAAGAACGGTTGCCTACTCCATCGGAAGGAAAGTAGTTATAAACTGCCTTACAGACGGCCTTAAGGAAGAAGTTAGAACATTGTGAGCAAGTTGTGAAAACTGCCAGAATGGTGGATGGTTGGAGAGAACGTTGCCAGAACGGTGAAGGACATGGATTTGGGAAGAAGGGAGAATACCATGGACGCAGAAGAGAACGATAATAAAAATTAGAAGGCACAGTAAGAAGAGAGGGGGTGAGTAGAAGGAGAATAGGAAGTTTGAAGGGAAGAAAGGGGAAAATGTGATCGGGGGAAAAGACATCAAAGACCACGAAGATATGAAGACAAAAATCACCCGAGTGAAGGGGGATTTGGGGACTGGATATTAGAAGTCCATATTAAACCCTGTAGGCTGTTTTAAGAAGACTGCCAGTCTATAACTGTGAATATGTATTCTCTGTGCTGAAGGCCGATTTGGCTAAGAAATGATTAAGTAGATTTCTGTTTAAACTTTAGACAATGTCCCTGAGTTGAATTCTAATCATATGAATGCTGTTTGGTCCAATATCAAAATATATTTCATTTCAGATTGAATTCTTGTCAATATTGAGTTCCTGTCACTGCATGTATCATTTTAATTTGAGTTCCATTCTAGGTTATTGTCTATGTTTCCTGTCGAGTTGCCATCAAAGTGGTATCAGAGCCTAAAAGGTCTGGGAAGGGGAAATCGGTTATGCTCATGGGATTTTTGGACAAATATGTGTGTTAAAGTTTTGATAGGTTAATAAGAAGAACCTGGGTACCAAAAGACTGGGCAGAGGAAAAAGAGAGAAGCCCTAGGTGAGGTATCGAGAAGCCAAGAAGAAAGATACAAAGATGCAACAATATGCCATAACAGAAAGCCTTGGAGAGAAAGACAAAATGAAAATGAATGTGTAGAAGCAAAATGCAGAGTGGGATAAAGAAATAACAGAGTTGAGAAGAGATTTCGAGAAGTGTAAGCAGTGGCCTGAGGAAAGAAGCCAAGAATATGGTTGGTATTGGCCAATGAAAAAAAAGTTGAAGTGGCATGTGCGGATGATTCTTAAGAAAAGAAGAGAGTAGAATATGGCTGCCTTGAAAAGAGAAGAAGCATTGCCACACGATGAAGATGACATGGAAGTAGAGCATGTAGAAGAGACAAAGAAGAAAATGGAAGATGGAAAGGAAAATGCTGGTTAGGAGTATGCAAGAGAATCTGTAAAGAAAAGCAAAGATGATGTAAATAAAGATGAAGTAAAAGTATTGATTGATGAGATACCAAAGGAAAAGAAGATTGACATACTTTCTGTTGATGGTTGTTTTTCGACAAGTCAACAATAGGGCGAAATACTAGGTATCTGACCCTCTCTTGAGCAAAGCCTCTCGGATGCTGAACTAAGTGATCAAACGAGATAACTCCAAGGTTCCTTCTTATAATGTTTAATTTCGGTAAGAGACAGCTCAGCGATTTAAGTATGATTTTGCTGTTAAACACAAAGGGACTTACGCAGACTCTTCTCCTTTCATTCGACTTATTCCTCCTTTGATGTGGATGACGTATATACAGAGCTTCTATGATAAAGAAAATGAAAAAGGGGGTAAGGGTTTAGAAGGCTAATCTAAGGACAATGAGATAATGAAACATGTAAAGATAGACAAACTCCTCATGAAACCAAACTTCGCTTCGCCATAAGAACCAACAACTACACGAAGCCGGTGCAATCTTCTAAGGAAACTCAAGGATTTTCATGTTGTAAATCTCCATCCAAACACCCACAGCTGGCGCAATTTGAACAAGCATTCACAACCGAACTAAAGAAAATGAAGGTTCAGTCTAACTTTGCAAAGTGGATTGCCTTCGACAATACACGAAAAGTATGAACCAGAAGAATTCATCAAATATCTTTACGCATATTCATTACATCAATGCACTTCTAATCTATTTCTAAGCTATTTGAAACATCTCTTAATTCCATCAAGATTCAGGAAACCATGATACTCCACAAGATAATACTTAACACCAAACAAGTAGCTCCAATGTCTTTGCATTAACTTTGAGGAATATTTACAACAATCTCCAGCCCTCTCAGAGAATTTTGAGAGTCTCTTCTATTCTACTCTGAAATCTACTCTCTACTACTACTAATGATTTCTTTCTAATGATCTATATCTCTAATCTCTAATTCTAATGAATTACAAATGAGGCAACAAGGCCTTTATATAGTATCCAGAATACAATGAAGGGCTTAGATCAATTCGATAGCCAAGGGCTTAGATCGTGCCACCTCAGAGGTAGTTACAACTTGCTATTTTTAGCAAAAAAGAGAGAGGCAATGAAGGCACGTTTTCCAATGTGATAAGGTAAGGCGAAAGCATTTAAAATATTCCTCCACATAGGAATCCCTTTGACTTCTTTTATTAAATGATACATTGCATGCATTAAATAATGTGGCTAATCAAAATTAAATGATGTGTACTCGCCACATAAGTGCCAACTCAGCATACTTTGAAAATTGTATCAACTTGTAATGATGTATTCAATGTGATTGTTTGAACTTGTATATTTAAGAATACATCCTGTGGATCTTGCCTTGTTCATTCTTCTTGTTAACTGGATGTATGATAGTTGTCGCCTCACTTGACTACCTTTATGATTCTTCTTCTTGTAGATAGATTGATATGAATCTTCTTCGATGTATCTTCATGTAGACTAGAGAGTATATGATGACACTTGATTTCTTCATGAAGAGTAGGAGACTCTCTTGGACTTGGAAATTTGAAGAGTCTTGAAGTTTGATGGATGAATGCTCTTGCTTGATGATAACACCTTCCTTAGAGGTGAAGTAGCTACTTGATGACTTCTCTTGAAGGTTGAAGAACTTGAAGTAGAATTGATACCTTAGGAAGCCTTGATGAAGATGATGTCCTTCGGGTGGATGTCTTCTAGACAATCTCAACTTGATGCCACTTGATGAAGAATTCCAACACAGGGATGATGAAGGATACCCTTGAAACAGCTACATGATGCCTTGCTCTTTCTCTTTCCTTGCTTGTCAAAGGTTCTTATCACTTGATCTTTAGGTGATTCCTCCTTTTTGCTGCAACACAAGTAAAGGAACAGCATCAATCCCCTTGATAAACATGATAATATTTGATTTATAACATACAAGAATGCATTTCCAAGCCAAGCGTATTAGATAACAAGTTCTTGATCTTCATTGAAATTCTTAAAATTTGCATTCTAAACCACTACTTTTAATCCTCTAGAAGTCGCATTGGATCAAGAATTGAAATTCTCCTTGGCAATTCGCATTGGATGATACTTAGTTTTACTTGCTCAATGGGGTGGCGCATTAGATGGAGGGTAGAGAGTCTTCTAAGATTTTCGCATTAGATGAAGTTTTTAATTCCTCTTCACATTTCGCCTTGGATTTGGTCTTGATAATCCTCAAGTCTTGCCCTTAGAGATAGGTGCATTAGATCAAGTTTGTTGATTCCTCTTCATATCCTTTGGAGTTGTATTTGAGTTTCTCTTCATATTTCGCATTGGATGGGCATAACGGAGTCTCCTTCTTGGAATGTCATGATCTTCCTTAGAATCCTCTTGTCTTGTTGCACCGGATGAAACTCTAACACTTGCTTTCAGCATTTCGCATTAGATAGTGTTTAGTGTTCTCTTGCTTTAAGTCGCACTAGATCAAGTTTGGAGAATCTTCAAGGATTTCGCATTGGTTCAAGATATAGGATTCCTCTCAAACATTTCGCATTGAATGAAGAATCGAAATCCTCTTAACACTTGGCGCATTAGATCAGCAACTCGAAGTCTTCAAGGCATTTGATCTCCTTAGATAGAACTTTAGGATCTCACCTTTTAGCATGGCGCATTGGATGGAGGACTAGAATCCTCTGACTCTTGGCGCATTAGACCACTAGTTTGAAGACTTCATTCTTTCTTTAACATAGCGCATTAGATGACATTTCTGATTTCTTCTTGTTTGGGGCTTGGATAAGAGTCTTGGAAGGTGGCGCATCACTTTACTAGGTTGAAGTCTTCAAACTTGAAGAATTTAGATGACCTTTGTCTTGAAGTAGATCATGCATGATATTTGGTGCATTGGATGAACTTGGTGAAAGCCTCATGATGTTGGCGCATTGGTTGACCTTGGAGGATCCTCTAGATTCAAACCTTGATCAGTACCTCATGTTGCGCATTAGATGAAAGGTGAAAATCCTCAAGATTTTCGCATTGGTTGGGACTTCAAGATCCTTTAAACTCAAACCTTGGAGGCTTAACCTTGAATCTTACCTTCCTTCTAGTAGGGCGCATTGGATCAAGAATTGAAATCCTCTAGATTTCATCTTGGAGATTTGACTGGATTGGCGCATTAGATCAAGAATTGAGATCCTCTGAGATCTAGCGCATTAGATAGGCTTTTGAAATCCTCTGGCACTCACCTTTAATGTGCAATTAACCTTAACTGAGTCCTTCTTCCTTAGGTCGCTTTGGATCAAGTTTTAAGTGCTTGTGTTGAATGTTTGGGAGACTTCCTTTTGCGAACAAAAACCCTTGTTGCTGCCCCTTGAGGAAAAATCTGCTCTTGAAGAACAAATCTGCTCTTGAAAATGATAAAAATGAAAAGGAAATGAGGTATATATACATAATTTGCTTTTAAAACTTTTCCTTTTCTCTAGGCCGACCTCCTTTACTATTGTGCACGAACATTTAATTTAGATTTGATCTTTATTAAATAAATGCATTTTGCACGTTTTCCAAGGCAACAATTATTAAATGTTTACAACTCCTTTGATGGCGCACTAGATAAAGGCTTGGTGATCTTCTTGTTGTTGGTTGGAATTTCCCTCTCCTTCTCAAGCGCATGAGATCAAGGATTTAAATCCTCTTGCCTTATATTTCGCATTGGTTGAAGGGTGAAAATTCCCCAAGAATTGGCGCAATAGATAGACTTTTCAAATCCTCCGACTCTTGTCATCCAAAATCGCATTACTTCAAGGTTTAAAATCCTTTAACATTTTCGCATCACTTCAAGGTTCGAAAATCGCATCACTTCAAGACTTTAAATGGGCGCATTGGTTGAGCAAGTGGAAATCGTCATCTGCAAGTGCCTTTTCCTTCGTGATTTTGCGCCCAGATTTGCGCCATCTAAGTACCCTGTCGCACTAGATCAGTGTTTTGAATCCTCTGAAATCGTCAGGCATTTTTCAGGATCGCGCGAGTAAAGGTATATTGAAAAATATATTTAAGTATATATTTCTTATACTTTAAATATTTTTCAATATACCTTTCAGGATGTTTGAGATAGGTCTCGAATCCACCGGATTTAAGATGCAAAATATAGAATTTGGAGGATTCACCAGATTTCAGACTTAGCCATTTTTCAGGATTTTCAGGATTTCAGGCTCCAGGCTTAGTCTTTTCAGGGTCTCAAACATCCTTCAGGATTGACTTCAAAACTCAATATCTAGATAGGATTTGATCACAATACTTCATTATTACAAGTTCATCTACCCTTAATCGTGAACCAAAGATCATAGGCAAGGAAATTGTTACCATATCGGCAGAGGAAAATGAGTCAAATCATCATTAAAATCTCGTTGAAAACTCATTGAAAACTCACTGAAAGCTCAGAGCTCAAAAAAAAGGGGGGTCCCTATTCCTAATGGGGCGATGTGTGATTTGGTCACAACACTTTCCAAAGTAGTTTGGAAGAAGCTTGAGGAGAGCACATGCAAGGTGAAAGGTAAGCAAGTTGATTTCAATGATTTTAGGAATGATGCTTTTGAATCTTTTAATGAAATTGTTGAAGGAAAGAGTTTAAAAGAAAAGGATGTGGAGCCAAATAGTGACAATTATATATATGAATGTGAGATGGAGTTTTGGAGGCTTGTAGATGACAAAGACATAAGAAGGAGAAGATACACTAAGAAAAAAGAAAACAAACGAAAACAGATTGAACGCATGGCAGTTGTTCTAGAGCGATGTTGGAAGACGCGAAAGAAAAACAAACAGAGAAATGATTTCTAGTTGACGACCTCATGTGCTCCCGCATATGTTTCTTTTGTTTCTTGGGGAGCCTGATGCAGGGGCATCATTGCCCCACCAATTTTTGTGTTTATTAGTTGTTGTTTGTTTTAATTAGTTGATGTTTAAAGAACGGTTGCCTACTCCATTGGAAGGAAAGTAGTTATAAACTGCCTTACAAATTGCTGCAAGGAAGAAGAAAACTGCGAGCAAGTTGTGAAAACTGCCAGAATGGTGGACGGTTGGAGAGAACGTTGCCAGAAAGGTGAAGGACATGGATTTGGGAAGAAGGGAGAATACCATGGACGCAGAAGAGAACGATAATAAAAATTAGAAGGCACAGTAAGAAGAGAGGGGTTAAGTAGAAGGAGAACAAGAAGTTCGAAGGGAAGAAAGGGGAAAATGTGATTGGGGGAAAAGACATCTAATACCACAAAGATATGAAGGCAGAAATCGCTTGAGTGAAGGGGGATTCGGGGGCTGGGTATTAGAAGCCCATGTTAAACCCTGTTTTAAAAAGACTGCCAGTCTATAACTGCGAATATGTATTCTCTGTGCTGAAGGACAATTCAGCTAAGAAATGATTAAGTAGATTCCTGTTTAGACAATGTCCTTGAGTTGAATTCTAATCATATGAATGCTGAATGGTTCAATATCAAAACATATTTCATTTCAGATTGAATTCTTGTCACTATAGAGTTCCTGTCACTGCATGTATCATTTTAATTTGAGTTCCATTCTAGGTTATTGTCTGTGTTTACTGTCGAGTTGCCATCAGGTTTACATTCTTATCATAGCCACTTTCAGTTATTCTACAAGGCCAAAATTTTTGTGGAAGATTACAATGGTGCAAGGGAGCTTGCTATCTACCAAAAGGATTGTATAGAGAGATATTACATGAATTCTGTTTTGATACGAGAGAAAGGAAATTTATATTATATTGGGTAATATATTTACGTTTCAAATCTTAATCCAAGTACCATAAGCATAATACCAGTGAGCCCTCAAACTTCTAACCAGCTCAACACACCAAAAAACGAGGCTTCTAGATATGCTTCTAGTAATAGCAAAATAGAAAACCCTAATTGCAAGAATCACCATATTCCCTAAGCACTTGAGGTAGCACTTATTTCAAATGAACCACAAACAAAAACTAAAATATAGAGAAGGGTCCTGTGTAAGTGCCATGTACCAAGTGTATCTTGAAACCTTATTACGAATAAGTACTTTTTAACAACACAAGCAACATTTTTGTTACAACATTGCCCTGTTACAACCCATAAGATGGTTTTAGGTGCTGAAATGGTCTTTCATGATCAATCAGGTGTCCCTTTGTCCCAATATTCATTGCGACTTGGGAAATATTTTTTAAAATTTTGTTTAGATACTATAGCCGTGGGTTCTATACGGGCGCACGCCTGAAGCAAAGAGTGATTACAAATAGTTTATAAGTCAAAAACTACTATATAAAAATGACCCACCATTAAGTGATCTGGACAAGAAATTGGACACAGAAATACCAGCCAAAAGGAAGGGCTGTTAACTAGAATGGAGTAGGGACTGCTGCAGCACCATTAGCTTTATCCACTATCATCAAACTTGGTTCTATAAAAATCCTATTGAACTGCTCTTACAACACCATCCTTGGAAATCAAGGGGAGTACAAACAAGCTCAGAACCTCTAGATTTCCATTTCTAAGCATTACCCATAGGTTGTCAATGTAAAGAGCCAAATCAAGGCAGAATGTTTCAGTATCCTCCAGATGATTTATAAAAGGATCCTTAGAATTCTCCTTGCAGCCACCCTCAGATATCGAATGCATCAATGCATGGACAGATGACTTCACATCATCATCCGACCTCTCATCAACAAAATACACTATAGAGGAAGGAGATAAAGAGCGGAGGATCCACTTATGGACCACTGGGTCTGCTACCCTAGCTTCAAGTTTGGGCTCAAAATCCGCAACAATGGAAACTCTGGCTCACATGACATCCTTGACAAAGGCCAATGAGACATAATCCTTGATGTTGATGGTGCACTTCAGGCGCTGGTCTGAAACAAGACCCCTGTATGCAGTGTCACGTCCACAATTACCTCTTGGCATACCTAACACTAACAGCACCACAGACCAAACAAAATAACAAGCTCTGTCAAAAAAACTCCACATCACCCAAGATATAAAGAGCTAAGTGCATCTTTGCACAAGAATCGATAATGCTTCTGCATGTAGGCATTTAAATCCCACCCAAGGGCTCCCGAATAGTACAAAATGGTAGCCACTATAATATAATGTTCGAGCATGTTAAATCACCTCCATTAATGTGACAGGGATTGGAAATTAGGGGGAGGTGGCGGAAAACTGAGAACCTTTTCACTTTCAATATCAACATCAATCTGCCACTCTTTAGGATCAAAGCTAACCTTCGCAGACAACAGAAATTGAGCAACACCAACATTTGCCAATCTATCCGCTATCTTATTATTCTCTCTGAAGCAGTGTTTAAAATTAATCTCTTGAAAACTCTCCCCTATAAGCTTAACTTCTTCAATGATGCTTTTAAGATTCCAATCTTTAAGACTATTATTGATGCACCCATTAATTATAACTTGAGAATCACCCTCAATCTCTAGAAGTCAACAATGCACAGATTTTGCTAATTTAATACCTTCCAGAAGTGCAAGTGCTTCGGCTTCAATGTTGGTCTTAGAGCCCAGGAAAAAAGAACTGCCCTTGAGAAACGATCCATTTTGGGACCATAATGCCATTCCTGTACTTGCAGGCCCTGGGTTACCTTTAGCTGCATCATCAAAATTGAGTGTTAAAAGCCCTTCCTTTGGAGGAGTCCACTTTTAGACCTCTTGTTCTTAGTTTTGGTTACCCCTTTAACAGGGGATAGGGAAGTGTGTTTTCCTGTAGGTACCAAATTCCAATGTGGCAAGTCTCATAGTTTGTGTATTTGCCTCATGCAATTATTGTTGCAGCAGTCTTCCATTCCAAGTTGATGACTTTGCTCTTCTTCTTTTACAAGGTCCTCCATTGAATCCCACATTTTGAAAAACAACTGCTTTTGGCTTTTGGAATGGACGACTCTAATATTAATGATAAGAGTCATTCATCTCAATAATCGCCCTGCATTTAGCTGTCCTAGAATCATTAGACTGATAGACACCGTTGAACAGAGAGTGGTCTAACTTTAATTAGAGTTAAGAGCTGAGCAAGAGTGAGTAATAGGAGATAGTTGAGAATCCTTCAAAGTTGTCTCAGGCTTGTATTTACATGACATATGATAGCACTTGATCTGCACATGGCTAGAGGAGGGCTGGATTTAAGGACTAATTTTGCATCTTCTTTGTGCCATTAAGGCAATATCTTCCTTCAGTTGATCTATATTGTTCCTATTGAACATGGGAGTATGGGCAATGTTCACAATCACTCCAAAGAAGGCCCTTGGGAGTGGGTAGAGTAATGGTTGCCAAGGCATATTGCTTTGCTTGTTGCTTCCCATATTAACACACCCCCAATTTTAGATTCATCTTAATATTAGGGGAATTCTATGTATCAAATTTTCAAAAATTAGACCACAGGTCCTTTGTAATATGAAATATGGGCTACGTTACTTGATTCTCTAGAACTGAAAAGTTTTGGGTACTCATCTTGGTTTTGGTTCTCCCTAGACCTTCCTGTCAGCATATTTGGGGAGAATCTGACATTTTGGGTTGTTTTTGGGATGAACCTACGTTACGGATCTGTTGAAAGTTCAAAAAATGAAAAGCCAAAGAAAAAAAAACTAATTTATCCTAAATCATAATCTACAAACCTAAAGATATTTTTAATTTTGCAATTTCTAGAAAATGTTTGTTTTATTTTAATGTTAATCACACACCGTATTGAAATCATGGTTATTTTTATCTTTTATGTATGGATATTTCCATGACAAACTATACGTGTTGTCCCTAATAAATCAACATTTTTCACACTTGTACCATTTTCTTGGTAACTTAGATTATGGGGATTAATATTTACCAAGGAATCCTCTCTTCTTTAACGCTCATACTAGAGCCACAAGTAATATCATTAAAGATAGGATTCTAGGGGCTTATCCAATCTTCTGGATACTTTGTGGACCCTCTAGCCAACTCCATAATCTCCCATGAGAGAACAATATTGCCGTTTTGTCACCAAGCTTGTTAGCTCTCTGCTGCTTATGCATACGGACTGCCCTTTCAACTGTTGGAACTGATAAATGAATGCCATATTTATGTTATGAAGAGATCGATTCCTCTTAACTTGATTTGATGGAGTCTACCTTCGCCATAATAAACTTGGACAATATTCAAGTGCTTTGGCCATATGATTGAATGTTACCCCAATTTTCTTCAATAACCAATTTAGGATTCCAAAGGGACAAATCCTCGATAATTTCTCCATAACATGCCTACTCGTCTTACCATGTGAAGCACCACCTGTATTAAGCTTAATAAAAAGGGGGTTCAGGGGATTACTAGCTCTGAACTTCTTGTGGCTTATTGCCCATTTGGCCTACCCTCCTTTGTCAAGGATGGATGAAACTTTTGTATGGTGAAACCAAGGCACTAAAGCTATGGAAGCACAAAGCTAAGTTTATACCAAATATGCCATACAGGATTTAGATATTTGGTGGCTGCTTTAATTATTTGTTATATTAGAGTGGCAAATAGTTTGGTACCTATGATACAAAATTTAAATATGTTTAAGTGATTGAAATTCTAAACTAAATTGTCAGAAAGAAGGAACACGGAATCTATGATAAATTGATTACACTTTGTCTTGTCAAAAAGGCTTTTATGTGAAGTTATCCACATAACTATGTTTTTTTGAAAGTTTTGGTTCCATATTAATGTCTACTACTTGCTATTATTATACTGCTTTCATGCTTTAGAATTTGCTGCTAGAGACAGGAGATCAGTGTGCATGAGTTTTCTGGATAAAGTATAAGACATGTATTACTTTATCCTTTAATCATTGCAAATGATTGTTAAATTCTTTTGTTGCAAGTTCATC
Source organism: Cunninghamia lanceolata (assembly GCA_027924645.1). Taxonomy (NCBI): domain Eukaryota; kingdom Viridiplantae; phylum Streptophyta; class Pinopsida; order Cupressales; family Cupressaceae; genus Cunninghamia; species Cunninghamia lanceolata. Next base: position 3,494,401 of record BSBN01001253.1, on the reverse strand, counting down.
CAGAAATCCCTGAAGAGGGGTCAAGAAATTATACCTGAAACATCTTAAACAAAAGAGGATAGAACACAGTTTGAGTTCACATATACCATGTAAATTGCTGACCTATTGAAATTTCAAAACTTTATCTTATGTACTCATTTACTGATTTTTTTGAGTTCTTGAGTGATCATTCACTGAGTAACTGATCGAGAGTCTTTTGGAATCAAAGATAGTAAATTCTTTTGCTGGAAATGAGGTTTTTAAGTGTTGAAACTGATTGATTTTACTCCGTTAGCTTCAACTAGACTCAACAAGATTGCTTCTAAATTCTTACAATGATCTTGAGGGTATATGTATACAATTATAATACTTTATGCTTAAAACAAAAGCCCCAAAACTAGGAAAAACATCATTGGAAGCCCCCCTATCTGTTTAGTTCTCTTTTTTAAAACTGCCAGATCAGACATGACAAAATTGCCACTTATAGGCCTAATTGTCACCTTTTGTGTCTGGCAGTTCAACAACAGTCACCTGTTGCATCTGACAGTTCTCTTTTTAGAATTGGCCCTGTTTTCCCATTGTTTTTTTCTTTGAACTTATTTCAACTTTCAACCTGTTTGACCTTGAGGTGCCTGAATCACCTTAGAACCATTTTTAACCCCGTTAGACTTATTTACAACTATCATTCTTCATTCTTAGTTGAATTTGATTGTTAGACTTATTTACAACTATCATTCTTCATTCTTAGTTGAATTTGATTGTTTTAGTCTTTAGAGTGTTTCCAAGTTGCATTTTAGTCAATTTAACTGATAACGAGGATAGTGACTTAGTTGATTCTTACTGACTTTCATGATCCAATTTGGATTTCACCTCCCCAATTAGGAGGGGCTTTGGTCCCCCAAAACTTAGAGACTGAAGGAATGAGGAAACATTTCCCTCTCCTCTTTAGAATATCAGTCGACTTTGCTTGGCAATTGTCCTTTCTACCCAGTCTGCCAACTTTCTTGCTCTCCTCTTCTAAATGTTCTCGGTAGTTTTTGCAAAACATATCCTTGTTCGGCTCTTCTTGAGCATTTGGAGCAAGGTCTTCAATGGCAGGTGATAAAATCCCTCTTCCTCATTATCTAGCTTAGAAGGCTCAGAGAGACCCAATTTTTTAACATTCACACTTGAATGTATTTTTATATAATTAGACAAGTTAAATCTGAAAGCATTAGTGCCCATTTGTTCAAAGAATTCAAATGGACCATACCTAAGTGGTTTCAATTTCTTTGCCTTAATTTGGAGTCATTTTTTGTCCCCAACTTGGAACTTGTGGTCAACCCTATTTGTCGTTCCTTGCTTTGTACTTAGCTTGAGGCTCTGTCTACTTCTCTTACACTTGGAGAACTTGCCATATCTTCTCAATGAAGATATAAGCTTTTTGCATTTCCAAATCCACTTTCATGTTTTTCTTCGTTGCTGCATCCCTACACCAAACAAACTAAGAGGTAAGTAACCTGTACAAGTCTCAAAAGGAGATCCATTTGAAGAAGAATGAATTGCCCTTTTACAACAATTCTAAAAATATGCCAAATTTTGGGATGCTTCTTGTTACACCTGTGGAAAGCTGCATCAAAATTCTATTGACCACTTTAGTTTGACCATCAGTTTGTGGATGAATGGCAATTGATCTCTTCAACTTTGTATCCATCTTTCTCTCACAATGTTGCCTAAAATTTGTCCATGAACTTGGAATCCCTATATGAAACGTTACAGCTAGTTACCCCAAAGTGAACCTGCACATTAGTGAAAATTAACTCAGCTGTATCACTGCTCTCGAGTCTTTCTACATGGAGAATAAGAATACACATTTTGCTAAACCAGTCTACAACAACAAAAAAATGGTCATGCTCTTTCTTTGACAAATGTAAACTCCCATGAAATCCATGTAGATGCTTTCCCTTAACCTAGAAGGAACTGATAACGGCATATACAAACCCAGTTTTTCGTTACTAGGCTTATTTGTGCTACACAAAACACATCCCCTTATGAACTTTAGCAAAACACATCCCCTTATGAACTTAGCAACACCAAGTTGCATATTTGGACAATACACACCCCTGTAATTGTGCCAATGTCTTTGTCACACCAAATTGTCCTGCAACTTTTCAAGTATGAGATTTCCTCATTAGCTCAACTCTTCTTCTATAGGCACACACAACTTTCCCGATTTGTAGATAAAATCTCACTAGAGATATTAATCTTCCATGAGCTCAAAGTTTGCACTTTTAGCTCATTTCAAATGTTGAAATACATTTCCAAAATTGAAATGACCATCAACATCACAATGCCCACAATGTTAAGAAACTTTCTTGGAAATAGTAGCAGCAACATTTCGTTTACCTTCCTATTTGTAATGTCCCTTTCTAGAAAATTTCTTATTTTTGCCTTAAAACAATAATCCCAACTCAAAATGATAATTGCATTATATTTATAAATATTACTTTATCAAAAATAATGAATTTTATTATAATATTCAGAATTATAATGTATGAAATAATTCTGAAAATAGAACTTATCTTTATTTTCTGCTATGACTTTCCTTTAAATTTGCAGCTATTCTCCTTGAATGATTGTTCCTAATGTCTACCAAAATTAGGGGTTTTTGTCCACTAACTTGCTAAGAGAAGTTAAGGGGTTTCATCATTTAATCTCTTCATTACCTTTGGAGGGGCTTCATCCTCTTTGGCTGTAATATTCACTTGTAATTAGTCATAATATTTATTCCCAATTGATGACTTCTTCTCATTGAATGGTCTACTCTTTATATCTTATTGCCTAAGGAGTCACAACCCTTCATACACCCACAGCCTTTTTATAAACTATAATTTTAATTTGAATTTAACCATCCTTACCCCAAATCGCAAGTATAGGTTAAGCGCCACTTTATTAACTTTCCTTTAATCGCCTTTCTAAAACCTCACTTATAAATGTGACGATTTTTCTTTTTGAAGGCATGTCACAGAACCAAGTATTTTGGTGGGAAATTGATCTTGTGTAATGAATGTGGTATTTTGTGTCAATGTGTCGATGCACCTACCCACTTTTGCAAAATTGATAGGTTTTTTATTGCATCATATTTATATGTGACGTCTCATTCGACTTCAACAAGCACCTCAGCTCCAAAAGCAATAAATGTCAAAATAATAGTTTTCCTCTTTCAAGACGAGTCACAAAAATAAGGAAGCTGATCTCATATAATGAATGTGATACTTTGTACCAACACACATACACAAGTTTGAGGGCTAACTTTTGTAAAATTGATAGTTTTTTTTTCTTCTTCCATTTTTATTGTTTCAGAGTCCAAATTTATTCATACCTTCTAGTTCTCCTCAATAATTGCCTCAGCCCCAAGAACATTAAATGTGAAAATGACGGTTTTCGTCTTTCAAGGCATGTCACAAAAATAAGGAGGCTGATCTCATGAAATAAATGTGTTCTTTTGTACCAGCACACATACACAAATTTGAAGGCCCTCTTTTGCAAAACTGATAATTTTTTTATTTCTATTGCTTCATATTTATCCATGGCTTCCAGTTCTCCTTCAACAATAGCCTCGGCGCTAAGAACGATAAATCCCAAAGCAACGTTTTTTCTCTTACAAGGTATGTCACAAAATTAACAAGTTTGGGAGGAGGCTAATCTCATAGAATAAATGTGTTAATATGTATCAGCATAGCAAAAACACAAATTTAAGGGCCTACTTTAAAAATCCAATTGAGGAACTAGTAGGTGTCAGATAATCAAAGACCCATGCAATAGAGGATTTTTGCCGCAGAGGAATTAGTGGCTGATGAACCATAACAAAAAGGTTAAGGCAAGCAACTCCAAAATTGAGAATAATTTTTCCAAACAAGCACATGTCAAGGACCTGTGATTTTGGAATATCAAGAAAGGAGAAAAGATTGGCCAGCTCCTTGGAAAGGATGTTTGATGTTCATGAAAGTGAGTTCACATGTATGAATGGGTCTTGCATTTAATACAATTAACAGCATAGCATGGTGAGAGTCATATATTAGTCCATGTTATGGAATCAAGAATATTTTTGCCACAGAGCAATTACTGGTTGATGAACTGAAACAAAAAGGTTAAGGCAAGAAACGCCAAAATTGAGAATAATCTTTCCAAACAAGTACATGTCAAGAGCCCGAAATTGTGGAATATCAAGAAAGGAGAAAAGGTTTGATGGCCCCTTGGAAAGAATGTTTGAAGTTCATGTAAGTGAGTTTACATATTGAAATATTTCTTGCATGTAATGGTATTATGGTTAACAACCTAACATGGTAAGAGTAATAAATGAGGGAAATCAAGAATATATTAATCCAAGTTAGGAATATGTTCAAAACATCTTGCTTTCAAAACATAGAACCTTAGTAGACAGTTGTTTTTTCAGCTATTCAAAACTCTTTAACTAGTGCAAAAGCTTTTATTGTGCCTCATTAATGGAAAGAGTAGAGACGTCGGTAACAGGTAATCATTATTACTTCACCAAATGGCAACTTGTTTCTTAGTCCACAAGAGCCAAAACACATTGATTTAACTTCTCAATTTTCCATTCAAGCAATAAAGAAAACATAGAATTAAATGTAGCCCGGATCATTACCTCTTAAAGAGTTTTTGAAGTTATCACAAATACTGACAAATACATAGCACTTCTCAACAATCCAACAAATGAGAGAAGTTGAAAGTTTATGAGAGAAAATATGCCTAAAACTTCATCTTGAGTCAGCTTTCATAGGTCAAACCTGTCTAAAGTGAAGAGTATGTAGTTAGAAGACAATCTGATTCAAAGAAGGATACGTTCGAACAAGTTAAAAAACCTAGCTCTTGATGAGGCCTAGTGGATTTAATATAAGTTCTCATCAGAGCAGCAATTGACTTCTTTTGAAAGTTAAGTTCTCACCAACCTCCAAACTTCATTTCCATAAAGATGAATAAGGTAGCTCACTCAAAATGTGTGACAAAAGATTTCAGTAGCTTCTATACACTTTATCTAGAAAATCTTTGATTGGAAAATCCTATAAACCCTGTTAGAGGGAAGACTGTAAGGGGCTAAACTCCGTGATTGAGACCATAATGGACGTTATTACCCATAGACTTACAAAAGAACTGTATCAACAAACTTTTCAATGTAGACAATTTATCTGAAAAAGTTAGCACTATTATTGTATAGGTAGAATATGTTGAACACAAACTAGCACAAACCCATATGAACCAACACCTGATATCTATAGACATGCAGTGCTTTTAAGACTTTTCTGACACAATGTTGGAGGAATATACTTGAAGTAAGGTTTTGAAGGTCGTTTAAGGGGTTCAACCTTTAAATAAGCCATGTCAAAATAAACTAGCAATACCCCAATCTTATGGAAATGCCAGAAATCATATCCAGAAATGCAAGTGGAAGTGTGGGGGATCCTGGACGAGGACTTGAAGTGTTTCATGTTCATGAGTGGGCCGCCCGATCCACGTGAATCTTTCTTTACCTATAAATAACCAAATCTTGCATTCTCACCCGTGGTGGATAGACAGATGAATGTGGAGCCAACTGATCAATAGGATGCATCAGTTCAAATGCTTTTGATTTTTCTTGTTTATGAGGAAACACACCACATCAAAGATAATGAAGTGAAACTCCTTTTCACTAGCGTGAATTAGTAACTTAGAGGACTTTGCCGAGTTGCATTGCATGAAGAAAGCGTGGGTCGCGTTGCAGAAGTAAACTCGTGGACTCCTCTAACAAGGAATCTACGAGTATATCTACTGATATAAACACAAGAATTTGATCCAAACACAACTAACTATAAACAACTGGAATTTGTTTTTTCCTTCTTTGAACTTGTTGGAGAAAGTGAGCCATACCTAAAATATAATAAAGAGACTACTAAAAACCCTGGTCACAAAGAGGGCTAACTCAGTGGAGCACCCTAATGTGGGTAAGTGAGGTCTTATGTTCAAGTCTTAGCTTATCCATCGAAAATAAAATGGTATCGAAGCAATAGTAGGAGCCTTGAGCACCTAAGGATGGCTCAAGGTGATTGGGATGGAGATGTTGAAGAAAATGAAACATACTTGGGCCAAATTACGGAGCCTACCAAAATGAGGCTGGTAGCTCAATGGTACAACACCAGGGAGGTCCTAGGTTTAAGTCCTAACTGGTCCATGGAAGACAACAAAACCATATGTGGAGTACAGGGCAACAAAGTTAAACTATTTGAATATCAAGATAGAAAAACATGAGAATAACTAATCACACAGAAAAAATTAATAAAAATCAATGTAATTCTTCTCGAATCAATTGCATTTCTTTAGTATTGACTGATGTCTTGAACTCTTTCTAAGAACCATCATCAGGGATGAGTCCAAAGCTAATGCTTGAGCAAAAGGAAGGGTATTAATTCCTATAGATATGCCTTTGTCAAGGAGGGAGGTATAAGATCGATTAGGTAAGGTAAGGTAAAAAATTGGATAAAGATGGAGGGAAAAGGATAAGAGGAGAGTGTAATGGATTAACATGATAGATGATTTAATTTAATTAATTAATTAGATTAAATATTTAAATATTATTGAATCAATTAATTAATTGATTGATTAATACAATATTAATTAATAAAAAAATAATTAACTAAGTTAATAACTGATTGTATAGCCAATTGCTAAAGTCCATCAGCCTACAAAATGTTAAAACTATGAATTAACCTAGAATGTATAGATTTCAGCATAGTTTATATTGAAGGTTTTCGAAGACTAACTAAGCTTCCAACCATCATCTATGTTGAGATTATTAGGTTGTTTTTCTATTTTTATGGCTTCCCTATTCTTCTCGTATTCCAATGACTGTGACAAAATTTTCGCATTCTTTATACAAATGGGATGATTGGCGCGCTTCTCATGTTCGACGAATGCAGATTGTTTGACTCTACATCGTTGGATGTCCAAAGCATGCTCCCTCGTACTTGTTTGGAAGGACCAACTTGTCTCATCAATATAGGGAATACCACATGTACAAGAGATATCATAAATGCTTTTTCTATGTATTAACTCCCAATGGTCTTTGGCACTTCTAAGGCTATTCCTAAGGGTCTTGAAAGGTTTGATAGAGTTTCTTCTACCCAGTTTTCTAGAAATCGTAGCCAGTTTCTCAATGGTATTTGAACATGAACAAGAAAGCTGTCTTCTTCACATTTCCTCACTCAACCTGAGAATACTCCCACCTCCTTTCACTCCTTTGGAGGCTTTATCAATTTGACAATCTCTATAACCATTGTACTTTAGGACTTTTTAAAATAATTTTCTTTTTTCCCTAGGTAGTGATAAATAATTTTGAGAGCTCTAGTAAATAGGGTGTTTATCCCTCAATTATCGGTGATAGTGGTGGGAATCAAGTCTAATGTATATATGTGTGAATTTATCCCCAAAGATGAATCCCATAGAGAGATCCAAAACACTGGACAATACTTACATGATCTGAATTGGATTGTGAAAGCTAATAAGAATCAACTAACTCAATCACTATCCTCATTATTAACCAAATTGGCTAAATGCAACCTAGAAACACTCCATAAGACAACTAAATTCGACCAAGAATGAACAATGATAGTTGTACAAGAATCTACAAAGGTTGCATATGGTTCTAAGGTGATTTCGGGCACCTCAAAGCATGGTAGTGTCGATGTGTTTGTTAGTCACATAAACAAGAATAAAAGTTCACAAACAAACCTTTATTATCTTGAAAGATACGATGAATTCATGATCCCAAGTCTCCGTGAGTTAGGTCTTCACCGTCTGATCGCTACTAAAGGTTGAGGTGTCTTGCTATTTTCCATGTCATATTCTTGTAAAATTGTGATCCACTTGGCTCTTTTCTCTCCAGGTTCACTTTGCATTAATAGCATTTTGATCACTAAGTCGAGTACTACAACAATTACCTTCTTAGGATGTAATGTCTGAATTTCTTAGTAGCTCTAACTAAAGCAAGGGCTTGCCTTTCTACGTCCAGATATCTTAGCTCAACACCCTTGAATGGGGTGCTCATGAACACTATGGGCTTTTCCTCCTTAACCTCATTTCTTTGAGTCAGAACAACAACGTAGGTGTGATCAGATGCAAAGGAATATATGTAGAAATCCTTAGTATAGTCAGGGTTGATTAACATAGGGGCATCAGGTATTGCCTTCTTGATGTCCTCGAAAATTGCCTTGGCTTCTGATGTCCATTCAATTTTGGCATCTTTCTTTAACATGGCGTTCAAAGGTCTCACTATCTCAGCGAATCTAGTTATGAATTTCCTGACGAAATTAATCTTACCAAAATACGATTTTAATTCTTTCTTGCTTGCTGGTAGTTGTAACTTCATAACGGCGTCCACCCTGTCAGGATCTATGGTTATTCCATTTTTCTGATATTACGTGTCCCAGTAACTTCCCTGTGGTAACTCCAAAGATGCACTTCTTAGGATTTAAAGATATGCCATATTGTTCACATTTGTGGAGTACTTTTCACAAATCCTCAATATGATCTCTTTGTTTTGAGAACACTGCCAGATCATCCATATAAATAACAATACAGTGACCTACTAGACCTCTAAAAGCAATATCCATAACTTGTTAGAATGTGGCTCCAGTATTAATCAAGCCAAATGACATATGCCTAGAAGCAAATATTCCCCACTTTGTTGTGAATGCAGTCTTCAATCTGTCAGTCTTATCAACCATAACTTGATTATATCTTGAAAATCCATCTAAGAAAGACATCATTTGTGCTCCATTAACCATTTGAAGCACCTCATCAAGTGATGGGAGTGGATAATTATTTTTTTCTGACGCTCTGTTCAGGTTCCTGAAATCTACACATAAGCGTATATCCCTTTTTTTCTTTCTTACTGGTACTAAGTTTGCTACCCATGTGGAATGTCTGATTGGGAATACGATTCTAGCGGCTAGTAGTTTCTTGACCTCTTCAAATATCAACGGTTCCAACAAGGCATTCACTGGCCTCTGTTTCTGTCTGAAGGGCTTGGCGTTAGGCTTCAATGGAATAGTATGAGTAATGATCGAAGTATCATATGTTTGCAATTCATCATAGTTCCAAGCTACCACATGGATGTAATCTGTTAGAGCTTGGATTATTCCTTCCCGCTTAGTTGAAGTGCATACCTTTCCAATCATGATGTTTCTTATGTCTGAACCTTGTCCTATCTTGACAGGTTCGCATTTTCCTCCATCTATTTTAGGCATATCCCTTTGCTTGGTCATGTTATCCAAGTTGAACATCCTTTCCAGTTCTATCATCCCCTTCAGGATTGTATTGTCCTCCAAATTTATAATGTCTTCTTCATCCCATATCCGATCTCCAAGAGTATGTTCATCTATTACCTGAGCTTCAAAGCATCTCTGTTAGCAATGAAGTCCAAGATATGTTGATCATCATTGAAGACTTGAAAATGTGTCACATTATCTAGTACCGAAGGTGTAGGCACCAATTCAACCGAAAACTTCTTTAATCTTGGCATGGTTAGGGGCTTTAATGTGCTCGCAGCTGTAGCTAAAGCATTTGCTCGCTGATTTTGCTTTCGTGGAACATGAGTGATATTGAAGGCGTTGAACCCTTCAATCAAATGCCATACCTGATGTGTGTAATTTGACAATCTTTTGTAGTTGCAAGCATATTGTTTCCTTACCTGTTTGATCACCAGTTCAGAATTTTGAAACACATGCAATATCCTGATTCCCTTTTTCAGTGTAAAAAGTAAGCCATGTATCAACGCTTCATACTCAACAATATTATTAGTGCAATGAAATTGCAATTTGTATGCAGCAAGGTAAGACTTCCCTTGGGAAATAGTCAAATCAATCCCAACTCCAACGCCTTATTTAGATTTGGACCTGTCAAATTTTAGCGTCTAGGGCCTATCATCAGGTGGGTTCTTGTCAGGGCCCTTCTTCTTTTTAACCCTTGCAGCACTTCCTGTAGATATCCATTTCATCTTTTGTGATTCATGTTCAGTTACCTTCTTTTGCTCTGATGGGATAGGAACGTCTGGACACTCGTACACCTAAACACTGGGTGAATGGATATCTGCGTCACCTGTATTTTCTGGGACATCAATGTCTAACTCTTTGATTTGCTTGATTGCTGCCTCTGTTGGAGCAGAGTGAAACATCTCCAACTCAATTCTCTGTATCTCATGGCTCCGATTTGCCTCTACATGACTTGCATCTTCCATTGGAGACTATCTTTTCAACGATTTTATTGGGTATATTCAATTTTCCACTTGAATGCAAATGTTCTATCTGTTCGATCAAATCCTGGCACAACACACATGCATTCTTAGAATGTGACGTCTTGTGCATTTTGTACCAGCCAACAAGTAACCTATCTCTGATGGATATCCCTTGTGATCGGCATTTCTGAACTTCCTTGGGTAAATACCTTTTGAATTCGCTTAAACCATTGGTTTCATCATCATTTGATGAACCGTGATCAGATTCTATCAGGCAATCCGTCCCAGGCATGATTAAGTTCACTTCACCATTTCTCTGTGTATAGTTGTTCATCAAAACTTCTTCCACTATAACATCTCGAAATTCAACTCTATTTATGCCCTGTTCCACTGTTGTGTACAACACCTCGTTATTCTGGCAATATTCATTGATCATATGTTTCATCCTTGGCTTTGCTTCAATCTTGATTTGGTTAGGAACCCCTCTCCAAGGCAGCCACATATGTGAAAAATATGTCGACATGTATCCATTTAAAGTTTTAGACCAATCCCCGCTTAGCAACATGCCATTGGTGTTTGGGATATCCACTACTTGGATGTCAATAAAATGTTGCACTCTAGGATCATAGACTAACTGCATATGAATATGAGTTAACTCTTCTACTATGTTTACCTCTGATTTATCTAATTGAGTGACCTTTAAGGATTTGGTAGGTAACAAACCTAAAACTTGACATACTGACAACGACATGACGTTAGTAGATGCTCCAGAATCTATCAAGCAATTGTGTAGATTTTTTACAAATATCCTCAAAGTGAGAAGAATGGTGGGAGATTTAGTTTTTCCTTTGTATAATGTCACTGGTGCAGCCTCTACAGCATGAATTTGACCTTTATTCTTAAGCTTGGGAGGAATGTCCTAATGCATAGGATCTCTAGCTAGGATATTAGCAGGGATATTTTCTTTTGCTATGGGCTTATCTAAGGATTTGAGGAAGGCTTTCTTAATCATAGAGGTTTTAAGCAACTCGAACAATGATAAGCTGATCTTGATCTTTTTGATTTCTTTAGCCAAATATGTGACTAACTTATCTGATTCAAAAAGCTCACTCATACCTCTGGTTATAGTTGTGGATACCGCAAAGTGATGCTGATTCACTCTCGGAAGTGCTGGATTATTACTGGCATTCACGTTTGGAGTAGTGTTGAAGTTGTTCGGTGGTATGGAACTAGTCAATGGACCAAGAGGACGGCTAGTATTGTTCCTTAGGTTGTAATTATGCCCTTTGTGGAACTGTTGAAATGCATGAACTTTGTCCACCTCTTGTTCAGTCTCATTATCCTTTTCAAAAGGAAAGGTGTAATCATCCAATACTAGAGCTGTTTCCTGACATTTAAGAGTGGAATTCTCATGTACCGTATTCACTTGTCCTTTGTGGCTCATGGAGATGTATAAAACCATTGCCGACTCATATCCCAAAGGGATTCAAGAAAATTTACTCTAGTATTTTGAACTTTTGCCTGAAAAATATTGGCAGCAATCTTAAATTGAGGACAATCCAACTCTGCATGTGCACTTGTGTTATGAATTCTGCACTAATTATTCAGGGCACCTTCATCTTGATTGAACTCTAGTTGTCTGCTTGGGTTCAAGGGTTGCTTGATTATCCAAAGGTGATGGTAAAGTTCCATTGTTTGGTCTAGTGTTCCAGACTCTTAGAGGTCTCGGGGCATTATTTTGTAACTTCTGTCATTATTGTACCCTCTATCATTGTTATATCCTCTGACATTGTTATATCCTCTGTTCTGCTAAATTTGATTATTATCTTGAGAGTAGAGGTTTTGATTTCTCAGCCACGTCATTTTAGTAGTCAATCTCTTTAATTGAGCTATTATCTCTTTTATATCCTCTTTCTCTTCCTGTACTTTAGCCACTGTGATATCTTGACTAGGGAGGAAGAAAGGGTTACCACTACCATTTGGTCTAGCTTCAATAGGAGCATATCCTGGACATGGACCTATTTGACTGTTTCCTTGAGGAGGCATGACATTGATCGACGGGATTAGTACTGGATTCATCAATGGAGTGTGATTTACCAATGCTCCATTAATCTGTTGCATCTGATGGGATACAACGGGTGGTCCTATGTTTGAAAGAGGCCCGTATCCAACTTGCCTCATCTCTATGTTGACCTTAATTGCCTTTGCATACGCGTTTGGCAATGTCGTAATAGCAGGATCTGTCCTGCCAACAAACATAGTTGTCAGCGGATCTAAGGTTGAGTAATATACCTATATGGCGGTGCCTTCCACAATAGTAAACAGGGTTGTGAGCTTGGAGTATGCTTTTTGAAAGTGATCATTATAAGTGGTGATGAATTCACCTTCAATTCTTTTGATTTCACTAAAACGGTGATATAACGTTGTTACGTCTATTGGAGCTCTAAACCTGGCTTTGAAAGCATTCTCCATCATCAGCCATGTGGTAATGGAGTGTTGAGGCAAGTTTACATACTAGTTGTATGTTTCTTCCCCTAGTGTGTAAGAAAAAAGTCTGCACACTACATCTTCGTGTTGTACTCTAGCTCTGAAACATGCTTCCTTAAATGTTCTCAAATGATCTTCCACATTGTGGTATGGATAATACTTTGGACACAATTTATTTGGATTTTTTGTTAAATCATTGTACGCAGCAAAGTGCAGAGGTGATTCAACGTTGAAAAATGCCATAGGGACTTGTACGGGAGCTACTGGTGGTATAGGGGCAACAAGACTAGATTGTGCACCAGTTGAGCGTGATATCGGCCTCACAGCAGGCAATTCTTGCAAAGGTGTACTAGATCTAGTGACAGGTCTATGAGCCAGCATGGAAATTCAGAGCAATCTTTGGAATTTTAAAGCAAATCTTTTCAAATATTTGATCAATTGTCCTTAGGGAAGGGGTAATTGCAGTCAGACTACTCAAATTGTAAAATATTGACAGGATCTTTGTGGAAATACGAAAGCATTCGGTCATCTGGCCATCCTAGCGCCAAATCTGTTGATGTGTTTGTTAGTCACATAAACAAGAATAAAAGTTCACAAACAAACCTTTATTATCTTGAAAGATACAATGAATTCAATGTGAATTCATGATCCCAAGTCTTCGTGAGTCAGGTCTTGACCGTCTGATCGTTACTCAAGGTTGATGTGTCCTGTTGTTTTCCATGTTTGGGGCCTTACATGCTTTGATTCATAATTCTACAAATTCAGTCAATATTCACCAATTTCTTGTCCAGAATACTTGTTTCTGCATATATCTTTAATGATTATGTTAAATCTTACAATATTCAGTTAGGATTTGCACAAATTTATATGAATTTGTTCTAACTTTGATGAATTCTTGTGAAACATTCCTTGTATGAACTAATCTTTGCCGCTGTACCTTAAATTTGCCTAAAGAATGTGCTTTAAAGCATGCTATTCACTGATATTTATGCCTATTTGCATATATTTGCTATGATTTACCACATCTTACCATGTATACTTTGGATATATCTATACTTTGCATCTACGCAACATATATTACTCAAATGTATCAATATTTGCATTTATTCACTGTATATGCTTTGGATAAGTCACTGTTCAGGATACATCTACAGTACTTGCTTATGGTTTACCATGATTTGCAATTTATCAATGGTTATTTATAAAAAAATGTCAAAAGATTGAAAGTTAGAAAGATAAATCCTAAATTACTGGTTTTGGTCAATGATCCACATACATATTCTCATACTTTCATGAAAAAAAACAAACCAAATCATACTTCACTAGGATGTTCCACAGCTACGTATGATCAACACAAATCTTCAAAGGATAATTGATAACAATATGCAATTATTTGAATGCACTCCAAGAGGATGCAACAACTCACAATCGCATATCCAGAAATCAACTAGAAGACTACGTAGGTTTTATGATCAGGAAGTAATCTACAACTTCACTTTCATTAATATACAAAGAACATATACATTTACAATGATCTTGAGAAGGAATCTTGAGAAGAAATACTAAAGTTGCCAAAGTCACAAACTGAGAGCTCAGAATTTTAAAAATTTAGTCTCTCCAAGTTTTCAAAAATTTAATCTCCCTTCTAAAAGAAGGGTCATGGTCCTTTTATAGCACAAGGTCTAGAAATCAGTTACAATTAATCCAACAATCAAGAATCACTTATAATAATCAACGGTTAGGATGTGTGACATGTGATTGCCAGTTGGCAATCAATGGTGGAATACAGCTGGCAAAAGAATATTCCCAATATCTTTGACTCAGCATCCCTGAGAATACTTAATCAACTTCTCTGCCTCCGATGTATCTTCTTCAACTTAGCACCTCTCCAGAATCCAGCTTTTATCTTGCAGTAGGCAAAAACATCCTCTTCAAGCTTTAAGTCTCCGATTCATATAGTTCTATCATCTTGCAACAAGCAAATATCCATGATTCAACATGTTTATTACCTTAAATTTCCCCTTTGTGGACTACAACAACGTACAAATACTGAGGATTTGGGTCAATCTTTACAATTTAACCTTTACCTGTGTAAATTTATAATGTGCCTGTGAAAATGATAAGAAAGGTTTTGATTTATTCATACCTGTAGCTTGATCTTATTCACCTGTTTACCAAAACCTTTAATATCCTCCAATTCCCTGCAATTTACTCCGAATATCTTAACTTCAATAGTAAAGATGAATTTACCCTTTTAAACAAAGCTTAAAATGCGAGAAGAGGTTCCAGATATGTATATTTGGGTGCTAATATCTATATGAAAATGCCCATATGAATATTTACTCTTTTACATAAACCTGCCTTTTGATGCCCTTATCGCCTTTCTTCCTCTTATCGACGAAGTCTAATTTTCTCGAACTATTGCCTTTTGTTAGCGATTTTGCAAAAACTCGAACCAAATCGTCTTGGCCTTTTTACCCTTATATTGGCAAAAGTTCAAAGTTTCGAACTTTGCCCGTTTAGCTCTTTATCAACAAAAGTTCCAAGTTACGAACTTTGCCTTTGCGCTTTCTTATCAACAAAAGTTCAAAGTTTCGAACTTTGCCTTGTTGTCGGTAAAAGTTCAAACTTACGAACTTTGCCTATGTTCTTCGTTATCGACAAAAGTTCAAAGTTTCAAACTTTGCCTTGTTTGATTGGTTTATCGGCAAAAGTAGCAATTTACGAACTTTGCATGTGTTCTTTGTTATCGGAAAAATTACAAAATTGCTAACTTGCAAACTTAATGAAAATGCCCTTTTATTGGCACAAGTTCAAAACCTTGAACTTTGCCCTTATCGCCGCCCTTTTGCCTCTATCGGCAAACCGTGAAAAACCCTAACATGCGGACTGACTTCTAAAACTAGAAGTTTCCCCGATGAAAGTTTCCCCTATAACCCCTTTTGTCTTCAAAATTCTTCAATAATTGGCTTTGTCTTCGAAATCCTTGAGTCGACAAAAGTTCAAAAATCCGAATTTGCCCTTCAACTCTCCTTTATTAGTCGACGAATCGACAAAAAGCTGAACTCGCTAACTTCCAAAAATATTCTAAGTCTTTTCGCTATCGGCAAAACGAGAAATCCTAGAACTAAATGACTTAACCTTTTCTCTTTTGTCGTTTAGTTGGGGAATCATTTAAACCGCGAACTTTAAGTTTTTCACGCTTTATCGCTTAGTCGGTGAATCGGCTAAAAGCCGAACTCACCAACTTTCAAAACACTTAAGAGTTTTTTCCCTTTCGGTGATGTTGGAAATCTACGAACCAAAAGACTTTAGTCTTTTCTCTCCTTTATCACTTAATTGGAGAATTGGCAAAACACCGAACTCCCCAACCCTCGTAATGTCTAAGTTTTTTCTCTTGAAGATTTTTCCGACTTAAAACACTTAAGTTTTTCTTTTTTATCGCGTAGTCGGTGAATCGGCGAAACGTCGGACTTGCCAACTCCTGAAAATACTCAATTTTCTACTAAGTTTTTCTTTTGAAGACTTTCCCAATTCCACTTGACTTGAGTCTTTTCTACCACGTATAAAAGGAATCAAAACCAAAACTTTGACCAAGGATAACTTCCTCATCTCAAGGAATTTCAACATGATGCAAAAGGCAAAATTACTCAAAATTCAATTCTCTATCCAATGGTGACTTTGCTAGGAAATTTGCTGAACTTGACTTTTGACCCTAGATCAGGGCATGACTTTTTGCCATACCACCCAAAGAGGAAAAACACACAAGTAAAGCAAAAAGTTGGGTCTCTGTTTTGTTGAGGCAAAATGGGGCGTGTTGTGAAACCACACAACAGGTAGGATAGCACTCAAAAGCCTCAAATTAATCTGAAGTAATCATGAACCACCATATTCGCCATGCCATTTTCCACGCTTTTCAAAAAGTGCTTCTGATATTATTTTATACATATTACATACCTACCTTTCATTATACTTAGGGACAAAAAATACAAACGATAGGTAGATTGAACAATTATTTTTAGTATTAGGGTATTTAAATTTTACCTTTACTTTGAATAGATTTTAGGTACAAGTTAAATTTCAAACCAAAATGAGGATTTTTCTTTTAGATTATATCGTAATAAGATTTAGCTAAAAATATAGGGCTGTCCCTATAATGCTAGACTATAAGCCATGTTTAAATGTCCTACTATTTTAGAAAGTGTTTTTTAACGTAAACCTTCTTAGGTGAAAAATTAGTTATTTTAATCCTACATAATTTTTTATGGTTAGCATTTTTACAAGGCATTATACATAATATATTTGATATGAAATAGCAAGTTTAGTTTTTTTATCTACTTACCACTAGTACTTTGTTTATTAGCGCTCAAGTTTTTGCCAATTTTAAGTAATTGAATTCCATTTACGCT
Source organism: Cunninghamia lanceolata (assembly GCA_027924645.1). Classification (NCBI taxonomy): domain Eukaryota; kingdom Viridiplantae; phylum Streptophyta; class Pinopsida; order Cupressales; family Cupressaceae; genus Cunninghamia; species Cunninghamia lanceolata. The sequence goes on along the minus strand of BSBN01001253.1, from coordinate 3,477,262 downwards.
TTTGCTATGCCATGGAAATAGAATGCTAGCATACCTTGGAATCAAACATAGGTGAAATGGGTTTCAAGGAAAAAAAAAATTGAGAGAAAATCAGGATGCTTCTGTAAATGACAGAACAACCAGATGTAGCAGGTGGCAATTGCAAAAACCCTAGATGCAATAGGCAATTGCAGTACCGACAGATGCAACAGGTGGCAATTGCGAACTACCTTGGCAAATTTGCATGTAAGTGGTATTTTTGCCAAGGAGAACAAAACAGTCAAGGAATTGTTCCAAACCATACCTTTTTTGCTCCTTTGGGTTTTTGGGCTTCTGTTTTCGAGCATACCTTATTGTAATTATATAAATATACCCTCAAGAGTAATTGTAAAGCAATCTAGAAGCAATCAAGCTAAGTCTAGTTGAAGCGAATTGAGGAAATTGGTTAGTTCTTGGCTGAGTGCATAGGGAGCTGAGTGCAATGGAGTAGTGTGATTTTGACCAAGTTGTAGAGCACTGCAAGTATAAAGTTACTGTAGTTTTAAAGTTTGGTGCCTTTGAAGGTGTCAAGAATGCAGTTAGCTTGTAATGAAAGTAGAGATAGCAACACGATAGTGGCAAAATAAGACTAGTTGCGTTACTCTTCTGAAGTTTCTTCCTGCATTGGGTTCTTTGGGTAGTATCTTGTGTTTGTTTTTAGATTCTTGTGATGTTTCAATTAATGTTTTGTTCATTTACTTGTTTCCAACTATCTCTAATCAACTTCAACGCTTAAAGAACTTATTCCTAGGCTCTAGCATATTTTTTACTATCTTTTAAGCAAACAAAGAAAAGACAACAAGTTTAATAGAAACAATTATGTTGGTGAACTAATAATGGAATATGTATACTAATTGTGGATCATATTGGCATTAGAGCAGTTGAATTCCTTGGTTTTTGCAAATTTCCTTGTAGTGTGATAAATTTTGCAAGCTAATGCTCAATACTAGAACAACCTATGTAAGTGGAGAAAGTGATATGGTTCCAAGATGGGGAACAAAGAAGTGGGAAGCATGGCTAAAGAAAAATAGCTGATGCTCAAGATGGGGAAGCAAGATTTCCCATCTTAGAAGATGTGGCAAGCATTCCTCAATCCATGGGAAATCTTGACTGATTGAAGAAGATTATGGAGAGCACTCATGGGAAAGCTAGGAATGTCGATGGAAGGTCCAAAAGAAATGACGAGTTGAGAAGAGAACAACCTAAGGCCCATAAATTCTAGCAACCCCATACCAATCTTACAACTCCAACTCCACTTTCATTCAAAGTGGAAGCCTAGATTGAGATCCCACCATATGAAGGTGAAGTAAATTTTAAGAAAGTTGACTATTAGTTGGCTTAGCTTGAGGTATATTACAATTTACACAATATTAGTGAAGAGCAACAAATGTCTTTTGCCAAATTAAGATTAGCAAATCATGCACGCACTTGGCTTGAAAGTTATGTTAACTCTTTGGCTATTACCATCATCACATGTTAGATGAATTTAAGAAACTCATTACAAAGCAATTTCATCCTATTTTCTATGATGGGGAAAGAACTATGAATGGACAATATTTCAGGCAAAAAAAGCCAAAGCATGGAGGATTATACAAGTGACTTTGCAAAAAGGCCGTTTAAATAAACAAGGATGTTCAATATCATGAGAATTTGATGAAAATTTGATATATTGTTGGTCTAGTTGTGCATTTATTACACCGTAGGTTAAGCTTACTTAGGTAGTTTATTTACTTAGGTTTAATTAGTTGTACATTTATTACACCATAGATTAAGCTTACTGAGGTAATTTATTTACTTAGGTTTGGTTATGCTTCTTTCTTTGGACAATAAGGTGTCAACTTATTCCTTGAGAGAATCTCTCTATTTTTGTAAACAGGTTGTCATCCTCATCTCCTTGTATTTTCTATAACTACAACTTCTTTTATTGTACACACTTTATGAATGGAATAGCTTAGTTCTGGCTCATTGCATACTAAATCTATATTAGGTTCTTTCAGCAACAAGGTTATTTGTGAATAGCTTCAAGTCATTTGTTTTTGGATAACAATTTCATGCAATTATCTGAAAACTTAGATAGTATCATAGGAAGTTTTCACTTAGGCTAGTTTCCATTTCCATTCTACAAAAAGTCTCTTTTCTAGGAATTTACAAGTTAACTTTTGAAAGTATTTTTTTTGAAATAATGTTTAGAGGAATTCTAAGCTCACCATTGTTTCCAAAGTATCCAAGAAAGTTGGTTTAGCTTTTTGTTTCATCCAAATCAGACACCCAAAGGCCAAGCTATCAAAATTAAAAGGTTGTCAATTATCTTTTTTTTTTTTTGCACGTAACTTCTTTCAGAAGCATTCAAAAGCAAATCTAAGCTCGCCATTGCATCCAAAGTTACCAAAAACCTAAGGGTTCCCTATCAAATTGTCCAAATTGGACAACTTTGCTAGAAATCCCCATGTTTTCTCTAGAATTGCTCATATGAACAACACACAGTTCAAGGATGTTTTTTCCGAAGTGAAGTACCTGAGTGTGACCACAGCCAAACCATCCCCACCATTGGCAACTTGATAGAATATTTTGCCAAAATATTCTATTAATTCTATAAGAATATTATGACATGTTGGTAGCCAGGTCAACAACACCAAAAGGATCGTATTGCCACATAATAGGCTCATACAAACCAATCAACTAACACATTAGTCACCCACAACAGTAGCTACCATGCCCACCTTGAGATGTCACAACCAATTAGCAATCCTTACATGCCATGTCATTGGTTCATACATACCACATCAACTCTCTTGCAATCAATTGTCGATGTGATGATGACATCATCACATGCTTGAAACAACCCTTGTTTGTGGGGATTTGCATTTCAATTTGACACCTGATCTTAAGAGGGCTTGTTCTCATTCATTTGAACTCCAATAAAGGTGAAATTTTTGATTTTGGCTATTTTTCGATAGCTATGCAATGGTAATCTCCTTTTGTGGTAATTGCGCCTTTTGTTATTGGAATTTGTAGTTTTATCAAGCATTTGTTGAGTTGTTCTTGTTCTGGAAACTTCGAAACCTCCATTTGCCACATACAAACTCTTTTTTTAGTGTCATTTTTTAAAAGTGAGTATTTTTTGTATACTTCGTGTTGGTACTCTCGTTTTGTTCTCATTTTCCTTAAGAAATGTACTGTCGACTTCTTGTTTTGATTTCCAAACTATAATATCCAAGATCAAAATCGTTGCATGTCTATAAGCAATTGATTTGGTCATGCACTATTCTATAAAGTGTTAATTTTTCAAGGGGTGTAGCTCTAAAGCCATTCTAAGTGCCTTTCATTTTGTGTACACAATACCAAGCACACCATGTGACTATTTTTAGTGTGCATTAATATCTACATGTGAAATGGCATAGCCTTTGCCTACAATCCAACTAGATGGAACAAACAACCAATACTAAAGAGCACATTTGGAGTATTTTTTGAGTCAACAAGGTTTCCATCCTTATCTTTTGGGGGAAGTTCCACCACAAACCAATTTGGGTAAGCATGCTATGTGGCTCAATAAATGTGACATTGTTTATGGTCACATTTGTATGTCAATTTCCATGGGATTATTACATCACATTGAGGACATCAAATACCCTTATATTGCTTGGCAGGCTCTTTTACGATTATTTAGCGACATCGTTCCTAATATTTTCATGGATGACACACTATCTAATGATACTAATGATCTTGTTGATGACAACACACAACATGAGGATACACACAACTTCATCAAAGGTGTTAGTTGGTAATGCAATTGATAATGCATTGATCAACACTTCTTTGCAAACCCTTCCCCTCATCCCAAAGCCACTTTTTCGGATTCCTACTTATGCAACATTGGTCATTTGTTTGTATAAGCTCACCTTGATGATTGTCCTCATTCTTTGGAGGACATCGTTCTTCAATTTGATGAGAGTTCCCATAAGGTGTTTGTGGTACTCTTTCATCAACTATTTCAGTATGTGATCCAACTTGTCTTGTGGATCCTCCTCTTTTGATGGATACATGAAGGGTAACTATTGTAGATCTTCCTATTGTGACTGGCATTCCTCTTGTGGATGATCCATCTCTATTTAATGATTCCTCTTTTATGGAGACTTTCCACAAATTGTGTTCAAGATGTCTTCACCACCATGTTTGAGTAAACTTTCCAAACACTTTCTTGTTTCTTCCTTCATATCCTTTTGTGGAGTGGAAAAACTTTCAATGTGCACCTTTAGCTATATCTCTTCCTAAGGGAAGGAATGTTGTTCAAAGCAAGTGGCCTTTCTTCAACATCGAGTATTGTCCATCTTCATCTAGTTTTGGTGCAAATTGCTAGGGATTCAAGAGACTATTCCCAAGAGGCTTCATAGTCCTTCCTATCTTTGCTTTCACTTATGTTGGGGGGGACTCTCTCTCTCTTTGGGGAGAATTCTTCAAGGGATTGATAATCCTTCCTCTTTATTCTCTATTCTTTTGGGATGGACTAACTCTATATTTCTTTGGTGCGCTCATCCACTTTTCCCTCCGCAACATTTCTATTGTGTTCCCTTCCTAACTCCTCTACTTTCTCCATCCTTTTGTGGTATCTTTCTTGTTGTTCTTGGTTTTTTCTACACTTCTCTTGGCTCATTTCCATTCCTATTTTAATGATTTCCTTAATTGCTCTTTGTTTCTTGTTATCCCCTTTTCCCATGGATGTTTTAGATTTGGTATTACACCTTATGTATTCCATGGTCAGATCACATTGAAGAGGTACATCTTTTCAAGGATCTTTTCAGAATCTCCCCCATTCCATTTGCCATCCCTTAAGTGCATGCCCCCCTCTCACAAGGGTAGGACTTAAGAGATTTCTATTGCAACTATTAAAAAAAATTTCTCCCTACTTCTTCACTGTGCTTACCAAGGTTCCAACAACAAAACCAAATGTTGGTAAGAGAAATTAGGATACAACTCGGAGATCTAAACATAGGTTACTCTTATGTAGTCCGTTTATACCCCAACATTAACATTGATAAAAGAGAAGTAAATACCTAAAAGAGACATCATAGTACGGTAGGATTCTATGCAAGTAAACATATAAAAGAATTTATAACATTCATTATCACAACTAATACTCCTTATATCTCCATATATATTCTTTATATTATCATGTACAAAAGGCAGGTCTATGTCTTTGCTCTATACATTATCACTCAGTCATCCTCTCATCTCTCGTCTCTCTTAAATACATATCATACAGATCTATATACAATATCTAGGGGTGTGCCCTTTGTGTGACACCTTTCTATCTTCTTCCCATGTTGGCCTGATGCTCCACAAATCCTTTGTGCTACCTTACAGTGATTGCTTCTGCTTGTAATATGCTGCCAACAATGATCTCACTGCTAGATATGTTGAGTAAAGAGCTCTTCGAAGAGGGATTCAAGAGGCAATGTCTCTTATGAACATCATTAATTTGAAGAGAACTAGAAATGAACCCAAACTTGAGACTAGACCACAAGCAAGGCATAAAGATCTTCAACATGCTTTGGGGAAGATGACTTTTCCTAGTTTTGATGCATCCAATAAGTGTATAGCTCGAGCTTGGGTACAGAAGATGGACACATATTTATCACTCAAACCTATGGGTGAAGATGAAGCCATCAATTTTATCATTCTTCACCCGGAAGACATCGCTTATGATTGGTGGTACCATGGGTTGGTCACCCAAGGACATGGTTTCATCAAGACTTATGATGAATTCAATAGAAGGATGTTAGAGCAGTTTGATAGAAAAGATCATGAGATCTATTTTAGAGAGTTGGCTCATCATAGATAGGAAGGCACTATGGAGAAATAGGTAGTTAAATTTTAAAAGTTGTTTGTAATGGTTCCAAATATTTTTGAGAGAAGACTCATCGTGCTATTGATGGATGGTCTATCTAAGCCTCTTCAAGGTTTGGTAAAGGCTTTCAATCCTTCATCCATGCATGAAGCTATCAAAAGTCTTTAGATTCATAAACTTCAGTTCCCAATTATAATTCTTATCCTAAGACTCCATCATGTGACCAATCAAGGGAAGTTTCACAAAAGGGAGAAACTTATGTACATAAGAACATGCCATCAAAGACAAGGAAAGAAGATGAGTCCGAGAACAAACTCAGGAGGAAGAATTTGTGTTCCACTTGTAGGGAACTTGGTCATAGATATATGGGCAAGGGGAAATTTTATTATATTGAGGTTGTTTCTGATGATAAGGATATTTAACCTAAGCCTCATTTTGAGGAAGAAGACACTAATAGAGCAATACTTGCTTCACTTTCTAGATAGTCAAGGTATTATCCTTTCAAATTTCAAGGATTTTTAGATGGATGTCATTTTTGTGCTCCTTGATTATGGAGCCATTCATAATTTCGTTGACAAAGGCTTGATGGCTAAGAGAAAAGACTACATATTGAAGAATTTGAAGGTTTTAATGTCATAGTAGTTGATGGTTTCATATTCCCTTGCAAGAAGAAAATTAGTAAGCTCAACATTCTCATAGGAGAATACAAGGTATGTGATGATTGCTATGTAGTTGGTTTGGGAGATACTGACATAGTTTTGGGTATTCAATGCTTATGTTCTCTTGGGGAATTACTGAAAACTTTTAAACCTTGGAATTTTAATTTCTTTCCAAAGGCAAAGTGGTGACTCTTAAGAGACTTCCAAATAGGCAAACTCATTTCATCACAACAAAAAGAATGGAAGTATCCACTTTCAAACATGCACTTTCATCCACACAGAACTTTTGCATAGATTTTTCAACTTACATCAAAGTGGTGCAGCAGAAAAATATGAAGACAAGAAGATATTTGGGGAGCTTATAGAAGTTTTGGAGATGTTTGCTACACTGAAAAGAAGCAAGGTATGCAGAAACTCTTTCTACACTAATCTACTAAGGAAAGATTTATGCAAATTTTAACTTTTTTAGTTATAGGTTATTAGATTCACATTAACAGAAAGGTAATAACATCCAAATGCAAATACAAAACTCAATACAAGATATACGCAGGGAAAACCCTTTCAGGGAAAAAAACCCCCCATTCCAAAACCTGCGCAATGTATTATCAAATCAAAAGATGATTACAACACAATTGCAATCCAAGTTATTTCAGTAGTACACAATGTCGATTCTCATTCGCATCCCGTGACCTTTCACGTTCTCCAGCCGCTTATTTATCAAGCATCTTTGTTAGTTATCCAATGTCAGTTTATCCATTTTGACCAATAACAAATTTATTAAATATAAGGCATTTTTTGCTTCAGGGGCGTTGCCCCCACCAACCCCCATTTGGGGCATTGCCCCCAGACCCCTACCATGGGCTCCACCCCCAGGCCCTTGCTAGGGGGATAAGTCCCCAGGCCCCACAGGAGGGGCTCTGCCCCCTACACTCCCCCATTAATTATTCTGGGGGAAACCACGACTGACAAAGTTACCAAAATTTATCTTGCTGCATGTACACAAGGTGCTGACTATGGGATCCTACAACATAGTGATGAATAAGTAAATACAACATTAGGAACTTACAAAGGCTGGAACACTTTAATTCCCAACATACACATCCATGAGGCAATTTGAGAAGGTTGTTTCTAAAAATATTTTTGTCCATGTACATTGAGCAAATGAACTCATACTTCCAAGATTGATTTGGGATGTTTGTATTGCAGAGGTGAGTAGTCTTTTTTTGTTATCAGTAAATTGTAGACTAGGTGTCTGCTCCCTTTTATATTAAAATAAATGAAAATTTGAGCATAGTCCAACTAGAGAACCACCAACAAAACATTCATAGGGCTGAAACAAAACCCCTATTATCTCCTATCTATTCCTATTACATTCATCAGTCTGCATACATTTCTTACATATAAGTATAATCTATATCTATATATCTACATATACAAGCTATATTTCGTAAAATCAAGGCTCCACATCAGACATTTGCATCTTTAGCATAGTACTGCTCCAGGATCTCCTGCATCCAATCATCTTCAACATCCAGCCCAACCAGCTTCTTTAGGAAGGCTAAACCACGTGTAACTCGACATCTACGCCCGTCGATCTTTGCCTCTCCGGCCTCCATCATGAATGACCACTAGGTGACATCTCCTGCATTGTTAACCCTATGGAATTCACCAGGGAGTGGGATGCCTGTTAGGGTTAGCCGGCAGAAGATATCAATTAAATGCAAATAAAGATTAAACAGAGAAATGAAAATACACAGAATTAATAACAGCGAGAGACAAGATTTAACGTGGTTCACCCAAACTCGGGCTACATCCACCAAACAGAGAGTCCAATATTATTATCCAGTAAATCAAACCGATTACAATCAGCAATCCTTGCAACTCAATACCGCTGCAAATGCTACAATACAATACTCAAACCCTAACCCTTGGCCGCTTTTTATCAAGCCTTTTTGTCGGTTACAAAAATTAGGGTTTTCTTATGTCGGTCATAAAAAATAGGATTTTTTAAGTCGGCCCTAAAAAACATGGCTAGTGTACAATACTTTCCTGATCAGTCGCCACCTACCAACAATGCCAAGACCATAGTGAGCTATCCCAACAACCTCCTTCCGACCTCCATGAAACTCGACCTCTGAATCACCTGTTTGTCTTCGTTTAGGTCCAACATCACTGCAAGAAACATTGAAGCCAAGTTCATATTCACTCGATACCTGTTTGAATTAACCATATACTCTCCCTAAGAACCCATTCAATTGCAAATAACACAATGTCGCTCTTCGGCTTAAACACTTGTTTCATCCTTTTATCATAAATTTGCTCAAGAAATGACATTTGATGTTTGCTACATATCAACCGAATAGGTGTATCCATCATTGCCAGAGTGAGAACTCAAGAAAAGCTCTGCCAACTCTAATGCATTTGAACCCAAATCAAGGCTCTGTCAAATAAAAGACCTCCCACACGCCTCGCTAGCACCATCGCATCACGAGGACAAGACTGCTTGTTAGATGGATGGATCGACTGAATCATTCGGCTTCACTTACCAAATCAAAGCATGCGGTAAAATAATGGCCAAGTTGGCCAGCACATCAGCATCCCCGTTTCCCTCCCTATACACATGATTAATAACTGCTCTCTCTAAGCCTTTTAACAAATGCAAGGCCTCCCTCAAAAGGATATTGAGTTTCCAATCTGATATCTCCCCTTTCCTAATCACATTGATAACGATTAAGGAATCACCCTCGACTTCCACTTTTGACACTTTAAGCGGGTGGTATAAATTGAGCCCCAAGATGTGCTTGAAGTTCCGCTTCATTATCCGATCCTTGCACTAGCTTCTTAGACACCTTGCCAAGGATTTCTCCCTTCCATTTACGAACCAAACAATTGGCTCCCAATTCTCCAGGATTGCCTTTCGATGCTCCATCGAAATTTAGCTTAACCCAACCCTTCATTGGCGAAGTTCACCTGGTATTACTTTTTTTTTTGAGGGTATCAACACCACCCGTGCCATTAACAAGGCAAAAGTGAGTAGTGTTACTGCAGTGTTAAAGTTTTTATTTTTTGATGACAAGCAATCTAGGAAGGGAGGACTGTGATGTCCCTTTTTCTATTTTATTTTTTTGTTGGAAAAATAATTGTAATAAAATAATATTAATGAGTTGGTCCTTATTTTATTTTAAATTATTAAGGACAACTTATTATTATTTTAAGTATATAGTGGGCAACTTAAAGAGACAATTATGGCCATATCTTAAGAGTGGAGTTACAATTCTAAATCAATAGAGAATCTTTGTTAGTGGGAGATAAAAGAAAGAACGCAACAAATCTACTTAAGAGGGGGAAAGCTAAGAAGATTATCTAGATTTGATAATAACCATTTTTCTCTTAATTTCTAAACATTTCTATTCAAAATTTAAGCCCAGGGATTATGCCCCCTTGTGGCTGCAAAAATCCCTTGTGGTCTTTGGGATTCGGGAATGAAAACTCTTGGACTCCTCTCGTGATTCTAGTCAAGGATTGCACAGAGCTTCATTAATATCTTCAGTTTTCGGTGTTGGCATTCAACCTTAGTTTTCACTGTGTTTCAGTTTTGGAGGTTTGGTTATATTTAAGTTTTGTAGAGGTTCTTGTAGTGTGAAGTGAAATTTTAAAGTGCACTTTGGATTTGTATTGAGTTTGCAGTATGGGTTTAACTTTTGAGCATGACCCATTTTGTAACCTTTGGTATTACTCATATTGATGATGATAGTAATATTTTAATAGAACTGTTGTGTTGTATATTTATGTTGCATCCATTATACAATGTATTGTGTTAAGAAAGACCTTTGGTGTTGTTATGTTATCTAGAATTTACATGTTTACAATGGTCATATTAGTGTTGTTTAGTATAAGCTAAGTTTTCTATCATTAATATAAAGAAACTCCAATCTTTGGCTGGTGAGGATTGACTTGCACATTATCATTTGCAAACCACCATAGATCAAATCTAGACAAAGTATTTATTAGATTGGTCACAACCTCAATTTAGTCCTTATTTATTTATATTCCATTTGTTACCGTTGCCATTGGACAATTTTGTAAGTAAAAAGAAATTAAAATATGGAAGAGCGACAACGTATTCTAAATAATTATGTGAAGTTTATGCTAGCTGCATACTTTGTCTTTATTAGCCTCACCAATTAGAAAGGGTTCTAGTGATTAAGAGGAGTCGATATTTATCTAGTAAAAAATCTACCTTATTATGCTGGATATAAATTCACATTGATGGAGTCCATATGAGCCACAACTATGGTAATGTGCTAGACTACACTAATGCCCATACAATCCATTCTAGGAAGGCGTCACATCTTCTTGATTGGGTTAGTTAAGTTTGAAACTACAATTTAATTGCATGATATATGTATATGATGTAGCTTGTAATACTGGAGCAAAACTATAATTTCCTTTGTTTAATATTGATAGGGGAGCATCGATGTTTTTATCAACTTTGGTAGGGATTGTACCTTTATTTTGCACATGCCATTACATTATATAAGGAGACTTATGTTAGAAGCTAAGGAAAATATTTGTGGGTTCGGGCATCTGATTACTAGAGATAATGTGAGGTACATTAGTTTTAGATTCATAATAATATTTTTTTGTGCAAATAATCTCATAAGTGAAATTGTGGAGACATGGATTAAATTTGTTAATTAGTCTATTTAAGACATTACATAGATAACAATTGCACCAATGGGGCTTATTTTTCTCAATACAAGGTTGTTTTTTGTACCATTCTTTTTGTTATTTAGCTTGCAGCTGGCACTTGCTCTCAAGTTGCTCACATACTGTGCTATTTGATGGGGATACTGTACACACCTCTTGTAATTAAAGTAGACACTGCATGGAATTATGAGGATTATAGTGTAGACCTTGTGGCAAAAGTTCCTCCTAGTGAGCAAGTTTATGATGCACATGAAAATTAAAATGAATAAATTAGCATTTGTGGCACACAGTCAAGGGCATTATCATTTTTTTGTTTTTTAACAAATCTCCATTCCATGAAACTATTAATTTTGATAAACATGTTAGCCATATTCTGTACTATGAGGAGCATGCAAAAGATGATCATTTTAATCCCTTGTTGAAACAAATTGCCAAATTAAAAGTGTGATCTCTGATAAAATTGTATCTGATAGATTTTTTGTTACATTCATTAACACATATTGAAACTAAAAATCAAGAATCCAAAATGAAAGAAAATAATATCGGAAGGCATTACACATTAATTTGTTTCTTAAAATATTTTTCCTACATGCAATACATCAATTTATCTTTGGTCAAAAATATAAAAACAAGTCTAAGTTCCCATCATCTGATGCCAAAGCCAAACCTATTTCAAATTGATTAACATCCCACTTCGAATCCTTTTCCTAGAACCTCAGCCATCTCATGGATCTGCTACATGCCAAAAACTAGCAGAGAAAACATTGTCTGTGTTAAATCCATAGGTATCTCTTTTCATGCATTCATTTTTCTATGAGATGAGAAAGAAAATATCTACCTACATGAGGTTGAACCCATTCATTTATTCCAATTCCTCCTATGCTTCCTACTACTCTAAGTGCCCCTCCTCCTTGAATTGAAGGCACAAGGTTGTAAAATCTTTTTTCAATATTCATATGAGATTTTTGACCTCACTTTGTAGCAACCCTTTTCTCCTTGTGGGCATTTTGATGCCCACCCATTTCTTGAAAACTATTAAATTACCTAGAATAGAAAGAACATCGATAAATTCGACCCTTTGAAGACCCCCCTTTAGCAGACCTTATGTTTGTACCACTCGCTCCTCCACATCCACCTTCGTTGGGGCCATTGCCTCTACCTTTTATGAGATCAAATTCTTCACCCATCTCACCCTACTTCCAATCATAGGAGCTACTTTTGATCCCTAGACTCAAATGCAGATAACTATTATAATCATTATAACCATCATCATTTTTCTTAGCCAACACACTTGATTTTTGAGAGAGTGGACATAGATAAAAGTTTGTGGCTCAAACATGGGGATAAAATTTTCTTTTTCTATTATATTTATCGCTGACTACAATGCTAAACAAAATAAGAACAATGAAAGAAGGGAAGGTAGCAAAATCAGCAAGATCAACAACAAACCAAAAGGAAACACATAAAAACCAAACAAAAGAATGAATTTATTGGAGTGCGGGAGGGAAATAATGGATAACCAATGTACATAGAAGACACAAACCAATTTTGAGAGTATTCCAAGTTCAGACCATCTTAGACAACGCCACTAGAAGAAGCTGGAGCTGTTTTGCGTTAAATGAAACTTTTTCATCGTGGCAGATGCCAGTTGAAAAATACTTCTATCAATTTGTATGACTAGGTAGATTCTTTTTGACATATTTATTCTAAAGGAGAGAGAGAGGAGAAGCTTCAAAATCGGTTCCACTTGTAATTCTTTTAATGATGGGGCCAAGTAGACCAATTGCTTCAGATAGAAATAGTGGACCACAACATTTTTCCCTTGCCATACATCACCTTCATAAATACAATCTAATAGTAATTTCCAAACAAATCCTAAACATCATTGCTATTATAAATAGTTCTATTTTTTATAGAAAAAAAATATATTCGTAGATTTTTGCTTAACGACATTTAAGAAATGACATGTGCCATAAATAAAACAAAATTTGTTCTTATATTTACATGCACCATAAATTTTTTATTTATGAACAGACTGAGAATAAATTCAATGTTTTAATGTTCAATGTTGCCATGTTGAACATTACAACATTGAATTTATTTTAAATAGACAGAAAAGGGTTTGAATTCATTAAATATGTATATAATGATATTAAAAAATAATAATTATGTTATAAAAAATTCCAATCTTCTTTTCATTAAATTATATATCATATATATTATTTCAAATGCTTCATGTAAATTTCTTCCAATAATTTTAGAATTTGGGGATATAGAAATTAAATTTTATCTTGAATGTTTTAGATTAAAAAAAATTAAAATATTTCATTTTCATTTTGTAATTTTAGACTTTCTTATTGAGGGTTATATTTATTTTGATAGGTTAATTATTGATTCTTTAAGAACCCATTCTCAAAGATTTTAAAAAGATTACAACGTGCCCAAAAGTTAAAAAAATCTAACAAGGAGAGCTAGAAACTTAAAAAATAAAAAAATGTTGTTAAGTTAGGGGATAACAAGTTTTGCAACACAATATCAAGAGGAAGGCTCCTTCACTTCAATATTTATCTAGGTTCCTAAATGTACAATGGATGGCTAATGAGACTCCACTCTTTGAGATACATGATAAGGTAAAGAGTATAGATATCTCCAAGATACTACTATGAAGAATAACATGTAGGTTATCAATATACAATGCTCAACCCCAATAGTAAAGCGCCAAATCAATGTGGTTTTTCTCTAGCAGAGGAGATAGATGATTGCTACCACCTTGCCCTTCTAAGTGAGGCAAATATTCCTCCCCTTATTCCAAAACCTAAGAAATTAAGTCATAAGAACTCTCTCTAAAAAGAAAAAAAAAATGATTCACAAAAAGAATACATCCAAAAATCCAAATCTTTGGTTGTTGCATTAGAAACATGGTCTGCAGGATTTTTGATGAAAACCCTTTGCAATACACTCCCATGTGCATAACAAAATTGAAATACTAGGCCCCTCAATACTAATAGTTTCTTTGATGATGTTAAGTGATATTGAATCTTGAATATTGAATACCCACCTTAGGTGATATTCTAAACCATAGCACTAAAAAATGTCTCTACAAGAACACTCGCAAGAAGAGTAAAACTATTGCTTTAAAAAACTAATGGAGCTAGAAAAATATGTAGGCAAAAATGAAAGGAAAACTGCCTTGGGAGAAGAAACAAGTTAATAGATATGATGGTGTGACACATAGGAAAATGATTATGGAGGCAGGAGTGGTGATACCAAAACAACAAAATAATCATTGTGCAAAAAGGTGTAATATATAAATGGGAGGTGATTAAAATTTGGGTTGAGGATGCAATACAAAGGGAAGATACTCTATCTTTAAAATGAACCATACGTCCCACTCATACTATTTTTTGTAAAGAAGGGACAGAGGAATCATTGCATTCATAAGGCTATAGTAATGATAGTGATATTTTTTAAATCCTTGCTAGCAATTTGGATTTCCTATAAGATCTTAAACTTCCAATCTTTTAGAGATTTACTTTTGCACACCTTAATCATTACTTGAGAATAACCGTTCACTTCCAAAAACTTACCTCGCATTGAGATAGCCAATTTAAGACATAACAATGCCTTAAATTATTTATTGTTAAACCCAAAAAAAAATCCATCCCTAATAAAGAAACCTTGGGAGGGTAATGCCACAACACCAATACCTATAGGGATTAGATTTCCTTTCAATGCATCATCAAATTTTAGCTCGATGAAGCCATTAGGAGGGGGTCTCCACGTAGCCTTACTTTCGTTATTCTCAATTACCCAAATAACAAGACAAGGGAGCATGGGTTAGTGAGGCTTATATTATTATAAAAGGAAGATACACTTTCCTTAACCTTAGTTTAGGTTAATCTAATAAAATTTGGACACAAATAAGCATAATTAACCTATACTAAATTGTGATGCTATCTAAGACTAATAGTTTTATAATTTGCAAGAATATAAATAGAATTAATGGTACTTAATTCTATGACCAAAGAGTGTACTAAATTTGATGTAGATATGAATTTGACATGACTTAGGATCTAAAATAGTTCATGATAGTTTGGTATTCACATCAAAATTAAAATTTTATGTTTTCTTTGTGCATGTTCCAGTCTAGGGAATAGGGACAAGTCCACAACTACAAGTTTCTCGTATACTTACAAAATTATATTGTGAAATTTGTAAACTTTCTCTTACTTCACCTAATACACCTTTATGCCTTCTATCTTTCTTGATATATAGGGACTAACAATATCCATAAATACCTTGGTAGCGCTACAAATATGCCACAAGGGGACATGTTTGCCTACTCCAACTTCTATATATGTGTAGGATTGATAAAAAAAAACAACAATCTTTAGTCATGAATATGCTCCAAGAATGCTTTTGTAGATTTAGATTCCTTTTAGTGCACCAGCGGAATTGTGGAATGCAAATGATTCTTTGATTCTTAGATATATCAAAATGAATGCATTGAATATAAGGACATAACATATTGTGAGTTTTTTGTTTAATTAGACCTAAACAAGAAGTGTATAAGTGACACTTCAATAAATTTTGATTTTAAATTTTAAATTTGGTAAGGACAAGTCTACAAACATGAACTTTGCTTGGAGCATGAAAGGGCCAATCAAAGTGGTAACATGTTTATGGAAATTTGTGCATGCATAGGTGTAATAAATAAGTGGATAGAGAAATTATATAGGGACATTTGAATATATGTATAATAGTTAAATATTTGGATATGGCAAGGGAATTGGATATATAGAAAATTATGATATTTGTCAATGTGTCTATGTATCAAAGCACTCTCCCCAAAATGGGCCCAAATATAAATGTGAAATGACATGGGTATGCAAACTTCTCCATTAAATTTTTACCCCACTTTGAGGTGTGTGAATCCTAGAATGGTCATGTATCTAAAATTTTGTAACACTCAAAAAGCATGGATGTATAGTAAATATTTAGACATAAAAGGTTATTGCCAAGAGTCCATATAAAATGGATCCTGGAAGGTATGATCATGTACGTTTCTAATCTATGTATGTTATTTCTAATATTACTAATAATAAGTCTCTATGAGCACATTTAAATATCTATAAAGCTTAACCATGAGATTGTTAGGAATAGGATATGCCTCCTACAATTAGTTGCATCCATGAGATATAAGGAATGTAGGTGAGGGAAAAATACATGAAAAGTAAATGTAAGCTAAGCATGAACTACAAGCATATAAGATATAATAATGATTACAAAAAAATGTATTGTGTAACAAACATGTGAATGTCTTGATTGATAAGTGTGAAAAGAACATGGGTTATGGTATCAGGGAAATGTTGCCCAAAACATGATGAAAACATTGCAATGTGGCTTTTAGTAGCCAAGAACACCTATGTATGTACATAAGAAACTATGGTATGGAGTTAACAAAAGTGCATAGAGCTAGAACAAGGACATGAAGTCAAAACAAGAGCATAAAGATAACATAAGGGCATGAAGCTGAAACAAGGGCATGGAGCCGAAATAAAGACATAAAACCACAAAAAAGGCATAAAGATGCAACTATAGGGTAGCTCCCCAAGAAAAATGCACTTCCCTTAAGCTTAGTCTAAGCTAATCAAGTAAAATGCATACACATAAGCATAATTAATCTAGATTAAATAATGATGATAGCTGGGAATAATAATCTAAAAGTTTGCAATAATTTTACTAAGAGAATGTAAATAAAAACAATGGTACTTAGTTGTATGATCGAAGAGTGCACTAAATCTGATGTAGATATGAATTTTTTAGATTTGAAGAATAAAGATAGTCTAAAACTTAACTCATAATCACAAGATTTTATTTGATCTATGTAGAGACACGTTTGGGGATCAAAGATAAGTCTATAAAATCTATAAAAATAAAATATAAAACTTATAATTTAATGAAAAGAAGATTGAAATTTTTTATAACATACTTATTATTTTATTACTAAATAGACATTTAATGAATTCAAACCCTTTTCTGTCTATTTAAAATAAATTCAATGTTGTAATGTTCAACTTGGCAACAACATTGAATATTAAAACATGGAAATTATTCTCAGCTTGTTCATAAATAAAGAATTTATGGCACATGCAAATCTACAAACATATTTTTCTTTATTTATGGCGCACACCATTTCTCAAATGCCGTTAAGAAAAAAATCTATGAATATATTTTGCTTTCCATAAAAAATACAACTATTTTTAGCTACAATGATGTTTAAAATTTGTTTGGAAATTACTATCATGTTGCATTTATGAAGGTGATGTCTGGTAGGGGAAGAATGTTGTGGTTACACTATTTCTGTCCGAAGGCAGCTAGTCTAGTTGGCCCCACCATAAAAATAATTATAGGTGGAACCATTATTGAAGCTTCTCCTCTCCCTCTCCCTCAAAATAAATAGGTCAAGATAGAATCTACATGGTCATACAAATTGATAGTAGTATTTTTTAGCTGACATCTGTCACGAGAAAAAAATTTCATTTAATGCAAAATAGATCCAACTTTTTGTGGCATCGTCTGAGATGGTCTGAACTTGGAATACTTTCAAAATTGGCTTGTGTCTTCTATGTACATTGGTAATTCATTCTTTCCCTCCTGCACTACAATAAATTGATTCTTTTGCTTGGTTTTTAGTTGTGTTTCCTTTTAGTTTGCTACTGATTTTACTGATCATGTTGGCTTCCCTTCTTTTGTTCTTATTTTGTTTAGGGTTGTAGTTACTAATGAATATAATAGAAAATGAGAAGTCTATGTCCACAAGTTTGAGCTATGAACTTATATCTATGTCCATTCTGTCTTAGAATTCAAGAGCACTAGTTGAGAAAAATGGTGATAGTGATAATGATAACGATAGTTATATGCATTTGAGTATAGGGATCAAAAGAAGCTCCTATGATCATAGGAAGGTTGACATGGGTGAGGACTTTGATGTCATTAAAGGTCTAGACAATGGCCCCAAGGATGTGGAAGAGCAGGTTGGAAGGCTTTCAGAATAGTTGGTATGAGGACAAAGTTTGTTGAAGGGGGATCTTTGGAGGGTCAAATTTATCAATGCTCTTTTTGTTCTAGGAAAGTTAATAGTTTTTAGGCAATGGGTGGGCATTAGAATGCCCATAAGGAGGAAACAATTGTTGCAAAGCGAGCTCAAAAATCTCATATGAATATTGAGAAAACATTTTAGAACCTTGTAGCTTCAATTCAAGGAGGGAAGGCACTTAGAGGGGTAGGTGGCATACAAGGAGCATGGATAGATGGATGGGTTCAACCTAATGTAGGAAAATATTTTATTTCTCATCTCATGGAGAAAAATGAATGTGTAAAACGAGTTACTTATGGCTTTAACATGGGCAATGCCTTTTCTTCTATTTTCTAGCATGCGATGGAACCAATAAGAGATGGACTAGGTTCTAAGAAAAGTGTTTGAAGTGGCGATGCTAATCAAGCTCAAATGGGTTTGGTTTTGGCATTAGATGATAGTAACTTAGACTTATTTTTGCATTTGTGACCAAAGCCAAATTGATTTCTTGCATGTAGCAAAAATATTTTAAAAACAAATTAATGTGTAATGCATTCCAATATTATTTTCTTTTCATTTTGGATTCTTGATTTTTAGTTTCAAGATTTGTTAATGAATGTAATGAGAAATATGTCTGATACAATTTTATTAGAGGAGGTCGCATTTCTTCTAATTTGGCAATTTGTTGCAACAAAGTATTTAAATGATCATCTTTTGCATGGTCCTCATAGTACAAAATATGACCAAATGTATATAAAAATTGATAGTTTGATAATGTCCTTGATTGTGTGCCACAAATGCAAACTTATTCTTTTACTTTTAATGAGAATCATGGACTTGCTCACTACGAGAAACTTTCATCACAAGGTTATGTGTAAGTTTTGTAATGTTTGGTGTTGCCGATAAAAGGTTGCATGGTTCGCGGAAAGGGTATTTTGCCGATGACTGCATAGAGCTTGAATATGTCTAAACTGAAGAATATATAATGGTGATTGGAATATGTTTTCAAAGGGGGTTTGATTATGGCAGTTTATTCTGTTCTAACAGTTGTTCGGTTGTATAATGATTTGGGGCAATTAAACATTTTTGAACCGAGTGCCATAGATACAATGGCTTGATCCAGATTGAGGGTTCGATGGTTGGATGGTTCAATTGTTGGTTCGTTGGTGGAGTGAGATTTTGTCCTGGTTCGATCTCTTGGAGGAAATAGATGTTGGGGAAGTTTTTGTAGACAAAGATTGATGTATCTTGATGACTGT
This sequence comes from Cunninghamia lanceolata, assembly GCA_027924645.1. NCBI lineage: Eukaryota > Viridiplantae > Streptophyta > Pinopsida > Cupressales > Cupressaceae > Cunninghamia > Cunninghamia lanceolata. The sequence continues at coordinate 3,457,693 of BSBN01001253.1, read as the reverse complement.
GTAATGCATTTTTTTACTCGTGTAATCATTTTGTTGCTGCTAGTAATAGATTTATTTTTGTCGCTGGTTTTTGTGTTATTGTTTTGTATTTGCTGCTTAATTCAGTAGTATGATAAGACCCTTGAATTTAGTTCTGCACCAAGTGGTACCAGAGCAGGTTTCCTGAGGAAACTGTGGACATGTCACAAAAGAGATTCTAATATTTTGTTGTGGGTAAGGAGAGTGAGTGTAGACCTGCAACTGCAGGGAACTTAAAGAAAACAAGGCACAAAGAGGACATGGTAGAAGAGGGTCACAAGTAGATATGGTGATTGTAGAAATGTTGAGAGGAATAACCGTATGGTTAGATGCTATCAAGATGGCCCACAGAAAGGAGTACATGTTGAAGATGTTAGTGAGGATGAAGAAGTTGAAGAGAAGATGATGCAAATGAAGGAGACGAACCAGAAAGGCAATTTTAGAGGGCAATGTTCAGAATAAGTAGTAAGCCTTGTTTAGATTGTCCTTGTTATAATGGTAGTTTAAATCCAGGAGAATTAATTGATTGGATATCAGAAATAGACAAATATTTTGATTTTGAATTGATTGAAGACCTTAAGAAAGTGAAGTTTGCCTGCACAAGGTTGAAGGGTCATGCTTCCTTATGGTGGGAACATGTTCAGATGGAATGCTAGAGAAAGGGAAACGAGAAAACTTAAACTTGGGAGAGTATGGTAACCAAATTGAAGGCAAAGTTTTTGCTTACAAACTATCAAATTAGTTTGTTCAAGAAATTACAAAATTTGAAGCAAAAGGAGAAGAGTGTGCAAGAATATATTGGGGACTTTTATAGATTGAATATTCGGGCTGGTCTTGTTGATGATGATACTGAGAAGGTTTTTGGATATATCAATGGATTGAATTACTCCATTCAAGTTGAATTAAGCATGGTGCAAATAACAAGTGTTGAGGAAGCCTACCAATATGCCCTGAAGGCTGAAGATAAGCTTGCCAGAAAGCAAAATAATTCTAGAAGTAAGTGTAAATTTTAACGAGGACGAGGCCAGTCTAGTGGCGAAAGAGGATACCAGAATAAACAAGGAGAGGCTAGTTCATCACAAACTAATACCCAAGAAAGGAAAGGAACAAGAGATTCCTCAAGAGGAAGAGGTGATTATTTTAGAGGTAGAGGATCTATTGGCAGAGGCAAGGGAAGATGATTTAGTGGTACTTGTTTTCAAAGTGGAGAAATTGGACATAGGGGATTTGAATGCCCTCATATCCAACAAAGTACTGGAAAGGGAAAAGAAGCAAGAGTGAATGTGGCACAAGCATAATGTGAAAGTGTGGCTTCACCAAAGTGAGGAGAAGATCCTGAGGATGGAGAATTGTAATGTTGAGAAGGATTTTGTTGAATCCAGAGAAGGAGAAATCTGAACCTGTTCAGAGGAGAAACTTGTTTCAAACCAAATGTAAATCGGGTGGTAAGTGTTGTAAAGTGATAGTAGATAGTGGTAGCACATACAATATTGTGTCTAAAGAAATGGTTAACAAACTGAAGTTGAAGTGGTTGAAGCATCCGGGTCCTTAGAAAGTTTCTTGGTTGCAAAAAGAGCATCAATTGGTGGTAAGTGAACAATGCCTAGTTAACTTTCAAATGGGTAGTTATAAGGACGAAATATTGTGTGATATAATTGTTATCACCCAGATTTGCACCCTTTGCTGCGGTTGTGAAACTTCAGCAATCTAGAGTAACATGGGAATGATCTCGAAGTGTGGGACCTTGCGAAATGAGATCAAACCTCTGGAGAAGGTTGACTTCCTCTCTCTAAGCTTAGTGCTTAGAGAAATTCATTTAAACCTAGTGCTAATGCTTGCTGGGAAAAGGGGAAGAAGGAATGCTGAAAAGAAATGCTAAAATAAACTAAGTGATACACCAGATTTAAATGTGTTTGGCTGCAACTGAATAGACACAGTAATAATCTCATAGCTGGAAAGGCTTACACAGACTCATTAATTTTAGAGAGGTCCAGAAGAGCAGACACAGTACAAACAAATAATAAGAGAGAGGCAAAAATACTAGCTTTTCATTATAGAGGCCAAGTTACCATTACAAAGAATAGCCCATAAGAACAACCAACAACTAATACATCTATTTTACATGTATATCTATTACTTTTACATTCTCAGTCGGTTACAAAATTTGCTTTAAGAGCTGGAACAGAAAAATATCTACATGAATGAATGCCCAGCTGCAGAAGTTATGGTGTCGAATATCTGGCATTGGGCAGCTAGAAGATATTCTTTAATCTTTAATACGGCTACTTCGTCGTTGATCCTCAGTAATGCATACATCAAAATATCTGAAGCAGGACGGTGGAGAAATATCTTTTACCATCAATGCGAGCTGCTTCATCTTTGTGCAACAATGAATGCAAGAAATGTCTCTATCTGCTCAAAAAATGGTCGTTGAAACATTCGGTCGCTCAAAATATGCAAAGCCAGATCTAAAAATGGAAAGGTGACAAAAACTCCTGAAAAATATGCAACTTTGCCTTTTACAGCATGTCAAAATTTGCCAAGACGGAGGATATACAAGCGGTCAAAGTTTTGGTCAATCGTTTGTATATATCGCTTTGCATCTGTGTATATATCGCTTGCATTTGCCATTTGAATCAGCATCCAAAAACTTCTCTGCAACTCCTTTGTATATGCATGGTGCCTTGTATATCGGACTTGAATATGCCCTTTGAATTTTGAAATTGTATATGCATACAATTTCCTTTTGTATATGCGGGCCCCAACATTTGTATGTTAACTTGCATGTATGTCTACCGCCACGTGGCACCGCCTAATTCGTTGCTGAGCTGGTTCAAGGAGCATCGCTGAAAACTGTATCTGCCCTTTGCATATTGCAATATACAAGCACAATTGTACATGCAAGCCGCAGACTTTAAATTTTATGAAATAGCCTGAAAAGACGTTGAAATCCGGCTTGTATACCTCCTTTGTATGTTTTCTTGTATATCACATGATATACAAGCGCCAAATATACAAGCCACAGACCCCAAAAATTTATCAACTACTTTGACTGCTAGGTCGGATCCGACTTGTATCACTTTCTTTGTATATTTCCCTGCATGTTCAAATATACAAAACACTTATACATATATAAGGCGGACTTGAGACCTGAAATGCTGAATTTGATCTTCAATTCAAGTCCGCCTTGCATGCAACCCTTGTATCTTTTCTTTGTATATTGGCTTGTATGTGAAAACATACAAGCGAAATATACATTCTACTGTTCATGCTCACTTGTATATTCGAACATACAATTGGCCTTGTATGTGCGCGAGTGCCACCTCTTGTACATTCGGCCTTGTCTATTTCTCTGTATGTTTCGCTTGTATGTGCAAAACATACAAAGTGAAATATACAAAGAAACATACAAGGCCGAATGTACATTCCACTATAGTGGATGCACTTGTATGTCAAACCTTGTATCTTTTTGTTGCATGTGCAAACATACAACATAATATGCATTTGAAACCTGATATACATTGAGGGAATATTCCTGTAATGTATCTCCTGCTTTGTATAATTTTCCTTGTATGTATCTTCTTGCAACCAGATATACAAAATGAAAATATTCTGAGAATCTGCGAAAGATTCCTCCTTGTACATGCACCCTCCTAAGCCTGATATACATTCAGAAATGCATAAAACTCACTTTTTTCATTATTTTCTAAGGCCGATAGAGATTTTGCAAGCTCGCCAATGTACATTTTGCCTTGTATATATCCTTTGCATATTCCTTTGTATGTACAAAGGCGAATGTATATGCAAATGTCCATTCAAAAATACATACAAATACAAGCTATAGAAATGAGAAAATTCCAGCGATAGAAAGCACTTGAAAACAAAAGATTTCTGGGGTTTTTTTTTTTGGTTTTCTGCAAGGATTCCTTTATAGGAAAGATCTTAGAATTTTTGACAAGGCATGCATGAGTATTTAAAGAATTTACACCTTGTACATGCATTTCTAAAAGATTCTCAAGGAAAATATAAGGTGAAATATTTGGTTCTGGGCAGAGGCAAAATAGGTCAACAATAATGCCGATGGATGCATGTCATATTTTGTTGGGTAGACCATGGTAGTTTTATAGACAAGCTATTCATGATGGGAGAACAAATACGTATAGGATAAAGAAAGATGTGAAAGAGTATACTTTGAATCCTATGAAGGAGAAGGGAGATGAAGTAGAAAGTAATCCTAGAGTTTGTTTGATTTCTGGAAAGAAATTCTTTAAAGAATTGAAGAAAGGAGGATCATGTTTTGCTTTTATTCTTAAGCCTGAAGTGTTGATGATAGTAGAAAAACAAGAAGAGATACCCATAGAAATTCAAGAGATGCTAGAAGAATATTCAGATATAATGATGGAGTTACCAGATGGATTGCCACCTATAAGACATATTAGTCACCATATGGATTTGATACCTGGTGCAAGTTTACCAAACAAGGTACTGTATAGGATGATGCCTAAGGAGAATGAGGAAATAAATAGGCAAGTTCAAGAATTTTTAGATAATGGGCTAATCAGGGAAAGTCTTAGTCCATGTGCAGTACAATCGTGCTGACACCAAAGAAGGATGGAGAATGGCGCATGTGCATAGATTCAAGGGCCATTAACAAAATAACAATCAAATATAGATTTCCATTGCCATGGATGGATGATATGATGGATTGCCTAAGTGGAGCAAGATATATCACAAAGATTGATTTGAAGAGTGGGTATCATCAGATTAGAATCAGAGAAGGGGACGAGTGGAAGACAACCTTCAAGACAAAAGATGGATTGTACGAGTGGTTAGTGATGCCTTTGGGGTTGACGAATGCTCCCAACACTTTCATGAGATTGATGAATGAAGTGTTGAAGCCATTTCTTGGTAAGTTTGTTATTGTATATCTTGATGATATTTTGATTTTTAGTAAGATTAAAGAACATTTATTGCATGTTAGGGCAGTATTGCAGAGATTGAGAGAAGAGAAATTGTTAGTCAATTTGAAGAAGTGTAGTCTCATGAAGGAGTTAGTTTATTTGGGATTTGTAGTCTCTGGTGATGGTCTGAAGATGGATCTAGAGAAGGTCCAAGCAATTCTGGATTGGCCTTCACCTCATAGTATGTTTGAAGCCAGAAGTTTTCATGGCTTGGCAAGCTTCTATAGGAAGTTCATTCAAAATTTCTGTGGGATTTGTGCACCTATTACTAAGACAATGAAGGGTAATAGGAAGGAGTTTGTGTGGACAACAACAGTTGAGCAACATTTTAGAATTTTGAGGAGTAAAGTAATTGAACAACTAGTTTTCGCACACCCTGATTTTGGGAAGGTTTTTCAAGTAGATTGTGATGCTAGTTGAACAACGATTGGAGGTGTCCTTAGTCAAAAGGGGAGACCAATTGCATATTTTAGTGAGAAGTTGAATGAAGCAAAGAAGAAATATTTTGTGTATGATCAAGAATTCTATGCAATTGTACAGACACTTAAGGAGTAGAGACATTATTTGCTACCGAAGGAATTTGTACTGTATATTGATGATCATGTTTTGTAGTTCATTAACAACCAAGGTAAGTTGAATCAGAGACACATAAAGTGGGTTGAATTTCTACAGAGTTAATTCTTTTGTTTTGAAACATAGAAGTAGAAAATGTAATCGGGTAGATGATGCATTGAGTAGGAGATGTTTGTTGTTGAATGAAATGAGGGTGAGTGTGGTTGGTTTGATTTCATGAGAGAATTGTACAAGGATGATGTTTATTTCAAGGAAGCATGGGCTGCTTGTATGAATCCAGTAGAGACAGGTAGAACACCCTGGTTGGAATATTTTATTCAAGAAGGTTTGTTGTTCAAAGGGCAGACGTTGTGTATACCTTAAGGGTCAATGAGGGATAATTTACTGAAAGAAAAACATAGTGGTGGTTTAGGTGGACACTTTGGTGTTGAAAAAATATTGGCACAATTGAGTGAAGGTTATTTTTGGCCTGGTATGGTTGCAGATGTGAAGAAGTTGGTACAAGGTTTGCAGAGTTTGTCAATATGCTAAAGGAGTCAATCAGCATACTGGTTTATATCAACCATTACCTATACCAAAAAGACCGTGGGAACGTATAAGTATGGATTTTGTTTTGGGATCACCTTAGACACAGTGAGGTAATGATTCTATCTTTGTTGTTGTTAATAGATTTTCTAAAATGGTTCATTTTATTCCATGTCAGAAGAGTAATGATGCTTCCCACATTGCTACATTATTTTTAAGGAGGTAGTAAGATTACATGGTTTGCCTAAGAGCATAGTTTCAGATTGAGATGTGAAATATGTTAGTCATTTTTGATGCACCTTGTGGAAGAAAATAGGTACACAATTGGGTTTCAGTTCTTCATAACATCCTCAAAGTGATGGTCAAACGAAAGTTGTAAATAGAAGTTTGGGTAATTTGTTGAGATGTTTGGAGAGTAAGCCTAACCAATGGGACTTGGTTTTGGCTCAGGCAAAATTTGCTTATAATAATTCAACCAATAGGAGTGTAGGGAGAAGCCCTTTTCACATTGTGTATGGTTACATTCCAAGAGGGGTAGATGGATTGCAAGTTGATTTGACTCGTAAAAGTGCTCTAGCCAAAGATTTTGCATAATATATCCATGATTTGCATAAGCAGGTTGTTGGGTCTGAAAAATGCAAGTTTCAAGCCCTAAGAGGATGCCAAGATCTATGATCAGACTTGCAACATTTTTGAACCAACTAATAGAGTTAACCTAAATGGTTGATGACTCCGTACACTTCAGGCTCTGCTAAACTTAGGCGGGTGAACCTTGAAAGCTGAAGCAGATAAAAAGAATGTATGACTCAAATGAATTTAGGGATCTACCCACAATGGCATAAAGTGTGGAATAGATGAAAGCTTGTGAACTACTTCTACTCCTAATGCTAAGATCTGAGATGTAATTGTTTGAATAAGATTTTATGGAATCCTAGAGTGGAATTGGTATGATCAGTGCCTATTTCTATTGGGCTAATCGAGTCAAGGTGTATATGATATATGATTTACTTACTAGTTACAATTCTAATTGTTTGGCACTTGTGTTTGTTTATAGTTTGTATAAACGTGCAAGAATGTGACTGACAGACTCTACTTATTGATCCACTCAATCTTACCAGGTTACTGTGACTTATTGAAAGGATTTTTAATCCTTGCTTGAAGGAACCAATCAAAAGAATCACACAATGACAGCAAGTGTGTATTGACAAATGGAGTAGATCCTCAATTTGAATAACAAGGCAATATCAAGTTGGAGATAGTATGGCAATCTTGTCAATTATAGGGCTATTCTTATTGATCCAAATGTTACTTCCAAGTTACTGTAATCAATCAAAAAGATTTTAATTCTTTAATGGAAACCACTTAATTCGATTACACGAAAACAATAAGTGTGTCTCAATGAAACTGAAATATCAACTTGGAAACTCAGGTTCAAACAACAGACAAATAACAATGTGGAGACAACTAAATAATTGTTTAGCTCAACAAACAATAGACACCAATATTAAATCACCAATTTATACATTTTTCTCCATTATACAATTTCAAAAGATTTTACAATATACAATATAATGTTTTATTTCAGAAATTGATCAACCCCTCCGGTTATTTAACTCCTTCTGATCATGATGTTTTTTCTAATCTACTTTCCTTTTTGATTGGTTGGTTTGCACTTCCATAAATATATAGCAATATTAGGGTTATGACCCTTTACATTCTGGTGCATCCTTTGGTACAGCTCTTCATTCAATTGTCTTCGGCAAAATAAAATATTTAATTAGTTGCCATTGCCAAATTAAATATTTTAATTAGACTTCATTTTCGTAATCAATTTTAATGGTAATCTTCTTGAAGTTCCTCAAGATATTTCTTATGTTTTTGAGGAGGTACCACAAAGTTCACCTGATGCGGGAATAATCATTTGTATTGCCATCGGCTTGACTTGAACCATTGATGTGAGGTTATCATATGGTTCTGAAGCCTTTTGGTCTTCTCGACATTATATTTCATTTGTAAATCTATATCGGCCAAACATCCTCAAGATCTACCCGATGTAAAAGTGGGCGTGGTTACCATCAGCATGACTTTGTTCATCGCTGTGTGATTAATATTCTTCCTCGATCTATCAAGTGTTGTTGATATAATTATCGGGGAGAGTCTCGTTGACGAGTGTAATTCTATCGGAGTAAGATATGTGATCGGAGTAACTTATTTCAAGCCACCTGATCATGGTTATCTCCCCGATAGCCTTCCTTTACACTTTTCATTGGAGAGATCTTCACGATATGTCATCGACATTTTTATCGCTGTGACCATTGGTTCGGTAAGACATATAAACTTCCTTCTGACTTATTCTTCTTCGTCGCTGGTTCTTATTCCTTTACACTTATCGGTGTAAGTTACACCGAAGCACTTTTCTTCAATCGGTGAGACATTGGAGTGTCGGAAGCTCCTTAATTTCTCATTCCGATACTCATTTCCTGCTGATGACCATTAGTTTCCTCCGTGATCGGTGAGAGTCTCACCGAGCTCCTCCATCGGTATGACTTATGCTGTCGGGAAGGTTTTTGGAGTATTCTTCGATGGTCTTTCCTTACACTGATCGGCGTGACCATGCGTTTTCTCTTCGATGAAAGGTCATCGGTGCCACTTTCTTCATCGGTATTCTCTGAAATCTTCTCTTCGATCTTTGTTTTCACGCCGATAGCCATTTCAACTAGTTTCTCATAGATCGGTATAGCTAATATAAAGTCTTGCCGATATTAAGAAATTTAGGCCCTTTACATTATTTTGTCATAGGATTTTTTTATGGGATATATCAATTGTAATTCTAATTTTGGGCGAAATGTTTTATGATTTGGTCAGATATGGATGAGTAAGAATACAAGAAAATTTTAAATTTTCCTGTCCCAACATAGGTGAAGGAAGATTTGGAGACAAGTGCCACCAAATATAAGCAGTGTATTGATATTCATAGAAGAGAACAAGAGTTTCAGGTTGGAGATTTGGTTTTGGCACACTTGCAGAAGGAGAGGATCCCGCAAAGCACATACAATAAACTAAAATGGAAGAAGATTGGACCTTATAAGGTCTTGTGGAAGTTTTCATATGTTTATGAAATAGAACTTCCACCAGGTGTAGATATTTCATCTATTTTGAATGTGGTAGATTTGTATCGCTATTATGAAGGGGAGTCACACGCACCAGCATAATTTAATTCACAATTGCCTAAAAAATAGTTTGAACAGGTTGATCAAGTGATTGATTCTCGTGTGGCTAAACAAACAAGAGACAAAGAATACATTGAGTATCTTATCTGGTGGTAGGGTAAACCAACTGATGAAGCCTCTTGGATGCAAGCTTGTGAATTGGCTAAGTATGGGATTTCTATTCCAGACTTACCAAAATGTTCTTGAGTTGCAGGCCCAAGAAAGATTTCTCTTACTTGGCGTGTTTGATGCAAGAGTATTCGGGTTCATGGGCAATCCTGTGTCACTAAAAATATGTTTTATTTCTTAAGTTGTTTTGGTTTTGCTTTTCCTTGCAAAGTTGGTTTTTGTGCTTCAGGAGCAATTTAGATTTATTTGGTCAATTTTAGGACATCATCTTATAGAGGACCCAAATAGGTATCTCCAGTTTAATTTTGGTGTAGAATGAATGAAATTTGGTAAGTTATAGTTAGTCAAAAAAATCTTGAGTTCACAAACTTTTTAGTTTGTTGATGGCTCAGTTTGCTGATAGGCAACTTCACTGATAAGCCTTTATACAAGGCTCATTTTTCAAATACAAAGACTTCCTAGTGTTGAAGGAAATTTTGAGTGGCAAAGTTTGAAGTTTTCTAACTTTATCGACAATATCACGAGTTCGCGAACTCGTAAGTTCGCTGATGTTCTGTTTCACCGACAAGCCTTGTCAAGTTGGGATAAAATCCTTTGGTTTGTGGAAGTTGCAATTCATAGATAGAAGTGGATTGCTTAGTCGACAAACCTTCGCATTTTCTAACTAGTTCGTGACTTCTTAAAATTGTCGATTTGCCGACAGGGTTCGAGAAAGCTGCATTTCGTCGATCAAAGGCAATTGAAGACTATGATGGTTTGGGAAAGTTAGTTTTCGCTGACAAATGACATGATGGCTAAAGGGACTACATTGCCAATTCTTAGTTAATAAAAAATGAGTTTTGCTGATAACGAAGGAATATGCTCAAGTTTAGGAAAGTGGATTTTTGCCGATAGGCATTTATCATGAAGGTTTGGAAAATTGAACTTTTGCCGGTAACATGTAAGTTTTGTAAAGTTTGGTTCTATCGATAAAAGGTTCCATGGTTCATGGAAAGGGTATTTTGCCAATGATTGCCTAGAGCTCGAATATGTCTAAATTGATGAATATATAATGGCGATTGAAATATGTTTCTGAAGTGGGTTCGATGATCACGATTTGTTCTATTTTAACATTTGTTTGGTTGTATAACGATTTGGGGCGGTTGAACTGTTTTGAGCCAAGTACCATAAATACAATGGCTTGATCCATATTGAGGGTTTGATGGTTGGATGGTTCAATTGTTGGTTCGTTGGTGGAGTGAGATTTTGTCCTGGTTCGATCTCCTGGAGGAAAGAGATGTTTTGGAAATTTCTTTTTACAAAGATTGATGTATCTTGATGACTATGTAATGTATTTTTTATCCCTGTAATCATTTTGTTTTTGATTAAGGTAAGCAACTAATAAGGGGTTGAAACCTTTACAAGGAAGGCCCCCAAGGCAAAACAAATAGGCCAAACTTGGTCAAGCACAACACAAAAGCAATACAGAAACTACAAACCAATAATAGTCTAGCTGAAAACTAAACAATACTAGAGCTTGAGGGCAAAAACCTAACTCCCTTAACCCTCTATCATGAGGCACCAATAGATTTGGGGAGGCCTTTCTTTCTCTGAATGACAGTCAAATCAAGCTTCGAAACCAAATTGATAGAACATGGCGAGACAGGAGGGTCCTCAGTTGCAACTTGAACCAAAGAAGGATCACACATAGGGCAAGAAGCCGACGTTGGTGAAGAAGAAACAAGACAAGATATGTCTTGACGCACATCTAACGAGACCAAAAGAGGGGTCGAGGGCCCAACAAAAGCAACCAGAGATGTAGACCCAGAAGCAGGCATCACCAATAGAATGACAGGAAAAGCCGGGGAAGAATCTCATCCATGAACAGGAGCCGAGGAAGGAGTTGACAAAGGGGCCACATGATTGATCAAATTAGCAGCCAAATCCACCGCCTCACCCACATGAGCCTCCAACAAGGCATCCTGGGAAGAGTTATCTCCTTGGTAGGAGCCATCATCGAGAGAATCACAAACAACTAGGTGATCCATGAATGCATTCTTCCACCAAGTTGGTGAACTCTTACGGTGAGAGTGAGGACAACCTGATGCCAAGTGACCAATAGGAAAACATCTTCTACACCTAAAAGGAAGGCCCTCATAAAGTTGTTATGTCCATGGCCTTTCCCCAACTATTAGTACACTATCTCCATGAAGGGGCTTGGAAATGTCAATATCAACCAATATTCGAGCAATCGTAGTGTGCCCCATACCTGAGGTAGTAGAATCTACTTTCAAGAATCGACTAATAGTGTTGCCTATGGCCTCATAGCAATAATCTTCCCAAAATTGCAGAGGGAGATTCAAAAGACGAACCCAAATTGGTCTGATGTTAATTAGCTCGATAAGAGGGTTGAAGGAATGAACCCAAGGTTTGATCGAGAGTGAATGCTCACCTCACAACCAAACCCTACCATCTAGCACTAAATCTCGCTCCTGAGTGGAATCAAAAGTAGCTATGAAAAAACCCTAGCACGGGGATAAAGCTCAATCTTACCTTCAACCAAGGTCACAAATTCCTGACCCAGGAATGAAGATCAGGAAGAGAAGGCCAAAGCCCGTTAAACCTGCAGATCACTCCATGGCTCATGTAATAATCCTCATTTTCTGAAACCTCAGGGCCACACACCACCAGAGGGGTAGAGTAGGCAATTGGCAATGGCTTAGCTCTTGATTAAGAAGAATGGACACCAAAGCCATTAACAGTATCAAGGAATAATTTCTTTAGGCGGCCAGAAGATTGCCCGACCTCGCCATAAGTCATCTTTGGAGAAAGACCAGAATTAGCCGCATTAACATCCTGGGCAGAAGCACCAGCATCCAAATGCACAGCTCCCACACACAAGCCGTTGACACCCAGCAAATCGACATTGCCCGGCAAGCACTCATGGTCTGGAGCACCCACAAGAGTAGCAGATCGATCCTTGTTCTGCACAGAATCCCTGAGCTGTCCCTGAACTGTAATTATTTTGTTGCTGCTAATAATAGATTCAAATTTGTGCCGTGGTTTTTTTGTTATCGTTTTGTATTTGCTGCTTAATTTGGTAGTCTGATAAGACCCCTGAAATTAGTCTTGCACCAATGAAGCTGAAATAAAGGCATGAAGCCATAACAAAGGCATAAAGATGCAACTATAGGGTAGCTCCCCAAGGAAAATGCACTTCCCTTAAGCTTAGTCTAAGCTATTCAAGTGAAATGCATACACATAAGCATAATTAATCTAGATTAAATAATGATGATAGTTGGGACTAATAATCTAAAAGTTTGCAATATTTTTACTAAGAGAATGTAGATAAAAACAATGGTACTTAGCTGTATGATCGAAGAGTACACTAAATCTGATGTAGATATGATTTTTTTTTTTATTTAAAGAATAAAGATAGTCTAATACCTAACTCATACTAACAAGATTTTTATTTGATCTATGTAGGGACAAGTTTGGGGATTAAAGATAAGTCTATAAAATATAAAATGTATAATTTAATGAAAAGAAGATTGGGATTTTTTATAACATAGTTATATTTTATTACTAAATAGACATTTAATGACTTCAAACCATTTTCTGTCTATTTAAAATAAATTCAATGTTGTAATGTTTAACTTGGCAATAACATTGAACATTAAAACATGAAAACTATTCTCAGCTTGTTCATAAATAAAGAATTTATGGCACATGCATATCTTCAAACATATTTTTCTTTATTTATGACGCACGTCATTTCTCAAATACCGTTAAGAAAAAATCTACGAATAGGTTTTGCTTTCCATAAAAAATAGAACTATTTTGAGCTACAATAATATTTAGGATTTGTTTGAAAATTACTATCATGTTGCATTTATGAAGGTGATGTGTGGTAGGGGAAGAATGTTGTGGTTACACTATTTCTATCAGAATGCAACTTTTCTAGTTGGCCCCACCATTAATATAATTATAGGTGGAACCATTATTGAAGCTTCTCCTCTCCCTCTTCCTCAAAATAAATAGGTCAAGATAGGATCTTCTTGGTCATACAAATTGATAGAAGTATTTTTTGACTGACATTTGTCATGACGAAAAAAGTTTTATTTAATACAAAATAGCTCCAACTTCTTTTAGTGGTGTCGTCTATGATGGTCTGAACTTGGAATACTCTCAAAATTGGCTTGTGTCTTCTATGTACATTGGTAATCCATTCTTTCCCTCTTGCACTCCAATAAATTCATTCTTTTGTTTGGTTTTTATCCATGTTTCCTTTTGGCTTGCTATTGATCTTACTAATCATGTTGGCTTCCCTTATTTTGTTCTTATTTTGTTTAGGGTTGTAGTTACCGATAAATATAATAGAAAATGAGAAGTCTATGTCCACAAGTGTGAGTTATGAACTTTTATATATGTCCATTTTGTCTTAGAATTCAAGAGCACTAGTTGAGAAAAATGGTGATGGTGATAATGATAACAATAGTTATCTGCATTTGAGTGTAGGGATCAAAAGAAGCTCTTATGATCAGAGGAAGGGTGAGATGGGTGAGGACTTTGATCTCATAAAAGGTCGAGACAATGGCCCCAAGGATGTGGAGGATCAAGTTGGAAGGCTTTCATAATAGTTGGTACAAGCACAAGGTCTGCTGAAGGGGGATCTTTGGAGGGTCAAATTTGTCGATGCTTTTTCTGTTCTAGGCAATTTAATAGTTTTCAGGTAATGGGTGGGCATTAGATGCCTACAAGGAGGAAACAATTGTTGCAAAGCGAGCTCAAAAATCTCATATGATATATTGAGAAAATATTTTACAGCTTTATGCCTTCAATTCAAGGAGGGGCACTTAAGAGGAGTAGGAGATATATGAGGAACATGAATAGATGGATGGGTTCAACCTCATGTAGGCAGATATTTTATTTCTCATATCATGGAGAAAAATGAATGTGTAAAATGAGTTGCTTATGGCTTTAACATGGGCAATGACTTCTCTTCTATTTTCTGGCATGCAGTGGAACTAATAGGAAATGGACTAGGTTCTAAGAAAAGCGTCTAAAGTGGTGATGCTAATCAATCTCAAATGGGTTTGGCTTTGAAGTAATATAATTGGAACTTAGACTTGTCTTTGCATTTGTGACCAAAGCCAAATTGATGTCTTGCATGTAGCAAAAATATTTTAAAAATAAATTGATTTGTCATGCATTCCAATATTATTTTCTTTTCATTTTGGCTTCTTGATTTTTAGTTTCAAGATTTGTTAATGAATGTAATGAGGAATATGTCTGATACAATTTTATTAGAGGAGGTCACACTTGTTCTAATTTGGCAATTTCTTGCAACGAAGGATTTACATGATCATCTTTTGCATGGTCCTTACAGTACAAAATATGGCCAACATGTATATTAAAATTGATAGTTTGATAATGTCTTTGACTGTGTGCCACAAATGCAAACTTATTCGTTTACTTTTCATGTGAATCATAGACTTTCTCACTAGGAGGAACTTTCACCACAAGGTCTACACTATAATTCTCATAATTCCTTTCAGTATCTCTTTAATTACAAAAAGGGATGTGTGTATAGTATCCCCATCAAATGACAGAGTATGAGAGAAACTTGAGACCAAGTACCAATTGCATGATAAATAGTGAAAAGAATTGAACAAGAAACAACCATTGAAAAACAAGCCCCATTGGTGTAATTGTTATCTGTGTAATGTCCCAAATGGACTGATTAACAAATTTAATCTAAGTATTCACAATTTCACTTATGAGATTATTTGCATAAAAAAAATTATTATGAATTTGAAACCAATGTACCTCACATTATCTCTAGTAATCATACGCCTAGATCATAAATATTTTCTTTAGCTTCTAACATAAATCCCCTTGTAAAATGTAATGGCCTATGCAAAATAAAGGAGCTGTCCCTCACAAAGTTGATTAATACATTGATGCTCCCCTATCAATATTAAATAGATGAGATTACTATTTTTCTCAAATATTACAGGTTGTGCCATATACGTATATCATGCAATTACATTGCAGTTCCAAACTTAATTGACCCCAATGAAGATGTAACCCCTGCTTAAGATAAGCAATACACATGCTCAATTTGCTATTGGGATGGATTATATGGTCATTAGTGCAGTCTAGCACATTAACATAGGCTACGACTCAGATGGACTCCATCAATGTGAATTTATATCCAACATATTAAGGTAGTTTTGTACTAGATTCATTGACCCCTCTTAATCACCAGAAACCCTTCTAATTGGTGAGGCTAATAAAGAAAAAGTATGCAGCTAGCTTAAAATTCTTAGAATTATTTATAATGATCTACGACTCTTCCATATTTTAATTTCATGTTACTTAGAAAACTGTCCAATGACAATGATAACAAATCGAATATAGAGAAATAAGGACTGAATTGAGGCTGCAACCAATCTAATAGATGCTACGTCTAAATTTGATGTATGACGGTTTGCAAATGATAAAATGTAGGTCAATCCCCAACAACCAAATGTTGGAGTTTCTTTATATTAATGATATGAAACTTAAGTTATACTGAACAACACTGATACATGACCACTGTAAACACGCAAATTCTAGATGACATGGTAGTAGCAAAGGTCTTCCTTAACACAATACAGTGTATAATGGATGCAACATAAATACACAACACATCGCTATTGATATATTACTATTAACATCAATATGAGTAAGTACCAAATGTTACAAAATGGGTCATGCCCAAAAGTTAAACCCATATTACAAACTCAATATGAACTCGAAGTACACTCTAAAATCTCACTTCACACTACAAGAACCACTACAAAACCAAAATACAATCAAACCTAAAAAATTAAAACACATTTGAAACTAACATTGCATACCAACACTAAGAACTGAAGATATCAATGAAGCTTGATGATCCTTGATTCGAATCACCAGTGAATTCTAAGAGTTTTTGTTTTTGAATCCCAAAGATGAACAAGAGTTTTCTACAACCACACGGGGGTTTCATCCGTGGGTTTGAATTTCAAATAGAAATGTTCAAAAATTAAGAGAAAATGCTTATTATCAAATTTGGATAATCTTCTTAGCTTTTTCCCTCTTAAATAGATTTTTTGCATTGTCTTTTTCTCTCCAACACACACAAAGATTCTCTCCTGATTTAGAATTGTGACTCCATTCTTAAGATATGGCTATAATTGCTTCTTCAAGTGGCCCACTATATACTTAAAATAATAATAAGCTATCTTTAATTATTTAAAATAAAATGAGGACCGATTCATTAATATTATTTTATTACAATATTTTTCGAACAAAAAAATAAAATAGAAAAGGGACATCACAATCCTCACTTCTCAGATTGCTTTTCTTCAAGAAATACAATGTCAACACTCTAGTAAGACTACTCACCTATGCAATACCAAGATGCCAAATTAGTTGAGCAAATTTTGATTTTAAAATTTAAATTTGGTAAGGATAAGTCTACAACCATGAACTTCGCGTGGAGCATGGAAGAGCCAATCAAAGTGGTAACATGTTTATGGAAATTTGTGCATGCATAGGTGTAATAAATAAGTGGATAGAGAAAATGTACTGGGACGTGTGTATATATGGATGTGAGTAAGTGGTGTATATATATATAATGGTTAGGTATTTGACATATGGAAGGGGACTTCAATTTATAGAAAATTATGATATTTGTCAATGCGTCTATGTATTGAAGTGTTGCCCATTTTATGGTCAACATAAAAAAATTGATCAACAACCAGCTTAGTCTCGGCTCAATGGTTCAAATATCAATATAAAATGAGATTTGGCTTCCAATAGAAAAGAGGAAATAAAAAAACTAAATTAAAAGAAATGAAATAAAATAATATTTGGCGGAGCAACATAGTTTTCCTCAATTATCATGTAACACCTCGCCAAGGAACCCCAAAGGACAACACTAACTAGGTCGAATTAATGGAACACTTTTTTTTTATGCATTTCTAACTATGAAATGCATAACATAACAGGATAACTAATCCTAGGTCCTCTAAGGTTCCTCGACTGTGTTACTCACAAAACAAGGTTACTAGAAACATTTCATTAATAATAAAAGATGAACATCACATTAATGTCTATTACTCATTTCCACATGAGACGATCGAAATCAACATTAAAGATTATCTTCTAACTACTATCACAATTGATGCATTACTTTACAGTACCCATTACAAAATGAATTCATCAATAATAATTACATCATTACAATAATCCCCATGTTGCTTTCCTCAACACATGGTAGAGATTATATCAAGATACATTAAGATATACAATTTGGTATACTACAGGTATACATTACATGAAAGGATTGTCTTCGCAAATTAGAACAAGAACTTGAGTCCACATCAAAATGAACAGTCTTCAAGCTCACAAACATGAAACAAGAATACCTAATGGAGAAAAGACACCAGCCTCCCGACCATATGGAACCCTAAGGTCCACCCCTCGTGCTAGGAGATAACACAAGACCCCACATTCAACCAATAGTCAGGAGAACAACATGCTAACATAAGCAACAGGGTTATATATGACACCAATCACCATATTGCTGACAATCAACATCACTCACACACTTAACTACACTTCCAGAGGCACTCTACAATAGAAGAGGAAATACAACTAGGGAGTGCTAGATTGCAATAGGGAGAAGTGTCATCACATGGTTTGATATGGTTTGTCCTAGTGGACCTTTCTAGGCGCCGACCCCCATCCTAGGTTGTTCTGGCAGCCTCTCCTGATCCCTGGCCCCCATACAAACTCATGCGGAACCAACAGACCTTTCATGAGGATAAGGTAGTTGATCTTGCCATTCCAGGCCTTCTCATCTCACCTCAAGCCTAAAGAAGCACTTGAGCCATGAGCGAGGCATACATTATCTCGATTAATGTGAATTCTACCCATCCCCCTAATTCATTGTTAGGGTTATCACTAGATTAAGAAACCCTCCAATGGGTTGTCCTGGACACCACTTTGGGTTCCAGCCCCCATTAAGAGCCACTCCGCCTACTTGCAACTAGTAAACCCTACACCAGGCAAGGCATTGATCATCTTGCACAATTATCATAACCACATGATCCATACACAGAAAAAGGCATTACCCATCTTGCACATTTATCACAGTTACATGAATTCATACCAGAATAGGAGACAACATTCTAGGGTTACATTTTACATATTACATATGACCCACCATATAGCCTACCACCTTTAGGGTTACATAATCATAAGGGCCATACACACACTTGCACCCTCCTAGGCCTCTGGAAACCAACTTCTCAATGACACCAAATAAATGTAAGACACTATCATACATAAGGGGAATTTGGTTAACATATACCACAAAAGCTTAATCATCTTTTTTAACATTTCAAATCTACTTTCTAATAAGATGATCACACTTTCCATACCAAAGATGTTTTAATTACCTAACTCAAACTAAGTATAATATTAAACTTTATTCAATCACATAAAATAAGGATTGGTTCAAAACAAAATTCACCATTATTAAACTAAACTACTTCCATCTTATCTTGACTAACTAATCATTACCCAAATATGTTAAAAGATAATAATAAAGATCGGTACACATCTATAGAGATGGTTCTAACAGTCTACATTTTGAAAGGCATAATGTAATACATTTAGATTACACACTAGGAGTATTTATATACAACTGATAAGAAAACTATAATCTAAAAATAAATTATATATTTCATAATGAATAAAATCTATTTAAGATCATGAAATAATCAAATCTAATAATGAATAACTACTTGTTCCTAACAAAATTGATATTTAGTCATAATGTATCATATATGTATAAAGTTAATTTATTTATAAAACTAATTATTAATACATATATATACATATATATGTGAATCAATTTGTAAAACTACTAGTAATAGTTCATACTACACATTGGGTTAATCTAAGTGGATATACTAATTTAATGTGTGTACATGGATAGGTTATATATATTATCTTCAGAACATAAGATTCCTCTGCGTCGGCCAAGGAAGATCACAAACTCCAATGAAGAGCTGTAATATGTGTACACGGATAGGTCAGACCTAATCATGTAGAACTCCGCAAATAAATGGAATAGTGTGCGGATCTTAGGGAAGGTTGGCCACAATCCAAACAACATTGAATGATGTGTCATTTAGCTCTGCAAATTGTGAAATACTACGCAAGTCTTCTCCTTTAGTTGATTGTCTGAGATTGTTAGGATGCTTTGTTCTAAGAAAATAATCGATCTTCTGATAGCAATATCTTACCGATATCTGATCCAAATGATCTAAATTTTGGATATGATGTGCATGAATGTGTCTAGATGCTAAGTCCAGCTCCGTAAGGTCTGAAATGAAACTACAGTAGAATGTAGACCAAAATATAGAAACTGCTACTAACTGAATTGAACAGGGAAAATGAAAGAAAACAAACTGAAATGCAAATGTTTTTTCTTGATGCAAGATTGCTCTAGAACTAGGGATGCTCTTGCATTAGGCATCTGTGGTTGTTGAAAAGTGTGTCCCTCACTTTGCTGGGGCTAGAGGAAAACCAAGACGGTCCACCTCAGCCTGAGAAATCCAAGATGAGTCTTCTTCTGGTTTGCCTTTCCACTTCACAAGATATTCCTTGTATTGCTTTCCTTTGGTGTTGCGTCCAAGTCAGTTGTCCAAGATGTCTTCAATTTGCTCCAGTGCTGCTTGTGGTAACTGCTTCTTCAAATGATCTTGAATGCTATCATTGAATTTTGCTTCATGATACTAACATAGGTCTGCAATGTTGAAAATAGGTGATATGCCCAATGCCTCGGGTAACTCCACTTTGTATGCATTTCCTGAATCAAAATTTTGAAGTATCCTACATGGTCCAAACTTCTTTATCTTCAACTTGTTATATGTCCCCACTAGAAATCTTTCTTTTCTCAGATATACCATCACTTCATCTCCAACTGCAAATTCTTTGTGTCTCCTCTTCCTATCTACTTGCTCCATATAATTATTTTTCATGTCCTCCAAGTGCTTCTTAACTTGATTATGCACTGTCTCCATGTGTCCTGTGAATTCTTCTGCTTCTGCACTCCTCTTCTCTTCCATATTGATGTCTCTCAACCCCGCTACTCCTCTAGGGTTAGTTCCTATCACAATTTCAAATGGTGTTGTTTCGGTACTTCTATTCACTGAATTATTATATGTAAACTTTGCTTGTGAAAGAATCAAATTCCAGTTTCTTGCTTTCTCTCTGACCAAACATCTGAACAAGTTTCCCAAACTCCTATTCACTACCTCTGTATGTCCATTAGTCTGTGGATGAAATGCTGAATTGAAATTCAAATGTCTTCATCTTCTTCCAAAGTGTCTTCCAAAAGTATCCAAGAAATCTTGTATTTCTGTCTACTACTACATGTTGGCAAGAGACACTGTGTGGCTTCATGAGTGTTGTCATTGATGGCAACGAAGTCTATCCCACACATCCGAAGTACATAGTATGCCTATATCAGAAGTCAGATTGAAGATTGCTTTGGTCTGGTGAACAAGAACAGAGTATGTAACATGGTTCGACAATCAGGTCTGGACCTCTCAGATGGTGTAACTCAACAAGTTGCAGACTTGGACAAGTCAAGAGGGGTTTCATGACTAGTATATTCCAGAGATTTAGCCTCCAGTGATAAGGCATGAAAAAGATATGACCATTTGAGTGTTGGATTCCAGTCAGGCAGAGCAGACAGAGGAAGAATTGACCGGCAGAGTATCAGACTTCGATTCGGATGAGTAAAAGGTGTTGATCAAGAAATTTGTGGGAGTATACATTGTTAGCTGACATGATTAATGACTTCTATGCCTATGTTTTTAATACGCACCACAAATCAAGCATGGATTCAGCCGACATATGAGTAACTTGTAAATATATTGAGTGTTCTTGTTGTCGACTAGAAAGTTGATGAAATCCTTAATGTGGATATATATACTAGATGGATTCCAGTATGTAAAAACATGTATGAACAAGTGATGAAATAAAGTGCAAAGAAAAGCAGGGATAAGTGTGAAAGCAACAATTCAAATCCGGTATGTGACAGAGAACAACATTAAAACAAAGGAAGAATGAAGTGCATCAGATCAGTGTATTGTGCCTAACTGGAACTAAACTCTAGCATTTGTAGATGCTTCTCATTAGTTCAAACACCTGATTACCTTCTGTAAGTTCTGTAGATAGTGAGTCTCTTGTAGGTAGTGTGCCTCTTGTGAGCAGTGTGCTTGGGCAGTGAACCCTAATTGGCAAGTGCCATTTTGTACTCCTTTATTCTTTTAATAGAGAATACAATCTTGGGTTAGTCACCCCATGGTTTTTTCCTTAATAGGGTTTCCACGTAAAAGTCCTTGTGTCATATGTGTTGATTTTATTTATGTTCTTATGATTACATATGCTTTTAAGTTTTGATACAACTCGTATTATTAAGATAACTAAAAGAAAAGAAAGGAAAGGAAATTTTGAGATTGTTGGCAAGAGAAACAATGTGGCTTCATAAGTGTTGTCATTGATGGCAATAAAGTCTATCCCACACATCCGTAGTACATAGTATGCCTATACCGGAAGTCAGATTGAAGATTGCTTTGGTTGAGTGAACAAGAACAGAGTATGTAACAAGGTCTGATGATCAGGTCCGGATCTCTCAGATGGTGTAACTCAACAAGTTGTGGACTTGGACAAGTCAAGAGAGATTTCATGACTAGTATATTCTAGAGATTTAGCCTCTGGTGATAAGGCATGAAAATGATATGACCATTTGAGTGTTAGATTCCAGTCAGGTAGAGCAGACAGAGGAAGAACTGACCGATAGAGTATCAGACTTCGATCCAGATGAGTAAAAGTTGTTGATCAAGAAATTTTTGGGAGTATACATTGTTAACCGACATGATTAATGACTTCTATGCCTATGTTTTTAATACTCACCACAAATCAAGCATGGATTCAGCCGATAGATGAGTAACTTGTAAATATCTTGAGTGTTCTTGTTGCCGATTAGAAAGTTGATGAAATCTTTGATGTGGATATATATACTAGATGGATTCCAGTATGTAAAAACATGTATGAAAAAGTGATGAAATAGAGTGGGAAGAAAATCAGGGATAAGTGTGAAAGTAGCAATTCAAATCCGGTATGTAATAGAGAACAACATTAAAACAGAGGAAGAATGAAGTGCATCAGATCAGTGTATTGTGCCTAACCAGAATTGAACTCTAGCATTTGTAGATGCTTCTCATCAGTTCAAACACATGATTACCTTCTGTAAGTTCTGTAGACAGTGATTCTTTTGTAGGTAGTGTGCCTCTTGTGAGCAATGTGCTCGGGCAGTGAGCCCTAATTGGCAAGTGGCATTTTGTACTCCTTTATTCTTTTAACAGAGAATACAATCTTGGGTTAGTCACCCCATGGTTTTTCCCTTAACAGGGTTTCCACATAAAAATCCTTGTGTCATATGTGTTGATTTTATTATGTTCTTATGATTACATATGCTTTCAAGTTTTGATGCAACTCTGATTATTAAGATAACTAAAAGAAAAGAAAGGAAAGGAATTTTTGAGATTGTTGACAAGAGACACTATGTGGCTTCATCAGTGTTGTCATTGATGGCAACAAAGTCTATCCCACACATCCGTAGTACATAGTATGCCTATACCAGAAGTCAGATTGAAGATTATTTTGGTCTAGTGAACAAGAACATAGTATGTAACAAGGTCCGACAATCAGGTCCAGATCTCTTAGATGGTGTAACTCAAGAAGTTGCAGACTTGGACAAGTCAAGAGGGGTTTCATAACTAGTATATTCTAGAGATTTAGCCTCTGGTGATAAGGCATGAAAAAGATATGACCATTTGAGTGTTGGATTCCAGTCAGGCAGAGCAGACAGAGGAAGAACTGACCGACAGAGTATCAGATGTTGATCTGGATGAGTAAAAGGTGTTGATCAAGAAATTTGTGGGAGTATACATTGTTAGCCGACATGATTAATGACTTCTATGCCTATGTTTTTAATATGCATCACAAATCAAGCATGGATTCAGTCGACAGATGAGTAACTTATAAATATCTTGAGTGTTCTTGTTGCCGACTAGAAAGTTGATGAAATCCTTGATGTAGATATATATACCAAATGGATTCCAGTATGTAAAAACATGTGTGAGCAAGTGATGAAATAGAGTGCGAAGAAAAGCAGGGATAAGTGTGAAAGCAATAATTCAAATCTGGTATGTAACAGAGAACAACATTAAAATAAAGGAAGAATGAAGTGCATCAGATGAGTGTATTGTGCCTAACCAGAACTGAACTCTAGCAATTGTAGATGCTTCTCATTAATTTAAACACCTAATTACCTTCTGTAAGTTCTGTAGATAGTGAGTCTCTTGTAGGCAATGTGCCTCTTGTGAGCAGTGTGCTCAGGCAGTGAGCCCTAATTGACAAGTACCATTTTGTACTCCTTTATTCTTTTAAAAGAGAATACAATCTTGGGTTAGTCACCCCGTGGTTTTTCCCTTAATAGGGTTTCCACGTAAAAATCCTTGTGTCATATGTGTTGATTTTATTTATGTTCTTATGATTACATATGCTTTCAAGTTTTGATGCAACTCTGATTATTAAGATAACTAAAAGAAAAGAAAGGAAAGGAAATTTTTAGATAACGGATTCACCCCCCCTCTCAGTTATCTACCTTGTTTCCAACAATTGGTATCAGAGCTAAGTTCCTCTGAACAAAGCCTAACATCTTGAGGAAGATCTAGGAATCTCAATGGATATATATGGTATGAAGGAACAACTTCAGTTTTCCCTAGATGATCTTGAACAATCCCACTCTGAAGTCAATAACTTGAGAGAAAGTCTCAAACAAGCTGATGATTTCATAAATGAGCTAAATGAAGAAATGAGTATCTCTGTGAAAAAGAGAAAGGAACTACTTCAAAAATTAGCCAATCAAAGTGAAGTCAATGATACTAATGAAGATCTAGATGAGAAAAATAGGCTATGTGAGAAGCTGTCAAAAGAAGTCATTATGGTAAGGCATGAAATGGAATCAGGGGTTATGAGATTCACCCAAGAAATTGAAGAAAAAAGGAAAACTGAAGATAATCTAAAACAATCCCTAAAGGAGAAAATAGAGGACTACCACAAAATGGACAGAATAATCAGGCATCTTGAATCAGATCTTGAAGAATCTAGAAACAATGAAGAACAACTTGAGAATCAGATAGACGCTCTTAAACAAGATCTTCAAACAACAAATGAATACAAAGAGAAATTCAAGATAAGCTCAGCTCATCTTGAAGTTCTTGAAAGCTAAATGAGGGTAGATGATAAGCGTGGCTTGGGATATGAGAAAGGTGAAAGCTCCAGATCCGGTCAGAAGAACTTTGGATTAGGAAATCAAAGAAACACGCCTAGAAGACCTCCGGTAAGGCAACCAAATGCTCATTGATATCCATCCTTCAATGGATACTACTTCAATTGCAACAATTTCGGTCATAAAGAAACTCAATGCAGGAGGAGAATGAATCAGACTAATCCATCCTTCTCTGGACAATGTTTCAACTGCAAAAGGTATGGTCACAAATCTCATGAATGCAGAAATATGCAAATACACAATTCATTCAATGGTAGATGCTTTGCATAAAATAGAATGGGACATATGGCTAATCAATGTAGATTAGGAGGATATCAATAAGTAAGCAAAGAAATGTTGCCTGTTACAATTGCAATAGATCCGGTCATATTGCCAAATTCTGTAGAAGTAGAAATCAGGATAGAAAAGGTTTGGTGGAACATAATCAGAAACAAGATAAAAGCAAAGGTAAAGTGAATGAGGATGAAGTTCAAAAGGAGATGAGCAAGATTTGGGTAAAGAAGAGTACATAAAATATTGGGGATGGATCCGCATCAGAATCCAGTGCTGATATTCCTTCTGAAAATTAAAAAGGTGAGCTCTGACTCAGGAGGAGTCACAGAGAAAAACAAATTCCCCCCACCAGTCAATTAGTGCATAAATTTGGCACATGGAATGTTGCGGATTAAAGGGTTCTCAGAAAAACATCTAAATAACCTTAAGTAAAAATATGAAATATTCACATGGAGCTTTGTAAGACTTATAACTGCTCAAGTTAATCCGGTTCTGACAGCTATCCGATAAAGCAGGATTTTCATAGATAGATCCGGTATGATTCGGAATTGAAATACTTTGATCTGCGGACCCATGGTATGATTGAAGAAAAGAAGATACATTGTCAATTCTCACTGACAATAATTCTAAGTTCAACACAATGATTCGAGAAGATCTCTCTTAAAATAAGGTAACTGGATAACTTAAGTTGTGCATTTATTACAAAAGGAAATTAGAGTTTGTGCAAGGATAAAAGGGTTCTTTCACTCATCATTTGCACACTTGCATTTGCAAAGAAGAAAAGAAGAGCTCTGCAACAAAGTTTCTACAATTCACTCAAAGATCAACTGGAAAATCGAATTCAACCAATGATTTGTTCTAGCTCCTTTTTCAAACCCTAAAGTGTAAAAAGGTATTCCATTCTGAAAATCTCTAAATCTTTTGCAAGATGGATACTCCAATGGTTGTAAAGATCACTAATAGGCCGCGTCCTAAATCCAAGAAACACCCCAATAAATCTCTAAAAGTTGATCCTTTAGGCGCATTTTATAGCATTCCGAATGGGGTATTGCACGTAGAAGATGTTAGGGTCTATATCCATGCCAACATTGAGGAATTTGGAGACTCTAAATTGATGGACATTTATCACAAACAACTAATAGATGAGAGTTTTGAACTCAAACCTCAATTCAAGGCCCTCCGGGATAAACACTTCAGACATTACATACACTTTCCCTATTTTGCAGAAGTTGATTGGGTCCGGTATGTCCTAAGCATGATGCATGATAATTTCATGTGGTTAATGAGGCCCTTCATGATAACAAAATATGCCATTAGGGCAGTGACTGGATTGCATTCTTCCGGTGGGTTACCTGCACTTAAATATGTCAAGAACCAGACAGTAACTAAAGCCACAGGATCTAAATTTGACAGAAGAGAAATGACCATAGATGACATCATAGATTCAGATGTCAAGTTTACCTCAATGATAATTGGGTACAAGATCTATCATTCTAGCAGGGAGAATTCTGTGTCTGGGACAACAATCTATGCAGCATATCAGATGTTGAGGGAAGATGCAGATTATGACCTATGTGAACTTCTCCTAAATCAACTGTTAGAAAACCTGCAGAAGATCAAAAAGGATAAGAAGAATTCCTTTAAATATGGTTGTCTAATACTGTGTCTATTCTTCTATTACATGAATAAGCTACCCAGATCAAGTGGTTGGGTTTGGCAAAATGACAAACCGGTTGCAATCCAGATTAGAGATTATATGTATGGACTTGGTGATGCTAAAGCTCAAAACACAACTCTCTAGGGTTACTTTAAGAACTTCCAAAGCATGATGCAAGCTAGAGAGAGAACACCTCAATCCATAGTTGAGAAATACAAGGATACAGTGTGCTTCATGGTTGACACTGATCAATGCCTAATGGAGGCCATTGAGCCCAAAACTGTGTGGATAATGCGTATGGGATATGAGGTCGATGAAAAAATCTTGGAGCTACATATTCAACACCTATTGAGCCAGCCTAAGGACCCTGAGGCAAAAAGGTTTGGAACCTTTCAAGATCTAAGTGTAAAAATACATGTTGAGTTAAGACAACTAGAGATAAAGAGGAAAGTAAGAAGGGAATTTGAGGAAATTGCCAAAAGATTTGGCCTATCAAAAGAGGCAGTAGATGCAAACAAAGAGAAAATGGAGAAGGCTGAGAAAGAGAAACAAGAAGCAAAGAAAGGAGATGTTCCGGTACAAGTCTCCTCCCAGACTAGATCTTCCAAGAGTTCTACATCTGCCACTCCTAAAAGCTCAAGGGCCACCAAACTGGAAGTCAAGACATCTGGAAAAGGAGAAAAGAGGATGAAGACCAAAGCCACAAGGTCATACACAAGTCTTAAAAATGATGAAGAAACATAATCTGATGAGGAAATCAAGAAAATGAAGAAGAAAACATCCAGAGAATTCTCTGCCAGTAAAAATAAGGAAGAAAAGGTAGAAGAATTTGTTGAAAAGCCCACTCTTTCCATTGATGACATCATCAAGGCAGTTACTGTGGATGGGAACCTGTAGCCAGTAACAGAGTTCTATGATGAATATAATGATACTGACAAGAGGATTTTGGAAGAAGCTACTGTCAGGTACTTGAATATTTACAAGAAAGCTTTCATTGAAATTATATCATTAATTCCCAAGAGTCTAGAAAAGGTACTTAAACTGAGAAAACAGAATGCAAAGGCAAAAGACCTAGAGATTCGGGAACAAATAATGATTCAGCTTTATCCTTCTATCACTCCAAAACAAATGGACATGATTTTTAAGGATTGTAAGGATGCGTTCCAGAGTAAGGCAAGAATGAATAAACCTATGCTTGGAGAAACTGACCAAGTAGCAAGTGAGACAAAACATATCCTCCAGAATGCTTTGAAAAGATTCAATCTTCCTATTATAGAGGAATCAGTTGAAGAACCTTCTACCATGGATGTTGAAGAATTAAATATAACCAATGAAGAATCTTCTGATGTAGAAGGATCAAAAGAGATAGATAAAGAGAAGTCTAAGGACTTGGATTCCTTTGTTTTGGAAGAGGAAGTTCGTGAAACAGTACACACAAGTGACATCTCTCCTCCAGATCCCACTGCAGACATTCCAGATTCTAAAGTCGAAGGAGAAGGAAGAAAAGAGGAGAAAGTGAGCCAAGAAGAGGAGGTTAAGGGAAAAGAAGATCAAGCAAACAAGACTAATGATGACTGTTCTAATATCCCAAAAGATACGAAGACTAAATCAGTGGCAAGAGACACTGTAGAGGCAGTGAAGAACTTCTTAAACAAAGAAATGATGGAGATAGATGAACCTAATCTATTTCAAGGGCCACTAAATTTTGACTCTCTCTCCTCGGTTCAGACAATGAAAATAATATCTTTTGCTCAAGACAAAGCAAAAGAAAAACTCTTGAAATCTCACATGGAAGACTGTGAACTGTTGGAGATTACATCCGGGATGATGGAAAAGATCATGCCATCCTTCCAAAAGGATGCTTCAGCCTCACCATCCGGTAACTTGAAATCTTTGGTAAATTCTGTTAGCACTCATTTTGAATCTTTAGAGAAATTGGTAGAAGGAAAGGGCCGGAAGGAGTTTTTAGGAAAAAGATTCATTGAAGTGCAAGGAATGATTACTAATGATAGGAGGACCCTAAACATTGGAATAAAGAGCCTTGAAAATGCTCTTAAAGATGGTGGGGACATATACAAATTTTGTTTATCTTGGCCCAAAGTAACAGAGGACATTGAGAAGAAAGTGAAAGAACAAGAAGGTAAACTGTCAAGTTTAACTCAGAATTTTGATCCCCTCACTACCTCTTTAATGAATCAAGAATGCCAGGTTATTGTTATCATCAATGAAATAAAGAGGCTAGACAAAGAAAAGAAGAACATAATAAACAAAATGAGTGAACTTAGAGGGATAATTATCCCTAAGTTAGAGGCAATGCATGAGGCCTTGACAAATGCTCAGACCATAGACAAGTGATCCGACAGATTTAAAAAGGGCAGAAGCATATGCATTTTTGTTGAGTGGTCACATCTCCATTTTGGATAGGATGAAGCAGAGCTAGGCCACAAAGTTTGTACAGTTGAAGGCCACTTTTGAGGATATACTTAAGTATATGAAAGTATAACATTTATATATATACTTATACAACCATGTATAGGACAATTTTCACAAAATTTTGGTATACGGATTCCGTCCTTTGCCATTGATGTCAAAGGGGGAGTGAGGAGTAGTGAAAAATGTAGAATCTAGTTAAGGAGGAGCTCCGGTAAAACAATGCAAAAGACATAGCATCAACCAAGGGGGAGTTTACTGCGACACTTAGCCATTTTTCACTAAGTGTTGCCATCAATGCCAAAGGGGGAGATTGTTGGCAAGAGACACTGTGTGGCTTCATGAGTGTTGTCATTGATGGCAACAAAGTCTATCCCACACATCCACAGTACATAGTATGCCTATACCAGAAGTCAGATTGAAGATTGCTTTGGTTGAGTGAATAAGAACAGAGTATGTAACAAGGTCCGACGATCAGGTCTGGATCTCTCAGATGGTGTAACTCAACAAGTTGCAGACTTGGACAAGTCAAGAGGGATTTCATGACTAGTATATTCCAGAGAGGTGATAAGGCATGAAAATGATATGACCATTTGAGTGTTGGATTCCAGTCAGGTAGAGCAGACAGAGGAAGAACTGACGACAGAGTATCAGACTTCGATCCGGATGAGTAAAAGGTGTTGATCAAGAAATTTGTGGGAGTATACATTGTTAGCTGACATGATTAATGACTTCTATGCCTATGTTTTTAATACGCACCACAAATCAAGCATGGATTCAGCCGATAGATGAGTAACTTGTAAATATCTTGAGTGTTCTTGTTGCCGATTAGAAAGTTGATGAAATCTTTGATGTGGATATATATACTAGATGGATTCCAGTATGTAAAAACATGTGTGAACAAGTGATGAAATAGAGTGGGAAGAAAAGCAGGGATAAGTGTGAAAGTAGCAATTCAAATCCGGTATGTAATAGAGAACAACATTAAAATAGAGGAAGAATGAAGTGCATCAGATCAGTGTATTGTGCCTAACCGGAACTGAACTCTAGCATTTGTAGATGCTTCTCATCAGTTCAAACACCTGATTACCTTCTGTAAGTTCTGTAGATAGTGAGTCTCTTGTAGGTAGTGTGCCTCTTGTGAGCAGTGTGCTCGGGCAGTGACCCCTAATTGGCAAGTGGCATTTTGTACTCCTTTATTCTTTTAACAGAGAATACAATCTTGGGTTAGTCACCACGTGGTTTTTCCCTTAACAGGGTTTCCACGTAAAAATCCTTGTGTCATATGTGTTGATTTTATTTCTATTCTTATGATTACATATGCTTTCAAGTTTTGATGCAGCTTTGATTATTAAGATAACTAAAAGAAAAGAAAGGAAAGGAAATTTTGAGATAACTAATTCACCCCCTCTTAGTTATCTGCCTTGTTTCCAACACTACAAATATTGAATCATGTCCTCTCCATGTCTTTGGTAATCCCATTATGAAATCCATACTTATGTCTTCCCAAGGTCTCTCCAGTACTGTCCAAGATTTGTATAATCCAGTATTCAAACTAGTCCCTTTTGCAACTTGACAAACTCTACAACTTTGCACAAATTTTCTAACATCCTTATATATCTGAGGCCAAAAGTAATTTTCACTTACCAAGGCCATTGTTTTATCAATGCCAAAATGCCCTGCCAATCCACCACTATGTTTCTCCTTGATCAAATTATCTCTCATTGAAGTCCTAGGTATGCATAACTGGTCTCCTTTGAACAACATATCTTCCTGAATGAAATAATTGAACCAATTTGTCCTATCTGTCACAACAGGCTCCTTACATGCTTTCCAAGGTTCTGCAAAATCAAGGTCTTCCTTATATAGGTTCTTCAATTCTTCAAATCCCAAAACTTCAATTCTCATCTCTGTGAGTAAATTTCTTCTTTACTCAATGCATTTACAACTTTGTTTGAATTTCCACTCCTATGCTTCAACACAAAAGCATAACTCTGCATGAACTCTACCTATCTCATATGTCTTTAATTCAACTTTCTTTGACTATTTAAATACTTTAAAGCTTAATGATCTGTATACAACAAATAATGTCTCCACTTCTTCAAGGCTTGAATTATGACATAACTTTTGATCATAAAATAAATATATTCTCCTTGCATCATTCAACTTCTCACTGAAATATGCTACAGGTCTACCTTCTTTACTTAACATTGCTCCAATTACATTTCCACTTGCATCACAATCTAGTTGGAATACCTTATTGAAATCTAGTAATGCAAACACAGGTCGCTCTGTCATCTTTTGCTTCAACAAATCAAAACTTCTATATGCTTCTAATGTCCACTTAAAGTCCTTTCTGTCACCTCTCATTGTCTCTGTCATAGGGTTACATACTGAATTGAAATTTCTGATGAAGTTCTGGTAGAAACTAGTCAATCCATGAAATGATTTGACTTCTCCAATGCTCTTTGGTGTAGGCCATTCAACAATTGCTCTTACCTTCTCAGGATCCATCTTTAATCCTTCTAAAGAAATCACAAATCCCAAATATACCAATTCTTCCTTGATGAAACTACACTTCTTGATGTTTATCAACAATTTCTCTTCTTTCGGTCTCTGCAATACTTGTCTCAGGTGCTACAAATGTTCTTCTATCTTACTAAAAATTAGAATATCATCCAAATATACAATAACAAACTTACCCAATAATTTTTTCAAAACTTCATCCATCAATCTCATGGAAGTACTTGGTGCATTTGTCAGTCCAAAAGGCATCACTAACCACTCATACAATCCTTCATTTGTCTTAAAAGTAGTCTTCCATTCATCTCTTCTATTTCTGATATGATGGTATCCACTCTTCAAATCTATCTTTGTAAAATATTTTTCTCCACTCAAATAATCCATAATATCATCCATCCTAGGTAAATGGAATCTATACTTAACTGTGATCTTGTTTATTGCTCTAGATTCTGTACACATTCACCATTCTCCATCCTTCTTAGGTGCTAACACTGTAGGTACTGCACAAGGGATCAAACTTTCTCTGATCAAACCTTTCCTCAACAACTCTTGTATTTGTCTATTCAGTTCTTCATTCTCTGATGGTGTCATTCTGTGTACTGTTTTGTTAGGCAAACTAGCTCCAGGTATAAGATTCATGTGATGATTGATACTCCTGATTGGTGGCAATCCTTTAGGTACATTGTCTAATATGATGTCTTCATACTTTGTCAACAACTCAGTTATCTCCTCCGGTTGTGATTCTTTAGTCTTCAGGTTTTTGAGCTTCTTAGGAATCAAAGCATAATGCATATTCTCATGTCTCAAACCCTCCAAAAATTTTCTTTCATCTACCAAATAGATTCTAGTATTCCCACATATTTTGCTCTTAGGATCATCTTCCAAAGGGATCAAACAAATTCTCTTTCCATTTGATGTTATAGTGTATGTATTCTTTCTCCCATCATGTATAGCTTTCCTATCATACTACCATGGTCTACCCAAGAAAATATGATAAACATCCATAGGCATAATATCACACAATACTCCATCATGATAAGATCCAATATGAAATTTCACCAAATATTGCTCACTCACTAGTACCTTATGATCATTCTAAATCCATGCTATCTAATATGGTTTAGGGTGTTTCAATCTTTCCAACTTCAGCTTAGTCACCATCTCCTCTGAAACCAAATTATTTGAACTACCATTATCAATTACAACTTTACAACATTTAACTCCTGATTTGCATCAAGTTCTGAACAAGCTTTTTCTATGCGGTGGTTCCTCATTTGTCTATGCTTGAAATAGTGCTCACCTCATGACAAGTGATTCTGCTTTCTCAGATTTGCCAACTGAACTCGGTGATCCAACAGGTTCTTCTTCTACATAGGCTACTTTTCCATTGTTCTCTATTTTTTTCTTGTACTCCATTGATTACAATCAAATGCTCTATGTCCTTCACCTCCACACTTGAAACAGGTTCCTCTGAATGTTCTCCTATTAGGTCTTCTTCCTTCTCTTTTGTATCCTTAACTCTGTTATGGAGTAGGGTTTCCTCTGCGTTAGAAAGTTCTGTCAACTCTCTGGTATGCATTATTATATCTGTCCTCCTTCTTCAATGTTTTCTCTTATTTGTTCTACTCCATATATGATCTCTCTCTTCTAGAAAATGTTCTACCTCTTTGAAATTTACCTTCTCTGCCTCTCTGTCTTAGATCATGCATCTTGTTCAGCTTTTCTTCAACTTTCAGGGTAAATTGATATGCTTCTTCCAAAGATGTCATCCTCATTGAACTCAGTTCTTCTAGAATGTTGAATCTTAGTCCATTGATGTATCTTGGTACTTTCTTTTTGCTTCACTATGTGATGCAGGGGCATTCGGGTTCACATGCAATCTTCATCACCCAAAAAGATTTGCTTTACTTTCTTGTTGTTTGTTTTGCTACAGGAGTTGATTGATCAATTTGCAGAGAATTTTCATTAAGATTTTGGCCAAGTGATGACTTGATCTTGAAGAAGGCCCAAATGGGTACCTACAATTCAATTTTGGTGAATATCCAGTCAAAATTGGTGAAGTTGTGTTAGAGTAGAACTTTTGATGGTCACTAGACATTTTGTCAAGACCATTTTCCTCACTTGCGGAGATTTCACTCCCTACTGGATTTGTGAGCCTCCAACACCCCATTTGATATATCTGACAACCTTTGTTTTCCCTGCAAGACCACCAAAGAGCCTTTTGGTACAGATTTGTCATTTCACTAGACATGTTTGGTGATCCTGAATCCTCCTCTTGCACCTAAATCCTCCACTATCCAATACATGTTAAAATCCCCGCCAGGCACTTTCCAACACTTAGCACTAAAAACTGACCTCACAAGATAGCGTTAAAAATTGCGCTCATAGGATATATCCTATCGTACCCAAAATCCACAGTTATCCACTGCCAATCAAAACCCTTGCTAGTGAAAAGGTAAAATGCATATACAGGTTTGGCACTAAAATTCATGACCACTAGACTTGCGCTAAATACGCCCTTGTAGGACATATCCGGTGAGCAGCAAAAAGTGCACCTATTTGGTGAAGGGTGAAAGTTCCATTGGGGGCATTTGTAGGACTTTGCGCTAGAATCGAAGGTGACTGGATCTGTGCTAATATCGCTAGTCACCTAACATTATCCTGTGATGGCTAAAACTCCCACATATCCACTGACTTGCATTTTTCTGATTTAGACTGTCATGACTCATTGTGCTAACTTCACTTGACACCAGATATATCCAGTGAAGCACAAATTCCTCGCTTTATCTGGTGAAAACCTGAATGCCCCCTTTCTCTGCAACCCAATGTCTGGTGAGGCTTGAAGTCACCGCAGATTGCCCAAAAAGTGACAAATTTGGTTTTAATAAGGTGTATGACCATTCCAAGGGCAAATGAAGATTTGACACGTGTTATGTGCATGTAATAAGATCGGTGGCCGCGTCAGGGGTCTATAAATACATGGATTTCGTACTACGAAGATGAGATTCTCCTTGGTCAACAATTTGTAGTATGATTTTAGAGTTTCCAGAAGATTTCTCCAGATTGCAAGATTTGTTTGATCTAAATCTCGAAATGTTATAAGGTTGAGGCCAATACATGTGTAACGCCAATTGTACTCTTGTTGTAATCCTTCTATTGCATATGAATAAATAATCATTTATTTTGTTGTCTTGTGTTAATCATTCTCACTGCTTGATCTGGTAGCTTGGCAAAGCCCCTGGATCTTGAGATGGATTAAGTGGTATCAAAGATAAGTTTTGCATTCCTTGAGGCTGTGGGATTACTGCATAAGGGATCCTAAGGAGATTATTGTAGGTTGAGTGAAGAAGAAACCTACAACTATAGAGGATTTGCAGACATGGCACACCGAGCAAGAGGAAGGAGAGGAGCTTCTCCAAGAGCTCGAGATGCAGCATTGATAGAGATGCTGAGAGGCATCATAGCTAGGTTGGATTCAATGGAAAGAACACAATGCAAAGGAGTACCCATAGTAAATGTGAGTTATAATGAGGAAGAGGTCAGTGAAGAGGAAGCAGAAGAAGCAGAAGATGGATATGAGAGGAGGTTTCTAAGTGCAATGACAAAGATTGCCAGTAAACCCTATGTTGAATTACCCAGTTATAATGGTAGTCTGAAACCAAACGAGTTGATAGACTGGATTACAGAGATGGAAAAGTATTTTGAGTTGGAATCCATTCTAGAATTTAAAAATATTGAAAATGTTTTCCCTAAGGCATAAACCCTAAACCCTGGAGTCTTTTGTAAGTTTCTTGCCTTTTGTTATAATTCTAAGTTGACCACCTATTGCCCATGTAGACTGTTTAAGTGACAAACTTGAGTCTAGGAGTGTCGTTATTTTATCGGCCCCATTCCATTGAGTCACTGCTTGCTTCCCGTACCTTATAATTCATCTGTGTCTTTGTTTTAGTTGAACCACTTATGATTGTCATACCTAGTGCGACCCCCTTTTAAAAAAACCTTTTATGCACGTGCTAAAATAACACAGAAAAGACTCTCCTCTCGCATCAGAAACTACTAAGTGGCATCCTGGCGTTCCTTCAAGAAAAATGCAGTGAGTCTCTTCTGTGTTGCGCCATAGTGCCACGTGTCGCATTCCATGGACTCTCAACTAAGCAAATACAAGACTCTCCTCTCGTAGTGGAAGTCGTCATGTTTTGGCTGGGCGCAAACTCTCAACAAACAAAAGTGAATTCCCTCTCGGCTTGCGCCATTGGGACACTTGGTGCCTTCTTCCATACTAACCAAAAAGACTCTAAGGGATACGCGGTGGGTTGGCTCTCCTCAAGAAATTTCAAAGGAAGCCCCTCGGGTGTGCAGTACTGACAAGTGGCACCTTCCGCGGGCTCCTTTTAGGTGGGCCCCAACGGGTTGGTGGAGGTCAGAATTAAGGTGCTGACAGGGTACTTCACTAACACTATGGCCTTTTTGTGAAGACTTAAATCTCTTTCATTGGGCTTGGCTTTTGCTCCTCGTGAAGCCACAGAAGCTGCCATGTTAATGAGATTCTTGAAGCCCCAATGTAGAAAGTGGCAATGGTCAACGGTGATGCGATGACCGTTGATTTATTAGGGCATTCTTTTCATCAATGGCTAGGATATAAAGACGCTTTACAAATGGTCCAAATGTGAGAAAGTAAAGACCGAGGATTTAAAGGAAGAGCGAAGACAAAGGGGCATATTTGGTCGATAAAACAAAACAAAAGCTGATTTAGGATCGATGAGATCTGATCTTCTCAACTGTCCCATATTGAATATTTTTTTGCATTCATTGTTGCAGGTGGTGAATCAGCGTCTCACTTTAAAGGGACAAATATCTTTCATCTTCCCAAAACTCAGATATTTTCTATAGTTAATTCTTGCATATAAACATTCCTTTATGGTAGAAATATGTTCTGATAGAGCCCATAGGGGTGAACTTATTGTAACAGATGCCTTAGGTGAAAATAAGAATCAAATACTATATAAGCATGTTTGTAAGATGTATTGAGGGTTAGATACTCTTCATTCTGTATTCAAATGGAGCCCTCCTCTACTATAACTGTGCCTTTTGATTGAGTATATGCTAGTTGTTCTTGCTTCCTTATGTTGGTTTTTAGCTCTGTGTCATCTAAGAATGGTTTGTCTATAAATGTTTAGTTCCTTTCAATCCTTTCTTGCTCTTTATCTTTGTTAGAATTTGCTAGATCTGTGTAAATTTATAAGCTATATCTAATTATTTTTTATATTTTCTTAGTTCTATGAGAGGTTTCATATTCAAGTGTGGTGTATCACCTCCATTAATTTCCAGTTTTAGCCATCTCCCTCTTATCATAAATGGTGGATAGATTAGGTATAGCCTTAGGAATAGATGAATCTCTCATTTAGTAAAGGAACCAACCTCTCTGGAGATGTGATTTCCCTGTAGGGTCCCACACTTGGAAATTATCTAAATATTTCACTAGATTGTTCGAGCCCTAAAAGCCTCTAACACTAGGTGTAAATCCATGTGACAACAGTTTCTTGCATGCTCGGTGGGACATCATCTGATGATCCTTATCATCCATTGAAGAGTTCTGGTGTATTCTTTAGTGCATCTTGCCATTCAATGTAGTCTCTCTAACACCATGACAACTCTAATTATCAAATCTACTGGTGCTACTAGTTCAAGCATTCAAAGAACTCCAAGGATCAAGATTTTGGTGGTTCTCTTAGTCTACCCTTCTTTTAGAAGCATCTCAAATCACCTGGTGACTCTTCTATGTATATATCCAGTTCTCTCTGGTTGTAGACCTATTTTGTTCTTTTTAGATATTTTCTATGATTATTTGGCATTTTGATGTTTTAAAATGTCAAATTTTTATGGAAACTATGCCTACTTCCCTCCACCCAACCAAAATCCAAATTTTATGCCTCCATACCAGCAAAATTAGGCCTAAGATACCTTTGGTTTCATGCCATATTGTCCTGCTCCAACAGAATATAAGCATCCTCATGATGCTTACCTCCCATCCCCTGCTATGTCTTCTTAGAAACCCAATAATGCTCATTATCAGCCCCAAGGAGACTATTTTGATCTTGGCCAGTGTGGTTACACTTCTGATCAGTTTCAAGAGGTTGACTCTACGAGCATTGATAAATTCAATGAGTGCATGTGCAAGTTTCTGGAACTTGATAAACTTTTGGATGATTAAAAAAGAGCATGGGGGTATGATCGGCCTCATTAGGATTATGGTATCAATATCAGAAATGATAGTGATCTCAAGGAGGTGCTCTTGGACCTAAATAAGGAGATAGATGATTTTAGTGGAATGATAGAGCATCACCAGTAGTAGGAGGCACAAGAGATGGTTTTTCAAGAAAATCTTGTTATGAGGATTGTATCTCAAGAGCAACAGACGTGGTAGGTAGCCCAATCTATTCCATCCATTCCCATCTTCAAGAAACCCCTTTCTTCCCCACAATATCAGGTTACAGAAGAGAAACCTCGGCTTTAGAAATTCCCAAGTTTGAAGGCCTATCTTCCTTCACAAAACCCTGTTCCTGTACAAACTCAGATTATCATTCCCCAGGAACAAATTTGCCCAGAACCCTCTCCCCTCCAGGAAATTCAAGAAGATATCCAGGCATCTTGCCCTGATACTATTTCAATTTTCAAAGGCGGAGCTGTTGTCTACCAAGCTAATTAGAAAGATCAGCCAAGGAGGAGGTGGAAGAGGATGAAACTAATGAGGAGCAGTTTGTTGTTCCTACACTGACAGTGGTAGAATTATTTGAATCTATTGCACTTGTGAGTACTATTAATTCCAAAAAGGGGTTGAGTCCTCTAGATTTTGATTCTTTTGAAGATTTTTCCCATGCTTTGAACAAGAGGAATGAAAGCAAAGTGTAAACATTGCATGGGGAGAACCTTTAGTTGCAGAGATAACCTAAACAACAAAATCTTGTGGAGCTATAGTCAAATGATGACATTCAGGAAGAGATTGCAGAGATTAGTCCATAGGCTGATGATGTTCCTTTGTTTCATGAATTACCTAGTTGCATTGATGACAAAGATGGTATGCAAATGCCAACATTATTTGCATTTTTGGAACAACATGGTGACAATGAGAGTGGTGGTAAGTTGTTGCAGGTGGAGGCCAAGGGTGATAATGAGATCTCATCTCATGAGGAGGAGCATATGTGTATTCTTATGCTAAAGAATGTTGAAGACTTGGACGACGCTCTTTTCTGGGATGAGATTTATATTTTTTGCTGAAATTTGGATAGTGGACCAGTTCCTCTTAGTGAGGTAGATCAAAAGGAGTTTGAGGAGATAGTCATTCCTCAAATTGTTATACAAGAGCCAAATCTTTGAGACCAACAAGAGGAGAAAGGAATAGAGCAGAGGCATGAGATCAACCTTGTTGATTTGCATGCCATTTTAGTGGGATGCCCTATCAACCATATAGCCCTACTGGGGACCTATCAGAAGGAGTCCCTACTTGTCATGCTTTTTTCAAAGCACGAGGATGAACATCAAAGAGGGCTAGCTCATCCCACTTGTCCACTTCCAAGAAGCTACTTTTATGATCAATACAAGTGGATAGGTGTGTTTTTCTTTGTCCTTTGGGAAGCATTTCACCATTTTGTTATATGCCTATATCATCCCCATCTCTTTTTAACTGCCCATATGCATGAGAAACATTGAAAATTGTTGAGAAAGTACAATTACTTTCAAGAACCAGTTAATGGCTTTCTTTAAGGTCATTTCCTTGTTGTTAGCTTAAGATTAGAGTATATTCTATTTTTGTTTTAGTTTCCCTTTCCCTAATTGCTCTTGCATAGGCTACATTGTCATTAGGAGAATGTAGGCCTTGTTTCCTTTTATGGTGTTGTTTTGAGTAAGGGTTTTAGGTGTTTTGACCTATTGTAGTCTAGTTTTAGATTCCATGCCCAATGGATGCATAAAGCCACTGATCTATTTGTTTAGCAAGCAAACATTCTTGATAGGTCACCAAAATGTTGACCTATTTTCCCTCTTCCTAGAGTCAAGCACTTCACCTTTAAAATCTTGTTAAATCCATTGAAAATCTAGCTCTGCAGACCCAAAAAACCTTTGGATTTTCTGTGTTTTAGGGTAAAGGGAAGAAAAAGCAAGATTATACAAATGTCTTATTTTTGGTCTTGTTTCATTAATTGCCTATGAGTCTTTTGGTTAGGGTCTAGGGTTTAAAAATATTAAAAATCTTGTTTGTAAGGTATAAACCCTAAACCCTAGAGTCTTTTTCAAGTGTCATGCCTTTGTTATAATTCCAAGTCGAACACCTATTGCCCATGTAGACACATTAAGTGACAAACTTGAGTCTAGGAGTGTTGTTATTTTACCAACCCCATTCTGTTGAGTCACCTCTTGCTGCTTGTGCCTTATAATTCATCCATGCCTTTGTTTTAGTTGAGCCCTTATGATTGTCATACCTAGTGTGGCCCACTTTTAAAACAACCTTTTATGCATGTGCTAAAATAACATAGAAAATACTACGCTCTCGTAGAGGAAGCTACCAAGTGGCAGCCTACCACTCCTTCAAGAAAAATGTAGCGAGAGTCTCTTTTATGTTCCGCCATTGTGCCACGTGTTAGCTTCCGCAGAATCTCAACAAAGAAGATACAAGACTCTCCTCTCATAGTGGAAGCCACCACATGTTGACTGGGTACAAACTCTCAACAAACAAAAGTGAAGTCCCTTGTGACTCGCATTGTTGGGATACTTGGCACCTTTCGCCATACTCACCAAAGAGACTCTAAGGGACATGCGACGGGTTGGTGGTGCTCCTCAAGAAATTTCAAAGGAAGCCCCTCAGATGTGTGTACTACTGACAAGTGGCGCCTTCCACAGGTTCCTGTGGCCTTTTTACGAAGACTGTCTTTTGCTGGGCCTGGCTTTTGCTCCTTGTGAAGCCATGAAAGCTGCCACGTTAATGAGATTCTTGAAGCCCCAATACAGAAAGAAGTGATTGTCAACGGTGATGCGATAGCCATTGATTTATTAGGGCATTCTTTTCATCTACAACCAGGATTTAAAGAGGCTTTACAAACAGTCTAAATGTGGGAAAGTAAAGACTAAGGATTTAAAGGGAGAGCGAAGACGAAGGGGTAGATTTGGCCAATAAAACAAAATAGGGGTTGATTCAGGATCGATGAGATCTGATCTTCTTAACTGCCCCATATCAGATAGTTTTTGGCATTCATTGTTGCAGGTGGTGAATCAACTACTTGCATTGAAGGGACAAATATCTTTCATCTGCCTAAGACTCAAATATGTTTTACAGTTAATTCTTGTAGATAGACATTCCTTTATGGCAGAAATATCTTCTGATAGAGCCCATAGGGGAGAATTTATTGTAATAGATGACTTAGGTCAAAATGAGAGTCAAATGCTATATAAGAATGTTTGCAAGATGTATTGAAGTTTGGATACTCTTTATTCTTTATTCAAATATATGCTGGTTGTTCTTACCTCTTTATGCTGGTTTTTAGCTCTATGTAATCTAAGAATGGTTTGTCTGTGAATGTATAGTTCCTCTGAATCCTTTCTTGCTCTTTATCTCTGTTAGAATCTGCTAGATCTGTGCAAATTTATCAGCTATATTTGATTATTTTGCGCATTTTCTCAATTCTATGAGAGCTTTCATATTCAATCCTAGTGTATCACCTCCATTAATTTCTAGTTTTACTCATCTCCCTCTTTTCATAAATGGTGGATAGATTAGGTTTAGTCTTAGGAATAAATAAATCTCTCATTTAGCAAAGGAACTAGCCTCTCTCTGGAGATTTGATTTCTCTGTAGGGTCCCACATCTAGAAATCATCTCAATGTTTCACTGGATTATTGGAGTCCTAAAACCCTCTAACATTGGGTGCAAATCCATGTGACAACACTATCCTCTCGTGAACACCACACAATTAGTGTTATCTAGTTCAGTATATACATATTCTCTTGGTTCTGAATTTGATTCATAGTCAATGAAGTTAACATTAGCATCATCAGATTGAGCATGTTCTTCCTGTACATATGGCTCCTCTGCATGCTAATTCATTGAAAGCATTTGAATGAACCTCACCATCTCTAGACAAGATGCACCATCATGGTGTGTTGTGAGATGGAAATTGCACATCATGTGATTGCCTTTGCTTGCGAAAGGACCATTTTCAATTGCCAACCTTTGAGTAGGACTAGGCAAAGGCAAGGGTTTGTTGTAACTCCCTTGTGGGCCATGATCTTTCCTGGGCATATCCTGATAAAAAGGTTGGTGAGGGCTTTTTGTTATCTAACTCTTTAAGGTGATGATATCATTGACTAGTCTTTGAATTACTAGATCTGTAGAATTAGTAGCCAAAGGTTTTCTCTTTGCAATTCCTTCTTCCACTTACGAGCAGTTATCATATCATCTTCTATAGAAATGGCCATTGTTTGGGTTGTTGCAAGATCAGTAGCACCTTCTCTTTTTATGGGGAAACTAACATCAAGGAGAAGAGTATTAATAAAGAAACATTTCAACAGAGTGTCACCAGGTCTTACATTAGCAGGGATTCTATTCACAACATTGTTGAATTTTGCTACAAATTCCTTATCTGCTCATGTACTTCTTTCTTCATGGAAGATAATTGGGCGACTAAGGTGTGCTCACTATCAGCTCTTTTCAATTTGTCTTCAAACCATTGTCTCATGGTTTTCCAATATCTAATAGATGCATTAGGTAGGTGATAGAACCACTCTACTACAACATCAGTTAAGGACTCCACAAACAACCTTACACATACGTCCTCATGTTGCACCCACAAGATGGAGCAGGCTACAAAGAATGCATTAATATATTCATCTGGTGTAACTTTCCCATTCCCTATGAATTTGGGTGTTATCTTGCTTGACCCTCTAGGTAGTTCATCCAGTTGTAACCCTAGTCTCAGAGGACCTATGGCTACTCCCCATGGTACAGGAAGTTGCTGATCCATATTGGTTGGCTTATGGACTGGGAAATTGACTTTTAATGGCAAGACAATATCGTTAAGGATAAGAGCTTGACAAGAGGAACTAGAGGTATCTCTTCTTGGAGGAGGAGAAGATGGTCTACTTGAGGATTTGACTCTACAACTGGGAGGAAAAACAACAAAGTTTAAAGATTGTAGCAAATCAAAATCTGAATTAGTAATACCCTTCCTTCTATCACCTCTAGTATATCTCTTTCAAGCTAGTTTTCACAAGTAGAAAAAATCAAAAAGTAGAGTTACCAACCACTTACTGGTTATTATGAGGACGATTCAGGTGAATATTCATGTGATTTCAGGGAATGTTCTATTTGTTATGACGAACCTCTTGTATTTTGAGAGGTGTTTCCCTTTGGGGTACTTCAACCACATCTTCCACAAAGATGATTTTTTGTGCTTCACCAAAACATCTAGCATTTTCCCTTATTATATATCCAAGTTCTTCAACTTCAAGAACTTTGTTCACTTGGTGATATTGTTGATTCTTTCTCCTATTTTGTTAGGCCAAAATTTGTAGGCCGGTTACAATATCTTCTTGATCTCCAATATTCCAATCTACGTTAGGCTGAAGGACTAGCGTGATTCTTCCTCAGAGAACCATAAAAACTAATAATAAAGAAACTCAAAATATGTGTATATAAAGAAATTCCATTTATATCCCCAGTGGAGTCACCACAAATCTTTTGGTGTACAGATTTTGCCACCTAACTCTATATTCTCTCGCCTGAATAGATGACAACAGTACCAACAGTTGAATCGATTGGAATGATATTTCGCAATGATTCTTTGCTTATTTTACAAGGTGCAGCTACCTTCAATTAATATACAAAGAATGGAACCAATATATGCTTTTCACCAGAAAGTAGAAAAGGTGGTGCTTTTAACCAAAAAGTATTAAAGGCAATAAATCTCAATGCAATTTGAAAATTAAGAAGCACAAAGACTTCAATCACTATTACTCCAATACCATAAACTTTTACCAATTATCATACAATCACCACTGCAAATCATTCATCAAAAGATCAACATCTACAAAAATGAGCCATAATATAATTATCCAATCACTTTACAGAACCAAGAATCAACAAAACAATAGCATATTTAACATAAGAGGAATAAGCATTCATTAATCATAACACAAATTTTATGATCTCTAAATTCTACTACACCAACTTCAATTCATATATATGAAGCAACTGAAAGTAATAACACATATAAAACTGATCTATCAAAACAAAGTTTGCCAAAAGATTCTATGCATCAATAGGATTTTAGAATATATAGTCTTGCCAATCATAATTGTCTTTAAAATAATAACTTCTTGGGGACAATCGATTAAAAGATGTTAAAAATAAGCATAAAACTTAAGATAGCTCTCTAGAGCCAATAGTTTTTTGAAAGGAATAAATATCAAAGCATATGAAAAGTCACTAATTAAAAATTGTCACTTCATCATCCTATGTTGCCTCCTTTTTTGTTACCTCCTTTTTCCTATTTTGTCCTTCACCTGTAGCCGAGTTTGTTTGTGTTGTTTGACCTACCAGTGCCCACAACTTTGCTTTTTATGTCCTGTATCTACCAATGATCGGAATCAACACTTTTCCACTTGGGCTACTAGTGATACTTGCTTGAAGTTTTCATTTACTTATCATCCAATCTACATTCACCACTCTTTTATGAATTTCCTCAAGTTCACCTTTGAAGGTCCCGAGATACACTAATAATCTTCCAAGTTTTCCTACTGATTCACTAGTTATCGTGTTGGTAC
The DNA here is from genome assembly GCA_027924645.1 of Cunninghamia lanceolata. Taxonomy (NCBI): domain Eukaryota; kingdom Viridiplantae; phylum Streptophyta; class Pinopsida; order Cupressales; family Cupressaceae; genus Cunninghamia; species Cunninghamia lanceolata. Next base: position 3,413,138 of record BSBN01001253.1, on the reverse strand, counting down.
CTACTAGTTCCTCAATAATCATTTTCTTGAAATTCTATTTTATTTATTTGATCTCAAGTAATTTATCTCAATCCTCACTGAAGGCTTCTATAACCAAGATAGAAAAAATACTCTTAAGATCCTTTTGATAAGTAAAATATCGAGTTAGTGTATCTCTTAGTTAGTCTTCAACTACTCGTAGCACAATCATCCTCCATTTGAGAGCGTCTAACTAGATTGCAGAATCATTATCATTTGGATCAACAAAAATTTTCTCTACTACAAGGATACTTATATCGATTTTTATCATCTCCTGAACTTCTTTAAAAACCATCAATAACTTATTGTTATCCTTTCTTACATTTTGCAACTCTATGGCTTGGCACCGTTTGATTTGTTCCTACAAGTTGGGGTCTAAACCATCCATAGTTAAGCTCGGTGTCTCATTTGAAGGTTGAGCAGTAATCCTTATAATAGATTGAATAAATGAAGTCAAAATTCTCACTTGGGACTGTAAGTTAGCCTTCTCCCATTGCTCATTTTTAATTATTTTTGATAAAGTGCTCATAGAGAACTTACCATGATAAATTTTTCCTTCAACTATGGAAGGTCCCATATCAATTTGGCTCATATTAAAGTCAACTTCAATAACTTCATTTTCATTTTTCTCTCCAACAGGATCTACAATTTCCAAAATATGATGCTCGATAGAGGGGTCCACCACCATTCTAGACATCCTTTTAGCCCTCTTGGGCTTAGGAGTATCTTGTAGCAACTTGGCTACAATATCTATATTTGTATCTACCATGGGGGCATATCTCTTTTCCTTTTCCACAACCTCCTTTAACCGTGAGGGAGATGGAGAAGCAGGAGCACTAGAATTGACATTAGCATTCAAAAAAACACCATCTGAATGTATAGTTGGAGTACTATGCTCCAGAGTATTGCTTAAAATAGGAGAATTAGGATTACTAAACAAAGACTGAAAAACATTATCCTCACCAACTTGATTAAAAATTAAAGAATCATTATCTGGTACTAGGGGGTTAGGAGGAGGCACATGGTCTGCTTGTAGCAGTTGTGAAGCATCCAATCTCTTTTCTATTCCTATTCTCATGGACACAAGTTGACCATCTTGCTCACACACAGTCTTCAACCTTTTGTCATCTTTAGGTTGTTCTCCATCCCCTCTCAATTGTGTGCCAACTCTATGAAGAGTTGTATCCAAACTTGTTGTAGCTCTTGGAGTATGAGACATCTGAGATATATTTTGTTCCTTAGTGGTGGCATCGTTTGGTAATGAAGAGCCAACATGTTCCCTAAATTTATTTTCAAGCAACTATCCTGTTCTAGTCAACATGAAAGAGGAAAGAACCATAATATATGTAACTTCTTTTTCTGACCAATGCACCTGAGGCAAGCGTTCTAACACAACATTATTATAGCCTTGATCTAAAATATCATAATTGTCATTGGTACTGTCTGGGAGTTTAAAAGGCAACCCAAAAACTTAGACTTGGTCTATGGTTAACCTCATCCATCCCCTCCATTGCACTTCTTTTTCATCAAAACACTCTTCCCAGTATTCCTCAAGATAAGGTTGATGCAAATATAGGCTACCTCCATGCAAATTCCTTTTAACAAAGTTTTTTTACTATCGAAAGTTGGTTTCACAGGAAATGAATGAAAATTAGACTCGGCCAAAATCTTTTCAACATTCCGGGCACGATCATTACTCTTATAGACAAAGAAAGATAAAGACACAGGAAAAGAATATTTCTTCTTCTTCATAGCATGATATTTATTGTTCACAGTTGCCATTTGGCGACAAACTTCCAAAACAACCATAAAATATTACAGCTACCTTGGCAATTTTAATGGGGCATTTTCATAACCCCTAGTTCTCAAATAAGAAAATTTATCAAACTAGATGTAAAAACTTCCAAACATCATTATCAATGCTACCACCTTAGGGGAGGTTGTCCTCTCCAATGAACCTTCAATTTTCTTCATGGATGACATGAGGAAAGCATCATTTATGCAGTGGAACATTTCATACCAATTTCTCTTTGCAACTGCAGGAAGTAACACTACACAGGTGTATCTGGAGTAAGAGACCTTTGAGTCCTCAAACCAGGCAAGACAACCTCTTTCCTAGCTAAGATGTAGACCAAAAGAGAACACCCATGAAATGACAGCTTCTGATGGAAATTCATTAACTTGTCATGCATATGGTCACTTATTATCTTGGCCTAGTCTACATATTGAGAGGCACTACAAATTACTAGAATAAATTGGCACATCTAGTTTTTGAAAGAGTTTGACTCAGCACTACCAATGACAAGATGTAATAGGTTAATCATGTTAGAAATTTCTTCTTTGAAATGCCCTCTTTTTAAACTTGTAGGAAGTTGAGATTTACCCTTCCTCTCAATTTTCAGCCAACTCTTTGCAATTTGATTTTGGTAACAATACTTTTTATCCAAAAAATACCCCCAACCAGTGGTGACAAACATGTCTATGAACTTCTCATGGTATATCATCTTTAAAGCATGTGACACAACTTCAAAATCCACTTTTGTTTCCACCGACCCATCAAAGGTTCGTATCTTCTGTGAATCGGGGAAATAATTCTTTGCATATGCAATGATTAAATCTGGACATGGCACGACAGGTGAGAAGCCTCCAGATCGAGCTAACCCACTACTGACAATATTCTTTGCAATTGAAGACATGTTTTCTTGTTGCATTCTATCCCAGAAATCTCCAGGTCTACATGCCCGAGGTCGTGAAAGGAAGCATGGTACGCAGAAACGCTTCCTAGACCAATCTAATGAGGGGAATGTAGTGCAAATTTTCAGATCCTTACAACTACATTTATCTGTGAGGCCTACCATTTCATTCCTTTATATTTGACTACTTTATTTTACTGTTGGTGATACATATTAGACTTGTGGAACTGTTGATCCTGATTTATAGGACTATTAGACTTTATGCTTTATGTGGATTTATTAGGTTTAACATGATTACAATGTGATTATACTTTGATATTGATTCACTGATGATGTTAGACATATGATATACATTATGATGTTGTTGTGATACTATTCATGAGATTTTAGTTAGAAATTTATTATGTGATTCTATCTTGTGATGGATTTTTGAAATGCAAAATTTAGAATTTAATTCTGATATGATTCCTTGATGTTATATGATCATATGATGATGTGAGTGTACGTTTCACTTTGCTTCGGCTATTATATGCATGTGGGATTAACATTTCATTTCAGTGTGTAGGTGTTTCTAACAAAGCCATGGATATTTGGAGATCATCCCACACACTGTGTTGCTTTCCCGTGTAAAGCCGATATAGTTCCAAGAGGAACCAAGATCAACTATGTTTGCATGATGAATTTTTGTAATATTGTTGTATGGTGTTAGTTGGGTTAGGTCTACCCTTCTTTTATTTGATTTTTGATTGGTGTTGTAAGTTGTAATGTCATTTGTATTTTATTTTGAGTTTTAATTTTTGAGACCCCTTTTCATGTGTTTTTACTCAACCTATGGTTCTCAAAATGGGTTAAATTTGACCCTGGGTTGTACCCTTAGGGTCTAGGGGTCATTTGGGCTTATTTAACCTTAGGTAAACTCCCATTTGGTCACTTTAATTTCACCCTGAAGTAAAGCAACGAAAATAGAAGTTTGGGAGGGAGAGGATGAGTGGGTCAAACACTCAACCTCTTCATTTCCTCTTTTCTTAGTTGGGGGAGTCTTCAAGACCTCTTAATTATGGAGGACTCAACTCCAAGCCTCTCCCACAATTGGTGAGGGTACCTTGGGATTGTGTGGGATTTTCTAGGAGGAAATGATTGGGGCACATGTGGTACCCACTCCTCATTTGGCTCCACCTTTCTCTCCCACATATGTGAGAGAGAGCAAGTGGATGGGAGAAAGACTTGGTGGAATGGGTGGATGACATGTGTCACCACCCCATTCCAAGAGTCTTGCAAGTAGTTGGGTAGAGTGAGGAGGTGACATGTGTCACCTCCCCATTCCTCAAGGCTCATGAGAAGAGCCTATTTGAATCCCTCTTGAAGAGAGGGAGGAGGTTGTTGAATCTTTTCCAATTTTTGAATTTTAGTGGTTTTGGGGACAAAGTTAGAGGAAAGATTGGTGGCTCAACTTGGAGAGGGAGTTAGAGGAGTTCTTCTCAACTATCTTCCATTTGGTCTCTATAAGGTAGGATTCAAGGCAAATGCATTTCCTTATGCTTTTTTTTTACTTGCATGTTGTGTGTGTGAATTCCATTTTGTCATTTTTACTTTGTTGTTGTGGGAAATTGGGTATGGGAGTTGTGAGAGCCTCTCCTTTTTGGGAGAAAATGCTCAACATATGTGGGGTGGGGGAGGAGTGAACCTCCCCGGGGTCACATCCTTGGTTTTGTGAAGTTTTGGCCTTAAGGGCAATATGTGTATATGAGCAATATGTGATATGGCTTGAGAGCCAAAATAAAGTTTTGTGAAATTATGCTTTAAAAGTGTGGGCTTGAGGCCTTGAGAGGTATATGTATTTGGGAAGTTTTTGGAGTGGCACTCTTGAGTTGAGTGATGTCCACTCCCCTACCCCATTAAACTCATCTTGAGTGAGTTTTTGTTATGTGAAAGCCATGGGAGTATTCTTGCTTTTGTGTTGAGTGAATTTGTTGTAAAGTGGTGTGAGTTCCTTGTGTGAGGATGGCCTCCTAGCTTAGGGGTGACTCATGAGTGAGTCAATGGTAGGGAAGAGAGTAGTTTGTTAGTGGCTTCTTCCCATTCCATGTGTTATTGCAGGTTTTTGGAGCTAAGAGATATTGAAGAAATCAATGTGTTCCTTCTTATGTTGTTAGTTGTGCTCTTCAGAGAGTATGGCCAAGGTTGGCCTAATTGTTAATGTATTTCTTTTGAGTAGAGAGTGAATGTGCTATATTGAGTTGTAAAACAATTACTCATTCTTGAGTTGTAAAACAATTACTCATTCTTGAGTTGTAGTTAAACTTTTATGAAATAGAAAAAAAAAAGAAAGTATATATGTTGTTTCTTTTTTTAGAAGCTATGTATATGAAGAGAAAATGTGTATTGTTAGGAGAAATGCATGTTTAATTATTGTAGTATGTTATAAGATTGATGCAGAGCACGCAGCGGAAACATAACACAACACAAAATATATTTATTGAACCACCGTAGTGGTTGAACCATTGAACCTCTTGAACCCATTGAACCCACATACAAAACCTTCTTAATGTCCTGACAACACCGAAATTCATCCATTCTTCCTTATCAGCTTGACCATACACATACCATCGCATAGATTTTATCGATTGAACCAAATGAACCTACGAGTTCATTGAACCGTTGAACCCGTGAACCCATTGAACCAATGAATCGGTTCAATCCGACGGTTCAACCATACACCATCGGCAAAACATTACACTATCAGCTTCCCTCAAGACTGCTACACCGATACTTAGTATCACCCCGATACAAACTCACTTGTCGCTGTGACTTATAACTTCGGCCAAACAATCATCTCCTCAGCTTGATGCCAAGGTTCACGTCGATGCATACTGGCACTTCTTTCTGCGATTGCTTCTATACATCTCATGAGGTTTTCTTCCTGGTTGGTTCTAACCATCTTCCACAATGCCGTTGCCATTCTCTGCAACTAAACACACACAGATTTCTAACCTAATACAAAATCAAAACAACACAGAACAACAGAGAGGAGGAACTAAATACAGATTGGCATTCCACTGGTCTCGACCAGTGGAATGAGTCAAAACTCGATTGCTCTTACAAAACCCTAAATTTTATTTCTCTTTCTAAGATTACATACACACGCTTCTCTGTTGCTCCTCTTCCCCTTTTCCTCTTTAACAAACATGGACTGCCTATTTAAAGACTCACATCTTGGCAGTTACACATGGTGGAATCTCAATCGATTCATCACCTCTGCCATCTGTTACAAGACAGTTATAACTCAGACAGTTACTATACTTCTTATCTGTTTACAATAGGTGCCATTTGGCTTACAATATGGGACACATTGGTCCAATCAAAATTCAATTTGGCTCTAGGCCTTACAATAGATCAAAATGATAACCGGGAATGTCTTAACTCTTCAGAGGTGCTCCTGCACCATACTCCCAGACTTGAAAAATTTCCATGTCCCATGGAAATGCTCGGTGAGAACTACAACAACTCTGTTCTCTTGGTGTCTTCAACTCTAACTTGATGCCTCTGCTACTTTTACCCTTCAACTGTGACTCCTCGCAATGGAGTTTAACTGGCTGCTCCTCCAGATGCTGCTCCAAACATAAGTCCACCCTCAATGCTGCACCAACACTTCTGTCCCTCACCTGGGAGTCCTCTCTTGCCTCTCTCCCCAGGAATTTTGGTGACATCCACTGGACCTCCTTCTCAGGCCCTTGAACCATCTCCTGTGGCTCCATGACAGATCTCCTATTTGCCTACCTGCAGCTTGTGGACATGCATCTGCAACCACAAATATTAGCAAACCAAAACACCATTCTCTCACTTAGATTCCTAGAGCTTTCGCTGGCTCTGATACCATGTTGAGACATGGACCAGCTAGGACTCGAACCTAGGACCTTCCATTTGCTGCTGGAGTGCTCTACCACTAAGCTATTGGCCCCTCTTGGACCAGTCCATCGTCGATCCCGGTGTGGCTTACACCAACACCCCCCCTTAAGCCACACCTCTCGTGTGCTTGGGGCTCCTAGCCTAGCCTGGCTCTGATACCAATGTGATGCAGAGCGCACATCGGAAACATAACACAACATAATATATTTATTGAACCACCATAGTGGTTGAACCATTGAACCTCTTGAACCCATTGAACCCACATACAAAACGTTCTTAATGTCTTGACAACATCGAAATTCATCCATTCTTCCTTATCGGCTTGACCATACACATACCATCGCATAGATTTTATCGATTGAACCAAATGAACCTACGAGTTCATTGAACCGTTGAACCCGTGAACCCATTGAATTGATGAACCGGTTCAATCAGACGGTTCAACCATACACCATCGGAAAAACATTACACTATCAGCTTCCCTCAAGACCGCTACACTGATACTTAGTATCACCCCGATACAAACTCACTTGTCGCTGTGACTTATAACTTTGGCCAAACAATCATCTCCTCAGCCCAATGCCAAGGTTCACGCTGATGCATACTGGCACTTCTTTCTGCGATCGCTTCTATACATCTCATGAGGTTTTCTTCCTGGTTGGTTCTAATTGTCTTCCACAATGCCGTTTCCATTCTCTGCAACTAAACACACATAGATTTCTAACCTAATACAAAATCAAAACAACACAGAACAACAGAGAGGAGGAACTAAATACAGATTAGCATTCCACTGGTCTCGACCGAGGTCTCGACCAGTGGAATGAGTCAAAGCTTGATTGCTCTTACAAAACCCTAAATTTTATTTCTCTTTCTGAGATTAAATACACACACTTCTCTGTTGCTCCTCTTCCCCTCTTCCTCTTTAACAAACATGGACTGCCTATTTAAAGACTCACATCTTGGCAGTTACACACGGTGGAATCTCAATTGATTCGTCACCTTTACCATCTGTTACAAGACAGTTATAACTCGAACAGTTACTATACTTCTTATCTGTTTACAATAGGTGCCATTTGGCTTACAATATGGGACACATTGGTCCAATCAAAATTCAATTTGGCTCTAGGCCTTACAATAGATCAAAATGATAACCGGGAATGTCTTAACTCTTTAGAGGTGCTCCTGTACCATATCAAAATGATAACCAGGAATGTCTTAACTCTTCAGAGGTGCTCCTACACCAAAGATTTATTTCAAAAAAAATAGAAATAGATTGTTGCTATTTTTTGTTTGAGAGACAAAATAAAAATGACATTTTTTAGAATGGAAAATTAGTTATTACTGTTTGTGTTTCAAAATAAAATGTTCATAATGTAATTGCCATCGTCAAATATATATATATATATATACATACTTTACATTTATCCCTTCCACATTATTCTTGCTTGCTGGATTAAACAAGATTAGTAGAGGAATCTGAGTGATATATATATTTAATGTATGTAATTTTTTTATGTTATTCTAGCAAACTGGTTTAATCTGAGAGGTAGTCGTTTAAAAAAAAAGCTATGCATACATCTAGAGTATAGACACACACATATATTTTTAATTGTTAAAATACCTATTAAAAATACATTAAGCATTTTATATTCCAAAATTTTTTGACAACCGCCATTTTTTTTTGAATGAGGGTTTAAGGGTAGAAGGGTGGGGGGATGGCATTGATGCCGCTGTCCCCCATGACTGTCGTTGTTGGGAGTGGGGGTGGGGTATCTGCCCCACCACCTAAATCTTTTTCTTTTACAAACAAAAAAAAAACAATGTTTTAAATTGAAAATAGCGGAGTTCAGTGCTTGGCGGCGGCGGCAGCGGCCCTTAAACACCCCCTCTTTGGTATTTCAGCCCTATGGCCCCCATTAAACCTACAACTAGATATTAAATATTTATCAGTTTATATATATATATTCTAAGTGTATATACACCCTGTCCTTAACAAACAAAAAATAACCCTCTGGTTTTTAATAAGACAATATATATATATATATATGCCAATAGGTATACCTCCGAAGCTCCCTTTATGGCTTCCATCTTATCAAACCTGCAAGGCAAACTTAGAAGAGAGAAGAATGAGAAGAGTAGAGGGAGAGAAAACAAAATGAGAAGACAATAAGGAGGCTAGGGTTTTTTTTTGTTGTATCTCCTTCATAAGGAAATTATTTTTTTATTTGGAGACTTTTAGGGCATGAGTGGGTTTCAAAATTTGTTTTATTGTTTTATTAATTGTTTTCCTTCCCTCTCTTTTTGATTTGGTTTAGGGGTTCTTTTATTTTAGCTAATACTTGAGATGTGAGAAAAATTAATTATGTTGGTATGATTTAATTTATTGGATTAGTTCCAAGAAAGTGAACTTGGGAATGCTATTTTGGCTTTAAAATTTTAGATCTTTTATAGTTTAATTTTTAGATATAGTACATTATACTTTATTTTAATTAATTTTTATTATAGTGAGGTTTAAATGCTTCATTTAATCTTCCTTCTATTAAATTATTAAAATGTATTTAATTTAATAGTAGTGGGGTTAATCCATTGCTTGCAAACCTTAATCGACGAGGTTAATATAAATCTAGATTGTTATTAGTTTAATATTTTCATTTTAATTATTCTAGAGCAAATTAATTAGTCATTTTTAATCCAACTTAGAAACCTAGTAGACTATTGACCAAAATTAGTTTTATTAAAATAAACCCTATTCACTCTCGTGAGGTGTTATGTTGTCAAATTTTTCTGGAATTTAGGGTTTAGCTTAGTTAGTGAATTTAACCTTGCGTAGTGGTAGATCTTGTTTTTGCCAGGTTGCCGACATTGTGTTTTGACATTAAATTTATTCCCTTGTATTAGAGTTAGACATTTGATTTTGACTTGTGTCAAAATCCCATCACCCACTCAGGTAAACCTAGGGTTTCGATCCTCCATCCTAACCCTATTAGTGACATTATTCATGTGGCATCTATCTACCTATTTGGCCTTCATTGCATAGGGGAAATACGCTTGTGATCGCATTACCCCGCCTTCAATTGACTTGTTTACGCATTATGCGTATTACCACCAAGCACACTTACGTGTGCGAGGGGGTTTCTAGGGATGCGTAGAATTTTTTTGGGTATTTCATGTCATGACCACATAATAGATGTGGACATGACACATACAATGCATGTCATGACCGCATGGAAAATGTGGGCATGACATTTGGTATCAGAGTTAGGTTTAAACATTGGGCTTGTTTAGCACGTTACTTTTTCTGCAATTTCAATTAATTAGTTATTACCTAGTTTTTGTAGGATGCCTCCTCGACGAGTTTGGCGAGCATGCTCATGCCACACTGCATTTGTCGAGGTGCACAGTGATTCTTCAACTGAGGGTCAGGCACTGCAGGCACCATCGGCACCACAGGTCCTACCTATACCAGATATTGAACCACAGATACTTCAGGCATTACAAGTAGTGTTAGATAGGCTACCACCGGCCGCAGATGCGCTATGCATAGAGCCGCGTGCTGAGCCCCGCCTTGATCCACGAAAGGAGCTATGCGTGGAGCCACGAATAAAGTCACATGTGGAGCCCCAGTTGAGCTACGAGAGGCACCACGTGTGGAGTTGTTTGTGGAGATACTAGATACGACAAAGGAGGTTGGATCAGCCTACAGGGTCCATAGCAGAAGCCCTCCATGTCATGATAGGTGTGAGGAGAAAGTGTGAGTGGAGCAGATCATTCATAGGCCATATGATTATTATGCAGATGAACCCATTAGAGGGCATAGAGATCGAGGAGACCCCATCAGGGATTTGTTGAGGTTGAATTCTCCTACTTTTGCTGGGACTACAGAGGGAGCCGAAGCTAAGGCTTGGCTCATCAGTCCAGACAGATGCTTCCTGTTGCATCCTTACAAGGGCAACATGAAGGCACGTGTGGTAGTCCACCTGTTGCGAGATGCAACAGCTACTTGGTGGCGCACTGAGGAGTGCAAGTGCCATCTATCATTGGACACTCACTTGGGAGACTTTCATTGAGTGTTTTAATGCACGGTATCTATCAGATCACTACAAACAACATCACATAGATGAGTTTCACGACCTTTAGTAGAGAGGGCTTACTATTGCTTAGTACGAGGGTAGATTCACTGAGTTGTCTCGATATGTGGAGTATCTCCATGATGAGAAACTCCTAGTTCATAAGTTTATTAGAGGATTAAACCATAGCAAAGTAGGACCTATATGCATGGTAGACCCCTAGACATTGAGTGATCCTCCCGAGAAGGCATACATAGATGAGGATATATAGGGACGAGGGCAAGGTTCATGGCTCCTATTTCAGGATCATGGGTGGCAGCAGCACCAACAGAGTTATCGCAGACCACCACTACCACCACAGAGAGAAGGATTTAGTTCTCCATCATTACCTCCTAGACCTCCACAACAGTAGCAGCAGAATCAACAGAGGTCTAGACCCCAATAGAGGGCACAGGTAGGGCAGAATCGAGTTTGGCAGCAACAGGGCCCATGTAGAGATCAGAGACAACATGGACCACTTGCGGGGCCCACGAGGTCACAACAGTCGTACATGGGTTCACAGGGGTCCATAGGTAGATCTAGATAGTAGCAGTTGGGCAGGACTCAGATTGGATGGTATAGGCTTGGGGCCCATGCTATGTGTGTAGTGGAGTGGGACATCTAGCTAGAGAGTGCCCGCAGGGGGACAACCCCGTTCAGGAGGGTCAAAGTAGACTGTAAGAGATGTGGGCAAGTCCCACCACATGTTCGCAGTGGTTGATAATTGCTAGGCTGATTTTCAGGCATCAGTGATTCAGACATCAGGTATGATCGGGGGTGCCCCCATTTCTATTTTTTTGACTTTAGAGATACCAATTCCTTTCTATCTACATCGTTAGTAGAGCATTGTAGGCTGGTGGCTTCTAGGTAGGACATTAAGTGGGAAGTTGAATTGGCAACTGGGGCTAAGATGTCAGTAGATGCCTTGGTTTGGGATTGTGAGATCTCATTGGGGTCCTTCACTACATCTTGTGACTTTAGAGTTATGCCATTAGGATCCTACGATGTGGTTTTGGGTATGGATTAGCTTGCGGCTCATAGAGCCAAGCTAGATTGTCACTGAAAGATGATTAGCTGCTTAGATGATCATGGTACATCGATTGAAATAGTAGGCATTCAGAAGCCCACAACAGTTCATATGATATCTGCTCAGCAGCTTAAGCACTGGATACGGAAGGGATGTCAGATGCTTGCTATCACAGTTAGTGATAGATCAGAGGATGAGCCTAAGGCATCATTAGATGATTGTCCCATCTTGAGAGAGTTTACCAACGTGTTCCCATTAGAGTTACCAGGGATGCCAGACCGTCATGAGGTAGACTTTCATATTGATTTAGTAACGGGTGCTGAGTCAGTATCTTGTGCACCCTACAGGATGACCACTCATGAGCTTATAGAGCTCAAGTTGCAGTTGGAGGAGTTTCTCGAGAAGGGGCACATCCAACCAAGCGTTTCACCTTGGGGCACTCCAGTTATCTTCGTGAAGAAGGATGGGTCTCTTTGCTTGTACATGGATTATAGGCAGTTGAATAAGGTGATGGTGAAGAACCGTTATCCTCTGCCTTGGATTGATGATCTCTTCGACTAGATGTAGGGAGCTAAGGTTTTCTCTAAGATTGACCTGAAGTCTGGATACCATCAGTTGCATATCACAGAGGCGGATATTCATAAGACCACTTTCCGCACTAGATACAACCACTATGAGTTCAATGTGGTCCCCTTCAGTTTGACAAATGCCCCTGCAGTCTTCATGAGTCTCATGAACGGGGTGCTCCGTACCTACTTGAATCGGTTCATGATTATTTTTCTTGACGACATATTGATCTATTCGTGGATTGAGGAGGAACATTAGGAACACTACGTCAGGTTTTTCAGTGCTTGAGAGAGCAACAACTTTATGGCAACTTGGAGAAGTGTGCCTTTTTTAAGACAGAGGTACAATACTTGGGGCACATCCTATCAGGCGATGGCATCTCCGTAGATCCATCGAAGATCAGAGCTATCAAAGATTGGCCAGCACCCACCAGTGTGATAGAGGTCACGAGTTTCATGGGATTAGCCGGTTGCTACTACAGATCTATAGAGGGTTTTTCTAGGATAGCGCACCCCATCACTTCCCTTCAGTAGAAAGGGAAGAGTTTCACTTGGATTGAGTAGTGCGAGAGGGCCTTTGGGGTCCTCAAAGAGCATCTTGTCAGTGCACCCATTTTTGCGGTTCCTGATCCTGCAGAGGATTTTGTAGTTTGTATAAATACATCACTTGAGGGTTTGGGAGCTGTGCTTATGCAGGGTGGTAGAGTGATTACATATGAGTCGCGTAAGCTCAAGACACATGAGCTGAACTACCCTAATCATGATTTAGAGCTCGCAGCAGTGGTACATGCTCTTGTTCATTGGAGACACTTTCTTTTGGGTCATCTCTTTGAGCTTCATTCGGATAACCATAGTTTGCAATACATATTCACACAACTAAATTTGAATGCTCGCCAACGGCATTGGATGGAGTTTCTATTCGAGTACGACTTTGATGTCCACTACGTCAAAGGGAAGGAGAACGTGGTTTCTGAGGCTTTAAGTCAGAAGTGCCACGAGATCCTGACCTTGACCTTGAGTGTGCACTTGAGAGAGCGCATCATTCAATATCTGCCTGAGGATGAGTGGTTTTTTGAGGTGCAGTAGGAGATCCAGTCATAGAGGGCCCTTAAGGGCAAATTTGCAGGATATTCCCTTGAGTCAGATGGATTGCTTAGACATCAACAGCGCATCTATGTACCCCGTGCGGGTGACCTTCATGCAGTGGTTCTTTCAAAGGCTCATAGAGCACCTTATGTAGCACACCCAGGGGTGAAGAAGATGCATGCTGACTTGCGACAATTATACCATTGGGAAGGTATGAGACGGGATATTGTAGAGTCTGTTGCTTGTTGCCTTGAGTGCCAGAGGGTCAAGGCCGAGCATCAACATCCAACGGGTCTTTTATACCCTCATGCGATACCTGAGTGGAAATGGGACACCATTTCCATGGACTTCATTGTTGGTCTTCCTATGTCATCATGCTGCCATGATACCATCATGGTGATGGTTGACAAGTTGACGAAGGTGACGCATTTCTCACCTGTACGCACGATGTACAATACACCATCTGTGGCAAGAGTGTTCTTGGATCAAATTGTTAGACTACATGGGGTATCTCGCCGTATAATTTTTGATAGGGATTCAGTGTTCACTTTAGCCTTTTGGAGAGCCTTGTAGCAGGCGTTGGGCACACAACTCAACTTTAGTTTCACTTATCATCCTGAGATTGATGGACAGACAAAGAGAGTTAATCAGGTTCTTGAGGATATGCTCTGTATGTATGTCATGGACCACCAGAGTAGATGGGAGGAGTATCTATATCTAGTTGAGTTTGCCTACAACAATGGCCATCACAGCTTGTTGGGTATGCCTCCTTTTTAGGCCTTGAACTACAGACCTTGCAGGACACCGTTGAGTTGGGACCGTATTGAGGATAGGGTTGCGATAGGGCCAAAGTTGGTTTGGGATATGGAGCAGTAGGTGACTTTGATTAGGCAGAGACTTCAGGAGGCATAGGATCGACATAAGAAGTATGCTGATGCTAAGAGGGTAGATTGGAGCTTCTTAGTTGGGGACATAGTATTCTTGAGAGTGCGACTACACAAGAGTCTGATCCGTTACAAAAAGGGCTCTAATCTCGCACCTCATTTTGTTGGACCTTTTGAGATCTTGGAGTGGATAGGACCCGTAGCCTATCGTCTAGCCTTGCCACATAACTTGTCGTGTATCCATGATGTTTTTCATGTTTCTATTTTACAGCGTTACATATCTGATTTATCTCATGTATTGGATTGGAGTGCTCTTCAGGTAGAGATAGACGGTCAGTTGGCTTTGGATCCAATTCACATATTGGCTCGCAAGACGCTGGGCCTTCGAGGTCGAGAGTTGGACCAGGTTAGGGTTTAGAGGGACATGTACGATGAGGTCACGGTGACATGGGACAATGCAACGAGATTGAGCGCCCTTTATCTTCACCTCTTTGATGACTTCCAGGAGGAAGTATAGTCTTAGGGGGGAAAATGTGAGGCCTACCATTTCATTCCCTTATATTTAACTACTTTATTTTACTATTGGTGATACATGTTAGACTTGTGAGACTGTTGATCCTGATTTACAAGACTATTAGACTTTATGCTTTATGTGGATTTATTATGTTTACCATGATTATGATGTGATTAGACTTTGATATTGATTCACTGATGATGTTAGACATATGATATACATTATGATATTATTGGGATACTATTCATGAGATTTTAGTTAGAAATTTATTATGTGATTCTATCTTGTTATGGATTTTTGAAATGCAAAATTTAGAATTTAATTATGATGTGATTCCTTGATGTTATATGATCATGTGATGATGTGAGTGTATGTTTCACTTTGCTTCGGCTATTATATGCATGTGGGATTAACATTTCATTTGAGTGCGCAGGTGTTTCTAATGAAGCCACGAATATTCAGAGATCATTCCACACACTGTATTGTTTTCCCGTGTAAAGCCGATCTAGTTCCAAGAGGAACCAAGATCAACTATGTTTGCATGATGAATTTTTGTAATGTTGTTGTATGGTGTTAGTTGGGTTAGGTCTACCCTTCTTTCATTTGATTTTTGATTGGTGTTGTAAGTTGTAATGTCATTTGTATTTTATTTTAAGTTTTAATTTTTGAGACCCTTTTTCATGTGTTTTTACTCAACCTATGGTGTTCAAAATGAGTTAAATTTGACCCTGGGTTGTACACCTAGGGTCTAGGTGTCATTTGGGCTTGTGTAACCTTAAGTAAACTCCCATTTGGTCACTTTAACTTCACCTTGAAGTAAAGTGACGAAAATGAAAGTTTGGGAGGGAGAGGATAAGTGGGTCAAACACTCAACCTCTTCATTTCCTCTTTCCTTGGTTGGAGGAGTCTTCAAGACCCCCTAATTGTGGAGGACTCAACTCCAAGCCTCTCTCACAATTGGTGAGGGTATCTTGGAATTGTGTGGCATTAACTAGGAGGAGATGATTGGGGGACACATGGTACCCACTCCTCCTTTGGCTCCACATTTCTCTCCCACATGTGAGAAAGAACAAGTGGTTGGGAGAAAGACATGGTGGAATGGGTGGATGACATGTGTCACCACCCCATTCCAAGAGTCTTGCAAGTAGTTGGGTGGAGGAGTGAGGAGGTGACATGTGTCACCTCCCCATTCCTCAAGGCTCATGAGAAGAGCCTATTTGAATCCCTTTTGAAGAGAGGGAGGGGGTTGTTGAATCTTTTCCAATTTTTGAATTTTAGTGGTTTTTGGGGACAAAGTTAGAGGAAAGATTGGTGGCTCAACTTGGAGAGGGACTTAGAGGAGCTTTTTTCAACTATCTTCAATTTGGTCTTTATAAGGTAGGATTCAAGGCAAATATCTTTCCTTATGCATTTTCTTTACTTGCATGTTGTGTGTGAATTCCATTTTGTTGTTTTTACTTTGTTGTTGTGGGAAAATTGGGTATGGGCTTTGTGAGAGCCTCTCCTTTTTGGGAGAAAATGCTCACGTATGTGGGGTGGGGGAGGAGTGAACCTCCTTGGGGTCACATCCTTGGTTTTGTGGAGTTTTGGCCTTGAGAGCAATATGTGTATATGAGCAATATGTGATATGGCTTGAGAGCCAAAAGAAAGGTTTGTGAAATTATGCTTAAAAGTGTGGGCTTGAGGCCTTGAGAGGTATATGTATTTGAGAAGTTTTTAGAGTGGCACTCTTGAGTTGAGCGATGTCCACTCCCCTACCCTATTAAACTCATCTTGAGTGAGTTTTATTTATGTGAAAGCCATGGGAGTATTCTTGTTTTTGTGTTGAGTGAATTTGTTGTAAAGTGGTGTGAGTTCCTTGTGTGAGGATGACCTCCTAGCTCGGGGGTGACTCATGAGTGAGTCAATGGTAGGGAGGAGAGTAGTTTGTTAGCGGCTTCTTCCCATTCCTTGTGTTATTGCAAGTTTTTGGAGCTAAGAGATATTGAAGAAATCAATGTGTTCCTTCTTGTGTTGTTAGTTGTGCTCTTGAGAGAGTATGGCCAAGGTTGGCCTAATTGTTAATGTATTTAATTTGAGTAGAGAGTGAATGTGCTCTATTGGGTTGTAAAACAATTATTCATTCTTGAGTTGTAGTTAAAATTTTATGAAATAGAAAAAAAGAAAGAAAGTATATATGCTGTTTCTTTTTATTTTAGAAGCTATGTATATGGAGAGAAAATGTGTATTGTAGCAGAAATGCATGTTTAATTCTTGTAGTATGTTGTAAGATTTATTTTTAAAAAAAGTAGAAATAAATTGTTGCTGTTTTGTGTTTGAGAGACAAAATAAAAATGACATTTTTTAGAATGGAAAATTAGTTATTGTTGTTTTTGTTTCAAAATAAAATGTTCATAATGTAATTGCCATCGTAAAAAAATAAAGAAGAGAATCACCTATTTTGGTCTACCATTATCTTTGTAAAAAAAATATGTATATATTTATATGTGTTGTTGTGAGAAACTTTGCTTTGAAGTATATGTTAGAAAAAAAATATTTTTGTGTAAGTTTATATATATATATATATTCTTTACATTTATCCCTTCCACATTATTCTTGCTTGCCAGATTAAACAAGATTAGTAAAGGAATCTGAGTTCTATATATATATATATATTTAATATATGTAACTTTTTAATTTTATTCTAGCAAACTGGTTTAATCTGAGAGGTAGTGGTTTGAAAAAAACTGTGTAGACATCTAGAGTATACACACACACACATATATTTTTAACTATTAAAATACATGTTAAAAATACAATAAGCATTTTATATTCCAAAATTTTTTGACAACCATCATTTTTTTTTGAACGAGGGTTTGAGGGTACAAGGGGGGGCGAAGGCATTGATGCCGCCATCCCCCATGACTATCGTTGTTGGGAGTGGGTGTGGGGCTGATGCCCCACCAACCACTCCATAGTATAGGGAGTGGGGGTGGGGTATCTGGCCCACCCCCCAAATCTTTTTCTTTTACAAACAAAAAAAAAAACAATGTTTTAAATCGAAAATAGTAGAGTTCGGTGCTCGACGATATCGGCGGCCCTTAAACGCCCCCTCTCTAGTATTTTGGCCCTACGGCCCCTATTAAACCTGCAACCAAATATTAAATATTTATTAGTTTATATATATATATTCTAAGTGTATATACACCTGTCCTTAACAAACAAAAAATAACCCTTTGGTTTTTAATAAGACAGTATATATATATATATATATATATATATATATATATATGCCAATGGGTATACCTCTGAAGCTCCCTTCATGGCTTCCATCTCATCAAACCTGCAACACAAACTTAGAAGAGAGAAGAATGAGAAGAGTAGAGGGAGAGAAAACAAAATGAGAAGACAATAAGGAGGCTAGGGTTTTTTTTGTTGTATCTCCTTCATAAGGAAATTATTTTTTTATTTGGAGACTTTTAGGCCATGAGTGGGTTTTAAAATTTGTTTTATTGTTTTATTAATTGTTTTCCTTCCCTCTCTTTTTGATTTAATTTAGGGGTTCTTTTATTTTAGCTAATACTGGAGATGTGAGAAAAATTAATTATGTGTGTATGATTTAATTTATTGGATTAGTTCCAAGAAAGTGAACTTGGGAATTTTATTTTGCCTTTAAAATTTTAGATCTTTTATAGTTTAATTTTTAGATAGAGCACATTATATTTTATTTTAATTAATTTTTATTGTACTGAGGTTTAAATGCTTTATTTAGTCTTCCTTCTATTAAATTATTAAAATGTATTTAATTTAATAATAGTGGGGTTAAGCCATTGCTCGCAAACCTTAATCGACGAGGTTAATATAAATTTAGATTGTTATTAGTTTAATATTTTTATTTTAATTATTCTAGAGCGAATTAATCAGTAAATTAATTAGTAATTTTTAATCCAACTTATAAACGTAGTAGACTGTTGACCAAAATTAGTTTATTAAAATAAACCCTATTCACGCCCGTGAGGTGTTATGCTGTCGAAATTTCTAGAATTTAGGGTTTAGCTTAGTGAATTTAACCTTGCGTAGTGTTAGATCTTGTTTTTGGCAAGATGCAGACATTGTGTTTTGACATTAAATTTATTCCATTGTATTAAAGTTAGACATTTGATTTTGACTTGTGTCAAAATCCCATCACCCACTTAGGTAAACCTAGGGTTTCAATCCTTGATCCTAACCGTATTGGTGACATTATTCATGTCGCATCTACCCACCTAGTTGGACTTCATTGCATAGGGGAAATGCACTTGTGATTGCATTACCTCGCCTTCGATTGACTTGTTTACGCCTTATGCATATTGCCACCGAGCACGCTTACGCGTGCGAGGGGGTTTCTAAGGATGTGTAGAAATTTTTTTGGTATTTTGTGTCATGACCACATGACAGATGTGGACATGACATGTGCGATACGTGTCATGACCGTATGGGAAATGTGGGCATGACATTTGGTATCAGAGTCAGGTTTAAATACTGGGCTTGTTGGGCACATTATTTTTTCTGCAATTTTGATTAATTAGTGATTACCTAGTTTTTGTAGGATGCCTCCTCGAAGAGTTTGGCGAGTACGCTCATGCCACACTGCGTCCGTCGAGGTGCACAGTGATTCTTTAGCTGAGGGTCAGGCACTGTAGGCACCATTGGTACCGCAGGTCCTTCCTATACCAGATATTTGGTCGTAGATGTGCCATGCATAGAGCCACGTGCTGAGCCTCACATTGATCTGCAAGAGGAGCCACGTGTGGAGCCATGAGTAGAGTCACATGTGGAGCCCCGCGTTGAGCCGCGAGAGGCACCACATGTGGAGCCATTTGTGGAGATACTAGATACGACGATAGAGGAGGTTGGATCAGCCTATAGGGTCTATAGTAGGAGCCCTCCACATCATGATAGGCGTGAGGAGAAAGTGCAAGTGGAGCAGATCATTCATAGGCCATGTGATTATTATGCAGATGAACCTATTAGAGGGCACATAGATCAAGGAGACCCCATCAGGGATTTGTTGAGGTTGAATCCTCCTACTTTCACTGGGACTATAGAGGGAGCCAAAGCTGAGGCTTGGCTCATCAGTCTAGATAGATGCTTCGCGTTACATCCTTACGAGGGCAACATGAAGGCACATGTGGTAGTCCACTTGTTACAAGATGCAGTAGCTACTTGGTGACACATTGAGGAGTGCAAGCGCCATCTATCATTGGACACACTCACTTGGGAGATTTTCATTGAGTGCTTGAATGTGCGGTATCTGTCAGATCACTACATACAACGTCACATAGATGAGTTTCATGACCTTTGGCAGAAAGGGCTTACTGTTGCTCAGTATTAGGGTAGATTCATTGAGTTGTATCGATATGCGGAGTATCTCCATGATGAGAAACTCCTAGTTCATAAGTTTATCAGAGGATTAAACCATAGTATAGAAGGGCCTATATGCATGGTAGACCCCTAGACATTAAGTGATGCTACCGAAAAGACATACATAGCTGAGAAGATACAAGGACAAGGGCAGGGTTCATGCCCCCTGTTTCAAGATTGTGGGCAGCAGCAACACCAGCAACGTTATCATAGACCACCACTACCACCACATAGAGGAGGATTTAGTTCTCCATCATTACCTCCTAGACCTCCACAGCAGTAGTAGCAGAGGTCTAGACCCCAGCATAGGGCACAGGTAGGGCAGAATCAAGTTTGGTAGCAATAGGGCTCGTGTAGAGATCAGAGGCAGCAGTGACCACCTACGGGGCCCGCGAGGTCACAACAGTCATATAGGGGTTCACAGGGGTCCACAGGTAGATTTGGATAGTAGCAGTTGGGTAGGACTCAGACTAGACAGTACAGGCTCGAGGCCCGTGCTATGTGTGTGGTGGAGTGGGACATCTAGCCAGAGAGTGCCCGCAGGGCTTTACGGCAGGGGGACATCCCCGTTCAGGAGGGTCAGAGCAGACTGTAGGAGATGTGGGCAAGTCCCATCGCATGTTCGCAGCAGTTGATAACCGCTAGGCTAATTTTTAGGCATCAGTGATTGAGACATCAGGTATGATCGGGGGTGCCCCCATTTCTATTCTTTTTGACTTTGGAGCTACTGATTCCTTTCTATCCACATCGTTAGTAGAGCGTTGTAGGCTGGTGGCTTCTAGATAGGACATTAGGTGGGAGGTCAAATTGGCCACTGGGGCTAGGATGTCAGTAGATGCCTTGGTTCGGGATTGCGAGATCTCATTGGGGTCCTTCACTACATCTTGTGACCTTAGAGTTATGCCATTAGGATCCTATGATGTGGTTTTTGGTATGGATTGGCTTGCGGCTCATAGAGCCAAGCTAGATTGTTGCTGAAAGATGATTAGAACTTAGACGATCATGGTATGTTGATTGAGATAGTAGGCATTTAGAAGCCCACATTAGTTCGTATGATATCCGTTTAGTAGCTTAAGCCCTGCATGCAGAAGGGATGTCAGATGTTCACTATCACTGTTAGTGACAGATCAGAGGACGAGCCTGAGGCATCATTAGATGATCATCCCATTTTAAGAGAGTTTGCCGACGTGTTCCCATCAGAGTTACCAGGGATGCCACCCCGTCATGAGGTAGACTTTCATATTGATTTAGTGTCAGGTACCGAGTCAGTATCTCGTGCACCCTACAGGATGACCACTCATAAGCTTATAGAGCTCAAGTTGCAGTTGGAGGAGTTTCTTGAGAAGGGGCACATCTGACTGAGCATTTCACTTTGGGGCACTCCAGTTATCTTTGTGAAGAAGGATGGGTTTCTTTTCTTGTGCATGGATTATAGGCAGTTGAATAAGGTGACGGTGAAGAACTATTATCTTCTACCTAGGATTGATGATCTCTTAGACTAGATACAGGGAGCCAAGGTGTTCTCTAATATTGACTTGAAATCCAGATACCATCAATTGCATATCACAGAGGCGGATATTCATAAGACCACTTTCTGGAGTAGATACGACCACTATGAGTTCACTGTGGTCCCCTTTGGTTTGACGAATGTCCCTGCAGTATTAATGAGTCTCATGAACGGGGTGTTTTGTACCTACTTGGATTGGTTTATGATTATTTTTCTTGATGACATATTGATCTATTTGCAGACTGAGGAGGAACATTAGGAACACTACGTCAGGTTTCGCAGTGCTTGAGAGAGCAGCAGCTTTATGACAACTTGACGAAGTGTGCATTTTTCAGGACAGAGGTACAGTACTTGAGGCACATCCTATCAGGTGATGGCATCTTCATAGATCTATCAAAGATCAAAGCTATTAGAGATTGGCCAGCACCCACCAATGTGACAGAGGTTATGAGTTTCATGGGATTAGCTGGTTACTACTACAGATCTATAGAGGGTTTTTCTAGGATAGCACACCCCATCACTTCCCTTTAGTGAAAAAGGAAGAGTTTCACTTGGACTGAGCAGTGCAAGAGGGCCTTTGTGGTCCTTAAGGAGTATCTTGTCAGTGCTCCCATTTTAGCGGTTCCTGATTCTGTAGAGGATTTTGTAGTTTATATAGATGCATCACTTGAGGGTTTGGGAACCATGCTTATGCAGGGTGGTAGAGCGATTGCATATGAGTCGCATAAGCTCAAGACACATGAGCTGAACTACCCTATTCATGATTTAGAGCTCGCAACAGTGGTACATGCTCTTGTTTGTTGGAGACACTTTCTTTTGGGTCGTCGCTTTGAGCTTCATTCGGATCACCATAGTTTGCAATACATATTCACACAACCAAATTTGAACGTTCCCTAGTGGTGTTGGATGGAGTTTCTATGTGAGTATGACTTTGATGTCCACTAGATCAAAGGGAATGAGAATGTGGTTGCTGACGCTTTGAGTCGGAAGCACCACGAGAATCTGATCTTGACCTTGAGTGTGGACTTGAGGGAGCGCATCATTCAGCATCTGCCTGAGGATGAGTGGTTTCTTGAGGTGTAGCAGGAGATCTAGTCACAGAGGGCCCTTAAGGGCAAATTTGTAGGATATTCCCTTGAGTCAGATGGATTGCTTAGACATTGACAGTGCATTTATGTACCCCGTGTGGGTGACCTTCATGCGGTGATTCTTTCAGAGGCTCATAGAGCACCTTATGCAACATACCTAGGGGTGAAGAAGATTCATGCCGACTTGTGACACTTATACCATTAGGCAAGTATGAGACAAGATATTATAGAGTATGTTGCTTGTTTCCTTGAGTGCCAGAGGGTCAAGGTCGAGCATCAGCATCTAGCGGGTCTTTTATACCCTCACGCGATACCTGAGTGGATATGGGACACCATTTCCATGGACTTCATTGTTGGTCTTCCTATGTCATCACACCACCATGATGCCATCATCATGACTGTTGACAAGTTAACGAAGGTGGTGCATTTCTCACTTGTACGCATGACGTACAATGCACCATCTGTGGCGAGAGTGTTCTTGGATCAAATTGTTAGACTACATGGGGTATCTTGCCATATCATTTCTGATAGGGATTCAGTGTTCACTTTAGCCTTTTAGAGAGCCTTGTAGCAGGCGTTGGGCACACAGCTCAACTTCTGTTCCGCTTATCATCCTGAGACTGATGGACAAACAGAGAGAGTTAATCAGGTTCTTAAGGATATGCTCTGTATGTATGTCATGGACCACCAGATTAGATGGGAGGAGTATCTTTATCTAGTTGAGTTTGCCTACAACAATGGGCATTACAGTTCGTTGGGTATGCCTCCTTTTTAGGCCTTGTACGACAAACCTTGCAGGACACCTTTAAGTTGGGACCATATTGAGGACAAGGTTGCGATAGGGCCAGAGTTGGTTCAGGATATGGAACAGTAGGTGACTTTGATTAGGCAGAGACTTCAGGAGGCACAGGATCGATAGAAGAAGTATGCCGATGCTAAGAGGGTAGATTGAAGCTTCTTAGTTGGGGACATAGTATTCTTGAGAGTGTGACCACACAAGAGTCTGATCCGTTACAAAAAGGGCTCTAAGCTCGCACCTCATTTTTTTGGAACTTTTGAGATCTTGGAGTGGATAGGACCTGTAGCCTATCGTCTAGCCTCTCCACATAACTTGTCGTGTATCCATGATGTTTTTCATGTTCCTGTTTTATGGCGTTACATATCTGATTTATCTCATGTATTGGATTGGAGTGCTTTTCAGGTAGAGGTGGACGGTTAGTTGGATTTGGAGTCAATTTGCATATTGGCTCATTAGACGCTAGGCTTTCAAGGTCGAGAGCTGGACCAGGTTAGGGTTTAGAGGGACATGTACGATGAGGTCACGGTGACATGGGAGGATGCAACGAGATTGAATGCCCTTTATCTTCACCTCTTTGATGACTTCTAGGAGGAAGTACAGTCTTAGGGGGAGGATGTGAGGCCTACCATTTCATTCCCTTATATTTGACTACTTTATTTTACTGTTGGTGATACATATTAGACTTGTGGGACTGTTGATCCTGATTTATAGGACTATTAGATTTTATGCTTTATGTGGATTTATTATGTTTAGCACGATTACGTTGTGATTAGACTTTAATATTGATTCACTGATGCTGTTAGACATACGATATACATTATGATGTTATTGGGATACTATTCATGAGATTTTAGTTAGAAATTTATTATGTGATTCTATCTTGTGATGGATTTTTGAAATGCAAAATTTAGAATTTAAATATGATGCGATTCCTTGATGTTATATGATCATACGATGATGTGAGTGTATGTTTCACTTTGCTTCAGCTATTATATGCATGTGGGATTAACATTTCATTTGAGTGCGCAGGTGTTTCTAACGAAGCCACGAATAATCAGAGATCATCCCACACACTGTGTTGCTTTCCCGTGTAAAGCCGATCTAGTTCCAAGAGGAACCAAGATCAACTATATTTGCATGATGAATTTTTGTAATGTTGTTGTATGGTGTTAGTTGGGTTAGGTCTACCCTTCTTTTATTTGATTTTTGATTGGTGTTGTAAGTTGTAATGTCATTTGTATTTTATTTTGAGTTTTAATTTTTGAGACCCCTTTTCATGTGTTTTTACTCAACCTATGGTGCTCAAAATGAGTTAAATTTGACCTTGAGTTGTACCCCTAGGGTCTAGGGGTCATTTGGGATTGTGTAATCTTAGGTAAACTCCCATTTGGTCACTTTAACTTCATCCTGAAGTAAAGTGACAAGAATAGAAGTTTGGGAGGGAGAGTATGAGTGGGTCAAACACTCAACCTCTTCATTTCCTCTTTCCTTGGTTGGAGGAGTCTTCAAGACCCCCTAATTATGGAGGAATCAACTCCATGCCTTTCCCACAATTGGTGAGGGTACCTTGGGATTGTGTGAAATTTCCTAGGAGGAGATGATTGGGGCACATGTGGTACCCACTCCTCCTCTGGCTCCATATTTCTCTCCCACATATGTGAGAGAGAGCAAGTGGATGGGAGAAAGACTTGGTGGAATGGGTGAATGAGATGTGTCACCACCCCATTCCAAGAGTCTTGCAAGTAGTTGGGTGGAGGAGTGAGGAGGTGACATGTGTCACCTCCCCATTCCTCAAGGCTCATGAGGAGAGCCTATTTGAATCCCTCTTGAAGAGAGGAAGGGGGTTGTTGAATCTTTTCCAATTTTTAAATTTTAGTGGTTTTAGGGACAAAGTTAGATGAAAGATTGGTGGCTCAAATTGGAGAGGGAGTTAAAGGAGCTCTTCTCAACTATCTTCCATTTGGTATTTATAAGGTAGGATTCAACGAAAATGCCTTTCCTTATGCATTTTATTTACTTGCATGTTGTGTGTGTGAATTCCATTTTGTTATTTTTACTTTGTTGTTGTGAGAAAATTAGGTATGGGAGTTGTGAGAGCCTCTCCTTTTTGGAAGAAAATGCGCAAAATGTGTGGGGTGGGGGAGGAGTGAACCTCCTTGGGGTGACATCTTTGGTTTTGTGGAGTTTTGGCCTTGAGTGAAATATGTGTATATGAGCAATATGTGATATGGCTTGAGAGCCAAAAGAAAGTTTTGTGAAATTATGCTTAAAAGTGTGGGCTTGAGGCCTTGAGAGGTATATGTGTTTGGGAAGTTTTTGGAGTGGCACTCTTGAGTTGAGTGATGTCCACTCCCCTACCCCATTAAACTCATCTTGAGTGAGTTTTTGTTATGTGAAAGCCATGGGAGTATTCTTGTTTTTGGTTGAGTAAATTTTTTGTAAAGTGGTGTGAGTTCCTTGTGTGAGGATGACCTCTTAGCTCAGGGGTGACTCATGAGTGAGTCAATGGTAGGGAGGAGAGCAGTTTGTTAGTGGCTTCTTCCCATTCCTTGTGTTATTGCAAGTTTTTGGAGCTAAGAGATATTGAAGAAATCAATGTGTTCCTTTTTGTGTTATTAGTTGTGCTCTTGAGAGAGTATGGCCAAGGTTGGCCTAATTGTTAATGTATTTCTTTTGAGTAGAGAGTGAATGTGCTCTATTGAGTTGTAAAACAATTATTCATTCTTGAGTTGTAGTTAAAATTTTATGAAATAGAAAAAAAAAGAAAGTATATATGTTGTTTCCTTTTATTTTAGAAGCTATGTATATGGAGAGAAAATGTGTATTGTTAGCAGAAATGCATGTTTAATTCTTGTAGTATGTTATAAGATTTATTTAAAAAAAAATAGAAATAGATTGTTTCTATTTTGTGTTTGAGAGACAAAATAAAAATGACATTTTTTATAATGGAAAATTAGTTATTGCTATTTGTGTTCAAAATAAAATGTTCATAATGTAATTGCCATTGTCAAATAAAAAAGAGAAGAGAATCACCTATTTTGGTCTACCATTATCTCTGTAAAAAAAATATGTATATATTTATATATGTGTTGTTGTGAGAAACTTTACTCTGAAGTATATGTTAAAAAATATATATTTTTGTGTAAGTTTATATATATATACATGTACATATACATTCTTTACATTTATCCCTTCCACATTATTCTTGCTTAATGGATTAAACAAGATTAGTAGAGGAATTTGAGTTATATATATATATATATATATATATATATTTAATGTATGTAATTTTTATATTTTATTCTAGCAAACTAGTTTAATCTGAGAGGTAGTGGTTTGAAAAAAATTGTGTATACATCTAGAGTATATGCACACGCACACACACACACAGACATATATTGTTGGTGTGAACACATAATTCACACATGTTAAGTTGACTTAGTGAGTCTTCTAGATGTCTAGTTGAGTCTAGTTGTGTATTGAGTTGTTGATAGTTGGAGTGAGTTGTCTTATCCTCCACATGTGCAATTAGTTATCATCCTTTAATTAACACATGTTGTAGGAATATCTCCACTTTCCGCTCCACCTTTCACTCCACCCTTCTAGATCTCACCTTGCCTTTATAAACAAGGCTCATTCATTGTAATTCATACAACTTCATATGATCTTTGTATAGAATCTTACTCCATTGTTTTAGCATCTTCTCTTGTTATCTTTGTGTGGAAGGTTGTCTTAATTGGAGGTGATCCTGGCTTGTTGAGTCACATTGACTCTTACATGGTATCAGATCCTATTTTACAATTCCCTTCCCTCATTGAAAATGTTTTTCTGGGAGCAGCATCATAGGGGCATCTTGGGGAAAATCTGACATCACAGTTGCGATCAAGAGGCCCAAATCTGTATAGATCGGCTATCCAAACGTTGAAATTGATAAAGTTAAAAAAAAGGCAAATTTTTTTTTGCCTCTGCCCTTGGCCCCTTGGCAAGAAATCCATACTATACGGCTTTGTGTGAATTAGATCTGTTCCTGTGTACTTCATTTGTGTAGGCATCATCATTGTACAGGTCAAATCAAAATTTGCAGGTTATTATTTTATTTTATCCACTAGTTTTAATTTTCTGCTTGGTATAAATTTTTTTAGGATCTATTAGTTTTGTTTCAAAAAAATTGAAAAGAAAAAAAAGGGCATACTACTACAGGGTACTATCGTACCCTACGTAGATATCTATCGTACCCACATCAGGATAGTGACGGTCAACAGTATTCCCAACAGCGGTGGGCTTTACAACAAGTTAGCTTTGTTTTCTTCGACCAGGGAAATAAAACCTTTACTAACCATCTTTGATCCTTGATTCTTCAAGCGACACATGGTTTTGATCTTGACCTGTAGCATTACATAGTCAACTTTCAACCATTCTTGGCTTTTGTGTATCTGTCTACAGTCTACAGACTTTCGCATTGGTCTTCAAACCCTCACCATAAGATATTCCTATCGGCATAACGTGTGTACTACCATCTGACGGCTTGAGTTTCGTTTGTGTTTTTTTGTAATCAATGGTTATCTTGCAGATTTCTGTGGTGGTTTTGAGTAAATAGTGGTGGTCGGCTTCACAATAGCTAGCTTTTAACGACCATACAATCGATGGTTTGGACGCCATAACAGTCGACATTATAAGCTTAGTCGGCAGTCCTAGATCTGCCTGAGACGGTTATCATTTTGGCTTTGGCGGGCCATAGTTGTCGATCAAACCATTCGTGGCAGTCCAAGCAGTTAGCGGCCATAGTCAACCAAGATCCACATCAACAATTCCACGATCAACGTCGGCGGTGTGAGATCTGCCCTTGGCGGTCTCTCTACAGTCTTTAGTCTCAAACAACGACCGCAACAGGTAGTTCATTTTGTCGATGGTCATCATCGGCAATATTTTTTGGTCACTGTTATACATCTTCAAGCTTATATCCAATCGACAGCTTGGTTTTTTATCTGGCGGTTAAGCAGATTTGGTAGTTTCGACTGTCAAGTTTCAAGCATTCAATGGGTTTGTGTCTCCTACATGAAACGGTGGCCACAATGGTAAACAAGGTTCAATGGCTTCATTCACAGTGGACAATTTTTGAAATTCTGGTGGCTTCTTAAAAGGCTAATCTCTAGCAGACCATTTACATTTTGTTGGTAGTCTCCTTAATATTTAGTGGTTGAAAATCATTTCTGATTGGTTTCAACCTTTGTTTCACCTAGTCGGCTACCAATGTGGAGGTCGGCCAACGTGGAGGGGTCGAACTTCATGGGGTGTTTTTCCCTCAAACCAGTGTTTATTTTTGCCTTAGTGGTGATTTTCATGTAGATCGACAGTTGTCCATCAACTGGAGCATATTCTGGCCATAGGAGAATATTTCATTGACAGGGGGCCTATTTTGCCCCTTAAAGTCCTAAATTAGGGCTTTTTTTCTTTTTTACACAACTTTTGCCCACGGTGTCAAAATTGGGCAAACAAGATATCAATGGAAAAATGAATGAGAGCACTTCATAGTGGTATTAGTCATTTTCACAAATTTTGCTGTTTTCTAGCATTTATTGCAGGTTGAAGACAAATCTTCCTTTTTAGCTCTCGAGCTCATAACTTTTTGTCACGATCTCTAATTTTTACGATTCAAGTGGCATTGGAAATGGTGCAGGAGCACCTAAAAGAACACCTTGGAGCAAGAAGAAACAAATGATCAAAGGAGGAGCCCATGGAGCAAATCAAATCAGCTAGAACATCCTAGAACCAATTATGACATGTTATAATGAGAAAAATGATGTAATGATCAAATGTCCTGAGGGTCTTGGTAAGGACCCTAGGACCAAAAAATGATGTAAGTGGGCCAATAGTGCCTCTAGAGTCAAATAAGAGTCAATTATAGGTGTCTGAGATTAGGAATAAGGTATAATGATCCTGAGAAGAGCAACCATGAGGAACCATGATGATTTGGTAGAGTAGAAGTCACTTAAAACAAAGTTTAATATTCAAATATTTGAATAATGCATTTGGGCGGGAAAATCAAGAATGGACAGTTTTGGAAGTTTAACCATCTCCAACTGATGGGAAATGGTTGTGGGAGTCAGGAAAAAAGTTATATAAGCCTTCCCAAGGCATTAGATGGTACGGAAGAATCATTTTGAGGCCTGGGTTGTACGACAGATTGGAAAGAACAATAAAAATTTAGTTTTTCTTGCATTTTCCTTATCATTTCTGTTAATCCTTTGATTGTTGGTGTTTGGAAAATTTATTGAGTCTCATTTAACCATAGTGGACCTTGTTTTCATGCTCTGAGAAGGTTTCTTTAGGTAGTTTTATTGTTGTTCATCTGACTACTACAAGGAACAGTAGACTGTTCTGTGAGTTCTTGAGTGGTTACAATGCATCATAGGACCTTTCCATGGATGTAAGATCCTGATTCTCATGGAATAGGTCATTAGTAACATGTATAATATGATTATTAGCTTTGACAAAGTAGGAGGAGTGCAAATAGAGAGGTGATCACCGTTGGAAGTCAAAGATTGCATGTGGAAAGAGCATTGAAATGGTGGCTCAGTTATAGCAGCAGGAGATCGGCCTTAATAAGGTGATGGTTTTATGTTTGTTGTTGTTTAATATGGTCAAGGACATGGTGTTAGACATTTGAATGAGGTCTAGAAGTGATTGGAAGTGGGAGATCTAGCAAGCCCTAGGTTTTGGGGCCTAGAAATGGGGGTTTGGTGTTTAAACACTTGAATGAGCAAATCATTGTCTAAAACTTGGAAAATCCTTAGTTTTGGAACCTCTCTTAAGATTGTTTCAAGGTTTGGAGTGAGTGGGACAAGTATTTAATAGGTTTCCTTTGTAAAGTGGGTGGATTAGGCCTTGCAGGAAGATAGTAGAGTGTCAGGACAGTCAAGGTTGGTCCAAAACAAAAATACCTAAGTTTGGGATATGTTATAGAAATTGATAAAGGGTATCTAGATCAATCATTAGGTTTGGAAGTGCTTTGGGAAAGTTTGGAGAAAAGTGCAAGTTAGTCGCTGAACAGAGCTACTAGGATTAGGCCTAGTTAAGAGAAGTTGTCAAGAACCAATCAAATTAGTTTGTGAAACCTATTGAATCTTGTTGGTTGGGGTAGGTTGAGACCCTAGAAGGTGCAATATTTCATCTGAGAAGTTGGAACCCAAATTTGAGCCCTTTGGTGAAGTTTAAGGCAAAGGGAAGACTAGTGAAGTCTTATTGATTGAAGCCCACAAGCCATTATTGTTTCAAATCTTTTGATCTTCTTAAATTACCTTTGGAGACCTGACACCTTTGCATCAAAGTGGTATTAGAGCAGCAAGTAGGTCCTTGAGGGAGTAGTAGGATCTTGTGAAAAAGTTAAGAGTTTGGTGAGAGTTGTAAAGATGCCTCCTAAGAATCAGATGGCTAGGGAGAATAATGAATTGAGGGAAGCCTTAGAGGATAGGGAAAAAGAGTTGAGGGATAGAAGAGAATAGGATGCTACAAGGGAAAGAGAGTTAAGACAAGTAAGAAGGGAGAATGCATCAATCTTGACAAGGTTGGAAGCATTGGAGAAGAATCCTAGAGGGGATGAACAAGATGATCAAGAAGGAGATGATGGAGGACATGAGAAGGTAGATGAGAACACTCTTGATGATGAGTTGGATGCTGAAGAAAGGAAATTTGTGAGATTACTTAAGGCAGTTTAAGGAAGTAGAACAAAGGCAAACATAGAGTTACCTATCTATCAAGGGAAGATGGATAGTGAAGAGCTATTAGGGTGGATAGATGCCCTTGAAATTTTTTTTGAGTATGAGGAGATGAGTAATGAGAAGAAGATTAAATTTGCAAAACAAAGTTGAGAGGGACAACACTTACATGGTGGAGTAGTGTGCAAATAGAAAGAGTGGCTAGACGTGGAACAAGAATCACTTCTTGGGGTAGGATGAAGGATATGATGAAGGATCAATTTCTTCCATCTGATTACTCTATTCAAACAAAGAGGATGAGGTACAATTTGAAACAAAAGGACATGGATGTTATGTCCTATACTGAGCAATTTCATAAGCTTAGTATTAGAAGAGGATTGGAAGATGAAGAAGAGAAAGTGGCAAGATACCTTAATGGGCTTAGGTATAACTTGCAAGATAAGATTGGTTTGACCATACCAAAATCACTTGGAGAATGTTTTCAGTTAGCCATAAGGGCTGAAGAGAGGGTGAAGAGGAAGCAAGAAAGACAAGGAGGTAGTGGTAGAGGATATAGAGGTAGGGGCAGACCTACTAATGAAGGACAAAGCAACAATGAGAAAGGTAAAGAGTTTTTTGCAGATCAGAGAGGGGGGTATAGAGGTGGAGGTAGGTTTGGATCAGGTAGAGGAGTATTCATAGGTAGATGTTATCATTGCAATGAAGTAGGACACACATCTTTCAAATGTCCTAAGAGAGATGATGCTGATAAGAAAAAGGAGAGAAGAGTTCATTTGGTACAAGAAGAGGAAAAGAAAGAAGACCAAGAACCAACACCAGCCTATCCAATAACATATGGAGAATTGCTCATGGTAGAAAAAGGTAAAATGCAAGAAGCACTACATCTATCCATTTTTAAAACTAATTGTTTAAGCCATGGGAAAATGTGTAAGTTGATTATAGATTCAGGTTCACATGATAATTTAGTCTCTTAGGATATGGTACACCTAAAAGAACACCTTGGAGCAAGAAGACACAAATGATCAAAGGAGGAGCCCATGGAGTAAATCAAATCAAATGGAACATCCTAGAACCAATTATGACATGTTATAATGAGCAAAATGATGTAATGATCAAATGTCCTGAGGGTACTGGTAAGGACCCTAGGACCAAAAAAATGATGTAAGTGGGCCAATAGTGCCTCTAGAGTCAAATAAGAGTCAAGTATAGGTGTCTAAGATTAGGAATAAGGTATAATGATCCTGAGAAGATCAACCATGAGGAACCATGATGATTTGGTAGAGTAGAAGTCACTTAAAACAAAGTTTAATATTCAAATATTTGAATAATGCATTTGGGTGGGAAAATCAAGAATGGACAGTTTTGGAAGTTTAAACATCTCCAACTGATGGGAATTGGTTGTGGGAGTTAGGACAAAAGTTATATAAGCCTTCCCAAGGCATTAGATGGTACGAAAGAATCATTTTGGGGCCTGGGTTGTACAACAGATTGGAAAGAACAATAAAAATTTACTTTTTCTTGCATTTTCCTTATCATTTCTGTTGATCCTTTGATTGTTGGTGTTTGGAAAATGTATTGAGTCTCATCTAACCATAGTGGACCTTGTTTTCATGCTCTGAGAAGGTTTCTTTAGGTATTTTTATTGCTGTTCATCTGACTGCTACAAGGAACAACAGACTGTTCTGTGAGTTCTTGAGTGGTTACAATGCATCATAGGAACTTTCCATGGATGCAAGATTCTGATTCTCATGGAATAGGTCCTTAGTAACATGTATAATATGATTCTTAACTTTGACAAAGCAGGAATGTAAATAGAGAGGTGATCACCGTTGGAAGTCAAAGATTGCATGTGGAAAGAGCATTGAAATGGTGGCTCAGTTATAGTAGCAGGAGATTGGCCTTAATAAGGTGATGGTTTTATGTTTTTTGTTGTTTAATATGGTCAAGGACAAGGTGTTAGACCTTTGAATGAGGTCTGGAAGTGATTGGAAGTGGGAGATCTAGCAAGCCCTAGGTTTTGGGGCCTAGAAATGGGGGTTTGGTGTTTAAACACTTGAATGAGAAAATCATTGTCTAAAACCTAGTAAATCCTTAGTTTTGGAACCTCTCTTAAGACTATTTCAAGGTTTGGAGTGAGTGGGATAAGTATTTAATAGGGTTCCTTTGTAAAGTGGGTGGATTAGGCCTTGTAGGAAGACAACAGAGCGTCAGGACAGTCAAGGTTGGTCCAAAACAACAATACTTGGGTTTGGGATATGTTATATAACTTTATAAAGGGTATCCATATTAGTCATTAGGTTTGGAAGTTCTTTGGGAAAGTTTGGAGAAAAGTACAAGTTAGTCGCTGAACAGGGCTACTAGGATTAGGTCTAGTTAAGAGAAGTTGTCAAGAACCAATCAAATTGGTTTGTGAAACCTATTGAATCTTGTTGGTAGGGGTAGGTTGAGACCCTAGAAGGTGCAATATTTCATCTGAGAAGTTGGAACCCAAATTTGAGCCCTTTGGTGGAGTTTAAGGCAAAGGGAAGACTAGTGAAGTCTTATTGAATAAAGCCCACAAGCCATTATTGTTTCAAATCTTTTGATATTATTAAATTACCTTTGGAGACCTGACACCTTTGCATTAGGAAATGTATTGATGAGCTCTATAAATCCATCCATGCACTTTTCTCAGATTTAGCTCTAGGTGCATTTTATTCAATTTGTCAGTTTGTTAGCATTTGAGTGATAACTTAGACATTTTGATAATTGAGAGTGTGAAATTTGTTTTGAGAGGATTTGTTTGCTGTAATACATCATTGTGATTTTAATCTCACTTGAATCTCTTTTTTAAGATATTTTCATTGTTTTCCCATTTTTGGTCCTTTGAGGACAAATTGTAAATCGTACTAAATATAAAGTGCCACAAACAAATTGGGGGGGCTCTCTTACATAGTAAAGGGGTGTTGTTGTCTTCTTATCTCTCTTTTTCATCATGGATGTGCCTCAAATTCCACTTTTAACTACATATAATTATCTTGAATGGAAGAAAAACATAGAGTTTGTATTGTATAAACAAAAGTTACATAGGATAACTCTAGGCACAGATCCTGAACCCACAGGTGCTACTGAGAGAATAAAATGGTTAGATAGAAGAGATGAGGCTTTTGGCACACTTTTTCTTGCTATTCTCTAGATTTAAGGTTTCATGTTGAGTCTTGTACTACACCAAATGAGATATGGACAACATTTGACAATCTATTTAGCAGGCAAGATAAGATAAGAAGGTTCAAATTGGAGAATGAGCTAATTGCACTTAATCCTAAAGATTTTGATCAAATTGAAGAATTCTTCACCAAGTTTAAGTCTCTTAGGTTGCAACTCAAACAAAGTGGTGTTAAGAAATAAGATGAACAATTGATATTATCTATTCTTGCAAAATTGGGTCTTGCATATTCAGTTTATGTTTCTACCTTTTATGCTACAATGGATGCCTTTGGTAGTAAGTTTACTATGCCTTCACTTGAGAAGTTTGTTGTACAATTCACAAGAGAACAAGCCAAGCTACTACACATGGGCACATTGAAGTCTCCTAGAAAACAAGCTCTAGTTGTAACACAAAGTACAAAAGATCCTAAGGCTTCACATAATAAGGGAAAGTAACAAAAGGATTCAAAGTCTAATGAGCAAGAGAAAGAATCAAAGAAAACCCCCAACTCTTCTTCCAAAGAGAAGTCCAATAAGAAGAAGAAGCCAAAGTGTTCTTATTGCAAGAAATTGGGTCATGATGAGACTAAATGTTATGAGAAAAAGTTTGAAGAGATGTCACAACTTCTTCAAAAACATAACATTGAGTATTCCCCATCAACAATAGTTTTACCCAAGTCTTCTTCTTTGTTACCATCATCATCTACATCTACAGGAATAATAGACATTGCTAATGGGTCATATAAAGGAAAAGGACAAGCACTCTTTGCTTCAACAAGTCTACAGTCGGAGAGATGGCTTCTTGATTCTAGAGCTTCTCGTCATATGGCATCTTCACAGAGGATGTTCTCTTCATTTCAGTCATGTACTTCGCCACCTATTTTGATGGGTAACAATACATACATGCATGCAACTGGAAAATGAATGATTGATGTTGGACATAATACATTCAACAATGTGTTGTGTGTAACTTCCTTGACAACCAATCTCCTTTCCATTTATCAGATTACTCATTGTGGTGCAGGGAAGACAGTTGAGTTCACCCCTGATTCTGTGATCATACGAGACTTGGAGAGCAGAGATATCATTACAGTTGGGATAGCTGATTCATGCATCTCGCTTGTACACTTCAGATGTGCATGCTTTTTCTCCTCTTCACTTGTCACAGTTTGACACTAAGTTGGAGTGTCCTGAGCATCATTTAGAGGATACTTTGTCTTTGGAGATTGATGATCTTAAGTTTTCATCTTGTCTTGGATTGTTACATTCTTTGATTGGGCATGCAACACCTGATTATGTGACATCTTTTGGTTGTGACATGTGGACACTTGAGCAGTTTTTAGAGACATCATACATCATGAGGCTTTTTCCCTAATACCTTGAGATGGAGTTTCTTTGACATCAACCTTTGGACTTGTTTCTTCCTAAGGGGAGGAATGTTGTTTACAGGTACATGACACTTTCCAGTGTTCATCTTTAGGCATTCACCATCGGCATAGGAGCTACTTCATTGTGGGGGGGACTTATAGTCTCGCATTTTCTCTCGCATGGGGGGGTAATTGATTGTACATATGTGTTGGATGTAGTCCTTGGGGGATCTTGAGTCCTCCTTCCATCACATCCTTCATTTATTTTCTGCATTCTCACTTTTGGAGAGGAGTTTTGTCCCATGAGGTTTTCTCCTTTTCTCTACTTGAGATTTGTTGTACATGGATACCTAACATGGCCTAGTAGCTGGGACCCATCCATCATTGCATCTTTTCTTTAGTCAACTACTCCCTAAGTTGCACTTAAGGGGGGGTGTTGGTGTGAACACATAATTCACACATGTTAAGTTGACTTAGTGAGTCTTCTAGATGTCTAGTTGAGTCTAGTTGTGTATTGAGTTGTTGGTAGTTGGAGTGAGTTGTCTTATCTTCCACATGTGCAATTAGTTATCATCCTTTAATTGACACGTGTTGTAGGAATATCTCCACTTTCCACTCCACCTTTCACTCCACCCTTCTAGCTCTCACCTTGCCTTTATAAGCAAGGCTCACTTATTGTATTTCATACAGCTTCATATGATCTTTGTATAGAATCTTGCTCCATTGTTTTAGCATCTTCTCTTGTCATCTTTATGTGGAAGGTTGTCTTGATTGCAGGTGATCCTGACTTGTTGAGTCACATTGATTCTTATATATATATTTTAACTGTTAAAATACCCATCAAAGGGAGTTGTTAAAAATACAGTAAGCATTTTATATTCTAAATTTTTTTGACAACCGTCATTTTTTTTGAATGAGAGTTTGAGGGTAGATGGGGGGGCGACGACAGTGATGCTGCCATCCCCCATGACTGTCGTTGACTTAACCTATTCTAGAGTGAATTAATTAGTAAATTAATTAGTCATTTTTAATCCAACTTAGAAACCTAGTAGACTATCAACCAAAATTAGTTTTATTAAAATAAACCCTATTCACTCCTATGAGGTGTTATGCTGCCAGATTTTTCTAGAATTTAGGGTTTAGCTTAGTTAGTGAATTTAACCTTGCGTAGTGTTAGATCTTATTTTTTCTAGGTTGTCAACATTGTGTTTTGACATTAAATTTATTCTCTTGTATTAGAGTTAGATATTTGATTTTGACTTGTGTCAAAATCCCATCACCCACTTAGGTAAACCTAGGGTTTCGATCGTCGATCGTAACCCTATTAGTGACGTTATTCACATCGCATCTACCCACCTAGTTGGCCTTCATCACGTAGGGGAAATGCACTTGTGATCGCATTACCCCACCTTCGATTGACTTGTTTACGCCTTATGTGTATTGCCATTAAGCATGCTTATGTGTGCAAGGGGGTTTCTAAAGATGCGTGGAAATGTTTTTGGTATTTCGTGTCATGACCACATGACAGATGTGGACATGACACATGCGATGCATGTCGTGACCACATGGGAAATGTGGTCATGACATTATGCTAAACATATAACATAAAGATAAAATAACATATACAACACAGAGTGCAATAGACACAAGATGTATGTGGGGAAAACCTTTTCAGGTAAAAATCCCCACAATCCAAAACTTGCAAAATGTATTATCAAATCTGTAAAGGATTACAACATACTTGTAATGCATGTTCTTTCAAGAGCTTTCAAATATTGTTTCTGGAGTAATTCTGGTACCATAATAGTACCTGTAAAAACACTATGCGACTCCAACATTAGGTACCTCATTATATAGAGTTTACAAGGCCATCTTAGGAAGCTTCTAGAGATGGGCATCCAACTTGGCCTCATGGGAAAAACCCAATGCCTTGGGACACTTGAACAACATGCAAGCAACCTCCATTCATCCGTCATAACATGCAGATTTGATTTTCCCAATGTGGAGCTCTCCAACCAAGAATAGGCTATGACAGATGCTCTTACACATCTTACAACTATCATAAAATCTTCCAAACATAACATCATTTATTGTTGTAAGAGAATCCATCATACAAGATTAAAAATATCATATTCCTCTTACAACATGTCATAGTCAATTTTGGGCACTCCAAGATGCCTTCCTCAGATGTAAAGATACTCTCTAACACTTGTTTTCACTTGTCATAGGAAGCTCTATACTTGGCTCTTACATGTCATAGATTCTGTCATACAAAATAACTCCTTCCACATACCACAAGATGCTGACACATGGTATATTAGTGCCACCTCAAATGGGATGCCTAGATTCTCATGTGTTGACTTAACCATCCAACTCATATTACAAGTAGGATGACATGTCACAATGCTACCTCAAACTAAATGACAAAATTGGATGTGCAAGTAAATACAAAACTAGGCCAATAAATAAATATACAAATAAATATCAATGCTAATAAATATCAATTCCTCACATGTAAAGATAGTCTTTGACACTTGTCTTCACTTATCATAGGAAGCTCTATACTTGGCTCTTATATTAGGCCAATAAATATGAATTCCTCATCTGTAAAGATACTCTCCAAAACTTGTCTTCACTTGTCATAACATGTCATAGATTCTGTCATACAAAATAACTCCTTCCATATACCACAAGATGCTAACATATGGTATATTAGTGCCACCTCAAATGGGATGCCTAGATTCACATGTGTTGACTTGACCATCAAGTCATATTACAAGTAGGATGACATGTCACAATGCCACCTCAAACTAAATGGTAAAATTGGATGTGCAAGTAAATACAAAATTAGGCCAATAAATAAATATACAAATAAATATCAATGCTAGGAAAATGCAAAGGTTGAGACACCTTAATTCTCAACATTGTCCCACTTGTTGAACACCTTGCAAGAGCCAATAAAATGAGAAGGTTTAACTGTTAGGGGCCAAGAGGCCCATAGACTCCAAACAACATCTGAACTTATTTGTGCCCACAAGTTTCATCAGTGCATTTGCAACATTCTTCAAAGTGTCAACCTTATCCAATATCACCTTCCTATCTCCTACCATATCTTGAACAAAATGAAACTTAACATCAATGTGCTTTGTTCTGGCATGGAAAATAGGATTCTTTTCTAAGAAAATTGCACTCTGACTGTCACAACAGATAGTGATCTATTGCACATCAAAACCAATATCTGAACACAACCTCTTAAGCTAAATGGCTTCCTTAGAAGCATGAGTAGCTAGCATGTACTTTGCTTGTGTCATGGACAAAGCAACCACAAGTTGTCACTTACTCATCCAACTAATAGCTCCACCAAACATAGTGAACACGTAGGCACTGGTGAATCTTCTGCTGTTAATATCACCTGCCCAATTAGAATCCACAAATCAATGAATACTCATAGAATACTAAGGTCCTGTAGGATAACCATGATAACATAACGAATACTCAGAAGTACCCCACAAATATCTGAACACTCTCTTCACTGTATCCCAATGTAGCCATCCAGGATTAGCCATAAACTAAGGACTCCCACTACTTGGGCAATGTCTGGTTTTGTACAGACCATAACATACATCAAACTGCCAACTGCACTAGCATAAGGTACTTTGCTCATATCCTCTATCTCAGAAGTAGACTTTGGACAATCACCAACACATAACTTTGTCCCCATCATAATAGGAACAGTTAATGGTCTGCAATCCACCATACTGAATCTCTCCAACACAGTGTTAACATACTTACTCTAGCCTAACCATTGAAGTTTTATATTCACTTTGTCTCTTCTGATCTCCATCCCTAGAATGTACCTAGCTGCCCCTAAATTTTTCATTTCAAACTATGCTGACAACTGAGACTTCAAATCATAAATCAAACTTTTACGATTCCAAATTAGCAACATATCATCAACATACAATGCAATAATGAGAATGCAATCATTGTCAAACTTGAAATAAACACAAGGATATGATTTCGATCTAAGAAATCTAATACTCAACACAAAAGTATCAATGTTTTGGTACCACACTCTAGGAGATTGTTTCAAATCATACAAAGACTTATTTAACTTGCAAACTAGATTTTCTTTACCTTTCACCACGTAGTGTTCTGGCGGTGACAAAGATTTCTTCCTCGAAGTCACCATGAAGGAAAGTTGTCTTCACATTCATTTGTTCCACTTCTAAGTCATAATCTATTGCAAGAAATAACATGAACCGAGTCGATGTCAACTTTGCAATGGGAGAGAAAATCTCACCATAATCAATTCCCTCCAATTGAGAATACCCCTTCACAACCAATCTAGCCTTATATTTCTCAACACTATCATCTGCTCCAAATTTCTTTTTGAACACCCATTTACAACCAACAGGTTTCTGTCCTTTAGGCAAAGGCACCAAGTTCAAAGTTTTATTCTTTTCCAAAGAAGCCATCTCCTCTTCCATGGCCTCCTTCTAGGAACCTACATCTTTCATACCCATAGCCTTTTTCATAGTTCTTAGCTCATTGGTGTTAGAAATCAAGGCAAAAGAACAACTAGAATCAAACAATGAATAGCCAAACCTCTCAAGTTGCTTCCTGATTCGTGTGGACCTCCTCACAGACTGAGGTGGAGGTTCTTCTTCTTACTCTAAACTTTTAGAGCTACTAGAGCTCTCCTCATCATCAGGTCCAACAGGGTATTTCAGTTCAATCTTCTCAGGGGTAGTAGGAAACTAAACCACATCCTCTTTCTTTTTCTTTTCTTCTAGGTGTAAAACTACAAGAGGAGTTACTTCTCTGAAAATAACACTTCTTCTATACAAGACTTTCTCAGCCACAAGATCCCAAAGTTTGTACCCTTTCACACCGACACCATAGCCAATGAAGATACACTTAACTGCCTTGTTCTCTAATTTTGACCTCTTCTCCTTAGGTACATGCACATATGCCTCACAACCAAAAACATGAAGATGTCTCAACAAAGGCTTCTTACCAGACCATACCTCCATGGGTGTCTTATCAACAAGTGCTAAAGTAGGATGTTAACCAGGTAGCAAGCAGTCGCTATAGCTTCAGTCCAAAACTTCTATTTGAGGCTAGCTCCATTAAGCATACTCCTAACCCTCTCCATCAATGTTCTATTCCTCCTCTTTGCAACTCTATTTTGCTGAGCAGTGTATGGAGTTGTCTTATGTCTTTTAATCCCATGTTATTTACAAAACTTATCGAACTCTGACAAAAAAAACTCACCACCATTATCAGTTCTCAAACACTTAATCTTTTTACTAGTCTGATTCTCTACAAAAGCTTTAAACTCTTTAAACTAACTAAAGACTTCAGATTTGCTTCTAAGAAAATAAATCCATGTCCTAGTGTAATCATCAATGAATGATACAAAATATAACAATTTAGAAATTGAAGGAACATTCATAGTACTAAGAACATCAAAATTGATTAGGTCCAATACACCAGAAGATTTATGAGAGCTTGAGTAAAACTGAACATGGCTTTGTTTTCCATTTACACAATGTTCACAAAAGTCAAACTCAATATTACAATCATTTAACCCCTCGACGGGGTTTTTATTTTTCAGGGTTCTAAGACCCTTCTCACCAATGTGACCAAGTCTCTCATGCCACAACATTGTCTTCTTAGTAAGAAGTTTCATTTCTAAAGCATGAGTACCCTTAGGTACCTAGAAAGCACTACCATCGGAAGTTGAAGCAACACATTTATTCATTGCTAGTTCCAATGGTGAGGATGAAGAATTTGAAGTTCTTTTCTTCGAAACAAAAGAACTATTGCATTGAGTAGTGCATGCATCTAAATGAAATAGAGTACCTCTCCGAGTACCCTTAGCAAGAACCATAGCTCCTCTCGTCATCTTGCATCCTCCACCTGAGAAGACAACCTGCACACCTACATCATTCAACTTACTTACATAAAGAAGGTTTCATGCTAAACCATGGATGTGCATAACCCCATTGATCCCCTTCACTTGTCCATCAGGGAATCAGATCAAGACTCTTCCATAGCCAATAGGTCAGAGTCATCACCTAGATACACTTTCCCACCATCGAACTCTTCATACTTTGTGAACCAACCTCGATGTGAGGTCATCTGGAAGGAGTCACTAGAGTCTATCAACCACACATCTTCTGATGCATTGGTGGCCAAGGCAGCAATAATATCATCACCATCATCTTGAGATTTATTAGAATCTAAATCAGAGATGTTCTTCTTTTTCTTCTTCTCCTTACACTCCTTTCAGAAGTGCCTAGATTTACCATAGTTCCAACATAGTGCCTTGGACTTTCTAGGAGATTTAGATCTCCCATGGGATTTGGATTTGCCATTTTTAGCTTTCTTTTCCTTCTTCTTCCCTTTCTCTTTGTGTCTACCATGAACCACAAGAGCCTTCATAGCCGACTCGGAAGGCTTTCTCCATATTTCTCTAGACAACAATGAATAAACCACTTCATCCATCTTGAAGGTGGATGTACTACTCCTAATGGCCATGACAAGGTGGTCCCACGAGTCAGGAAAAGAACAAAGAAAGGTCATACAAAGATCCTCCTCCCCCATCTTCACACCAATGAAAGTCAATTGTGCAACCACTATGTTGAAGACATTCAAATGATCTGCAACAGATCCTCCATCTTTTATCCTTAGAGAATATAGCTTCTTCCGCAGGAATAACTTGTTTGTTAGGGATTTAGTTTGATAAACATCACCAATTTTCTTCCATAGCTCTTTCACAATCTTCACTTAATGAACATTTAACAAGATGGAGTCTCACAAGAACCTTAGCTTTCTAATCTTTGAGATCCCATTCTTCTTGAACCATTGCCATTGGTTTTGTACTGGTTATAGTTTCCCATATATCTCTATCAACAATCATGTTGCAAGTATGTGCCGAACCGATGTTGTCATTGATGTCAACATATGTGTGTTGTCATTGGTGTCAACTGTGCTCTTATTTTTTTACTTTCTTGTGATGAATATTGCTTTGCATAAGTCCTGAAGATCATGAGAATATGTTTCTGATATTGAGTTTCCAAGTACTTTTGAGAAAATTTGCCCTCCTAGTGGAAATAGTGTGTTACAAAGTATCTTGGTTTGTTGATGAACAATTCAGTGTTTTGCTCCGCACATCCTGTAGATTGAATATCTTTGTCTGCAGATTGGAAGTAATGTTAAGGGATGTCTGTAGATGCTATGTTTCAAGTTTGAGCCTCCGGTATGAAGATTTGAGGGAGTTCTATTCACCAGAGTAAGAACTATTTTTCTGTGCATTCATTAGTGACAGGGAGAAAGTATTTTGCTCTGCATTCCTCCACATTGAAGTATTATAGTCTACGGTTCTAGAGTTAAGTCTGAAATGATGTTATGTGCCTTCAACTCAAATGGTTTGTGATTTGGTGGTCTGCAAGTGATCTTTTCTTTATAA
Organism: Cunninghamia lanceolata; assembly: GCA_027924645.1. Lineage (NCBI taxonomy): Eukaryota > Viridiplantae > Streptophyta > Pinopsida > Cupressales > Cupressaceae > Cunninghamia > Cunninghamia lanceolata. The sequence continues at coordinate 3,369,817 of BSBN01001253.1, read as the reverse complement.
CAGTGGTTGACAGTATTGTTCAAGTGCTTCGGTTTGAAGAATCTTCTGGCTAAAGTGGTTGGGTGTTGTGCGGATGTTCTTGATGATTATAACGTGCTTGTGGATGTCTCTAGATCATGTTCCAACCTTTTGATTGGTTTGTAAAGTATAATCTGGATCGTGGATGAAGCATGTTGCTAAATGTCTTAGTGATAACACTGGTCTTGGTCGACTTGGTTGTTCTCACTACTTGTGGTTCTACCTTGAAGATTGTTTAAGTGTGTCATGGCATGGAAGATTGCATTTGAGTCCTAGCTAAGGTATTATGTTATCTGCATACATCTTTTCCTTAGCTAATTTTGTTTAGGTCCAAACCTATTTCTATGTATGTTTGTAATGCTGACCTTGGAGATTGTTCCAATGGTTGATGAATGTAATGCCGACCTTGATGTACATTCGAAGGTTGATGAATTGTATAAATACTTGTAATGAAATCATGAAAAAGATATCGATTGTGAAGATGTAAAGATAAGTGTGAAGTGTAAAGGCACAACAAAGTACAGAAAGTGTAGTGCGTTTCAATGGAACTGAACTTAGGCATGGAGTAGATGCTATCAAATCAGTTCTCAAACCTTTGGTAGTGAGACACCCCTTGGCAGTGAGCACTAACTTTTGCAGTGAGCATTTTGGGAAGTGAGCCTCTATTTTTTTTGGTATTGCTATAACATGTTATTTTGTGAGCTAACCCTCATCATGGTTTTTCCCTTATAGGGTTTTCGACGTAAAAAAAATCTGGTGTTTCAATTGTTGAATATGTGATTATGCTTAAGTTTTTGATTTCACGCTTTCATGGTTAAATCCTAATAATAGTGATTAAGTGATTTATGTATTGATTTTCATAAGATGTTAAGTTTTGGAGACAACTGATTCACCCCCCCTCTTAGTTTTCTTGTGCATTTCAACAATTGGTATCACAGCAAGGTTCCTTGGAAGAAAGTCTAACAGCTTGAGGAAGATCCAAGATGTCGCACAAGAAGGATGCTCTATAGTTTGATGGAACGGATTATGATCTTTGGAAGGTATGAATGAAAATCCATCTCATTTGTCTTGGTTATACTGTTTGGAAGATGATAGAAACAAAGTATACTATTGCTTTGAATGGTCTATCAAGTGATGGTGAAATCAAACGATATGAGTTAAATGGAAAAACTAGAGATGCTCTGTTAAGTTCCTTGTCCAACACTGAGTTAGTAAAGGTCATGGATTTGGAAACAACTCATGAAATTTGGGAAAAGTTGAAGAATTTATATGAAGTAGATGATTCTGTAAAAGGTGCCAAATTGCAGAACCTAAAAGCTAAGTATGAAAGTATGAAAATGAGTGAAGACAAGAACATAACAGTCTACTTATAAAAGGTTGATGAAATTGTCAATGGAATCAAAGGTCCTGGAGGAAATGTTGATGATAAAGAGGTTGTGCTAAAGATTCTTAGGTCATTACCTAAATCCTATAGCCACAAAGTATCTACAATTCAAGAAATCATGACTGTGAAAGATGTTTCAAAAGATCAGTTGCATGGAAAACTTACAGCCTTTGAGATTAGAGACTTTGGGGATGCCCTGCCTAAAATAGAGACTACTTTCAAAGCTAGTACTTCGGAGAAGACTTCAAGAGATGAGAAGTATGCCGTGGAATCTATTGATGACGTTGAGGAGATTGAAGCTAACTTTGAGGACAAAATGCAAAGAGGTACCGGTAATTACAAAGGCAAATTACCATTCAAATGCTTTTCATGTGGTAAGATCGGTCACTATGCTTCTAGGTGTCCAGAGAGAAATGAAAGAGGTAGAAAGAAATCTAAAAGTAAACCTAGGGTTGTAAAAAAATGTTATATCATCAGAGATGTTGATGATAATGGTGTAACAGATGATGAGTTTGATGATGCTAGTACTAGTGCAAATGAATGTTTGTTTATTGCTATTAAGGAAGAATATGTATCTACTAATCTTGCTTACTATGTGAAGGAAGAAAAACTAGTGGAAGAAAGTGTTTTGTCTGTTTAGGTGGAGAAAGATAAGGATGAATGGATTATTGATAGTGGATGCTCACATTAGATAACCAGTGATAAAAGTAAGTTTGTAAGTCTAAAAAAGTATGATGGAGGGCTGGTTAAGTTTGGAGATAATGCAGCTAGTAAGATTTGTGGAAAATGATCTATTTCTTTTGATGGAAAGCACAATACAGATGATGTCCTATATGTGAAGGGTTTAAAGCATAATCTTTTGAGTGTTAGTTAGATGTATGACAAAGGTTATGATCTAAAGTTTAAGGATAATGGATACAAGATCACGGAAAGCTCCGAAACAGTGATTGCAATAGGAAAGATGACCAGAGGTAATATTTATCAATTAAGAGGAACTAGTGATTATTGTTTGTTGGCTCAAACAGATGAGATTTGGTTGTGGCATAGAAGGATGTGTCATATCAATTTTGACAACTTGGTGAAGATAAGTTTAGTACAAACTGTGAGAGATTTGCCTAAGCTTGTAAAGCCTACTAATACTATTTGCAAGGAATGTTAGTTGGGAAAGTAGACAAGAACAATTTTCTGTTGGATTGCTGGTTCTAGTGCACACAGATTTGTGTGGTCCTACAAGGATAAGAAGTCTACAAGGAGACATGTACTTTATGTTGCTTATTAATGATTATTCTAGAATGACTTGGGTCACTTTTCTAAAAGATAAATTAGAAGCCCTAGAAAAGTTTAAATCCTTCAAGGCAATGATTGAGAATGAAATAGACTTGAAAATCAAGTGCTTAAGGTCTGATAGAGGAGGTGAATACACATCAAATGAATTCAATATTTTCTGTGAAGAATAAGGGATAAAAAGACAATTGTCTGCACAAAGGACTCCTCAGCAAAATGGAGTTGTTGAAAGGAAAAATAGGATAGTTCAAGAAGCTGCTAGGACTATGATGAAGGAGGCTAACCTTCCAGAAGTATATTGGAAAGAATCTATACATACTGTTGTGTACATCCAAAAAAAAGTTCAAGTCAAAGGTAATAGTACTAAAACTCCTTATGAATTGTGGTATGGAAGAGTTCCTATAGTGAAATATTTCAAATTTTTTGGAAGCAAATATTATATTAGAAGAGAAGAAGAACTAGGCAAGTTTGATGCTAGGAGTTATGAATGAATCTTTCTTGGATACTCTACCAAGAGTAAGGCTTACTAGTGCTACAACAAAATGCTAAAAAAGATTGTTGAGAGTGCTAATATAAAGGTGGATGAAGACAAGGAAAGAATATCAAATTTGAGTGGCTATGAATCAGATGAACATCAAATCTGAGTGGCTATGAATTAGATGAACCTGTTACCATAGCAAATGAAAAGAATGTTGAATAAGAGGACAATCAAGATGAAGAAGAAAAGGCTCCAAAAAGTGCAGTTAAGACTCCCAGGTATGTCATTATAAATCATTCTGAAGATCAGATAATTGGTGATAAAATCAAAGGAGTATTGACAAGGAAAAGGGCTACAGAAGAATAGGTAAACTATTGCCTACTTTCAAAAATGAAACCTAAAACTATAGGTGAAGTTTGCAATGATGAGAATTGGATAAAGGCTATGAAAGAAGAGCTAATATAAATAGAGAAGAATCAAACTTGGGAATTGGTTCCTAGACATGTTGACAAGAATGTGATTGGAACTAAATGGGTCTTTAGGAACAAGCTAGATGAGAATGGAGAAGTCATAAGAAACAAAGCAAGGCTGGTATACAAAGGATATTCTCAAGTTGAAGGGATAGATTTTGAGAAGACTTGTGTTCCCATGGCAGGAATTGAAGCAATTAGAATGTTTTCATCATTTGTAGCATTCAAAGATTTCAAAGTGTATCAGATAGATCTTAAGTCTGCATTCTTGAATGGTGAGTTGGAAGAAGAGGTCTACATTGGACAGCCAGAAGGATTTAAGTTATCAGACTGAGATGACATAGTGTGCAGATTGAAGAAGGCCTTGTATGGACTAAAACAAGCTCCTAGAGCCTAGTATGCAAGATTGGATAAGTATTTGTTGCAATTAGGATTCAGTAAAGCTACTGCTCACAACAATCTCTATTTCAAAATTAATGGTGATCAAATTCTGATTGTTGTAGTCTTTGTTGATGATATTATCCTTGGATGCAATAAAGGCATATGTAAGAAATTTGTAGAAGAAATGCAAAAGGAGTTTGAGATGTCTATGTTTGGTGAAATGGATTTCTTTCTAGGTTTGCAAATTACTCAATTAGATAAAGGAATCTTCATTTCTTAGTCCAAATATGTGAAGGAGTTGTTGAAGAAATTTGGAATGGAGGACTCTAAGCTAGTATGTACTCCCATGGTGACTTGCTACAAATTAAGCAAAAGTGATGAATCACTTAAGACTGATAAGAAAAGGTATAGATCCATGATTGGAGGATTGCTTTATCTAAACCACACTAGACCAGACATAATGCAGGTGACTTGTCTTGTGGCAAGATTTCAAGATTCTAGAGAGTCACATGTGATGGCAGTTAAGAGAATCATGAGGTGTTTAAAAGGGACTTCAAATTATGGCTTGTGGTATCCAAAGGATAATGATTTCACTTTTAGTGCTTATACAGATGTAGATTGGGTTGGAGATGTTGATGACAAGAAAAGTGTTGTGTGGTTACACAACACGCCCCATTTTGACTTGGCAAAACAGGGACCCAGCTTTTGTTTTGGCTTGTGTTGTCTGTTTCTGGCGGTTTGGTAAAAATAAGTCAGGTGCATCATCATCATGAAGGTCAGGATAAGATAAGGTCATCATCATGAGGTTAGTTTGTCAAAGTTCATATTTTGTTTCTATAACTTCATGGTTAGAAAGAGCTTGAAATTTCATGCAGGTTTGCCTTTTGCATCACTTGAAAATTCGTCCATATGAGGGAGTTGTAAGCAGTCAAAGTTTTGGTCAAACCTGATAATTGCTATATGAACATCATCATCATGATATTTGAAAAGCCCCCCGATAATATCCTGAGGTCGAAACATCCGGACGTCAAGTTTAAGTCGTATTAATCCTTTCCCGTCGGGCGGTCTTTTGTGTCGCCAAAGGTCATCATCATGATCTTACTCTATCGCCTGATAAAAATCATGCAGTCCCGAAGCATCCGGACGTCAATCTTAAGTGCTAGTGTGTTTTACCCGTCGAGTAACCTTAGAAACATTGCGAGCATCATCATGATATTCCAACATCACCCGATATTATAATATCATGCTGATATTATAATATCACCTTACTTAGGGAAATCTGCCATCTGCATAATTTGCGCGCGCACGACCAAGTCTTGGTGATCAACATCATCATGATATTTCAGGACCCGACATTTCCTAATATCCTCCTGACCTCCTTTTGCGTGATCATGATGATCACCTTATCTTTCGAAGCGGAGGGTAATATTTCATTCCTTAGTCTTGTTGACATCATCATCATGATCTTTCTCTACCCGACAGTTCGTAATATCCTCCTGCCGAGAAGTATAAACTTTTGCGAATATGATGATGACGATGACGTCACCATCACCTTTCTCCTTCGGCATGATATTTTCCAGGGTATGATCCTGTTCGCCAATATGATGATGACGATGACGTCATGTTCGAAGATTAACGAAGGCCCGGATATCCTGATCATCATCATCAGGACTTTCAGCAGGATCATATTTTAGATCACCCAGTGTGAATATGATGATGATGATGTTCATCATCCTGATCTTCCAAGCAGGATAGACTTGGCCGAAATGGGTCATATTGCATTTATCCACGCGATCATCTTCCTTGGGGGGAACCCGATATTCCAGTTATCTCCTGATCTTCACGAAACATGACGATGACGTCATCCCTTTGCATTTTAACCAAGCCTGATGATGACGATGACGTCATCATGATTTTCCTCAGCGGCAGGATCATTTTCCGGGTCCTCCTGTTTGTCTTCATCATGATGATGATGACGTTGTCTTTCTTTCCCGAATATGCAAGAACAGAACATCCTGATGTGCTTTTCATCAGAGCATTAGGAAAGGAGGATCATCATATTTTGTGATATCCTGCGGCCACTCAGAAGGCATATAGTTGGTCATCATCATGATTTTTTTGGCGTCGGTATAACTGTTGCCGTCGGCCTAAGGTAAAATTGTCACCCTGATCATATGTAGTCACGCCGATGCAAATATGATGATGATGCAAAGCCGGATTCTAAGGATGGTTGAAAGGCGATTATTTCTTTGTATAATCTGAGATCATCATCATCATATTTCGAACCCGATATACAAGAAAATGGGCAAAAACATGAAGCGATAGAAATTTGAAAGCCCGACTGCCTGATTTTGGTCAACGAGGGTTGACCTGGTTGTTTTTATGCCGTTTATGCATTTAGTGCATATTTTTCACAGGTAAAGCCTGATTGCCTGTGGCTGCACATGGGGAGGTATGTTTAATAAAGTGTTTACTTCCTGTTGTTTATCATGATGATGATGAACTTAATGTTTGTCTGTTTACTTGCAGGAAATCATCATGATGCTGCTGAAGCTGAGCGTTGAGATCATGATGATGCTGCTGAAGCTGAGCGTTGAGATCATGATGATGCTGCTAAGGCTGAGCATTACAAAGTTGCGCATGGAGGCAACATAGGCCAGAAATGAGGAGGATATTGTCAAATATGCTGTTTGCCAGCTGGAGACCGAATCAAGTCGAAGATGCTGGAATATTCTGTGCCAGCTGTACATTTGCCAACTGATGAAGCATGTGCTTTTCATCTGGACCGTTGTTTGTTGTGAGAGGATCCTGATCCTTGGATCATTGTAACCGTTTTCTGGCAGTTGCTCTATATAAGAGCCAGAGCTTGTCATTTAAAAAAAAAAGAAATACATTAGAATACACAGACGCATCTGGCGCAAAAAGTCAATTACTGTAGAATAGATTAGGAGATCGGATTACTGAGACTAATGAGGATAGAATTGTTGAAATGTCAAGGTTCTTTCTTCAGATCACTGTAAATGTACCTGTTCTTGAGCATACTGAATGAATATGAAGTTCCAGATTACATCCTGATGGTAAATTTTACGTAATCTTCTTGTTGATTTCTGGATATGTACTGGTGAATGCTGTGTTCAACTGGAAGCGCTTTCATTTCATTACATGTTGTTGTCAACTTTCCTTTGAAGCTTTGCACTAGATCATGCGGATTTGTGGAATGTCCTGGTGAAGTATGATTTCTAGTTTTCCTTCTTTTCATTGCAAGTATGGGAGCTTGTATGTGAATCAGTGATCTAAGTCCAGTAATTTTAGGAATCTCACTCTCTAACCCTTTTCCTTTTTTTCAATTTCATTAATTCATCACCATAACTGCAAATCATGATAAATAACAAGCAAAAACAGTGAAATATGCTGAAATCCCGTAGGTAACTGAAGATCATTAGCATATTTGAGTTAAATGCATGTAGTATTGGAAATATCATGCAAAGAATCATAAATAATGATAGAAATCATGCAAATATCAGCCTGTATGCACATTATTTGACTAAATTTACAGTGCAGAGGTAGAATTGTTGGAGGCTTATGCAGAGCGAACATCCAGAGCAGGATATTTGAAGATGATGATGATGAACAGTGCAGAAACACGTAAGGCCCCTGAATGGAAAATAGCAACACACATCAACCACTGAGTAACGTCAGTAGATTAAGACCTAATCAACGGAGACTTGGGATCATGAATTCTTTGAATTCATCGTATCTTTCAAGATGAGTAAAGGTTGTTGTGTAACTTTTATTCTATGTTTGCGAATGACTAACATCATGACCAACAAAAAGTACAAGTGGAGATGCTTTCCTCTTGGGTAACAGATTGGTTTCATAGATAAGGAAGAAGCAAGAATTAGTTTCTTTGTCTAATGTAGAAGAAAAATATATTGCTGCAACATGTTGTTGTACTTAAGTTATTTAGATGAAGTAAACATTGAAGGATATAAGAGTTGTGTATGAAGAACCAATCTCAATCTTCTGTGATAATACAAGTGATATAAACATTTCAAAGAATCTAGTGATGCACTCAAGAACAAAGCATATATCCATAATGTATCACTTTTTGAGAGAGAAGGTAAGAGTGAATGAAGTAAAGATGGAGTATGTGTCCACCAAGGATCAGATTGCATATATATTCACAATGCCTCTGCCTAAGGATACTTTTGAGTATCTCAGAGAAAAGTTAGGGGTTATCACCCCGCCTGCTCTAAACTAAGATGCATAGGAGTGAATTAGTCCAGTGACACTCAAAGCCTTATTCTTTGATCTCGATTGATGTCTTTGAGAGCTACCTCTCTGGGGGAGTAGCTAGATGTTGCTGATATGAGTTCCTGATAAAGAACAATAAGTGTTGTAGATAGAGTAATTCTAGTTTAATTAGAGTAGCTACAAGTATGTGCAGAAAAAGAAGAGAAGATGTCCTTTGCCATTGATGTCAAAGGGGGAGAAGATAATCAATGCAGAATCTTGTCTTGATGGTTCTTACATTTTTTCACATCAATGACATAGGGGGAGATTGTTGCAAGTATGTGCCTAACCAGTATTGTCACTAATGTCAACATATGTGTATTGCCATTGGTGTCAACTGTGCTCTTATTTTGTTACTTTCTTGTAATGAATATTGCTTTCCATAAGTCCTGAAGATCATGAGAATATGTTTCCAAGTGCTTTTGAGAAAATTTGCCCTCCTTGTAATGTCCCCTTTTTAGCGTGATCCTATTTTATGATGGTTTAGCCTATCACTAGCCCTCGTAGGCTAACTCAGATGGTTAGAGGGTCTTTTGTGAAAGAAACCTAGTCAGTGGATGGTTTATTTCTTCTCCAGAGTTTAGTAAGTTTCAGGCTTGGCCTTTACAGAGGTTTCAGAACTTAGTTTCTCATACTTACTATTTATAGTAAGTCACTTAGATGGGTTTACTATTTATAGCAGGGCACTTGATTACGACATGTGGGCAGTGTCGATTCTGGTATTTAGTTGGATTAGGAAAATTAAGGGAGATAATAATTAAATTAATTATTTGTAAGGTTATTAAATAAATAAATATTATAAAGTGACCTTATATTTAATTAATTTAATAAAGTGACTTAAATACAATATTATAACATAAAGTCACTAAAATAAAATGATAATATTATTTTTCTAGAAGCTTCTTGGAGATGGATTGAAAAGGTATAAAAGAAGATCAAGCCAAGCTTCATATCATCCAGGAATTGATATTTGCTTTGATGTGATTGTTTGGTGAAGGAGCCAGCAAGGGTTTCTTCCATTGAGCCATTGGGAACAAAAAAATCTCATTGTTTATACAATTTTGAGGTTGTGAAATATCAATTGAATTATTGCTTCATTGTGGGCTTCATCCAGGAGTCCAATCTGTGCTTAAATTAGAGAAGAACTATAAAGAATACAAGGGGTTGATGCATATCTATTTGCAGATTGTAAGGGTATGAAGGATTCATTGTGGAACATATTTATTGCTGGCTGCTACAGTACTTGTGAATAGTAAATTGCTATAGTACCCATGATTAGTGAAATGCTATAGTGGCATGAATAGTGTCACGCTACAGTACCTGTGAATAGTGAAATGCTACAGTGGCGTGAATAGTGTCGCACTACAGTACCCATGAATAGTGAAATGCTACAGTGACGTGAATAGTGTTGCGCTACAGTATTGTGCCATCTACATCAGCATTTGTCATGCCAAATTGCAGTCAAAGGTCTGATGTATAATTGCTGCCATTAATGTTGTATTGTTATGGTCGTTGGATGTAAATGTTTTTGAATGCCAAATCACCGTAATCAATTGTATGCAAATCAGAATTTTAGTATTAAATATCAAGTTGAAGTTGAAAGGTTGCATGGCACGTGTTTGACAAAATGCCTATTAGTTGTGGCTTCATATTTGCATAAGTTTCAGTCTTAATAGTGTTGGGAGTTCGCATGTCAATTGTTTGATATAATGTCATATGGTTGTAGTTGTACATGCATTTCATTTTCAGTCACTTGGAGTCTTGAAGATTGCATGCCAAGTGTTTGTAAAAATGCTATTTGGCTGTAGGTGCACATTCTTCATATAGAGTTCAAGTATTTGTTTTAGAAAGGTCAAAAAGAATTGCATTTTCACCTTAGACCATTGCCTAGACATTGTAGCTTTAAATTGCAAGCAATTTAACTTCAATTGATACCATTCCAAGCAAGCAAGCAAACTAAAAAAATACAGAGAGCAAATTAAGAGGTTGTGTACAAAGTGTTTGACGATATTCCTTGAGCCTCTAATCAGCAAATTGAGGTCCGAATTGTCAAGGGATATTACACTCCTAGTGGAAACAGTGTGTTACAGAGTATCTTGGTTTGTTGTTGACCAGTTTAGTGTTTTGCTTCGCATATCCTATGGATTGAATATCTTTGTCTGTGGATTGGAAGTAATGTTAAGGGATGTCTGTAGACACTATGTTTCAAGTTTGAGCCTCTGGTATGAAGATTTGAGGGAGTTCTATTCACCAGAGTAAGAACTATTTTTCTGTGCATTCAGTGGTGACATGGAGAAAGTATTTTGCTCTGCATTCCTCCACATTGAAATATTATGGTATGTAGTTCTAGAGTTAAGTCTAAAATGATGTTATGTGCCTTCAACTCAAATGGTTCATGATTTGGTGGTCCATAAGCAATCTTTTCTTTATAAGAGTGGCTGAAAGTATTGTTCAAGTGCTCCGGTTTGAAGAATCTTCTGGCTAAAGTGGTTGGGTGTTGTGTGGATGTTCCTGATGATTATAATGTGCTTGTGGATGTCTTTAGATCATGTTCCAACCTTTTGATTGGTTTGCAACGAATAATCCAGATCATGGATGAAGCCTGTTTCTAAATGTCTTAGTGATAACATTGGTCTTGGCCGACTTGGTTGTTCTCACTACTTGCAGTTGTATCTTGAAGATTATGGAAGTGTGTCATTGTGTGGAAGATTGCATTTGAGTTCTAGCTAAGGCATAATGTGATCCACATACATCTTTTCCATATGTATGTTTTTAATGCCGACCTTGGAGATTGTTCCAATGGTTGATGAGTGTAATGCCGACCTTGATGCACATTCCAAGGTTGATGAATTGTATAAATACTTGTAATGAAATCGTGAAAAAGATATCGATCGTGAAGATGCGAAGATAAGTGTGAAGTGTAAAGGTAGAGCAGAGCATAGGAAATGTATTGCACTTCAATGGAACTAAACTTAGACATGGAGTAGATGCTATCAAATTAGTTCACAAATGTTTGGTAGTGAGCCATTCCTTGGCAGTGAGCCCTAACTTTTGTAGTGAGCATTTTGGGCAGTGAGCCCTAAGGCAGAGAGCCTCTATTTTTTGGTATTGCTATAACATATTATTTTGTGAGCTAACACTCACCGTGGTTTTTCCCTTATAGGTTTTTCCATTTAAAAAAAATTTGGTGTTTCATGTGTTGAATATGTGATTGTGCTTAAGTTTCTGATTTCATGCTTTCATGGTTAAATCATAATAACAATGATTAAGTGATTTATGTATTGATGTTCATAAGATGCTAAGTTTTGGAGACAGCTGATTCACCTCCCTCTCAATTGTCCTATGCATTTCAACAAAGCATGTCCTCCATTTTGAGTTTCCACAACTTGAAATTGCTACCCTTAAACTTTTCCAAATCTATCCTTCCAGATGTGCTTGCCATCTCCTTCCTGCAAAAAATGCCTACCCAACAACTAGGATCAAAGGTGATCAAGCTCTGATACCAACTAAAAGGAAGCAAGGTATGTGGAAATGCTTCCTACACCAATCTAATGAAGGGAATGTAGTTCAAAATTTTAGATCCTTACAATTACAGTTATGTTAAACATATAACATAGAGATTAAACAACATACACAACACATAGAATGCAATAGACATAAGATGTACGTGGGGAAAACCTTTTCAGGTAAAAAACTGTACACTCCAAAACCTACACAATGTATTATCAAATATGTAAAGGATTACAACAGACTTGCAATGTAAGTTCTTTCATGAGTCTTCAAATGTCATTTTTTGAGTAATTCTAGCAGCATAACAGTACTTGTAAAAACACTATGCAACGCCAACATCAAGTACCTCATTATATAGAGTTTACAAGGCCATCTTAGGAAGCTTCTAGAGATGGGTGTCCAACTTGGCCTATGGGCAAAACCCAATGCCTTGGAATAGTTGGACAACATGCAAGAAACCTCCATTCATTCATCAGATATATCAAAGATTACAAATTGTTGCAACAAGAAAAATAAAGGAAAGAACTATTTATTCTAACTTGTCTACATATACTTCCACAAATTCTCCATTACAAGTGAGGTCCAGAGCTCCTTTAGCACCTTCTCGTCAGAATGAAAAATGAATGTTTTATTCAAAAGGTGGTAAATTTATCAAAATCTCATATTGAAACATATTAAATACTCCTTAAATTCCATTAATTTGGCAACAATCAGTACTGTGCAATTCATAATTGGCCCCTTTATTTCACTTAAAAAAGTGTGCAAACAGCCTTCGCAACTCATTCCAAATTTATGGAAAATTGACAGGTGCCAATATTTTGTACATACCATCGGCTCAAAAAGATGGTGCTTTAGGAAGTGAGAAACACATTTAGTTGGGGTGTCAATAGCTTTGGGATGAAATGAACCAACAAACTGAGAGTTTGGATGTTCAAATAACTTTTGACTCTTCGACTACAAAGGACCCTCAAAAGAACTAACACTAAGACAATAATGTCAAAGGGAAATTGATCCAAAAATATTTTGAGGCATTAATAAACCTTCTATCGGTGAATCACGAGGTTTGTGAACTCTTAAGTTTGTCGATGGCTAGTTTTCCTAACAAACAGTTAGCTGATGAAAATATGATGAAGTAAGTTTCCAAGGCATGAATGATTTCTACCTTTGGTCAGTGAATCACTTGGTTCACGAACTCTTAATTCATTGATGGTTAGTTTTCCTGACAACTAATTTGCCGATAGGCAAGTTTAGCAAATGAAGGCTTATAGAAAAAAGTTTAAAGTTTGAATTTGCTTTAGTTCGTCGATGGCACTTTTTGCTGACAAGGTATTTTAAAAATCTTTGTTTTGCAAACTCAAATGTTTGCTGATGGTGAAGATCACTGATAGACGGTTTCTTTGTCAACTAGTTCATTGATTGACCATTCTACCAATAGAAGAGAAGTGATGGTTTGTATATCGCTTGGTTCACTGATTGAAGAGTTTATCGATAAGTTTGTGGAAATGCAACTTTGCCAACAAGTTCACCTTTTAATGTTTTCACCGGCAAAAGGAAGAATAGTTTGTAGTTTTGTACTTTTGGCAATTATGGATAAATGTCCAAAGTTTGTAGAAAGTTGATTTTCCCAATAAAGTCTTTTAAGTTGTGGTTCATGTAGGTGAACTTTTATTGATAGTGAATGGAGAATAGTCCCAGGTTCGTGGAGATATAAAGTCACTGATAGACTTCTCTATAAGGTTGTTAGTAAAATACATTGATTATTTATTTGGGCTGACTCCCTTGGAATTAAAGTGAAAATAATTATTGTGAAATATTTGAAGATGCCTGACTTTCTAAAGAAGAATAAAATAAATATTGAAGTGCCTGACTTAGTTTGTTTAAATTGGGCTGAGATTCAAGTGTGAGAATTTAGTTTGGGTCGACCCTATGAAATGTATATGTTGGAAATTAAAGTTTATAGAGGCTGACTTCCTTTTGAAAAATGTAAAGTATCACATATATAAAGGAGAAATATTTTTAGCAATATTGTGCGTGAGAACATACATATGAATGTGAATTGAGTGCGAAGGAAATGAATATAATATAATTCAGGAGTCACATAGTATGTGTCCATGTTTACAAGAGCATATTGTTTTATTCTGAATTGCTAAATAGAAGGGTTGAGAAGTGTGACAACAAAGTTCTGAAATTGGACTGTGACTCTATTTGTGCAAATCATGATTTATAATTCATAACATTGGTTATGATTGTATTGTGCAGATATTATTACTAACAGTCTATGTATATCATTTCTTTTCTAATCATTCTATAGATTCTAGAGGTTGGTACCACTCTTTATCTGGGTTGGTGCTCAGGTTTATAAGGGGTTTGAAGTCTCTTGTAGGTTGGTGCCTATAAATTTGTAAAAGGATTAGTGTGCTTCTCAGGTTGAAATTCTTATGGGTTGGTGCCTAAAAAATATTGTAAATTTAGTGATTCATTTTTGTGAGGCTAGATTTGGGTAGTAGACCCAAGCAAATTTTCTCACCATGGTTTTTCCCTTCTAGGTTTCCACATACATCTTGTGTTCTCTTTTGTGGATGTGTGGATATTCTTATGATTGCATAGTTCTTACATAATTTGATTGATGTGGTAAATATCTTTTTGTTGTAGTGGAATTGAAGTAAAAATTCATATATACTGATTCACCCCCCCTTAGTATATCTATGTGTTCTAATGATATCTCGAGTAATTTTGATAGTATAACAATACCTATAAAAATTACAATTCCACTAACCAACTTTGGAATTCTATTTTAGCTCCATTATCTCCATTTGAAGATACCTTATGATGTGTCATAACACATGTCATAAGTTGGTCAACAAGTATGACTCCTTTTTACAATTCTTTTGTGTCCTAAATGTTTTTACATTTCTAATGTGGGAAGCCTAACTTTCAAAGGCATAACTTTTGTGTAAGGAAACTAAGGTAGTAGAACAACTTCCTACACTAATCTTGAGAGGAGGGATATGCAAAAAATTCTAGATCTTTACACTATATAGAAATAAACACAAATAGCAATATACCACAACACAATAATTACGTGGGAAACCCTTTTAGGAGAAAACCCCGGCATTCCAAAAGCTACTCAATTCATTATTTAGGAATTGACAAGATTACAATATACTTAACCTCTATCAACATCTATAAGACTGATCCACTTAACCTCCATCTCAAGAACCTAATATATAGGAGATACAATACATGAAACTGTCAAACAATAATTTGATGTAGGAGCATCCGGGCGAACTGGTGATCAACTTCAACCAAAAATATTTTGTAGGGTTTAGTTTTCATTTTTGGTTAGCTTTTATTATCATTTCTTAGCATTGGATACACTTCCTACACTAATCTATGAGAGGAGATACGTACAAAAATTAGACTAATCACATAGTTACAAGGAAATAAACACAAAAGAAATATATCATATAACATAGTGATATATGCGGGGGAAACCCTTTCTAGAGAAAAACCCCACACTTGAAATAAACTCAATGTATTATTATATAAACAAAGGTTACAATACACTTACAGAGTCTAAGTCTTTATAGGAGTATCACCAACCAGAGATTTGGAGTAATTTCAATAGCATATAAATACCCACAAATCGTATATATCCACTCATCAACATGGGTATTCCATTTTGGCTCCATAATATCCATCCAAAGATACCTTATTATGCATCATAAGTTGGTCAACAAGTGTAACTCCCCTTACATCCCTTTTATGTGTCCTAGATGTTTTTACATTTCCAATGTGGGAGACCTAACTTCCAAAGGCCATAAATTTTGATTTAGGAGGCTAATTTGACCTATTTTTTAAATTGTAGAACTTGAAGAGGTCAGTATAAGAGAAATCTATGAACAAATGTCGAATAACCCATTTTTTAATTTTAGCCAAAAACAACATTTATAGCTCTTGAATTGAGTTTTTCTATTTTATAACCTTGAAATCACATTATTTGTAATCTTAAATTAGGAGAAAGGTTGAGAAACTTTTTCTAATATGAATAGATTTCTTCCCTTACGAAGAAACAAATCCAAAGATGAATGAAAAGTATCTTTCCATTCTTGAAGGGAATAAGAGGGAAGAAAATAAAAGATGAAAATATCTAGAAGTTGCTCATCTATCACCAAGTTAGTGCATAAATGTGCTACAATATGATCAAGAGTTCCAAGCATAACTAAAGACGGTGAAAAATAAAAACATAGTGGAGAGTGTTGTACAATGGGAACCAAAGAATGCAGGGACAACAACTATTGTGGAATTGTCATCGAAGAGGAAAATCAAATCTTCAATGGTGTTTTCCATATTTGCAAGGTGGTACTCAACAAAAACACTAGAAAGATCTATCAAGTAATTGTCCTAATGAACTACCTCTAGAAAATGAAGATGATATTGCTATACTAAATCACTAGAATCTCTCTCTAAGGAAACACTAAACTTGGTAGAAGTAGGAGATGATAGTGATGGAATGACAACACATGTATTTAGAACCTTAGTCAATGAATGTACTTGAATATTTAGATGACCATACTGCACACCCCAAAAACTATCCACACTAGATGCTTGATTATGAACATAAACCAAAGGATTATCAAGAGAAAAATGTGAGAAGGTATACAATCTAGACTAATTATTAGCCTCCCCAACTGCAATAATGTAACTTCTCTATAAATCTCCAATAATGCTACACTCCTAATCCTATAGTGTGTATTTTCTTATGAGTAGTTTGTGTGTGGCTACCTTAACTCTTATTTAAGATATATAATCATTAATATAGTCTTATATAGGTAGGTAGGTCAGCCTAGGTGGCATCCATGGCATAAGTATAGTATATATAGGAGGTACAAGTTAGTTATTATCATCATATTGAGTATTGTGTTCTTATTGAAGACTATTGGAGGTATCCCATTCAAAGTGGATTAGGAGGTTGCTTGCTCAAAGTGGCATCTTATTATCAAGTATTTGTAGCATATTTCCTATTATATTCTTCTATTGTGCAATGTGTTTTATTACAAGTGGTATCAAAGCATGATCTTGGCACTATGAAGGCAATAAACAAGACAATTTTTTTAATTTTGGAGGTCATTTTAGGAAGTGCATACATCACTCATTTTCATGAATATTTTCAATATTTTAAAGGATTTTTCAAGGACATATTGAATCTGCTTCAAGCTAGATTTTAGGGCAATTAGCTAAGAATTAGGTTAGATATTGTAAAATTAGGGTTTCCACCATTTTTGCTCCTAAGGTTGCAATTTAGTAAATTTTTTATATTTTTTGAAGGGTTAGAAAAGAGTACATTGATTATATATAGTCCTGATTTGAAGGCATTAGAAGCAAATTTGAGGAAGTTATTAAAAAATTTAGGGTTTCCACCAAATTCTCTCTCAAGGTTCCAAATATACTAATTTCTTGGAGTTTTTTTGGGAAGTGAGATCTAGGCATTGGTAAGTTATAGTAAAACTTCTAGATTAATTGGATTTTGTTTGTGTGATGTATTGAAAATTTATTTTTCACCATCATGGTGGGGCCTAACACAAGAGGCAAAAAGAATCTTATCACACCTAAAAAATATCCATAAAAGGAGGATACAAAAAGTGGGGAGATTTATCCTAATGATATGAAGGATAAATGTATCAAGGTTAATGAAAATATTTCTTTAGAGAAGAAAAAAATTATGGGATTATTAAGGAAAATGGATTCCCTTTTACAAATGATATCTCAGAACTTACTACAAATGAAGAATATGCAAGAAGAAGAAAAAGAAAATGAAGAAGAAGAAGGATCAAAAGAAGGAGGAGGACGAGGATGAGGACAAGGATGAGGAAGGAGGAGGTTGTGTTTGTTGAAAGCACAAGACAATTGAGAGGGGGGGTGAATTAGTTGTATCAGAAATTTTGAACCCTCACAAACACATTCACAACTACATCAGTTCACTTAAACCCTTAATCTGTTATGATGATTAAACATGAAAAGCAAATAATAAAAAACTTAAACACATCAACACCATGCACAAGAGAACATGATATTTTTACATGGAAAACCCTAAGAGGGAAAACCATGACGAGGATTAGCTCACAATATAAAGTAGTATCAATACCAAATTACAAAGGCTTATTGCTAGAGGGTTCACTGCCCAAAAGAAAGAATACTCACTGCAACAAGGCTCACTACCCAGAGGGTTAACCACCCAAAGGGCTCACTACCCACCGAGAAAGAAAGATAGAAGAGAAGGGTGGCTTACTACCATTATTTGAACTGATATAATTGCATCTAACACATGCATGGAGTTTATTTCCAATGAAGCTCAATTCCTCAACACAAACATCACCTTCACAGCAACATCAAAATATTGTAGACACCCTCTGCTGATTGCATCTAGTAGCCTAACACATGAAAGCTCTTGCAACATTGATCAAATTCACATTACATACATCATATTCCCCATGCTTGCACCCACATGAACTCTTGACATTCATTTATATCATTCTCAAACATGAAATCATTCTCCAAGGTCGGAAACACATTTTAGCTCTTGAAAATTCAAATTAGGTCTAGACCTAAACTCCCTTGTAGAGGAAAGGAATGATTGCAGACCTCTCCAAACCTTAGCACAGACCTAATTCCATACATGATATTCCATGCTTCCACAATCTATGAAGCACATCCACAAATGGTGTAAACCACTAGGTCGGCCAAACTTGTGTAAACACTATGAATAATTAAGAACACGCTTCCTCAAAAGATAAATACATCTTGCAGACCTTACACAAGGATTTAACATAATCTAGAAACATCCACAAACATCTTGAAGTAACTTGAAAATCAACAAATCTAGTCACAACAACTTTCACATGAAGAAAATTCACCGTCTTCTTATAAACAACACTGTCAAACTCTGCTACATAGAATGTCACCTTCCAGAGCACCAAATCACAAAAATTTTGGACAAAAGATAGATAATGACCTTATAAGAATACATCCAAAAATGCAACACCTTAAACCACTCTGTGGAGAAATGTGGAGCAAAATACTTTCTCCTGTCATACACTGTCTTCAAACTACTGAACATAACTTTCACTTCACAGTGATCTGGAACACCAAATTCTAGATTTAGCATCTTCAAACACTTATAAACAACATATCCAAACCAAACACTCAGATCTCCAACACAAAAGAAATGCAGACCAAAAACTCAAACAATGCTCTGTAAGCCAGAAGACTCTACAACACACTGTTTCCTGTATTAATCAAATTTTCTCAAAATCACTTGGAAATTCAACAATAGAAACATATTCTTAACACCTTCAGCACTTCTACAAGACAATCACATCATCATTAACTCAACAACTTAACCAAATAACAACAATAACAATAGAGGACACAGTTGACACCAATGACAACACAAACATTTTGACATCGATGACAACACCGATTAGCACATACTTGCAATAGTGTTTTATGCCTAGGGCATAATAGACATCTTGGATTTATCTTCTCTCACCTTGCTTGGTTAAGAAGGTGATAATGTCTCTTCCCATGACATGAACTTTTTCACTGTTCCCCATCATAATCTCAGACTTGACATTCTTGTCAATGGAGGTGAACAAATTCACACTACCACTCATGTGGTTGCTATATGCATTGCCCAAGTACCATACTTCTTTGTTGCTCTGCTTAGCAAGGTTGTATACAATAAACACCTTTGACTATTTTTTATTTTCAGCCTTGTCCTCATTTGCTTCATGATCATTTTGCCTCCCTTGGTCACATTGTGTTGGGAATTAAGGTGTCTAAACCTTGGTAATTCCTTGCATTATTTATGTTTGTATTTATTAATTCATTGCCTATATTCTAAATAAATTGTAAATTCCATATTGTCATGTTGTGGGATGTGGCACAGTGATGTGTCATCCTACATGGAAGATGACAACTTGTAATTTTGTCCTCACATGAGGAGATAGGCATCCCACTTAGTGGTAGGAGAATTTTGCCATGTGTCGGCATCTTGGATGTTGTGTAAGGGAATCTTGAATGAAACGGTTATGACAGATTCCTATGACGAAGTTATGACATGTAAGAGTCAGAAATAGAAGCTTACAAGATAGGTGAAGACATGTGTCATGAAGCATCTTTGAAAAAGGCATATTTGGGTGCCCCAAGGTGGACTATGACATGTTGTAAGAGAATATGCTATTTATAGCCTGTGTATGATAGATTCTCTTATAGCTGTAAGTTGTAACCGCTATGACAGATTCTATGATGGTCGTAAGAGCATCTGTCATAGCCCATTTTAGAAATAGGTGACCTCTTTGCGATGGGAGTTGTGGACAAGTGTCAAGCACATTCTACAATGTTGACCAAGTGTCCTTAGGCATGGCTTTTGGGCCATGAGGCCAAGTTGGATGCCCATCTCAAGATAGGACTAATTCTGCCTTGTATATTCTATATAAACAGGTGCTTGGAGGAGGAGATGTATTACAGGTTTTACATATACTGTTATGCTGTTGGATTGAATCTAGACATGAGTGTCAAAGACTATTGAAGCTTGCATTGCAAGTGTATTGTAAACCTTATTCAGTTTTGATAATACATTGTGCAGGTTTCTGAGTGTGGGTTTTTCACCCGATAAGAGTTTTCCCCACCATAAATCTTTGTCTCTCTTCTGCTGTCTTCTTTATTGTTCATGTGTATTTTTGCAATATCTCTGTTATATGTTCTATGTTGTTGTTATTGTAAGGATTAATTTGAATTTGTATAGCTCTCCCCTCATTAGATTAGTGTAGGAAGCGATTTCTGCACACCTAGCTTCCTTTCAGTTGGTATCAGAGCTTAATCACCTTTGGTCCTAGTTGTTGAGTAGTGGTTTTTTGAGCTAATTTTAAGTTGAGTGGGTGTTTGTAAAAAGTATTCTGAATCTTATTGCAACAAGGAGATGGCAAGCACATTCAGAAGTATAGAGGTGGAGAAATTTAATGGCACTAATTTTGAGCTATGGAAGCTCAAGATGGAAGACATGCTTGTAGACCAAGACCTCTAGGAAACTATCAGTGGAACTAAACCAGCTATAATGTCACAAGATGATTGGGATCTCAAGGATCGAATGGCTAAGGGTCTCATAAGAATTAGTCTTGTTGATTTTGTTCTATTAAATATCCATGAGGAGGCTAGTACAAAGATGCTTTGGAAGAAGTTGGGAGATGTGTATCAAGCCAAATCCCTCGTTAACAAACTTTTTTTGAGAAAGAAGTTGTATTCTCTTCAAATGGAGGATGGAGGATCCATTGCTGAACATATGAATGCTTTCAACATGCTAGTTGCACAATTAACATCCGTTGGTGTGAAGATGGAGGAGGAGGATCACTCTATGACCTTGCTTTGTTCTTTGTCAGACTCATGGGATCATTTTGTCATGGCTATTGGAAGCACCACATCCACATTCAAAATGGATGAAGTGGTTTCTTCACTATTGTCTGAAGAGATGCGGAGAAAGTCTTCTGAGGTAGGCAAAGAGGCTCTTGCGGTTCGTGGAAGACCCAAGGAGAAAGGGAAAAAGAAGGACAAGAAAGATGAGAAGGGTACATCCAAATCCCATGGGAGATCCAAATCTCCTAGAAAGTCAAAGGCTATCTATTGGAATTGTGGTAAATTTGGGCATTTCTGAAAGGAATGCAAAGACGAAAAGAAAAAAAAGAAGAACCCATATTTGGATTCTGACAAGTCACAAGATGATGGTGATGCTTTCATCGCAGCCCAGGCAACCCATGCATTTGATGATGTGTGAATGATTGACTCTGGTACATCATTCCACATGACTTCACATTGAGACTGGTTTACCAAGTATGAGGAGTTCGATGGTGGAAAGGTGTATCTAGTTGATGGCTCTCATCTAAAGATTGTTGGTTGTGGAAGAGTCTCTATTCAATTCCCTGATGGACGAGTGAAGGGGATCTCTGGGGTTATGCACATCCTAGGCTTAGCACAAAACCTTCTTTCGATAAGTATGTTGAATGATCCAGGTGTGTAGGTTGTCTTTTCGAAAGAACGATGCAAGATGACTAGAGGAGCTATGGTGCTTGCTAAGGGTACTAGGAGAGGTACACTATTTCAGCTAGAGGCATGCATTTCACAATGCAATAGTTCTTTTGACTCAAGGAAGAGGGTAGTAGTCACTTCATCCCCACCATCTAAACGAGCAGTGAAGAAATATGTTGTATCTAGTCCTAATGGTTGTAACCGTGCATTGGAAGTTAAGCTTCCTGCTGAAAAGACAATGTTATGGCATAAGAGATTTGGCCACATTGGTGAGAAGGGCCTGCATACCCTGAAAAATAAAAACCTTGTTGAGGGGTTAGATGATTATAATCTTGAGTTTGACTTTTGTGAACATTGCATATATGGGAAACAAAACCATGTTCAGTTTTATTTGAGTTCTCATAAGTCTTCTGGTGTATTGGACCTTGTTCATTCTGATGTATTTAGTCCTGTTAATATTCCTTTGTTATCAAAATCTATATATTTTGTATCTTTCATAGATGATTATAGTAGAAGGACATGGATTTATTTTCTCAGAAGCAAATATGAAGTCTATAGTAGGTTTAAGGAGTTTAAGGCCTTTGCTAAAAATTAGACTGGTAAAAAGATTAAGTGTTTGAGAACTGACAACGGTGGTGAGTTCTGTTCTACATAATTTGATAAATATTGCAAGGAACTTGGGATTGAAAGACATAAGACAAATCCATATACCCTACAGCAAAATGGAGTTACATTGAGGATGAACATGACATTGATGGAGAAGGCTAGGAGTATGCTTAGTGAAGCTAGCCTAGAACAAAAATTTTGGGCTGAAGCTATTGCCATTGCTTGCTATCTTGTAAATAGATCTCCTATATCAGCTCTTGTTGGAAAGACACCTATGGAGGTGTGGTCTATTAGAAAGCCTTCAATAAGGCATCTTCATGTTTTTGGTTGTGAGGCATATGCACATGTGCCTAGGGAGAAGCGGTCAAAGTTGGAGAACAAGGCTGTTAAGTGTATCATCATTGACTATGGTGTCAGTGTGAAAGGATAGAAGCTTTGGGATCCTGTGGCTAAAAAAATGTTGTATAGCAGAAGTGTCATCTTTAGAGAGCTTACACCTTCCACTGTTTTATAACTAGAAGAAAAAGAGAAGAAAGAGGATGTTGTTTAGTTTCCTCCTACCCCTGAGAAGATTGAACATAAAGACAATGTTGGACTTGATGATGAGGAGAGCTCTTGCAGCTTTGAAAGCTCAGATGAAGAAGTTGAACCTCAACTTTAGCACTTGAGGAGGTCTACATGGATAAGAAAGTAACTTGAAAGGTGTGGTTTTACATTGCTTGATTCTAGTTGTGCTTTTGCTTTGCTTACTAACAGTGATGAACCTAGCACTATATCAGAGGCTATGGACATGAAAGATACAGGTTCCTGGAAGGAGGCCATAGAGGATGAAATGGCTTCTTTGGAAAAGAATCAAACTTGGGACTTGGTGCCTTTGCCTCCTAGATGGAAACCCATTGGATGTAAATGGGTTTTCAAGAAGAAATTTGGTCCAGATGGCAGTGTTGAGAAGTATAAGGCTAGATTGGTTGTGAAGGGGTATTCACAAGTGGAGGATATAGATTATGGTGAGATCTTCTCTCCCATTGCAAAGATGATATCCATTCAATTCATGTTGTCTCTTGCAATAGCTTATGAGTTAGAGGTAGAATAGATGGATGTGAAGACAACTTTCCTTCATGGTGACTTAGAGGAAGAAATCTACATGTCACAGCCAAAGTATTACATGGTGAAAGGTAAATAAAATTTGGTTTGCAAATTAAAGAAGTCTTTGTATGGTTTGAAGCAGTCTCCTAGGAGATGGTACTTGAAGTTTGATGCCTTTGTGTTGTCTATTAGATTTGTCAGATCAAAATCAGATCACTATGTGTATTTTAAGTTTGATGGTGATTGTATTCTCGTTGTTGCACTATATGTTGATGATATGTTGCTCATTGGGAAGGGTAAGAATATGATTTCTGATTTCAAATCTCAGTTGTCAGCATAGTTTGAAATGAAAGATTTAGGGGCAGCCAAGTACAATCTAGGAATGGAAATTAGAAGAGACAAAATCAACAGAAAAGTTTGGTTAAGCCAGAGTAAGTATGTGAAGACCATGTTGGATAGGTTCAACATGGCAAATTGTACATCATTGTGTGTTCCTATTTCTTTGGGGACAAAGTTGTCTATTGAAGTTTGTCCAAAATCTCCTAGTGAGGTGGAGGACATGAGCAGAGTACCTTGTACTAGTGCTATTGGCAGTTTGATGTACGCTATGGTTTGCACAAGACTAGACATTACCCAAGTAGTGGGAGTCCTTAGTTGATTTATGGCTAATCTTGGATGGGTTCATTGGGATGCAGTTAAGTGAGTGTTTAGATAATTGAGGGACACTTCCAAGAATTCCATATGCTATCATGGTAATGTTACATGACCTCCGCATTTTGTTGATATTCATGGATTTGTGGTTTCAGATTGGGCAGGTGACATTGACAACAGGAGATCCACCAGTGCTTATGTGTTTACACTGTTTGGTGGTGCTATTAGTTGGATGAGTAAGCAACAACCTGTGGTTGCTTTGTCCATGATAGAAGATGAGTACATGGTAGAAACTCATGCTTGTAAGGAAGCTATTTGGATTAAGAGATTGTGTTTAGATATTGTTGTTGATGCAGGTTAGATCACGATCAGTTGTGACAGTCAAAGTGCAATTTGCCTTATGAAGAATCCAACTTTCCATGCCAGAACAAAGCATATTGATGTTTAGTTTCACTTCGTGTGAGACATGGTAGAGGATGGGAAGGTAAATTTGGAGAAGGTAGATAATTTGAAGAATGTTGCAGATGCATTGACGAAGCCAGTGAACACAAAGAAGTTCAGATGGTGTTTGGAGTCTATGGGCCTCTCGACCTATAGCAGTTAAATGTTGTTATTCTATTGGCTCTTACAAGGTGTTTGACAAGTGGGAGAATGTTGGGAATTAAGGTGTCTAAACCTTGGTAATTCCTTGCATTATTTATGTTTGTATTTATTAATTCATTGCCTATATTCTAAATAAATTGTAAATTCCATATTCTCATGTTGTGGGATGTGGCACGGTGATGTGTCATCCTACATGGAAGATGACAACTTGTAATTTTTTCCTCACATGAGGAGATAGGCATCCCACTTAGTGGTAGGAGAATTTTGCCATGTGTCGGCATCTTGGATGTTGTGTAAGGGAATATTGACCGAAACAGTTATGACAGATTCCTATGACGAAGTTACGACATGTAAGAGTCAGAAATAGAAGCTTGTAAGATAGGTGAAGACATGTGTCATGAAGCATCTTTGAAAAAGGCATATTTGGGTGCCCCAAGGTGGACTATGACATGTTGTAAGAGAATATGCTATTTATAGCATGTGTATGACAGATTCTCTTATTGCTGTAAGTTGTAACTGTTATGACAGATTCTATGATGGTCGTAAGAGCATTTGTCATAGCCCATTTTGGAAATAGGTGACCTCTTTGGGATAGGAGCTATGGAAAAGTGTCAGGAACATTCTACAATGTTGACCAAATATTCTTAGGCATGGGTTTTGGGCCATGAGGCTAAGTTGGATGCCCATCTCAAGATAGGACCAATTCTACCTTGTATATTCTATATAAACATGTGCTTGGAGGAGGAGATGTATTACAGATTTTACAGGTACTATTATGATGCCAGATTGACTCCAGAGATGTGTGTCAAAGACTAATGAAACTTGCATTGTGAGTGTATTGTAAACCTTATTCAGTTTTGATAATACATTGCGTAGGTTTCTGAGTGTGGAGTTTTTCACCCGATAAGGGTTTTCCCCACCATATATCTTTGTCTCTCTTCTTCTGTTTTCTTTTTGGTTCATGTGTATTTCTGCAATATCTTTGTTAGATGTTCTATGTTTCTGTTATTGTAAGGATTAATTTTAATTTCTATAGTTCTCCCCTCATTAGATTAGTGTAGGAAGTGATTTCCGCACACCTAGCTTCCTTTCACATTGTTCATTCTCACATTCATTTGTATAATCACCATACTTATGACAATAGTAACACAACACATTTGATTTATCATAACTTTGGTTGGAGCTTCTGCCCTTCTTTTTTTGGGAGTCTTGTGAGGTGCTTGGTCCATCCTCTTGGTTGTTTGAGACTCTTCTTCTGGAGTTACTTCTACCTTTGCGTTTACTTCTATTATTTATTCCTCTTCCCCTGCCTCTCACATTGCTCTAAACTTTGAAGTCTTTCTCTATAGGAGGAGTGGATTTGTTCATCTACTGCTCATGGGTTTGAAGGGAACCCATCAACTCATCTACTATCATCTTTGAGAGATCATTGGATTCTTCTATTGCTATGATAATAGGGAAAAATCTCAAGGGAAAACTCCTAAGGATTTTCTCAATAATCCTTTGCTCTTGCATGGTTTCTCCATCAATCATCAACTAATTTATCAAAGTGGAAACCCTTGTATGGAAGTCTGAATAGTCTTTCCATCCTTCATTTGAAGGGTCTCAAAATCTCTTCTTAGTAGTTGGAGTTTTACCAACTTCACTTTTCTAGTTCCTTTATAAATGTTTTCAAGAATCTTTCAGGTTTCCTTTGCATAGTTAGTTGTTTCTATTCTAGGAAAAATATCCTCTATCAAGGTTGCATCAATCAAACTGAGGGATTTTGCATCATTCCTCCTTGTTTCATTTAGCTAGTTCTTCTAGGTGTTTGTCAAGGATATAAAGGCATTTGGGTTAGTCACATTGTGAACTCATTGGCCACAAGTTCCCACAAATTATTTGCAACCAAGATGGTCTTTATCTTCTTCACCCAAACATTATAGTTATTTTCATCAAACATTGGTTGTTGTTGCCAACTCTTGTTGTCACCTCTAACCATTTTTCTAAATCAGGGGAGATTGTTAATACCCCAAATTACTTAGGGCTTTTTTTCAATATTCAAAAAGCTAAAACTCTAGCTATGATATACTTGGCTCTAATACCACTTGTTGGTGGTGGTGTATCTCTGATACCACTATTGGAAACACTACAATCTACTGATACCATTTAATAGAGTGAAGACGAAAAATAAATAGGAGAGAGAGAGATGGCACAAACCAAATACATAAATTTCAATTAATATGGAAATATATATTTTACATCAAAATACAAATTATAGAGATACAACTCTACTTCTTCTATCCCTACAATACTGACCTCTTTGGAGCTTACTGGAAATGACTATTGTCCCATTTTGTCTAGAGTTGATTCATTCCTCTTGTCTAGAGTGCTCTACCAATTGAGCTTCTGGCTCCTTGTGGACAATCCATCATTAGTCTAGGTGTGTCTTATTTCCAATACCCCCCTTAACCCACACTATACATGATTAGGGTTCCTAGCCTAGCTCCGATACCAATTGTTGAGTTGCTGCTCATATGGACCAGCTATGACTCAAACCTAGGACCTTCCATTTTTTGTTGGAGTTATCTACCAACTAAGCTATAGGCCACACTATCATCGGTTCAAGTATGGCTTACTTCCAACACTTACAAGGATGAGACAATCATGTTTTACACACCTTGTATCTCTAATTACACCAATTATACTCATATCCTTGCTATCCAAAAGGATCCCTTATTACTCTTATATATTTGATTTTCCCAAATCAACATAATTTGCCCAGCCATATCATTTTAATTGTGCTATATTTAATTCACCATCTATTGATATCTATTGCAAATCTAGGCCATGGCCAACAACTTAAAATATCGAATACCACATTATCTCAAATCTCCAAAATATTACTCTAATAGGAAGAGTGTAAGACCGTGTAGAAGAATTGTAATAATTTGTACTTCTCTTATTTCTCGCTCCCTCATTCTCAGTAGAGTCTATAAATGTGATGGGACATCTATGAAACCAATGATTGCCATAAATTTGAACATAATTAGTATAGATGCATATTTTATTCCTTGCCCAATTCTTCCATGAAATATTGCAGCCATATCATCTCTTTGCTTGCCTCTGTTGCAGCTACATACTCTGCCTCCATGGTGGATAAAACAACCACCTTTTGCAACCTAGAGATCCAACTCATTGTTGTCCCACCTATAGTGAAGACATAACCTGTAGTACTCTGCCTGGTATTAATATCTTCTACCAAATTAGAGTCTACATTACCTGCTAAATTAGTATTAGAGCCCCCAAAACATAAGTGTTTATTAGATGTACCTTTCAAATATCTAAGAATCTATTTTACTGCATTCCAATGCTCCAATTCGGGATGACTCATATACCTACTTACGACTCCAACATGTGCAATATCTAGTCTCATGCATACTATGATGTACGTTAAACTTCCTACAGCTGAAGCATATGGTACCTTGGACATTTTTCTTCCTCCTCTTCTATCTTGGGAGATATCTCCTTAGTCAATTTCAAATGACTAGGCAAAGGTGTGCTGATAACTTTTGCATTCTCCATACGAAATCTCTACAACACCTTTTCAACATAATCAGCCTAAGATAAAGTCAATTTTCTATTCTTCCTATCTCTGCAAATTTTCATACCAAGGCTTTGTTTTACTACCCCCAAATCTTTCATAGCAAATGATTGTGCTAACTGTTGTTTTAACTCTCTTATGTGATCCATGTTAGACTCTGCTAAAAGCATGTCATCAACATATAAACATAAAATAATGTATTTGTCATCGTCCAACCTCTTAAAATAAACATAATGGTTAGAATTACACCAGTTGTAGCCTTGCTCAACCATAAAACTATTAAATTTCAAATATCATTGCCGAGGTGCTTGTTTCAAGCCATATAAACTTTTCTTCGATCTACACATTAGTTTCTCCTTACCTTTGACCTCAAATCCCTGTTGTTGTTCCATATAGATCTGCTCCTCCAAATCACCATGGAGAAAGGCAGTTTTCACATCTGGCTGTTCCAAATGCAAATATTCAGTAGCCACAATACTTAAAACATTACAAATAGAAGTTATCTTGACAATTGGAGAAAATATCTCATCAAAATTAATACCTTTTTTCTGTACAAATATTTTTACAACTAACCTAGCTTTAAATCTTTTCTTACCTCCATCTTCCTCTTTTAGCCTATAAACCCATTTGTTTGGTAAAGCCTTTTTTACCTGTAGGCAACTTACATAATTCCCAAGTTTGATTTTTCAGCAAGGAGTCCATTTCTTCTTTCATTGCAAGCTACCACTGAACCTTTGTATCCACCTGCATAGATTCATCATATCCTTCTAGTTCACCAACACCTGTTAACAAAATAGAATATAAAGAGGGAGAAAACCTTTCAAGAGGTCTACTTAGCCTTTTTGACCGTCTAACATTCACTGGAGTTTGTGGTATTTCTTGTTACTGTTGCAGAGCATGAGGAAACACTGGAACATCACTATCTAGAGTATCATCCAACACCACATAATCATTTTTTTCTTCTCATGTTGCTGCAACTGATCTTTGTACAACACCTTCTCATTAAATACATCCCTACTTCTCACAATTTTCTAATTTTCAAAATCCCAAAGCCTATACCCAAATTCATCAATGCCATATCTAACGAAGGTATTTTTTTTAATTTTGCATCCAGCTTGGTTTTATTTTCAGAATTTACATGTGCAAATGCTTCACATCCGAAGGTTTTGAGAAAAGAATAACTCACCTTCTTAATTGTCCATGCTTCCTTTGGAATACCACAGCCCAAAGGAATTGAAGGACCTCTATTGATTAAATATACAATGGTGTTAATAGCCTCTACCCACATGTTTAAAGGCAACCCAACATGCAATCTCATGGTCCTTGCATGCTCCATTATTGTCCTATTCATGTGTTCAGCCACTCCATTCTCCTATGGAGTCCCTAGAACCATTTTTTGCCTATGAATTCCATTAAAGGAATAATAATACTCAAATTCTTTGTTGCAATACTCACCACCATTATCAGATCTAAGACATTTTAATATTTTACATGTCTCTTTTCAACCAAGCTTCTCCATTTCTTAAATGTTTCAAATACATCAAAGTGTTGCCTAAGGAAATAAATCCAAACCTTCCTAGTTGTATCATCTATGAATGCAACATAATATCAAAAGACACTGAGAGAAGATATCTGAGCTAGTCCCCATACATCTGTATGCACAAACTCCAACTTCTCATCTTTCTTTTGCTTCCCATCCTTGAGAAAACTAACTCTCTTTTGTTTGCCATACACACAACTTTCACAAAAATCCATATTAATACATTTTAGACTTGGTAAAACTTTCTTAGAATGAAGTACCTTCATACCTTTTTCACTCATATGCCCAAGTCTATTATGCCAAAGTGTTGTCTTAGAACTTGCAGCAAGTTTTGTTTCAGTCTCTTCCTATGAACCTGCAACAACTGTTCGTGAACTTCTTTATTTATTCTTTGCAACAACTAAAGTAGAAGGAATAGTATGACCTGTACAAAGATATAAGGTGCCTACTTTCACACCTTTTTCTACTATTAAGGCACCTCTTGAAACCTTCTAGTTTTTATCAGTAAATGTAACAATGCAACCTTCATCAGCTAGCTGCTCAGCTGAAATTAAATTCCTACTCAGCCTTGGAAATGTGCCTTACCTCTTGTAGTAGCCAATGATTCCCATTCTGCAACTTGATCTTGATTCCTCCCTTCCCAACAATCTGACAGGGTTTGTTATCTCCTAAATAAACCAGCTTGTTGATGATTGTTTTGATGCAATCATAACAATTAGTTAAAATTCACATAAAATAAACCAAAACTGACTTGAAAGATATGAAGGAATTGGTTAAGATTCACTTAATCCCAAGTTTAATATGGTCAGGTCTTGACCTGTTGGGCAAATTCAGTTGGTTAATGTGAAGCTGTAATGTTCAAGGGGCCTTACGTAGTTTAGGATTTCTTGTTGGTTTACTGGACACAAACTATGCAAAAAGATCATAAATATCACTAAGTTGTTCATTCCTTTTGCATAAAAATGTTACTGTGTTGCAAAGCCTTAAATGGTTCACTTAAATTATTGCAGCTTTCTCTTCTTAAATATTATGAAAACTGTCTACTTTCAACTTATGCACGCTTCTTTCAAATATGAGACAATTTCCTTTAAATTTCTACATTTTCAGCTAAGTATTTTTTAGATGGGTTGGGAAAAGTTAGAAAGATCTAATCTAAACTTCATTCATTCTACCAAAGGATCTAATTTCTTTATTATGCACTTTATAAATCATACGGTAACTTGATCAAATCCACAGACAAAACCTTAAATGTAAGTTCTGAGCATTTTCACAAACCTACACTTAAGATTGTAAGCTCTAAGAGAAAAATGTTTCAAACATAATGAAGAGCAAGAAAACACTCAGAAAATAGATGCAGAATTCTAGATTCAATTGTATTAGAAATAGATAGTCATATAAGATTTACAATGTCTGAATGACTCTTAGCTTCAATGATCAAACTACAACAAACTTACAAGCTTTACAGATACAGTAAGGAAGCTAGATGTTCCACGCATTCTGTTAGGGTTAGCCGGAAGAAGATATCAAATAAATGCAAATAAATATTAAATAGAGAAATAGAAATACATAGAAATAATAACAGCGAGAGACAAGTTTTAACGTGGTTCACCCAAACTCGGACTACATCCACCAAACAAAGAGTCCAATATTATTATCTAGTAAATCAAACTGATTACAATTAGCAATCCCTGCACCTCAATACCATTGCAAACTGCTACAATACAATGCCAAAACCCTAACCCTTAGCCGCTTTTTATCAAGCTTTTTATCGGTTACAAAAATAGGGTTTTCTTATGTCGGTCAATGAAAAAATAACTCCTGGTGCATTATAAAATAATAAAAATAGTGTGAATGACCCCGCCCTGTATCGCGACAGGGAATGCGCCAGGGGCGCTGCCCCTGGACCCCGCAAGGGGCGCTGCCCCTTGACCCCGTAGGAATTTGGGGGGAAACTGTGTCGATAAAAGTGGGGTAAATATAACCTCTGAGTCTGATTAGGCTCCATATAACAACAATCTCCCACTTGGAGACTGATCAGACTCCACACCATAGCATCTCCCACTTGGAGACTGATCATAACACCACTGACCCGGTGGCTCCCACTGGAAATAAGCACCCTGGACTCTGCTGTTCTATTTTTGTTGTTTTTAGTCTAGAAGACCAACCGAAGCTGAAGAGGAGCTCAGCTTCTCCCTTGTTACTGCCTTTGTAAACATATCTGTTGGATTGTCATCTATATGTATCTTTGCCAACTATAACTGTCCATCATCCAACACTGACTGAATGAAGTGATACCTCAACTGTATGTGTTTGGTCTTTGAATGCAAGGCAGAATTCTTTTCAAGATGTATGGCACTCTGGCTATCTATAAAAAAATAACTGTTAACCTGTTGTGTGCCTAATTCTTTCATGAAAGATTACAGCCATATCATCTCCTTGCTTGCCTCTATTGCAGCTACATATTCTGCCTCTGTGGTGGATAAAGCAACCACCTTTTGCAACCTGGAAATCTAACTTACTGCTGTTCCACCTATAGTAAAGACATAACCTGTAGTACTCCGCCTGGTATCAATATCCCTTGCCAAATCTGAGTCTACATAACCTGCTAAATTAGTATTAGAGCCCTCAAAACATAAGTGTTTATTGGATGTACCTCTCAAATACCTGAGAATCCATTTTACCGCATTCCAATACTCTAATCCGGGATGACTCATATACCTGCTAACGACTCCTACAGCATGTGCAATATCCGGTCTTGTGCATACCATGGCATACATTAAAATTCCTACAGCTGAAGCATATGGTACCTTGGACATTTTCTCTTCCTCCTCTTGTGTCTTAGGACACATGTCCTTAGTCAATTTCAAATGACTAGGCAAAGGTGTGCTGACAGCTTTTGCATTCTCCATGTGGAATCTCTGCAACACCTTTTCAACATAAGTAGCCTGGGATAGAGTCAATTTTCTGTTCTTCCTATCTCTACAAATTTTCATACCAAGGATTTGTTTTGCTGCCCCCAAATCCTTCATATCAAATGACTGTGCTAATTGCTGTTTTAACTCTCTTATGTGATCCATGTTAGACCCAGCTACAAGCATGTCATCAACATATAAACATAAAATAATGTAGCTGTCATTATCCAACCTCTTAAAATAAACACAATGGTCAGAATTACACCTGCTGTAGCCTTGCTTAGCCATAAAACTGTCAAATTTCAAATACCATTGCCGAGGGGCTTGTTTTAGGCCATACAAACTCTTCTTCAATCTGCGCACCTGTTTCTCCTTACCTTTGACCTCAAATCCTTGGGGCTGTTCCATATATATCTCCTCCTCCAAATCACCATGGAGAAAGGCAGTTTTCACATCTAGCTATTCCAAATGCAAATCTTTAGCAACCACAATACTTAAAACAGTACGAATAGAAGTCATCTTGACAACCGGAGAAAATATCTCATCAAAATCAATGCCCTTTTTCTATGCAAATCCTTTTACAACTAACCTGGCCTTAAATCTTTTCTTACCTCCATCTTCCTCTTTCAGCCTGTAAACCCATTTATTTGGTAAAGCCTTTTTACCTACAGGTAACTTACATAATTCCCAAGTCTGATTTTGCAGCAAGGAGTCCATTTCTTCTTTCATTGCAAGCTCCCATTGAACCTGTGTATCCACCTGTATAGCTTCATCATACCCTTCTAGTTCACCAGCATCTGTTAACAAAATAGAATACAAAGAGGGAGAAAACCTTTCAGGAGGTCTACTTATCCTTGTTGATCGTCTAACATTCACTGGAGTTTGTGGTATTTTTGGTTGATGTTGCGGAGCATGAGGAACCACTGGAACATCACTATTTGGAGTATCATCCAACACCACATAATCCTTTTCTTTCTTCTCATGCTGCTGCAACTAATCTTTGTACAACACCTTCTCATTAAATATAACATCCCTGCTTCTCACAATTTTCTGATTTTCAAAATCCCAAAGCTTATAACCAAATTCATCAATGCCATATCCAACGAAGGTACATTTTTTTGATTTCGCATCCAGCTTAGTTCTATTTTCAGAATCTATATGTGCAAATGCTTCACAGCCGAAGGTTTTCAGAAAAGAATAACTCACCTTCTTACCTGTCCATGCTTCCTCTAGAATACCACAGCCCAAAAGAACTGAAGGACCTCTGTTAATTAAATATATAGTAGTGTTGACAGCCTCTGCCCACATGTTTAAAGGCAATCTAGCATGCAATCTCATAGTCCTTGCACGCTCCATTATTGTCCTATTTATGCATTCAGCCACTCCATTTTCCTGTGGAGTCCCTGAAACCATTTTCTGCCTACGAATTCCATTAAAGGAACAATAATCTTCAAATTCTTTGCTGCAATACTCACCACCATTATCAGATCTGAGACATTTTAATCTGTTACCCGTCTCATTCTCAACCAAGCTTCTCCATTTCTTAAATGTTTCAAATACATCAAATTTCTACCTAAGGAAATAAATCCATACCTTCCTAGTTGCATCATCTATGAATGTAACATAATACTGAGAGCCACCAAGAGAAGATACCTGAGCTGATCCCCATACATCTATGTGCACAAGCTCCAACTTTTCATTTTTCTTTTGCTTCCCATCCTTGGGAAAACTAACTCTCTTTTGTTTTTCATACACACAACTTTCACAGAAATCTATATTAATACATTTCAGACCTGGTAAAACTTTCTTAGAATGAAGTACCTTCATACCTTTTTCACTCATATGCCCAAGTCTATTATGCCACAGTGTTGTCTCAGAACCTGCAGCAACTTTTCCAGTCTCTTCCTGCAAACCTGCAGCAACTGTTCCTGAACCCGTTTATTTTTTCTCTATAACAGCTAAAGTAGAAGGAATAGTATGACCAGTACAAAGATATAAGGTGCTTGCTTTCACACCTTTTGCTACTACTAAGGCACCTTTTTTATCAGTAAATGTAACAGTGCAACCTTGTTCAGTTAGCTACCCTGATGAAATTAAATTCCTACTGAGCCTTGGAACATGCCTTACCTCTTGTAGTAGCCAATGATTCCCATTCTGCAACTTAATCTTGATTCTTCCCTTTCCAACAATCTGACAGGGTTTATTATCTCCTAAATAAACCAGCCCAAAATCCCCTTGGACATAATCAAGAAAATAACTTCTATGGGGCATAGCATGAAATGAGGCCCCTGAATCTAAAACCCATGAATCATTAGCATTATCTAGGGAAAGAATCAAAGCATCATCTTCAGACTTATTGCTTACCACATTTGCTTCCTTATTGCCTTCTTGTTTGTCTCCTTTGTTCTTCCGAGACCAACAATCTTTCTTCAGATGACCTGGTTTTCCACAGTACCAGCAATCCTTCTGTCCTCTAGTTTGGGATCTTTTGTCCTTTGATTTTCCTCGTGACTTCCCATGACCTCCAGAACTTTTTCCTCTCTCCTTTGATCTGCCCCTGTTTTTTGCATTCAAAACACTACCTGATGTGGATCCACCTAAGCTTTTCCTATGAATTTCCTCACTCAGAATAACACCAACAACATCATTGAATTTCAGGGTAGTTGAACCAGAAATAGAGTTACTAACTGCCATTACCAAACTATCCCAGCTTTCAAGCAATGAACATAATATCAAGAGAGCTCTAACTTCTTCATCAAATTTTACATTTACAGAAGTCAATTGACTAACAATCGTATTAAATTCATTTAAATGATCTGTCACAGATCCACCTTCAATCATTTTCAGATTAAACAAACGCTTCATGAGAAATACCTTATTTGAGGCTGATGATTTTTCATACAATTTTGCCAAAGCTTTCATCAGACCATCTGTTGTCTTCGCTTCTGTTATATTGAATGCCACTGATGGTGCCGGGCACAACTGAATGGTTCCCAGTGCCTTTATGTCAAGAAGATTCCAATCCTCATTAGACATTGTTGCCGATTTCTTGGCTACTCCTTCCAACGGCATCCATAAATCCTTTTGATAGAGGTAATCCTCCATCTGCATCTTCCATAACTGATAGTTCTTCCCATTGAATTTATCGACCTTCAATTTACCCTCATCCACCATTGCTCCCACTCAACCGTGAGACTTTCCTATAGATGATAATCGAACACAACCCACTCTGATACCACTTGTTAGGGTTAGCTGGAAGAAGATATCAATTAAATGCAAATAAAGATTAAACAGAGAAATAGAAATACACAGAAATAATAACAGTGAGAGACAAGTTTTAACGTGGTTCACCCAAACTCGGGCTACATCCACCAAACAAAGAGTCCAATATTATTATCTAGTAAATCAAACCGATTACAATCAACAATCCCTGCAACTCAATACCATTGCAAAATGCTACAATACAATGCCAAAACCCTAACCCTTAGCCGCTTTTTATCAAACTTTTTGTCGGTTACAAAAATAGGGTTTTCTTATGTCGGTAAATGAAAAAATAACTCCTGGTGCATTATAAAATAATAAAAAATCATGTGAACGACCCTGCCTTGTATCGCGACAGGGAATGCGCCAGGGGCGCTGCCCCTGGACCCTGCAAGGGGTGTTGCCCTTTGACCCCGTAGGAATTTGGGGGGAAACCGCGTCGATAAAAGTGGGGTAAGTATAACCTCCGAGTCTGATTAGGCTCCATATAACAACACATTCCTTATTGCAGACATAGGCGACCTCCTCCTTCTATTCATAAACTAAAAGGTTCCTCTATTCTAAAAAAAAATCCCTGTGTAAAGTTTTACAATGTAGAGAGGCACAATATATAGACTTTGATTGTCCTCAATACAACTCAAAACCCTAGTTAAGAAATGGTTCAAACCTTAGGTTATAGCAATAAATGTTGGAGAACAAGTCTCCCAAAATATCTCTGAGCATATATCGAATCTGGGTGAAAATATGGCCTTCTAGAAACCCTAGCAACTCAATAATAACTTTTGTTGTCTGCTGTAATGATGTCTTCAGCTACATTCTATCTTCATTAATGAAGACCCTTGACTTTTCTCACTTCATCCTTATCTTCCTTTGCTCCTGAGATCGGATCTCCTTTCCATGACGTCATCGCCATCAAGTTTCAGCTTCTTCTTCAACTGCAAACCTACAAAAAAAATAGATGACCAATAAGTATCATTTCACCAAATAAACGTGAAGGAAGATAAACAGTTGTTAAACCAAGGTGTGACTGCGTGATTGTAGAAATCAGGCCCTAAATTTGTGAAAAAACACATCCAAAATGCATATACAGTGTTAAAACTAGTCAGGTCAACCATCATTGACTAGGAAACATGCATTTAGGCTCAAAATACCTCAAAAACCCTATCGCGTTGCCTTCCCACTCATCGGCATGACACAATGCTATCGGCACGAGCCCAAAATTTCTAGCTAATCTTACTTTCTGGCCGATATCTTCTCTATCGGTATGTATTTCCTTTGTTTCCGGCATTACTTTCTCCCGTCGGGGCTCTTTACAATTTCCCATCGATCACACTCCTTATGCCGATGCAACTCTTCATCGGTGTAACTTTCTAAATTGGGTGGGCTCAAAAATTTCCCACTGATCGATTCACTCTGCTGATGTCTTCTCCTCGTTATCAACACTCATTTCTTCTTCTATCAATGTGAGACTTTCCTATCGGCGTGGCCAAAATTTCCTCTGCCAATCGCCCATCCTATGCCGATATATCCCTATTGGTTTATTCATCCCCTTCATCGGCCTGACATTCACCCATCAGAGCTGGCCAAAAAAACCCACCGATGCCCCCTTTTTGGCTGATGCCATCCACTATCGGTGTGACTCTTGTTGATGACACTCCTTTTCGCTGCTCCCTTTCGCCTTTTGCCTTGTTTAAATCTTTGTATTTTCTGATATACAAGCTAGGTGTGATACACTGATTTAATTCTCCTTAACTTCCTTTCGTGTCCACACAATGTATGTAATTTTGTATCTTTCGATATGCATTTGTTTAAAACATACACGGACTTAACTTTGTTTGATAAATTTTTGGGTCCGGACAATGTATAAAGCATTTGTATCTTGGCAATGTATGTATGAAATATACAAGTCCAAAGTATACAATGAATTCACTTCATTACATAATGTTTTCAATTCCGGCGGTTGTATAAACTATTGTATATCGCAATGTATGTATAAATATACAACCCGGAATGTACATGCAACGAATTAAGCACTTTTAATAAACCTCAAGTCCGTGCGATGTATATTCACAATGCATATCACTGAAATATACAAGTTGCAAAGATACAACAATTTAACACTATTTAATAACTTTTTGGGTCTGCCATTGTATAAAGCATTTGTATATTTCGCTTGTATGTATAAACATACAAGCGCAAAATATACAACCGACGGATTTAACAAAATACTCATTTCAATTTTAAAGACTATTTCGGGTCCACCTTGTATGTATGTATAAAACATTTTTTTAAAAATGCATACAAGGCAAAAAGACATACAATCGAGTTTGTATATAAAAGTGATATACAAAAGGGATTGTATATGCAAGATGCAAGCAACCCATCATGTATATAACCTTGTATATGGACCCGACTGCATATGCGACTAAGTATAAAATGAATTTGTATATACAAAGGACTTTGTATGCAAGCGGACTTGTATACAAAGGGCCTTGTATATGCAAACCGATATACAAACAACTTTGTATATACAAATAGCAAACCCTTCCCTTGTACATTTTACCAAAATGATCATAACTTGCAAAATATGGTGAATTTTAAGATGGTTCAAAAAGTAACCCTACCTCATTTTTCACAAGGAATCCAACCATATAATGCCCTGGTATTGAAAATACATTTTTTTCCTTATTTTTTTAATCAAGGTTTGTAAATTCCACCCTCTTTTTCCCTTTACCACTAAACAGACCCACACAAACAAAACAAAAGCAAAGAGAAAAGCAACAGCAGGGGTCCTCATTTTGCTAAGGAGTAAAATGGGGCATGTTGTGAACATCACTACAAGTAGCAACCAAACAAAATAATTAAAATCAAAGCATTCAAGAAAACTAAATGAAATAAATTCATAACTTCCAACTATCTTTCCTACAAATTATTATTCAACTTGAGACCTAAGGTATTCAATAAGGGTGCATGAATTTTTATTTTTAGTTTAAGTGTGTGCACGTGATTAATTATCCTCATCTTGAAGATCGATTGAACAAACCAGTGACTGACATTAGCCTACATAGTTGAGGATATTCCCTCATAGCTGACCAGATAGAGCCTTGCTACCAGCGAGCACCCATAGCCCTGGCAAGGTTATTGTTAGAATTCTCCTTAGTAGAGCCCCACTGCCAGCGAGCGTCCATAGCCCCAGTAGAGTTACTTAGATGGCTTAATCTAGTTTTTCAGTATAATCCACTTTATTCATTTTTATATTTTTATATTTTCTGATTTTGAAAGAGATTTTGTAAGATATTGTAGTTGTAACTTTATGATGCAAGGAGTGGTCACTTGCTGAAATTAAGCTAAGCATTGTAATGGTAGCAAGGGTGACCTCAGATTTTTCACCTAATATCTACACTGGTAGGTTCAACAAACCCAAGGATTTTAGGTGTGTCACCGTGAGATACTTCCCTTGAATTCTCAATCACTATTATTGAATACTAAATTTCAGAAGTAAACAACTCTCTACATTCATGATAGTCACAACAAGTTATGCATATATCACAAATAATTAACCTGAATATTCTAAATTTTATACTATTTTCAATGGTTTTTAACTTGCTCCTTTAATACTCTAGAGTAAAACAAAGATCCCTGCTAAAGAGACAACAAACCAAACAACAGACTATACAAGAAAAACAAAACAAAGCAAAAGAAGACTGTACAAACAACAAAATAGGAACAAAACAACAAACAGAAAGAAACAAAAAACCAAACTATACAAACAACTAACCTACAAAAGAAAACAACAAAAAGAAAATAGAAAACAAAGCAAAGAAAACTGTACACTACCCACACTATATTACACAAAAATGGATTGCCCTTTACCTCAAGCCTAGAAGTAGTGTTTCAAATGTTGGCCATTAACTGCTAATGGCACATCTTCCCCTGTCAAGGTCTTGAGTCTAAATGTGTTGTCTCTTATTATTTTTGAGACTTGCAATGGACCTAACCATAGTTTATCAAATTTTTCATGGCTCCCCTTCTTTTCATGTGCTTTGTCCCAGCACAGCACTAAGTCTGATATCTTGAATGTCTTGACTCTTGCCCTCTTATCAAACCACCTCTTAACTACAGCTTGGTGTTTGGCAAATTTCTCGATGGCTTGACCTCTTTTCTCTTCTAGTTGTAGTATTTGTACTATCCTGGCTTCCCTATGATTATCAAAGCCTAAATACTCATTGGCAAACTTCTAGATTGGTATTCTCAGATTTACTGGAAGTATGGGATCAGTCCCATAAACTAAATGATAAGGTGTACTACCTAAAGATGTTTTGAACTTGGTCCTATCTACCCACAGTGCATATTTTAAAAAGGTATTCCACTCTCTAGGACTTTTTGCAATTAGCTTTTTGATTATGTCTGATAAAATTTTATTTGTAGACTCAGCTAATCCATTACCTTGAGGGTAATAATTTGAAGAAAACTTTAAAACAATCCCGTATTCAAATGCCCATTTAGAAAACTTTAAAAAAGAGAAAGTAGGGCCATTATCACATACCAACGAATAGGGAGTTCCAAACCTGGTGATGATGTTCTCTTCAAGAAACTTGATAACTACCTTAGTTGTGGAGAATTTACAACATGCGGTCTCAATCCACCTTATACAGTAGTCCGTCACCGTCAGTATGAACTTGTGTCTTGTAGAAGATGGAGGATTGATGACTCCAATGAAATCCAGGCCCCATTGTGTAAATGGTCTTGATTCAATCATAGGTTGTAATGGGTTGGCCTGATTTCTTCCCTTATCTGCTGCAGTCTAACAGGTGTGGCAACTCTTAATGTGACTCTCTGTATCTTTGAACATCGTAGGCCAATAATCGCCTGCCCTCAATATCTTGTGTGTTGTAGCTAGATGGGAACCATGACCAGTTCCGTACTTGTCATGTAGTTCTGTTAACACTTTATCCGCTTCAGCTCTGTTTAGACATCTTAAATAAATTCCCTCATGGTTCTTCTTGAATAGAAGACCTCCTTGCACCATATATTTTTGTGCTTTAATCTTCAAAGCTCTCCTCTAAGAAGCTTTCATCCTATTTGGGTACCTTCTAGCTATTAGAAGAGTGTTTAAATTGCCATACCAATCTGATGCACCCTGAGAATTCAGTACATATTGCTGTTTTATCAAATCTGGGTCTGTATTTTCTATTGTTTGCACTAACGCTTGCCCTCTGATCAGCTTCATGGGAATGATCTCCATGTCAAACTCTTGCAGCGTGGTGATCCATTTAGCTCTCTTTTCTCCAGGTTCATTCTGCATCAACAGCATCTTTACTACTGCATCCGACACTATGGCTTTGACCTGGCTGTGCAAAATATAATGTCTGAATTTCTTCATAGCCCTCATTAATGCAAATGCTTGTCTTTTGGTATCCAGATACCTCAGTTGTGCGTCTTTCAGAGGTGCACTCATAAATGCAATGGGCCTTTCCCATTGTCTGTGCCTTTCTGCGTCAAGGCAGTCGTAATTGAATGGGAAGATGCGAAGGAGTAGACATAAAATGGCTTTGTGTAGTCCAGATTCGTCAGTATAGGGGCATCAGAAATGGCCCGCTTGATATCTTCGAATGCAGCCCTAGCCACAGGCGTCCACTCCATCTGTGCATCTTTCTTTAACATGGCATTTAACGGCTGTACGATTTCTACAAAACCCGTGATGAACTTCCGAACAAAGTTAATATTACCAAAAAATGATTTCAACTCTTTCCTACTGTTTGGTATTTGCAAACTTTTTATTGATTCTATTCTATCTGGGTCAATCGATATTCCATCTTTAGAAATGACATGCCCTAGTAATTTACCTTCAATAACTCCAAATGAATATTTTTTAGGATTAAGGGAAATTTCGTACCTCTCACACCGCTTAAGGATTTTCCTGAGATCTTCGGCGTGAGTGGATGCATCCTTGGAATACACAGTCAGATCGTCCATATACACGATAATGCACTTACTTGATAACCCACATAACACAATGTCCGTGGCTCTATGAAAAGTGGCACCTTCATTGATCAGACCAAAAGGCATTCTCCTATATGCATAATTTCCCCATTTACAAGTGAAGGTAGTTTTTAATCTATCATCTCTATCAATTAAAACTTGGCTATAGCCCGAGAAACCATCTAAAAAAGACATCATCTTTGCCCCATTCACTGCTTGCAACACTTCATCTATTGGAGGCAGAGGATAATTATCCTTTTCAAATGCTTTGTTCAAATTTCTAAAGTCTACGCATAACCTGATGTCTTCATTTTTCTTCCTTACTGGTACTAGGTTAGCTACCCAGACTGAAAGTCTGACTGGAAAAATTATTCTAGCAGACAGCAATTTTTTAACTTCCTCAAAGATTAAAGGCTTTAGATTGGTGTTCACAGGCCTTTGTTTCTGCTTGAATGGTTTAACCTCCAGTCTCAAAGGTATCACGTGAGTTATGATGGACGTATCATATGTTTTCAAGTCTTCATATGTCCATGCTATTACGTGTTTATAATCTTTCAGGGCATCTATAATTTCTTTTCTTATTTTCTTAGAGCAAGCCTTTCTAATTAGCACATTTTGTGGGCCTTGCTCTGTCCCTAAGTTGTGTGAATCACACTTACCCCCCTCTATTTTAGGTAAGTCTTTCTGTCTTATTACTCCATCAAAGTCAAAAATATGCTCTAATTTAATTACTCCTTTGGGTAAGAAGTTGCTCTTCAAGTTGATTATATCCTCTTCATCCCATGTTATCTCAGGCCTTTCTTGTTCATCAATGATTTGAGTCTCGAATACCTCATTACAAGTTAGAAAATCAATAAT
The DNA here is from genome assembly GCA_027924645.1 of Cunninghamia lanceolata. Taxonomy (NCBI): domain Eukaryota; kingdom Viridiplantae; phylum Streptophyta; class Pinopsida; order Cupressales; family Cupressaceae; genus Cunninghamia; species Cunninghamia lanceolata. The sequence continues at coordinate 3,326,837 of BSBN01001253.1, read as the reverse complement.
TTGTTGATCCCCTCCAAATACCTGAAAGTGTGTAATATTATCTGGGATACTGGGAACATTAACTAATTCAATAGCAAACTGTCTCAAACCTGATAGTGTCAAGGGTTCTAGTGTGCTAGCAGCAACTGCTAGTGCATCCGGCCTGTGGTTCAGCTTTCTAGGGATGTGCTCTATGTTGAAAGCATCAAATAAATCTATTAAACCCCATACTCTATGTCTGTAACAAATCATTTTCTTGTAATTGCAGACATATAGTTTCCTTACTTGTCTGACTACTAGTTTAGAGTCTAAAAATACCTTAATCGTCTTCACCTTTTTCTTAACGGCCATGACAAGTCCCAAAATTAAGGCTTCAAATTCAGCAGAATTGTTAGTACAGGAAAACTGTAGTCTATATGCTGCCAGGTATGACTTACCCTGAGGATCTATGAGTTCAATACCTGCACCCGCACCCTACTTTGATCTGGACCCATCACATTTTAGTGTCCATATGCCATCTTTACTTTTCAGACCTTTTGTTTCAGTACGCTTTGTCCCTTCTATTACTTGTGAGTTGCTGGTCTATTTACTCATGGGTATTTCCATTTGGCCAACTTGCATATGTGTATTTTCAGCTTGTAAATCAGAAAGACAACTACCCTTGTCCTTTATTCTCTCTTCTAAATTTGAAATTAGAGCATCTACATCAATCTGAACGTATCTCTATGGTTGATTAGGATTCACATTTTCCTCTTGTAACCCTACCCTCTTCATGCATTTTTTGTATTCATATTCAATTATGTCTTTGCACATTCCACAACTCTCCTCAGAATGTGGCCTATCATGAACTCCACATCTATTTTTATACAATTTACATTGGACTGGTAGATTTTGTTTAATGTATTCTTCCACCTCTTGTCTAATGGCATGACCAAATTTTTCGATTGCACTATTTTCTTCATCTGAAGAACTTCCATCAGACTCAATGAATAATGCTGTCTCCTTGCTGGTACCCTTTTCTCTAATGTTTAAGATCATGATCTCTTCAATTTGCAACCCATTGTTAGTAATCCTATAAACACCAGGTTCAACAACAACATATAATATTTCATTTGTTCGATTATACACTGTTATCATATGTTTCATTCTGATTTTGCCTGTATTCTAATCTGGTTTGGGACACCCCTCCAAGGTAACCACATATGTGAAAAATCAGTGGCCATATATCAGTTTAATGTCTTGAACCAATCCCTACTTAGCAACATTCCATAATTTACGAGTATATCCACTATTTGAATGTCAATGAATTGGCTTACCCTGGGGTCTGAAGCTAATTGCATCTGAATATTAATTAGTTCTCCTATCACACTAACCTTAGTTTTATCTAACTATGTGACAACCTTGGTGGATCTAGTGGGAGTCAGCCCGAGAGTTTTACATATCCCTAAGGGCATTACATTGGCTGATGCACCAGAGTCCACCATGCAATTATGTATGTTCTTCCCACACAATCTAATAGTTAACAAGAAAGGAGGAGCATCCTTCTTATCAGCATTCATTACTACATTTGTATTGGAAGGCAGCTTAAATTTCTTACTTTTCTCTTTAGGCAGTGAGTCTCTATTAGGAACAGTTATATCAGCAGCACCCTCATCTATCACGGATGTATCCAGAGATTTTATAAAAGCATTCCTGATCCCTAGAGTTTTCAATAATTCATTCAGAGGTATACTGACCTTAATTTTCTTTATTTCCTCTGACAAGTAACTCATTAATCTTGTTGTCTCGATTGTTTCAGCTTTACTTGTTTGGACCTTTTGTACTACTGTTCCACTATTTGTATGGTGATTAGCTTTAAGTATGGCGGGATTGTTGCTAGCATTCTAATTTGGGGGTGTATTGAAGTTGTTAAGAGTAATGGAAGTGGTGAAAGGTCCCCCTGGCCTAGTGTTGTTCCTTAAATTGTAGGTGTGGTTTTTATTTGTCTGTTGAAAAGCCTGCACCTCTTTTGTTTCAATCAATACTTCATTTTAGTTTCAAAGGGAAACTGAAAAGCATTTAACACAAAGGCCGATTTAGGATAAAGACTTTCACAAAAGTACGGTTCATCCTCTAACAATTGATCTTCTTTCCCTTCTGTAGTTGCAAAGGTAAAGGTTTCTAAGACTAAGGTTGTATCATACCCTGAGGGCACTACCTCATTACCTTTGGGAATGAGAAATTCAGAAGTAGGAGGCTACACATCTATATTAAATATGCTGGCTGCTCAATGAAACTGTGGACAGTCAAGCTCATCATGGGCATTGGTATTGTGAAATCTGCACCAATTGTTTAGTGATGTATTGGCCATTTGAATGCCAGCCGTTTGTTTTGCATCATGATTATCTATATTCTCAAAAGGAGAAGATAGAGTTGTTGATAACTGAGAAGGGGGGGGGGTGAATCAGTTATCCTAATTATTTCCCTTTCTGAACTTTCCTATTAATTAATGCAGCATTGAATCAAACACAAAAACATTACCATGAAATAAGAAACACATGACATAGTAATTTTTGACGTGGAAACCCTGTTAAGGGAGAAAACCACGGGGTGATTAACCCAAAATTTATTCTCTGTTAGAAGAATAGGAGATTACAAAAATGGCACTTGCCAATTAGGGCTCACTGCCCGAGCACACTGCTCACAAGAGGCCCACTGCCTACAAGAAGACACACTGTCTACAAAGTGATAAGAATCACAGTCTTGAACTGATTGGAAGCATCTGCATATGCTGGAGTTCAGTTCCAGTTAGGCTCAGTACACTGATCTGCTGCACTTCATCTTTCCTCTGTTCTTTATTCTGCTATCTTTCACATACCGGATCCTTTTTGCTACTTCTGCTCTGTTCTAGACTTATTCGCATATATCTTCACACAATTACTCACTTCACAACTAAATCCATCCTCTATATATATCCGCACAAGTAATTTCATCACCTTTCTAGTCGGCATCCGGAACAGTCTAGTTTCTTACAAACTCTTGTTCTGTCGGCTGAATCCTTCCTCACCAAGCAATGCGGATCAAGCATATACTTGTAGATATCATTAATCATGTCAGCCAAACATGATTCATGCCTTCACAACCTCTATCATCAATAGTAACACATCCGGAAAGTAGTCTGATACTCTGTCAGTCAGTTCTTCCTCTGTTTTCACTGTCTCTCAGGAATCCGGTACTCAACTATTCATATCTTTTTCCTTGTCCATCACCGGAGGCTAAATCCTTGGAATATACCACTCAAGGTAGTCCTCTTGACTTCCCCAAATCCGCACTGCACCAAGACACTTCCTCTGAGAGATCCGGATCAATCTGTCGGACCTTGCCACATGCTCTGTTCTTGTTCACCGGACCACAACAATCTTTATTCTGACTTCCGGTAGAGACACATTATGACTTGTGGATATGTGGGATGACCTTTGTTGCCATCAATGACAACAACCATGAATCCATATAGTGTCTCTTGCCAACAATCTCCCCCTTTGGCATTGATGGCAACACTTAGTGAAAAAATGACTAAGTGTTTTCACTATGCTCCCCCTTTGCTGATGCTCTGTCTTTATATACAATTTCTGGAACTCCCCCTTAGTTGGATTCCTCATTTTTCACTGCTCCTCACTCCCCCTTTGACATCAATGGCAAAGGGTGGGGTCCGCACACCAAAATTTTCAAAAATTTTCTATACATAGCCGCATATTTACATACTCACATATACTGAAGAATGTCTGCAAAGGATGTCTGCAATTGGATCATTTCTGTAGCCCAACTTTGCTTCATTCTATCCAAAATTGAAATGTGACCACTCAGAAAAAATGCAAAAGCTTCTGCCCGCTTGAGATCTGTCGGATCTTTTGTTTGGGCGGTGGTCTGAGCATCACTGATGGCCTCATGCATAGTTTCCAACTTAGGGATTATAATCCTTCTAAGTTCTCCCATCCGGTTAGTGATGTTCTTCCTTTCCTTCTCAAGATTCTTTATTTCATTCAAGACTGCAATAGTCTGACATTCTTGATTTATTATAGAGGAAGAGAGAGGATCAAAACTTTGAGATAAGCTTTGTAGCTTGTCCTGTTCCTCTTTTATTTTCTTATCAATTGCTGCTGTTGCCTTTGGCCAGGATATACAAAATTTGTAGATGTCACCGCAATCCTTAAGAGCATTCTCTAAGCTCTTTATTCCAATGCTCACAATCTTCCTATCTTTAGAGATTAATTCTAATACCTCTGAAAATCTTTTATCCAAAAATTCCTTCCGGACCTTTTCTTCAGCTGATTTTTCTAGAGAATCAAAATGTGTATCAACACTGCTGACTAAGGTTTTTAGATTACCAGAAGAGGAGGCTGTCGGATCTATCTGGATTAATGGCATAATCTTTACAAGTACTCCGGAAGCAGCCTCTATCAACTCACAGTCTTCCATATGAGACTTCAGGAGTTTTTCATTTGCCTTGGCATTTGCAAATGAAGCTATCTTCATTGTTTGTACCGGAGAGAGAGAGTCAAAGTCGAATGGGCCTTTTAGAAGCTCCGGTTCATCAATCTCTAAAGTTTCTTTGCTCAAAAATTGTCGAACAGTTTGTGCAGTGTCTCTTGCCGGAGATAGATGTTTCTTTTCTTCTGCAGTTTTGGAACTGTCAACCTCTTTATCTTTCACCACTGCTTCCTTCTCCTGTAATTTCTCTTCTTCTTTGGATCCGGAGACTGTAGGGGAAACTGGAGGAGAGATGCTAGCTTGTTCATAGGCCACTTCTTCTGGAGCAGAGGGTTCCAAGTCCTCAGCTGTTTCTGTACCTAAGTCCTCTACAACAGGAAGATTGAACCTTTTGAAGGCCTTCCGGAGGATCTCTTCTGTCTCTTGGGCCACTTTGTCAGTCTCACCAAGCATGAGTTGATTCATCCTGGCTTTACTTCTGAACTCATCTTTGCAGTCTTTGAAGATTATGTTCATAGTCTTGGGATCAATTTGAGGATATAGCTGAATAGCTATCTGCTCCCGGATCTCAAGATCTTTTGCATGAGCATTGTTCTTTCTTACTTCCAATTCCTTTTCTAGGCTTTTAGGAATAAGAGATATGATCTCAATGAAAGCCTTATTATATATGTTCAGATATTTGACTGTGGCTTCCTGAAGAGTCTTTTGGTCAGCCTCACTGAAGTCATCATAAGATTCAGTCATTGGTTGAAGGTTTCCATCCACCGTGACCGACTTGATTACATTCTCTAGAGACAGAGTGGGCTTTTCAACAGATACCTCTGCCATTTCATCCTTGTCTTGTCCTGAGGAGGGTTTACCGGATCCTTTCTTCTTCTGCTTCTTTATTTCTTTTACTCCCTCATCTGACTCTGTTTCCTCTTCATCCTTTTGGCTTTTATAAGCTCTTGTGGCTTTTGTCTTGGATCTTTTACCGGATGCCTGGACTTCTGGTTTTGAACTTTTGGTTGAGGGAGGTGCATATCTTTTTGATGATCTGGTCCGGGTGGGAGTTTCAACCGGAACACTTTCTTTACTTTTCTCTTCTTCCTCAGCCTTCCTCCTCTTTTCCCGGCTGGCATCAAGTGCCTCTTTTGAGATGCCAAGCCCTTGAGCAATATGCTCAACTTCTTTTCTTACTTTCCTCTTTATCTCCGGTTCCCTGAGTTCTACATGTAACTTTACACTCAGTTCCTCAAAGGTTCCAAACCTTTCTGCCTTAGGATCTTTGGGCTGGCTTAGCATGTGTTGAACATGCAGCTCTACTATCTGTTCATCCACTTCATACCCCATAGGCATGATCCAGACAGTCCTTGGCTCCACTGCCTCCATCAGACACTGATCTGTTTCTACCATGAAGCATACTGTGTCTTTGTATTTTTCAACAAGGGATTGGTGTATTCTTTCTCTTGCATGCATCATGCTTTGGAAGTTCTTGAAGTAACCCCATAGAGCTGTATTTCTTGCTTTTGCATCCCCAAGTCCATGCAAATAGTCTCTGATTTGAATGGCAACCGGTCTGTCATTTTGCCATATCCATCCACTGGATCCGGGAAGCTCATTCATGTAGTAAAAGAAGAGGCAAAGGATCAGATTGCCATATTTGAAGGAGTTTTTCTTGTCCTTCTTAATCTTCTGCAGATTTTCAAAGAGTTGGTTTACTAGAAGCTCACACAAGTCATAGTCTGCATTCTCCTTTAACATCTGATAGGCTATGTAGATTGCAGTTCCTGGTACTGAGTTTTCCCTACTGGAATGATAGATTTTGTAACCAATTATCATAGCTGCAAATTTGACATCCGGTTCAATGATGTCATCAACTGTCATAGCTCTCTTGTCAAACTTGGATCCGGTTGCATCACTGACTGTCTGATTTTTGACAGATTTGAGAACAGGTAATCCACCGGATGAGTGCAGACCGGTTACAGCCCTAATTGCGTCCTTGGTGATCTTGAAGGGCTTGTTCAACCATAGGAAGTTGTCATGTACTCTACTTAGTACATACCGGACCCATTCATCTTCTTCAAAACAGGGGAAATGAATGCACTGTGCAAAGTGTTTGTCCTGGATGGCTTTATACTGAGGTTTGATCTCAAAGGAGTCATCTATCAATTGTTTGTGATAGATATCCATTAGTTTTGATTCTCCAAAGTCTTCAAGATTCGCATGGATGTAAACCCTAATATCTTCCGTATGCAATACACCATGAGGAACACTAGAGAAGGCTCCAAGTGGATCTACCTCCAATGATTTGTAAGGATGTTTCTTGAATGAGGGGCGAGGTCTATCAGAGATCTTAACTATATTTGGAGTAGCCATTCTTCAAAGATTTGCAGTGAGGTAATGAAAAACGGAGAATACCTTATGCGCCTTCGACTTGCACGGAGTGATTGGATTGATTTCTTTATGCAATGACTTCGGCAGGAGATCCTTGGTGTGCTTGATGAATCTTGTTGCAGAGCTCCACTATTCACTTGTTCTTGAGTGCAGAATGAGCAAATGACTTTTGAGAAATCCCTTATATTGCTCCGCGAACCCTAATATCTGTCTGCAATAAATGCTTCACCTACATTAATCCGGTTTGCCTTGTCTGGATAGCTTGGAGTATCCCGGATTAGTCCTGATCTGTGAATATCATCCGGATCTTTCAATCATGAATAAATTGAGGTAACATATTACAAGAACATCCCAAGCATTCTGTCCAAACCGCAGAACAGGATAGTGCACTTCCGGATCTCTCCGGACCCTTTTGTAATCCTTTGTCATACCGGAGCATCTCCCTGAACAGGTCTTATTTGATCGATCACAGCTTCTTCATAACTCCATGCGGACCTCTGAAATCTTGACTGAAGCATCTCAAGACTCATATCTGCAAACCCTTTAATCCGCATCTTGTGCCACATCCGGCACCACTTGTTTGGCTGGGGGAACAGGATTTTCTTTGAGTCTCCCCCTGAGCCTGAGCTCACTTTTTAATTTCCGGAAGAAATATCAGCACCAGAGTCTGGTGCGGATCCAACCTCTACATTCTCTGAACTTTTCTTCACCCAAATCTTGCTCATCTGATTCCTAACTTCATCCGCATTCATCTTTTGTTTACCCTTGTCTTGATTCTGATTATACACCGGACCTCTTTTGTCCTGATTCTTGTTTCTGCAGACTTTAGCATTATGACCGGACCTATTGCAGATTTGGCAAATAACATTTCTTTGCATATTTGACTGATATCCTCTTGATCTGCATTGATTAGCCATATGACCTACTCTATTGCATGTAAATCATCTACCTTTGAATGATTTGTTTACTTGCATAATTCTGCATTCATGGGATTTGTGTCCATACCTTTTGCAGTTGAAGCACTGTCCGGAGAAGGATGAATTAATCTGATTCATTCTCATTCTGCACTGATTAGCTTTGTGACCAAAGTGGTTGCAGCTGTGGCAGTATCCATTGAAGGATGGATATCTTTGAGCATTTGGCTGTCTTACCGGAGGTCTTCTAGGCCTGCTCCTTGGATTTTCTGATCCAAGATTCTTCTGACCGGATCCAGAGCTTTCTCCTTTCTCATATCCCAAACCATACTTGTCATCTGTCCTTTTTTGACTTCCAAGAAGAACTTCAAGTTGAGCAGAACTTATCTTGAATTTCTCTTTATATTCATTTGCTGTTTGAAGGTCTCTTTTGAGAGAGGCAATTTGATCCTCAAGTTTTTCTTCATTATCTTTGGCATCTTCAAGATCAGATTCAAGATGTCTGATAATCCTGTCCATCTGGTGGCATTCTTCTGATTTTTCTTTAAGAGATTGTCTTAGATTGTCTTCAGCCTTTCTTTTTTCTTCAATCTCTTGAGTAAACTTTATAGTTCCTGATTCCATTTCATGTCTTAACATAATGACTTCTTTTGATAACTTTTCACATAACTTGGTTTGCTCAGTCAATTCTTCATTTGTATTGCTTTCTTCACTTTGTCTTGCCAACTGTTGGAGCAGCTCCTTTCTCTTTTTCATAGAGAGACTTAATTTGTCTTTTAATTCTCTCATGAATTCATCAGCTTGTTTGAGTCTTTCCTTTAATTCATTGACTTCAGAATTTGACTGTTCAAGATCCTCAAGAGCAGTCTTGAGTTGCTCCCTTAAACCATATGCATCCATTTGAACTCCCAGATCTTCCTCAAGCTGTTAGGCTCTATTAGGAGGAACTTAGCTCTGATACCAATTGTTGATAACTGAGAGGGGGGGGTGAATTAGTTATCCTAATTATTTCCCTTTCTGAACTTTCCTATTAATTAATGCAGCATTGAATCAAACACAAAAACATTACCATGAAATAAGAAACACATGACACAGTAATTTTTGACATGGAAACCCTGTTAAGGGAGAAAACCACGGGGTGATTAACCCAAAATTTATTCTCTGTTAGAAGAATAGGAGATTACAAAAATGGCACTTGCCAATTAGGGCTCACTGCCCGAGCACACTGCTCACAAGAAACCCACTGCCTACAAGAAGACACACTGTCTACAAAGTGATAAGAATCACAGTCTTGAACTGATTGGAAGCATCTGCATATGCTAGAGTTCAGTTCCGGTTAGGCTCAGTACACTGATCTGCTGCACTTCATCTTTCCTCTGTTCTTTATTCTGCTATCTTTCACATACCGGATCCTTTTTGCTACTTCTGCTCTGTTCTAGACTTATTCACATATATCTTCACACAATTACTCACTTCACAACTAAATCCATCCTCTATATATATCCGCACAAGTAATTTCATCACCTTTCTAGTTGGCATCCGGAACAGTCTAGTTTCTTACAAACTCTTGTTCTGTCGGCTGAATCCTTCCTCACCAAGCAATGCGGATCAAGCATATACTTGTAGATATCATTAATCATGTCGGCCAAACATGATTCATACCTTCACAACCTCTATCATCAATAGTAACACATCTAGAAAGTAGTCTGATACTCTGTCAGTCAGTTCTTCCTCTGTTTTCACTGTCTCTCAGGAATCCGGTACTCAACTATTCATATCTTTTTCCTTGTCCATCACCGGAGGCTAAATCCTTGGAATATACCACTCAAGGTAGTCCTCTTGACTTCCCCAAATCCGCCCTGCACCAAGACACTTCCTCTGAGAGATCCGGATCAATCTGTCAGACCTTGCCACATGCTCTGTTCTTGTTCACCGGACCACAACAATCTTTATTCTGACTTCCGGTAGAGACACATTATGACTTGCGGATATGTGGGATGACCTTTGTTGCCATCAATGACAACAACCATGAATCCATATAGTGTCTCTTGCCAACAAGAGTACCGTTGTTTGGTCCAGTGTTCCATGTCTTGGGTGGCCTAGGCTGATTCTAATTTCTGTTATTGTTACCCCATGTCCTATTATCTACCACTGGTCCCCTATTTTGTACTAGTTGCCCTTAGTTATGACTTTGATGCTGATTATAGTTTTGGTTCTGATTTGAACTTTGGCCTTGGTTGTTATTTTGGTTATAGTTCTGATTGTAGTTCTGATTATAGTGCTAATTTTGATTTGAATTATAGTTCTGATTTTGGCCTTGGTTATGATTCTGATTTTGATTGTATCCTTGGTTGCCTCTTCCATAGAGGTTCTCATTTCTTAGTTGTGTCACTTCGTTGGTCAATCTTTTCAAGTGTGTAGTGATCTCTTTGATTTCTTCCCTTTCCTCTTGTGCCTTTGCCACAGTTGTATCTCTAGGAGGTTGGAAGAAAGGATGACCACTATTCTGACTGTTATTAGTAGTGTTACCTGTGTAAGGGGGTATGGCTTGGATTGGGGTAGGACTATACACAGGTGTGTATGTAGGGACTAGATTTACTAATGGAGTGTGATGCATAGGGACTCCATTCCTAGGTTGTACCTAATTTTGTACTCCAAAATTTTCTCCATTAACAAATGGGCTACAAGTTGTATGCCTCATCTCTTGGTTTACTGAAGCTGCCTCTTTATAAGCTTTGGATATTGAATCTATGTCGGGTTTTCTTTTGACAAACATGGCAGTTAAAGGATCCAAGGCAGCATAGTATATGGCTAACAAGGTATCATCATCCACGGTGTAAGGGGCTACCAACCTAGAGTAGGCCTTTTGAAATCTGTCATCGAAATTATCAGTTAGCTCTCCCTCTCCTCTTTTTATAGTAGCCAATTTATGATACAAGATACAAGGATCAATGGGTCCTCTAAATCTAGACAAAAATGCTTCCTCCATAAGTGACCAGGAAGAAATGTAACCATTGGGTAAGTTCACATACCAGTTAGAGGCTTGTCCATTAAAGGTGTAGGGAAACAATCTACACACAATGTCCTCATGCTCTAATCTAGCCCTAAAGCATGCTTCCTTGAATATTCTAATATGGTCTTCCGGGTCTTGGTGCAACTGGTATTTGGGACGTATTTTTTCTAGATTTTTGGGCATCTCATTATAATCATTAAAGTGTATGGGAGAGTTGGTATTAAAATAAGCCATCGCAGGTACTTGCACTTGACTTGGACCTATGGAAATAACTGGATTTCCTGGGGGATTAGGATCTCTAGGAGGACTAGGACCTCTAGGAGTACTTGAATCAAGATTTAAAGATCTGTCAGGACTCACAAAGTTATGAATGGTATGAGGCGATCTAGGGGGCATTCTAGATGAACTTCCTGCTTGCAATATTTTAGGATTCTAAATCAAAGGGCTCTTACTTTGCCTAATATTAGGTAATTGCACAAATATATCCCCTAAACTGGATTTAGACCTAGTCACTCTATCACTGTTATTAGCAAGTTTTTTTTTTGAAACAAACCCTAACTCAAGTCAGGCCCTCCTTCTAGCACCAAGAAACTGTTGATGATTGTTTTGATGCAATCATAACAATTAGTTAAAATTCACATAAAATAAACCAAAACTGACTTGAAAGATATGAAGGAATCGGTTAAGATTCACTTAATCCCAAGTTTAATATGGTCAGGTCTTGACCTGTTGGGCAAATTCAATTGGTTAATGTGAAGCCGTAATGTTCAAGGGGCTTTACGTAGTTTAGGGTTTCTTGTTGGTTTATTGGACTCAAACTATGCAAAAAGATCATAAATATCAGCAAGTTGTTCATTCCTTTTGCATAAAAATGTTACTGTGCTACAAAGCCTTAAATGGTTCTCTTAAATTATTACAGCTTTCTCTTCTTAAATATTATGAAAACTGTCTACTTTCAACTTATGCATGCTTCTTTCAAATATGAGACAATTTCCTTTAAATTTCTACGTTTTTAGCTAAGTATTTTCAGATGGGTTGGGAAAAGTTAGAAAGATCTAATCTAAACTTCATTCATTCTACCAAAGGATCTAATTATTTTGTTATGAACTTTATAAATCATACAGTAACTTGATCAAATCCGTAGACAAAAACCTTAAATGTAAGTTCTGAGCATTTTCACAAACCTACACTTAAGATTGCAAGCTCTAAGAGAAAAATGTTTCAAACACAATGAAGAGCAAGAAAACACTCAGAAAATAGATGCAGAATTTTAGATTCAATTGTATTAGAAACAGGCAATCATACAAGATTTATAATGTCTGAATGACTCTTAGCTTCAATGATCAAACTACAACAAACTTACAAGATTTACAAATACAGTAAGGAAGCTAGATGTTCCATGCATTCCTTATTGTAGACACAGGTGACCTCCTCCTTCTATTCCTAAACTAAAAGGTTCCTCTATTCTAAAAAAAAAAATCCCTGTATAAAGTTTTACAATGTAGAGAGGCACAATATATAGACTTTGATTGTCCTCAATACAACTCAAAACCCTAGTTAAGCAATGGTTCAAAACTCTAGTTATAGCAATAAATGTTGGAGAACAAGTCTCCCAAAATATCTCTAAGCATACATCAAATCTGGGTGAAAATATGCCCTTCTAGAAACCCTAGCAGCTCAATAATAACTTCTACTGTCTGCTGTAATGATGTCTTCAGCTACATTTTGTCTTCATTAATGAAGACCCTTGACTTTTCACACTTCATCCTTATCTTGCTTTGCTCCTGAGATCGGATCTCCTTTCCGTGACGTCATCGCCATCAAGTTTCATCTCTTTCTTCAACTGCAAACCTGCAAAAAAAATAGACGACCAATAAGTATCATTTCACCAAATAAGCCTGAAGGAAGATAAACAGTTGTTAAACCAAGGTGTGACTGCGTGATTGTAGAAATCGGGCCCTAAATCCATGAAAAAATGCATCCAAAATGCATATACAGTGTTAAAACTAGTCGGGTCAACCATCCTTGACCAGGAAACATGCATTCAGGCTCAAAATGCCTCAAAAATCCTATCGCGTTGCCTTCCCGCTCATCGGCATGACACAATGCTATCGGCGCGAGCCCAAAATTTCTAGCCGATCTTACTTTCTGGCCGATATCTTCTCTATCGGTATGCATTTCCTTTGTTTTTGGCATGAATTTCTCCCATCGGGGCTCTCTAACAATTTCCCATCGATCACACTCCTTACGCCGATGCAACTCTTCATCGGTGTAACTTTCCAAATCGGGTGGGCTCAAAAATTTCCCACCGATCGATTCACTCTGGCCGATGTCTTCTCGTTATCGGCACTCATTTCTTCTTCTATCAGTGTGAGACTTGCCTATCGACATGGCCAAAATTTCCTCCGCCGATCGCCCATCCTATGCCAATATATCCCTATCAGTTTATTCATCCCCTTCATTGACCTGACATTCGCCCATCAGAGCTGGCAAAAAAAACCCACATATGCCCCCTATTTGGCCGATGCCATCCACTATCAGCATGACTCTTGCCGATGACACTCCTTTCCGCTGCTCCCTTTCGCCTTTTTCATTGTTTAAATCTTTGTATTTTCTAATGTACAAGCTGGGCATGATACACTGATTTAATTCTCCTTAACTTCCTTTTGCGTCCGCACAATGTATGTAATTTTGTATCTTTCGATATGCATTTGTTTAAAACATACACGGACTTAACTTTGTTTGATAAATTTTCAGGTCCGGACAATGTATAAAGCATTTGTATCTTGGCAATGTATGTATGAAATATACAAGTCCGAAATATACAACGAATTCACTTCATTACATAATGTTTTCGATTCTGGCGGTTGTATAAACTATTGTATATCACAATGTATGTATAAATATACAACCCAGAATGTACATGCAATGAATTAACCACTTTTAATAAACCTCAAGTCTGTGAGATGTATATTCGCAATGCATATCACCAAAATATACAAGTTGCAAAGATACAACGATTTAACACTATTTAATAACTTTTTGGGTCCACCATTGTATAAAGCATTTGTATATTTCGCTTGTATGTATAAACATACAAGTGCAAAATATACAACCGAGGGATTTAACAAAATACTCATTTCAATTTTAAAGATTATTTCGGGTCTGCCTTGTATGTATGTATAAACATTTTTTTTAAAATGCATACAAGGCAAAAAGACATACAATCAACTTTGTATATAAAAGTGATATACAAAAGGGATTGTATATGCAACATGCAAGCGACCCATCATGCATATAACCTTGTATATGGACCCAACTGCATATGCGACTAAGTATAAAATGAATTTGTATATACAAAGGACTTTGTATATGGAAAGAGATATACAAAGGACTTTGTATCCAAGCAGACTTGTATACAAAGGGCCTTGTATATGCAAACCGATATACAAACAACTTTGTATATACAAATAGCAAACCCTTCCCTTGTACATTTTACCAAAATGATCATAACTTGCAAAATATGGCAAATTTTAAGATGGTTCAAAAAGCAACCCTAGCTCATTTTTCACATGGAATCCAACCATATCATGCCCTGGTACTGAAAATGTATTTTTTCTCTATTTTTATCAAGGTTTTCAAATTCCACCCTCTTTTTCCCTTTACCACCAAACAGACTCACACAAACAAAACAAAAGCAAAGAGAAAAGCAACAACAGGGGTCCTCATTTTGCTAAGGAATAAAATGGAGCGTGTTGTGAACATCACAACATAGCCCAAAATCCCCTTGGACATAATCAAGAAAATGACTTCTATGGGGCGTAGCATGAAATGAGGCCCCTGAATCTAAAATCCATGAATCATCAGCATTATCTAGGGAAAGAATCAAAGCATCATCTTCAGATTTATTACTTACCACATTTGCCTCCTTATTGCCTTCTTGTTTGTCTCATTCTTTATTCTTTCGAGACCAATAATATTTCTTCAGATGACCTAGTTTCCCACAGTACCAGCAATCCTTCTGTCCTCTAGATTAGGACCTCTTGTCCTTTGATTTTCCTCGTGACTTCCCATGACCTCTAGAACCTTTTCCTCTCTCCTTTAATCTACCCCTTCTTTTTGCATTCAAAACACTGCCTGATGTGGATCCATCTGAGCTTTTCCTACAAATTTCCTCACTTAGAATAACATCAACAACATCATCAAATTTTAGGGTATTTGAACCAGAACGAGAGTTACTAATTACCATTACCAAACTATTCCAACTTTTAGGCAAAGAACATAATATCAGGAGAGCTCTAACTTCTTCATCAAATTTTACATTTATAGAAGTCAATTGACTAGTAATCGTATTAAATTCATATAAATGATTTGTCATAGATCTACCTTCAATCATTTTTAGATTAAACAAATGCTTCATGAGAAATACCTTATTTGAGGCTTAGGGTTTTTCATAAATTTTAGCTAAATTTTTCATCAGACCATCTGTTGTCTTTGCTTCTATTATATTTAACACCACCGATGGTGCCAGGCACAACCGAATGGTTCCCAGTGCCTTTTTGTCAAGAAGATTCCAATCCTCATCAGTCATTGTTGCCAGTTTCTTGGATATTCCTTCCAACGGCCTCCATAAATCCTTCTGATAGAGATAATTTCCATTTGCATCTTCCATAACTGATAGTTCTACCCATTGAATTTATCTACCTTCAATTTACCCTCGTCCGCCATTGCTCCCATTCAACCCTGAGACTTTCCTGCAGACGATAATCGAACACAATCTGGCTTTGATACCACTTGTTAGGGTTAGCCAGCAGAAGGTATCAATTAAATGCAAATACAGATTAAACAGATGAATGAAAATACACATAAATAATAATAGCAAGAGATAAGTTTTAACGTGGTTCACCCAAACCTGGGCTACATCCACCAATAGAGAGTCCACTATTATTATCCAGTAAATCAAATTAATTACAACCAGCAATCTTTGCAACTGAATACCACTGCAAAATGCTACAATATCTCAACATAAATCCTAACCCTTAGCCACTTTTATCAAGCCTTATGTCGATTACAAAAATAGGGTTTTTTTTGGTCAGCCAATAGAAAAAATAACTCTCGACACCTTGATAAAACCCCTTGATCCTTGCCCCTTGACCGGGGGCGCTGCCCCTAAACACCCGAAAGGGGTGCTGTCCCTTGACCCCATTAAATAATTTGGGGGCAAACTGCGCTGATAAAAGTGGGGTAAATTTAACCTTTGAGTCTAATTAGGCTCCATATAAAAACATTATTTTCAAATTAAAATACATATCTTTGTTTGTATTTGTCATTTTGGTTTCTATTTTGAAACTTTATAGTTTTTATTTTTCTTTTTATTTTCCATTTTTCTTTTGATTGTTATTACAAACCAAAGGAGGAACAATTGGATGGCATATTACATCGTTCTCATGCTCAAATTCTGGACCCCATCCAAAGACTTCAAACTCATTCATGGCTACATACATCATTGGAATTCTAAAGCTTTTTGATGACAAATATACTTTCCAGTGACTAGTTATTTGAGGTTGAGCAAAATATAGGTCAACAACCTTACAAATAACTGTACGTGCTTCAAGAATATCAGGAAAGTAGATATGCCCATACGCAAAAGGCCTTTCCTTCCATTCACTTTTTTTCTTTTCATGGCTCTTTTTTTTTGATGGTGTCATCTCTTGATATAAATCTGCTAGATTTCCCATCTCATAGCTTCAATTGGCACAATTTTCATCATTTCCTAAATCAAAGTCATGTTCCTCTGGCCAATCAGTATTTTCCAAGTTGAGTGAATTCCAATCAACTACATCAATGTATGCATTGGGGTCAAGTTTTGGTATGTCACAAGTAGTGCCATTAATCTTTGAAAAATACCTCCTCGTGGCAAGATGAAAAAACCTTTTTGTTGTTGAATCAATCCACTTTTCTATTTCTAGAAATTTAATTATCTGTTTCTTTACCTCACAAAATTTTTTCCATGGAAGACTGATAGATTGCTCGCAGAACTTCTTTTCCCACAAAGGTACGGCTGGTATCTAGATGGCTGAGAACATCCACACATGAGTTAGAAAATAAATTATGTACACAAGTAAACAAACCTTACTATCAACAACTAAGTCCTAACAGAGTAGTTAAACATCACAATATATTAAAATACTTTTTAACCATAAACAATTTTAATCTAGTATTGTGTCTAATTGTGTTAGCACTAAACATCTAAAAAACTTTATTCACACAGATTGATCTAAACACATCCAAGTGGAAAGAACTGACATTTTATGAACTCGAGCTTCAATATTACTCACCAAATAGTGCCATATTATTCATTATGCCTTATATTAAATTCATAATATCTAACTGAGAACTTTATCTATTCTCCAATCAATTGAGAAGTGGCACAACAAAAATGCACCATTCACCAATTACCAACTCAATTACAAACAACACAATACTACACATTTAAAGGTTAAAACAATTCGAGTTTCAATCCTCTATTGTGATTAAGTAGCCCCTAACCATTTCACATATGTGGTGAGATAGTGATAAAATAATTATAGAATAAACTCAAGCCTGACCCATGTTTAATGCTATGGACTAAGAACATTGTATACACCATTAAAGGAAACCCATAACTTCCGTCAAGATTTACCAAAAAAATAAAAAAAGTATATACTTAACATTTGACATACCTCATGCAACATAAATTCTAATATCAATATATTTGGAGTTAACAAAGTATGAACAAGAATATAGAACTAAAAAGTAAAAGCACACTTTAAACCCAAATTATTATATATTGAGATGCTTGACATATGATTTTCAACTCAGTTCACCTAAAGATTTGAAATAAAATGAATCCATGAATAAAAGCTCAAAATTCACATCCACAACTAAAAGTCAACATATATAAGGACTTATGTCAGGATGCATCACTCAAAGGAAAAACCATCAAATAAACTATAATTATTAAAATATATGAAATATAACATCCAAAAAAAACTGAACAAATAAACATTGAAAATCAATAAAACTATAAAATCTAAAGGCATTTCACTTTTTGTACTTGTGATTTTTCAGGGATGAAAGAAATCCATAACTTCCTTGTTACGAAGATATGATGGTGTACATCATGGAAAACCTTTCCTTGCTTGATTTATTCGAACACCCATTTCTCCAACTAAAATAGAAAGCTCAGAAACTTATCTCTAAATCAAACAATTTCTAATTACAATAGGGAAAAACCAAAACAAAAACTTATTCAATTCAAAATTGATGATTCAATACAGTTACTTACTTAAACATTATAATCCAAACTAAAGAGGAATTTCAATCTAAAACACTTAAAAACAACAAAATGTTGTCTATTACAATAGTTTGAATAAAAATCATTCAAAACTCATTGCAGAGAGTCTTCCCCACATCTTGAAATTTCAAATTTCTCTTAGAAACAAAAATAAAACTACCATGGCTGATTTGCTAGGAAAACTAAAACTATATATATTGTTGCTTTTTGTGCTTAAACACAATAATTTCCTAAATTTATTTAAGTCAGAAACACACATTACCATGTTAATTTTGGGAGGTGGTAGTATTTGACTATGGATAGGCACTGGTGGGAGGAGTGGGAATCAAAATCATAAATGCATAATGCAATGAGTATTTCCTAACACTTTTTATGCCAAGTTAACAGGAGAGTTGAAAAGTGTTGGCTTGGATAGTAAATCTAGTAAAACAGGGGGAATAAAATCTTGAAAATTCCTGTCAATATATGCATAAAAGTTCACATCTTCTAAGTTTACAATATGATTAACAAGTCTCAAAAACATGCATATAAAATAATTCAATTTTTTAAAAATTAGATTTGCTAAAAGGAGATTACAAATTATAGAGCACAGAAGCCCAGAAGAAAATGCACAGGCAATACACAGCCAAATAGAGAAAGGAAGAGTAGTCATTGTTATGCCATAATGAAAATAGAGTATGAGATTTGTAAATAGTAAATACGTTACTGAATAAAATAGGTGGCTGGAAAGGTTGTTTAAAAATATTCGATAATTGTTAAGAGTTGTAACATCCTATGTGAAATAGTGACTCCAACTGAACTGATCTCTATAAAAATTATAAGGTTTTGGCTTGAGTCAAACCCATTTCTGTAATACAATCTAAATTCCTACAAGTGACCCAACTTGTATGTAATGTATTTACCTCTACCTTAGCATTTGGAAGGTATATCTATTATGTGTTATGATTTCTTTCTTGTAGATTTTATTGTTTGATTTCCTTATTTCTAAAGACACTATAGAAATAATCTACTGCAATATGTATAGAATAATTCAAATAAAACAAACTTAGAATTGAGATTTGACTTTGAAACATTTCTAGTCTTTTCAATTTTTTTTATAATGGGTAAACCTTTTTTACAAGAGTAGTGATTTGGAACCCAGGAATTTGAAATTGCTCACAAAGAGTAAAAAGGATAAGACAAAAATAAAATTACATCAATGAGGAATAGCACCAAGGAACAAACAATATAATGACAACAAAACAATAGTAAACTAGCTACTTCACATCAACAAGAACAAGAAAGAACAAATAGGGAAAATTGTTGAATGCACAAGACAACTAAGAGGGGGTGAATTAGTTGTAGCTTATAATTCCAAAACCCTCATTCACATTCAAAGCCACATTAATTCAGTTAACCTTTAAAATGTTATGATGATTAAGCATGAAAAGCAATTAATCAAAAACTGAATCACAACACCATACACAAGAGAACACTAGATTTTACATGGAAAACCCAAGAAGGGAAAAACCACGGTGAGGGTTAGCTCAAAATATAAAGTAGTATCAACACTAAATTACAAAAGACTCACTACCTTGAAGAAAGGCTCACTACCAAATGGTTCACTGCCCAAGGACTCACTATCCTGAAAGAAAGAGATAGAAGAGGTGGCTCACTGCCAGAGTTGACCTGTTATAATTGCATCTAACCTATGCATGGAGTACAATTCCAATGAAGATCAATAGCACAACATCAACATCATCTCTACAACAACACTGAAGAATAGTAGACACCTTCTGCTCACTGAATCTAGTAGTCTAACACATGAAGGCTTGTACTACACCACACATCCAAGAAACTTATTATTCACATTACATCCATCGTACACAGACTCAATCAAGATCCATTGAAACTCATTTATACTATCTTCAACCTTGAGAATAATCTCCAATGTCAGCATCACAACTTAACACATAACATTCAAATTAGGTTTGGACCTAAACATTCCCATGGTGGAATGGAATGGATTTTAACCACACCACATCTTATCTTGGACCTAAATTCATCCAAGCATGCCTCTCCATGCTACTAAAATCACCAAAGCAACTCCGCAATTAGTGTATACACCCAAGGTCGGCCAAACGTGTGTTAACAAAAAGAACTCTTAAGAACATGCTTCCTCAAACTCAAAACCAACTCACGGACCACATCCAAGGCTTTAACACAATCTAGAGTATTCCAAAAACATCTTGAAACTTCCTAAGATCCATCAAATTCCTTCACAACAGCTTTCACCTACCGTACAACCTTATCTTGTTTACTGCGCAAACTCAAATGTCTCTATCAAACACTGTAACTTGATAAGTCATCTTCCAGAGCACAAAATCATGAACAACCTCGACTAGAGAAAGCTAGGAACCTTGTAAGTACACATCTAGAACCACAAGATCAAAAACCACTTTGCAGAGAAATGCGGAGCAAAGATATTTCTCCCAAATGCCTTTGCAACACTTAGAAACATAATGCACACACTGGTGAACACAACTTCTACACAATGAACCAGAGAACCAAATTTAGAATATAACATCTCTAAGCATCTCCTAATAACATATCCAAACCACAAATACATATCTTCAATATATAGGAGATGCGGAGCAAAACCATAACACTACTCTATAAGAAAAAATGCCACTTCACTACATTGTTTTCTTTGTTAATCAAATTTTCTCAAAAGAATTTGGAAACCAACCAAAAGGAACATATTTTCAACATCTTCAATACCTCTACAAAGAAACCAAATCATCATCAGCATAGAATCTCAACCAAACAACTCATACCATTGCAACAAATTCATCTCCGTACACGGTTAGTTGACACTAATGACAACATAAGCTTGTTCACATCAATGACAAAAATGATAGCACATACTTGCAACAATCTCCCCTTTTGTCATTGATGGCAACACATAATGTGAAAAACCATCAAGACACAACTCTACACCAAACTTCTTTGCTTTCTTACTTTCTCTCTTTCTTTACACATCTTGCTCTAACTCCTTGACTGCTGACTCTTCTTTTTTCACATTGCTCTCTCTCCTCCTTTGACATCAATGGCAAAGGGTGTCACACCTTTTCTTTCACTCTTACCAAATCACAATATCTTTTCTTTCACTACTCTAAATAGTCCCCCTTAGGAGTACACACCAAACTGTATCAATTCTCACTCCCCTTGTCATCATGATCACTACCTACTCCCCCTGAAAGGTAGCCTCCAACATCAGTCCAGAATAAGGAATGAATCTTGAGATCCACTAGATTGATGCATCTCCTTATGCATCTAGTTCAAAGGAGGGGCAATAACCCCTAACTTCTCCCATAGATACTCCAATGTATCTTTAGGAAGAGCCTTGGTGAATATGTCAGCAACCTTATCCTTTGTAGGGACATACTCAAGCTTCACTTCATTCTCTGCAACCTTATCTCTCAAAAAGTAATACTAGATTGAGATATGTTTTGTCCTTGAGTGCATCACCAAATTCTTTGAAATGTTAATAGGATAGGTATTATCATAGAAGATAGGAATTGACTCATCAAATACAACACTGTATCCTTTAGAGTTTACTTCATCCACTACACTTGTGTGCAAAGGATGTTGTTGCAATGTATTTTGCTTCTGTAGTAGATAAGGATACTGAATCTTGCTTCTTACTTAGCCATGAAACCACTTTATCTCCAAGAAAGAATACACCACCACTTGTATTTTTCCTTTCATCTACACATCCAACACAATCTCCATTTGTGTAAGCACTTAGAGTAAAGTCATTATTTTTTGGATACCACAAGCCATGATCCAGAGTGCCCTTTATATATTTGAATATCCTTTTTACTGCTGCAACATGTGACTCTCTGGGATCTTCTTAAAATCTAGTCACAAGACAAACTGCATGTATAATTTCCAGTCTAATAGCAGTTAAGTATAACAATCCTCCAATCATTGACCCTTATCTTCTTAAATCAACCTTAGTTGATTTATCATTCTTGCTCATCTTGCAACTAGTTGTCATAGGAGTACATACTCATTTAGAATCTTCCATTCCAAACTTCTTTAACATTTCCTTGACATAGTTTGATTGTCAAATGAAAATAACCTTATTTGTTTGATTGATTTGTAGCCCAAGGAACAATTTTATTTCTCCACACATTGACATCTCAAACTCTTTCTGCATTCCTTTTACAAAGATCTTACACATACCTTCATTTCCTTAAAAAATTATATCATCCGCATATACTTCAATAATTAGGATTTGATGTTTACCTATTTTTATGTATAGATTACAATCTGTAAAACCTTTACTAAAACCCTTCTGCAATAACTACTTTTCTAGCCTTGCATACCAATCTCTGGGAGCTTGCTTCAATCCATATAGTGCCTTCTTCAATTTGCAAACCATATCAGGTTTATCTGACAATTAAAATCCATCTCATTGTTCTATGTAAACTTTTTCTTCTAGTTCACCATTCAAGAGCACAGACTTCACGTCTATTTGATACATCTTGAAATCCTTATGTGTTACAAAAGACAAAAACATCCCAATGGCCTCTATCCATGCCGTTGGAGCATAAGTTTGCTCATAGTATATTCCTTCTACTTGTGATAACCTTTACACACAAGTCTTGCCTTGTTTCTTACCACTTATCCATTCTCATTTAGTTTGTTCTGGAATACACACTTAGTTCCAATCACATTTCTTTTTCTAGTCTTGGGACAAGTTCCCAAGTTTGATTCTTTTCAATCTGCATTAGTTCTTCATCCATATCCTTAAGCCAACACTCATCCTTGCATGCTTCAATCACTGTTTTTGGTTTAACCACCATGAGTAAACATAGATTTACCTATTGTTCAACAACTTTGCTTCTTGTCAGCACACCTTTGTTCCTATCACCAATGATTTGATCTTTAGAATTATGCTTCTACACATACTTGGCAATTTTATGAGTCTTTTCTAGAGCTTCTTCTTCTTTAGTCTATACTTCCTTTTCATCAACATTTTCTTCTTCTCTGCAAGAGGACTCATCTGAGTCTGATTCGTATCCATTAACTTCTGAATTCTTTTGTAGATCTTCATCAAATTTAACATTTGCACTCTCAACAATCCTTCTTAACCTCTTGTTGTAGCATTGCTAAGATTTTCTTTTAGTAGAATACCCAAGAAAGATACCTTCATCAGACCTTGCATGAAACTTTCTTAGGTTTTCTTCATCCCTTCTGATATAGGATTTGCTTTCAAACACTTTGAAGTACTTAACACTAGGAATTCTTCTATACCATAGCTCATAAGGAGTCTTAGTATTATTTGACTTTGCTTACACTCTGTTCAATAGGTAAACAACAATATGAATTTCTTCTCTCTAGGAGACCTCCATAGGTTTTGCTTCTTTTATCATTGTTTTTTCAGCTTCTTGAATAGTCTTGTTCTTTCTTTCTACCACTCCATTCTGCTGAGGAGTTCTAGGGGCATAAAAGTGTCTCTTTATACCATGATTCTCATAAAACATGTTAAATTCTTTGGAGGTGAACAATCCACCTCTATTAGACCTCAAACTTTTAATTGTCATATCCATTTCATTCTCAACCATGGCTTTGAATGCTTTGAACTTATCTATGGTTTCAAATTTTTCTTTGAAAAAAGTAATCCAAGTCATCCTAGAATAATTATCAATCAATATCATAAAATACATGTCACCTTGAAAACTCCTTATGTTGGTACGGCCACATAAATCTATATTCACCAATTCCAATAGTTCAGTAGAAGACTGATCCTTGAATTTGAAATTTCTTCTTGTCTACTTTCCAATCTGACATTCCTTATAGACAACATTGACATGCTTTGTAATCTTTGGTAGATCTCTCACAACTTGAACTCAACTTATCCTTACCAGTCTAACAAAACTAATGTGACACAATCTCCTATGCCATAGCCAACTCTCACTAATCTGAGTGATGAATCAAAAATCATTACCACCTTTGAGTTGATAAGCATGTCTTTCTATCTTCTTTCTAGTAGTTGTCACAACTCTGTGTTAGATTCAGGAAAGACAACTGAGAGGGGGGGTGAATCAGTTGTTCAAAACTTTCTTCCAATTAAACACTTAAATTCACTTTGTAATTCAGCAGCATAATAATAAATCAATCATGGAAATACAATGCATTAAATCAAGAGTAGAAACACATTAACACATGAGACACCAAGATTTTGACGTGGAAAACTTGGTTAAGGGAAAAACCATAGGGTGACTAACCCAAGATTGTATTCTTTGTTAGAAGAATAGAAAGAACCAAATGGAATATGCCAATTATGGCTCACTACCCAAGCACACTGCTCACAAGAGGCTCACTACCTATAGGAGACATACTGTCTACAGAATAATAAGTATTACATACTTGAACTGAAGAATAGTATCTTCACCATGCTTGAGTTAGTTCCATTTAAGCCCAATACTTTTGCTTTGCCTTTCACTCTTCTCCTCTCTACCACACTCTCATCTCCACAAGATACACTTTGAAATGCATTTACAATTCCTTATTTATACAAGACATCGACTTAGGAATGATCATCTAAGTCGGCAAACATTACAGAGAAAATACATAAATACATCATGACTAATTACAAAAGACTTCATGCGGATCAACACACTGTTGGCCACATAGATCTAAGACTTCAATCCTCTTCTAGGAACACACCAATCTTCACATAACATCTTCAAGATCATCTGCAGGATGTGTAACTCATCCAATCAGCTAGAGTTAGGAAGAACATCATCATCTAGAAGTTATTCTTCAATTGTGAGCTCAAAATCCAATGTGGACCACCAACATGAACTAGACACGATCCAAAGACCTCCACAAGCTTGCCTAAATCACCAAGAACATCCACACTATATCTGATTACTGAAATCCTTATCTCCTTCATCTGGAACCTCAAGAACACAATCTGTCATCACTGTCACAATGGAATAGATGCTTGCAGACCTCTAGACCATGAACCAATTGAGTTGTCAATTCACATTAACTTCCTAAACACTTCACCAAATCTGTAGAACAAGATATTTCATTTCTGGATCTCACCGGACCTATCTGTGTCACTCTGTGATCTCTAAACATCTGCCAGAATCAGTTTTACTTGAGCGGCCACAACTTCTTTAGATCTTCATGTGGACCTCTAAAATCTTTACTGGATCATCTTAAGACACATATCTACAAACCCTTTGATGCGTATCCTCTGATCTTCATCTTAGCTAGGATCTTTAGCTCACTATCTTCACTATTCTTCTTTGTTCCTAATTAGGACTAATTTTCTCAATATCCTCAGCACACAACTCATCCAATCCTTATCATCAATGCAACAGAAGTATGTTGACATCAATGACAACACTGGTTAGTCCCATACTTGCAACAATCTCCCCCTTTGTCATTGATGGCAACATATGATTTGAAAAACTATTTTGACCATCAAGACAAGAACTTTTTCTCACTGACACAACTCCCTCTATCAACAACAACCATCCACATGTCTTCTCTTCCTTTATTTCTCCCCCTTTGATCAGAAACCACTTGTTTTTCACATGTCTTCTCTCCCCCTTTGACATCAATGGCAAAGGGCACATACTTACAACTTCAACACTTCAGAATCATACCAGCTGCTCCCCCTGAGTAGCAGCTCCCCATCATCAATCCGGACCACAAGATATAACTATGATATCCACTGGACTAATGCACATCAATGTACCTTAAGTTAGAACCAGAGGGGTAATAACCCCTAACTTCTCCCTGAGATACTCAAAAGAGTCCTTAGGAAGAGGTTTAGTAAAGATATTTGCAATTTGATCCTTGGAAGGTATGAACTCCAATCTGACTTCATTCTTGTTCACTTGCTCTCTCAAAAAGTGAAACTTGATGGATATATGTTTAGTCTTTGAATGCAACACTGGATTCTTAGATATATTTATTGCACTTGAATTATCATAGAAGATTGTGATAGGCTCCTCTTACTCCACTCCCATGTCTCTTAGCATTTGCTTCATCCACAAAACTTGAGTGCAACTACCTACTGCTACAATATATTTTGCTTCTGTAGTGGACAAATATATTGCCTCTTATTTCTTGTTCAGCCAAGAAATCAATCTCTTTCCTAAAAAGAATGCTCCACCACTGGTACTCTTCCGGTCATCCACATCTCTTGCCCAATCCACATCTGTATATGCATGAAGAGAGAAATTATGATCTCTAGGATACCACAAACCATACTCGACTGTCCCTTTTAGATACCTAAAAATCCTCTTGATTGCCATGACATGAGATTCTCTAGAATCAGCTTGGAATCTAGCAACAAGACCAACATCATTCATAATATCAGGTCTAGTTTGAGTGAGATACAACAATACTCCAATCATTGACCTATACTTTTTCTGATCAGCCTTAGGAGAGTCATCATCTTTGCTCAATTTACATCCAGTTGCCATGGGAGTACTCATTGGTTTTGATTCTTCCATCCCAAATTTCTTCAACAATTCTTTCACATATTTGGTCTAAGAAATGAAGATTCTTTTCTTAGTTTGAATGATTTGCAAACCCAAGAAGAAATTCATTTCCCCAAGCATGGACATCTCAAATTCACTTTTCATTTGATTTACAAAAGTTTTGCACATGATATCTCTTCCTCCAAAAATGATATCATCAACAAATACTTCAACAATCAAGATATTTTCATGATCAATTTTGAAGTACAAATTACTGTCAGCAGTACCTTTGTTGAAACCAATCTTCAAAAGATGCTTATCCAATCTTTCATACTAGGCTCTTGGGGCTTGCTTCAGTCCATACAGATCTTTCTTCAACTTGCAGACCATATCACCATGATCAGATAATTAAAATTCATCTGGTTGCTCAATGTATACTTCTTCTTCCAAGTCACCATTCAAGAAGGCTAACTTGACATCCATTTGATATACTTTGAAATCCTTGAAGGTAGCAAAAGCAAGAAATAATTTGACTACTTCAATTCTTGCCATCGGAGCAAAAGTTTCTTCAAAATCAACTCCTATTTGAGAGTAACCTTTACAGACCAATCTGGCTTTATTTCTGATTACTTCACCAACTTCATTCAGTTTATTCTGAAAGACCCATTTGGTTCTAATCACATTCTTGTTTTTAGGTCTGGGAACAAGATCCCATGTGTGATTCTTCTGATTTTGCATTAGCTCTTCCTCCATTGCTTTAGTCCAGTTTTCATCATTGCAAGCTTCATTCACTATCTTAGGTTCAATTTTTGAAGTCAGACAATACTCTTCTGAATCTTGAGCAATCCTTCTTCTTGTTTGTACCCCTTTGCTTTTATCACCTATGATCTGGTCCACAAAGTGATTCAGTCTTACATACCTGGGAACTTTGGGAGTTTCTTGCACTTCTGATTCTTGAACAAGCTCATTCAAACTCATCTCTTCTACCTGATTTACCAGATCAGTTTGAATCTAAATTTAAGAAGGGGCTTGGACTCCTTGGATCAGAACATCATTCTAATCATCTTCATCATATTCATAAAACCTTGAGGTTTTTTCAATCCCTTCATCAACCTTCACATTTGTACTTTTTATAATCTTTCTCAATCTCTTGTTATAACATTGGTATGCTTTGCTTTGAGTAGAATAACCCAAGAATATTCCTTCATCACTTCTAGCATTAAATTTTCCTATATTTTCATCTCTTTTAATGTAACATTTTCTACCAAAGACTCTAAAATACTTCACAGTAGGAGTGATGCCAAACCAGAGTTCATAAGGAGTCTTACCGGTATTGCTTCTAATTTGAACTCAATTAAGAGTGTAGATTGCAGTGCTCACAGCTTCTCTCTAGTAGATCTGAGGAACATTTGTTTCTATCATCATGGTTCTAGATGCTTCTTGGATGGTCCGGTTCTTTCTTTCTACTACTCCATTTTGCTATAGAGTCCTAGGAGCAGACAATTGTCTTCTTATTCCATGCTTCTCATAGAATTCTATGAACTCACCGGATGTGAATTCTCCACCTCTATCAGACCTTAGACATTTTATGTTCAATCCGGTTTCATTCTCCACCATAGCCTTGAATATTTTGAATTTCTCAAGAGCCTCTAATTTCTCCTTCAGAAAAGTTACCCACATCATCCGGGAGTAGTCATCAATTAATAGCATGAAGTATCTATCACCTTGTACACTTCTAATTTTTGCTGGACCGCATACATTAGTATGAACTAAGTCTAATAATCTGGTAGAAGATTGTTCTTTTCTTTTGAATGAGATTCTACTCTATTTACCCAACTGGCACTCTTTGCACAAACTATTTGTAGGTTTCACCAATTTTGGAAGATCTCTTACAACCTGAGTGTTGCTTATCTTGATGATATTATCAAAATTCACATGACACATTCTCCTATGCCATAACCAACTCTGATCAATTTGAACAAATAGAAAACTTTTACCAGTACCAACCAAATGGAAGATATTACCTTTTGTTTGAGTACCGTATGCAATCTCTGTTCCATAAATTTCAAAGATCTTGCATTTTCCATTCTTGAATCAGAGATCATAGCCTTTGTCCACCAACTGTCCAACACTGAGAAGATTGTGCTTCAAACCTTCAACATATAGTACATTATCAGTTTTGGTCTTTCCATCAAAAGAAATAGTTCCTCTACCTCTGATTCTGCTAGTAGAATTATCACCAAACTTTACCACTCCTTCTTCATACCTTTCCAAATCTATGAACTTATTCTTGTCACCTGTCATATGGTGAGAACATCCACTGTCAATGACCCAATCATCCTTTTCTTCAACTTGGACAGCCAGAGCTCTTTCCACAATTTTATGATTGACATATTTAGAGGGATTGGATCTTCTTCCTTGATGGAATTGAACACCTAGTCACTTCTGGATTTGTTTCCTGTCTCTGATTCATCATCTGCTACTCCTTCATCATCACCATCTTCATGAACATAGTAGAATTTCTTTTGGAACCTTGATTTGTTAGGGTTTGTCCTTGAGAATCTTTCCAGACATCTTGAGGCAAAATGACCAATCTTATTATAGTTAAAACACTTAAAAGGCAATTTCCCTTCATACTTACCGGATCCTCTTAGCAGTCTTTTTGCAATAAGGGCTTCAAGTTGAGTAGTTTCTGCTTCCTCTTCTTCCAAGTCTTTTCTTTCTTTCTCATACCATGATAGTTTCCTTGAAGAGTTCTCTCCTGGATCAAATCTTTATTTACCTTTTACAGAGGCACTAGCTTTGAATGCAGATTCAGTCTTGGGGGGGGGCATCTCCAAACTCAGTCAATTCAAATGCAACCAATTTACCAACCAATTGATCTCTTGTGACACCTGAATGGGCTCTGAATTCTTCAATGGCAGCAACCTTATATTTGTAAGAATCAGGAAGAGATCTGAGAACTTTACCAACAATCTCATCTTCATCCAAGACTCCACAACACATCTAATGCCACAAACAAGCTCATTTACTCTGGGCATAAATGTAGTGATATTTTTCATCTTCTCTCATCTTCAGGTTTTCAAATTTTCCCTTTAGACTCTGTAGCTTGGCACATTTCACATACTTGTCTCCTTCATGTAGAAGTTCCAATTTTTGCCAAATCTCATGTGCAATTTTTAGATCAACATTTGTCAGTTCTGAATTAGATAAGGTACTTAGAAGAGCTTCTTTAACCTGTACATTGTTTTCAGTATCTTTGATTTCATCTATGGTTGTCGGACCATTATGTAGAGGACTATACTTCTTTGAAGCCATAATCCAATACTACATTCCCATACATTGCAAGTGACATTCCATGTGATTTTTTCAAAGAGTGTAATTGGTTCCATCAAACCTTGGACTATCCTTCTTGTATGATGACATCTTGGATCTCCTCAAGCGGTTAAGCTCTCTGAGAGGAACTTGACTTTGATACCAACTATTAGATTTAGGACAGACAACTGAGAGGGGGGGTGAATCAGTTGTCCAAAACTTTCTTCCAATTAAACACTTAAATCCACTTTGTAATTCAGTAGCATAATAATAAATCAATCATGGAAATACAATGCATTAAATCAATCCAATACTACATTCCCATACATTGCAAGTGACATTCCATGCGATTTTTCCAAAGAGTGTAATTGGTTCCATCAAACCTTGGACTATCCTTCTTGTATGATGACATCTTGGATCTCCTCAAGCAGTTAAGCTCTCTGAGAGGAACTTGGCTCTAATACCAATTATTAGATTCAAGACAGACAACTGAGAGGGGGGGTGAATCAGTTGTCCAAAACTTTCTTCCAATTAAACACTTAAATCCACTTTGTAATTCAGTAGCATAATAATAAATCAATCATGGAAATACAATGCATTAAATCAAGAGCAGAAACACATTAATAAATGAGACACCAAGATTTTGATGTGGAAAACCTGGTTAAGGGAAAAACCATGGGGTGACTAACCCAAGATTGTATTCTCTATTAGAAGAATATAAAGAACCAAATGGCATATGCCAATTAGGGCTCACTGCCTGAGCACACTACTCACAAGAGGCTCACTGCCTATAGGAGACACACTATCTACAGAATAATAAGTATTACATACTTGAACTAAAGAATAGCATCTTCACCATGCTTGAGTCAGTTCCATTTAAGCCCAATACTTCTACTCTGCCTGTCACTCTTCTCCTCTCTACCACACTCTCATCTCCACAAGATACACTTTGAAATGACTTTACAATTCCTTATTTATACAAGACATCGACTTAGGAATGATCAAGTCGGCAAACATTACAGAGCAAATACATAAATACATCATGACTAATTACAAAAGACTGCATGTGGATCAACACACTATTAGCCACATAGATCTGAGACTTCAATCTTCTTCTAGGAACATGCCAATCTTCACATAATATCTTCAAGATCATCCGTAGGATGTGTAACTCATCTGGTCAGCCAGAGTTAGAAAGAACATCATCATCCGAAAGTTATTCTTCAATTGCAAGCTCAAACTCCAATGTAGACCACCAACACAAACTAGACATGATCCAAAGACCTCCACAAGCTTGCCTGAATCACCAAGAACATACACACTACATCTACTTACTGAAATCCTTATCTCCTTCATCCGGAACCTCAAGAACACAGTCTGTCATCACTGTCACAATGGAATAGATGCTTGCAGACCTCTAGACCACGAACCAATTGAGTTGTCAATTCACATTGACTTCCTAAACACTTCACCAAATCTGTAGAACAAGATATTTCATTTCTGGATCTCACCGGACCTATCTGTGTCACTCTGTGACCTCTGAACATCTACCAAAATTGATTTTAATTGAGCAGCCACAACTTCTTCAGATCTTCATGCAGACCTCTAAAATCTTTACTGGATCATCTTAAGACACATATCTACAAACCCTTTGATGCGCATCCTCTGATTTTCATCTTAGCTAGGATCTTTAGCTCACTATCTTCACTATTCTTCTCTGTTCCTGATTAGGACTAATTTTCTCAATATCCTCAATACACAACTCATCCAATCCTTATCATCAAAGCAACAAAAGTATGTTGACATCAATGACAACTCTAGTTAGTCCCATACTTGCAACACTCTGGAATCTTTTCTGATCTCACATCGATCATCTTGAAACACAAGATTGTATCCTTTACTACACATTTGTCCAACACTCAAGAGGTTATGCTTTAAACCATTAACATAAAGAACTTCATCAGTATTACACTTGCCATCAAAACTAATTGAGCCTCTTCCAAGTATCTTAGTACTTATATCATCACCAAATCTAGCTAGTCATCCATCATATTTATCAAGTTTAACAAACTTACTCTTATCACCGGTCATATGGTTTGAGCATCCACTGTCAATGGCCCAATGATTCTTTTCTTGTGTAGTATGAAAAGTAGATATCACAATGCTTTCAGCATTGAGACCTACCTTTGGATCCTTTTCCTTCACACATTTCCTAGAGTTAGTAGAAATAGTATCATCTCTTAAAGCTATGAACAGACATTCATTATCCATATTATTCTTACAATCAGATTCATCATCAGATATACTTCCATCTTCTCTAACATAGTAGATTTCTTAGGCACTCTACTTTTGTTCTCCTTATTCTTGCTCCTTAAAATTTTTTCCAGACATCTTGAAGCATAATGACCTATCTTGCCACAACCAAAACACTTGAAAGGCAACTACCACTATACTTACTAGTACCCAATTTCATTCTTTTTGCAAAATTAGCTTCTAGATCATTTGAATCCTTTTGATCTAATTCCACAGTCTTCTCAAATTTGCCAGCCTTGAAGGTAGTCTCAGTCTTTGTACTAGTACCAATTCTCTTATTTCAAAAGCAGTTAAGGTGCCAAGCAACTAAACTTTGGTAAACTTATTCAAATTTTGTAATTCTTCAATAGAAGAAACCTTATGACTATAAGGTTTAGGAAGAGTTCTGAGTACCTTCAAAATCACTTCTTGTTCATCTAGCTTTCCACCAAGACCTTTGATGCCATTAACAACTTCATCCACTCCTTGTAAGTAGCTTGTAATGTTTTCATCTTCATACATTTGCTTGGTTTCAAACATGAGCTTTAAATTTTGCATTTTAGCTTACTTGACCTTGTCATCTCCTTCATGAATACTCTCTAGCTTTTTCCATATTTATTAGCAATTTTCAGATTCACAACTTTCATCAATTCAGAATTAGAAATACCAATTAAAAGAGCATGCTTTGCTTTACCATCGATTTCATAGGCCTTGACCTGAACTGTAGTGCTCGGACCATTCTTAGGTATTGTATATGCATTCATTGCAGACTTCTAGATGTCATATCCAAGAGAAATTAGATAACTTTCCATCCTTATTTTCTAGAAAGCATAGTCAGATCCATCAAACTGGGGAACATCCTTGTTGTGTGCCATCTCGAATCTACCTCAAGTGATTAATCTCTCTTCCAAGGAACCTTGCTTTGATACTAATTGTTGAATACACAAGACAACTGAGAGGGGGGTGAATCAGTTGTAGCTTATAATTCCAAAGCCCTCATTCACATTCAAGTCCACATTAATTAAATTAACCTTTAAATAATTATGATGATTAAACATGAAAAGAAAATAATAGAAACTGAATCACAACACCATACATAAGTGACCACTATATTTTACATGGAAAACCCAAGAAGGGAGAAAATACAGTGAGGGTTAGCTCACAATATAAAGTAGTATCAACACTGAATTACAAAAGGCTCACTTTCGGAGGGCTCACTGCCTAGAAAAAGGCTCACTGCCGAAGGGCTCACCGCCCAGAAGAAAGGCTCACTGCCAAAGGGCTCACTACCCAAAAGAAAGGCTCACTGCCCAAGGACTCACTATCCTAAAAGAAATAGATAGAAGAGGTGGCTCACAACTAGAGTTGAGCTATTATAATTGCATCTAACCTATGCATGGAGTATAGTGCCAATGAAGCTCAATATCACAACATTAACATCATCTTTGTAGCAACACTAAAGAATAGTACACACCTTCTGCTCATTGCATCTAGTAGTCTAACACATGAAGGCTTATATTACATGTACAATTTTTTGTAAGATTGTTGACCTATATACTACTCAACCTCAAATAACTAATCACTAGAAATAAGATTTGTCATCAAAAAGCTTCAGAATGCTAATGACATCCAACTATTCCTCCTTTGGTTTGTAATAACAATCAAAAGAAAAAATGGAAAATAAAAAGAAAAATAAAGAGTGTAAAGTTTCAAAATAGAAACCAAAATGACAAATACAAACAAAGATATGTATTTTAATTTGAAAATAAATTGAAGGCTTCATTTTAATTCATATGGGTTGTCATGAAGCAAAATTAATTTATAGAATCATTCCTTTTGTCTCTACTCTTAAAATTTATTAATGAGATATATTACTTTTAAATTAAGAATGCATGATATTGTACAAAATGAATTTCTTATGATGTACAATATTTTGTACATGCAAGAAGGAGAGATCTTTCTGCATGAAAATTTCTTAAAAATTGTTATGTTCAATTGAATATCTAAACAAAGGTTTAACAATTTTGAACACACTTAAAAATAATACATCACATTTTTTCAACATGAAGCATATTTACTTGTGGTGTTTTGTTGCAATCTTATTTACACTTTGCATGTTTGTAGTTTGTCTTTTGAATGAAGAGGTGTAATTCAAATGTTTCAAACATTAATATCCATTTTTATGAGATTAGATATTCTTTTGGAGTTGCTTCTAGAATCAAGTCTAAATATTGTCTCCTTGCTCGTTAAATTATTCTTCATTTCTTGACTATTTGTATTGAATATTTAAAGTTTAAACTGTGTTTATCGTTGTCTATGATATTATTTTGTAATGATAGTTAAAAGTTTGTTGGATTGTTTACTTTAATGTTCTATGGTTTGTTAACTAATTTTTTTGTTGCAATGTAACAACTCTTTTTGATTATGCATTTTTGAAGCAAGATGGGAAACCAATATCAAATGAAGCAAAATTTGTTGTAGATAGAAGCAATATAACTCTCTTTATTAGGCTAGTTTTAGTCCAAAAAATTGTTTATGTTTTCAAGAAATGATGTAGGAGCATCCCTGGTTCAAGAGCAATCTTGCATCAACCAAAAACATTTGCATTTCAGTTTGTTTGCATTTTAGTTTGTTTGTTTCTTTTCATCTTCCAGTTTAGTTCAGACAGTTCAGTTAGTAGCAGTTTCTATATTTTGGTCCACATTCTATCCTAGTTGTATTTCAGACCTTGCAGAGTTGGACTTAGCATCTAGAGACACTCATGGACAACATATCTGAATCTTAGAGCATTTGGTTAAGGTACCAGAAAGATATCGCTATTAGAAGATCAACTATTTTCTCAAAACAAAGCATCTAGGCAGTCTCAGATAATTAGCTAAAGGAGAAAACTTGCAAAGTATTTCCCAATTTGTGAAGCCTAATGACACATCATTCATTGATCTTTGGTTCATGGCTGACCTTCTCTGAGATCCGCACATCATTCCATTCATTTGTGGAGGAATTCTATACTTTTAGGTTTGACCTATCTGCACACACACTTTAGAGCTCTTCATTGGAGTTTGTGATCTTCCTTGGTTGACGTGAAGGAATCTTATGTTCCAGATATGATATATAATGATGTAATAGATCCCTAGGAAAGCAGTTAGCATAGTTATGATCGATAACATAAGTTCATAGTTTAGATTCTTTGCAAAGGAGCTTTAAAGCTATATCTTGTGTATATTCTGATATTATGTAATCAGGCTTGTGAGCCATAGTTGTAAGCCCCCATGTTGCTAGCTGATTTGTATTTGAATTCTATGATATACTGAATCACTAAATCTGCACTTGCCTTATATCTTTGAGTCATTTCTATTGTGTTTACTCTAGCTGCACGGGTTACTTAGTTCTCTTTGAGGACCCTCCTAACTGTGACTACACCAAGTGGTATTTGAGTGAAAGTTTGAATATTTGGGAATGAGTTGAGCAAAGTTGGAAAAGGAATTCCCTAAGATCTTGCTGTGGATAGATTATTGATTCAAGGCAGGTTACTCGCGTCGTAACTAATCGCTGATTGTGAGGCAGTTGTCACCTTGTAGCTTGATCACCGAATTGAGGTAGTTTGCAGTTGATCATAGGAAGAATGCTGCCGAGGAGAGTCCCTGTTGTTGGAACAATGGCTAGTAGAATGGATGAGATGATGGAAATGAAGAAAACAATGAGGATTCGATTGGATGCTATTGAGGAAGATAGGAGAAGAGGACTGACACCTAGACCTAATGTTGAAAGTGATGATGAAGAGGAATTTCAATTTGTTGAACAAATTGGCAAAACCCTAGGAGGTGAGGAAGAAGAAGAATCAGATCAAATCAAGATGTTGCGATCTATTTCAAAGATTGGAAAAAGACCTAGAGTTGATGTCCCTAACTATACTGGCAATTTGAACACTGAAGAGTTAATTGACTGGATAAATGACATGGAATAATAGATTGAATATGAAGAAGTTGAAGACTAGAGAAGGTTAAATTTGCAAAGACAAAGTTGAAAGGACATGCTGCTATATGGTGGAAACAAGTTTAGTTGGATAGAAATAGAAGGGGAAAAAAATTACAAAATGGGACAGGGAAAATTGAAGAATCAGTTTGTACCTGCTGACTATGAGTTGGAGTTGTTGAAGAGATTACAAAACCTGAAACAAAAGGAGAAATATGTGGAGTATACAGAAGAATTTCATAAGATGATCATAAGGACATGACATAGTGAAGCAAGAAAGGAGAAAGTGGCTAGATACATCAATGGACTAAGATTGAACATTCAAGAAGAACTAAGTTAGGTAAGAATGACTACAATGGAAGAAGCATACCAGTTTGCCCTGAAAGTAAAATAAAAGTTGAATAAGAGGCATGATTAGAGACAGAGGGGTAGAGAAGGTAAATTTCAGAGAGGTAGAACATTTTCTAGAGGAGATAGATCTTATGCAGAGCAGAATATACAAGAGAACACATTCAAGAAGGAGGACAGGGATAACAATGCATATTGGAGAGATGACATAAATTTCTATCGCAAAGGTAATCATAATTCATATCTAAGTGAAGGATACATGAGAGAATGAAGAGGAACTGATGGGAGATCATTCAAAGGCAATTGTTTCAAGTGTGGAGGTGAAGGACATAGAACATTTGAATGTAATCAGGGGAGTACAAGAAAGAAGATAAAGAGTAGTGGAAGAGTAGCCTATGTGGAAGAAGAACTTGTTGGATCACCAAGTTTAGTTGGTAAACCTAAGAAAGGAGAATAACTTATGATGAGGAGAGCATTATTTCAAGTCATGAAAAATGAGGAACCACTGCAAAGGAAAAGTTTGTTCAGAACCATATGCAAATTAGGAGGTAATGTTGTAAAGTTGTAATTGATAGTGGTAGTTATGATAACCTAGTTTAAGAACAGATGGTGACTAAACTGAAGTTGGAAAGATTGAGACACCCTAAGCCCTATAAGATAGCATGGATTCAGGATGACCATAAGGTACTGGTGAGTGAACAATGTCTCGTGAAATTTCATATTAGATCTTATCATGATGAAGTCTTGTGTGATATTATGCCTATGGATGTATGTCATATCTTGTTGGGTAGACCTTGGCAGTATGATAGAAAAGATATACATGATGGGAGAAAGAATACATACACTATAAAATCAAATGGGAAGAGAATTACCTTGATTCCTTTGGAGGATGATCCTAAGGGTGAAGTATGGGGGAATGCTAGAATCTGTTTGGTAGATGGAAGAAAATTTCTGGATGGTTTGAGACATGAAAATATGTGTTATGCTTTGATCCCTGAGAAGCATGAAACATTGAAGAAGGAGACTGAAGTATCACAACTGGAGGATATAATTGAATTGTTGACAGAGTATGAAAACATCATATCAGACAACGTACTTGAAGGATTGCCACCAATCAGAAGTATCAGTCATTACATGGATCTTTTACCTGGAGCAAGTTTGCCTAACAAAGTAGCACACAGAATGACATCAGCAAAGATTGAAGAATTGAATAGACATATACATGAGTTACTGAGAAAAGGTTTGATCAGAGAAAGTTTAAGCCCTTGTGTAGTACCTACAGTGTTAGTGCCAAAGAAAGATGGAGAATGGAGAATGTGTACTGACTCTAGAGCAATAAACAAGATCACAGTTAAGTATAGATTTCCTTTACCTAGGATGGATGATATTATGGATTGTTTGAGTGGAGAAAAATATTTCACAAAGATAGATTTGAAAAGTGGATACCACTAGATCAGAATTAGAGGAGATGAATGGAAGATTTCTTCTAAGACAAGTGAATGATTGTATGAGTGGTCAGTGATGCCTTTTGGATTGACAAAAGCACCTGGTACTTTCATGAGGTTGATGAATGAAGTCTTGAAGAAATTATTGGGTGAGTTCATTATTGTATACTTGGATGACATTCTGATTTTCAGTAAGAAAAAAGAGGAACATTTGCAGCACCTGAGACAAATGTTGCAGAGACTAAGAGAAGAGAAATTGCTGATAAATATCAAGAAATGTAGTTTCATGAAGGAAGAATTGGTATATTTGGGATTTGTGATTTCTATGGAAGGATTGAAGATGGAACCTAAGAAAGTAAGAATAATTGTTGAATGGCTTACACCAGAAAGCATTAGAGAAGTCTGATCATTTAATGGATTAGCTAGTTTCTACTAGAAGTTCATTAGAAATTTTAGTTTAGTTTGTAACCCTATGATAGAGACAATGATAGGTGATAGAAAAGATTTCAAGTGGACATCAGGAGCAGACAAAAGTTTTGAGTTGTTGAAGCAGAAAGTGATAGAGCAACCTATTTTGGCATTACTAGATTTCAATAAGGTATTTCAAGTGGATTGTGATGCAAGTGGAAATGCAATAGGAGCAGTGTTAAGCCAAGGAGGTAGACCTATAACATATTTTAGTGAGAAGGTGAATGATACATGGAGAAGGTATTTAGTTTATGATCAAGAGTTCTATGCCATAATTCAATCCTTGAAGAAGTGGAGACATTATTTGTTGCTTGAGGAGTTTGTGTTGTATACAAATCATCAAGCTTTGCAGTATTTGAATAGTCAAGGAAAGTTGAATCAGAAACATATGAGATGGGTAGAGTTTATGCAGAGTTATAATTTTTTGTTGAACCATAGGAATGGAAAATCAAACAAAGTTGCACATGCATTGAGTAGGAGAAGGAATTTGTTGACAAAGATGAGAGTTGAAGTGTTGGGATTTGATCAATTGAAGAACCTGTATGAGGGAGACATTGATTTTGCAAAACCCTGGAAAGCATGTAAGGAACTTGTTTGACAAATAGGAGTAAGTGGTTGGACTATTTCATTCAAGGAGATATGTTGTTTAGAGGAAATCCGTTATGCATACCTAGAAGTTCAATGAGAGACAATTTGATCAAGGAGAAACACAGTGGTGGATTGGCAGGACATTTTGGCATTGATAAGACAGTAGGTTTGGTGAGTGAAAACTACTTTTGGCCTCAGATACATAAGGATGTTAGGAGATTTGTGCAGAGTTGTAGAGTTTGTCAAGTTGCAAAAGGGAGTAGTCAAAATACTAGATTGTATAAACCTTTAACAATACCAGAGAGACCTTGGGAAGATATAAGTATGGATTTTGTAATGGGATGCCTAAGACACAAAGAGGACATAATGAAATATTTGTAGTGGTGGATAGATTTTTAAAGATGGCAAATTTCACACCTTGTAAGAAGACAACTAATGCAGTGCATGTAGATGACCTATTTTTCTAGGAGATTGTGAGATTACATGGAATACCTAAGAGCATAATTTCAGACAGAGATACCAGATTTCTTGGATATTTTTGGAAGACACTTTGGAAGAAGATGAAGACAGATTTGAAGTTTAGTTCAACATTTCATCCACAAACTGATGGACAGACAGAGGTAGTGAATAGGAGTTTGGGAAACTTGTTGAGATGTTTGGTTGGAGAGAAAACAGGAAGTTGGGATTTGATTTTTTCACAAGTAGAATTTGCATACAATAGATCAGTGAACAAGAGTACCGGAAGAACACCTTTTGAGATTTTGATAGGAACTAACCCTAGAGGAGTTGCAGAGTTGAGAGATATGAGTACAGAGGAAAAGAGAAGTGTAGAAGCAAAAGAATTTGCAGAACATATGAAGACAGTGTATGATCAGGTGAAGAAGCATTTGGAGAAGATGAATAGTAAGTATAAAGAGCAACCAGATGAGAAGAGAAGACACAAATAATTTGGATTTGGAGATGAAGTGATGGTATACTTGAGAAAAGAAAGATTTCCAATGGTAACATATAACAAGTTGAAGATGAAGAAGTTTGGACCTTGTAGGATACTTAGAAAGTCTGATTCAATTAATGCATATGAAGTGGAATTATCAGAGACATTGGGTATATCACCTATTTTCAACATTACAGAACTATATCAGTATCATGAAGTAGAGTTTAGCGACAACATTGAAGAAGACTTTAAGAAGCATTTACTACAAGTATCGGAGCAAATTGAAGACATTTTGGACAACAAAATTGGACGCAACATGAGAGGAAGACAATACAAAGAATATCTTGTGAAGTGGAAAGGCAGACTAGAAGAAGATTCATCATGGATTTCTCAGGCTAAGGTGGACCGTCTTGGTTTCTCTCTAGCCCCAACAAAGTGAGAGACTCACTTTTTCAATAACCCCAGATGTCTAATGATGGAGCATCCCTGGTTCAAGAAAAATCTTGCTTCAACCGAAAATATTCACATTTCAGTTTGTTTACATTTCAATTTGTTTGTTTCTTTTGATCTTTTAGTTTAGTTCAGGCACTTCAGTCAGTAGCATTTTTTGTATTTTGGTCCATATTCTATCACAGTTGCATTTCAGACCTTGCAGAGTTGGACTTAACATCTAGAGACACTCATGCACAACATATCCAAATCTCAGAGCATTTGGTTAAAGTACTTGAAATATATTGCTATCAAAAGATCGACTGTTTTCTTAGAACATAGCATGCTGGCAGTCTCAGAAAATTAGCTAAAGGAGAAGACTTGCAGAGCATTTCCTGATTTGTGAAGCCTAATGATACATCATTCATTGATCTTTGGTTTGTGGCTGACCTTCCTTGAGATATGCACATCATTCCATTCATTTGTGAAGGAATTCTATTCATTTAGGTCCAACCTATCCATGTACACAAGTTACATCTCTTCATTGGAGTTTGTGATCTTCCTTGGCTGACGCGGAGGAATCTTATGTTCTAGATATGATATATAATGATGTAATAGATCCCTAGGAAAGTAGTTAGCATAGTTATGATCGATAGCATAAGGTCTGGATAGTTCTCTAAGGACCCTCCTAACCATGACTGCACCAAGAAAGCACAACTGTCTGCACATAATTTAAATTCTACCAAAAACGATACATTATGCCTTGACTTTTTAACTTTACTATAAGGGATGGTAGTGATATTTATAGGTTACTGAGTGATCATGGTTGGGCCATTTCATTTTCAAAGACACTCTCAAATGTTCCTATCACAACTAATTTGGTGAAATAGATTGGTTAGAGGAGCGATTTGAAATATTGTGAAACATTAGTTGAAAATATCTAGGATCTTGTTGGAATGTTGTGATGCAAGAGATTTTTTTTTTCCTTGTAAGGTGGAAATTGATTTCTAATGCTATTTCACAAGATACCAAGTGCAATAAATAGCCTTGTGTGCTCTAGTTTAAAATGAAACAGTTTGAGTGTGAAAATGTGAACATAGGTGACTGCCTCCAATGAATGTGATTGCTATCAGCCTACCATATTTGGAAATTAGCTGGATATTAAAATGTGTGAAGGTAATCTCATTGAAGTAATGAAATGCTACATTAAATAAGGGGTTTTGAAAGCTTCACAGATACCACACATAGATTTACCTTTCCTTTTGAATGAGTAGGGAAGAAAATAATCTTATATGCTAATTCTGGTCAAATTTATAGCAATCGTTGGTTCATAGAGGTCCCATACCAGTTTCATACTCCACTGAGAATGAGGGAGTGAGAAATAAGAGTACACATTATCACAATTTTATTAGACAATCTTATACTCTTCCTATTAGAGTACTATTTTGGGGATTTGAGACAATATGGTTTTCAATATTTTAAATTATTAGCCATGGCCTAGATTAGAAACAAATATCAATAGATGGTGAATTAAATAAAGCACAATTAAAATGATATGGCTGGACAAATTATGTTGATTTGGGAAAATCAATTATATAAGAGAATATTGTAGGGATAGAATAAATAGAGATGTAGCTCTGTAGTTTATATTTTGATCTAAAATATAATTTGCATATTAATTAAAATTTATGTATTTGGTTTGTGCCATCTCTCTCACTCTCTTGTTTGTTTTTCTTCTCTCCTTCATTGAATGGTAACAGTAGATTGCAATGCTTCTGATGTAGGGGCATCCCAGGTGATACACAATCCTATGTCAAACAAAACATTTTTAGTTGTTCTCAGTTTTGGTTTTTGAAAAGTTTCTCTTCCAAGCATAAAGAGTATTCAAATGGTGTATTGGTTGACATTATTTGCAAAATAGATAGAGAAAGCATAGCAGTATCCATATAAGGACTCATTAGCTATGATTACTAAG
Organism: Cunninghamia lanceolata; assembly: GCA_027924645.1. Classification (NCBI taxonomy): domain Eukaryota; kingdom Viridiplantae; phylum Streptophyta; class Pinopsida; order Cupressales; family Cupressaceae; genus Cunninghamia; species Cunninghamia lanceolata. The sequence goes on along the minus strand of BSBN01001253.1, from coordinate 3,284,491 downwards.
GAGGGCAAAGTTGTTTTGCACTGTCTAAATTGGGTAAGCTATGAGTTAATTCTATTTGTTAAAGTTTTAGCTATATTGATGGAACCATTTCATCACATGGTGAGCTCTACAATGTGAGAAGTCATGGCTGAACCATATGAGAAGAAAATTTCTTGAGGATTAGTTCATCTCCATCAGGTTAATGTAGTAATGTAGATATTATATGATGAAGGATAGGACATTCTTATTAAAGGATGTGACATCACCCAGTTGTGGTTCATTTTGACTCACTCAATGATATCAACTAAATAGATGCTCCAACGATGTCATTCTATCCTCCATTGCCAATGATCACAAAGCTCTATAGGAAGCTAAGCGACACTTCCATTATTTACATGCATGCATTGGACGTTCAATCAGTAAGATGAAGCTGCCTATACAACAAAAGGGATGCTGCATCAACACTTTAGAAATGAGTTGATTCACTTACCAAGGTATAACAGAGGCACAAGTTTTGCCTTGTCTATAGAATGCCATACGTTAGAAGCAAAAATGATGCCAAAGAAAAGGCATTCGAATGGATTTTACCCTTGGTAGAAGAATGCAGCCTTGGGAGAAAAAAGGAGGCTACGTGAAAGTCTGAGGAAGAGGGTGATGCTTTAGTTTCTTATGGCTGATTTATATTTGGTCTTTCATTTTTCTATGCTATGCAATATAAAACCTAACCTCTAGCTCTGAAGAAAGCATGGTCCAAGAAGTGGAGTTGGGATCGGCCAAAGGATGAGAAGAAACTTGACAAGAGTGTGAGTTTGAGTCACCTGAGGGCACATAAATATTGGAAGCTTATGTGAGGCTAAGAGAGAGTTGCAGATAAGAGTGTGATGTGAATGGGTTTCAGAAGAGATCGTGAAGAGGCGATATACTGTACTGAGGATGGGCATTGAAGGCCAAATTTGAATTTTTGTTATGTAGATTTTTTTTATGTATTGAAGTAGTTGTTGCAATAAAATGTATTATGCTAGTTTCAATAAATAAAATTGGTTTGTGTAAACTATGTGTTTGAGTGTGTTGTTAAGCAGAGGGAGTTCTTCTTGTGTCAATTGGTATCAGAGTCGGTGTTCCTGAGCGTGGAGAGTATCCACCAAGACCTATGGAGCAGTAAGTAATGTGGTTGAGAGAGCTTGAAAGGATTGTTGCAGGTGTGTGAAGTCCTAATTAGTTTAGAGTTTGAAGCTATGAAGATGAGAGTTAAGATGTGTGAAAGGTTGTAGTAGTAAAGTGTCTGAGAGAAGCTCGAAATCTTGGGATAGGTATGGAGGAGTCCTACAATAGTGAGAGTGTGGGGAGACATTACTATGAAGATAAAAAGAATAAGAGGAAAAAATGAAGTTTTTTGATTGGTTGGGTGTTGACGATTCTTGTGTTGAAAAAGGGATGAAAGAAAAGATTGATGGCTGCAGTTGGAAGAGAGGCACAAAGGTTTCAAGAAGAACTGAGGCAAGAGCTAAAGGACATCATTAGAGAAATCATTGCAAAGGAGAAAGTGGGTAGGAAGGAGTCCCATGTTTCTTCTGACAAGTGTTTGTTTGTAAGTGACAACATGTGTGCAGCAGATCAATTTGCAGTCGCGGAGTGTGCAGAGGTTGTAGCTGTAAAAGAAAAAGATAGATGAAAAGGTGTAGAAAATAGACTTTGGGAGTCCTATGTTGTTGCAAGTATGTACCTAATCGGTGTTGTCATTGGTGTCAATTGTGATCCTATCTTATTGTTTTCTTGTAATGAGTAAGATGCTTTATATTTACTTATGTAAGTAATCTTGATGTTGAGGATATTGAGAAAATTAGCTTCTCTGGTAGAAATAGTGAGTTGTAGTGGAAACATTGTATTGCATAGAGAAGAATAGTCCAGAAGAATGCTCTGCATTTTCTATAGAATGAATATCTTTGTCTGTAGATTGGAAGTTACTTAGAAGTCCATCTAAAGATTCTATGTTCCAAGTTTGAGCCTTCGATATGAAGAATTCAACGAGTTATGTTCACTAGAGTGAAAAAAACATTTTCTGTATATTTGGCAAAGACAAGGAGAAAGTGTTATGCTTTGCATTTCTTCGCATTGCAGTATTTTGATCGGTGGTTCTAGAGATAAGTCTAAGATAATTTTAAGTGCCTTCAACTCCAATGGTTCGTGATTTGGTGGCCTGTAATCTATCCTTCTTTATGACAGTAGCTGACAGTGTTGTTCTTGTGCTCCGGTTTGAAGAATCTTTTTGACAAAGTAGATAGAGATCGTGTGGTTGTTCTTGGTGATTACTGTTGGCAAGAGACACTGTGTGGCTTCTTGATTGTTATCATTTATGGCAACAAAGTCTATCCCACACATCCATAGCACATAGTATGTCTATAGCGGAAGTTTGATTGAAGAGTGTTTTGGTCCGGTGAACAAGAACAGAGCATGCAACAAGGTCTGACAATCAGGTCCGGATCTGTCAGAGGAAGTATCTCAGGAAAGTATAGACTTGGGGAAGTCAAGAGGAGTACCATGACTACCACATTCTAGAGATTGAGCCTTCAGTGATGAAATAGTGAAAAGATATGAGCACCTAAGTGTTGAGTTCCTGACAGGCAAAGTAGACTGAGGAAGAACTGACCGATAGAGTATTAGACCTTAATCCAAATGAGAATTTGATGATGGTCAAGCTATTTGAGGAATCATACATGGTTGGCAGACATGATTTATGATATCTATGTTTATGTTTTTGATACACATCACATATAGAGCATGGATCTAGCTGACAGATCAATGTTTAGTAAATATCTTGAGTATTCTGATTGGCGACTAGAAAGTTGTTGAAATCCTTAGTGCATATATATATATACCAGATAGATTTTGGTATGAAGGTGTGTGTGGTTTTGATAATGTGTGAGGAAAGGCAGAGATAAGTGTGGAAGCAGTAATACAAGTCTGACATGTGACAGAATAGCAGCACTAAAACATAGGAAGAATGAAGTGTAGTAGATCAGTATATTGAGCCTAACTGGAACTAAACCTCAGCATATGTGGATGCCTCTAATCAGTTCAAACACCTAGTTACCTTCCTTAACTTTGTAGATAGTGAGTCTCTTGTAGGTAGTGAGCCTCTTGTGAGCAGTGTGCTCGGGCAGTAAGCCCTAATTGGCAAGTACCATTTTGTACTTCTTATTCTTTTAATAGAGAATACAATCTTGGGTTAGTCACCCCATGGTTTTTCCCTTAACAGGGTTTTCCACGTAAAAATCCTTGTGTTATGTGTGTTGATTTCTTTTCTACTCTCATGATTATGTATGTTTATATGTTTTGATGCTGCACTAATTGATAAAGAAGAAAAGGAAGTTAAATATTTAAGACAACTGATTCACCCCCCCTCTCGGTTATCTACCTTGTGTCCAACAATTGGTATTAGAGCTAAGTTCCTCCAAACAGAGCCTAACAACTTGAGGAAGATCTGTAAATCTCAATGGATATGTATGGTATGAGGGAACAACTTCAGTCTGCCCTAGATGATCTTGAGCAATCTCACTTTGAAGTCAATAACTTGAGGGAAAGACTCAAACAAGATGATTTCATAAATGAACTAAAAGAAAAACTGAGTATCTCTGTGAAAAAGAGAAAGGAACTACTTCAACAATTAGCAACTCAAAGCGAAGCCAATGATACTAATGAAGATATGAATGAGAAAAACAAGTTATGTGAGAAGCTATCAAAAGACGTCATTATGGTAAGACATGAAATGGAATCAGGGGTTATGAAATTCACCCAAGAAATTGAAGAGAAAAGAAAAATTGAAGATAATCTAAAACAATATCTCAAGGAGAAGTTAGAAGACTGCCACAAAATGGATAGAATAATCAGGCATCTGGAATTTGATCTTGAAGAAGCTAGAGATAATGAAGAACAACTTGAGAATTAGATAGACACTCTTAAGAGGGATCTTCAAACATAAAATGAATACAAAGAGAAATTCAAGATAAGCTCTGCTCAACTTGAAGTTCTTCTTGAAAGCCAAAAGAGGGTAGATGACAAGCATGTCTTGGGATATGAAAAAGGTGAAAATTCTAGATCCAGTCAAAAGAACTCTAGATCAGGAAATCCAAGGAATAGGCCTAGAAGACCTCCGGTAAGGCAACCAAATGCTCAAAGATATCCATCCTTCAATGGATACTGCTACAACTGCAATAACTTCAGTTGTAAAGCATATCAGTGCAGAAGAAGAATGAATTAGACTAATTTATCCTTCTCCAGATAGTGTTTTAACTACAAAAGTTATGGTCACAAATCTCATGAATGTAGAAATATGCAAATAAATAATTCATTCAATGGTAGATGCTTTGCATGCAATAGAATGGGACATATGAATAATCAATGTAGATCAAGAGGATATCAGTCAAATATGCAAAGAAATATAGTTTGCCTCAACTGTAATAGATCTGGTCATATTGCCAAATTCTGCAGAAGTAAGAATTAGGATAAAAAGGGTCTGATGCATCATAATCAAAATCAAGACAGAGGAAAAGGAAAAGTGAATGCAGATGAAGTTCAAAGGGAGATGAACAAGATTTGGGTGAAGAGAAGTACATAAAATGTTGGGGATGGATCCACACCAGAATTTGGTGCTAATATTCCTTCCGAAAACTAAATAGATGAGCTTTGGCTCAGGGGGAGTCACAAAGGAAAATAAATTCCCCCTAGCCAGTCAATCGGTGCCTGAAATTGGCACATGGAAGGTTGTGGATTAAAGGGTTCTCAGAGAAATATCTAAATAACCCTTGGTAAAAATATGAAAGATCCACAAAGAGTTTGAAGAGGTTAATCATCCAAGATTGATCCGGTTTGATAGTCATCTGGTAAAAGCAGGATTTTCTCAGTTAGATCCAGTATGATTCAAAATTGAAATATCTGGATCTGTGGATAAATGGAATGATTGGAGAAAGGGAGATACATTTTCAATTATCACCAAGAATAATTCTAAGTGCATCTTAGTGATTTGGAAGGATCTCTCTTAGAACAAGGGAACTAGAATGACTTAAGGTGTGCAATTATTGCAATATGAAATTAGGGTTTGTGCAGAAATATAAGGGTTCTTTTATTCATCATTTGCACATTTGCATTTGAGAAGAAGAAAGAAAGAGCTCTACAAACAAGATTGCTTCAACCCTCTCAAAGATCAACCATAGAATTTGATTCATCCAGCGATCTTTTTTGGCTAATATCGTGAACCCTAGAAGCATAAAAAGGTATTTCCGTTCTTGAATATCTCTCTCTAAATCTTTTTCAAAATGGCTACTCCAAATGTTGTTAAGGTCACTGATAGGATGCGCCCTAAGTTCAAGAAACATCCTTACAAATCCCTAGAAGTTGATCCCTTAGGTGCCTTTTCTAGCATTCCGCATGGGGTTCTGCATGTAGAAGATGTTAGGGTATACATACACACAAATATTGAGGAATTTGGGGAATCCAAACTGATGGATATCTATCACAAGCAATTAATAGATGAAATATTTGAACTTAAACCTCAATACAAGGCCATTTGGGATAAGCATTTTGGGCATTGCATCCACTTCCCCTATTTTGTAGAAGATGAATGGGTCCGATATGTTCTTAGCAGAATACATGACAACTTCATGTGGTTGTTGAAGCCCTTCAAAATAACAAAGGATGCAATTAGGGAAGTAACTGGTTTACACTCATTTGGTGGTTTGCCTACTCTTAAATCAGTCAAGAACCAAACAGTAAGTGAGGCTACCGGATCAAAGTTTGACAAAAGGGCAATGACAATAGAAGATATCACAGATCCGGATATCAAATTTGCCTCTATGATAATTGGCCACAAAATATATCACTCTAGCAGGGAAAACTCTGTATCCGGAACTGCAATTTATACTACATATCAGATGCTAAGGGAAAATACAGACTATGATCTATGCGACCTTCTTCTGAGCCAATTGTTAGAAAACTTGCAAAAGATAAAGAAGGATAAGAACTCATTTAAGTATGGTGGCCTAATACTATGTCTCTTCTTTTACTATATGAATGAGCTACCCAGATCCAGTGGTTGGGTATGGCAAAATGACAGACCGGTTGCCATACAAATAAGAGATTATATGTATGGGCTTGGTGATGCCAAGGCTCAAAGTACAACACTCTGGGGATACTTCAAAAACTTCCAAAGTATGATGCAGGCCAGAGAAAGAATTCCCTAATCTCTAGTTGAAAAATACAAGGATATAGTGTGTTTCATGGTAGACACTGATCAATGCCTAATGGAGGTAGTAGAGCCCAGAACAGTCTGGATTATGCCAATAGGCTATGAGATAGATGAGAAAATCTTGGAATTGCATGTCCAACACCTGTTGAGTCAGCCTAAGGACCCTGAGGCAGAAATGTTTGGAACCTTTCAAGAATTGAGTGTGAAAATTCATGTTGAACAAAGACAACTAGAGATGAAAAGAAAAGTGAAAAGGGAAGTAGAGGAAGTTGCCAAAAGATATGGCATTTCAAAAGAGGCAGTTGATGCAAATAGAGAAAAAATAGAAAGAGCTGAGAAGGAGAGACAAGAAGTAGAAAAAGAAAGTAATCCAGTAGAAGCCCCCTCCTGGACCAGGTCCTACAAGAGCTCTGCACCTGCCACCTCTAAGAACTCAAAATCCTCAAAACCAAAAGCCAAGACATCTGGAAAGGGAGAGAAGAGAATGAAGACAAAGGCCACAACGTCATACATAAGCCAAAAGGATGATGAAGAAATAGAGACCGATGAGGAAGTTAAGAAAATGAGGAAGAAGAAGAAAACTTCAGGTGAATCCTCTACTAGAGAAAACAAAGAAGAAGAGGCAGAAGAATTTGTTGAAAAGCCTACTCTTTCTATTGATGATGTCATCAAATCAGTCACTATGGATGGGAATCTGTAACCAATGACTAAATTTTATGATGAATATAGTGAAGCTGACCAGAAGATCTTGCAAGATGCTACAGTCAGGTATCTAAACATCTATAATAAAGAATTCATTGAAATCATCTCTCTAATTCACAAAAGTCTAGAAAAGGAACTTGAACTAAGAAAGGAGAATGCTAAGGCAAAGGACCTTGAGATTTGGGAAGAAATTGCAATTCAACTCTATCCTTCCATTACTTCAAAACAAATGACCATGATCTTCAAGGACTGCAAGGATGAGTTCTAGAGCAAAGCAAGAATGAACAAACTTATGCTCGGAGAGACTGATTAGGTGGTAAAAGAGACTGAAGACATCCTTCAGAATGCATTTAAAAGAGGACATAGATGATGAACCTTCTGCCAATGATGAAGGACTAAGTCCATCAAAAGAAGAATTTACTGAGAAAAATGTAAAAGAGCCAAAGGAGATAAGTGAGGAGAGGACTAAGGACTTGGATTCCTCTATTTCATAAGAGGAAGTCCATGAAGAAGTAAACATTTCTCTTTCAGATCCCCCAATAGACTCCAGAACTGAAGGAGAAGAAAGAAAAGAAGAGAAAATTAGTCAAGAAGATGAGGCAAAGGGAAGAGAAGAAGATCAAATAGAGAAGATCCCAAATAACAGCTTTGAAGTGGGAAAAGGAAAGAAGACTCTGTCTCTAGAAAGAGACATTGCTGAGGTAGTAAAGCGATTCTTGAACAAAGAAATGTTAGAGATAGATGAACCGGAATTATTTCAAGGACCACTCAATTTTGACTCCCTCTCTCCGATCCAGACAATGAAGGTAGCATCTTTTGCTCAAGCTAAAGAAAAAGAAAAGCTTCTAAAGTCTCACATGGAAGGTTGTGAGCTGATAGAGATTACATCTGGTGTGCTAGAGAAAATCATGCCATCCTTCCAAAAGGATCTTTCAACCTCTTCATCTGGTAATCTAAAATCTCTTGTTAATTGTGTTAGCACACATTTTGATTCTTTAGAGAAATTAGCAGAAGAGAACGTCCGGAAAGAGTTTTTGGATAAGAGATTCTCTGAAGTACAGGGACTCATATCAAATGATAGGAGAAATCTAGATATTGGGATAAAGAGCCTAGAAAATGCTCTTAAAGATGGCAAAGAATTATACAAATTTTGTTTATCTTGGTCCATAGTGACAACAAACATTGCAAAGAAGGTGGAAGAACAAGAGAGTAAACTGTCAAGTTTATCCCAGAATTTTGATCCTCTCACCTCATCCATAATGAATCAAGAGTGCCAGGCTATTACCACTATAAATGAGATAAAGAGGCTTGAGAAGGAGAAGAAGAATAGAATAAGCAGAATGAGTGAACTAAGAGGGATAATTATCCCTAAGTTAGAGGCAATGTATGAGGCCCTAACTTATGCTCAGACCATAGCCCGAACCAGTGATCTGGTAGACTTAAAAAGTGCAGAAGCTTTTGCATTTTTGATAAGTGCTCACATCTCAATTTTGGACAGGATGAAGCAGAGTTGGGTAATAGAATCTGTCCAATTGAAAACCACTTTTGTGGATATACTTAAGTATATGTAAGTATAACATGTATATATACTTATGCGGCTATGTACAGGTTGATTTTTGCAAATTTTGGTGTGCGAATTTCATCCTTTGCCATTGATGTCAAAGGGGGAGTGAGGAGTAGTGAAAAATGTGGAATCCAGCTAGGGGGGAGCTCCAGTAAAACTGTACATAGGATAGAACATCAGCCAAGGGGGAGTTTGCTACGACACTTGGTAATTTTTCACTAAGTGTTGCCATCAATGCCAAAGGAGGATATTGTTGGTAAGAGACACTATGTGGCTTCTTGATTGTTGCCATTGATGGGAAAAAAGTCTATCCCACACATCCACAGCACATAGTATGTCTATACCGGAAGTCTGATTGAAGAGTGTTTTGGTTCGGTGAACAAGAACATAGCATGCAGCAAGGTTTGACAATCAGGTCCGGATCTCTCAGAGGAAGTATCTCAGCAAAGTGTAGACTTGAGGAAGTCAAGAGGAGTACCATGACTACCACATTCTAGAGATTGAGCCTTTGGTGATGAAAGAGTGAAAAGATATGAGCACCTAAGTGTTGGGTTCCTGACAGGCATAGTAGACTGAGAAAGAACTGATCAACAGAGTATCAGACCTTAATCCAGATGAGAATTTGATGATGGTCAAGCTATTTGAGGAATCATACATGATTAGAAGATATGATTTATGACCTCTATGTCTATGTTTTTGATACAAATCACATATTGAGTATGGATCTAGCTGACAGATCAGTGTTTAGTAAATATCTTGAGTATTCCGGTTGCCGACTAGAAAGTTGTTGAAATCCTTGGTGCGGATATATATACCAGATAGATTTCAGTATGAAGGTGTGTGTGGTTTTGATAATGTGTGAGGAAAGGCAGAGATAAGTGTGGAAGCAGTAATACAAGTCTGACATGTGACAAAACAACACTAAAATAGAGGAAGAATGAAGTGCAGTAGATCAGTATATTGAGCCTAACTTGAACTAAACCTCAGTATATGTGGATGCCTCTGATTAGTTCAAACACCTGGTTACCTTCCTTAACTTTGTAGACAGTGAGTCTCTTGTAGGCAGTGAGCCTCTTGTGAGCAGTGTGCTCGGGCAGTGAGCCCTAATTGACAAGTACCATTTTGTACTTCTTATTCTTTTAACAGAGAATACAATCTTGGGTTAGTCACCCCATGGCTTTTCCCTTAATAGGGTTTTCCATGTAAAAATCCTTGTGTTATGTGTGTTGATTTCTTTTCTGCTCTCATGATTATGTATGTTTCTATGTTTTGATGCCGCACTAATTGATAAAGAAGAAAAGAAAGTTAAATATTTAAGGCGACTGATTCACCCCCCTCTCAGTTATCTACCTTGTTTCCAACAATTACAATGTGCTTGTGGATGTCTCTTGATCGTGTTCCTACCTGTGAATTGGTTTGGAAAGAGAAGTGTGGATCGTGAAAGAAGAATGTTCTTAGAAAACCTAGTGTTAACTCCAGTCTTGGCCGACTTGGTTGTTCTTAGTATTTACGGAGATGCATTAAAGATTGTAGAAGCATGTTGTGGTGTGGAGGATTGCGTTTGAGTCCCAGCTAAGGTGTGGCGTGTTCATCATACTTCTATACATCTTTCCTTAGCTAAATTTTGTAATAGGTCTAGACCTATTTCTGTGTATGTTTTGTAATGCTGACCTTGATGTACATTCCAAGGTTGATGAATTGTATAAAAGAATGTAATAAAGTTGTGCAAAAGAATGGGTGTGCAAATATGAAGAGATAAGTGTGAAGGTGTGAAAGAGCAGAGTAGAGAAGTTATATTGTACTTCAATAGAACTAAATCCTGGCATGGAGTAGATTCTACTTAATCAGTTCACCACTTTGGCAGTGTGCCACCCTTTAGTAGTGAGCCATTATTTGAAGTGAGCAATCTGGGTAGTGAGCCTCTATTTTTTGGTATTGTTATAACTCATATTTCTATGGGCTAACACCCACCATGGTTTTTCCCTTTTAGGGTTTTCCACATAAAAAATAGGTTGTCTACTATATTGAATGTGTGTTTGTGATTAAGCTTATGGTTTCATGCTTTCATGATTAAATTTGATTATGAGTAATCAAGTTGTTCATGGTTTGATGTTCATATGAAGCTAAGATTTTGTGACAATTGATTCAACCCCCCTCTCAGTTGTTCGGTGTATATCAACATATGGTTGATGGAGAAGTTGATGAGGATGATCTCCTGCTGAAAGAGGAGATGAGAAGAATCGAAAGATTCTTGGAAGGAGAAGTGATTGGTAAAGAAGAAGATTTGATGCTACATGATGGTCCAGTGTTTGATGAAGAACCTGGTGAAGATCAAGGGTTTCTTGGTGAAGAGATACATAAGATTGAAAAATTGTTCAGTCTAGCAATGAAGAACGTTGCACCCGATGATGTTGGAGTAAAGAAGAACGTTACACTCGGTGATGATGGAGCAGTGGAGGAGTATGAGGTAAACCCTATTGTTTATGAGTTTTGTGATATTGAGTTTAAAGTACATGTACTTGATGAGATGAGTAGCATGGTACAGAAAATTGTGGAATGTGCAAATGTGGTAGAGTGGAGTAGAGATGCCTACCTGCAGGTAGAAGTTGTAGAGGATGTGACAGGAGAGATTTGGTGGAGGTGGTCGGTCTACAGGGGGTTGAAGCCTAGGAAGGTGAAGGATGAGAAGAGAGGAGTGAGGATGTGGAGAGTGAGCCTTTGGTGGAGGAGGATAGTCTACAGTGGATATGAGTCCACGAAGGGAAAGAGGAGGAAGAAGCAGTGTTGTAGGAGGAAGGTGGTGTGTGTTTCGGCACGATATTGGAAAAGGTGAAATACAGATTGATTTCAGCTCTTTGATAGCAAAGGAGTTTGCTACAGGTTCATTGCAACCTAGAAGGGTGATGCTATCTCTCAACTCTACTTTGTGAGCCTATTCTCACAAAATTTCTACCCAGCGTGTCTGATGCAATCGCATCCCAGGGGAATGTGCAATCTTGCATCAAACAAAAGATTTTTAGTTATTCTCAGTTTTGGTTTGTGAAAAGTTTCTCTTCCAAGCATAAAGAGTATTCAAATGGTATAATGGTTGACATTCTTTGGAAGATAGATAGAGAAAGCAGAGCAGTATCCAGACAAGGACTCATTAGCTATGATTACTAATTAGGGCAAAGTTGTTTTGCACTATCTAAATTGGGTAAGCTATGAGTCAATTCTATTTGTTAAAGTTTTAGCTATAATGATGGAACCATTTCATCACATGATGAGCTATACAATGTGAGAAGTCATGGCTGAACCATATGAAATGAAAATGCCTTGAGGATTAGTTCATCTCCATTGGGTTAATGTAGGAATGCAGATAGTATATGGTGAAGGGCAGGACAATCCTATGAAAGTATGTGACATCACCCTATTGTGGTTCATTTTGATGCACTAAATGATATCAACTAAATAGATGCTCCAATGATGTCATTCTATCCTCCATTCCTAGCAATCACAAAGCTCTGCAGGAAGCTAAGTGACACTTCCATTATTTATGTCCATGTATTGGAATTTCAATTAGTAAGATGAAGCCACCTATACAACAAAAGGGATGTCGCATCAACACTTTAGAAATGAGTTGATTAACTTACTAAGGTATAATGGAGGTACAAGTTTTGTCTTGTCTATAGAACGCCATACGCTGGAAGCTAAAATGATGCCAAAGAAAAGGCATTCGAATGGATTTTACCATTGGCAGAAGAAGGTAGCCTCAGGAGAAAAAAGGAAGCTATGTGAGTGTCTAAGGAAGAGGGTGATGCTTCAGTTGCTTAAGGACGATCTAGATTTGGTCTTTCATTTTTCTATGCTATGCAATATAAAACCTAACCTCTAGCTCTAAAGGAAGTGCAGTCCAAGAAGTGGGGTTGGGATCAGCCAAAGGATGAGAAGAAACTTGACAAGAGTGTGAGTTTGAGTCACCTGAGGGCCTAGAGATATTGGAAGCCTATGTGAGGCTGTGAGAGAGTTGCATATAAGAGTGTGTTGTCAATGGGTTTCATAAGAGAATGTACAAAGGCGAGATGCTGTACTAAGGATGGGCATTGAAGGCCAAATTTGAATTTTTGTTATGTAGATTTTGTTTATGTATTGAAGTAGTTGTTACAATAAAATGTATTATGCTAGTTTCAATAAAGAAAATTGGTTTGTGTAAAATGTGTGTTTGAGTGTGTTGTTAAGCTAAGGGAGTACCTTCTGCATCAGATTCTAATATTGGTATTGAAGCTATACCACCAACAACAAGTGGTATCAAAGCTAAGTTTATCAGAGCTAGAGTTTTAGCTTTCTGAGTATTGATGAAAAGCCCTAAGTTTTTTGGGTATTAACAACTCCCCTAATTTAGAAAAATAGCTAGAGGTGAAAACAAGACTTGGTAGAAGCCACCAACATTTGATGGAAAGAACTATGATGTTTGGGTGGAGAAGATGAAGACCAACATGGTTTCCACTGATGTTTGATGGAAAGAACTATGATGTCTATTCAAAATTCCATACAAGGGTTTCCACTAATAAATTAGTTGAGGATAAATGTAGAAACCATGGAAGAGAAAAAGATTATTGAGAAAATCCTTAGGAGTTTTCCCTTGAGATTTGACCCTATTGTTTTAGCAATAGAAGAGGCCAAGGACATCTCAAAGATGAGAGTAGATGAGTTGATGGGTTCCCTTCAAACCCATGAGCAGTGGATGGACATATCCTCTCCTTCCCTACAACAAGACTTCAAATATTAGAGAAATGTGAGAGGCAGGGGAAGAGGAAGAAATAATAGAAGTAAAGGTAGAGGTAGAAGTAACTCTAAAAGAGGAGGCTCAAACAACCAAGAACATGGACCAAGCACCTAACAACAAGACTTTGAAAACAAGAAGGGTGGTAACTCCAACCAGAGGTATGATACATTAAATATGTAGTATTACTACTGTCATAAGTATGGTCATTATGCAAATGAATGTAGAAAGAAACAACACAACTAAGGGAGTCAAAATCATCATATAGCAAATGAGGACAAGGCTAAAAATGAAAACAATCAAATGTGTTTATAGTATGCAACCTTGCTTAGAAGAGAAACTCTAAAGTATGGTACTTGGACAATGCATGGAGAAACCACATGAGTTGTCATGCAAATTTGTTTGCTTCCATTGACAAGATTGTCAAGTTTGAGATCATGATGGGGAACAGTGAAAAAGTTCCTATCATGCGAAGAGATATTATCACCATCTTAACCAAGGAAGGTGAGAGAAGATAGATTTAAGATGTCTATTATGCCCCAGGTATAAAATAAAACCTATTGAACATTGGAAAGATGGTCCAAAATGGTTATATAATCTTGATGGAAGTTATGGGTTGCCTTTAATGGTGTATGCAGTGTTCTTGTACCATAGCATTAAACATGGGTCCAACTTGAGTTTATTTTATAATTGTTTATCACTATCTCACCACATATATGCAATGGTTATGGGCTATCTAATCACAATGGAGGATTGAAACTTGATTTGTTTTAACCTTTAAACATGTAGTATTTTGTTATTTGTAATTGAGTTGGTAATTGGTGAATGATGCATTTTTGTTGTGTCACTTCTTAATTGATTTGACAATAGACAAATTTTTGGGTTGCATATAATGAATTTAATATAAGGCATAATGAATAATATGGCATTGTCTGGTGAGTAAGATTGAAGCTCAAGTTCATAAAATGTTAGTGCTTTTTGTTGGTGTCAACCACCAAGCCTAGGATCACAACCTGCAAATAAATCTTCATAGACAAGAGAAGCACACAAGGCTATTTCACCAAAGATGAAAAATATATTCAGATGAGATGAGATAATTTACATAATGTACAATAGTGCCTTATAAAGGTGAGAAATATGTGACGGGTGAGAAAACTACTTGATATAGGAAAAAACCACCCTAAGGGAAAAACTAATTATCCCTATGTTAAACTCAACAGACTAACACCCCCCCTTAAGTGCAAAAATTAGGGAGAATTATTATGCAAAATCAAGATGCAATATGGGTCCCAGCTACACAACCATGTTAGGTACCCATTTACAATGCAAAAAAAAAATCTCTCACAAACAGAGAAAAGGAGAAAAACCCTGTGGGAAAAAAGCCCTCTCCAAAAGAGAGAAAAGAAAACAAAATGATGCATGGATGGAGGACTCAATTACACCCCCAAGGACTACATACATCATGTATGTACAATCAATGACCCCTCCATAAGAGGGAAAGAGAGACTATGTAGGCCCCCACAATGTGTAATTGCCTACAAAAACGGTAAGTGCCTAAAGACAAAACATGATCCAATGTCGACAAACAACTTGTCTTCCTTTTGGAAGAAATAAAACCAAATACAAATGCAGATATGCTTCCCATTCTAGATAGGAATTAGCAAGTGAAATCCAAATGTAGGATGATAATGTCTCTGAAATCTACTCATGTGTCACCAAGACCTTAGAAAATGATGCTACAAACCAATCAGGAACATACCCAATCACAATAGAAGGTGACAAAAAAGGTACCACTAGAAACTAATTTTGAACATTCTCCAAAGATAGAGATGTACTAACAATAGTTGTACCACAACTATCATCAAATAGGAAAATTAATCCCTCAAATGTGTCTTCCAAGTTTGAAATATGAGATTCCACTAACAATAAACTAATGTCTGACAAATACGAATCCCAACCAGGAAGACAATGATAATCATGTTGTTTAGGAATGATGGAAGATGAATCAACTATCTATAAAAAAGAGTTAGGAACCTTTGAAGCAACTGTAACTACATCTAACATCTTAGAAATGTCTAAAGGATCACAAGCATGGTCTATCTTCTATGAAGAATAACAAGGCACAGTGGTATTGGAAAAAGGGTTATTGAGAGATGGCGGAGGACCATGATCTCCATATGATTCTTGAATGTAAGTCCAAAGATCATAAGGGAACTCAAAATGAATAAGAGATTCCAAAAGGTCCTCATCATTTATATGCTCAAAAATAACTCTAAAGACTCTAGCTCTAAATCCTTTCCAAATCATATCCCCACAAGGTGTGTCTGGAATAGGAACTTCATTATACAAATACAACAATAGATTGTTCTCACTAAGATGAGTGAGGATGTATTCAATCCACTACCTATAGTTCCCTTTTTCCAAAGAAAAACTCATTATAGCTATAAATTCTTCAAAAACTCAGAAAGATAGTACCTTCCATATGTAGAAACCTCCAAAAAGATGATGGCAATTGTGCCAATCGATCACCAATTTTTCAAATCTGGATCACTGAACACACACACAACCCATGATAACTACACGAGCTTCACATTTATACAGTGATCAAGAAGATATATTAAGGCCGATAAGGACAACCATAAGATCAATGTGGGATAAAAGTCTTAGGCCAAGACATTGGGCACGAACAGACCCCACTCGGGCAAACCCTAGAACAAGGATTATCTTGTAGAACTTTAGGGATTTATAAAGTGTGGTCTGAAATATAAAAAATGCCCATGCTTGGATGGAATGGCCACCATTCTTCATGCCTTATAGAGATGATTTCTCAGCTAGAAATATTATGTGGAATGGTACATGAATATTCACGCCCAGCACATAGAATTGAATCAACGCCTTTCAATTTCTGATAGAGATCAGCACACATTAGATTGGGATCTTGCATGGATCTGCACCAGTTAGAGAGAACTTGGAATATAGCTCTCTAAAATGAAGTTGCATGAGCCTCTCTACTTGGACAGAGATGGGGAGTAGTGTACACACACTCCAAGAACTCTAAGATTTGAACCAAACCTCAAAGATGTCTACGCACGTTTTCCTTCTCACGCCACAACAAAGAGAGGACTTCAGAGGAGTCGCATGCCTTCATTCAACCTCCACAGACTGCCAACAAATTGCTTCACAAAAATGCCTCTTCAAACTGAGAATCGACCTCCCATTTTCTTCAATGTAGTTCAAACAATCATCATTGGTAACAAATGCAGCAATCGCAGCCACCAAGAAGCAACAATCATTCCCAGTAATCACGAACAACAAGAAAATGAAGAATAAAGGCAACTTTGAAATTTGATAAATTTCAAATGCCAAAACAAATGCAGCAAATAGATGATCTCAAACTCTTTTGATGAAAACTCTCAATGGAGAAAGAAATAGCAAGTTGAAGGCTCTGATACCATGTTAGTGTCGACTACCAAGCCTAGGATCACAACCTGCAAATAAATCTTTATAGATGAGAGAAGCACACAAGGCTATTTCACCATAGATGAAAAATATATTTAGATGAGATGAGATAATTTACATAATGTACAATAGTTCTTATAAAGTCAAGAAATATGTGATGGGTGAGAAAACTACCCGATATGGGAAAAAACCACCCTAAGGGAAAAACTAATTATCCCTATGTTGAACTTAACACACTAACACTTTCCACTTGGATGTGTTTAGATCAATCTATGTGAACAATCTTTTTTGATGTTTAGTGCTGACAAAATTAGAGACAATAGTAGATTAAAACTATTTATGGTTGAAAAATATTTTAATATCTAATGATGTTGAGGTATTGTATTGGGGCTTTGTTGTTGATAGTAAGGTTTGTTTATTTGTGTGCATAATTTATTGACTAGAACTAATGTGTGGATGTTCTCAGCCACTTGGATACTAGTTGTACCTTTGTGGGAAAATAAGTTATGTGAGCGATCTATCAGTATTCCATGGAAAAAAAATTGTGAGGTGAAGAAACAGACAATTAAATTTCTAAAAATAGAAAAGTGGATTGATTCAAGAGGTAAAAGAGGATTTTCATCTTGCCAAGAGGACAGTAGATGAGTTAATGGTTTCCCTTCAAACCCATGAGCAAGGTGAAAAACTATTCTCCTTTCTCCATGAAGGTTCTATAACCATTTTGGACCATTTGTCTGATTTTCAATGGGTTGTGTTTTATGCTTGGGGCATAATAGACATCTTGGATCTATCTTCTCTCACCTTCCTTGGTTAAGACGGTGATAATGTCTCTTCCCATGACAAGAAAATTTTCACTATTCCCCATCATAATCTCAAACTTGAAATTCTTGTCAATAGAGGCAAACAAACTTGCATTACCACTCGTGTGGTTGCTACATGCGTTGTTTAGGTACCATACTTTAGCATTGCTTTGCTTAGAAAAGTTGCATACAATAAACACCTTGCCATTGTGGAGGATGTAATGGCTGTTGTAACTATCCTATTACAAGAAAAAAATCATACCCATAAGATCACCAAATTTATCATAAGTCTCAGGTCCAAGTTGCCCAATGACAATGCTTTCCTAGATAGAGATCCATGACACTATTTGACTTGTTGTGGGAGATTGTCTTGTAAGTTTTGAAAGGTAGAAACTATCAAGAACATCAGTAAGTCACTTGATATAGTAGGGGATGCAATAAACTTATTTTCTACTTTCATTTTGAAATTACCTTTGGGTGATCAATTGGTGCTAGATGAACTCAGGAAGTGCATAGATTACCACCAGAAAGGCTTGTGGTTTGCAAAATCAATATCTAGTGTTTGGTGGAGCTTGGTATGCTGTTATATGATAACATTCCCTATTCTTCATATGTTCTATTACTATTCCAAATCAAATCCTAAAGTTGCATCAAGCATCTTTCAAACAAAGGCAAAATTTGTAGTAGTTTGTGATATATCCTACAGGGAGTGTCTCCACAAATGTAATATACACCCCTGTTGGTGATATTTTCATATGCCAATTTTTTTATTTTTTATTTATGATGTTAATTGTTGAAGGGTTTGACTGTTGTTTCTTTGTTTATCATTCAATATAACAATATAGCAAAGGAAAATATGACATGCAATAATACCTAGAAGAATAGAGTGCATAAACAACTCAAATATCAATACCCATATGCTAAAATGACATAAAATTCAAATAAATAACATACCCATTTGCTGATTTACAATGTCACAGGGTTGCTATACAAAATCAACAAACAATGGCCATCAAGGTTCACCATCAAAATAAAAAATATCATTTCTTCACTCTGATATGTTGGACAATAATATATATGACTCCAAATTCCCTAGTATATGCAATATAACCCTCCAAAATGAGGTGCCTAGTCTCTAGTATCACCATGCCCTTGTGTTTGGAGTGGTGTGGTTGGTATAGAGGCTACAATCAACAACCAATCTCAGTGCTAACCCTAATAAACCTGCCTCAAACACAATAATATCATTGCATCCCTGAAACACTGAAGCCATTCCAAAGATGAAGTGGAAACTTTGTCAAATCGACTCCCCAACATGCATTACCAAACAGTGTGAACCTCCTCAGGTGGTATGGCCAACATGGAGCTCATGAAATTGACCCAAGTATACAAAACCCTTCTATATCTTTGTTATTTTGCTTTCATAATCTTCTCAAAAATTTATGCACTAAAACTCAATAATAAACCTAGCAAAAATCCTCAATTGAAAGCTTGGGCATGATCTATGTATGAAATCATCAGTAACTCCCTAGATGATATATTTCAACCACATAGGAAGTGGTATCTATAGAGGTTTTCATCTCTACAAACCTTTGAGGAAAACCAGCTCCTCCAAAAAGCCACAACTTCAAAAATGAAATTTTATGACCAGTAGAATCAGCCAAAGATTTCTCTTTTTTACTTTTATTTCCTCCTCTTTCCCAATGCCGAAGAGAGTCCTTTTTTCTTTTTAAATATTTTAATTTCATTTCAAGCCCCTTATAACCCCATGGGTTGAGTGCCCCATCTCCTAGCACAACACTTTTAAAACACAACTTATATCACCCTTTATAAGTCACTTTATAATATGAAGTAACTTATATTAAAAAACATTATAAGTTAAATATTCAATTTAACTTAACTATATTGACCATTAAAATAATATTATTTGATCTCCTCAATGGTCATGTAACCAAGTCGACCTGCTCCCACTAATGCCACTAAAATAGAAATGTCGAAACCAACTCCACCAGTGACCCTGTCTGGCTTAATAAAAATAATAAGTCCTAGAAAATGTGTCCAAGACACCCTCATAAAGGGAAGATGTGCTCAAAACCAAAAGTTCAAAGCTCAATCAATCATCCAATGTGCCACAGCTGCTGGAAATCCCCATTGAAGTTCTCTAACCATCAACCATTAGCCTACGGGAACCCTAGAATAGACTAATTGCTCCAACCTGTCGAATTGACTAGGAAGGGGACATTATAGAAATATTTGGTCACTCTCCCACATTACATCCTCTACAGGTAAGTTCTTCCATTTGACCAAATACTCCTTAATAATCCTCTTCTTGGGAGTCCTCTCTTGGGAATCAATGATAGCCTTTGGACTTAGTATTAGCTTCCCTTCCTCATCCAATGGTGGCAACTCTAATGAGGGAACAATGTTGTGTCCAAGTGCCTTCTTGGGCCTAGTTACATGAAATACATTATGTACTCTTTTGTTGGTTGGTAGTGCAAGCTCATATGCAACTTCTCCCACTCTCTTAGACACTCTAAATGGACCATAAAATCTAGGTTTCAACTTTTCTACTCCACTCAATTTAAGAGTAGATTGCCTATATGGCTGACGCCTTAGGTAGACTATGTCCCTAACCTTAAAACTGCACTCTACTATGAAAGAAAGCAAGATAAGTGGAAAGAACTTGCTACACTAATCTAATGAGGGATATTAGTATAAATTTTTCTTAGATATTTCTGGTTATAGTTTAGATACACATTAACAGAGAGATTAACACACATTCGAAACAAGTACGATTGCAACAAACACAAGGTATACATGGGGAAAACCCTTTGGATTAAAACACCCCACACTCCAAAGCACAACCCAATGTATTATCCAGTAAACAAGGAATGGTGACAATACAATTATAGAGCCAAGCTCTTCTAGGAGTTCCCAAGATGTCAATTCTGGAGCAATTCCGACAACATTTCTGTACTTGCAAATGAACCATACAAAACTCCACTCCAAGCAACTATTTTATAGAGATATGAAGTAGGAACATAACCTTCTAGAGTTTGGGCATCCAAGAGGCCATATGGCACAATATTCAATGCCTCTTACATGCAAACACACTTGTCTAAATCAAGGATAGATGCCTTACAACCTCTTACAACTGTAAGAAGAATCTGTCATTCTTAGAGGATTGACAACTATAAGATAATAGTCATAAATGAATAAATATAGAATATGCTTACAACTTGTCCTTATCCTTTCTTGGACATCCAACTTTGACCTTTTATCCATGCAAATATGATTTACAACACTTGTCCACCTTGTCATAGAATCTGGTCCTTACACGTCATACTTTGTCATAGGAATCTGCCATATGGAATCCATCATATGTCATAGGAATTTGTCATAAGGACTTACACAACTTACAACTACCTAACACATGTCACAAATGTCCTATTCCAATGTGGGACACCTACATCCTCATGTGAGGATAAAAATATATTCTTGTCACCTTCCATGTCACCTCCCAGTAATTGACAACTCACCATGTCAAATTTACTAGATGACAAAGCATGGTAATGCAGAAAATTATGGCACAATAAAAAATAATTACCATAGCAAAAAAATAATTCTAATAAATTAAAAAGGTTGAGACACGTTAATTCCCAATATTCTCCCACTTGTCGAATACCTTGTAAGAACCAATCTAACCAGATAATTAACTGCTAGAGGCCAAGATGCCCATAGACTCCAAACACCATCTGAACTTCTCTGTGCTCATGGGATTCATCAAGGAATATAAAACATTCACCAAAGTATCAATATTTTCCAAATGTACCTTCACATCCTCTACCAAATCACATACAAAGTGGTACTGCACATCATTGTGCTTGGTCCTTGCACAGAAAGTAGGATTCTTCGCCAAACATATGGCACTTTGGTTGTCACAAGAAATGGTAATCTTCCCTGCATCAAACCCAATGTCAAAACACAATATCTTAAGCCAAATGGCTTCCTTACAAGCATGAGTAGCTTCCATGTACTCTTCTTCTGTTATGGACAAAGCGACCATAAGTTGTCACTTACTCATCCAACTAATAGCACCACCAAACATAGTGAACACATAAGCACTGTTGGATCTCCTGCTGTCAATGTCACCTACCCAATTTGAATCCACAAATCTATGAATACTCACATAATGCTGAGAACTAGTAGGATAACCATGATAGAATAAGGAATACTCAGAAGTAGCTCGTAGATATCTAAAAACTCTCTTAACTGCATCCCAATGCATCCGTCTAGGGTTAGCCATAAAAAGGCTAAGGACTCTTACTGCTTGGGCAATGTCTGGTCTTGTACAGACCATCGCATACATCAAAATGCCAGATGCACTAGCATAAAATACTCTACTCATATCCTCCATCTTAGAAGGAGACTTTGGACAATCTGTAACAGATAACTTTGTCCCCATAGAAACATGAACACTCAAAGGTCTACAATCTGCCATGCTAAATCTCTCCAACACGGTCTTCACATACTTACTTTGGCCTAACCAAAGTTGTTTGTTTGCTCTGTCTCTTCTGATCTCCACCCCTAGAATGTACCATGCTACCCCTAAATTTTTCATGTGAAACTATGATGACAACTGAGACTTCAAATCAGAAATCAAACCTTTACTATTCCCAATTAGCAACATATCATTGACATACAATGCTATAATGAGAATGCAATCATTATCAAACTTGAAGTAAACACAATGATCTAATTTTGATCTTAGAAATGTAATTCTCAACACAAAGACATCAAAATTTTGGTACCGCATCCTAGGAGACTACTTGAGACCATACAAATAATTTTTTAACTTGCAAACCAGATTTTGTTTACCTTTTACAATGTAGTGCTCTGGCTATGACATATAAATCTCCTCCTCCAAGTCACCATGAAGGAATATTATCTTCACATCCATCTACTCCACCCCTAAATCATACACTACTGCAATAGATAATAGGAACCAAATAAATGTTAGCTTTGCAACTGGAGAGAAAATATCACCATAGTCAATTCCCTCCACCTATGAAAACCCCTTCGCGACCAACCTTGCCTTATATTTCTCAATGCTGCCATCTAAACCAAACTTTTTCTTAAACACCCACTTACATCCAACAAGTTTTCTTCCTTTTAGGAAAAGGCAGTAAGTCCCAAGTATTATTCTTTTCCAAAGAAGTCATCTCTTCTTCCATGACCTCCTTCTAGGAACCTACATCTTTCATACCCATAGCCTCCCTTAGAATCCTAGACTCATCAACATTAGAAATCATAGCAAAAATACAAGTTGAATCATGCAACAAATAACCAAACCTTTCAAGTTGTCACATTATTCTCATTGACCTCATCACAAGTTGAGGTTGAGGTTCTTCATCTTCTTCTTCTAAACTTTCAAAGCTGCTAGAGCTCTCCTCATCATCAGGTCCAACTCTGGTATCTTCGGTTCAACTTTCTCAGGGGTGAGAGGAAGTTGAATCGCATCATCTTTCTTTTCTTCTTCTTTGGCTGTAGAATAATAGAAGAAGGATTGAGCTCTCTGAAGATCACACTTCTGCTATACATAACTCTTTTGGCCACTAGATCCCATAGCTTTTACCCTTTCACATCAATACCATAACTGATGAAGATACATTTAACTGCCTTGTTCTCCAACTTGGACCTCTTCCCCTTAGGCACATGTGCATATGCCTCAACCAAATACTTGAATATGTCTCAATGAAGGCTTCTTACTAGACCATGCCTCCATAAGTGTCTTGTTAACGAGTGCCAATGTAGGAGACATGTTAACCAGGTGATAAGCTATAACAACTTTAGCCTAAAAGTTTTGTTCTAGGCCAGTTCCTAGTTCTCTCCATCAAAATTCTAGTCAATCTTTTTGCAACTCCATTTTACTGAGGAGTATATGGATTTGTTTTATGCATCTCAATATCTTGTTCTTTACAAAACTTGTTGAAATCTGCTAAACAAGACCTACCAACATTATCAGTTCTCAAAAAGTTAATCTTTCTATCTTTTTGATTCTCTACAAGAGACTTGAACTCTTTAAATCTTACAAAAACTTTAGATTTACTCCTAAGGAAATACACCCATGTCCTTCTACTGTAGTCATCAATAAAAGAAACAAAATATATAGATTTTGAAATCAAAGGAAAATTAAGAGGACCAAAAATGTTAGAGTGAACTAGATCCAACACCTCAGAAGATTTATGAGAACTATGTTATAACTAAACATGATTTTGTTTTCCATATATGTAGTGTTTGTAGAAATCAAACTCAACATTACAATCATTCATACCCTCAATGAGTTTTTTATTTTTCAAGGTCCTCAAACCCTTTCACCAATATGGCCAAGCCTTTGGTGCCACAACATTGTTTTCTTAGTAGAAAGTTTCATTTCCATAGAATGAGCACCCTTGGGTACCCAGAAAGAATGACCATCAGAAGTAGATACTACAATCTTCTTGGCTACTGGTTTCGATGGTGTGGATAAAAAATTTGAAGCTATCTTCTTTGAAATATAGGCCCTATTGTACTGAACTGCACATGCATCAAGCTGAAATAGAGTGCCAATCTGAACGCCCTTAGCCAACACCATAGCTCCTCTCGTCATCTTGCATCCTCCATTCAAAAACAACATACACACCCACATCATTCAATTTACTTATAGATAACAAGTTTCATGCCAACCCAAGGATGTGCATTACACCATTGATCCCCTTCACTTGACTATCAGGGAATCTAATTAGGACTCTTCCATGGCCAACTATTTCCATGTCAAAGTCATCACCTAGATACACCATCCCACCATCGAACCTTTCGCACTTTGACAACCATTCTCTGTGGGATGTCATATGAAATGATGCACCAGAATCAATCAACCACACATCATTGGATGTATGTGTTTTCAATGCAGTGACAAATGCTTCTCCATTATCTTGAGAGGACTTATCGGAGTCAAAATCATGGTTTTTCAAGATCTTCTTTTTCTCCTCTTTGCACTCCTTGCACAAATGCCCATGTTTTTCATAGTTCCAACATAAGGCCTTAGACTTTATAGGAGACTTTGATCTCCCACATGATTTGAATCTTCCTTTCTCTTCTTTCTTCTTGTCCTTCTTGTTTCCTTTCTCCTAAGACCTACCACAAATGACAAGAGCCTCCTTAGCCATCTCGGAAGACATTCTCCACATTTCTTCAAACAAGAGCGAAGAAACCACTTGAACCATCTTGAAGGTGGTAGTGGTAGTCCCAATGGCATGGATCACAAGTTGGTCCCATGAATCTAGTAATGAGCACAACAATGTCATGCAATGATACTCCTCCATCTTCACACCAACAGATGTCAACTGAGTATGGTCATCTTACAATAATGGGTTACACTTTTTAGCCAAACTTAACATTGAAATCAACATTTTGAACTAAATCTTCACTTTTTGACACCTATAGCCACTAAACCGTTAAGAATTTGAAGATGATGCGAACTAGTGATTTGTGAGATTTCCTTTGTAGATTCTAAATATATTTTTTGAAAAAAAATTGGAGTTAAATTGTCGTGTCTCCTTTGATAACTAGTTTTTAATAGTAAACAACATTTTTTTAAAGTGATGTGCATTCTGTAGCACATAACATTTTTTTCTACAAAGGATAAAATTTTGATTCTTTTGAATTTATATTGGTAACACCAATATATAGGTCATGCATTTGGTTTCATAATGTTTTGTCAAATATTTTTTTTAATTAAGTTTTGAAGTCAAACCAATTATAATGTAGACATAGGCGTATTCCGTAAAACATAACTTTTCTATATGTACCAATTTTTTTTTTTTGTTGAAACAAGGACATCAATACCTAGGGCATAGATATTTTTCAGAATTGTATTCAGTAATTTACTAATTTTTAATGTGTGTAGAATAGAGAACTTGATGTTTGGTGAAAAACCTACATTCACAAGAAATAAAAAATAAATATAATAATCAAAATAAATATATTTAAAATTATACTTTTTGGGAAGCTTATAATAAGGACTACATACTTAAAAACCATAAATTTTAAATGAATTCATTTGATGCCCCAAAAGGTAAATCAAAAGTGGTTTTTTATCAGCATTTTGATAGGTGTAGAGGAGACTCCATTATAGGTATGGTTTAAAACTAGCAGGGTTCTATCCAAGGGGGTTTGAATCTAAGGGGGTTTGATCAAACCCTCTTCAACTAAAATCCTTTAAATGGAACCTTTCAAGGCTTAAATTATTATATTTTCTAAAAATATGTGATTTCAACAAAAATTAGGATGTCCCAGAAAGTGTAACCCATTATTGTGGCAACACCCAGTAGCAATCATGTTGAATGGATTGAGATGATCTTCAATAGATCCTCCATCTACCATCCTTAGAGAGAACAATTTCTTTTTCAGGAATAAATTGTTTACCAAGGATTTAGACTGATAAACATCACCAAGCTTCTTCCACAATTCTTTTGCAGTTTTCTCCTTGTGGACATTCAGGAGCACATAATCAACCAAACAGAGCCTTATGAGACCCTTGGCATTTCAATCCATCTGATCCCAATCTTCTTGTTTCATGCTCTGGGGTTTGGTTTAGAATATCACAATCCATAATTCTATCAACCAACATGGTGCAGGAGCACCCCTACAAGACAGGATATAGGTTAATTGTCCGCATGACAGGACATTAGTCTATTTTTAGCATGTTTGACTTCATAATGTAATAAGGTCCATTGGACCAATGCATATGTATTAGATTAGCCTAGGAGAGTGTGCAGGCAGTTAGAGTTCATGATCAGGTTGTCTGAGCTGTCCTCTCCCAGCCGTTTGGAAGCTCCTAGCCGCTGGGAATCAAGTTGGTAGTACTCGTAGGATATTGCTATAAATAACTCAGATCAGTAGGGTTTGATATCATATCAGAAAGAGAATATCATATCATGTCAAGTAGAGAGTAGTAGTTGTGTTATGTTGTACTGGTGATTGAGTGAAATCCAGAGATCAGTCCAGATATTGTGAAACATTGTTGTAGAAACATGACATTTGTGTTTCATCTAAATAAGATCTCATCAATTGCATTATCTAGTTTATCAGTTGTTTATGTTTTGATTTCTGTTCTAATTACAGGTTAATGGATTCTTTCAACCCTTCCACCGGTTGATTCTGTGAATCGGTGGAATGGTCATGCATGTTAGTTTAGGTTGTATTTTAGTTTTCTGTTTATGCATTTCATTGTTTGAGAGATCAGCTGGTAGCATGCTATGAATCAACCTAGCATCCTCATGTGCTAGGATTTAGGAAGATAAACTGTTAAGTGTTGATCTGAAGGTGATCCGGCCTGATCGTCATATTCTCTTTGTGAAATTATGTGGTTCTATGAGTTTGCATGCAGCTGACGGATATACATGGGTCTACATGTGCTTTTCCAGACGGAGTGAATCGCATCGACATCTGTGAGTATATCGCTATCCGGATCGGGTTATGAAGCTGACGAAGACTGTGTGTTTCAAGTGCATCAGGATGTTATAAGTCAGATATATACTCAGTGTGTATATCATCATCTGGATCATCTTTCGTGTGTATCCATCATCCACATATCGCTATCGTATGCAGGAGTGAAAGTTCATTTTTCGGCTAAGGACCGGAAAGATCATCATCAGGATATTAAGAGATCACCCAGATATTCATTATCATGTTGCGGAGGATATAAGTGTCTTATATCCTGTTGACATCATCATCAGGTGCATGTGACATCATCGTCATCAGGATATTGCGAATATCACCCTATGCAAGTTTATCCTGCTGTCGCTAAGTGTTTTGGCATCGGCGTAAGTCATCAGCATAAAGTTTCGTTAACATCATCAGGATGTTTCAATATGACCGGATAAGTCATATCCTGATGCTATTGTTTGAGTAGTTGGATATCGGGGTGACGTAAGCATTGAAGGAAAGGTGCTTGAAGTTGTCGTCATCAGGATATATTGGAGGAATTGGATATTTTATATCCTGCTGATGAAGATGATGCTGAACATCATGATGATGAAGATAGAGTTTGGCGGTAAGATGAACAGTGAACATCAGGAGGATGTTTGCGCTTGCCGAATGTGATGATGCTGCTGACAGGCGAAAGGCGAAAGGCGATAAGGAAGTGAATAGTAGTTAGCAGGAGGATATTTCATGCTCGTTCGAAATATGATGATGCTGTCTGTGTTAGCAAGAAATATGATGATGATGATAAGCCGATAGGTATTATAACATGCTGGTTGTATTAATGACTCCTCCTTCCCATTTGTAAGCTCCCGTTGCGTTTACCTCTGCATCATAGTGGTATCAGAGCAAAGGAAGGATCTTCTGGAAAAGATCAGGATATAGCGGGATGTCAGGTGACGAAGGAACATCTGAGATTCTGACAAGGATGACCAACATTGAGTTGGCAGTTCTGGTAAAGAAACAGATTGCAGAGAGCAAGGCCATGAAGGCTCAGAATCAGGAATTGAAGGATGAGATAGAGAAGTTGAGGAACAG
Source organism: Cunninghamia lanceolata (assembly GCA_027924645.1). NCBI lineage: Eukaryota > Viridiplantae > Streptophyta > Pinopsida > Cupressales > Cupressaceae > Cunninghamia > Cunninghamia lanceolata. The sequence goes on along the minus strand of BSBN01001253.1, from coordinate 3,256,421 downwards.
AGTAGGTTCTGGTAGAGAAGAAGATAGGGAAGAAGAAGAGATCCCTAGTTGGAACGAGGAGGTCGTTCCTGCAGACCAGAGACCACTGTTGAACGCCCTCAAGGCCATGGAGAGGAGAACCATGGATGTGAAACTGGATTTGCCAGTGTTTACAGGAAAGATGGAACCTGATTCAGTGATGGAGTGGATAGACTCCTTGAACAATTTCTTTGAAACAGAGGAGATACCAGAACAACAAAGGGTGAAAATAGCCCAGTCAAAAATGAAAGAAGCCGCCTTGACATGGTGGAATTTTGTCCAAGACGATAGAGTACAGGAAGGAAAGCGTAGAGTCACTACATGGAAGAAGATGATGGCATTAGTAAAGGAAGCTTATGTCCCATTGGATTACAGTATCCAATTACACAAGAGGAAGCAAAACCTGAAGCAGAAGGAGCTAGATGTCAGCTCATATACAGAAGAATTCATGAAACTTTGTATGAAAACAAAGGTAAAGGAAAGTGAAGAAGAGAAGGTAGCCAGATACCTTAATGGATTGAGGTTCAATATTCAAGAAGATTTAAGTCTGCATAATCCAGATGCAGTTCAGAAATGCTTTCAGTTGGCATTGAAAGTGGAAGAGAAGTTAAAGAGAAAACAAGAACAACACAATAGAGGAAGAGGAAGACAACAAAGGGGTGGAAGAGGTCCTTTTAGAGGTAGAGGACATGGACATGGATATCAAGGAGAATCCAGTCATGACAATAGTCAGGGAAACAATAGTCAGGACCAGAGGGAAAATTATAGTCAGCAAGGAAACTTCAGAGGTAGAAGACCTTTCAGAGGAAGATCCCAGGGCAGAGGATCCATCAGATGTTATAACTGTAACAAAGAAGGCCATATAGCCAGCAGATGTCCAGAAAAGGCCACAAGCTCAACAGGAGAAAGGAGAACAAATCTGGTCCAAGAACCTGATAATCAAAGTATGACAGGCTCTAATTTTTTTCAGAGTGTGAATGCTCCTGATAATTATGGATACCTAGAAAGTGGAGAGTCTCTAATGATGAGAAGAACAGTGACTACCATGAAGGTACCTGACAAGGAATCCCCTCAAAGAAAGTCTCTTTTCAGGACTATTTGCAAAGCAGGAGGTAAGGCATGTAAAGTTTTGATTGATTCTGGTTCTACTGAAAATTTTGTGTCTGAAGAAATGGTGACAAAGCTTAAGCTTAAGAGATTGCCTCACCCATCCCCATATAAAGTCTCATGGGTTACCAAAGGTCAGCAGACAACTATAGAAGAGCAGGCTTGGGTAGAATTTCAGATTGGAGCATATAAGGATAAGTTGTTGTTTGACATTACCATGATGGATGCTTGCAATCTTTTATTTGGTAGACCATGGCAGTATGATTTGAAGGCACAACATGATGGTATTAGAAACACCTATACAATCACTAAAGATGGTACGGATATAAAGTTACTACCATTGACAGAGAAGGAGGAGAAATCTAAAGGAAAAGAGGTGAAGGTAATGCTGATGGAAGGTAAACAGTTCATGAAAGAAGTAGCAGCAGAAGGTGCAGTTGCATATGCCCTAATCCCATGTATGAGGGTGAATAAAGAATAGCAGCAAGAAGTCAAGGAAGAGAAAAAGCAAAGGTTCGTAGACCCAGCTATCCAAGAGCTATTAGATAAGTACAAAGGTATCATCTCCGAGGGAATGCCAAGATCCCTACCACCTGTCAGGGATATCAATCACTGCATAGACTTAATTCCAGGGTCAACACTTCCAAACAAAGCAGCCTATAAGCTAACTCCAGAATAGAATGCAGAAGTAGCCAGACAAATTGAAGAATTATTGGATTCAGGTCTGATTGGGAAAAGTTTAAGTCCATGTGCAGTACCAGCTGTACTAGCACCAAAGAAGGAAGGTACTTGGAGGCTTTACACAGATTCCAGAGCTATTAACAAGATCACAATCAGGTATAGGTTTCCAATCCCTAGGATAAAGGATTTACTTGACTGTTTGGGAGGTGCTAAGTATTTTACAAAAATAGATCTAAAGAGTGGATATCATTAGATCAGGATTAGACCAGGAGATGAATGGAAAACAACATTCAAAACTAATGAAGGGTTATATGAGTGGAAGGTTATGCCTTTTGGTTTATCTAATGCACCTAGTACTTTTATGAGGTTGATGAATGAGGTTTTGAAAGAATTCATTGGTAAGTTTGTCATAGTATATCTAGATGACATTCTGATTTTCAGCAACACAAAAGAAGAACATCTCCGACACATAGATTTGGTTCTTAAGAGGTTACATGAAGAGCAGCTGATCATAAATTTAGACAAGTGTTTGTTCATGCAAGAGGAGATCACATATTTGGGTTTTGTCATTTCACAAGGAAAGTTACAAATGGATAAGGAGAAGGTAAGTGCCATATTGTCTTGGCCAACCCCAAAGACTATGAATGATGTCAGAAGTTTCCATGGGTTAGCAACCTTCTACAGGAAGTTTATAAGAGGGTTTAGTCATTTTGGTCTAGATAAGACTCTTGATCTTGTTCGAAGACATTACTTTTGGCCTAAGTTACAATCAGATGTCAGAAAGTTTGTAGAGACATGTGTGATATGTCAGAAAGCTAAAGGCAGGTCGACTAATGCAGGTTTATATCAGCCCTTACCCATTCCTTCCAGACCATGGGAAAGCATAAGTATGGATTTTGTCTTGGGTTTACCAAGGACAAGGAAAGGGTTTGACAGTGTTTTTGTTGTAGTGGATAGATTCAGCAAAATGGCACATTTCTTGCCATGCAAAACCACTGCTGATGCTTCATACATTGCAGGTTTGTTTTTCAGGGAGATTGTCAGAATCCATGGATTGCCATTGAGCATAGTGTCAGATAGGGATGTGAAGTTTATTGGTCACTTCTGGAGAACTCTTTGGAAGAAACTTGGAACAAATTTGTCTTTTTCCTCTGCATATCATCCTCAAACGGATGGACAGACTGAAGTAGTGAACCGTTCCTTAGGAAATTTGCTTAGATGTTTGACAAAACAACATGGAGAAAATTGGGATAATATTCTATCTCAAGCTGAATTTTCCTATAATGATACTGTCAATAGGAGCACAGGGAAATCACCTTTTCAAATAGTTTATGGTATGCATCCAAGAGGAATTTTGGAATTGAGAGATCTACCTACAGTAGACCCTGTTAGTGCAGAAGGTGAAGCTTTTGCAGAAGCCATAAAAGAGGTTCATGATCAAGTCAAGACCCAACTGCAGCAAACCACCTTGAAGTATAAGGAATATGCTGATAAAAAGAAGAAGGATGTTCAGTTTGATGTTGGATATTTGGTATGGGTTCATTTGAAGAAGGACAGACTTCCTAAGGGAAAATATACTAAACTCATGCAGAGAAAAGTTGGACCATGTCAGATCTTGCACAAGCATGGACATAATGCTTATGAGATACAACTCCCACCTGATCTTGGTTTGTCCCCTATATTCAATGTATGTGATTTAACTCCATACAAGTCTTATCTAGATGCAGATCAGGAACTCCTATAGGATACAGTCCATGATAACATTCCCAAGCATGATCCTCCACAGTTGCAGAAGGTTTTGGACACCAGAGTGGTCAAACAGACTCGGAACAAACAGTACTTGGAGCATCTAGTCTCTTGGAAGGGAAAACCTAATTCTGAAGCCGTATGGATGACTGAAGAGCAGATCCAGAAACATGGTGCAGATCTTCATACTCTCATCTCAAGTGGACTTGAGATTTCTTCTTCTGGGGAGTATGGTGCAGGAGCACCCCTACAAGACAGGATATAGGTTAATTGTCCGCATGACAGGACATTAGTCTATTTTTAGCATGTTTGACTTCATAATGTAATAAGGTCCATTTGACCAATGCATATGTATTAGATTAGCCTAGGAGAGTGTGCAGGCAGTTAGAGTTCGTGATCAGGTTGTCTGAGCTGTCCTTGTTTCATCTGATCCTCCATCTTAAGTTTCCACAACTCAAAGTTGCCTCCATTGAATTTTTTAATCTTGAATGTCCCAGATGTGTTTGCTATCTTCTTACTGCAATAGGATCACAAAATACTCTGTAAGACTCCCACTCAATCGAAGATTAGTACGAAAAACCTTCTATCCAGTAGCTAGGACCAAAACTGGCCAGACTCTAATACCAACTGAAAGGAAGCAAGGTAAGAGAAAACAACTTCCTACACCAATCTAATGAGGGATAGTAGTGCAAATTTTTCTTAGATCTTTCTATTTATAGTTTAGATACACATTAACAGACATATTAACACACATTCAAAACAAGTACAAATGCAACAAACACAAGGTATACGTGGGGAAAACCCTTTTGGGTAAAAAACCCCACACTCCAAAGCACAACCCAATGTATTATTCAGTAAACAAGGAATGGTTACAATACAATTACCGAGACAAGATCTTCCAAGAGTTCCCAAAATGTCAATTCTGGAGAAATTTGGACAACATTTCTGTACCTACAAATGGACCATACAAAACTCCACTCCAAGCACCTATTTTATAGAGATATGAAGCAAGAATAGAACCCTCTAGAGGTTGGGCATCCAAGAGGCCATATGTCACAATATCCAACACCTCTTACATGCAAACACACTCATGTACATCAAGGAAAGATGCCTTACAACCTCTTCCAGATGTACGAAGAATTTGTCATTCTCACAGGACTGATAGTTGTAAGAGAATCATCATAAATGACTAAATATAAAATATGCCTCTTGCAAGTTGTCCTTATCCTTCCTTGGATGTCCAACCTTGACCTTTTCTCCATGCAAAGATGCTTTACAACACTTGTCCAACATGTCATAGAATTTGGTCCTTACGCGTCATAGTTTGTCATAGGAATCTATCATATGTCATAGGAATTTGTCATATGTCATAAGAATCTATCATAAGGACTTACACACCTTACAACTAGCCAACACATGTCACAAATGTCTTATTCCAATGTGGGATGCCTACATCCTCATGTGAGGACAAAAATATATCCTTGTCACCTTCCATGTCACCTCCCAGAAATTGACAACTCACCATGTCAAATTTTCTTGATGACAAAGCACGGTAAACTAAAAAATTATGGCACAGTAAAAAAATAATTACCACAGTAAAAAATTAATGCTAGAAAATTACAAAGGTTGAGACAATTTAATTCCCAACATACTCGATGTTGATTTACATACAATTTTTGCTAATTTTTTGCTTGTTGCAGGTTCTCTTTAAGGTTTTGACTTTCTTGCAACAAGTCCTTTGCCTTTGGTAATCTACTATCACCAAGTAGTAAATCTATAAAACTAGGTCTGGCATATCCATATAAGGCCATAAATGGTGTCATCCTGATAGACATATGATATGTGGTGTTGTAACAATACTCCCTAAGATGCAACCATTTGATCTGTGCTCTTTGCTACCTAGAAACATAATTTTTGAGATACCCCTCCACCCATTTGTTTACTATTTCAATTTGCCGATCTGTTTGTGGGTGGTAACTAGTACTAGGAGTAAGCTTGGTGCCACACAACCTAAACAACTCCTGTCAAAAGAGACTTAGGAACTTGTTGTCCCTATCACTCACAATTCCCTTGTGTATCCTATGTAACCTTAAGATCTCCTTAAAAAATAGATCGACCATGTGTACTGCTATGTATGTCACTAGTATAGCAAAGATGTGTGCAAATTTAGTTAATCGATCAACCACCACAAATATGTACTCATTACCCTGTACCTTAGGTAGTCTAGTGATGAAGTCCATGGAAATACATTCCCATTATTTATTAGGAATGGGTAGGGGCTGAAGTAGTCCAGCTGGATAAGTGTTCTCATTCTTATTCTATTTACAGATAGAGCACTCCTCATTATACTTGAGGACTTCACTCTTGAAAGTCCCTTCCAAGTGAAATGCTCCCAGACCTGCCTGTAAGTCTTATAGAATTGGGGGTGACCAACCATAGGTGTATCATGGAAAGTCCTCAATACCTTTCCCTAGAACTGTGAAATAGGCATTAGGAAAATCCTCTCCTTATGGATAATCAAGTCATTGATCATGGAGTACCTGTCATCATGCACTATGCCCTCAATGATTCCTTTTGCCTAAGAATCCTTAGCATACTCTATTGAAATCAACTCCCTCCTATCAATAGATATCTCTCCTAATAAACACAAGTGGGGTCTCCTAGAAAGTGCATCTGCCACCACATTCTTCTTCCCTTTGAAATATTCTATGTCAAATTCATATGCCTATAGTCTACTCACCCAATTTTTCTATTGATTAGTAAGGTCCTTCTGATTCATGAATTACTTAATGCTATTATGGTCTATTTTAATGATAAACTTACCCCCCAACTAGGTATGGTCTGAATTTGGCCAATGCATGCATTATGGTCAACATCTCCCTGTCATACATTGAATAACTCCTCTCCACACCCCTAAGCTTCCTACTCTCAAATTCTATGGGGTGTTTCTCCTACATAAACATTGCCCCAATCTCCTCTCCAGAAGAGTCACACTCAAACTCAAATGTTTTGGAGATTTGGGATTGCTAACATAGGGCAAGTGGACATCAACTTCTTGAAGTGTTCAAAACACTTCTATACTGAATTTGACCATATAAAAGCTCCCTTCTTGGTAAAATTTTTAAGTGGGGTTGTAGTCTATGAGAAGCCCTTGAAGAACCTCCTATAGAAACCACACAACCTAAAGAATACCTTGAGCTGAGAGAGATTCATAGGTGTAGGTCACTCTATGATAACCCTTATCTTCTTTGGATCAACTCTCACTCCTTCTGCACTGATAATATGACCAAGATAAACTAACTCAGTCATGCCAAAGTCACACTTGGACTCCCTAGCATAGAAAGACTCACTCTCCAGTATGCTCAACACCTCCTCAAGGTGCGTCAAGTGATCCTCCTAGGTTCTACTTAAAATTAGGATTTCATCAAAGAAGATCAACACAAATTTCCTCAACTGTCTCCTAAAAATCTAATTCAAGCAACTCTAGAAAGTACTTGGTGCATTAGTTAGTCCAAATGGCATCACCAAAAACTCAAAATGGCCATAGTGACACCTAAAAGAAGTCTTCTCAATATCCTCCTCCCTCATCTTGATTTGATGATAACCTGATCTCAGGTCAATCTTGGAGAAGTAGCCTGCTCCGTGAAGTTCATCAATCAACTCATCAATTCAAGGTATGGGGTATCTGTTCTTAATGATATTTTTGTTTAATGCCCGGTAGTTAATGCACATGTATATGGTCCCATCCTTCTTGACAAGTACAACTGTAGAAGCAAATGGGATCTTGTTGGGTTTGATGTGCCCCATCTCTAACAACTCCTTGATGGTTTTCTCTATCTCATCCTTAAGCCTTTTAGGATGTTGATAGGGTGTTGTAATCACTAGTTTTGACCTATCCTCCAACTCTATAACATTCTCTATCCCTTTGTTAGGTGGCACTCCTAGTGGTCAACAACTTCTGAATGTTAGGATGGTGGCTATTTTTCTGTTATTGTGGAACCTTTGGCATGATTAGGCATTCAGCTAGCCTCTCCACTTGATCATGTCTAAGCATTCTCTCCATCATCTTAAGAGAAACAACTCAAGGCCCTCCATCAGATAATGCCCTAAGAACAATCTTTTTTCCATTGGATTCAAATTTCATTTGCATACTGTACAAGTTCATAGTGAACTCTCTAATAGTCATCATCCAGTACATACCCAACACTACATCAGTATCACCAATTTACCAACCACATAATAATCATCTTTGAGCTCATACTCACTCAACCAAATACTCAATCTAGAAATCTTCCTAGTGCAAGTGAGTTTGAAGCCATCTTCTACTATCACCATAAAGCCCTCGAACTCCGTAGTTTTGTGTCCTTGTTTTGCAACAAGACTGTCATCTATGAAGTTATGAGTTGCACCTATATCAATGAGAGTAATTATGTGTTGTCCACCATAAAATCCTCTAACTCTAAAATAACCAACTTTCTAGAATCTATCTAGAGTTGTGTTATCATGCATTCACCATCACGTCCCTCTTGGGATGAGTTTTTCTCATCATTGTCCTCGCTATCAGATTGTTGATCTAAGTTTTTTAGAATTAGTCTCTTCTGTAGAAAAGTATTCAATTTTCTTGGCCTTTTCCTTGTTAAGGCATTTATGAGATGGGTGCCATGGTTCTCTACAATGGAAGCATAGTTTCTTCCTCTAGTACTCATTCAACTATTCATTATTCAGCTAACTCTTTTTTTCTCTTAGCTGGTTCACATCATGCTAAAAATGCTTCTTGTCCTTGTGTTTCTCTTATGGAAACCCCTTGGTCTAAAATTTAATTTTTAAAGTAAAAGATTCCATGTCCCTAGCCTTCTTCATAGCTTCATGTAAAGAGTGGATTAAAGCCCCTTAATCCAACCCCTTAATGGATATGAGAGTCCATCTATAAATAGAACCACCAATCTATGCTCTGAGAGTGTTAGGAATTAAGGTGTCTCAACCTTTGTAATTTCCTAGCATTGACTTTTTTACTATGATAAATATTATTTACTGTACCGTAATTTTCTTGTTTAATGTGCTCCATGGTCTAGTGAATTTGACATGGTGACTTGTTAGTTACTGGGGGTGACATGGAAGGTGACAAGGATGTTGTTTTCTCCTCACATAAGGGTGTAAGCATCCCACCTTGGAATAGGACATTTGTGACATGTGTTGGCTTGTTGTGATGTGTGTAAGTCCTTATGACAGATTCTATGACATATGATAGATTCTATGATGCATGACAGATTCCTATGATAGATATATGACATGTAAGAACCATATTCTATAATAGGTTGAACAAGTTTTAGGAAGCATCTTGCATGGAGGAAGTAGGTGCCCAAGTTTGACTATGACAGACTATAAGAGAATCCACTATTAATAGTTAGTTATGACATATTCTCCTATAGCTATAAGTATTGTCAAAATATCATAGATTTTATGACATTATAAGAGTATCTATCATAACTTAATTAGGCAAATTTGGGGTACCCAAGTTGGTAGGTTGTAAGGGATGAAAGAAAATCTCTTACAAGTGTCATACACATGTTCTATGGCCTTGGAAAGTGGGCCACATGGATTTGGACGAGTTCCTTGTGTGACTTGCTCTAAAATCTACCTCTATTCATACTACTCTCTATATGCAGGTGCTTGGAGTTGGAGATGTATGTTGTTTATTTTGCAGGTATCGAAATACTATTGGAATTATTCTAGACTTGACACTATGACTAATCCTAAGAGAGCTTGGTTTTGAAACTGTGTTTTAACCATTCCTTGTTTATTGTAATACATCGGGATATGCTTTAGAGTGTGGGGTTTTTCACCCAAAAGGGTTTTTCCCACGTATATCTTGTGTCATTTCTTTTTGGCATTGTTCTTACATTTGAATGTGTGTTAATCTCTCTATTAATTGTAAATCTTAATTGTAACTATAAAGATCTAGAGAAAATATTTGCACTACTTCACCTCATTAGGTTGGTGTAGGAAGCTACTTCTGTGTACCTTGCTTCCTTTTAGTTGGTATCATAGCCAGACCAATTTTGGTCCTAGCTTCTGGGTAGAGGCTTTTTTTGTACTAATCTTCAATTAAGTGGGAGTCTTGCAGAGTATTTTGTGATCTTGTTGCAGTGAGAAGATGGAATGTATATCTGGGAGATTCAAGATTGAAAAATTCAATGGAGGCAACTTTGAGTTTTTAAAACTCAAGATGGAGGATATGCTGGTTGATAGCGACTTATGGATTGTGATATTCAAAACCAAACCCTAGAGCATGAAACAAGAAGATTGGGATCAAATGGATTGGAAGGCCAAGGGCCTTATAAGGCTCTATTTGGCTGATTCTGTGCTCCTAAACATCCATGAAGAGAAAACTACAAAAGACTTATGGAAGAAGCTTGGTGATGTTTATCGGGCTAAATCCTTGGTAAAAAAAGATATTCCTAAAAAATAAATTGTACACTTTGAGGATGGAATATGGAGGATCTATTGCAGATCATCTCAATACATTCAACATGATTGTTGCTTGGTTGACCTCTATTGGTGTGAAGATTGAGGAGGAGGATCATTGCATGACATTATTGTGTTCCTTACAAGATTCTTCTTACCACCTTGTGATGGACGTTGGTAGTACCACTACCACCTTCAAGATGGATGAAGTGGTTTCTTCACTGTTGTTCAAAGAAATGCAGATAAAATCTTTTGAAACAGCTAAGAAGTCTCTTGTAGTTCTTGGTAGGTCCAAGGAAAAAGGAAGAAAGAAGATAAATGAAGATCTAAATCCTACGGGAGATCAAATTCTCTTTTAAAGTCCAAAGCCTTATGTTGGAACTGCGGCAAACCAGGGCATTTCTGAAAGGAGTGGAAGGAGGAGAAAAAGAAGAAGAAAAAAAACCATGATTCTAACTCCAACAAGTCCTCTCAAGATGATGGAGAAGCATTTTTCAGTGCCTTGGCAACACATGCATCCTAGGATGTGTGGTTAATTGATTCTAGTGCATCATTTCATATGAAATCCCATAGAAACTAGTTCTTGAAGTATGAAAAGTTTGATGGTGGTAAGGTGTGTTGGGTCTCAAAAATGCAGGTTGTATAGTCTAAGGGGATGCCAAGCCCTATGGTCAAATCTACAACATTTTTGAGCCAATGACTGGAGTTTGACCTTAACGATCAACTTCTCCCTATGCTTTAGGTCCTCCTACAACCTAGGCAGGTGAACCTTTGATTATCAAAGTAGGTTGTATGATTAAATCAATGTTGGTTTACTGCTAGTTTATCCAATTACAATGGCATACCTGTAAATTAGATGAAATATTGTAAACTATTTCTAAAGAAAGCAAATGATTTAATCTAAATTCTAACAGAAATAAATAACAACTAGCATGAAATAAATCTATAATAGAGTAAAGATTTTAAACATAAAATGAATCAATAGTTAGACTGGTGCTTTGTCTATTTGGGCAACGGAGTCAGGATGTCAGAAAACAAATAACTTGTATCAGGTAATAACTTGATTTGATTGGCACATATAACTGTTTGCAACTTGTACAAACGTGCAAGCAAGAAATTATTAATTCATTCTTAATAATCCAAAGGACATAATTGTATTAAATGAAAAATATTAAAAGGATTTTAATCTTTCCAGAAAGAACCAATTTAACTTTGTAAAATAATAAATTAGATTAACTTTGGAGACAAATTAATAACCCTAATCAATTAATCGTACTTAGTAATCCATTCAACATTCTAAGATTACTATAATTGATGAGAAAGGATTTAATTCTCCTTAAGAAACCAATCAAATCAACTATACTAAATTAGCAAATGTAACCAGACAATTTGAACATATCCTTAACACATTCAAATTGAATAATCAGAAAATGAATGAAATGGAGATAATTAAATTGATTGAATTAAAAACAACAAATAGATGATACCATCACAATGTATTTCAAATTTGAATCCTCAACTGCTGCCTCAGAATGTGTCATGCACCATAGCCTTTCTCAGAACAAAATTGCATAGAAGGATCAAATTTGCATTAGATTGCATCAAATCTAACCTAATCTAATCCTAAAATGTTTCAATTGTCTTTTTGTAAAAATATCTATTTCTAATCTAATTCTAACCCTATTCTAACTTCCTATTCCAGATCCTGGGATCTCTATTTAAAGAGATGCAACAAGCCTCAGACCCGTTACATACATTTTGTGACGGTTAATAACTGGTTGAACTAACCATAAGAAACAACATTATTACATAAATTAAATAAATTGGTTTGAAACATCTAATGATCATCTCAGGCTGAAAATTAATCTTCCTGAGCCACTTCATTCAACTGCCAGTTGAGAACTGCTTCAAAGTAATCAAAATCCTACATAGAAAACAAATTATTCATCAGATAAACAATATATAAACATATAACTTACATTGAGGTGAACCTTAGGACCTGTGGCATGCGGTATCGTTTCCTTATTTTCGTTGTATATTTGCTTACTACCATGTATTTATGGTTTTATCTCTGTGACAATATTCCATGTTATATTAATTAATTGTCACTTTGTATACCAAAATATTTAATAATAATTTTGTATGATATCCCTTTTTAGGGCTCCAATAATTTAACAAATTCTTTGGCATGACCTTAGGTTTAATTTATTGTTTTTAATATTGATCTTTTGCCATCAGGAAATAAAATATTGGTCAGTGCTTTAATATCCCCCTTTCTCCTAGTAAAAATATTTCCCATCTTGGTGAAAAATACTTTACAATTTCCATTTTGCATTTTGACCTTTCTTGAGAATCTATCTCTTACTTTGGTGAAATATTTTATTTGCTTGGCATTTTGATTTTCCTTAAAATTTGTTTAGATCTTTCTCATCCTCTTTTTACTCCTGTGTGAAATCATCTACCTCGGCACCTTTTTTACGAAAGTGTGGAATTCACTATAATCACATTCCATTATAAACTCCTATTTGCACATTAGAAATTTCCCTTATCAATATTTGTTTTTCCCATTAATGATGTTCACTCTTCCTTTATTACATCTTCCTTCATCTGGTTTAATAAGCACTTTGTTGAGAATGTCCTCTCTGAAATTTGATTTAAGGCTGCAGCTTGAGCAACATCCCTGTTTAGGTTGAGGGGTCGTGCCCTCATCAATGGTGATGCCATGGTTGCTGTGGGGGCTTTGGTTGATACATTCATACTTTTTAGATGTTGTTGACTTTTTCTAAGAGGCCTTTATGTATTTGTAGCTTCCACTTTTATTTTGATAGGCACCGCAGATCAGATAAACTAGTGCCTTGATCAATATGTCGCCCCCTTCTTTCTTCAATGCTCGATTTGAAATCTTTTTGACATGGTTATAATCTTGAGTCTGAGGCTCATCGTGTATTCTATATATGATTTTTGCAACTTCCACTATTTCTTTTTCTATTGCAAATAGCGTGGAGGAGGCAAATGTAGTTGCTGCACCAAATGTCCACTTACAATCTATATTTTCTACAAGTGATAGTACTTGGGGAAGAGACCGTTGCATGGTAGAAATGTGGTCAAAAATTGATTATCTACTAATTTGAAGATGGATCCAATTTCCCCTTTGGATAATATACCCTGGGAAAAAAGAAGCAAACTTTTCAACGGACTCTATTCAAAAAATAAATCTTCTGAACCATGATCAGATTGATATACTTGCTTGACCTTTTGAAGGAAAGTAGTCATAATTGTGAAAGATTAGCCTAATACTGCAAAAGGAAGTTCATCATACTAGCCACATAGGTTGAAATCATCATTCTGCTGGGAGACCTTCTGACTTTTGGAATTTGACTCAACAACTCGAAGGTAGTTTTGCAAGACACAGATCACAAGAGGACTAAAATGTGGAGGTGCAAGATCTCCTCTTGAACTAAGAGTAGAAAGAAGGCAATGTAGTTTCATCCAAATACTTGAAAAAATTCTTGCCAACTATAGATACAGCATCACAAAAGAATTTCACAACTGTGGAGGCTAAAACCCTTAGACATATGACTGATTTTGCATTCATGCAAATGTATTTCTTGGCTTTCCTTGATGACCACCTCTATAGAATTCTTCTCACATCTTTTGCTGGAGAATACAACATCAACTTCAATAATGGTTGCAAATACATATATAGTTGTCCTATGATCATGAGGCAGGGAGATTTAACCCTCCTGTAGATTTTACTAGCAAAGATAAAATAGACCGTCAATGGGAAGTGGATAAATGCAATGGCTCTTATAGGATCTAATCTTGAATGCATCAAAAGAACAATCACTTGTTGCAAGGGGTAATGTCCTTTGATACAAACTCAACACATCAAGAACTCTTGTGTAAAGCATGCTTTCCTCATTTTTATAATCACTTCTATGTGAAGCTACATCCTATATACCCCATATCTGAGCTACTGTTACCAAATCATCATCTGTGTTATCAATGGCATGGCTGTCCTTGTTAGGATAAAATCCCACAAATCCCTCAAGTATATCCTTTCGATCCCCTTCATTAATTCCACTAACAACAATTTCAAAACCACTATCAATCAAGTCAGACACCATTTTTTAATTTTGCTTTGGTTCCAGCCTCCTTAGAATTTGTTGAAGGGAAATTTCTCTTATTGCTTTTTCCAATACTTTCAGTTAATCTAGACTTCATGGATGAAAGCAAGGATAGTAAAACTTGAGTATCTGGCAACAATCCCATTATTTCATCCTGAACTTCCTGATAAATCAAAAACCAAAGCCTGGAAAACTCTATTCAACATTTTAACATAGAACTTTTGTGTTGTCCTCAAACCAGAAAATGCAATCAGAAGGGTCCGGATGGCAACAAAAATCCACTTCCAAATGTTAAATATGAATAAATACTAAAGTAATAACAAAAAGCTAGCCAGGAGTCACTTAATATTTGCAAATCTTGCCAAAATATTTGAATGACAATCAAAACAATTACATGCAACCCTCAGAAGGACATTATCCAATATGCCAAATGAATAGAAAACTTTACATCACCAATAGCTCTCTCTCGCTCATTCTCCATCTTATTCTTGTTACACGCCTCTTTTTTGAACTCTAGTGAACCTTGATTTGATAGCGCATGCCCTCTCACTTGCTTCTGAAAGAAAGGATTTGGATGGACCAGTTTCTATTGAACATGATCGCTGGCATATGACATCTTCTCTATTAGTATCATAGTCTGAATCACATTTAATTGTTACATTTTCTAATGTCCTTTGATGAGCATTAACTAGTGCCCCAAAGCTAGCATCTAGTGAGAGCTCATTATATGTGCCAGAACTCATGATACAGCTTTCATTCATAATCATTATCAAGTCAACCTCATAGAGGAATTCTACTTGATGTGTCACTAGAACATTCTCATCCTATAAATACCTCTAATGCATCCCTTAAATAGATGGCTCTTTGTTTTCTAAATCCATCCAACGCTTTGTCACATCATTATCATCAGAAATACCTAGGTTAAAATAAGCAGAATAAGAACTAGACAAATCAATAAGACTTGTCTTCAACGTGTTTTCATCAAACCTGAGGATTTTACCAACTTGTAGAAACTTGTGCTCTAGATCAATTTTGTTCTACACCATAAAAGAATGCACAGCACTGCTAGGCAAAGAATTGAAGTCACCATAGATGACCACGGGCATTTGATTCGCTCTAAATCATTTATCAACTATTTTCTCTATATATTCTTGGTTAAACTGCAGATTGTCCCGCTTCAAATATAATTTTGTGCCCATCAAATCATAGAATTTCATTCTCTCGTACTGGACATGGAAGCTATCCACATAATAAAATCTTTCACTTTAGAAAAATGTGTCATAACTTTATAGTTGAAACCCTAAATTTGGAGAATAACAATCATCGTATTCATGTTTTTGTGATGGATTGAAGAAGTCATCAAAGTGACATGTCTGCACTTCTTGCAGATAAGTGATATTGACATTATATGCAATGATCTCTGAGAGTAGCTTCTCTTTGTGGAAGTCCCATTTTAGTGCATGTTTTGGGTAGGCTTGGTGTTTTCTCGATGTGGCCCAAACGACTGTCAAAAACATTGTATGTCAAAACTGTGAATTTTCATCCTCTAATACTTTCTTTTGCATTGAGCCTCTTCTTTCATTTCTCCCTATCTTGTCCACTTAGAAATAATGAAACATCATGATCCTCAGATTTCTCTACTTCATAGCTACTCTCTGTAGAGGATTTTCTTTATCACTATCACCAAGAACAATGGGTCTATGTCGAGAAGGTTTTAGGTCATTCACAACTCGCATCATATTCATCACTCCTAAGAAAAATATCAATAGCTAATTGTTTTTGGTCATGAGATGATTGCAGAAATGTTCCTACAACCATCACTTCCCAGAAGAAAGCAGGTTTCTTTGCAAGATTCTTTTCTGTGCTATTGGATTTTCTTCATTTTCTCAGAAGAATGATATGAAAACTGGATCCTTGGTGACTTTTGCTAGCTCTACAAACAAAATGTCTAATAGAACTTGCTAGACAGAGTGAACCTGAGGATGATAGAAGGATGCTTCCTTCAATGAAGGAGCAAGGAATTACATATTATCGGGGGTGAATAGGTCACATAGGCTACACACATGTGGTATCATCTTGCATAAGTTTCTCATCTCTATAGGGTGTTTGTCAAAAAGCTTTAAAGCTCACCATAGTGCATCTAGATTTCTAGTTCCAGGGTCCTTTTGTAACTATTCCTTCAAAAGTAGAGCCTTCAATACTTTTTAGGCACCTTATCAACCAAATCTAGAATAAGGCATAAAATACTTTTTGTCCACTAGTACAAGGAACCGTTCTCTGACACAGTTCATAATATCATCCCATAAACTATTCTTGACTTTAGTCTTGAAGGATATTGTGTTTGGGATATTATGTTTGGGAACTTTGGAGGACATGGGGTTTAGGGATTTAGAGAAACGTGATGCAAGGTGTATACAATAGATTACAGACCTAAAGCAATGGTTATTTTACTTGTAGTGGCCTTAGAAGCACAAAAGGAGATGAGACATTACCTCACTATGGCCTAACTTTTGTAGTAAGTCACTTGTTTGCATAGAAGGATGAGGATTAATGGGAGGCTGTGAAACCTATTGTGTGTTCTTATTGGTATTGAGATGTTATCAAGGGGACAGGAGGGAGCATATTGACTAGAATTTTCTATTGAAGGTTGAGATGGAGTCTGATGGAGTGATAAAGACTGTGCATTTTATCATGAGGACATAAAATTTTTGTGAAAAATGGTAAAAAATTTTAGGTCCCAACAAGGTGTACCTTGGTGATGACTCTCACCTAGAAATAGTTAACTGTGGAAGAGTTCTGATAAGATTCCTTGATGGTCGAGTGAAGTGGATCAATGGTGTAATGCATATCACTGGGTTGACAAGAAACCTATTATCTGTAATTAAACTGAATGATGTGGGTGTCTAGGTTGTTTTCTCAAATGGAGGATGGAAGATGACAAGAGGAGATATGGTGTTGGCTAAGGATGGTCAGATTGGAACTCTGTTTCAACTTGATGCATGCACAATTTAGTGCAATAGTGCCTTTGTTTCAAAGAACAGACCTTCAAATTCTTTATCCTCACTAGCAGAACCAGTAGCCAAGAAGACTATAGCATCTACTTTCGATGGTCATGCTTTCTGGGTATCTAAGGTTGCTCATTCTATGGAAATGAAACTTCTTGCTGAGAAAACAATGTTGTGGCACCAAAGGCTTGGCCATATTGGTGAAAAGGGTTTGAGGACCTTGAAAAATAAAAACCTCATTGAGGGTATGGATTATTTTAACCTTGAGTTTGATTTTTGCGAACACTGCATATATGGAAAATAAAATCATGTTTAATTTTACCATAGTTCTCATAAATCTTTTGAGGTGTTGGATCTATTTCACTTTAATGTTTTTGGTCATGTTAATATCCCTTCGATTTCAAAATATGTATATTTTGTTTTATTTATTGATTATTATAGTAGAAAGACATGGGTGTTTTTCCTTAGGAGTAAATCTGAAGTTTTTGAAAGATTCAAAGTGTTCAAAGCTCTTGTAGAGAATTAGAAAGACAGAAAGATTAAATTTTTGAGAATTGATAATGGTGGTGAGTTTTTCTCAACAAAATTTGACAAGTTTTGTAAAGAAAAAGGTATTGAGAGGCATAAGACAACTTTGTATACTATTCAACAAAATGGAGTTGCAAAAAGAATGAATAGAATGTTGATGGAGAGGGCTAGGAGCATGTTAAGTGGAGCTAGCCTAGAACAAAAGTTTTGGGTTGAAGCTGTTGCTACCACTTGTTATATGGTTAACAAGTCTCTTACATCGACGCTCATTAACAAGACCCCTATGGAGGCATGGTCTAGTAAGAAGCCTTTGTTAAGACACATTCAAGTATTTGGTTGAGGCATATGCATATGAGAAGAGGTCCAAGTTGGAAAACAAGGAATTTAAATGTATCTTCATTGGTTATGCTATCAGTGTGAAAGGGTACAAGCTATGGGATCTAGTGGCTAAAAGAGTTTTATTTACCATAACTGTGATCTTCAAAGAGTTCAATCCTTCTTCTATTGTTCTATAGCCAGATAAAGAAGAGAAGAAAGATTATGCGATTCTACTTCCTCCTACCCTTGAGAAAGTTGAACCAAAGACACCAGTTGGACCTGATGATGAGGAGAGATCTAACAACTCTTAATATTTAGAAGAAGAAGATGAATAACCTCAACCTGTGAGGAGGTCCACGGGAATAAGGTGGCAACCTGAAAGGTTTGGTTATTGGTTGCATGATTCCAATTGTATTCTTGCTTTGATTTCTAATGTTGATGAGCCTAGGACCTCAAGGGAGGCTATGGGTATGAGGCCATAGAAGAAGAGATGGCTTCTTTGTAAAAGAATAATACTTGGGACCTAGTTCCTTTACTTGAAGGAAGAAAGCCTATTGGATGCAAATGGATGTTTAAGAAGTTTGGTTCAGATGGTAGTATTGAGAAATATAAGGCAAGGTTGGTCGCAAAGGGGTATTGACAAGTGGAGGGAAATAACTATGATGAAATGTTCTCTCCAGTTGCAAAGCTGACATCTATTTGGTTCCTATTATCTCTTGCAGTGTATGATTTAGAGGTGGAGCAGATGGATGCGAAGACAAAATTCTTTCATGGTGACTTGGAGGAGGTGATTTATATTCACAGCCAGAGCACTACATTGTGAAAGGTAAAGAAAATCTGGTTTGCAAGTTAAAAAATTCTTTGTATGGTCTTAAACAGTCTCCTATGATGTGGTAACAAAAGTTTGATGCCTTTATGTTGAGTATTGGATTTCTGAGATCAAAATCAGATCAATGTGTTTACTTCAAGTTTGATAATGATTGCATTCTCATTATAGCATTGTATGTCGATGATATGTTGTTGATTGGGAGTGGTAAAGGTTTGATTTCTGATTTGAATTCTTAGTTGTCAACATAGTTTCAAATGAAAAATTTAGGGGTAGCTAGGTACATTCTGGGGATGGAGATTAGAAGAGATAGAGAAAGCAAAAATCTTTGGTTAAGCTAAAGTAAGTATGTGAAGACCATGTTGGAGGGATAGAACATGGCAGATTGCAGACCTTTGAGTGTTCCTATTTTGATGGGGATAAAGTTATCTGTTGAGGATTGTTTGAAGTCTCCTTCTGAGATGGAGGATATGAGAAGAGTACCTTATGCTAGTTTGGTTGATAGTTTGATGTATGTGATGGTCAGTACAAGACCAAACAATGCCCAAGTAGTGGGAGTCCTTAGCCGATTCATGGCTAATCCTAGACGGATACATTGGGATGTATTTGAGAGAGTTTTTAGATATCTATGGGGCACTTCTGAGTATTCCTTGTACTATCTTGGTTATCCTACTGGTTCTTAGTATTTTGTGAGTATTCATGGATTTGTGGATTCAGATTGGGTAGGTGACATTGACAATAGGAGATCCACCAATGCTTATGTGTTTACTATGTTTGGTGGTGCTATTAGTTGGATGAGTAAGTGGCAACCTATGGTTTCTTTGTCCATGACTGAAATAGAGTATATGATAGATACTCATTCTTGTAGGGAAGCCATTTGGCTTAATAGATTATGTTTTGACATTGGGTTTGATGTAGGGAAGATTACCATTTCTTGTGATAGCCAGAGTGCCATATGTTTGGCGAAGAATCCTACTTTCCATGCGAGAACCAAGCACATTGATGTGCAGTACCACTTTGTACATGATATGGTAGATGATGGGAAGGTGAATTTGGAGAAGGTTGATACTTTGGTAAATCTTACAAATTCTTTAACAAATCCCATGAGGATAGAGAAGTTCAGATGGTGTTTGAAGTCTATGGGTCTCTTGGCCCCTAGAATTTAATTACCTAGTTAGATTGGTTCTTACAAGGTGCTCAACAAGTAGGAGAATGCTGGGAATTAAGGCGTCTCAAACTTTGTAATTTCCTAGCATTGACCTTTTTACTATGGTAAATATTTTTTAGTGCGCCGTAATTTTCTTGTTTCGCATGCTCCATCATCTAGTGAATTTGACATGGTGATTTGTCAGTTACTGGGCGTGACATGGAAGGTGACAAGGATGTTGTTTTGTCCTCACATGACATATGTTGTGACATATGTTGGCTTGTTGTGAGGTGTGTAAGTCCTTATGATAGATTCTATGACATATGATAGATTCTATGACATAAAACAAATTCTATGATGCATGACAGAATCCTATGACAAATATATGACGCATAAGAAGCAGATTCTATGATAGGTTGAACAAGTGTCAAGAGGCATTTTGCATGGAGGAAGTAGGCACCCAAGTTTGACTATGATAGGCTATAAGAGAATATGCTATTAATAGTTGGTTTTGACAGATTCTCTTACAGCTGTAAGTGTTATCATATATGATAGATTTTATGATATTGTAAGAGCATCTGTCATACCTTAATTGGGAAAATTTGGGGTGCCCAAGTTTGTGGGTTGTAAGGGATTAAAGACAATCTCTTACAAGTGTCATACACATGTTTTATGGCCTTGGAAATTAGTCCACATGGATTTGGATGAGTTCCTTGTGTGACTTGCCCTAGAAGCTACCTCCATTTATACTACTCTTTATATACAGGTGTTTAGAGTTGAAAATGTATGTTGTTCATTTTGTAGGTATTGAAATGCTGCCAGAATTACTCTAGACTTGACACTGTGACTACTCCTGCAAGAGCTTGGCTTTGAAACTATGTTGTAACCATTCCTTGTTTACTGTAATACATTTGGTTGTACTTTTGAGTGTGGGATTTTCACCTGAAAGAGTTTTCCCCACATATATCTTGTGTCATTGCTTTTTGGTATTGTTCTCACATTTAAATGTGTGTTAATCTCTTTATTAATTGTGAATCTTAACTATAACTATAATGATCTAGAGAAAAACATTGCACTACTTCCCTCATTAGGTTGGTGTAGGAAGTTGTTTCCGCGTACCTTGCTTCCTTTTAGAGATATCAGTGACCATCACTGATAACTTCTAGAACTCCTATATATAGTTGTCTACTGAACCCTAGTCCCCATTATATTAGTTGTGCCAACTCCTTAAACTACAATTCTAGATCCTTGTCAAATCTTTCAATCAACCACCTAGTGAACTTTGCATATGAAGTAATCTGATCATGGCCAAGAGTAATCTTCCCATGGTGCCACCACTCATAGGCACTACCATTAAGATGTAAGGTAGCATAGGTAATAGCCTCCTCCTCTGGCATAGGACTAAGCTAAAGGAAACTATCTAGCTTCAGTACCCACGCCCTCGATGTTGTCTTTCTCGACCCATCTAAATATGGAATGGTTAACATATTCACCTTTTTCTGTAGATCATAGTTATGTTGTCTACCACCATTGTTGATCCTATGTTTCATTCTTAAATCAGAGTACTCTCAAAAAGACATCTTAGCTCGAAATTCATCACTGGAAGCCCACCAGTCTCTAATTATCACATCCTGCAACTCAAGCAAAGTAGGCTCAGGAGTGTCAGGTGGATTATGTCATGGGGTGAAAGTAGGAATGCCAAGTGTAGCATATAATTCATGTTGGTTAACTATTCTGTTATTACAAGATCCATCCCCATCATTTCTTCTTTCTTTATTATCTTTATTATCATTTTTGTTCCTATTGTTGTTGTTGTTGTTGTTGTCTTCATTACCGTTCTTGTTCCTGTTATTGTTATTGTTGTTGCTGCCATTATTCCCTAGAACTTGATTAGCTAGAAGGTCCATAAGATAATTAAAATTATATTGTATATCCCACTGTTCCCTAGCCAAATCATTTGGAATATTTCTGGTGCTTGGTTCACCATGATCATTGTTACCCATTTCTACCTCTACCCTTTCAACACCTGTAAAAGGGTCTCATGTGGTGGAACTTTGAGATTTCATTGTGACCTATTTCTTCTCAAATAATAATGATGTGTAGGTGGATGCATTACTCATAGGAAACTCTACATGTTTGTCCAACTGACCTCATACAATCGCAAGAAAAACTGTGTTCTGATACCAGTGTAATATACACCCCTATTGGTGATATTTTCGGATGTGAAATTTTTTGTTTTCTATTTATAATGTTCACTGCTGAAGGGTTTGATTGATGTTGCTTTGTTTATCATCCAATATGGAAATATAGAAAAGGAAAATATGACATGCAATAATACCCAAAAGAATAGAGTGCATAAACAACTCAAATAATCAATACCCAGATGCTAAAATGGCATAAACTTCAAATAAATAACATACCCATTTGGTGATCTACAATGTCATAGGTCTGATATACAAAATCAAAAAATAATGGCCATCAAGATTCACTATCAAAATCAACAAATATCATTCTTTACTCTGATATGTTAGACACGAATATATATGACTCCAAATTCCCTAGTATATGCAATATAACCCTCTAAAATGAGGTACCTAGTCTCTAGTATCACCATGCCCTTATGTTTGGAGTGGTCTAGCTGGTATAGGGGTGCCAATCAACAACCAATCTTAGCACCAACCCTCAAAAACCTACCTCAAACACAATAATATCATCGCAGCCCTGAAACATTGAAGCCATGCCAAAGATGAAGTGAAACTTTCTCAAATCGACTCCCTAGCATGCATTACCAAAATGTGCGAACCTCCTTAGGTGGTATGACCAAAATGGAGCTCATGACATTCTCCCAAGTATCAAATGTTGCAAGTATGAGTAGTAAGTGTTTTCATTAATGTCAACACCTAAGGTTAGCATCTAAGGAAGTTATTTGGATGAGTTTGAGCAAGTGTTTGAGAAATTAGTGTAATTGCAGAACTGTTATATTCCCCAAAATAGTATAGTGTTTTGCTCTGCATATCCTATAGATTGAATATCTTTGTCTATAGTTTGAAACTTATGTTAAGGGATGTCTTTAGTTTCTTTATCTCAAGTTTGAGCCTCTGGTGTAAAGATTTGAGTGAGTTCCATTCACTAGAGTAAACTATTTTTCTGAGCATTCAATGGTGATAGGGAGAATGTATTCTACTCCGCATCTCTCTGCATTTAAGTTTTATAGTCTACGGTTCTAGAATTAAGTTTGGAATGATGTTATGTGTCTTTAGTTGAAATGGTTCATGATTTGGTGCTGTACAAGCAGTCTTTTCTTTGTGACAGTGATTGACAGTAATGTTTAAGTGGTTCGGTTTGAAGAATCTTTTGGATAGAGTGTTTACAAGTTGTGTGGAAGTTCTTCATGATTGTAATGCACTTGTGGATATCTCTAGATCATGTTCCTACCTTTTGATTGGTCTGCAAAGTGTAATTTGGATTGTGGTTGAAGTATGTTCCTAAAGCTCTTAGTGTTAACACTAGTTTTGGCTGACTTGGTTGTTTTCACTACTTGTGGTTATGCTTTGGAGATTGTGGAAGCATGTTGTTGCTTGGGAGATTGCATTTGAGTCCCAGTTAAGGTGTGGTGTGGTCCGCATTCATTCTTTTCCTCCATAAATCTATTTAGGTCCAGACCTATTCTAATGTATGTATGTATGCCGACCTTGGAGATTATTCCAATGGTTGATGATTGTAATGCCAACCTTGATGTACATTCCAAGGTTGATGGATTGTATAAATACATGTGATGAAGTCATGAATAAAAGAGGATGATGAAAAGATGTGAAGATAAGTGTGTTTATGTAAACAAAGAGGAAAATAAGAAGAATCAGTGTGCTTCAATGGAATTGAAATCTGGCATGGTGTAGATGCTAGTATCTCAGTTCACCAACTCGGTAGTGAGCCAAACTTTGGCAGTTAGCCTCTTCTCTTGGTAGTGAGCCTCTTCCTTTTGTAGTGAGCATTCTTGGAAGTGAGCCCTAAGGCAGTGAGCCTTTTTTTGTAAGTTTTGATATATCATTTATATTGTGAGTTAATCCTCACTGTGGTTTTTCCCTTATTGGGTTTTTCAAGTAAAAATCTAGTGTCTCATGTGTGAATGTGCTTAAGTTTCTGATTTCATGCTTTCATGGTTAAATCATAATAACAATGATTGAGTGGTTGATGTGTTGATGCTTATATGAAGTTAAGTTTTGGGTACAATTGATTCACCCCCCCTCTCAGTTGTCTTATGCATTTCAACATAAAAACCCTTTGATATCTCTGTTATTCTGCTTTCATAATCTTCTCAGAAATTTTTGCATTTAAACTCAATAATAGCGCTAGTAAAAATCCTCCATTGAAAGCTCAAGTGTGATCTCTGTATGAAATCACCATCAAATCCCTAGATGATATCTTTCAACCATGTAGGAAGTGGTATCTACAGAGTTTTTCGTCTCTACACACCTTTGAGGAAAACCAGCTCCTCTAGAAAGCTACAGCTTCAAAAATGAAATTTTACTATTAGTAGAATTAGCCAAAGACTTCTCTTTTTTCCTTTTATTTCCTCCTCTTTCCCAATGCCCAAGAGAGTCTTTTTTTATTTTAAAATATTTTAATTTCATTTCAAGCCCCTTCTAACCCCATGGGTTGAGCACCCCAACTCCTAGCACAATAGTTTTAAAACACAACTTATATCTAAGTCACTTTATAATAGAAAGTAACTTATATTAAAAAAACATTATAAGTTAATATTCAATTTAACTTACCTATATCAACCATTAAAATAATATTATTCAATCTCCTCAATGGTCATGTAACCAGTTCAACTTACTCCCACAGATGCCACTAAAATAGAAATGTTGAAACCAACTCCAACGATGACTCTATCTGACTTACTAAAAATAGTAAGTCCTAAAAAATGTGTCCAAGACACCCTTGGAAAGTGAAGTTGTGCTCAAAACCAAAAGTTTGAAACTCAATCAATCATCCAATGTGCCATAGCTATTGGAAATCCCCACTGAAGTTCCCTAAACATTAACCATTAGCCTATGGGAACCCTAGAATAGGCTTATCCCTCCAACATGTTGAACTAACTAGGAAGGGGACATTACAACAAATTCAAGGTAAAGAAGGTATTGGTTTCCGAGATTGGTATCCACTATTATGAAGGATGGTTTTTCTATTGTAACCATTCATTAGGCTACATATATTAGATTTATATTTTTGATAATTTTTGGAAGAGCTTTGGGTTTAGTTTTCTTGGTGACAGTGCACATACAAAAGTCTAGAAAGGAGTTGAAACAAGGAGGTTATTGATTAAAAAAGATAAAAGTACTATAGAACCTCAGGCAATATGGAGTAAGGGGTTTCACATTGAACATCATCCCCATAAAATTATAGAGTATAGGTACATATTTCAAGGAAATATTTAGATGTTTCAGAGGAAGATAAAACAATTCACAAGTACATGATCAAGGTTTGGTATGCAGTTTGATATGTTTTATTATTTTGGAATAAGGATTCTTGAGCATTATGGTTGTAATTTCTTGAGGACAAGCAATTTTGCGAAGGGAGGACTTGTCATGTCCCTTTTTCCAGAAATAGTACTTACTAAAAATAATAAGTCAAGAAGGATCACAAAGGACATTGGGAAAAATTATATATTTAATATTTATATTGTCTTGATCACAATTACATGATTTGGGCAAATAAATATTAAAATTATAAATATTAAAAGTATAATACCAGCACTAGTGGGGTGTTGGAAGTTTAGAGTGTATATCAAAAATTTTTGGATTTGCAAATGGAAATGATCAAAAAATGAAATGCATAACCTAAACCCAAATCATTCAATACCTCAAAGATGCAAGATGAATTGTTTGATTGATTTGATATGTTGGTTGCTCACAATTCGACAGCATAACATTTGCATAGGATTGAGATGATAGATGGAAGATGATGATGATAGATGCAAAGGCTCTAAAGATATTTCAACAACATAAGGATACTCCAACTCAATGCCTCCTTTTAATGGCTTATGAGGGGGTTGATTTATAGGAAAGGCTTGGTTTATATGGATGGTTAGGATCAATTAGGGATTTAGATGAAATGGATGGATAGGATTAAGTTAGGTATCCTCGCACATTAAGAAATTGTAGTCATATGACATGTGTACAAGAGAAGATAAGGCTCATGTGTGACCATGTACACAAATACTAAAATTAGGTCCCATTAGTTGTACATGTGAAGGATTTTAAATGAAAGTTGTACTACAACACATGATTGAATAGAGAGATGGACAAGTGTCAAAATGTGATGAGAGGTGAGGACTTAATTCAAATAAAACATTTGAATTAGTGGGATATGTGAGGGAAATTAATTAAATAAATTAATTGGGAAGATGATTAGGATAGGATTGGGATATGAATAGGAAATTAATTAAATAAATAAAATTTATTTAATTAATTGGCTAAGTGGGATAAGGATGGGATTAAGAGTGGGATTAGGACAAAATGCTACATGATGTCTAAAGTATTTGACTAGGTGTTGCAAGACATGGACAAATTTGTGACAATTTTGGGTGTCTACATTTTGCTCCTCTTTGAGATGATGTTTGAGATGATAAGCTTCGTGTTAAGTAACATCATTTCAAAGAAGCTAAGGTATGGATAAAGGAAAAGATGGGATGGGGATGGAAAGATAGGATAAGGATGATGATGATGATGTAGGATAGAATAAGGATGGAAACAATAAGATGATGATGGAATGATAGGATGATGATGGAATGATGCCCCCTTGAGAGGATAGGTGGGTTGGACAAACACGGGTAGGCTCTTGAAAAGAAATGGCTTGGCTACAAATGAAAGATAAGGGGATAGATAGAAGAAATGAAGATGCGTTATGCTGCAATGAATGTGAGAAACCATGATGTTTGATATAGCACTAAACGTTATGCACCAAGGTATAAGGACCATGGTGACGATGTGTCTTGTGCCCCAGCATAATACAACCTTGTCTGAATACAAGATATGAATATTAGCTGGAATGATATCAATTTGATACAAATGCAAGATAAAAAGATAACACACACAAGCAAGCAAGCAACCATGCACAAATGATACAAAAACAAACAAGGTATTACCCCTGTCAAGCTGTAAACCAATGATTAATTGTTTGATTGTTTTAATGATTTTGAAAAGATAGTGTTGTCATGGCGGGGAATGATATATCCCTAGATCAACACAAGGTTGTGTGCTAAGTTGGTTGGCTGATTGATTTGGCTGATAACAAGGCTAGGATCAAGACCATTGATTGCGATTGGATAACTTGGCTTGATTGATTAGCTTGATTGGTATGGATTAAGGATGAATTACATTTGGATAATTGTTTGGAATGATTTGAGGATGATGAAATGATGGATGAAGGATTGATGAAAATGAATTGGAGTAAGTTGAATTGATATGAATGGATGATTTGATTGAAGGAAATGGATTGATTGAATGATAGATTGATTGGAAGAAGTTGTTTATTAATGATGTAGAAGATAAATGATAGAAGAAATGATGAGAGGAGAAAGAGGAAAATCATCTGTGCATGAATCTAGGTATTTTATTCATAATCTAGACTACCTACATACCCTATATCCACAGGATCAAGGCACTTAATGATGGAAATGAGATCTAGTTCTGATTTGTTGTTTTATTGATGAGATGATGAAAATGGATTGAGATTGATTAATGAAATGTTGATGATGGGATGATATGTGGTGGATTGAGCTACTTTTGATTGATTTTGATTGGATTTGTTTTGATGGTTGGCTTGATGTGCTTGAGTTGATTTGCTTTGGTGTTAATGTTGATGATTGATAGGATTTGTCTTGATGGTTGGCTTGATGTGCTTTGGTTGTGATGTTTGCTATTGCTAGGTTGATTATTTTGATGATTGGATTGTTTTGAATGATGATAGTGATAGTGTGATGATTAGAGTGTCCACTCAATCTAAGCATAAGCAAGTGTTCTCAGTGTGCTCAAAGGATGTAAAACAAATAAGGTATTGCCCTTGTCAAGCCATATATCAATGATTAATTGTTTGATTGATTACTATAGTGTTGTCATTGCGGGGAAAGCTATATCCCTAGATCAACACAAGGATGTGGGAACACTATATCCCATTGATGATGATTGATTGGGCTCATGGTAAGATTAGGATCAAACCTTTTGATTTGACTGGATAATGTTCCTTGATTGATTGACTTGCTTGATATGGATTAGTGTGACTTGGATTTAAGATCATTGCTTAGATTGATTTGATTGATATGATTGGAAGAAGTGATTGATTGAAATGGATGAATGAATGTTATTGATAGGAAGAATTGATGATGATGATGATTTGATTTTGATTGAATGTTGATGGAGTAGATTGTTTTGGATGATGTGATTGGTTTTATTGCTTGGATTTTTCGTTGGATATTTATTTTTTTGGATTCTTTTTGACATATTTTAATTTTTTTGTTTTTTGGGATATTTTTATTTTTTAATTTTGTGTCAATGGATTTACAATTGGAGTAGCCTTTGTGTTTGATACCAATGACAAGGGAAAACCAAGTCTAGATGAAAGGATGGATGAATGGATTGGATGGATAAAAGGGTGGGTAACAAGGGATGGAAGGCTCATGACAAATGGGTGGATAAAAAGGATATGTTATAGTGGATGGATGTATGTCTCATAATGGAGCTAGGATGTGATCTCTAAAGACTATGTCGCATAGGAATAACATGCCCCATTCTAGGTGGTAATGCTTAGGATTTTTACATGACAAGGCTCATGACCAAGGGATGACATGATTGGATTTTACATGGTGCTTATGATGATAGGATGACATGATGGATTGGTTTAAATGGGATGGATAAATGGTCAATAGATAGGACTTGTTTTGGAAAGAAGGTATGTCAAGAAATATCCAAACATGTTTCAACATTTTGCCCCTATGTCTTCATCAAAATAAAAATGTGGAAGGATGGATAAATGGGTTCAATAGGATAGGCATGTTTATGTAATGGCTAAGGATGGTAGGATGGTATGGTAATGGTAGGACATGATAGGATGGAAAATGATATAATGGGATAGATGGTCTGGAAATGGATAGGTTGGATGAGACAATGTGCTCCCAAGTGTAAGTGACATAGAAGATCAACCTACACATGATGATTGTTTTCCAGGTTTTCATCATGGTACTTATCCAAGGTGCCTGTTTACTAGGTTTTCACCGTTGGATGAAGGGATTTCTCTTTACTTTTTTGATTTTTAGATGGGATGACAATTGCACATGGCACTTGTTTGCCAGGTTTTCACCATGGTAATAGATAGAAGGGACTCAAGTGTCTAGTGCTATGAGAGGTGATTGTGTCCCATTAGAGATGGATGATGTCTTCGCATGGACCATGTCATTGTGCTCATCGATGTTGATAAGGGATTGCATGAATGAGAGATGGATTAGGTAGATAGTAGATGATGAAATGGATTATGAAAGGTTCATGCAAGGATAGATGGATGGGGATAGTGGATTATGATGTGGATTATGTCAGACTTAGAATGAAAGGCTTATGCAAAAGCATGGAGCATAGGAAGGTGATGGGGAAGATATGTAGGATAATGGATGAAGGATCGAGAGATGGAGGCATGTGGGAATGTTTTGGAATGGAAGGGAACCATGACCAATGGTTGCACACACTGTGATAAACATTGAAGCTTTTGGTGAGATGGTGATGTAGGAAGCAATGGAGATGTTTGCTTAGGAGATGGTTGATGAAGTGATTTAGGAACCCAAATAGATTTAGTATTTTTAGTGCTTTTGTTTTGCTTGTGGGATTTTTGAAGGGAATGGAAGTTTTGGATGGAAGTAGGCTTTTGGATGGATATAGGTGGTTGGGATTCTCGAGATGTGGATGAGGATGCCTCATTTGAATTGCTAGCTATTTTATTAGGAACCCAAACCATTTTGCTTTTGGGCTTTGCATTTGGAGGTAAGGGTTTAGATGGATGCTTAGATGAACTTTGCTTTGATTTTGATTCTTTATGTCCTAGGGTATGAAGACCTTCAAGATTTTTAGCTTTATAAGTAGAGGCATCAAAATTTTTGCTTTTGAATCTCATGGGGTGGGTGGAGTGGATGGAATGATTGGAAGCTTTATGTTTAAATGATGTGTGCTTTTGTTGGCCATGATTATGGATGTAAGGATACTTATGAATGATAGGTATGTTAGGTGTTGGAAGCAGTGGTGGCAAGGTGGATGGAGGGACATTTGGAGTTGGTAAAATTAGAGGCAAAGTGGATGGTGTAAGGTGTACGGTCACATGCTTTTGACATTTATAGGATACTGGAGGTGGAATGGAAACATATGTTTTGGGTAGATGATGGGGGGTGCAATGGAAAGTTGTAGATTTAGGATACATGAAGGGATTACCAACATCTTGGCCTTGTTTACCTTGGAGTGTGTATCCAAGACCATATGAGTGTGGGGGAATCTTGACATGGTTTGGCTCAAAAATACCTTGTTTATAAAGACCTAGGCCTTTACCTTTGTAGTTCATGTTTTGAAGGATGTGATGGACAATGGGACTTGGTGTAGTTTGGGAACTAGACTTGAGCTCTTTATTGGATGGAGAAGATGAAGTGGAGGACAAAGGTTGTTGTTGTCCTAAAGAAAAACACTCATGGAGGAAGGTGGTAAGACCACTAGGACATGATAGTGGAGTCGATGGTAGATGTGGAAGGAGGATCATTAGGATCTTGATTAGAATTGTGTTCACTAAGATCCAAGTTATTTGTTTGATCTTCTATGCTTATGTGTTCTTGAGAGGCACATGTCTCATTATGACAAGTGGATGTTTACTCATTATGGATAGGGCTAGATGGAGGATGGATAAGAGTAGTTGGGATATCTTGCTCATGGATGGTTATGGGATTATGGATAGGATCAAGTTGCTTTTGAATAGGTTCTTCATCATATATATCATCTTGATCATGAAATGGATAAAGTTTGGCCAAATGGATCATCATGGTTTTCATGATCTTAGCTAGAACCTTGATCATAACTATGAGCAAAAATATAAGTGGACTATAAAAGGGATAAATTTGCTCCTGAATGAGGTTATGGTGATGGCTAATAGCTTGAGGGAAAACCATATGTAGGTCATAGATAGGTGGAACTTAGAGGTGCTCTGATCTTGATTAAGATTAGGGTTAAATATTTCCACATGTTTAAGATTATGCTCTTGACATACCTTTTGACTTTGGATGGAAGCGGAAGGTTCTTGAGTGGACTTGATAGACTCTTGATGGTTATCGACATGAGGGCATGATGGCTCTTGACTTAGGCTTGTGGTTGGAGACTCTTGAATAGACTTGTTGGCTTGTAAGTCACATGATGGGCTTAAAGGGATAGGTATGTTAATGGAAGGTTCTTGAAGAGGCTCAAGGATATGTGAACCACATGATGAGATTATAGGATTGGGCATGACCTTTGGAAGTTCATTGGTAGGCTCATGAATGGATGTTTGACATGGGGGTAGTTTATTCCTAGCTAGTAGCCAATGGATCACATCCTTTGCAAGGGTATGAGTGGATGGGAAATATAATGGATGGATGATAAGGGTAGATGGCATTGGATTAGGATTAGGTTGAGGGCTAATTGGGTTGGATGGATTAGGATTTGGACTAGATGGGGGTGAGACATGGGATTGAGATGATGTGGCATGTTTACGGAGGCTCTGTATGTACATATTAAAGAGGAGTAGCCTAAATATGGGGCATACATCTGTATTATGACCTTTGATCCTAGGGTATGCACAATAATGATGTTCATTGTATGGAATTCCCTCACATGGTTTGACTTTAGAAAGTTCAATGAGTTTTGCTTCAAGCATCCATCGTAAAATATACTCGACATTTTCATTTGGTGGAGGATTGGAGGCCCATGGTGGTAAAGGTGATGAAGGGCTTGATGGCTTAGAAGATGGAGGGACCAATGGACTAGAATTGGGATCACTTGGTGGTGTTGGGATAGGATTAGTTGGCTCATGTGTTGGCATGTGATTGGATGATGGAGGCTACTCATAGGATGAATTAGCTAGGGTGGTATCTCCCTTGTCAAAGGTAATTAAGTCTTGTTGTATTAGGCTCGCATGGTTTATGTACAAAGGGCCACTTGGAGTTGCATGTGCTTGTTGTAAAGGTGGATTTAGGCTCATTTGTACTTGTTGTGGAGGCCATTGATAGTCATGGTAGCTAGGTGTAATGGTAGGATATATAGACAAAAGATCTTGAGGTGGAATTAAAGATGCAGGCATTTGATCTTGTTGGCAAGGTTGACTTGTGCTCACTTGATTTATATAAAAAAGGCCATTGGGACTTGAATGTTGTGCTTGTGAAATCACTTGATTTCTTTGTGGATGGGCTTGGTGGTACATTGGCATTGTGGCATGAGGGATTGGATAAGCTTGAGGTGGATATTCATAGGTTGATGTGGCATTGACTTGGTGGATAGGTGGATTAGGTTGATAGGAAGTGGATGGATATGACATGTGGCAAGATGGATTAGGTTGGGAGTGAATGGCTAAGGATTGTTGTGCTTTTCGGGCTTGACTAGTGGCTAAAAGGTGTTGAACTTGGGTTATGAGGTGTTGCAATTGAGGTGACTGGCTTGCTTGGGGTTGAACTTTTTTGATGAAGAATTGTAATGTTTCAATGGCGTCTTGGTTTAGGGGTTGTGATCCTTGATAAAGATTTTAGAGGAATCTTTGGAATTTGATTTCTAGGTCCTCTGGTGTAAACATGTTGTCACCCAAGTGTTTGTCTTAAGTTCTTTTTGGCAAGTGCTTGTTTAGGGATTTGGATGATGTGGATGAAATTGAGTTGGAAATGATGTGTGTTGACTAGGATGAATGTTTAGATTGATTTGTTTATGTGTTTGGTGTTTAGAGCTTGATTTGGCAATGTTAAAAAAAATGATTATGCATATACACACATGAATCACTCACGCAAGACACATAAGCAAGTTTTTGACTTAAAAATGAAATGTGATGATTAAGAAAGCACACATGGAAGACACATCAACAAGCCCTAATGTCTAGTCAAGTGGGTATGGCCAATTAGGTCTTAGGCTAGATTGCACAAGGTTGACTAAGGAATTGAAAGTGAAATCCTGCCACATAGCTGAGAGAAAGGGGTAACCCACCCTTCACCTTCACTTCCCAAAGGTATAAAGTTCTTTGGGGCTTAGCCAAGAGTGACAAGATTTATGACTCCCAATGAGGGTGTCTTTCGATTTAGCCTCGGTTGAGGTCGTCCCTTGGAGTGGTGTGTCCCCAAGCAGGCCTCCTAGATAAGGTATGACAAAAGCAAACCAAGTGAGCTATCACTTGATTCACACTTGCAGTTGTTAATTGACCCTTTAGAAATGAAATGTGTGGAAGATAATTCAAGCACTTATTTTTTTTAATCCCAAATCCAAATGTGTAGGAAGACACTTGTTCATTTTATCCTAATTTTTCAATGATGTGATTGCAAACAAGTTGTTCGTTTTATGCCCAAAGTCCAAATGTGTGATCAAACAAGATTGGAAGATAAGAGATGAATGATGAAATGGATACACCTGGTTAATTCGCTATCCAAATCTATTGTAGATGATTATGCCAATGCTACTCCAGCTCTTTAGATGCTCCTGAAAGTCACCAAGACAAAACAAAAGTGAACTTGCAAGCCAAAAGTGATATTAGGTCAAAAATATGAAATCTAAAGTAAATGACCTGATACAGAAAAACTAAGTGCCAAAATTAAAAGAATCTATGACTGATTTTATGACACGCTATAACAGATTTTTTGGCAGTTTTAATGACAACTGGTATGCATGGAGTTATTATTTAATTTGGGTGGGGAATCTTGTAGCTGTCATTATGGTGGGCCTATTTTGGAGGGAAACTGATGTGATAATATTCTTTAATTTAATTTTCCAAGAGGGAGTTATTTGGGTTTCCTCCTCTATTTATTTGGAGGCCAATAACACATTTAGGACTATTACAGATTTGACAATTTTCTCATAGAGTTGTTTAGCTTGTGTTTTCTTCAGTGGAAAGGGAAACCATTGGAGGTTGTGGCTGGTGGACATGAGTTCCCAATGATCAAAGGGAGGTGTGCTTGGATTGCAGAGAGTAATCTCACTTTAGAGGTTGCATCAGTATTGAAGGATTGTAGCAATTTCAATGTTGTGTGTTTGCAGAGTGTGTTTAGAGAATTTTAGAGTGATTGTATAGCTTCTTTTGATGCTTTGTGTTGTTGCTGGTGTATTAGGAATGTTTTTTTGTGTATAATGTTGTTCTTCATCAATCCCAGGAACCTTGGTTCATCTCCTACACGTTTGGGCATCATTCTGGGGTTTTTAACAGTTTTTAGTGGTGATTACTATGTGTATTTCAACTTACTCAACTTATTTTGGGTGTTGTAGCTAGTAAATTTGTTGTGGGGTGTTCTGGTTATTGCTAATGTTGCATATCAATGTTGTAAGTTTGATTATGTGTTATGTATATAAGAATATTGAAATAAAACAAACTTGGAGTGTTTATGTTAATCTTGGTGTAATTTCAGAGAAGACTAATCAACTAGTTTTGATGTTTTGATGCTTATTAGTGTTAAATTTGTTATAATCATTTTCAGATTTGAATTTCATAATAAATTTCAGATTAGGAACATTACATATATGAAGCCAGTTCATTGTCTACCATTTTCTAGGTTACCCTATATAAATGTTGACCATAAATACTATTACTTTGAGATAGTAATCGAAGAACTCTCAATTAATAAAAGAACAATTCATTAATGGTCTAACTACCTTATACCATTCTCTAATAATCTTGCAACAATTCAAAAGACAAAATAGTGCTATACTATAGATGTAAGCATATTGTTAACTTTTTATGCAGATCATAATTGAAAAACATAATATTAAATAGAGTACACCATCCCAATTAGACTTGTTATACTCCCTTAGATTTTGTAAGAACATATCACAAGAACTATAATGTCTTCTACCCTAGAACTTTACTTAGTAATCTATATTATCAAACTCATAATGCTTGTTAACTTTATTATCTTGGACATTCAACAATTTCTCCTTCATACTTACACATTTAATTTATTTATTCAAAAAAACTTATTAATTTTATATTAGGATCGTTATATTCTTCGTAAGGCAATCTAACAATATACTATTATCCAAGGTCATTAGTAAATACAAAACCACATTCTATGCTACCAATTAACTAAGCATTTATTTAATAATAACCTTAGTATTTTAAAAACAAGGCAATTTGTATTCTCTCTACATATATGAAATCTTTTATTATCTACAAAATAATGTAACTAAAATACGATTAATTAACTGTGAATGAAAAATGATATTTAACTAAAAAATATTTATCTTTCTATTCATGAGGAACTTATAATAGAAGGTACTCTATCTTTTAAGATTTTGATAGAATGAAGATACTTTAATATTAGAACTATTTTAATTTTTATTCTTGCAACAGACTGACGTTATACCTTCACACATAAATGAGAACTAAAATAAAAAGAAATCAATTTTCTCTGTCAGAAATATAAGTTGGGAAAGATTTGCAAAAAATAGGAAACAAGGGCAAAACATATGAGCTGGTTGATAGTTTGCCTCAAAAGGGGTACAATGGCATGGAATACAATGATCGCAAGAGATAGGCTTAGAAATTTCAAGCAAGTGCAATTGGCGAACATAAGGAAAGCGTAGAATCAGGGAAGCACAATGACAACCATTGATTTCTCACAGACTACATTTACAAATTTCATTAGAGACGATTAGCATAAGATGGTAACAGATGAGCAGCAAGTGGAGGAAGAGAATAATGTCTTTGCCAGAGCTCTGGCACCTCTCTTACTTTGTTGTGTGGGATTCTTCATCCCATTTTCATCTTCTGTCTCCATTCTATTTTTCGTCTTCTGTCTCCGTTCTATTTTCTGTTGCACTCCTCTAATTCTCAATAGTCATAGTCACAGTCATGGTAAAGGCTAAAACTTTAACTTTTAAAAAAATATCTTTGGCCCAATCCAGGCGTCACACTCACTGTTAAGAAAACTATGACCATCTCCCGCTCAGTCCATTGCATTAAAAGCATCAACAGTAGGGTTTCTTGCGCTCAAGTATTCCTTCCGTTGTCATGGACTCATGTCTATGAAATAACTACTCCAGGCTTGCATCACCTGTCAAAATAGAAATCTGCTTTGATGTCATTTTTTCTACTGTTGCTTCTTCTAGAAGCCTGGCTTTGGATTGAGGCATACTAGTGGCAGGGGAGAAAGAAATGGTGAGGCTTCGTGGACTTAGCCATCTGAACAATGTGTGTCTTCCTCGCAAGCCCAAAAATACTAACCAGACAAGAATAAACTGGAGAGTGTATTTTTCAACAATCATGGAATTGACAAATGCCTTTTAAATAATTGATCTTATTACTTACAAAGTGCAGTCATACTCATTTATTGGATGAATAATTTTTTGTAGATTAATTATTCTTTTGTGTGTTTTGCGGGATGCCATTTGTGGCTGCAAAACCCTTTTGAGTCTTAGTTATAAATTCAATACCGTTGTGTGACTAAAAGTATGTGATGGATAGTGCACGGACATAGCTCTCTGCATCAGTGGATATAACATTGAGAGGTTTGTGTGTCCATTTCATTTTCTTATGCTTCTCTTATCCTAATCTAAATAATGAAGGGGACAAATAGTTGCCACATATCAAAAATGCCTTGGAAGCTGGAAAAGGATTTGCACGTAAAACTGGAGCTATAGTTGCAGCATTGGGAGCTGTAGATCTTGTTATGGATGGACAAAGGGTATTAGGAGAGAGAAATGGACCTCTAATGTAGAAGATAACAACATCCAAATCTGCAGTTACCGCATTTATTGCAACTTTAGTTGCAACACACCCAACCATTCCATTTCAAGCTACTACTTTTGTTTTTCTCTTTTTGAGATGGTAGATGAAATTGACATGGAAAAGGCAAATAGTCGTATCTCATT
Source organism: Cunninghamia lanceolata (assembly GCA_027924645.1). Lineage (NCBI taxonomy): Eukaryota > Viridiplantae > Streptophyta > Pinopsida > Cupressales > Cupressaceae > Cunninghamia > Cunninghamia lanceolata. The sequence goes on along the minus strand of BSBN01001253.1, from coordinate 3,219,342 downwards.
CTGGGGACACCTAGTAGATGCTCTCAATGGTTTAGATGAGGAGTTTGTAGCATCAAGAATCAAGATTCCCTAGCTGTAAAATTCTTTTATCATACAAAACTATCTTTAAATTGTAATGTGAATCAAGATTCCTCTCACACACAACTATGTCAAACTTAAATTTAAATGTGTATGTGTTGATGAAATACTTCAACTTTTATCGCAAGTATTTGTACATGTATGAAAATCCCTATCATTAGCTGATTTCTATTCAAAATAGTAACAATATTAAAAATTACTTTGCCTTGTTATCGACAAGTTTGTAGATTTTAAAACCTATGAACTAGTTCTAAAATCTTAGGTTTTGAAACCTAGGTTCTTTCAATGGGAGTTTTACTGATAAGGCTTTGCCTTAACGAAAATTGAAGATTTTGTTTGAAACAGACTATGCCTTGACGTAGGAACTAGTTCTAAAACATTAGGTTCTTCTGATGGGAGTTTTCTTGATAATGCTTTGCAATATCAATTAATAGAATATATCAAGTGTTATAATAAATCTTAATAATATAATTGTTATTATTATTAATATTATAATTATAAATAATAACAATTTTGTTAGTTTTCACTTATCTCATAGATATATAGTTCACCAAGATGAATATTTACCATCAAGTGTTTTGGATATTATAAGTCAACAAAAACCAAAAACTAGGGGCCGAACCCTTACGATAGAAGCCCAAAAAGGAACAACAAAGGCTCAAAAACAAATGGAGATGTTGGTATTTATTTCTGAATTAGTAGTGGGTTTACCAGTTCCAATGCACAGGCAAATTCGGCCAATGAATATAGGAGGTTGCGTGAGCTGCCTCCCATTCACTTCTGGTTATGTCGCACCAAGGGGGGTGTCCCTATTTGCTAACGATGTAACATTGACTTGCCCTATGACATAAAGATTTAGCTTTGTGATAACAGGTAGAATACTCTCATGTGTGGACCAAGATTTGTGTGACAAATCACAAGGTTAGCAACATTCTTAGACATATGTGTCTGGTTATGGATGAGAGTATGTAGGGGCTCCTAATCCTACTCCTACAACTAACGGGTTTTGGATGGTTTGAACTTGATGGTTTGGATGCAAGACAGGGGTTTTGGATCATAACTACTAATCCAAAAGCAGACTGGTGCTTATCTCAGGGCAAGGAGTCAACTAGATGTATACAAGAGAATGACTTGCAACTGCGATTCAAGTTTGAGGGGGTCAAATCTGATGCTTGCCTTACAAACACCACCCAATAAAAGGTATTTAACTATCCATACTTATAGATATCCTAGTTGACATACATTCTTCTCCATACCTTAACCTAAAACAATTTAATCCACTCCTTGAATGGAAGTTAGAGATCAAGTATGTGATATAGCAAAACTATACCCTAGAATCTGAGAAACCCTTAGCAACTAGATTCAAAAGAAGAAAATGCATGCAACAAGTGGAGACAAACAGATAAATACATGCAATAATGCATTTTTCATATATAATTGCAAGAAACTGAACATATGTGCAAGATACATTACAGATGCAACACATAAACTCGACAGAGATAAAACAAATAGAAAATGCTCTGTATTTCATTATTTTTCCCCCAAAATTGCCCAAGTCTTCAACAACCACAATGAGTAACACAGTTTGGCTTTTATACCAAGACTGTGTACTCAGCAAAAAAAAATAATTACAAGGCAAAACAAAAATCTGCCAGATACAATGCTTGAGAAATGGCGCTCAAAAATAGTAAATACAATAAAGAGACAAAGAGGAATGAGTAGGTGAACTCAAGATTTGCACCGCCGCCCAGGGATTTTCTTCATCAATCAGGTGGTTGACCTGTCAATTCCATCGATCATCCTCTACAAGTCTGCGATTAATGCTCAGCTACTCACAGTCATTGCAGTTTCTCTTGTCTATGAAGCTTTTCCCACTCAAATTGGTGTAGACACATAGAAAGTCCTTCCTCGTGAGTTCAAAACATGGCCGTCGATTTACTCCCATCGCTGAAATTGACGGCCACAAAAATGCCCTAAAAATTGCCAACTAGTCAGATCGTGCCACGTAGGCACCTCATATTTTTATCACTGGCCTTCTTCCCTCTCATTTTTTACTTTGTCACCCAGAGCACATACATTCATCTTTGTATATGCAAGAGCATATACAACCGCCCCCTTTCGCTTTTTAAAACCATTGTATATGCATTCAACATATACATGTGACTGTTTCAGGACACGTGGCAGTCGTTGGTTGGTCCTCTGTCGCCATGCATTTTCCTCCGTCAGCCATCGGAATAACTCTTGAGGCATCCACCAATGATAACTGTCCCTCCGATGATCCAATGCATATGCCCTTGCATATCGGGCCTTGTACATTTCTTCTTTGTATATTTTGCTTGCACATTCGATTGTATATTTGGAATATAAAATCCCAAACATACAAAGGCAGATTTCAAAATATTTCTCAAATACTATTAATTCTTTGGCCACATCCACCTTGTACCTATCCATTTGCATACTTCCTCCTATGCATGTGCAATCCGCGGGCCCTACCAAATGTATATTCTACTGCTTTGTATATTGTCGAATGTACAAGACCCCCTACATTTTTTCATTGTATGTGCTAGTGATGAACCCTTGCACTATTCACTTTGCATGTCGCGGGCCTCACCAAATGTACATTGGCCCTTGTATCCTTTGCTCGCATGTGACCATTGTATATCCGAACATACATTCACCCTGCATACAAACAGCGAATCTTTCCTAGAATATGCCTACAATGTATCCTTTCTCTTGTACATAGCCATTGTATGTTTGAACATACAAACCAAATATACATGCAACCCGATAAACAAATAGGGAATATTCCTGAGAATCTGTGAAAGATTCCCCCTTTGTATATGCACTATCCTAAGCCTGATATGCATTCAGAAATGCATCTAATTGATTTTTTCAAAGGGCGATAGAGATTTCTAACCCGCCAATGCACATTTTGACCTGCATGCATATACAAACAACCTTGTATATACAAAGATACATGCACCTTAACTGATTTTTGCATTTGTTACTACTACAGAGGCTGAAAGACACAGAATTTTTAGATTTTTGAATTTTATGAAGATGCCTGTAGATTTAAGCACTAACACAAGCTCTATCTGGGGATGTATGCCTCTTGCAGGCATGGTGAGAACCTTAGAATCTTTGGTTTCATAGATTGGGCCTTATCCATTGGGCCACAGAGTGTATCATACCAACCTGCACACAAACTATGTTTTCAGACATTATTTTGGCCGCCCCGAGTAGCCAAAAAGGAAGAACCACAACTTTATCCTGTCAAATGCCTGATTCCAAACTGAATAATCCCAACCATAGTTGAAAACATTAAAACAATCTGCCTGTAAGCTGATTTGATGAATTACATGCTTCACCATTTCTGAAAAATTGCCACTGTCAGTATTGCCTCTGTCACTCTACACCTTACAACCAGACATATAACCATACACATTATAATATTCTTCAGCATTAGATAACATATGTATGTTATGATCCTCAAGCAGTATATCCTCATATTACATTTGGCAATATTCATTATCTACCTGGCTGTTGCATATAACCAAACACATATCCAGTTGATCCAAAAACTGAAAACACTCAGAAAATATGAGACCCTCAATATCATTTATATCACTCATTGACATTGAAAACAAATCTTGATTTACACACCCATTGCCATCACTGCACATGTCTGAAACAACTAATGCTAAGCATTTATCATCAACAGTTTGCAAACTAGTATTATCATTTTCAAACGAGGGTTAATTCTGCACCAATGAATGTCATAACTCACAATATCAAATGCATCCATAGGCTCATCATAAAGGGGATTCATACTCATTGCAAAGGTCTCTGTTTCTTCTTCATGACAATCTATTTCTTTTTCATTATCAAATCTAAAGTCATAAGAAGAACAAACCTGATCCATGAATTGATCATGGATATCATCTTTATCATCTTTAATCTCTGATTGCCCCACATACAAAATTTCTGCTACTTCAATGCACTCTAAAGTTGAACTATCTACATCATTTTCTAGTCCTCTAATGCTTCTTGATGAAACTGATATTGACTCTTGATCCATATGATCACAACTTTGCACAACTAGATCATTTAAACATGAATGCTCTTTGTTTAGGATTGGCATGCAAATATTACTTGGGAAATTATTGTTGTCAACTTCATTTGTTGGGCAAAATAGGACATCCTCCTCTATAACAGAAATATCATCAACTTGGAATGATGCAAAAACTAGGATAGCAGGGGTGTGAGTACTTTGGCATTCATCTCCAACATTTAAACTATATCCCTTATCAACATTGGTGGCCCTAGGGCAGCAAAATTTTTTAGAGAAATACCCTTTTTGAATCCCATACCTCCAATTATTTTCAATGTCAATTGCAAACTGATGTGCCTGATGCAATGTGGTGGGCTCCTTGTCCCTCAATCTATAGCTCATTTTCCTATCAAATACTCCCAAATAGACAACTAGGCACAGTGCATCATTAGGTCTCATGCATTCTGGTATTCTATTCAATGCCCTCATAATATGAGGTTAAAAGATGGGATCAACTCATCTTCTTCGATATGGATATACATAAAATCACTAATAACTACATATTCAGAAATTCTTTCACCATATTGTTCTAGAAATGCAGATTTAAAATCATGCCAAACGCTGATAGAGAAAGCTAGAAGATAGGAGAACCAGTCCCTTGTATCTTTATCTAGAGATTGAACAAATATTCTCATAACTACATCTTCATGGTCAATCTCAAAATCATCTACAACATTTATAAACTGCTGCAAGTGTTTCTTAGCTGATTCATCCTTTGCACTATTAAATTTGGGCAAGTATTTTCTAATTTTAGATGGAAAAGCATTTGGATAGCCAAAAATGCCATCAAAATTTATGGGCTTATATCTGTCAATGCTGAAACTTCTTTTAATACATGGTTGGGACTAATTATTATGCATCATTACATTGGACATCTCACAAGGGTGCATGGGTTGATAATACATCTTTTATGTTTTTGCAACCCTCTTTTCAACTCAGATTTTCAATCATAATAATGACCTTAGGCCTTTAAAATACAAACTATTTTTTCAGGTTTCCTAAAGTCCTCCAAATGAGTCTTTTAAACAATATTGCATACTCCTTTTGAAATGCAAACTAGGTCCTCACAAAAGTATGCAATCTAATCACCAATATTTCCCTTTTGACTAGTACTATTTTACCAAATAGGGAACCCTTCAAAACTTATGAAAATACCTGGATATGTTGCAATAACTACAAATTCAACACCTCTGGTGTCCTCTTATTAGGTTCTTTATATGCAGAGTCGCCACCTCCTTGGCAGAGGAATAAGCTTCAAACAGGATGAAGCTGAAAATTGATTTCTTTCTAGGTTCTCCAACAGCAAAGCCACACACATAACTTTTCAGATTTTGTTGTAATAAACACCTCCAGGTTTGCTTTTTCAATCTTTTAGACTCACACCTTCATAGATATGACATTGTCTCCCCAGCGGAGTCGCCATCTGTTGGTATTTATTTTCGAATCAGCAGTGGGTTTGCCAGTTCCAATGCACAGACAAATTCAGCCAACGAATACAGGAGGTTGCATGAGCTGCCTCCCCTTCACTTCTAGTTCTGCCGCACCAAGGGGGGTGTCCCTATTTGCTAAAGATGTAACATTAACTTTCCCTATGATAGAAAGATTTAGCTTTGTAATAACAGGCAGAATACTCTCATGTGTGGACCCAGATTTGTGTGACAAAGCACAAGGTTAGCAACATTCTTAGACATATGTGTCTGGTTATGGATGAGAGTATGCAGGGGCTCCCAATCCTACTCCTACAACTAACAGGTTTTGGATGGTTTGAATTTGATGGTTTGGATGCAAGACAGGGGTTTTGGATCATAACTACTAATCCAGAAGCAGACTGGTGCTTATCTCAAGGCAAGGAGTCAACTAAACGTATACAAGAGAATGGCTTGCAACTATGATTCGAGTTTCAAGGGGTCAAATCTAATGCTTGCCTTACAAACACCACCCAAGAAAAGGTATTTAACTATCCATACTTATAGATATCCTAGTTGACATACATTCTTCTCCATACCTTAACCTAAAACAATTTAATCCACTCCTTGAATGGAAGTTAGAGATCAAGTATGTGATATAGCAAAACTATACCCTAGAATCTGAGAAACCCTTAGCAACTAGATTCAAAAGAAGAAAATGTATGCAACAAGTGGAGACAGACAGATAAATACATGCAATAATGCATTTTTCATATATAATTGCAAGAAACTGAACATATGTGTAAGATACATTATAGATGCAACACATAAACTCGATAGAGATAAAACAAATAGGAAATGCTTTGTATTTCGTTATTTTTCCCCCAAAATTGCCCAAGTCTTCAACAACCACAATGAGTAACACAGTTTGGCTTTTATACCAAGACTGTGTACTCAGCAAAAAGAATTAATTACAAGGCAAAACAAAAATCTGCCATATACAATGCCTGAGAAATGGTGCTCAGAAATAGTAAATGCAGTAGAGAGACAAAGAGGAATGAGCAGGTGAACTCAGGATTTGCACCGCCACCCAGGGATTTTCTTCATCAATCAGGTGGTTGACCTGTCAATTCCATCGATCATCCTCTGCAAGTCTACCATTAATGCTTAGCTACCTGCAGTCATTGCAGTTCCACTTGTCTATGAAGCTTTTCCCACTCAAAGTGGTGGACACACAGAAAGTCCTTCCTCGCGGGTTCAAAACATGGCCATCGATCTACTCCCATCGCTGAAATCGACGGCCACAAAAATGCCCTAAAAATCACCAACTAGTCAGATCGTGCCACGTAGGCACCTCATGTTTTTATCGTTTGCCTTCTTCCCTCTCATTTTTGCCTTTGTCACCCAGAGCACATACATTCGTCTTTGTATATGCAAGAGCATATACAACCGCCCCCTTTAGCTTTTTAAAACCATTGTATATGCATTCAACATATACATGCGACTGTTTTGGGACACGTGGCGGTTGTTGGTTGGTCCTCTGTTGCCATGCATTTTCCTCCGTCGGCTATCGGAATAACTCTTGAGGCATCCGCTGATGATAACTATCCCATCGATGACCCAATGCATATGCCCTTGCATATCGGGCCTTGTACATTTCTTCTTTGTATATTTTGCTTGCACATTCGATTGTATGTTTGGAATATACAATCCCAAACATACAAAGGTGGATTTCAAAATATTTCTCAAATACCATTAATTCTTTGGCCACGTCCACCTTGTACCTGTCCATTTGCATACTTCCTCCGATGCATGTGCAATCTGCGGGCCCGACCAAATGTATATTCTACTACTTTGTATATTGTCGAATGTACAAGACCCCCTGCATTTTTTCATTGTATGTGCTAGTGATGAACCATTGCACTGTTCACTTTGCATGTCGCAGGCCCCACCAAATGTACATCAACCCTTGTATCTTTTGGTCACATGAGACCATTGTATATCCGAACATACATTCACCCCTGCATACAAACAACGAATCTTTCCTGGAATATGCCTACAATGTATCCTTTCTCTTGTACATAGCCATTGTATGTCTGAACATACAAACCAAATATAAATGTAACCCGATATACAAACAGGGAATATTCCTAAGAATCTACGAAAGATTCCCCCTTTGTATATGCACTATCCTAAGCTCGATATGCATTCAGAAATGCATCTAATTGATTTTTTCAAAGGGCGATAGAGATTTTTAACCTGCCAATGCACATTTTGACCTGCATGCATATACAAACAGCCTTGTATATACAAAGATACATGTACCTTAACTGATTTTTGTATTTTTTACTACTGCAGAGGCTAAAAGACACAAAATTTTTGGATTTTTGAAGTTTATGAAGATGCCTACAAATTTAAGGACTAACAGGAGCCACCAAACCCAACTACAGAATCAACACCATTAAAAATTGATAAACAACAGATAGTAAAAACAACAGTCTAACAACAAATAAATAGAAAGAAAATAAACAAAGCTAGGGAGAAATATCCTCCCAGCCTTTAGCCAGAAATTCATAAATCTTGTCAAACTCTTTAACTTTCTCTTCATCCATGCCATAGGCAAGGGTGTCATGCTCCTGGAGTAGAGACAAATTGAGCATAGCCGAGTGGCAAAGCATACTATTGATAAAACATCTCATAGATCGGACCTTTTTTCCAGGGATTCCACACGGCCTCTGAGAACAACAATTTCATCTTCCTAACCATCGTCTTCTTCCTTAGCAACCTCTTTAGCCTCCTCCATAGTCACCGTCTCCTCCTCTTGGGCATTATCATCAGGTCCAACATCCCCTCCATCACTATCCTAAGCTTGCGTCTCCTTTTCCTTCACTCCTTCGGTCCCCTCTAAGATCTCTTGAACCTCAATGTCATCACCTTTAGACTGCTCATCTCCCTAAGTAGAAGACCTGGATTCACTTTCAAAGTAATTAATTAGTTTAGCCCGAGGGGCCAGTTTGCTAGCAATTTTGCAAGACCTTCTGACACCCTCTTAATAATATAATTAATATTATTATTAATATTATAAATGTAGATTAGGTAAATGCAATAAGGCAAAACACTAAATCAAATGCAAATGAAACACAAGATTATACCTTATAAAACACAACCTAATCCCATCAAGGGAAGAAGGAGCCTTCGCACCCAAAAGAAGCTCCCAACACCAAGATTGTCCCTAGACTATGGATTCAAATGTGAAATGCTTCTCAATTATGCAACTCACTATCTACTCAAAGGTGATTTTGGCATGGTAACTTTGCATGGAATTGGATGATGAAAATGACTTGTGAGAGGTTGTATTTATAGACTTTTTGGAGAGATTTTGATCCAAGGGTGGAGATTGAATGGATAGATCAATGGTGGAGGATGAAAGTGATGTGGAGGGCCTAGATTTGATCTTGGAAGATGGAGGGCTAGGAATAAAAGTAAATCTTTTATTCATTTTTGGGAAAAGGGTGAATAAATGAGGTTGGGTGAGATGGATTATTTGTGAATTAAAAATTCACATGGGGAAGGATAAAATGAATTAAAAATTCATTTGGGGAAGAGTGGATATTTATTAGCTATGACATGTGTAAGGGATGTGTAAGAGGAGTAAATGTGATGTGTGATTTATTTGAATTTTAAATTTGGGGGATGTGGAGAGAAGTGCTAATGAGGGTTTGACTCACTTAATTAGGGTGATTAGCCTAATTAATGTGGCTAGAATAAATTAGTAGAGGGATTAGAGGGGGGATAAGATTAATTAATTAGTGATTTAATTAATTAATCCTAAGGCTAGGATGAGGTAGGCTAGAGTAGGCAATTAAATAATAGCTATTTAATTGTCTAGGGTAGGGATAGGCTAATTAGTAGGCTAGATTAATTAGTTAACATGGTTTTTAACTAATTAATTGGATTTAGGGAAAATGGGGGAATTGATTAATAAATTTTGCATATTTATTAAATCAATTGGCTAAGGTTTGGACTATTGAATTAACAGAATTAATTCAATTTTGGGGATGAAATGGTGTGGATTTATGAAATGAAAGGGGTAATTAATTAAATACAAATTTAATTAATTGATCGGAAAGGGAATTGGTATGTTTAGGGATGTCGGGAGTCAGTTTGGTGGTCGAGACATTTTTAGGTGTCTACATTTGCCCCTCTTTGACGTGGCGTCAGGACCTAGGAGGGAAATGGTGTCAGGTCGAAGAAAAATATGCCCTAGCTGCCGGGAAGGAATGAGATGGATAGGGGATGCCCCCTCGAGAGGTGATGGAAAAAGAAGATGGTAGGAGGAAAAACGGAGGAAAAAGGCTGAGATCTGCACCCTGGAGGAAAAAAAGAAGGGATGGAGGGATGACATGGCCCACTATATTAGGCAAAGTGGGACCAAAGAGTGCCACATTGGCACACTTTTGACTTTTTAGAAGAAGAGACAAAGGAGAGATGGTTGAGCGCAACCCATAGTTCCCGCGAGTACATCACATCTCAGAGCGATTCCAAGAGGTCAGGCGGTCACCCGAGGCTGGACCCCAGGTAGGGCCTAACCCGAACTTTGTGATTTTTTATTTTGCACACATGTTTTTAGGTTTTGGGATATGGGTTTTGGAGCGTGTGGCACCAAAGATAAGGCGAATTAGTGCAATCCTATGGATTAGCGCTATCTGCCAGGGTATGGTAGGGCGATTTTGTCGCCATTTGGGGGAAATATTGGCGCTATCATCTAGATTAGCGCCAAAACTCAGAGAGAAAGAAAGATAGCATTTTGACGCCATCTTATGGTTATAACGGCGCTATCGTCTGGAATAGCGCCATAATGGGGAATGGCACTATCGTTAGTTTTAGCGCTAAAAGGTAAATTGACGTGAAAATGAAATATTTCGCCATCGACTGGATTGGCACGATATAGGATGCGCAGTGGCGCCATTGTCTGTATTGGCGCAATGAATAGGGAGAAGTAGCACCATTTTTAAAAATGGCACTAGGGACTGTCTGTGTGGAGCCACAGATTGGGGCCTTTGAGACATTTAGAAGAAGAAGTGTGTGGGGAAAATAAGTTAGTATCTAACGAAGAAATGGTGGATGCAGGATACACAGCGGTTTATACTGCAGTCACGGGAGCGACGAGTGCGATCCGTGATGGCACTGTTTGATGAGGCATGGTGGCCTCGACTAGCGAGACTAGGGCTTTGGACGGTGGCAGCGATGCCAATGCCAAATGGGGGGATGAAGGAATAGGTAGGTGGATTGTATGTTTGATAAATGGGTATGTTGCTACTGTCGGTGTTAGGCATGCCAAAGGGCCATCGTTTCGCCATTTCTTGATTCTTTTTGTGTTGTGATCTCGTGGTGGGCATACATGTATGGATTTGATTTTCTAGACGTGGGATGAGATGGAGACCTTAAAGAATCAAATTGATTTTGTTGGACCCAAAGATGGATGTGGTAGTGAGATGGAGTAGAAGGGTATGGTGAAGATCGATATGTTTTTCCAAAGGTTTTATCCTAAGGGTGATATGAATGGGTGATATTGATATTTTTGCACAAATTTTAGACTAAAGATGGATGATAAGAAAGGGATTTGGAATTGTGATGTTTTTGATTTTTTGATTGATTTAGGATGGTGAGGATGATGTTGTTGATGTTTTTCTAATTGAGCTTTTGGATAAGATCTAGATTTTGATTTGGCACACAAAGCATGACGATTTTCTTTGTTTGGGGTAGACTAATGACCTTACGCAAAGAGAGATGATTTGTTTCTCTTGAAATGTAGACTAATGACTTTTCAAGGAAAATGTGATGTTAATGATAAGATCTAGATCTATCTTTGGCTCACAAGGATGACAAGCTTTGGTTGATGATTTGTTGATAGGTTTTTTTGATTTGGATGTGGATTTTTTGAAATGATTTGTCTTGGTCCAAGGAGATATGCAAAAAGGATTGAAAGGGGATGGATGGATATGTATTTGGGCTGATAATGGGGTCCAACAATGGTGGTGATTAATTCTCTAAGGTCAAAAAGAAGGTGCAATTTTGGGAAATTTTTTGAAGAAAATGGCTAGACTGTTAGCAGATTTCTGTGAGATGGATATGGATTATGGCGGAGCAGAAGGTGTAGATCACAACAAAATGGACCTTTATTTCATGCAAGTCAATCTAACAATAGTGCCAATCCACGGATGAAAAGGCGCTACAATAAGATGAATATAGCGCTAAAACAGGGTGGACAGATTTCTGACGGCAAAAATTTGGATCTGTTTATTTGGAATGGGACAAACTAATTTGTTCTGTCTCAGGCACGTCAATCTCAAAATAGTGCCAATCCACGGATGAAAAGGCGCTACAATAAGACTGATATGGCGCTAAAACAGGTTAAATAGATTTTTGATGGCAAAATTTTGGATCTGGTTGTTTGAAATGTGACTGACTGGTTTGCTTTGTCTCAGGCACGGCAATCTCAAAATAGTGCCAATCCACGGATGAAAAGGCGCTACAATAAGACTGATATGGCGCTAAAATAGGTTTTGACAGACTTTTGATGGTAAATTGTTAGATTTGTCAATTTGGAATGTGACCAACTGATTTGTTTTGTCTCTTGGCAAGTTGTTTGTGAAAAATCAAAGCACTTTAGCACACATTTGAATGCAAAATAAGCAATGATTTTTGTTTGTAAAATGACATGACTTTGTTTAGAACAAGCACATTTTTACAACCTAAGGCGAGAATGTGACAATATTTGTTGAATCCCCTAGCTGCGCCTATTCAAAGCGGGTAGCTCCAGGATCTTGGTAGCACTGGCTCCTCCTTACAATTGCACACACTTCTCACGCATACCAAGATCTAGGTTTCTTATAAGGCTTGTCCCTCACCAAACCTTTAGATTGTCCCTGCTACCTCGGCTAAGAACCGCATGAATCAGGGCCGCTTCAAGGGTTTTGTCCTCTGCATCAACAAATAGAAGGATTTTGGCTTGCTAAAACAATGGCTCTTAGTAAGGGCATCCGTTCAGGTGGTTATACGTGTGGCAGCGCTACTCTCTGTTATGGAGTCTCCCAGCCTCCAAGGGTTGCGCCTTGGAGGGTTTATGGGGAGGTTGGCTGTCGGTATAACAAAACAACACCTGTCGCTTGAGACTTTCATCCCAAACGCCTTATTTTATATAGCGGCTTGGAAGAGCTTGGCTTTAGCTTGATGCCGCTTGGGTCGTTCCCACCTTTGGAAGTGGGGTGGCAGGCCCTCTAAGGATTACAAAAGCAATACAATCATGAAAACACTTTTGATCCCCAAGTTCATACAAAGATGCGAGGGGAGAGCATACGTGTTCCCTATGATTATATCACACTCAACATGGTTCAATTTTAGATCTTTGGATTAGATGGGGGGTGATTAATGCAAAGTGTTGTGAGAAGTTTTTGATTCCCAAGATCACCAAAAAGGTGCGAGGGAAGAGCATACACTTCTCACTCTACTTGACACAATCACGAAGACACTTCACACATGTATTAGATTGTCTTCATTAGATGCGTGTAAATGCAAGTTTGTTGTTCTTTTTATCCAATGATGTATGCAAGTTTGTGGTTCTTTTTATAGCCCAAATTGAAGTGTTTGATTGTTTGTTTGTTGGCACACAAAAGAAGTATATTTTAGAGTACCAAAATAAATGTTGTAGTCACACACACACTTCACACAAGGAGTTGTTTGGATTGATTTTAAAACACCAAATTGAAATGTTGTTTAAGTCCTAACAATGTCAAAAAGGGGTTCTTTTTAGCTTCCAAAATCAAAGTGTTTATCTAACTAATATCAAACCACCGTGCCAAAAGACTTGTTAGTATCTGCAGTACCTGCAACAAACAAAAAGGCAGATTAACAAAATAGCGCTAAAATAGACATGTACAGGCACCACTGTAGGCAGAACAACCCGACTTATGAAAGAAGGCGCTAAAATATTTTATGGTGCTAATTAAAGTCTATGATAGCGCTAATTAAAATAATGGCGTTGATAATGAATTTAGCACTAATAAAGCCTAAGTTACGCGCTACTACAGAGGATAGCGATGATCGGTAGTAGTAAAAGCGCCACTGCGTGCTATTTCTGAATCCGGGGGGAAATACAGATGGCGCTAATCTGAAGGATGGCGTCAAAATGGAGAACTGATGATGCTTTGTCATTTCTTTCAAAAATTTGCCATAACCTCCCCCTATAATTCCTAGTTTTCCTGCAAAACAGAGAACAAAGAACACAGAAAACAACAGGAAAAGCAAAAAACACGACATGTGAGTATGGTTAGTATATAAAAGAAAATTGCTTAGAGGAATAGCACTGAAATACGGTAGTGATGGCACCGTTGCGACGGTTGAATAGCGCTGAACCTTATAAAACACAACCTAATCCCATCAAGGGAAGAAGGAGCCTTCGTACCCAAAAGAAGCTCCCAAGACCAAGATTGTCCCTAGACTATGGATTCAAATGTGAAATGCTTCTCAATTGTGTAACTCACTGTCTACTCAAAGGTGATTTTGGCATGGTAACTTTGCATGGAATTGGATGATGAAAATGACTTATGAGATGTTGTATTTATAGACTTTTTGGAGAGATTTTGATCCAAGGGTGAAGATTGAATGGATAGATCAATGGTGGAGGATGAAAGTGATGTGGAGGGCCTAGATTTAATCTTAGAAGATGGAGGGCTAGGAATAAAAGTAAATCTTTTATTCATTTTTGGGAAAGGGGTGAATAAATGAGGTTGGGTGAGATGGATTATTTGTGAATTAAAAATTCACATGGGGAAGGGTAAAATGAATTAAAAATTTATTTGGAGAAGAGTGGATATTTATTAGCTATGACATTTTTAAGGGATGTGTAAGAGGAGTAAATGTGATGTGTGATTTATTTGAATTTTAAATTTGGGGGATGTGGAGAGAAGTGCTAATGAGGGTTTGACTCACTTAATTAGGGTGATTAGCCTAATTAATGTGGCTAGAATAAATTATTAGAGGGATTAGAGGGGGGATAAGATTAATTAATTAGTGATTTAATTAATTAATCCTAAGGCTAGGATGAGGTAGGCTAGAGTAGGCAATTAAATAATAGCTATTTAATTGTCTAGGATAGGGATAGGCTAATTAGTAGGCTAGATTAATTAGTTAACATGGTTTTTAACTAATTAATTGGATTTAGGGAAAATGGGGGAATTGATTAATAAATTTTGCATATTTATTAAATCAATTGGCTAAGGTTTGGACTATTGAATTAACAGAATTAATTCAATTTTGGGGATGAAATGGTGTGGATTTAGGAAATGAAAGGGGTAATTAATTAAATACAAATTTACTTAATTGATCGAAAAGTTAATTGGTATGTTTAGGGATGTCAGGAGTCAGTTTGGTGGTCGAGACATTTTTAAGTGTCTACAATAACTATAAATAATAACAATTGTGTTGGTTTTCACAGATATCATAGTTCACAGATATCATAGTTAACCAATATGAATATTTACCGATATTAATATTTAAAAATTACTTTGCCTTGTTATCGGCAATTTGAGAGATTTCAAAACCTATGAACTAGTTCTAAAACCTTAGATTCTTCTAATGAGTATTTTGCTGATAAGGCTTTGCCTTAGAAAAAATTGAAGATTTTGTTTGAAATAGTTATCAACAAGTTGGGAGATTTGAGAATGTAGGAACTAGTTCTAAAACATTAGGTTCTTCTGATGGGAGTTTTCCCAATAATGCTTTGCAATATCAATTAATAGAATATATCAACAAGTGTTGTAATAAATCTTAATAATATAATAATATTATTATTAATATTATAACAAGATCAATACAAGATAGGCGAACAATGGAAGGTTCAAGGTAATTCAGTCTTCAAGGTAATATGGCTTTGTTTATTTGATTTGCATCATATTTCATTGAGATTATTGGATTATTAGTAGTTTAATACTGTTTACAATATTTCCACTAACAATAACTATTTTGTCGGTTTGACAGGAAGTAAATTTGAAGTTTACCTATCATAGTTCACTACTATCATAGTCATCAATATGAATATTTCCCAATATTAATATTTAAAAATTAATTAATATTTGTTAAGATTCTTATTATATTAGTTCACCAATATCATAGTTCACCCATATGAATATTAAATCTTAATAATATAATATTAATTATTATTAATATTATAACTATAAATAATAACAATTTTTTTAGTTTGACAAAAAGTAAATTTGAAGTTTACCTATCATAGTTCACTGATATGAATATTTTCTGATATGAATATTCCCGATATTAATATTTCCCGATATCAAATGTGGGGTTCACAATTTCTAAAATTGCTGATGGAAGTGAATTAATTAGTTCACAAATTATGAAATTCCTGATAATAAAGCTTTGCTTTTTGTCGATAAGTAAATTGTTTACTTCACTTAAAGACTTATTCACTTTTGATAAAGTGGCTCACGATTTTTTTTTAAAGTTTGAGAACTTAGAAAATTACCGATAGGAATCATCTTCATTTTCATAATCTTTCAAATATATTGATAAAGTTAAATTTGATATTATAACTATTAATCAAATACTATAATTAATTATATATTAATAATAAAGAATGTTTATAATAATAAAAATAATAATAAATATAATACTAAATACAATAAATAAAACTATTTAATTATAATTATAATATTATTATAAATTTATTATAATGATTATATTATTAATAATAATATAATAATAAAACTTATTTTGTAAATGTAAAATAATGTAAATTTTAGGAAAATTATAATTGTATAATAATAAGTAAATCCAAAGGAAGGTTGAATCTTAGAATATCAAATTTGTATTGAAGGTAGTGAAGAAACATTGATGGTATGTTACTTCTAAAAACTATTTCTAGATCATCAAAATTGATATTCAACATAGTTTCCTATGCCAAAGCCAACTTTCACTGTTCTGATCCATAGAATAGATAATGTCACCTTATCTAAGCTGATAAAGATTTCCTTCTGTCCTTTACCCACCAGCTATTATAGCCCACAATTTTTTTCTGATTTTGAAAGTATCATCCTGAAATATGAGACTGTATCCTTCTCTGCACAATTGTCCAACACTCAAGAGACTTTGCTTTAATCTTTCAACATAAAGAACATCATTAGTATAGTGTTTTCCATCAAGACTGATTGACCCTTTTCCACATATCTTACCAATATAATCATCTCCAAATCTGACTAATCCTTTATCATCCTTCTCAAAATCAATGAACTTACTTTTGTCACCAGTCATGTGATTTGAGCAGCTACTATCAATAACCCAATAGTTCTTTTCTTGAAACATATCTTCACTATCAGCACTTCCCTCTAGATAAAGACATTCTTCATCATCACAATTAGTGAAAGAGCAATCATCATCTTCATCTATTTTGACATCATAATATGTTCTCTTGGAGACTCTGCTTTTATCTTCTTCAACATTATTTCTCAATTTTCTTTTGGGACATCTACATGTACAGTGACCTATTTCACCACATACAAAACAATTGAAAGACAATTCATCCTCGCGTGCCATCCTAGATCTTCCTTATGCTATTAGGCATACTGATGCAGAGCGGGTACAGCGGAAAAGCCTTTCAATTCAATGGTGAAATGCTTGTCAATCGCATTCTCAATTTGGCTTGTATATACATTTCCTGACCTTCTATCGCAGGTAGCCCATTGTATCTCCAACCATTTTGACCACTATAGCCGGTCCTCACTTGCACCTCACAAAATGTACATTACAATGTACATTCCCACATACAATCATCAACATGCAAATGCGGGATACACATGAATTGCTTTTTAGATACCACTGTGATATACTCACTGATTGTATATCTCCAATGTACATTCGCAATGTACATTCTTCACATACATTCCCATTATACATTCAGAATATGCATATGGTGGGGCCCTTGATCTCCACTTTCCCATGTATGTCTCACCGCATACAACTTCATGTACAAGGCCGATACAAACAAATCTCATATACAAATCATGACTTGCTTTTCCTAGTGGACGAAAGGGTTCTTACCTGATACTACTGGTCAACACTTGTTTCTCAAACCAATGTATGTCTTGACATACAAACGGAGCATACAATCATCGACTCCCTATGGCTAGTCCTCTTCACCACTATTACCAGTCATTCCTTGTATCCCTAGACAAAAAAAATTCCAATATACATTGTCGTTACCATCTCAGCCGGTCACCATTTGCACCATATGAAATGCATATTTTCATTGTGTCTTCACAACTTACAGCAGCGATATACAATTACAGTATACACTCAAACTAACACTTGCATACAATAGTGATATACACATAAACTGTCTACGACATACAATGGACATATACATAGGAAATGTATCTCCTCAGACACTTTCGACAGACATAAGAATTCACATAGAATATGCTTTGATGATATACACAACTGACGGACCTTTACATGTAGTTGCAGGGTACACACTGAATATTCTCAGATACATTAGCGATATACACACTATTTGTATATTTGACTAACAATCATAAACTTAACCCGAATGGACTCTTACACATACATTTCATCACAGGATATACACAGGGTGTTACTCAGATGCGACAACGATATACATAGGAAATATACCTTCATACATTTGTGATATATACAGGAATTGTATATTCAGCAAACAACATAAACTTAACCCAAAAAAAGACTTTTATACATACCATTCTTCACAGCATATACACAAGAGGTTCCTCACATGCAAATGCAATATATTCACATATTGTTCCCGGCATATAATTGACGGATATACATAAAATGTATATTTGAACTTCCCACCAATAACTTCCTCTACGACGAATTCTGCAATTTCTATTCTGCCATGCCCATGCATAAAAGGAAAACAAACAAAAATCTAATGTACACAATCCATTCCATTGATTTCACAGAAATTCACCAGTGGAATGGATTTAATCGTGCATCTTGACCACATAAGAACTAAATTAAATACAAAGCAATTCTATACAAATGATATACAAAACGATTTGATATACAGGGAATTTACGCAAAATCTAGAAATTAGTAGAACACAATTCATAGAATTTCTATTTCTTCATTCCAACTTGATCGAACATAGGCTAATTACAGAGATTCAATTATTTTATAATTCTAAAAGTGGAAGATGCCTTCCTTGTTTTGTTACCGACTCTCCTCCTCTGTTTTTTGGATTTTGATTAAACTAAGATTATAGTCATAAACCCTAACTAATCCCACGACACCTATTTTGCATAAGACAGCAAAACACCTAATGATAAGACACCTTGGTTTAATCCTCCACATAACCCAACATGTCTAAAATGTCAAATTTGATGTTTATAAACATGAAATGCCAACACAAAATGCTACATTTGACAATGACATAAATAAATGCTACATGGTAACATGAAATGTCTAAAACATATTAAAGCCTTATTCTTCTCCCTCTTGTGCATATTTATCTTGTTGAAGGGGTACTCCTGCACCACATACTTCTAAGGAACCCTTGCTCTAATACCAATTGTTGAAATGCACAAGACAATTGAGAGGGGGGGTGAATTAGTTGTCTCAAAACTTTAACCACTTATCAACACATCAAATGCTCAATCATTGTTATTAAGATTTAGCCATGAAAGCATGAAACATGAAGCTCAACACAATAACACATCCAACACATGAGACACCAGATTTTTTTACGTGGAAAAATCCTATAAGGGAAAAACCACGGTGGGTGTTAGCCCACAGAAATAAAAATGTTATATCAATACTGAAAAATAGAGGCTCACTGCCCAAAATGCTCACTGCAAATGTTGGGGCTCAGTGCCAAGGGTTGGTGAACTAATTTGATAGCATCTACTCCATGCCTAAGTTTAGTTCCATTGAAGCATAGTATGACTCAGGCTCTACTCTGCTCTTCTTAGACCTTTTCACTTATCTTCGCATTTTCGCACAAGGACATATTTTCAGCAACTTCATTACATGTTTTTATACAATTCATCAACCTTGGAATGTACATCAAGGTCGGCATTACATTCATCAACCATTGGTACAATCTCCAAGGTCGACATTACAAAAATACATAGAAATAGGTCTGGACCTAAACAAAATTAGCTAAGGAAATGATGTATGTGGATCACATTATGCCTTAGCTTGGAATCAAATATAATCTTCCACGCCACAACATGTTTCCACAATCTTCAATGCATCTTCACAAGTAGTGAAAATAACTAGGTCAGCCTAGACTGGTGTTAACTCTAAGTCTTCTAGGAACAGTCTTCATCCACGATCCAAATTTCTCTTTGTGAACCAATCCAAAGGTAAGAATATGATCAAGAGACATCCACAAGCACATTATAATCACCAAGAACATCTGCACAATCTCTAAACACTTCATCCATAAGATTCTTCAATCAAGAACACTTGAACATAATTGTTATCCACTATCATATATAAAGGATTGCTTGCGGACCACCAAATCATGAGACATTGGAGTTGAATGTACTTATCATCATTAAAAACTAGATTCTAAAACTGCAGACTGAAATACTTAAATGCGGAGGAACGCTCCAGCATAATACATTCTCCTTGTCACCACCAAATATATAGAAAAATAGTTTTCACTCTGGTGAACATAACTAAGTGAAATCTTCATACCAGACACTCAAACAAGTGGAACATAGCAACTTTAGACATGTCTCTAACTAATTTCCAATCCTTAGACAAAGATATTCATTCTACAAGAAATGTGGAGCAATCTACTAGATTGTTCTGTTGTAAACAAAGATACTCTTCAACACACTGTTTCCACTGGAGGGGTAAATTTTCTCAAAAACACTTGGAAATTTAACTGTATCAGGAATACTTATTCATTATCTTCAACACTTATATAAGTCAATGCAAAGCATCTAACTCATCACAAGCAAGCATCAAAACAAGAGCACAGTTGACACCAATGACAACACAAATATGTTGACATCAATGACAACATCAGCTAGGCACATACTTGCAACACATCCATCCTTAGCCATCTAGGTCTTTCACTTAACCCTAAACCCTAAACCTTATCCATAAAGCCTCAACCCTTAAACCTTAAATCCTAAACCCTATCCCTAAACCCTCAACTATCAACACTATACCTTAAAATGTAATCCCTTAACCCTTAACACTAAACCCTCTACCCTTGACACTATACCTTAAACTCTAATCCCTTAACCCTCAACCCTAAAGATCAACCCTCAATCCTTAAGCCTTCAACCCTAAACCCTAACCCTAATCCCTCTACCCTTGACACTATGCCTTAAACCCTAATCCCTCAACCCTTAAACCCTTAATCCATCAAACCTTAAACCCTTAAACCCTAAACTCTCAACCCCTAGATACTGTTAAACTCTTAAACCCTATAACCTTAACCTTGGACACTCAACCTTCAAGCCTCTACCCTATACCCTATACTCTCAACCCTATACTTGTGCCCTAAACCCTCAACACTCATCCATATGTCTTATGTACCCTCAACCTTAAACCCTTAACCCTATATCTTAGACACTCAACCTTGAACATTTTCCCTCAACTATAAACTCTCAACCCTCTACCCTATACCCTCAACCATATACTTAAGCCCTAATTCCTCAATCCTCAACACTATACCTTAAACCTTGAAGCCTACACCCACAAACCCTCATCCCTATACCCTATAACCTCACCCTTATACCCTAAACCCTGAATATTGTGCCTTAACCCTATACTTAAAACCTAAACCATACACTCTCAACCCAAGTCACCCTATGCCTTATAAACCCTCAATCCATATCATAAACCCTAAACCCAATATCTGAAACCCTAATCCCCATGCCTTACACACTTAATCTTATAAACTCAACAAGCTGAATATTATCCCTCAACTATAACCCTCTACGCTCTACCTATTACTTAAGACCTAATCTCTCAACCCTCAACCCTATACCTTAAACCCTAAACCCAAAAACCTCAACCCTCAACCCTAAAAACTATACGGGCTCAGGTCCTTATATACCCTAAACCCAAAACCCTTACATACATACATACATACATAAATACATGTACACACATACATACAAACATGCATACATATATACATGCATATAAGCATGCATAAATGTACATACATACATACATACATAAAAGCACACATATATACATATATACATACATTCATATAAGAATACATATGTATACATATAGGCATATACATACATACATCAATACATAGATACAAGCATGCATACATACATACATACAATTTGGAATACATACATATATACATATATAAATACAAATATATATACAAACATACATACATCAAACATACTTAAAAACCTTGAACATAAGTCATTCCAAGTGAGACATAACGTGAGCACATTATAATGTGCTTGCATTATGTCAAACTAGGCAAACATCAGACAAACTTGAAAAAAAGAAAAGAAATGCAAAACATAATGAGAGCGCATTATAATGCACTCACGTTATAATTTGATTTGGGAATTCCAAGCCTTAGGCTTGGGATTTGCTTTGTATTTCCAACCCAAAGGCTTGGAGTGCCTTCCCAACATCCAAAGACATGTTTTTGCATATTCTACATGATTTCACATAATTTCATTCATATTAACCCTCAGATTTGCATGTGTTTCAAGGTCAAACAAATCGAACACTAGGGTAATATTAGGCTTTCTCTTAGCTATTTAAGGATGTAATTTTTTTCACATTTTGACAATGTTAAGCCTTTGATCTTTAATTTCTTTTGTTTGTGTGTCTATTTTTTGGCAAAAACTAGTATTTGGTCTTTTTTTCATTATAAATTAACCGTTTATTGAAATTTTAAATAAATTACATTTTTATAAACGAGACTCCATTCTACACATTTTTTTAAAAAAAAATTCAATTAGTTTTTAAAATTTACAAGGGTAGTACGACCAAAATTTAGTTTTTAAGGATGTGTCCACTTTGAAAATTAGTAAAAAATCAAATATTGATTAAAAAATTAATAGAAAAATTAGGCATAAACTATATGCTGTTAGCTAATTTCTCACTGAAGTAATTTTAAAAATACCAAAAAAAGTTAACCTTTTGAGGGAACCACAAAACACGCTATGTTATGTTTTTTTGATAGAAACAACACCAATTTGTGTGGCTCCCTTTTTTGAACCCCTTAATCTATATCATTTTCAAAAAGATTAATAGTTTAGAAAGTAGAGTTGGAGCACTACGAACATTGTTTTTGTTGCATCTTAAAATTTTGGGTTAACTATGCTCAATTTCTCATCGAAGGTTAGTATTTCTTGATTTCAGGAAAAAAAAAGTGGCCACTTAAGACCCCTTTTTGGCCCCCCATCTTCTTGCACTTACCATGTATATGCCTGGTCTATTTGAGGTTTGTAGATAAATGGCTCGCTCTTTTGTGAAAGACTCACTTTTGCACATTTTACCTTTTAGATTTGGTGTTGATGAATCGGCCACAGGGTAGATAGATTGATTGGAAACACCCAATGTCCATATCTTCAAAGTCAATGCTCCTGGTAATTTAATTTCTTCATATTTTATGTCATTTTTCTCATTTAGGTTTTCTAAGATTGCTCCAAAATTGAAGGTGGGAAATGATGGTGCAACCAAAGACGCTATATGACAATGATGATGAAACTGTAGTTTCTCCAAACAAGGTTTTGAGAAATGAACCATCTGTTGTTGTTCTTGCATCAATGGCAAAACACTTGGTGTCCGTATTAGGAAATATAAACTTTATTTAGTATTACATTAATATGAAATGGTGGTTTTGTTTTTCTGTAGGGTTTAGGAGGATTTGAAATTTACACATGCCTGGATGCTAAAATTTATTTAGTATTACATTAATATGAAATGGTGGTTATATTTTTTTGTAGGGTTTAGGAGGATTTGAAATTTACACATGCCTGGACATTGAAATTTAGTTTTCATTTCTAATGATTTTGTTGTCAATACCTATAATTGAAGGTTTGTGGTGTCAAGAGATTATGCAACCACTTCACTAATAGATTCTACAAGGACCACCTTCTCTGCACATAATCGATTATTCAGCCACATCAATGTTGGATTTATGGAGTCTTCAATATAGTCTTGAAGCTGAGGTCATTTCCTCTTTTTTCATCTTGATTTCTTTTAACCCGATGCTTCGAAGCTAGGAGCAATTATAACAGAGAAACCTCATTGTTGGAGACCGAGAGGAAACCTAGTAGATATGGATGTCACTTCAGAAGTATTGATTGAAAAATTCAAGGGATTTCAAACTTCAAAAGTGTTTGACAAAAAAGCCCTCATAGAAGAAAATGAGGAAACTTGTGATTTTAATATATCTATTTTATAGAAGATTTTGTGTTAAAGATGAATCCTTAAAGATGAATTGGACAGTAAATTTTCAATAAATATTTTTTAACATGTCTATTAGTTAATTGAATTTTGTTTAATCACAAAGTGAAATTATTCTCCTTTGTCTCCCTTATTTTTTAGTTAGAGAGTGAAATTATTCTCCCTTATTTTTCTAAATTGAAAACGTAGTATTGTTTTGTTTTTCTTATCAAATCATTCTTTACAAAGATTCTCATTAGGATTTATTCTCCCTTATCTCCCTTATTTTTTAGTCAGAGAGTGAAATTATTCTCCCTTCTTCTAAATTGAAAACTTAGTAGTGTTTTGTTTTTCTTATCAAATCATTCTTTACCAAGATTCTCATTAGGATTTTTTAAAAATAACATTTATTGCTCATGGAGATCTTGATATCTCTCATTCTTACTTCTAATTGAATGCAAATGGTGTTTTACGGAGATTTTAGGTAAAAGGAGACATTAGCAAGGTAGACGAATTCTATAGACAGGTAATACTTATGGGTCCTGCAAATAGAGAAATGTGGTCACTTTACGCCCAATTCATATGGGACAAATCAAATCTTAATCTACTAATATCATTATGGTAAAAAATCAAATCTTAAGTTATTAATATCATTATTTTCCTATCTATGAAACCCTTGTACCTCTTAAAGATGCAAGTTCTAGTATTTATTATGAACTATTTTATAGTATCATTTAAAAAAATATCATTATGTTTTAGTTTATATATACAATTACCATATGATTAATCATTAATTAAATTTAAGTATTTTAAATTGATATATTCTTTGAAAATATTTTTATTAAATTCATTCACATTATCTACATAATACTTTTTTTGACTTAGTAATGCAATCTAAAAATATTTAACATATAAATATACCATTTTCTTTATATCTTACTTTTTATTAAATTATTTTTAAATTAATATTATTTTTTTTATTAAAGAAAATTTTTAAAAGGGCCTAATATTAATATTAAATTAATATTAATGTTAATATTTAAATTTATAAAATATAACATTATAATAATATATTTTTAACTAACATTATCATTTAATTTTACATAATTATTTTAAAAAACTTTTCTTATAATAATAAACTTAAAAACTATTTTAAAATAATTTAAACCACACTAAATGAAAACAAAATACATGTTGCTAGATATAACATAAAATTGACTAAACTTAAGAGTTTTTATATTAGTTATTCCTTCAATTTTTTCCTATATTTACCATTATTTTTGTTGGGGTTCTCTATTTTTGAAAAAATAATTAACTATTAAGTATTGCCTTCCAATTTCTTAGAAATTTGGCTTTCCTCTCTCTACATCTGTACTCACAACTTCATATGTACCAACTTTCTATAATCAACAATGAAGAAAAGATTCTACAACGACTAATATAATTTTGACTTGATAATCTTATGAACAAGAACAAAGACACAACATATATGCAATAATAAATGGAATGCTTCATACTATTACATTTACAATAACATCTACAACTACATTTCTTGAGTTACAAAATGCACTCACCCCTGCTTTACACTCTCATTTTCTATAACAAACCCCAACTTAGTTCCTTCTTATTTCTAGAAATAGTTTTTAAAAGTAACATACCATCAATGTTTCTTCACTACCTTCAATACAAATTTGATATTCTAAGATTCAACCTTCCTTTGGATTTACTTATTATTATACAATTATAATTTTCCTAAAATTTACATTATTTTACATTTACAAAATAAGTTTTATTATTATATTATTATTATAATTATATAATCATTATAATAAATTTATAATAATATTATAATTATAATTAAATAATTTTATTTATTGTATTTAGTACTATATTTATTATTATTTTTATTATTATAAACATTCTTTATTATTAATAAATAATTAATTATACTATTTGATTAATAGTTATAATATCAATTTTAACTTTATCAATATATTTGAAAGATTATGAAAATGAAGATGATCCCTATCGGTAATTTTCTAGTTCTTGAACTTTAAAAAAAATTGCGAGCCAATCTATCAAAAGTGAATAAGTCTTTAAGTAGAGTAAACAAATTGACTTATTGACAAAAAACAAAGCTTTATTATCAAAATTTTATAATTTGTGAACTAATTAATTCACTTCCATCGATAATTTTAGAAATCATGAACCCCACATTTGATATCAGGAAATATTAATATCAGGAATCTTCATATCTGGAAATATTCATATTGGTGAACTACGATATTGGTGAACTATGAGATTGGTGAAATATGATAGGTAAACTTCAAATTTACTTTCTGTCAAACCAAAAAAAATGTTATTATTTATAGTTATAATATTAATAATAATTATTATTGCTTTTACATCTTATGATTTTCATTGTGGGTTGGCTCAAATTGGAGGACTGTTCCTTCGTGAGGATTTAATTAAAAAACCTAGCTACAATTGTGTGTTTCAATCTATGGTTTCTAGTCTACAAGATGATAACAGAGAGGTTTTTGAGAGTTCACTCCGGGTACATAAATCTACTATTGGTTGTGCTAAGAGGGAGAAGGTCAAAGAAGTTTACAATGCCTAGATTTTTCTGGCACATTTTCAACCACCAGTTGCCACTTTTATCAATGATAATGAACCAGTCATGGCATATGTTGACCCTGTTGTTTATCAAGGGTTCAGAGTAGCGGACCTTAATGTTAGAAATCCATGAAATTCTCTACATATGGTTTTTTTGGGACAATGTTTTTTACTGTTATCAATCTGGCCTAAAAGGCTTCTTTTGTATTCCACTTTTTGGATCTTCATGTTTAGATCTTGGCCTGAAGGTTCTTTTTGTAATCTGTAAGTACTTTACTATTTAATATATATTACGATGCTATGCATCCTTATGGATTCAAAAAAAAAATTATTATATTATTAAGATTTATTATAACACTTGTTGATATATTCTATTAATTGATATTGCAAAGCATTATCTTGGAAGAACATAATGTTTTAGAACTAGTTCCTACGTTTTCAAATCTCCCGACTTGCCGATAAAAAGGGGGAAATATTCTTATGGGTGAACTATGATATCGGTGAACTAATATAATAAGAAACTTAACAAATATTAATTAATTTTTATATATTAATATCGAAAAATATTCATATTGGTGAACTATGATAGATAAACTTCAAATTTACTTTCTATCAAACCAACAAAATCGTTATTATTTATAGTTATAATATTAATATTAATATTAATTATATTATTAAGATTTATTATAACACTTGTTAATATATTCTATTAATTGATATTGCATAGTATTATTGGGAAAACTCCCATCAGAAGAACCTAATGTTTTAGAACTAGTTCCTACAATCTGTTGATAGATAGGGCACTCCTTAATATACTTGAGGACTTCACTCTTAAAAGTCCCTTCCAAGTGAAATGCTCCCAGACCTACTTGTAAGTCTTATAGAATTTGGGGTGACCAGCGATAGGTGTATCATGGAAAGTCCTCAATACCTTGCCCTTGAACTATGAAGTAGGCACTAGGAAAATCCTCTCCTTATGGATAATCAAGTCATTGATCATGGAGTACCTATCATCATGCACTATACCCTCTATGATTCCTATTGCTTAAGAATCCTTAGCATACTCTATTGAAATCAACTCCCTCCTATCAATAGATATGTCTCCTAATAAACACAAGTGGGGTCTCCTAGAAAGTGCATCTGCCACTACATTCTTCTTCCCTTTGAAATAGTCTATGTCAAAGTCATATGCCTATAGTCTACTCACCCACTTTTGCTATTTATTAGTAAGGTCCTTTTGATTCATGAAGTACTTAATGCTATTATGGTCTATTTTAATGATAAACTTACCCCCAACTAGGTATGGTCTGAATTTGGCCAATGCATGCGTTATGGCCAACATCTCCCTGTCATACATTGAATAAGTCCTCTCCACACCCCTAAGCTTCCTACTCTCAAATTCTATGGGGTGTTTCTCCTGCATAAACACTGCCCCAATCTCCTCTCCAGAAGAGTCACACTCAAACTCAAATGTTTTGGAGATCTAGGATTGCCAACATAGGGCAAGTGGACATCAACTTCTTGAAGTGTTCAAAACACTTCTATACTGAATTTGACCATATCAAAGCTCCCTTCTTGGTAAAATCTGTAAGTGGGCCTATAGTCTATGAGGAGCCCTTGACGAACCTCCTATAGAAACCACACAACCCAAAGAATACCTTGAGCTGAGAGAGATTCATAGGTTTTGGCCACTCTATGATAATGCTTATCTTCTTTAGATCAACTCTCACTCCTTCTGCATTGATACTATGACCAAGATAAAGTAACTCAGTCATGCCGAAGTCACACTTGGACTCCTTAGCATACAAAGACTCACTCTCTAGTATGCTCAACACCTCCTCAAGGTGCGTCAAGTGATCCTCCTAGGTTCTACTTAAAATCAAGATGTCATCAAAGAAGATCAACACAAATTTCCTCAATTGTCTCTTGAAAATCTAATTTTGCAACTCTAGAAAGTAGTTGGTGCATTAGTTAGTCCAAATGACATCACCAAAAACTCAAAATAGCCGTAGTGGCACCTGAAAGAAGTCTTCTCAATATCCCCCTCCCTCATCCTAATTTGATGATAACCTGATCTCAAGTCAATCTTGGAGAAGTAGCAAGCTCCGTGAAGTTCATCAATCAACTCATCAATTCAAGGTGTAAGGGTAAAACGTGGATCAATCAAATGAATAATGTAAGACCCAAACATCAGCAGAATAGGAGATAACAAGAAAGATTGAAAGTAAATAGCAATGAATAACACAAAGCAAACCTTCCCTGAAATCGATGCTTCTGTTGTTTGCCTATTACAACCGTCCTTTTGCAAATGAAGTGAGCCCTCAGAGAGTGCACTCTTTTAGCTGTTTGTAGGAAGTCGATGGTAAATGGCTATGGTGATATGCAATGAAGATGAGCTCCAAGGCAAGTATGTGATCTCAAGCTTGTGGATGGTAAAAGGGTGCCAAAGGCGCGCTGGTGATATTTCTGCAGAGTAACGATGTCAAAAGCCTGGATGATTAGAATGGAAGGATGAAGCTTCATTTATAGACTTGAAAGAATGAGAATCAACGATTGAGAGAAGATATGAAGATCAATGGCTGAGAATGGTTGAGGAATGTGCAACCAGTAGAAATGTGACAAGTGTCCCAACTCCATCATGAAAGAGGGGATGTGACAAAATTGATTGGAGAGTTAACTCCATTGACTGATCAGTTAACAGACTTGATTGATCAGTTAGAAGAGTGGATTATGGAATTGACTGAACTGATTGAGGGATTGACTCAATTGACAGGTTAGTTAACACTTTTGATTGATTAGTTAACTAACCTCTGATTTGAGAAGAAATAGGCCATGTGGGTGAGGGAAAATAAGGTAATTAAATATTAAATATATTTAATTACATGTGCAACCTGATGAGGTGGACAAGGTGAGGTGGAAAAGGTGAGGTGTAAAGGTGAGGTGGATTTTTGAATTTAGAACTTAGGATAGAGGAATTTGGATTAATTAAATAATTTATAATTATTTAATTGTGTAGGACCTTTAGAAGAATTTTAATTAAATAAATTGAATTTATTTAATTATGGATTAGTGAATCGATTAAATAAATTTAGAATATTTATTTAATTGATAGAAAAATGGAATAAATATTTAGAATATTTATTTAGGATGAATCATATCATTTTTAGGCATATACATTTTGCCCCTCTTTGAATCAATGTTGTTTATAGTGTTGCTTCAAAGAAATCGATAGTTTGAATGATGATACATGCCCCGGTTTGCCCCTGGTACAGGCTTACTGACGATAGGATGCCCCCTCGGGAGATTGGATGGGAAAAGGGTGAAAGAATCGGAGATGGACAATCTCACAAAGATGAAGGGGTTAGGATAGGCAAGAGGAAAAAGGATGCATTTCAGGGAAACGGGAAGAAAACTGGAGGAAAAACAGGCACAGGAAGTAGTCACAGTCATCACCTAGCCAGAATTAGGGTTTGGAGGCTATAAATAGGAGCTGGGTCCACAAGAATAGTCATTTGTACACTTGTTTGATCTGGATTGGATTGAGAGAGCTTAGAGCAAACTTTGAGTAGCATGGTAGCCAGAGCAGCAGACATTCCACGCGAGGAGCATCGATTCGAGCGAGTCCGTTGATTCGGACAGCCAGCAGAGGCAGGACCCTCGGTATGTGCCTCAAAAAATTTCTCCTAGGGTCAATTTAGGGTGTCATAAATGCATGTAGAAAATAGGTCAAACATATGCGCCGAAATGCAGAACGACGCATATGCTGCATGAAGCGGCGCTTTTGTCATTTAGCGGCGCATATGCCAGTTTCAGCGGCACATATGTGAAAATGGCGCATACGTTCATTGTAGATGCGCTTTTGTAGATAGGCTGCGCATGTGTATTAAAGCGGCGCATATGGTTAATGTAGCAGCGCATACATGAAAGCTGTGCATATGCTGAGTTTAGTGACGCTTCCATAATATGGTGGCACATATGTCGAATGCTGCGGCGCATGTACTGAAACTGTGCATATGTGCACTGCAGTGGTGCTTTTGTTGGAGGCAGCGCATACGTTGATTCTAGCGGCGCATACACCAAGAAACGGTGCTTTTACCACCTATAGCAGCGCATTTGCCTTGGATAGCCAATTTACTTAGCCAAATTGATTCGATTAGCGTCCTGTTTGACGCGGGAATCGATGAGCTATCTTCGAGATTGTAGGAATCTAGTCAAGAGATGTAGTGTGCTATTTTGATCAATTTGAGATGCTAAGTTGAGTTGATATAGTTCAATAGGTATGTTGAGTATGGTATATGCCATTTGAGACTGACACGTTGCCTTGCTTGCTTGCAGGAGGATATTCGAGACACACTGTAGTCGAGGGAGACGTTTCCCATGCCCCTATTGCAGAGGTACATGCTGACAGAGACTGACAGAGTGGCGCTTGGTACCATGGGTTTGGACTATGTTTGCTTCATGCCCGAGGTGTGGGTGAACCGAGGATTGCTGACAGCTTCTGTGGAGAGATTCCATAGTGAGGACAGGACCTTCCACTTTCCTACTGGAGAGATGACTGTGACTTTAGAGGACGTTTACCGGATACTGCACTTACCCATGGTGGGTGAGTTAGTAGAGTACGATGCACAGTAGAATGCGGGACTCGCTGAGTGCCAGCGAGTGTTCAATGATCTCGAGCTAGTTGGACAGGTCATCCCGTGGCATGATATATACGATTGCTATGACTACTTCCCGGGGATTGTGGTTGGATTGATCGGGGGCGTTGTATGCCCCGATAGGAGATCGCATGGGTTCCCCATTGGATGGGGCAAGATTATGGAGCGGATGCTAACTGAGGGCACTTGATATGCATGGGGAGTCTGCGTATTGGCCCATTTGTACCACAACATGCATCAGGTGGTGTACCACCACAGCACGAGTCTATCGGCTGGGGTACTATTGCTACAGTTTTGGTTGTGGGAGCACATAGCGGTGACTAGGCCGATATGTGTTTTCGCAAGGCAGCGAGGAGAGCCATACAGTTATGGCTATGCAGGAGTGATTTCCCAGTACAGGCTGGGGAAGCTAGAGTATTGGAGGCACACCTTGGATGGAGTAGATGTGGTCGTCTGGCGATCATATCTGGATTGCGAGCCCTGGGACGACGAGGGGGACGAGCTGCCATATTGCTTTCAGACCAGGTGGCTGATAGGCGGTACATGGCACATAGTGGAGAGGCAGATGGTGGGCTGAGTGTTGAGACAGTTCGGTAGGAGGCAGGGCATGCCACAGGGACAGGCACTTTTTGCACGGACACATGCAGAGAGGGTCCGATGGGGGCCGATGGCTTCGTATGAGGAGGCCCTAGCAGAGTTCCATTAGACTCCCTATGTGGCATGGGATATGCGGACAGAGATAGCAGATGCAGGGGTGACACAAGATTATGAGGATTGGATGACTGCACATCCGTTCCTGAGATATTTAGGACCCGGCATGCTAGTGCCTTGTATTGACGAGGCAGACTCAGAGGAGGAGGGACAGGTTGGCCCAGGTCAGAGGGGAGCCAGAGGAGGACGAGGACGAGGAGGACAGGGTGGTAGAGCTAGAGAGAGGCCGAGACAGCGGAGGAGGTTAGGTCAGGCTAAGCAAGCAGTGCCAGGATAGGAGGCATAGCAGTAGATACCTCAGCAGGTGTAGATGCCGCTACCCCAGCAGGTACCACAACAGCAGGTGCCCCAGCCATAGGGGCCAGGACAGGCAGAGACAGCACAGGGGCTAGTACAGGTAGAGGTGCATGAGAGGGCCATAGCCAGCCTGAGGGGATAGGTGCGAGCATTGTAGGCACAGCTGAGGAGGGCCGATGGCAGGCGAGAGACGGATGCAGTAGTTATCGCTGGGTTGACTCACAAGAGAGATATGGCAGATGCACGGGTACGTATTATTCGTGTAGAGTGGGACACTGTTGTGGCCGCCATGGGGACAGATGCAGCGAGTTCATTTTTGGTTGGGTAGGTGTAGTAGGCACAGGCACAGGTAGGCCAGTTGTAGATGTAGTTGGCATAGGTACAGGTAGAGCTTGCCAGAGCACAGTCACAGGCTCAGTACTACCGGGGATTATACCATGGTGCCGTGGCATCGAGTTAGAGGGCGGGGAGCTTCAGGAGTCAGTCTGGGGCTACTCATAGAGTAGGTCCATCACAGTCAGGGGCTTCCGTGATGGGTCCCCAGCAGTCAGGAGCTGGTAGTGGTGGCCCACAGCAATAGGGATAGACACAAACCAGATTTTGTACATTTTGGGACATGTATCACTGTCCATTTGGATGTATATTGTATATGACACTTTGATTTTTGAGAGAGATGGTGATATTGTACATTTGGACCTCTTATATGATAGTATATATGATGATGCAGCTTTGTGTATCTATGGCATGCGTTATGAGATGATGATTTACTTCTATTGTATGATGTGATGTATGTGTAGAGTTAGATGGTCTATCCGATGCTATATGAGATGCTTTTTGATATGATGCTATATGATGTCTATATGATTTAATGCTTCGAATGTATGCATATGTAATAGGATTTTTATGTGATGATGCAGCTTTATGTATGATGTTATGGGATGTCTATATGATCTAATGTTTCAAATGAATGCAATTGTAATATGATTGCTATGTGATGATGCAGCTTTGTATGCGATGCACTTAGATATGTTGTTTTTTGGTTTTCTGTGCTTTAAGATGTGATGTAATGTTGATGTGTGGATGACCTAATGCATTGGGTGATGTATTCTACTGACTTAATCATGTTCATGACTAGCCCTACATATGATATGATATGCTCCTATATGCTTTGTTTTTGTGAAGTCCAAATGTACTCTATCGACACAAGAATGACATGATATATAGAAGAATGGTTGTGATGGAATGACTTAGAAACTTCATTTGATATTGTTACTCTGCATAGTTTGGATAATGAGGATTGCATGGGATATGGATGCATGGATGTGTATATGGATATAGGATGGATGGTGTGCTTTTAGAGTGTTTTATTTCATCATTGGGTATTTTTTTTTTGGTACTTTTTCTGAAATGTTGTAAGTGAATACAAGCATCTTGGTATAGTTGAACCGAGATGACCTGAGTATCGCTTACATGGATTGTGGTTTAGCAAGTTAATACAAGCATCTAGTCAAAATTGAATCTAGATGACCTGAGTACTTCTTGCGTTTCAACAAACAAGGATTGCCCCCATTCATGTTAGACCTTTGATGTCCTCGATGATATTTTGATGATCATGTCCTTAGACAAGGCTTCACATTATTGAAGTTTAATCCACAAATAGCAAACAAAGGAAATAATCATGCTCCCATCATAGCATCTCTAGCTTTTGGCATCCTTGAGTAGCATAGGAAGGTATGATAGCAAAAATTCAGACTCGAATTGTTAACCATGTTTCCGATCTACAAAGCATATTTGCGTTGATATGTGTTTAGTTCTTGCCTTAATTTGCATAAAATCATTTAAAAGACCTTGGGTATTTGCTTTGCATTGGATAGGTTAAGATGCTCACAGTCAAGATTTCTGCTTGAGGCGTGGGTTCTACTTGCATTTGCTTGTTTGGTGAGAAAATTGCACAATCCTTATTGGGGAGACGGACCCTAAGGGACTGACCTAGTGCCTCGGGGGCGCATTGCTAAATGGCCTTGCCTACGTGACGACGCAGAGGCAACGTAGTTTAGGGTAAACCCTAATGGACCATGGGTGGACTAGAAGAAAGACGACAAGAATGAAGACAAGAAAGGGGATGAATCAGACCATGGAAGAAATGGAAGCCTCGGGGGCACATTAGAATAATGGCCTTGCCTACGTGACGGCACAGAGGCAACGTAGTTCACGGACTTGGACCATGGACACTGACAAGAGACCCTATGCTAGGCTCACATTGAGGAGACGGACCCTAAGGGACTGATCTAGTGCCTCGGGGGCGCATTGCTAAATGGCCTTGCCTACGTGACGACGCAGAGGCAACGTAGTTCAGGGTAAACCCTAATGGACCATGGATGGACTAGAAGAAAGACGACAAGAATGAAGACAAGAAAGGGGATGAATCAGACCATGGAAGAAATGGAAGCCTTAGGGGCGCATTAGAATAATGGCCTTGCCTACGTGACGGTGCAGAGGCAACGTAGTTCACAGAATTGGACCATGGACACTGACAAGAGACCCTATGCTAGGCTCACATTGAGGAGACGGTATGGGACAAAACCTTGGTTGACAAGGCCACAAGGAGAGTACCAAGCCATGATAGGTAACTGCCAAGTGTTTATTTGTGGGATAGATACGGGTCGAATGGGGCAAAATGGAGAAAGAATGGACGCAAGGTGATTGGATTCCCAAAGATGGAGAAGGCGGTTTATCACAAGTAACACCTCTTTACCAGGTTTTCATCACTTTATTTTATTTACACGAGAAGCTAGGAAGTAAACATGACGCCTGTTTGCCAAGTTTTCATCATGATACCTATCCAAGGCGCCTATTTTCTAGGTTTTCACCAAAGGACGATTTTTTTTTGTATGCTTTCTATTTTTTTTTTTTTTTTTGTATTTTCCCTTTTCAACTTTTTTTTTTGATTTTTAAAATTTTGATTTTATTGTGCCCCCTTGCATTGGGGTTCTCCTAGGTATAGAACCAGCGAAGGTGCATGCTGTTGATTGGATCGTCTAACAACTCACCCTCTGAAGTGGCCAACTGATATGCCCCCGATCTGTAAGCAGCTACAATCACATAGGGCCCAAGCCAATTAGGCTCGAACTTACCTTTCTTTTCTCTGTCTTGTTGATTGCGAGGGTTCTCTTTTAGAACTAAGTCCCCAACCTTAAAGCATCTTGGGTGAACCTTGTGATTATAGCTTCTTGACATCATCTGTTGATATGCTTTAAGATGATCGAAGGCTTTCTGGCACCTTTCTTCTAGCAGCTCTAGTTCTTGTAACTTGGAGACTCTGTATTCTTCGTCTGATATAAGACCTTTCAACGACACCCTGAGGGATGGTAGTTCGACCTCAATGGGGAGGATGGCTTCTAAACCATAGACAAGGGCGTAGGGTGTAGCACCTGTGGGAGTGTGTATACTAGTTCTGTAGGCCCACAGAGCAGGATTGAGTTGGACATGCCAATCACGGCCAGCCTCATTGACAGTCTTCTTTAAGATTTTTAGAATGGTTTTATTCAATGCCTCAGCTTGGCCATTACCCTAGGGGTAGTATGGAGTGGAGAAACGATGTTGGATTTTGAAACGCTCACAGAGTTCCTGGACATCCTAATTTTTGAATGGTCTTCCATTATCCATTATGATGGATGAAGGGATGCCATATCTACAGATAATGTAATTCAGAATGAAAGAGGAAATTTGCTTTCCTGTGACGGTGGTTAGGGGAACGGCTTCAATCCACTTTGTGAAATACTCAGTGGCGGTTATGATGAATTTGTGGCCGTTGGAAGAGGGTGGGTGAATCTTTCCCACAAGGTCAAGTCCCCATTGGCAAAAGGGCCAGGGTGTCGTTAAAGGTCTCAACTCTTGAGCAGGTGCATGGATCAGGTTCCCATGTATTTGGCACTGTTTGCACTTTTTGATGAACTGATATGAATCCATTTCCATATTTGGCCAGTAATAACCCAAACGCATGAGTTTTTTGGCTAAGGAAGGGTTGCTGGAGTGTGTTTCGCATATCCCTTCGTGTACGTCTCGCAAGGCAGTTATGGATTCTTCTTGTTCCAAACAATGGAGCAAAGTACCATCCAGACCATGTCGGTAAAGGGTATCGGCTATGATGGTGTAACGAGAGGCTTGTCAGATGAAAGTTCATTTTTGGTTGGAAGAGAGGTCTGGTGGGAGAATATTGTCCTTGAGGTAAGTGTAAGTCTTACCATACCAAGGTGAATCAGATCCGACTAGGAGGCAAATGGAATGGGTTTCAAGGAGATCATAAGCTGGTTGTCGGATTGTTTCCACTAAGAACTCATACCGTGACTCATATTCAGGAATTTCTAGAAGAGAGGCTATGGTAGCCATTGCATCTACTGCTTTGTTCTCTATCCTAGGTATTTGCTTGAAGGAGATGGTCCCAAAGTTTTCTTTGAAGTCGTCGACCATCTGTTTGTATGGGATGAGCTTCTCATCTTTGGTTTGATACTCATTGTTGACCTAATTTATGATAAGCTGAGAATCACCATAGAATATAGTGCTTGGATTTTCCACTCAGTGGCCATCTTGAGACCAATTACCAAGGCTTCATATTCCGCTATGTTGTTTGTGCATGGAAATAACAACCGGTAGGACTTCAGAATTGTGTCGCCTTGGGGGGTGATAAACAAGATACCCGCCTCCAATCCATGGTTGGTGTAAGACCCATCGAAATAGAGTTTCCAAGGAGATGTTGATAGAGTGAATAAAGACTCAT
The DNA here is from genome assembly GCA_027924645.1 of Cunninghamia lanceolata. Taxonomy (NCBI): domain Eukaryota; kingdom Viridiplantae; phylum Streptophyta; class Pinopsida; order Cupressales; family Cupressaceae; genus Cunninghamia; species Cunninghamia lanceolata. Next base: position 3,182,238 of record BSBN01001253.1, on the reverse strand, counting down.
CAGGAAACTCAAACTGCATTGGCTTGTTGTCTTGTAACGGTGCATCTGCTAGTTGGTCAGCGATGATTTGTCCCTTGATGGCTTTTCTGTCCACATATTCTACATCATATTCGCTAAGAAGCATAACCCACTTTGCTAGTCGACCTATGAGAGCTGCTTTGCTGAGAAGATACTTTAGTGGGTCGATTTTGGCAATGAGTTTGACAGGATGTGCCAGCATGTAATGTCAGATTTTTTGTGAAGCAAAAACCACCGCAAGGCATGATCTTTCTACCTGTGAGTATTGCAACTCATAGCCCAGTAAGGTTTGACTGATGTAGTATACAGCTCTTTCCTTGTTCTCGTAATCTTGCTATCCTAGGAGAGCCCCAAGAGTAGTAGGTGTAGCTGATATGTAGAGAATTAGAGGTTTACCTTGGATCGGCAGCATCAGAATGGGTGGATTCATAAGGTACTCCTTTAGCTTGTTGAATGCCTCTTCACACTGCTCATCCCATTTAAATGGAATGTCCTTATGTAGGAGGTGGCTGAAAGGTTGGCACTTGTCTGCCAGCTGTGATATGAACCTGCGGATGGCCTGTAGCTTGCCCTATAAGGATCTCAACTGAGTTAGAGTCTTGGGTGGTGGCATGTCCATTATAGCTTTGACCTTGGCAGGGTCTACTTCTATTCCGTTTGCCGACACAATGAAGCCTAGCAGCTTGCCTGAAGTTACCCCAAACACACATTTCTTCAGGTTCAGTTTGACTTGGAATTGGTCCAACTATTGAAAGACTTTTTCTAGGACATCCAGGTGTGAGTCCCTTGTGAGAGATTTTGCTAAGATATCGTCAACGTAGTCCTCCATAGTTACATGCATCATGTCATGGAATATAGTTGTCATGGCCTGCTGATACATAGCACCTGCGTTTTTCAGCCCAAAAGGCATGACATTCTAGCAAAAGGTACCCCATGGGCAAGTAAAAGCTATTTTGTGTTGATCCTCTGGTGCTATTTTGATTTGATTATACCTTGAGAATCTGTCCATGAGTGATAGCATTGTATGTCCTGTAGTTAGGTCGACTATGATATCGATGTTTGGCAATGGAAAGTCATCCTTACGGTATGCTTTGTTTAAGTCTCGAAAATCATTACATAGTCAAACCCTGCCATCTGGTTTAGACACTGGCACAATATTGGATATCCATTCTAGGTAATCTATGGCTCTAATGAACCCCACATCTAGCAATTTCTTGAGTTCTTCTTTGACCAAAAGGGCTATGTGAGGATGCATCTTTTTCAGCTTCTGCTTTACTGGTTTCACCCCTGGATCCAATGGCAAATGATGTAGAATCAGGTTTGGGTCTAAACCTGGCATGTCGGCATATGACCAAGCAAAGCTGCCTCTCTTCTTTTTAAAGAATGGTACCAACCTAGTTTTCTCTGGTGGTGTGAGAGATTTGGCAAAGTGGATAATCTTGGGCTGCTCTTCGGTTCCAATATTCACGGGCTCTGTCGGCTCCACCACAATCTGTGACCTTTCCTAGTACATATCACTAGGGAGAGTGTTAAGCATTCCATCGTCAGGTGCCACAGTTGGGTTTTCACCATCAGATGCGTCCTTTCTTTTTACTATTTTATGATCTGACACTGTCGCAAGGTGGTTTTCATTATCAGATCCATTTTTGATCTTGATATTTTTGTGACTGGAAGGCTTGGCACCCTCCCCAAAGTAAGCCACGGTATTCAGTTTGATAGCAAAACCAGCTTTATGATCTCCTTTTGGCAAGTGGTCCCTAAGTTCCATATAATCAATGTAAGCATCATCGTTCTGGAACATATCTAATTGGGGGGTTCCTTGCAGATCCCAGTCAATAAGCTCAGGGTGTAAGAGGGGAAGGGAGTCGGATGAGAGACCTGATTCATTGATGGTGTGAATGGAAATGTTAGGAGCACTGGCGGGGGTAGAGTTCAGGGTGGTACTTTCTTCCAAGTTGTTTATCGCAATGGAATCTAAACTTTCCTCGAAAGCCATAATCTCAGGGGTGGGCAAATCAGACTCTAGTGGTCTGTCCCATTGCGTTTGTCCCTCATGGTAGGGGCTAAGAGTTTGGATGGTGTCAACCTCTTTGTCGTCGTAGGAGTGCTCTATTAGCTTGTCCCACTCATACTCATTGGAATCATCTAAATCCGTGTCGCTGTCCACTTAGAGTGTTTGGATTGTCTCCACAAGGCAGGCATTTTCCTTGGCTTTACCCTTGCCTTTGTATCCTAGGCCACTTGTGTTTCTAGCCGAAGAGGATGAAGAAGGTTGTATAGGTTCAATGATTCCTTCTTTTCTGAGGCCTATGGGGCCTTGTCCTTCGTACCCCATCTTGTGCAAAATAGTCTCACCCCGCCCATAGAGTTCTGTAGGGAGTCTAGGTAGTTCTTGGGGTGTGTTTTCTTCTTCAGCATAAAGCCATTGCAGGAGATCTCGCTCCTCTATTTCATCAGATAAGGTCCCCCATTTTACAAAGGGATTTGTGGGAGCTACAGGAGGAGCAGATGGCTTTGGAAAATGTTTGGGTTGGCCAAAAGAGCGAGGAGACAAAGGCATCTTGGCAAGGTTGAGGTTGTGCTCAATGGAGTATTCCCCCATGCCACTTTCTTTTATGGTAAGTTTCAGTTGTTTGGGTCTTGAGGAGGAAGCTTCAGCAGTATGGTCCTATTGCGGGGTAGGGGAAATGTAGGCTCTATTGTTGGGTATGACACATTCGGGTTTTGCACGGAAAGAATTGCAGCACTGGTAGGGGTCGGGGTCTCCTTGAATGGTGACCTACTTGCCATTGTGCGGGAACTTAATGCATTGATGATAGGTTGAGGGGACAGCCTTCATGGCGTGGATCCATGGTCTCCCTAGTAGAATATTATAAGCAAGCTCCCAATCAAGGACTTGGCACACCACATCTTTAATTACCGGTCCCACTTGAATGGGTAGGACAACCGTTCCTTTTGTGGTTCTTTCTTCCTCGTCATATGCCTTAATGGTAATTTTCCTATTTGGATCAACTGCTTGTTTGGAGAACCCCAGTGCAAGGACTAGCTTCAATGTGCAAATATTTAAACCGGCACCCCCATCAATGAGAACCCTCTTGATGCGGTGCTTGTGTATGAATGCGACAATGTGCAGAGGGGTGTTGTGGGGTTGAGATACAGAAAGGTCATCTTGCTCAATAAACGATATGGAATTGGAGGATGTCAGATTGCCTACCATGGTCTGGAACTTCTCTTGAGCCAGGTTAGTGGGGACAGTGGTTTCCACTAAGGCTTTCTCAAGAATCTCCTTATGAGAAGGAGATAGACGCAATAGCTCCAATATGGAAATGTGAGCCAGAGTTTTCTATAACTGGTCGATGACATTGTACTGACGGAAGGTGGATGGAGATGGTGACGACCTTGGAGGAATGGTATTGAGTGTGACTTTACCACTGCGGGTAATTATACTACAACCAGTTCGGTTAGGTCCTGGTTGTTGGTTGGGTGAGATGACATTGACCTGCAGAATATGTTCAGAAATGCAGTTTATGGTGTAGTCAAATGGAACACTTGCATAGTTAGCATTACTCGTCCCGCTATTCTGATTTGGCCGATTGCGATTATTGTTGTTGTCATTGCTGTTGTTGCCATTGTTGTTGTGGCCATGGTTGTTGTTGTGGTTGTTATATGGTCTGTTATGATTTAGAAGTGGATCCCTGTAGGCCACATGAGTTTCATTGGAAGTATGCTGTTGTGTCCCTCCCTAATTCTGATCCAGTATATCCTGTATGACATTTTTGAGGCGGATGCAGTTGTTAGTTGTATGCCCCCTTCCTCGATGATATTCACAATAGTCTGTGTCCTTCTAGTAGGGAGGTTTGACTATAGGCTCGTAACCACTTGTTGGCGGTAGAGAAATTTCATTGTTAGCCAACAACTTCCTTAGTGTAGATTCTTGAGACTCACCTAACGGTGTGAATTTTCTCCTTGGGTTTGAATTGAACCAAGGTCTAGGCTCCTGAGAGGGTGGTTTGTTGAGTGCACCATTGTTTGTGTCTCCCTTAAGAGTGAATATGGGTTGTTGTTTAGGAGATGCCGCCTTGGCGTCAACTACCCCATCATTGACCACATTCTTGTTCTTGGTCCAAAACTTTGATTTATCCGTTGTGTAATTAGAATTTGGCATGTCCTTGTATAGCTTGATAGCTCCTTTAGTGATCATAGCTTTTTCGATGAATAAGCCCATTTCGATGACTTTTGAGAATGATGTAGGGCATTGTATCTGAATTTGATATCTAAGATCAGTATTCAAATTGTGGACAAACATTTCCAATAGTTGCTTCTTAGGTATATCATAAGAACACTTACTAGCTAGCTGTCTCCATCGTTGTAAGAAGGTGGCGAATGACTCACCATTCTTTTGTTTGGTGTTGCATAGATCTAGCATAGATACCTCGTGTTCTATGTTGTAAGAGAAGTGCGTTATAAATTTATTGACAAGTTCATCAAAAGTTTTGATTCCTGGTGGGAGGCGCGAGAACCACTCCATAGCTTGACCACCTAAGGATCTTGGGAACAGTCTCATCAAATAGGTCTCGTTGTGAGCTACTTCTAAAAATGCAGCATTGAATTCCCAGATATGATCTCTAGGGTCCCCCTTCCCTTTGTATTTGTCAAACTTTGGGACTCCGAACTGAAAGGGGAAGGGTTTCATGACCAAACTTTTGTCAAAAGGATACGGAGCTATATCTTCCAAAGAGTAGTGTTTGGAACTTGTACCGGTCTTAAGGTTGGATATTTCTTGCTTTAGACTTTCGATTTGTTGTCTCATGTCCTCCATAGGAGCATTTTGATCTATGGGATTCTTTCCTCTATCATTTGCATGCGGGACTGTGTCATTCGTGCCTCTCTCATGATCATCACATCTTCGCTCATGATCATTGTCTACATTTTCCATGATGGAGCTTATGTCAAAGTCTGCGGGGAGTTTGACTCCGAGATTAGCGAGATGATGGAAGTATTTATGGGGGTCTTCAAGGAGCACCCTCTCTACCAGGCGTTGGAATTTTCTATCTTAGATGTGCGCTACTAATTCTTTATGAGAAATTTCTTCGTCACCACCACGTGGTGGGGCGAGGTGATCAGATGAGTCAGCCATTTCAATTTGCTTGTTGTACTGGGATCGAGTAAGAACCATGCAAGGGGAGGTGGGATGAAGTGGACCAGGATTAGAAATTTTGGCAAGGTGCCGACTGAGACTATTGTGAATGGGATACCTAGGACAAGATTTGGACAAAGGATTCTCTCGCTCAATGACTTCAAGTAAGACGGTTGACACAAGACGCTTAACCACTAGTAAGGGTAGTCGATACCAGTCTTACTGTGTAGGGCTTAGTCATTCAACAAGACTACTAGCAAAGGTACGGTGACCTACTAGGCTTACATGAATTCACTAATGAAACAAAGAGGACCTATGTCAAACTAGTATGGGATAGATTGACTTTGGGACAAGAGGCATTTGGGCAGAAAGTGAATGGGTCGAGTGATGGATGAAAGAGAGACTTGGGTGAAATGGATGAAGACTGACTGCAAGGTTGAATTTGATCTTAGAAAGTGAAACTAGGCTGAAATGGGTGCTCCAATCAAGTGAAAATATTCTCTCAAAAATAGGGCAAGTGCTCACTGTCGCATATGCGCCGAAACAAATGCGCAGTAGAAAAGGACAAATGCGCCGTAAGTCTCAGTATATGCATAGCTCTGGTTAAGTACAAATGCGTAGCAATAGTAAGTATATGCGCAGCAATAGTGTAGCAATAGTGTATATGTGTAGCAAGTCGTTACAAAAGCGCAGCAAGTCGCTACAAATGCATAGTAGAAAGGAGTATATGCGCAGCTCTGATGTTTTTAGCAAAATTTTTGGATTTTTCTTCTGTTTTTGGTATTTTTTGGCTGGAAAAGGTCTTCCAGATCTGATATTATGAATTAACAACAAGAAAACACAACAAGCACAAAGAATATTTTGTAGTTTTTCATTATTTTTGTAGTTTTTTCGACTCTATTTTGGACTAAACTGAACAAAAGCAAGCACAAAAATCTTAGGTGAGAAATGGATTATAAGGGATTTGGGCCATTAGAACAAGAGGTATTTAATGCGGGTAACTGTTTAAGTGGTTACACATGCGGCGGTACTACTCTCCGTTATGGAGTCTCCCAGCCTCAAAGGGTTGCGCCTGAGAGGGTTTTGGGGGAGGTTGGCCGTCGGTGTAACATAATAGCACTTGTTGCAGGAAGTTTTCACCTCAAGCACAATTTATTTTAAGTGGCTTGGTAGGGCTTGGCGTTAGCCTGTTACCACTCAGGGTTGTTCCCACTTGGACAAGCGTGCATCCAAGGGCAGGCCCCTCCTAAAGGTTAAACAAATAGAATGACAAGTCTGGCACTCTGATCACCCAGAAGAGGGGAGAGCATAAACCTATTGTCATTCGTCAAGCACAGAATACACTGATTAATCCAACCTAGTTAAAAATAAAAAACTAAATGGGCTAATCTACTCAAACACAGAACTTTGAAGTGATTTTAGCAAGATAGCATTGGTTGAGTTTTAACCCCAGAAAGCAGTGGTGAGTTCAGTTTTAAACTGCATAGCATGAGATAGTTAACTTTGAAGTTTTGGTCTCATGATATAATGATAGTTTATTTTAACCTCAAGATCAATGGTGAGTTCAGTTTTAAACCGCGTAGCATGAGATAGTTAACTTTGAAGTTTTGGTCTCACGACATAGCAATATTTCATTTTAACCTCAAGATCAATGGTGAGTTCAGTTTTAAACTTTAGATAGCAATAACTTGGAAGGTGTTGCAATGCAAGCAAGAAATAATCCAGTTACTTTCTCCCTAATTAGAGCTAGATGAGGATTTGAATGAACATCAATTTTACTATCTCTTAGAAAGTGAAATGTGAACTATTTAGATGCAACTACATGGAACTAAACCTGAACCTATCTTACAAAACAGCTCCAGCAAACACCTGCGAAAAGGTTAGCGTTAGAAAATTCCCCTAGAAAAGTACTAAAACCTCAGTCTATTACAGAAGCGCAGCTTCAGTGATTAGATGCGCAGAAATAATCAACAGAAGTGCAGCAACTATGAATGCGCCGTAATATTACACGTATGCGCTGTAAAAAAGAATGAATGCGCAGTAACAGTCTTCAAAAGTGCAGCACAAATGAATATATGCGCAATAATGGTAGAAGCGCCGTAACAGTGCGCAAAAGCACAGTAAGAATACACAGAAGCGCAGAAAGAATAAAAGCACTGTAGAAAAGGATATATGCGGCATAGAGATGTTCAAATGCACCGAAATAACCTGTGCATGTCCGTGCGTGACCAGTACGGAACTTGCCTTCAAAAAAGCTTAGATTTTGATGAGATAAAGGGGCAAAGGCCCCACGGTGGGTGCCAAAAATGTAAGGGTAAAACGTGGATCAATCAAATGAATAATGTAAGACCCAAACATCAACAGAATAGGAGATAACAAGAAAGATTGAAAGTAAATAGCAATGAATAACACAAAGCAAACCTTCCCTAAAATCGATGCTTCTGTTGTTTGCCTATTACAACCGTCCTTTTGCAAATGAAGTGAGCCATCAGAGAGTGCACTCTTTTAGCTGTTTGTAGGAAGTCGATGGTAAATGGCTATGGTGATATGCAATGAAGATGAGCTCCAAGGCAAGTATGTGATCTCAAGCTTGTGGATGGTAAAAGCGTGCCAAAGGCGCGCTGGTGATATTTCTGCAGAGTAACGATGTCAAAAGCCTGGATGATTAGAATGGAAGGATGAAGCTTCATTTATAGACTTGGAAGAATGAGAATCAATGGTTGAGAGAAGATATGAAGATTAATGGTTGAGAATGGTTGAGGAATGTGCAACCAGTAGAAATGTGACAAGTGTCCCAACTCCATCATGAAAGAGGGGATGTGACAAAATTGATTGGAGAGTTAACTCCATTGACTGATCAGTTAACAGACTTGATTGATTAGTTAGAAGAGTGGATTATGGAACTGACTGAATTGATTGAGGGATTGACTCAATTGACAGGTTAGTTAACACTTTTGATTGATTAGTTAAATAACCTCTGATTTGAGAAGAAATAGGCCATGTGGGTGAGGGAAAATATGGTAATTAAATATTAAATATATTTAATTACATGTGCAACTTGATGCGGTGGACAAGGTGAGGTGGAAAAGGTGAGGTGGATTTTTGAATTTAGAACTTAGGATAGAGGAATTTGGATTAATTAAATAATTTATGATTATTTAATTGTGTAGGACCTTTAGAAGAATTTTAATTAAATAAATTGAATTTATTTAATTATGGATTAGTGAATCGATTAAATAAATTTAGAATATTTATTTAATTGATAGAAGAATGGAATAAATATTTAGAATATTTATTTAGGATGAATCATGTCATTTTTAGGCATATACACAAGGTATGGGGTATCTGTTCTTAATGATATTTTTGTTTAATATCTGGTAGTTAATGCACATGTATATGGTCCCATCCTTCTTCTTGACAAGTACAACTGCAGAAGAAAATGGGATCTTGTTGGGTCTGATGTGCCCCATCTCTAACAACTCCTTGATGGTTTTCTCTATATCATCCTTAAGCCTTTTAGGATGTTGATAGGATGTTGTAATCATTGGTTTTGACCTATCCTCCAACACTATAACATTCTATATCCCTTTGTCAAGTGGCACTCCTCGTGGTATACTCCCAAACACCTTACTGTGCTTGGTCAACAACTTTTGGATGTTAGGATGGTGGCTATTTTTCTATTATTGTGGAACCTCTGGCATGATCAGGCACTTAGCTACCCACTCCATTTGATCATGTCTAAACATTCTCTCCATCATATTAAGAGAGAGAACTCGAGGCCCTCCATCAGATAATGCTCTAAGCACAATCTTTTGTCCATTGGATTCAAATTTCATTTGCATACTGCACAAGTTCATAGTGAACTCTCTAATAGTCATCATCCAGTACATACCCAACACTACATTAGTATCACCAAGTTACCAACCACATAATAATCATCTTTGAGCTCATACTCACTCAACTAAATACTCAATCTAGAAATCTTCCTAGTGCAAGTGAGTTTGAAGCCATCTTCTACGATCACTATAAAGCCCGCGAACTCCTTAGTTTTGTGTCCTTGTTTTAAAGCAAGACTCTCATCTATGAAGTTATGAGTTGCACCTATATCAATGAGAGTAATTATGTGTTGGCCACCATAAACTCCTCTAACTCTAAAATAACCAACTTTATGGAAGCTATCTAGAGTTGTGTTATCACTCCTTCACCATCACTTCCCTCTTGGGACAAGTTTTTCTCATCGTTGTCCTTGCTATCAGATTGTTGATCTGATTTTTTTAGAATTAGTCTTGTCCGTAGAAAAGTATTCAATTTTCTTGGCCTTTTCCTTGTTAAGGCATTTATGAGATGGGTGCCATGGTTCTCTACAATGGAAGCATAGTTTCTTCCTCTGGTACTCATTCAACTGTTCATTATTCAGCTGACTCATTTTTTCTCTTAGTTGGTTCACATCATGCTAAAAATGCTTCTCGTCCTTGTCTTTCTTATATCAAAACCCCTTGGTCTGAAATTTACTTTTTGAAGTAGAAGACTCCATGTCCCTAGCCTTCTTCATAGCTTCATGTAAAGAGTGGATTAAGCCCCTTAATCCAACCCCTTAATAGATATGAGAGTCCATCTATAAAGAGAACCACCAATCTATGCTCTTAGATTGTTGGGAATTAAGGTGTCTCAACCTTTGTAATTTCCTAGCATTGAATTTTTTACTATGATAAATATTTTTTACTGTGCCGTAATTTTCTTGTTTAATGTGCTCCGTGATCTAGTGAATTTGACATGGTGACTTGTTAGTTACTGGGGGTGACATGAAAGGTGACAAGGATGTTGTTTTCTCCTCACATAAGGGTGTAGGCATCCCTTGGAATAGGACATTTGTGACATGTGTTGGCTTGTTGTGATGTGTGTTAGTCCTAATGATAGATTCTATGACATATGATAGATTCTATGATGCATGACAGATTCCTATGATAGATATATGACATGTAAGAACTAGATTCTATGACATGTTGAACAAGTTTTAGGAAGCATCTTGCATGGAGGAAGTAGGTGCCCAAGTTTGATTGTGACAGGCTGTAACAAAATCCACTATTAATAGTCAGTTTTGACATATTCTCTTATAGCTATAAGTGTTGTCAAAATATGATGGATTTTATGACATTATAAGAGTATCTGTCATAACTTAATTGGGCAAATTTGGGGTGCCCAAGTTGGCAGGTTGTAAGGGATGAAAGAGAATCTCTTACAAGTGTCATACACATGTTTTATGGCCTTGGAAATTGGTCCACATGGATTTGGATGAGTTCCTTGTGTGAGTTTCTCTAAAATCTACCTCTATTCATATTATTTCTCTCTATATACAGGTGCTTGGAGTTGGAGATGTATGTTGTTTATTTTGCAGGTATTGAAATACTATTGGAATTACTCTAGACTTGACACTATGACTACTCCTAAAAGAGCTTGGTTCTGAAACTGTGTTGTAACCATTCCTTGTTTATTGTAATACGTTGGGATATGCTTTGGAGTGTGGGGGTTTTCACCCGAAAGCATTTTTCCCACGTATATCTTGTGTCATTTCTTTTTGGCTTTGTTCTTACATTTGAATGTGTGTTAATCTCTCTGTTAATTATGAATCTTAACTGTAACTATAAAGATCTAGAGAAAATATTTGCACTACTTTGCCTCATTAGGTTCGTGTAGGAAGTTGCTTCTGCGTACCTTGCTTCCTTTTAGTTGGTATCAGAGCTTGACCAATTTTGGTCCTAAGTTCTAGATAGAGGGTTTTATTGTACTAATCTTTGATTAAGTGGGAGTCTTGCAGAGTATTTTGTGATCTTGTTGCAGTGAGAAGATGGAATGTACATCTGGGAGATTCAAGATTGAAAAATTCAATGGAGGCAACTTTGAGTTTTTGAAACTCAAGATGGAGGATATGCTGGTTGATAGCGACTTATAGATTGTGATATTCGAAACCAAACCCTAGAGCATGAAATAAGAAGATTGGGATCAAATGGATTGGAAGGCCAAGGGCCTCATAAGGCTCTATTTGGCTGATTCTATGCTCTTGAATATCCATGAAGAGAAAACTACAAAAGACATGTGGAAGAAGCTTGGTGATGTTTATCAAGCTAAATCCTTGGTAAACAAGCTATTCGTAGAAAAGAAATTATACTCTTTGAGGATGGAATATGGAGGATCTGTTGCAGATCATCTCAATGCATTCAACATGATTATTGCTTGGTTGACGTCTATTGGTGTGATGATTGAGGAGAAGGATCGTTGCATGCCATTATTATGTTCCTTACTAGATGCTTCTTACCACCTTGTGATGGACATTGGTAGTACCACTACCACCTTCAAGATGGATGAAGTGTTTTCTTCACTATTGTTCAAAGAAATGCAGAGAAAATCTTCTAAAATGGCTAAGAAGGCTCTTGTAGTTCGTGGTAGGTCCAAGGAAAAAGGAAGAAAGAAGACAAATGAAGATCTAAATCCCATGGGAGATCAAATTCTCTTGGAAAGTCCAAGGCCTTATGTTGGAACTACAACAAACCAGGGAATTTCCAAAAGGAGTGGAAGGAGGAGAAAAAGAAGAAGAAAGACCATGATTCTGACTCCAACAAGTCCTCTCAACATGATGGAGAAGCATTTTTTAGTGTCTTGGCAACACATGCATCCTAGGATGTGTGGTTAATTGATTCTAGTGCATCATTTCATATAACATCCCACAGAAACTGGTTCTCGAAGTATGAAAAGTTTGATGGTGGTAAGGTGTACCTGGGTGATGACTCTCACCTAGAAATAGTTGGTTGTGGAAGAGTTCTAATAAGATTCCTTGATGGTTAAGTGAAGTAGATCAATGGTGTAATGCATATCACTGGGTTGGCAGGAAACCTGTTATCTATAATTAAACTAAATGATGTGGGTGTGTAGGTTGTTTTCTCGAATGGAGGATGGAAGATGACGAGAGGAGCTATGGTGTTGGCTAAGGGTGGTTGGATTGGCACTCTGTTTCAGATTGATGCATGCATAGTTTAGTGCAATAGTGCCTTTGTTTCAAAGAAGAGACCTTTAGATTCTTCATCCTCACCATCAGAACCAATAGCCAAAAAGACTGTAGCATCTACTTCTGATGGTCGTGCTTTTGGGGTATCCAAGGTTGCTCATTCTATGCAAATGAAACTTCCTGCTAAGAAAACAATGTTGTGGCACCAAAGGCTTGGCCATATTGGTGAAAGGGGTTTGAGGACCCTAAAAAATAAAAACCTCATTGAGGGTATGGATTATTTTAACCTTGAGTTTGATTTCTACGAACACTGCATATATGGAAAATAAAATCATGTTTAATTTTACCATAGTTCTCATAAATCTTCTCAGGTGTTGGATCTAATTCACTCTGATGTTTTTGGTCATGTTAATGTCCCTTTGATTTCAAAATCTATATATTTTGTTTTATTTATTGATTATTACAGTAGAAGGACATGGGTGTTTTTCCTTAGGAGTAAATTTGAAGTTTTTGCAAGATTCAAAGTGTTCAAAGCTCTTGTAGAGAATTAGAAAGGCAGAAAGATTAAATTTTTGAGAACTAATAATGGTGGTGAGTTTTGCTCAACAAATTTTGACAAGTTCTATAAAGAACAAGGTATTGAGAGGCATAAGACATCTCCATATACTCCTCAACAAAATGGAGTTGCAAAAAGAATGAATAGAACATTGATGGAGAGGGCTAGGAGCATGTTAAGTGGAGATGGCCTAGAACAAAATTTTTGGGTTGAAGCTATTGCTACCACTTGTTACATGGTTAACAAGTCTCCTACATTGGTGCTCATTAACAAGACCCCTATGGAGGCATAGTCTGGTAAGAAGCCTTTGTTAAGACACATTCGAGTATTTGGTTGAGGCATATGCATATGAGAAGAGGTCCAAGTTGGAAAACAAGGAATTTAAATGTATCTTCATCAGTTATGGTATTAGTGTGAAAGGGTACAAGCTATGGGATCTAGTGGCTGAAAGAGTTTTATTTAGCATAAGTGTGATCTTCAAAGAGCTCAATCCTTCTTCTCTTATTCTACAACCAGATAAAGAAGAGAAGAAAGATGTTGCGATTCAGCTTCCTCCCACCCTTGAGAAAGTTGAACCAAAGACACCAGTTGGACCTGATGATGAGGAGAAATCTAACAGCTCTTAATATTCAAAAGAAGAAGATGAATAACCTCAACCTCAACCTGTGAGGAGGTCTACAAGATTAAGGTTGCAACCTGAAAGGTTTGTTTATTGGTTACATGATTCCAATTGTATTTTTGCTTTGATTTCTAATGTTGATGAGCCTAGGACCGCAAGGGAGGCTATGGGTATGAGGCCATGGAAGAAGAGATGGCTTCTTTGGGAAAGAATAATACTTGGGACCCGGTGCCTTTAATTGAAGGAAGAAAGCCTATTGGATGCAAATGGCTGTCTAAGAAGTTTAGTTTAGATGGTAGTATTGAGAAATATAAGGCAAGGTTGGTCGCGAAGGGGTATTCATAGGTGGAGGAAAATAACTATGGTGAGATTTTCTCTCTAGTTGCAAAGATGACATCTATTTGGTTCCTGTTATCTCTTGCAGCGTATGATTTAGAGGTGGAGCAGATGGATGTGAAGACAACATTCCTTCATGGTGACTTGGAGGAGGTGATTTATATGTCACAACCAGGGCACTACATTGTGAAAGGTAAAGAAAATCTAGTTTGCAAGTTAAAAAAGTCTTTGTATGGTCTTCAACAGTCTCCTAGGATATGGTAGCAAAAGTTTGATGCCTTTGTGTTGAGTATGGGATTTCTGAGATCAAAATCAGATCAGTGTGTTTACTTCAAGTTTTATAATGATTGCATTCTCGTTATAGCGTTGTATGTCGATGATATGTTGCTGATTGGGAATGGTAAAGGTTTGATTTCTTATTTGAATTCTCAGTTGTCAGCATAGTTTCAAATGAAAAATTTAGGGGTAGGTAGGTACATTCTGGGGATGGAGATCATAAGAGATAGAGAAAATAAAAATCTTTGGTAAGGCTAGAGTAAGTATGTGAAGACCATATTGGAGGATAGAACATGGCAGATTGCAGACCTTTGAGTGTTCCTATTTTGATGGGGACAAAGTTATTTGTTGAGGATTGTTTGAAGTTTCATTCTGAGATGGAGGATATGAGAAGTGTACCTTATGCTAGTGTGGTTGATAGTTTGATGTATGTGATGGTCAGTACAAGACCAAACAATGCCCAAGTAGTGGTAGTCCTTACCTAATTCATGGCTAATCCTAGACGGATACATTGGGATGCGGTTGAGATAGTTTTTAGATATCTACAGGGTACTTCCAAGTATTCCTTGTGCTATCTTGGTTATCCTACTGGTTCTTAGTATTTTGCAATTATTCGTGGATTTGTGGATTTAGATTGGGTAGGTAACATTGACAACAGGAGATCCATCAATGCTTATGTGTTTACTATGTTTGGTGGTGCTATTAGCTGGATGAGTAAGTGGCAACCTATGGTTGCTTTGTCCACGACTGAAGTAGAGTATATGATAAATACTCATGCTTGTAAGGAAGCCATTTGGCTTAATAGATTATGTTTTGACATTAGGTTTGATGTAGGGAAGATTACCATTTCTTGTAACAGCCAGAGTGCCATATGTTTGGCAAAGAATCCTACTTTGCATGCGAGAACCAAGCACATTGATGTGTAGTACCACTTTGTACGTGATATGGTAGAGGATGGGAAGGTGAATTTGGAGAAGGTTGATACTTTGGCAAATGTTGCAGATTCCTTAACAAATCCCATGAGGATAGAGAAGTTTAGATGGTGTTCAAAGTCTATGGGTCTCTTGGCCCCTAGAAGTTAATTACCTAGTTAGATTGGTTCTTACAAAGTGCTCGACAAGTAGGAGAATGCTGGGAATTAAGGCGTCTCAAACTTTGTAATTTCTTAGCATTGACCTTTTTACTATGGTAAATATTTTTTAGTGTGCCGTAATTTTCTTGTTTACTATGCTCCATCATCTAGTGAATTTGACATGGTGACTTGTTAGTTACTGGGGGTGACATGGAAGGTGACAAGGATGTTGTTTTGTCCTCAATGAGGATGTAGGTGTCCCACCTTGGAATAGGACATTTGTGACATATGTTAGCCTGTTGTGAGGTGCGTAAGTCCTTATGACAGATTCTATGATGCATGACAGATTCCTATGACAAATATATGATGCATAAGAAGAAGATTCTATGACAAGTTGAACAAGTGCCAGGAAGCATCTTGCATGGAGGAAGTAGGCACCCAAGTTTGACTATGACAGGCTATAAGAGAATATGCTATTAATAGTTGGTTTTGACAGATTCTCTTACAGCTATAAGTGTTGTCATATTTGATAGATTTTATGATATTGTAAGAGCATCTGTCATACCTTAATTGTGAAAATTTGGGGTGCCCAAGCTTGTGGGTTGTAAGGGATTAAAGAGTATCTCTTACAAGTGTCATACACATGTTTTATGGCCTTGGAAATTGGGCCACATGGATTTGGATGAGTTCCTTGTGTGACTTTCTCTAGAAGCTACTTCCATTTGTACTACTCTTTATATACAGGTGTTTGGAGTTGGAAATGTATGTTGTTCATTTTGCAGGTATTGAAATGCTGCCAGAATTACTCCAGACTTGACATTGTGACTACTCCTGCAAGAGCTTGGCTTTGAAACTATGTTGTAACCATTCCTTGTTTACTGTAATAAATTTGGTTGTACTTTTGAGTGTGGGGCTTTTACCTGAAAGAGTTTTCCCCACATATATCTTATGTCATTGGTTTTTGGCATTGTTCTCACATTTGAATGTGTGTTAATCTCTTTATTATTTGTGAATCTTAACTATAACTATAATGATCTAGAGAAAAAAATTGCACTACTTCCCCTCATTAGGTTGGTGTAGGAAGCTGTTTCCACGTACCTTGCTTCCTTTTAGAGATATCAGTGACCATCATTGATAACTTTTGGAACTCATATATATAGTTGTCTACTGAACGTCGATCCCCATTATTTTAGTTGTGCCAACTCCTTAAACTGCAACTCTAGATCCTTCTTGTCAAATCTTTCAATCAACCACCTAGTGAACTTTGCATATGAAGTAATCTGATCATGGCCAAGAGTAATCTTCCCATGGTGCCACCACTCATAGGCACTACCATCAAGATGTAAGGCAACATAGGTAATAGCCTCCTCCTCTAGCATAGGACTAAGCTAAAGGAAACTATCTGGCTTTAATACCCATGCCCTTGATGTTGTCTTTCTCGACCCATCTAAATATGGAATGGTTAACATATTCACCTTTTTCTATAGATCATAGTTATGTTGTCTACCACCACTGTTGAGCCTATGTTTCATTCTCAAATCAAAGTACTCTCAAAAAGACATCTTAGCTCAAAACTCATCACTAGAAGCCCACCAGTCTCCAATTATCACATCTTGCAACTCAAGCTAAGTAGGCTCAGGAGTGTCGGGTGGATTATGTCATGGGGTGAAAGTAGGCATGCCAGGTGTAACGTATAATGCATGTTGGTTAACTATTCTGTTATTAAAAGATCCATCCCCATCATTTCTTCTTTCTTTATTTTCTTCATTATCATTTTTGTTCCTATTGTTGTTGTTGTTGTCTTCATTACCGTTCCTGTTCCTGTTATTGTTATTGTTGTTGCTGCCATTATTCCCTAGAACTTGATTAGCTAGAAGGTCCATAAGACAATTAAAATTATATTGTATATCCCACTGTACCCTAGCCAAATCATTCAGAATATATCGAGTGCTTGGTTCACCATTATCATTGTTACCCATTTCTACCTTTACCCTTTCAACACCTGTAAAAGGGTCTACATGTGGTGGAACTTTGAGATTTCATTGTGATCTGTTTCTTCTCAAATAATAATGATGTGTAGGTGGATGCATTACTCATAGGAAACTCTACATGTTTTTCCAACTGACCTCATAGGATCACAAGAAAAACTATGTTTTGATACCAGTGTAATATACACCCCTATTGGTGATATTTTTGGATGCCAATTTTTTTGTTTTCTATTTATAATGTTCACTGCTGAAGGGTTTGATTGATGTTGCTTTGTTTATCATCCAATATGGCAATATAACAAAGGAAAATATGACATGCAATAATACCCAAAAAAATAGAGTGCATAAACAACTCAAATAATCAATACCTAGATGCTAAAATGGCATAAACTTCAAATAAATAACATACCCATTTGGTGATCTAAAATGTCACAGGTCTGATATACAAAATCAACAAACAATTGCCATCAAGATTCACTATCAAAATCAACAAATATCATTCTTCACTCTGATATGTTAGACACCAATATATATGACTCCAAATGCCGTAGTATATGCAATATAACCCTCCAAAATGAGGTACCTACACTCTAGTATCACCACGCCCTTGTGTTTGGAATGGTGTGACTGGTATAGGGGTGCCAATCAACAACCAATCTCAGCACCAACCTTCAAAAACCTGCCTCAAACACAATAATATCATTACAACCCTGAAACATTGAATCCATGCCAAAGATGAAGTGGAAACTTTCTCAAATCAACTCCCCAGCATGCATTACCAAAATGTGTGAACCTCCTTAGGTGGTACGACCAAAATGGAGCTCATGACATTAGTCCAAGTATCAAATGTTGCAAGTATGACCAGTATGTGTTGTCATTGATGTCAACACCTAAGGTTAGCATCTAAGGAAGTTATTTGGATGAGTTTGAGCAAGTGTTTGAGAAGTTAGTGCAATTGCAGAACTATTATATTCCCCAGAACAATGCAGTGTTTTGCTTGACATATCCTGTAGATTGAATATCTTTGTCTATGGTTTGAAACTTATGTTAAGGGATGTCTTTATTGAGAAATGGTGAGCAAACATACACAAAATCAAACCATAATAAAATAATATAGTATTGTCTTCAGGATCATTTTACAATGCAATACATTGGCTTTTTAAAGCCTTAGTTATTCTCGTATATAACTTCTTATGGGAAAGTAACTTCTCGTAACTTCCCAAAACCTAACTTATAAACTAACATTTATTTAATATGCATAAACTAACAATGTAATACTATATACTGTTATGCCAACATTCCCCCCCTTATTACATTGTTCCTGTAAAAGTACCAGGTACCCCCCCTTAATGCTAAAATACTCAACAAAGCTAATTACATAATATGAATACATATTTTATAGAAGATCTTCCCCCAAAGAACAAATCTTGAACCAAGTGAGGCTTCATCATGCTGTCTCGTCTACCCTCGAAAAGGCGTAGCTTCGAGCTATGTTCTTGAGCTCTTTAGTCCCAAGCTCTCAAATCACAGTCTTGAATTATTCGACAATGGACCCTAAGAGATACGACAGATCTCTGCCATGTTGTCTAGTGACCGTGAAAGGGTATAATTCAAGATCATATACTCTTTGAAGCTCACTGGACAACAATCCATATTGAGCTCAACACCAAACCCCAAACCTGTCTCCAAAACAAAATCTTCACAAAACATACATTCTTCAAATTTGTCAGCTCCGTCAGCATCAACAAAGAAAAGAAAAATAATCAAAACCAAAAACACTTCTCATGCAAAGCATCATCTCAAAGCGAGAAGCTAACTTGAGATGATGGAAAATCCTCCATCCTCCGATGCCACCTGCCTCCAATATGACCCTATTACACTTTAACCAATTGATGTCTTGGATGAGTCTTTCGAGGCCTCATTAGGTGTAGTATAAATGGCTTCGAGAGCAATTGATATAGCCATGATAAAACAAGGTGTCAGATTCCACCAAAAGTGCACCTTTTACAATATAGTGTAAACATAATTATATCCTTATAACTCCAATGTTTTCTACCCTCTTACTCCAAAATAAAACCTTATATCTCCAATGACAAAATAATATTTAAAATTTATACCTCCCAAATTTTGAACTCATAACACCTCATACCAACTATTAATTCCTCCAACCTTCATTTAAATCTTTTTTATTTTTATTTTATTCCCTTGCAAAACTTTGGTTCAAATCAAAACCTAAAAATGCTGCACATTTTACTCTCCTTAATATTTCCTCTTAGAAACTTTTTAACTTTATCCAAAAAGAAATTGTATTACTCTAGGTAATAAGTTAAAACTTTTCAATGTTTGCTATAAACTCATAAAACATTTTCCCTCATGTATCATTAAGAAATTTCAGTCAGTTTTAATCTCACCATATGAATTGTCTCTTTCACTTACATTCAACGCAACAGAGAAAATATTTTCCTTTCACAAGTTTGCACTGCCAACAATCATAAATTCATCATCCATGGTCTTCACTTCATAGTTGTCTTTATCAACCTTCTTCAAACACACCAACTCCCTAATTCAAAAACGTGAAATAGGCATCCACAGTTGCTACTGTGTATGTAAATTAACCATCTAAACCGCACCTTTCTTAAACCCTAATTAATTTCCCCATATTGATCAGCCACCTTCTCTAATCGTTGGATGCTTGGAGGCTGCATTTAGAAACAGATTCGTATACCTTCTGTCTGCTGCAATAATTATATTCCATAAGATATCATCAAAATGCCTCAAGAAACATATCTCCAAAATCACATATCTATGGGAGATCAAACATCAATAAAAACTGTCATGAAAAACAACTAAAGACTTCATTCAAATGTCCATTCCTGTGCGCAGTCATACAATGTGCTCCAAAAATTTTCTTTATATATATTGAACATCTCCTTTATCCAGTGCACCAATAAATTAGCTATAATGGTAGTTTTAGATCCATTATCACGCAGGCCATTATCGAACCATCTCTATGGTTCCCCTAGATTCTAACGCACAGGCACAACGAGCTCTGATACCATATTGAGAAATGGTGAGCAAACATACACAAAATCAAACCATAATAAAATAATATAGTATTGTCTTCAGGATCATTTTACAATGCAGTACATTGGCTTTTTAAAGCCTTAGTTATTCTCGTATATAACTTCTTATGGGAAAGTAACTTCTCGTAACTTCCCAACACCTAACTTATAAACTAACATTTATTTAATATGCATAAACTAACAATGTAATACTATATACTATTATGCCAACAGTCTTTAGTTGCTTTATCTCAAGTTTGAGCCTCTGGTGTAAAGATTTGAGTGAGTTCCATTCACCAGAGTAAACTATTCAATGGTGATAGGGAGAATGTATTCTACTCCACATCTCTCTGCATTTAAGTTTTACACTCCGCGGTTCTAGAATTAAGTTTGGAATGATGTTATGTGTCTTCAATTGAAATAGTTCATGATTTGGTGCCGCACAAGCAATCTTTTCTTTGTGACAGTGATTGACAGGTTCAGTTTGAAGAATCTTTTGGATAGAGTGTTTGCAAGTTGTATGGAAGTTTTTGGTGATTATAATGTGCTTGTGGATGTCTCTAGATCATGTTCCTACCTTTTGATTGGTCTGCAAAGTGTAATTTGGATCATGGTTGAAGCATGTTCCTAAAGCTCTTAGTGTTAACACTAGTTTTGGCTAACCTGGTTGTTTTCACTACTTGTGGTTATGCTTTGGAGATTGTGGAAGCATGTTGTTGCTTGGGAGATTACATTTGAGTCCCAGTTAAGGTGTGGTGTGGTCTACATTCATTCTTTTCCTCCACAAATCTATTTAGGTCCAGACCTATTCTAATGTATGTATGTATGCCGACCTTGGAGATTGTTCCAATGGTTGATGATTGTAATGCCAACCTTGATGTACATTCCAAGGTTGATGAATTGTATAAATACATGTGATGAAGTCGTGAATAAAAGAGGATGATGAAAAGATGAGAAGATACATGTGTTTATGTAAAGAAAATGGAAAAGAAGAAGAATTAGTGCGCTTCAATGGAACTAAACCTTGGCATGGTGTAGATGCTACTATCTCAGTTCACCAACTTGGTAGTGAGCCAAACTTTGGTAGTGAGCCTCTTCTCTTGGCAGTGAGCCTCTTCCTTTTGCAGTGAGCATTCTGGACAGTGACCCCTAAAGCAGTGAGCCTCGGGTAGTGAGCCTTGTTGTAAATTTTGATAGATCATTTATATTGTGAGTTAATCCTCACCGTAGTTTTTCCCTTACTGGGTTTTCCACATAAAAATCTAGTGTCTCATGTGTGAATGTGCTTAAGTTTATGATTTCATGCTTTGATGGCTAAATCATAATAACAATGATTAAGTGGTTGATGTGTTGATGCTTATATGAAGTTAAGTTTTGGTTACAACTGATTCACCCCCCCTCTCAGTTGTCTTGTTCATCTCAACATCAAAAACCCTTCGATATCTCTATTATTCTGCTTTCATAATCTTCTCAAAAAATTTTGCATTTAAACTCAATAATAGCGCTAGCAAAAATCCTCCATCGAAAGCTCAAGTGTGATCTCTATATGAAACCACCAGTAAATCCCTAGATGATATCTTTCAACCATGTAGGAAGTGGTATCTGCAGAGTTTTTCATCTCTAGACACTTTTGAGGAAAACTAGCTCCTCCAGAAAGCTACAACTTCAAAAATGAAATTTTACTATCAGTAGAATTAGAGAAAGACTTCTCTTTTTTCCTTTTATTTCCTCCTCTTTCCCAATGCCCAAGAGAGTCTTTTTTTATTTTTAAATATTTTAATTTCATTTCAAGCCCCTTCTAACCCCATGGGTTGAGCGCCCCAACTCCTAGCACAACAATTTTAAAACACAACTTATATCTAAGTCACTTTATAATAGAAAGTAACTTATATTAAAAAACATTATAAGTTAATATTCAATTTAACTTAACTATATCAACCATTAAAATAATATTATTCAATCTCCTCAATGGTCATGTAACCAGTTCAACCCGCTCCCACAAATGCCACTAAAATAGAAATGTTGAAACCATCTCCAACGATGACTCTATCTGGCTTACTAAAAATAGTAAGTCCTAAAAAATGTGTCCAAGACACCCTTGGAAAGGGAAGATGTGCTCAAAACCCAAAGTTTGAAACTCAATCAATCATCCAATGTGCCACGGCTATTGGAAATCCCCACTGAAGTTCCCTAAACATTAACCATTAGCCTATGGGAACCCTAGAATAGGCTTATCCCTCCAACATGTTGAACTAACTAGGAAGGGGAGATTACAACAAATTCAAGGTAAAGAAGGTATTGGTTTCCAAGATTGGTATCCACTATCAGGGAAGCACAATGACAACCATTGATTTCTCATAGACTATATTTACAAATTTCATTAGAGACGATTAGCATAAGATAGAAATAGACGAGCAACAAGTGGAGGAAGGGAATAATGTCACAGTCACAGTCATGGTAAAGGTTAAAACTTCAACTTTTAAAAAAAATATCTTCCGCCCAATCCAGGTGTCACACTCACTGTTAAGAAAACTATGACCGTTAAGTTTGAATTTCAATATTGAATGTGCATCTCCCACTCAGTCCATTACATTAAAAGCATCAACAAGAGCATTTCTTGCGCTCAATTATTCCTTCTGTTGTCATGGACTCATGTCTATGAAATAACCACTCCAGGCCTCCATCACTTGTCAAAATAGAAATCTGCTTTGATGTCATTTTTTCTACTGTTGCTTCTACTAGAAGCCTGGCATTGGATTGAGGCATACTAGTGGTAGGGGAGAAAGAAATGGTTAGGCTTCATGGACTTAGCCATTTGAACAATGCATGTCTTCCTCGCAAGCCCAAAAATACTAACTAGACAAGAATAAACTGGAGAGTCTATTTTTCAACAATCATGGAATTGACAAATGCCTTTTAAATAATTGATCTTATTAGTTGCAAAGTGTGGTCATACTCATTTATTGGATGAATAATTTTTTGTAGATTAATTATTCTTTTGTGTGTTTTGCGAGATGTCATTTGTGGCTGCAAAACTCTTTTGAGTCTTAGTTATAAATTCAATTTTGTTGAGTGACTAAAAGTATGTGATGGATAGGGCAGGGACATATCTCTCTGCATCAGTGGATATAGCATTGAGAGGTGTGTGTGTGTGTGTCCATTTCATTTTCTTATGCTTCTCTTATCCTAATCTAAATAATGAAGGGGACAAATAGCTGCCACATATCAACAAATGCCTTGGAAGATGGAAAAGGTTTTGCACGTAAAACTGGAGCTATAGTTGTAGCATTGGGAGCTGTAGATCTTGTTATGGATGGACAAAGGGTATTAGGAGTGAGCAATGGACCTCTAATGCAGAAGATAACAACATCCAAATCTGTAGTTACCACATTTATTGCAACTTTAGTTGCAACACACCCAACCATTCCATTTGAAGCTACTACTTTTGTTTTTCTCTTTTTGAGATGTCAGATGAAATTGGCATGGAAAAGCCAAATAGTCCTGTCTCATTCCAGGGACACCTAGTAGATGCTCTCAATGGTTTAGATGAGGAGTTTGTAGCATCAAGAATCAAGATTCCATAGCTGTAAAATTCTTTTATCATACAAAACTATCTTTAAATTATAATGTGAATCAAAATTCCTCTCACACACAACTATGTCAAACTAAAATTTATATGTGTATGTGTTGATTCAAAATACTTCAAATTTTATCGCAAGTATTTGTACATGTATGAAAATCCCTATCATTAGTTGATTTCTATTCAAAATAGTAACAATATTAAAAATTACTTTGCCTTGTTATTGGCATGTCTATAGATTTTAAAACCTATGAACTAGTTCTAAAACCTAGGTTCTTTCGATGGGAGTTTTGCCAATAAGGCTTTGCCTTAGAGAAAATTGAAGATTTTGTTTGAAATAGACTATGCCTTGACGTAGGAACTAGTTCTAAAACATTAGGTTCTTCCGATGGGAGTTTTATTGATAATGCTTTATAATATCAATTAATAGAATATATCAAGTGTTATAATAAATCTTAATAATATAATTGATATTATAATTATAAATAATATAATTGATATTATTATTAATATTATAATTATAAATAATAACAATTTTGATGGTTTTCACTGATCTCATAGATATATAGTTCACCAATATGAATATTTACCATCAAGTGTTTTTGATATTATAAGTCGGTAAAACTAGGGGTCGAACCCTTACAACAGAAGTCCAAAAAAGAACAGCAAAGGCTCAAAAACAAAAGGAGCCACCAAAACCAACTACAGAATCAATAGCATTAACAGTTGATAAACAACAAATAGTAAAAACAATAGTCTAACAATAGATAAATAGAAAGCAAATAAAGACAACTAGGGAGAAACATCCTCCCAGCGTTTAGCCAGAAATTCATAAATCTTGTCAAACTCTTTAACTTTCTCTTCATCTGCGCCATATGCAAGCGTATTGTGCTCCTGCAATAGAGACAAATTGAGCATAGCTGAGCGGCAAAACATGCTCCAAGGATTCCACACAGCCTCTGAGAACAATAATTCATCCTCTTAACCGTCGCCTTCTTCCTTAGCAACCTCTTTAGCCTCCTCCACAGTCACCCTCTCCTCCTCTTGAGCATTATCATCAGGTCCAACATCCCCTCCATCAGTGTCCTCACTCCTTCGGTCCCCTCCGAGATCTCTTGAACCTCAATGTCATCACCTTTAGACTGCTCATCTCCCTGAGTAGAAGACCCGGATTCACTTTTAGAGTAATCAATTAGTTTAGCCTAAGGGGCCGGTTTGCCAGCAATTATGCTGGACCTTCTGACACCCAAAGAGTAACACTCATTCTTAGCTTTGACCGCAATTTTAGATTTGGCTTTTTTTAGTGGTCCCTCATTATCACTATTTTGATTCTTATGGGCCCCCATTATATCCTCAACTTTGGTAACCTCCACTATAGACACCATCTCCTTAAATTTCTGTTTCCTCCCTTTTACCATCAAGTGTTATAATAAATCTTAATAATATAATTAATATTATAACTATAAATGATAACAATTGTGTTGGTTTTCATTGATCTCATAGTTCACGGATATCATAGTTCACCAATATGAATATTTACCGATATTAATATTTAAAAATTACTTTGCCTTGTTATCGGCAATTTGGGAGATTTCAAAACCTATGAACTAGTTCTAAAACCTTAGATTCTTCCGATGAGAGTTTTGCTTATAAGGCTTTGCCTTAGAAAAAATTGAAGATTTTGTTTGAAACAGTTATCGGCAAGTCGGGAGATTTGAGAATGTAGGAACTAGTTGTGGGAACTAGTTCTAAAACATTAGGTTCTTCCGATGGGAGTTTTCCCAATACTGCTTTGCAATATCAATTAATAGAATATATCAACAAGTGTTGTAATAAATCTTAATAATATAATAATATTATTATTAATATTATAACAAGATCAATACAAGATAGGCAAACAATGGAAGGTTGAAGGTAATTCAGTCTTCAAGGTAATATCACTTTGTTTATTTGATTTGCATCATATTTCATTGAGATTATTGGATTATTAGTAGTTTAATACTGTTTACAATATTTCCACTAACAATAACTATTTTGTTGGTTTGACAGAAAGTAAATTTGAAGTTTACCTATCATAGTTCACTAATATCATAGTTCATCAATATGAATATTTCCCAATATTAATATTTAAAAAATTAATTAATATATGTTATGTTTCTTATTATATTAGTTCACCGATATCATAGTTCACCCATATGAATATTTCCCCCTTGTTATTGGCAAGTCCGGAGATTTGAAAATGTAGGAACTAGTTCTAAAACATTAGGTTCTTCCGAGATAATGCTTTGCAATATCAATTAATAGAATATATCAACAAGTCTTATAATAAATCTTAATAATATAATAATAATAATTATTAATATATATATATATTTAAAGATAATGCACTTGGTAAACTTTTTAACGTGACCAGTGACACTAGCACGACACGCCCTCCGGCTCCACACTAACGCTTTTGCCCGGAGTGACGAACCGGTGAGGCCACAACATGGGGGACCTCATCAAAAAGAAGGAACACTTCAAACCCGCGAGCTCATTGGCCCAGCGAAGGCATAAAGCCTGTGAGCTTGTTGGCCCAGTGGGGGTTTGAACTCTGGCGGCCGCCACTACAACTGACCGACTTAACCATCGAACCACACCGTCATCGACAATTATTATTATTAATATTATAACTATAAATAATAACAATTTTTTTGGTTTGACAAAAAGTAAATTTGAAGTTTACCTATCATAGTTCACCGATCTCATAGTTGACTGATATCATAGTTGACTTATATGAATATTCCTGATATTAATATTTCTTGATATCAAATGTGGGGTTCACAATTTCTAAAATTGCCAATGGAAGTGAATTAATTAGTTCACAAATTATGAAATTCCTAATAATAAAGCTTTGCTTTTTGTTGATAAGTAAATTTGTTTACTCCACTTTAAGACTTATTCACTTTTGATAAAGTGGCTCGCAATTTTTTTTTTAAATTCGAGAACTTAGAAAATTACTGATAGGAATCATCTTCATTTTCATAATCTTTCAAATATATTGATAAAGTTAAATTTGATATTATAACTATTAATCAAATACTATAATTAATTATATATTAATAATAAACAATGTTTATAATAATAAAAATAATAATAAATATAGTACTAAATACAATAAATAAAATTATTTAATTATAATTATAATATTATTATAAATTTATTATAATGATTATATTATTATAATAATAATATAATAATAAAACTTATTTTGTAAATGTAAAATAATGTAAATTTTAGAAAAATTATAATTGTATGATAATAAGTAACTCCAAAGGAAGGTTGAATCTTAGAATATCAAATTTGTATTGAAGGTAGTGAAGAAACATTGATGGTATGTTACTTCTAAAAACTATTTCTAGATCATCAAAATTGATATTCAACATAGTTTCCTATGCCAAAGCCAACTTTCACTGTTCTGAGCCATGGAACAGATAATGTCACCTATCTAAGCTAATAAAGATTCCTTCTATCCTTTTCCCACCAGCTATTACAACCCTAGATTTTTTTTCTGATTTCGAAAGTATCATCCTGAAATATGAGACTATATCCTTCTCTGCACAACTGTCCAACACTCAAGAGAATTTGCTTTAAGCTTTCAACATAAAGAACATCATTAATATAGTATTTTCCATCAAGACTGATTGACCCTTTTCCACATATCTTACCAGTATAATCATCTCCAAATCTGACTAATCCTTCATCATACTTCTCAAAATCGATGAACTTACTTTTGTCACCAGTCATGTGATTTGAGCAGCTACTATCAATAACCCAATAGTTCTTTTCTTGAAACATATCTTCACTATTAGTACTTCCCTCTAGATAAAGACATTCTTCATCATCACAATTAGTGAAAGAGCAATCATCATCTTCATCGATTTTGACATCATAATATGTTCTCTTGGACACTCTGCTTTTATCTTCTTCAACATTATTTCTCAATTTTCTTTTGGGACATCTAGATGTACAGTGACCTATTTCACCACATACAAAACAATTGAAAGACAATTCATCCTTGTGTGCCATCCCAGATCTTCCTCAAGCTATTAGGCTTACTTCTGAGGAACCCTTGCTCCAATACCAAATGTTGAAATGTACAAGACAATTGAGAGGGGGGGTGAATCAGTTGTCTCAAAACTTTAACCACTTATCAACACATCAAATGCTCAATCATTGTTATTAAGATTTAGCCATGAAAGAATGAAACATGAAGCTCAACACAATAACACATCCAACACATGAGACACCAGATTTTTGTACATGGAAAAATCCTATAAGGGAAAAACCACGGTGGGTGTTAGCCCACAAAAATAAAAATGTTATATCAATACCGAAAAATAGAGGCTCACTGCCGAAAATGCTCACAGCAAATGTTGGGGCTCACTACCAAGGGGTGATGAACTAATTTGATAGCATCTACTCCATGCCTAAGTTCAGTTCCATTGAAGAACAATATGACTCAAGCTCTACTCTGCTCTTCTTAAACCTTTTCACTTATCTTCGCATTTTTGCAAAAGGACATATTTTTGGCAACTTCATTACATGTTTTTATACAAGTTATCAACCTTGGAATGCACATCAAGGCCAACATTACATTCATCAACCATTGTAACAATCTCCAAGGTCAGCATTACAAACATACATAGAAATAGGTCTAGACCTAAACAAAATTAGCTAAGGAAATGATGTATGTGGATCACGTTATGCCTTATCTTGGACTCAAATATAATCTTCCATGCCACAACATGCTTCCACAATCTTCAATGCATCTTCTCAAGTAGTGAAAACACCTAGGTCGGCCAAGACTGGTGTTAACTCTGAGTCTTCTAAGAACAGTCTTCATCAACGATCCAAATTTCTCTTTGCGGACCAATCCAAAGGTAAGAACACGATCAAGAGACATCCACAAGCACATTGTAATCACCAAGAACATCCGCACAATCTCTAAACACTTTATCCATAAGATTCTTCAATCAGGAACACATGAACATAATTGTTATCCATTGTCATATATAAAGGATTGCTTGTGGAGCACCAAATCATGAGCCATTGGAGTTGAAGATAGTTATCATCATTACAAACTAGATTCTAAAACTGTAGACTGAAATACTTTTAAATGCGGAGGAATGCTCCAGCATAATACATTCTCCTTGTCACCACCAAATATATAGAAAAATAGTTTTCACTTTAGTTAACATAACTAAGTCAATTCTTCATACCAGACACTCAAAATTAGAACATAGCAACTTTAGACATGTCTCTAACTAACTTCCAATCCTTAGACAAAGATATTCATTCTACAATAAATGCGGAGCAATCTACTAGCTTGTTCTGTTGTAAACAAAGATACTCTTCAACACACTATTTCCACTGGAAGGGTAAATTTTTTAAAAAACACTTGGAAATTCAACTATATCAGGAATACTTATTCATTATCTTCAACACTTATATAATTCAATGCAAAGAATCTAACTCATCACAAGCAAGCATCAAAACAAGAGCACAGTTGACACCAATAACAACACAGATATGTTGACATTAATGACAACACCAGTTAGGCACATACTTGCAACACATCCATCCTTAGCCATCTAGGTCTTTCACTTAACCCTAAACCTTATCCCTAAAGCCTCAATCCTTAAACCTTAAATCCTAAACCCTATCCCTAAACCCTCAACTGTCAACACTATAACTTAAACTGTAATCCCTTAACCCTTAACCCTAAACCCTCAACCCTTAAACCTTAAACCCTAAACCCTCTACCCTTGACAGTATACCTTAAACTCTAATCCCTTAACCCTCAACCCTAAAGCCTCAACCCTCAATCCTTAAACCTTCAACCCTAAACCCTAACCCTAATCCTTCTACCCTTGACACTATGCCTTAAACCCTAATCCCTCAACCATTAAACCCTTAATCCCTAATACCTCAAACCTTTAAACCCTAAACTCTCAACCCCTAGCTACTCTTAAACCCTTAAACCTTAAACCCTTAAACCCTATACCCTATACACTTAACCTTAGACACTCAACCTTGAACATTATCCCTCAACCTTCAAACCTCTACCCTATACCCTCAACACTCATCCATATGTCTTATGTACCCTCAACCTTAAACTCTAAACCATATATCTTAGACACTCAACCTTGAATATTTTCCCTAAACTATAAACTCTCAACCCTCTACCCTATACCCTCAACCATATACTTAAGTCCTAATTCCTCAATCCTCAACCCTATACCTTAAACCTTGAAGCCTACACCCACAAACCCTCATCCCTATACCCTATAACCTCACCCTTATACCCTAAACCCTAAATATTGTGCCTCAACCCTATACTTAAAACCTAAACCATACACTCTCAACCCAAGTCACCCTATGCCTTATATACCCTCAATCCATATCGTACAACCTAAACCCAATATCCTAAACCCTAATCCCCATGCCTTACACACTTAATCTTATAAACTCAACAAGCTGAATATTATCCCTCAACTGTAACCCTCTATGCTTTACCAATTACTTAAGCCCTAATCCCTCAACCCTCAACCCTATACCTTAAACCCTAAACCTAAAAAGCTCAACCCTAAAACCTAAAAACTATACAGGCTCAAGTCTTTATATACCCTAAACCCAAAACCCTTACATACATACATACACACATATAGGCATACATACATACATGCATACATACATACATACATACATACATACATACATGCATGTACATACATACATACAACCATACATACATACATAAAAGCATACATATATACATATATACATTCATATAAGATTACATATGTATATATATAGGCATATACATACATACATAAATACATAGATACAAGCATGCATACATACATGCATACAATTTGGAATACATACATACATACATATATAAATACAAATATATATACAAACATACATACATCAAACATACTTAAAAACCTTGAACATATGTCATTCCAAGCGAGACATAATGCGAGCACTTTATAACGCGCTTGTGTTATGTCAAACTGGGCAAACATCAGACAAACTTGCAAAAAAGAAAAAAAAATGCAAAACATAATGCAAGTGTATTATAACGCACTCACATTATAATTTGCTTTGGGAATCCCAAGCCTTAGGCTTGGGATTTGCTTTGGATTTCCAACCCAAAGGCTTGGAGTGCCTTCCCAACATCCAAAGACGTGTTTTTGCATATTCTACATGATTTCACATAATTTCATTCATGCTAACCCTCAGATTTGCACGTGTTTCAAGTCAAACAAATCAAACACCTAGGTAATGTTAGGCTTTCTCTTAGCTATTTAACGATGTATTTTTTTTTAAATTTTAACAATGTTAAGCCTTTCATCTTTAATTTCTTTTGTTTGTGTGTCCGTTTTTTTGCAAAAACTAGTATTTGGTCTTTTTTTCATTATAAATTAACCGTTTATTGAAATTTTAAATAAATTACATTTTTATAAACTAGACTCCATTCTACACATATTTAAAAAATAATAATTTTCAATTAGTTTTTAAAATTTACAAGGGTAGGACGACCAAAATTCAGTTTTTCAAGATGCGTCCACTTTGAAAATTTGTAAAAAATAAAATATTCATTAAAAAATTAATAGAAAAATCAGGCATAAACTACATGCTGTTAGCTAATTTCTCACCAAAGCAATTTTAAAAATACCAAAAAAAGTTAACCTTTTGAGGGAGCCACAAAACATGCTATGCTATGTTTTTTTTTATAGAAACAACACCAATTTATGTGGCTCCCTTTTTTGAACCCCTTAATCTATATCATTTTCAAAAAAAATAATAGATTAGAAAGTAGACTTGGACCACTACGAACATTATTTTTGTTGCATCTTAAAATTTTGGGTGTAACTATGCTCAATTTCTCATCGAAGGTCAGTATTTCTTGATTTCAGGAAAAAAAAAAAAGTGGCCACTTAAGACCCCTTTTAGCCCCCCATCTTCTTGCACTTACCATGTATATGCCTGGTTTATTTGAGGTTTGTAGGTAAATGGCTTGCTCTTTTATGAAAGATTCGCTCTTGCACATTTTACCTTTTAGATTTGGTGTTGATGAATCGGCCATAGGGTAGATAGATTGATTGGAAAGATCCAATGCCCATATCTTCAAAGTCAATGCTCTTGGTAATTTAATTTCTTCATATTTTATGTCATTTTGCTCATTTAGGTTTTCTAAGATTGCTCCAAAACTGAAGGTGGGAAACGATGGTCCAACCAAAAATGCTATATGATGATGAGGATGAAACCGTAGTTTCTCCAAACAAGGTTTTGAGAAACGAACCATCTGCTATTGTTCTTGCATCAATGGTAGAACACTTGGTGTCCATATTAGGAAATATAAACTTTATTTAGTATTACATTAATATGAAATGGTGGTTTTGTTTTTTCTATAGGGTTTAGGAGGATTTGAAATTTACACATGCCTAGATGCTAAAATTTATTTAGTATTACATTAATATGAAATGGTGGTTTTATTTCTCTATAGGGTTTGGGAGGATTTGAAATTTACACATGCCTGGACATTGAAATTTAGTTTTCATTTCTAATGATTTTGTTGTCAATACCTATAATTGAAGGTTTGTGGTGTTAAGAGATTATGCAACCACTTTAGTAATAGATTCTACAAGGACCACCTTCTTTGCACATAATCGATTATTCAGCCACATCAATGTTGGATTTATGGAGTCTTCAGTATAGTCTTGAAGCTAAGGTCATTTCCTCTTTTTTCATCCTGATTTCTTTTAACCCGATGCTTCGAAGCTAGGAGCAGTTGTAACAGAGAAACCTCATTGCTCGAGACCGAGAGGAAACCTAGCAGATATGGATGTCACTTCAGAAGTATTGATTGAAAAATTCAAGGAATTTCAGACTTCGAAAGGGTTTGACAAAAAAGCCCTCATAGAAGAAAATGAGGAAACTTGTGATTTTAATATATCTATTTTATAGAATATTTTGTGTTAAAGATGAATCCTTGAAAATAAATTGGACAGTAAATTTTCAATAAAGTTTATTTTTAACATGCCTATTAGTTAATTGAATTTTGTTTAATCACAGAGTGAAATTATTCTCCTTTATCTCCCTTATTTTTTAGTCAGAGAGTGAAATTGTTTTCCCTTATTTTTCTAAATTGAAAACTTAGTATTGTTTTGTTTTTCTTATCAAATCATTCTTTACCAAGATTCTCATTAGGATTTATTCTCCCTTATCTCCCTTATTTTTTAGTCAAAGAGTGAAATTATTTTCCCTTATTCTTCTAAATTAAAAACTTAGTATTGTTTTGTTTTTCTTATCAAATCATTCTTTACCAAGATTCTCATTAGGATTTTTTTAAAATAACATTTACTACTCATGGAGATCTTGATATCTCTTATTCTTACTTCTAATTGAACACAAATGGTGTTTGATGGAGATTTTAGGTAAAAGGAGACATTAGCAAGGCAAACAAATTCTATAGATGGGCAATACTTATGGGTCCTACAAATAGAGAAATGTTATCACTTTACGCCCAATTCATATGGGATAAATCAAATCTTAAGCTACTAATATAATTATTGTGAAAAATCAAATCTTAAGTTACTAATATCATTATTTTCCTATCTGTGAAACCCTTGCACCTCTTAAAGATGCAAGTTCTAGTATTTATTATGAACTATTTTATAGTATCATTTAAAAAAATATCATTATGTTTTAGTTTTTATATACAATTACAATCATCAATTAAATTTAAGTATTTTAAATTGATATATTCTTTGAAAATATTTTTATTAAATTCATTCACATTATCTACATAATACTTTTTTTGACTTAGTAATGCAATCTATAAATATTTAACATATAAATATACCATTTTCTTTATATCATACTTTTTATTAAATTATTTTTAAACTAATATATTTTTTTTATTAAGGAATTTTTTTAAAAGGGCCTAATATTAATATTAATGTTAATATTTAAATTTATAAAATATAACATTATAATAATATATTTTAAACTAACATTAGAATTTAATTTTACATAATTATTTTAATTTTTTTTTATAATAATAAATTAACTTAAAAACTATTTTAAAATAATTTAAACCACACTAAATGAAAACAAAATACATGTTGCTAGATATAACATAAAATAGACTAAAATTAAGAGTTTTTATATTAGTTATTCCTTCAATTTTTTCCTATATTTACCATTATTTTTGTTGGGGTTCTCTATTTTTGAAAAAAAAAATTAACTATTGAGTATTGCCTTCCAATTTCTTACAAATTTGGCTTTCCTCTCTCTACATCTGTACTCACAACTTCATATGTACCAACTTTCTATAATCAACAATGAAGAAAAGATTCTACAATGACTAATATAATTTTGACTTGATAATCTTATGAACAAGAACAAAGACACAACACATATGCAATAATAAATGGAATGCTTCATACTATTACATTTACAATAATATCTACAACTACATTTCTTGAGTTACAAAATGCACTCACCCCTACTTTACACTCTCATTTTCTATAACAAACCCCAACTTAGTTCCCTCTTATTTCTAGGAATAGTTTTTAAAAGTAACATGCCATCAATGTTTCTTCACTACCTTCAATACAAATTTGATATTCTAAGATTCAACCTTCCTTTGGAGTTATTTACTATCATACAATTATAATTTTTCTTAAATTTACATTATTTTACATTTACAAAATAAATTTTATTATTATATTATTATTATATTATTATTATAATAATATAATCATTATAATAAATTTATAATAATATTATAATAATAATTAAATAATTTTATTTATTGTATTTAGTACTATATTTATTATTATTTTTATTATTATAAACATTCTTTATTATTAATATATAATTAATTATACTATTTGATTAATAGTTATAATATCAAATTTAACTTTATCAATATATTTGAAAGATTATGAAAATGAAGATGATCCCTATCGGTAATTTTCTAAGGAATTTTATGATTTGTGAACTAATTAATTCATTTCCATCGGTAATTTTTGAAATCATGAACCCCACATTTGATATCGGGAAATACTAATATCAGGAAATACTAATATCAGGAATATTCATATCTGGAAATATTCATATCGGTGAACTATTATATTGGTCAACTATGAGATCAGTGAACTATGATAGGTAAACTTCAAATTTACTTTATGTCAAATCAAAAAAATTGTTATTATTTATAGTTATAATATTAATAATAATAATTATTGCTTTTACATCTTATGATTTTCATTGTGAGTCGACTCAAATTGGAGGAATGTTCCTCCGTGAGGATTTAATTAAAAAACCTAGCTACAATTGTGTGTTTCAATCTATGGTTTCTAGTCTACAAGATGATAATAGAGAGGTTTTTGAGAGTTCGCTCTGGGTACATAAATCTGCTTTTGGTTGTGCTAAGAGGGAGAAGGTCATAGAAGTTTACAATGCCTGGAGTTTTCTGGCACATTTTCAACCACCGACTGTCGCTTTTATCAATGATAATGAACTAGTCATGGCAGATGTTGACCATGTTGCTTATCAAGGGTTCAAAGTAGCGGACTTTAATGTCAGAAATCCATGAAATTCTCTGCATATGGTTTTTTTGGGACTATATTTTTTACTATTATCAATCTGGCCTAAAGGGCTTCTTTTGTATTCCACTTTTTGGATCTTCATGTTTAGATCTTGGCCTGAAGGGTCCGTTTGTAATCTGTAAGTACTTTACTATTTAATATATATTACGATGCTATGCATCCTTATCGATTAAAATAAATAAATTATTATATTATTATAACACTTGTTGATATATTCTATTAATTGATATTGCAAAGCATTATCTCAGAAGAACCTAATGTTTTAGAACTAGTTCGTATGTTTTCAAATCTTCCGACTTGCCAATAAAAAGGGGGAAATATTCATATGGGTGAACTATGATATGGGTGAACTAATATAATAAGAAACTTAACAAATATTAATTAATTTTTAAATATTAATATCAAAAAAATATTCATATCGGTGAACTATGATAGATAAACTTCAAATTTACTTTCTATCAAACCAACAAAATCGTTATTATTTATAGTTATAATATTAATACTACTATTAATTATATTATTAAGATTTATTATAACACTTGTTGATTTATTCTATTAATTGATATTGCAAATCATTATTGGGAAAACTCCCATTAAGAACCTAATGTTTTAGAACTAGTTCCTACATTCTCAAATCTGCCAACTTGCTGATAACTGTTTCAAACAAAATCTTCAATTTTTTTAAGGCAAAGCCTTATCAGCAAAACTCTCATTGGAAGAATCTAAGGTTTTAGAACTAGTTCATTGGTTTTGAAATCTCCCAACTTGTTAATAACAAGGCAAAGTAATTTTTAAATATTAATATCGGTAACTATTCATATTGGTGAACTATGATATCTGTGAACTATGAGATAAGTGAAAATCAACACAATTGTTATTATTTAATCTAAGGTTTTAGAACTAGTTCATAGGTTTTAAAATCTCCAGACTTGCCCATAACAAGGCAAAGTAAATTTTAAATATTAATATTGGTAAATATTCATATTGGTGAACTATGAGATCCTGTGAACTAAGATATCAGTGAACTAATATAATCATAAACTTAACAAATATTAATTAGTTTTTAAATATATTTATTTATTTTTAGAATAAATATTAAAATAAGAAACTTAACAAATATTAATTAATTTTTCAATATTAACATCGTAATATTCATATTGGTGAACTATGATATGGGTGAACTAATATAATACGAGACTTAACAAATATTAATTAATTTTTAAATATTACTATGGTGAAATATTCATATTGGTGAACTATGAAATAAGAAACTTAACAAATATTAATTAATTTTTAAATATTAATATTGGGAAATATTCATATATGTGAACTATGAGATCGGTGAACTATGATAGGTAAACTTCAAATTTACTTTCTGTCAAACGAACAAAATGGTTATTATTTATAGTTATAATATTAATAATAATATTAATTATACTATTAAGATTTATTATAACACTTGTTGATATATTCTATTAATTGATATTGCAAAGTATTATCGGCAAAACTCCTATGGAAGAACCTAATGTTTTAGAACTAGTTCCTACGTTTTCAAATTTCTCAACTTGATAACAAGGCATAATCTATTTCAAACAAAATCTTCAATTTTTGCTAAGGCAAAGCCTTATCAGCAAAACTCCCATTGGAAGAACCTAAGGTTTTAGAACTAGTTCATAGGTTTTGAAATCTCTCAACTTTGGGACTAATGGTTAACTCAACTAATGACCAGGCACATTGTCATTGGTTTATTGGCAAAATGGGAAACTCGTGAACCTAAAAGAGAAAATAGCATGCAGAGCCATCTAACATACACATCAACCCTAGTACAACACATGTTAGAATGGGGAACAATACATTCTACAATGCATTGTGATTGTGATTGTAATTTAGCTTATTACAATGTAATTTAGTCTTTCCAAGATCTTGTATTCAACTACTTAATTTATCTAATTGGAATGCAATTTGTTTATACAACAAATATTTAATCTAAGAAAAAAATTACAACTAAAAAACATACTATATTTACAACACTACAAGGCAGATACTCACCAATATGTGGCACTTGTTTAGAGCTATTTTATTTTATTGCATTACATTTACATTATGGATTGTGGACTGTGAAAATTTGATGTCTCTTATTTTTATTTACTTAAGAATTATTTTTTATTCTTATATACATTACATTATTTACTTTATTTTAAAAATTGTTTTTATTTACTTCAAAGTTATAGTTATTTTATTTTATTTCAAAACTATTAAGAATTATTTTATTTTTGTTTATTATAGTTTTTTATAGTTTTAATTTTTTTTAAATACATGTGAAATGTATTTTAGTTTTTTTTGGGTTTGCACCTTCAATTCTATTTTCAATAGAGTTGTTTTTGGGGGAAGGCGGAGGGGGAGAGGGAGGGGGTGCTTGCCTTCAGTTACTATTTTGAATAAAAATCAACTAATGGTAGGGATTTTCATACATGTACAAATACTTGCGATAGGATTTGAAGTATTTCATCAACACATATACATTTAAATTCAAGTTTGACATAGTTGTGTGTGAGAGGAATCTTGATTCACATTACAATTTAAAGATAGTTTTGTATGATAAAAGAATTTTATAGCTAGGGAATCTTGATTCTTGATGATACAAACTCCTCATCTAAACCATTGAGAGCATCTAATGAGATAGGATTATTTGGCTTTTCCATGCCAATTTCATCTGCCATCTCAAAAAGAGAAAAATAAAAGCAGTAGCTTCAAATGGAATGGTTGGGTGTGTTGCAACTAAAGTTGCAATAAATGTGGTAGCTACAGATTTGGATGTTGTTATCTTCTGCATTAGAGGTCCATTGCTCACTCCTAATACCCTTTGTCCATCCGTAACAAGATCTACAGCCCCCAATGCTGCAACTATAGCTCCAGTTTTACGTGCAGAACCTTTTGCAACTTCCAAGGCTTTTGTTGATATGTGGCAGCTATTTGTCCCCTTCATTATTTAGATTAGGATAAGAAAAGCTTAAGAAAATGAAATGGACACACACACCTCTCAATGTTATATCCACTAATGCAGAGAGCTATTTCCCTACTTTATCCATCACATACTTTTAGTCACACAATGGAATTGAATTTATAACTAAGACTCAAAAGAGTTTTACAGCCACAAATGGCATCTTGTAAAACACACAAAAGAGTAATTAATCTACAAAAAATTATTTAAAAGGCATTTGTAAATGAGTATAGTAAGACTACACTCTACAACTAATAAGATCAATTATTTAAGATGAATTATTTAAGAATAATTCATCCAATAAATGAGTATAGTAAGGCTACACTCTGCAACTAATAAGATCAATTATTTAAAAGGCATTTGTCAATTCCATGATTGTTGAAAAATAGACTCTCCAGTTTATTCTTGTTTGGTTAGTATTTTTGGGCTTGCGAGGAAGACACACATTGCTCAGATGGCTAAGTCCACGAAGCCTCACCATTTCTTTCTCCCCTGCCACTAGTATGCCTCAATCCAAAGCCAGGCTTCCGAAGTGCTCACAGCCATCACAACACCTTCCCAACTATTTGGTAAGGAACACAACAACAAAATTGCTTTAATCTCATAATCTAACTATATACCCACTAAAGTCAATTGGGTAACTAAGGTGTTAAATTCATTCATATGATTTGACATAATCTCACCTTCTTTCATTTTCAAGTTATATAATTTCTTCATAATAAATACCTTATTTGAAGTTGAAGCAATCTCATACATGCTGAAGAGCTTATCCCAAAGCTCTTCCATAGTATTCTCAGTCGAAACATTAAATAACACATTGCCAGATAGTGAGAGAAATATAGTTGCCCTCACTTTCATATCCATTTTATCCTAGTCTTCATCTGACATTGAACCTTTGCCTTTTCTTTTGCCTAGCAATGCAAGTGAGAGGTCCTGCTTGATGAGCAACGACTCCATTTGCACCTTCCACAGTCTGAAGTTCTGGCCAGTGAATTTCTCTATCTTCCATTTGTCTATGTTGTCCATGGTTCTAAAAATCTTCACCGATTTCAATTAGCTTCACAAGATGAGCTTCTGGACTGAGCTTCTAACTAGAGCTCTGATACCAATTTTGTAAATCTAAAATCACAGACAAAAGAAAAATAGAATGAATAAAACCATTCACACAAAAGAGGAACTCTGAAGTTTAACGTGGTTCACCATGTTTAATGGCTACATCCACAAAAGATGCAGAGGATTCTCATTAAGTATTTTCTTCATACATATACAATACAAAGTAGCAACATCTCAAACGTCTATAGCCAAGGACTCATTCTAACCGAACTCCAAACCTTTTCTGGAGATGAAATCATTGACAGAGAAAAGAGAATATTACATACCAAGACATGGTTTTTACAGAGTAGATAGTTACAAAAGAATAGTGCAGAGTTTTGAATAAGACATTACATTGGGCTTCACCTTTTCCACGTGCCCAACAATCTCCCACTTGGAGGCCAATGGGATTGGCAAAAGAGCTGCTAAGAGAAATCCTCCACAAGAGGCTCATTATCACATCGGAACGAGACCAAGAGAAGATCTATAGAACTCAAACTTCTCTCATGGTACAATCTTAGTTAATGCATCTGTCAGATTGACATTTGTGTCAATTTTCTCCACCTTCAGCTGACCTTCGTCAAGAACATGGCGAATAAAATGGTATCTCAACTCAATATGCTTCATCTGACTGTGAAATGCAAAATTTTTAGCCAAGTGTATAGCACTATTGCTATCACAGTACAACGTGAAGATTAATTTCAGACACCCCAGGTCAGCCAACAAACATTGTAGCCATATCATTTCTTTGGCTCCTTCAGTTAGAGCAATGTATTCTACCTCCATAGATGATAGAGCTACAACTTGTTGCAATCGAGAAACCCAGCTGATCATTGCCTCAGCAAACGTAAATACATAACTAGTAGTAGACCTACGTTTGTCTAAATCTCCAACCATATCCAAATCAACAAATCCTCTTAGCTGAGTGTGCTGACCACTAAAACATAAAACATAATGTGAGGTACCTTTCAAGTACCGTAAAATCCACTGGATGGCCTGCCAATGCAATTTACCTAGATTAGCCATATATCTTCTCACAACTACCATGACATGAGCAATATCCAGATGACTACACACCATTGCATACATCAGACTGTTGACTGCAGATGAATATGGAATTTTTTTCATTTGTTCTTCCTCTTCTGAAGTTTTTGGACACATAGCTGAAGATAAGCAAAAATGATCAACCAAGGGAGTAGTGACTGATTTAGCATTTGTCATATTAAATCTATCCAAAACTTTTGTAATATAGTTTGCTTGGGATAAT
Organism: Cunninghamia lanceolata; assembly: GCA_027924645.1. Taxonomy (NCBI): domain Eukaryota; kingdom Viridiplantae; phylum Streptophyta; class Pinopsida; order Cupressales; family Cupressaceae; genus Cunninghamia; species Cunninghamia lanceolata. The sequence goes on along the minus strand of BSBN01001253.1, from coordinate 3,141,565 downwards.
CTAATTTCTCTCTTATTTCTGTCTTTAAATATTTGCAACCCAAGAATCCTTTTAGTTGGCCCTAAGTCTTTCATGGCAAAACGTTGAGCCAATTGATGCTTCAGCTGAGCAATAATTTTAACACTAGTGCCAGCAACTAACATATCGTTAACATAAGAAAAAGAATGACAAACTTACCAATAGTAAGCCTCTTGTAGTAAACACAAGGGTCTGATTCACAGCGAATGAATTTGTTATCAGTCATGAAGCAGTTGAACTTTAGGTACCATTGCCTTGGGGTTTGCTTTAGCCCATACAAGCTCCGCTTCAATTTGTAAACAAGATGCTCCTGACACTGTGTGATGAAACCTTCAGGCTACTCCATGTATAGCTCCTCATGAATATCCCCATGAAGAAATATTGTTTTGACATCATGTTGCTCCAGCTCAAGGTCCCAAACAGCTGCCAAACCCAAAACAGCTTGAATTGTTTGTATTTTAACAACTGGCAAAAAAATTTCACTGAAATCAATACCTTTCTGCTGATCAAAACCCTTCACAACTAGCTTGGCCCAATAGCATTTATGACACCCATCTTCCTCTTTTAGTTGGTAGACCCATTTATTTTTCAAAGGTTTACGATTTGGAGGAAGAGGAACCAAATCCCAAGTGTTATTTACTCACAATGACTCCATTTTGTCATTCATAGCTTCCATCCATTTGACTGAATTCTCATCCTTGCAAGCTTGTTTAAATGTTGTAGGCTTAGATTGATCTGAAAGCAATAATTCATAGTCATCATATTTTGTCGGTCTCCTCTTCTCCCGGGTAGATAGTCTTAACTGAGAACCATGATCCTGTTGTAAATTTGGATCCAAATTTAATCTTTGTAATAGATTTTGCACTTCATCTATATTAGATTGGAAATTTTCACCAGTGGCTTGCCTCTCTATTTCAATATTGCTTTGTGCAGGGAAACTACCCTATTTATATATACACCTCTGCACACTACTGGCAGAGCTTTGCTTCTGAATGTCCACAAGGGACTCTGGCAGAGGCAATGTAGTGAAAGATGAAGGCTGCGAATAATCCAAAAGATGTTGTGATGAGTAAGCTTGAGGCTGTGTTTGGTCAACTGATGATTGGACATTTCCTAAGGGCAACAAATGAGGAATATTGGAGTACATATTACCACAAGAATGCAGTGATTTATTAAACAAAGGCTACGTGTGGTCCAAAAAGGTGTGTAATGACTCTTGTTGAGGTTGTGTTGGGTCTTGTGGAGGCTGTATTGATCATTCAAACAACTGTGAATGCATAGTGATGGGCTGTGTAGGATGTAAAGTGGCCAAATTTGTATCCGTTGGGAGTTGCATAGTGTCACTACAAGGAACGCCAAGATTATATGGGGGTGTTGGAGCATGTGTTGGCTGGTTATGAACTATGGTAGAGTGCACAGGAGTAAAAATAGGAGCACCAACATTAGAAGGTAGAGAGCTCACATTTAATGGTTGGTTAGAAGTTACTAAAGGTTGAGAAAAAGAAATAGTGGTATGCCGAATTATGCCATTGTCAAATAGATCAACATCAATATAATCTTTTGAAGATGAACTGTGTTTATGCAAACCTGGAAAAAAAATTTCGTTAAAAATGACATCCTGACTGCGAACAATTGTTTTGGTTACGGGATCCCACAGCCTAAAACCAAATTGATCCTCTCCATAGCCAAGAAAAATATCTTTTAGATTTGACATCCAACTTAGTTCTTTGTTCTATGGGAATGTGTACAAATGCTTCACAGCCAAACACCTGCAAATGATGATATGAAATCTTTTTTCTGAGCCATCTCTCCTCCGGAATGTCAAAATCCAACCTAGACAAAGGAGCACGATTGATCAGATATACTGCAGTATTACATGCCTCTACCCAAAACTCTTTTCCCAGTCCAACATTGGAGAGCACGCATCGATCTCTCTCAAGAATGGTATGGTTTAACCTCTCAGCTGCTCCATTCTCCTGAGGGGTATAAGGAACTACCTTTATCCGATGAGTACCATGATCTGCACAAAATGCATCAAACTCTGAAGAGCAATATTCTCCACCATTGTCTGTTAGTAGGCATTTAATCTTGTGTCCAATCTAATTTTCAGCAAGAGCCTTAAAAATTTTAAATTTAGAAAACACTTCTAAATTTTTATTCAACATATAAATCCAGACTTTACGAGTGCAGTTGTCAAAATAGTTAGAACCTCCGAAAAAAGTTACCTCAGTGGGGCCAAAAACATTGGAATGAACAAGCTCCAATGGAGTAGTTTTCTTGTCATGCCCCATTCTCAACAAGCTAGTCTGACACTATTTACCATAAAGGCAATGCTCGCATAACTCTAAATCAACCGATTTTAGGCTTGGAAGTTGGTCTCGCTGAAGTATAACTTCGAGCCCCTTCTTGCTCATGTGCCCCAATCTCTTATGCCAAATTTCAGAGCCACTGTCCATGACCATCAAGGCAGCTCCCACTTCACATTGGCATTCTAAAATGTAAAGATTACCTTGCTTCTTTCCTTTGGCCAACACTAAAGCCCCCTTTGTTACTTTCCAAGTATCTAGAAAAAATTTAACATTACACCCACGTGCAATAAGCTGCCTAACAGATATTAAATTGCATTTAAACAAGGGAACATATCTGACATCCTTTAAGAGCCATTCTTCTCCATTTTTCAAATGCAAAGTAATATCTCCCTTACCTAAAATTTCACATTCCTTATTATCACCAAGGAAAACCTTACCGAATGTACCTTCTTGAAAATTCGTAAATGCTTCCCGGCATGAGGTAGCATGGAAAGAGGCACTGGAATCAAGAACCCACGAATCTGCATTTGTATTGCTAGCTAATAAAACCAAAACACTATCACATGCAGTGTTTAATTCATTATTTTTACTCACTTTGTCTTGGGCCTTCTTGAAATTCCAGCAATTTTTCTGTGTGACCAGGTTTTCCACAAAACCAACATGCACCGTTTCTATCCCTAGACTTCAATCGTGGAGTAGATTTTGATCTTCTTTGGTTATTGTATCTTCCTCTTTCTTGGCTTCTTCCCCTATTGCTTGTACTTACTGCTATAGAGCATCATCGAAAGAGGGTTCTTGTTATTTCCTTCTCATGTCTTCGCTAAGAAGAGTGGCTGCAACGTCATAAAAAACTAATGTACTTTTGGCTGCTACCGAAGTGCTCATAGCAATCACAACACCTTTTCAACTATTTGGTAAGGAACACAATGGCAAAATTGCTTTAATCTTAGAATCTAACTTTATACCCACCGAAGTCAATTGGGTAACTAAGGTGTTAAATTCATTCAGATGATTTGACATAATCCCACCTTCTTTCATTTTCAAGTTATACAATTTCTTTATAATAAATACCTTATTCGAAGCTGAAGCAATCTCATACATACTGGAGAGCTTAGAGCAACGACTCCATTTGCACCTTCCACAATCTGAAGTTCTGGCCAGTGAATTTCTCCATCTTCCATTTATTTGCGTTGTCCATGGTTTTGAAAATCTTCACCGATTTCAATCAGCTTCACAAGATGAGCTTCTGGACTGAGCTTCTAACTAGAGCTCTGATTACAATTGTAAATCTAAAATCACAGACAAAAGAAAAATAGAATGAATAAAACCATTCATACAAAAGAGGAACTCCAAAATTTAACGTGGTTCACCATGTTTAATGGCTACGTCCACAAAAGATGCAGAGGATTCTCATTAAGTATTTTCTTCATACATATACAATACAGAGTAGCAGCAACTCAAACATCTATATCAAAGGACTCATTCTAACCGAACTCCAAACGTTTTCTGGAGATGAAATCATCGACAGAGAAAAGAGAATATTACAGACCAAGACAGGGCTGTTACACAGTAGACGGTTACAAAAGAATAATGCAGAGTTTTGAATAAGCCGTTACATTGGGCTTCACCTTTTCCACGTGCCCAACAAGAAGCAACAACAGAAACAATGACATCAAAGCAGATTTCTATTTCGGCAGGTGATGCAAGCCTGGAGTGGTTATTTCATAGACATGAGTCCATGACAACGGAAGGAATACTTGAGCGCAAGAAACCCTCTTGTTGATGCTTTTAATGCAATGGACTGAGCGGGAGATGCACATTCAATATTGAAATTCAAACTTAACGGATATAGTTTTATTAACAGTGAGTGTGACGCCTGGATTGGGCAGAAGATATTTTTTTAAAAGTTGAAGTTTTAACCTTTACCATGATAGTGACTGTGACTGTGACTGTTGAGAATCAGAGGAGCGCAACGAAAAATAGAACGGAGACAGAAGATGAAAATGGGATGAAGAATCCCACAGAACAAAGTAAGAGAGGGGCCCACAAGCCATGTAGAAAGTCAAACGTTAGAGTGTGATGTTTAAGCCCACGTCTGCCAGAGTAGGAGAATGCCTTTAAATGGCAGATTAGAGACATACGGAGACATGCTAATCTAACACAATTTTTGACAATATGTTTCATTCAAAACTAATGCCAATAAATGGCGATCAAAAACATTATATCCAGAGGAAGTTTGATGCTAAAATTAAATTATAAATAATAGTTGCTATCAATAGTCAATAGTATTATTACTAATTATAACCACAATATAACACACTATTGTATAACAAGATCTTATTATTTCAATCTACACTGCTCAGATGTTTTTATTAATGGAAAGAATTGTAGACGGCCTCTCTCAGTAATTTAATTGCCGAACAGTAGTATTTATGCATTTTTTTCTAGGGAAAAGTTTAAAGATGGTATAACATTAAAAGGGATATCTTGGATAGACCATCAGAAATGAAAAAAGATTGTAGTTTTATGTATATGTAATGTATGTAGAGTGTGATGTTTCCTTCTTAACGAGCAATTTTGCCATGGTATTTGATGGCAGTGTCGGATGGATAACAGTTGAAACAAAGCAAAGGCAACCAATGTTAGATGATCTTTTTAAAGCTCCTGTTCATCACTAAAACGTCTATCCAAAAGTAGGCGGATGTCATCATGATATAATGATATGGGGATTGAATGACATATAAAATAATCATGAAAATCCCTCGATGAAATGGGATTAAAACCCATCAATGGTACCATGAAAATCACATTGATGGAGGAAGAGCAAACAACAAATACATGGACAAGGCAACAGATCTTGATAACATGCATACAATACATATATATGACACCTAATTAATCAATTGCCAACATGCCTCACAGAAAAAGAATGCAAAATAGACAAAATATCACTAGAACTTACCTCTACATCCATCATAACATGGAAAGAATGCCAGAGGACACATCTTATCTTGCCATTGCTGAAGGTCCTCGAAGGGAACAAGTATGCAAGAAACTGGAGCTGACAATTCTTCTTCCAAAGATATTTTTATTTTCTAGTTTTTATAGACCCTATTGTTGGAAACATACACAGCCAAGAATTCAGAATGCACAGTAGAAACTCAAATCAAACATGCAACAAGAACACAATCACAATACAGTGATTTACCCTGGAAAACCCCAAACCGGGGAAAAACTAGCAATGAAGATCATCATATTAACCCTCAGCCCCAACCAGGCTGAGCCTGGAGGCTTCAACCTGCCACACATACAATGGAGTCACCAAGCCATTATATAGACTTCCATACATGCAAAACCATGGACCAATATAACTAGCACAAAACCATGTGTTAAAGACCACTAATGGTTAATCCACCAACTCTAACCCAAGAACTAGTTTAAGCCAACAATCCCCCCTTTAAACTTGGTCTTGGGGTTAGCACCAAACCCCCCTTCCACAAGCACCAAGTGAAATGCCCTCTCTATCATTGACATCAAATTGGGAATCCACATGACTCTAAGCCCCCTTACCACCTGGGAGAACTCCTCTCTTACCAGGCCTTTCCTTTCAGGCCATACATGTATTAAATTTTACATACAACTCCATTACAATCTTGTTCTTGCTACAACTAGCCTTGGCTGTGGCACCATGCATCAACTGCATACAGCGACTTTGACCAGGAAACATGTGTACAGCAGCACCCATGACCAATTTTGCACAGACCTGCTCAACCTTTTTTCGGGAGCCAGAGTGCTGAGGCACACACTCAAACCTTTTGTTCAGCAAGAATACCAGATCGAAAAATAAATGTTGCCTTATCTCCACACGCTGTGAGCTGCATTACTCCTTGGCAGACACGAACGCTGGAGCTTTCAACTCAAGCTCTGATACCAATTGTTGGAAACATTCACAGCCAAGAATTCAGAATGCACAGCAGAAACTCAAATCAAACATGTAACAAGAACACAATCACAACACAGTGATTTACCCTGGAAAACCCCAAACCGGGGAAAAACCAGCAATGAAGATCTTCATATTAACCCTCAGCCCCAACCAGGCTGAGTCTAGAGGCTTCAACCTGCCACACATACAATGGAGTCACCAAGCCATTATATAGACTTCCATACATGCAAAACCATGGACTCAAAACCATGAGCTCCAAAACCATGGACCAATACAACTAGCACAAAACCATGTGCTAAAGACCACTAATGGTTAATCCACCAACTCTAACCCAAGAACTAGTTTAAGCCAACACCTATCTCCTTCCGGGAATCTTTCTTCCATGAATAATAAAAAATAGGAATAGGAAAGAATAACTACTCATCTCTTATCCTCTTTCTCCCCCTCTCTGACCTTTTTCTAAAGTTAGTTTTCCCTCCTAAAGACTACTCATGCATAAAAGATTCTTTCTAAAGAATATTAATTATGATGCAGCCAACAAATCTTTCTGGAGAGGTGTTTAAATTTGTAATAATATTTAATTTGAAATATTGCCACTAATATTTATTGAAAACATTTATTCTAAATGCAATAAAAATAAACACAATATATTTTTATGTTAACACATTCATGCAAAATTATTCACCCTAAATGCCTTCTCTTCATGATACTCTCTTTGTGGAGAGAGTGTTGACTTGCAATTTCACATTAAATCAATCAATTAAATTTGTAATAATACTAGTATATTTATATTTGAAACTATATATCTAAAATACGCCGAGGTATATTTTTTTCCATTGTTTGTTTGATTTTCTTTCTTTTTTGGTTTTTATTTTTTAATTTTTCCAAATTCTGTTTTTAGTTCCATAGTTTTCCTATTTTCTCCAACTTTTTCTCTTCCAACAGTTTCCTTGGTTTTTATTTTTTATTTTTTCTAATTTCTTTTTTAGTTTTTATTTTTTCCAATTTCTTTTTTGGTTCCGTGATTTTTTTTTTTTCTTTTATTTTCTTAAGTTTTATTTTTTATTTCTTTTTTGGTATTTTCATTTTTTTTTAATAAGTTTTATTTTTTATTTCCTTTTTGGTATTGCCACTAATATTTATTGAAAACATTTATTCTAAATGCAATAAAATAAACACAATATATTTTTATGTTAACACATTCATGCAAAATTATTCATGCTAAATGCCCTCTCCTCCATGATACTCTCTTTGTGGAAAGAATGTTGACCTGCAATTTCACATTAAATCAATCAATTAAATTTGTAATAATATTATTTAATATCAAATTGAATATTAAAAAATAAAGGGCTCTAACACAAGGTTGTTAACCAACACATTTCTTTTCCTAATCAACTCTATACTAACTAATATAGGGGAAAGAGGTGTTACTACCCCTTTAGGACATCTTTAGATTCATTTACAACATCCATGGCAGAAATAAACTTGTATCCATTCAAGTTAATGTATAATTAGAGCACATGCTGGAAGAATTACCATGGGGTATAAGTTAAGTTGTTACACAAACATTAATAACCATGAAAGTGTTCCCTATCTAGGTTAAAATGTGGGTTAGGCCTAGTAGTAATGTTTAGGTACTATCACAAAAGAGAATAGGCTTAAAATATCTTCTGCATATATATATTTAAATATATATGTGATGTCTAATTTTATTGATTTAGAGATAATTAAATAAGACATATGAAATAGGTTTTGGTGTAGTCATGGTAGGATGGTTCACAGAATGAACTATCCAGACTGTGCAACAAAAGTAAACATAATGGAAACAACTCAAAGAATTAAAGAAAATGCAGATTTAGTCATTCAATATATCATAGAATTCAAATACAATCTGGTCAGCATCATGCGGGCTTACAATTAGGGCTCACAGGCCTGATTACATACATGCACAAGATAAATCTTTGAAGCTCCTTTGCACATAATCCAAACTATCAATCTTCTAAATCATGAGAATTACTTTCCTAAGGATCTATTACATCAATATATATCATCTCTAGAACAATAGATTCCTCCGCGTCAGCCAAGGAAGGTCCTAAACTCCAATGAAGAGTTGTAACGTGTACACAGATAGGTCAGACCTAAATGCATAGAACACTTCTTCAAATGAATGGAATAATGTACGGACCCTCGGGGAAGGTTAGCCACGAACCAAAGATCATCAAATGATGTGTCATTAAGATCCGCAAGTCAAGGGATGCTCCATAAGCCTTCTCATTCAGCTAATTATCAGGGACTGTCAGGATGCTCTGCTCTGAGAAAATAGTTGATCTGCTGATAGCGATATCTTTCTGATAACTAATCCAAATGATCTGAATTCTGGATATGATGTAGATGAATGAGTCTAGATGTTAAATCCAAATCTGCAAGATGTGAAATGCAACTACGACAGAATACCAGACCAAAGAGTAGAAACTACTTCTGACTAAACTACCTAAACTGAACTAGAAAATGAAAAGAAACAAACTGCAAATAAACTAAAATGCAAATGTTTTTGTTTGATGCAAGATTTCTCTTGAACTAGGGATGCTCCTCCATCAGACATCTGGGGTTAATGAAAAAGTGAGTCCCTCACTTGGCGGGGGCTAGGGGAGAACCAAGACAGTCCACCTCAACCTGAGAAATCCATGATGAATCTTCTTCTGATCTTCCTTTCCACTTCACAAGATATTCTTTGTATTGTCTGCCTCTAGTGCTGCATCTAACTCTACTGTCCAAAATGTCTTCAATCTACTCAGGTGCTTGCTATGGTAACTGCTTCTTCAAGTCTTCTTCTATGCTGTCACTGAACTCTACTTCATGATACTGATATAGGTCAGCAATGTTGAAAATAGGTGAAATAGCCAATGTCTCCAGTAAGTCCACTTCATATGCATTTCCTGAATCAAATTTCCTAAATATCTTACAAGGTCCAAACTTCTTCATCTTCTACTTGTTATATGTCCCAACTGGAAATCTTTCTTTTCTCAAGTACATCATCACTTCATCTCCAACTTCAAATTCCTTATGTCTTCTCTTCTCATATGCCTTTTCCTTATACTTACTATTCATATTCTCCAAATTCTTCTTCACTTGATTATGCACTATCTTCATATGATCTACAAATTCTTCTGCTTTTGTACTCCTCTTTTCTTCCATATTGATATCTCTCAATTCTACAACTCCTCTAGGATTCACTCCAGTTACAATCTCAAAAGGTGTTCTTCTGGTACTCTTATTCACTAAATTATTGTATTCAAACTTTGCTTGTGAAAGAATCAAATCCCAACTTCTTGTCTTGTCTCCAACCAAACATCTCAACAGGTTTCCCAAACTCCTATTCACTACCTCTGTCTATCCATTTGTTTGTGGATGAAAAGTTGAACTGAACTTCAAATCTTTCTTCATCTTCTTATAAAGTGTCTTCCAAAAGTATCCAACAAACTTTGTATCTCTGTCTAAAACTATACTCTTAAGTAATCCATGCAATCTCACATTCTCCTTAAAAAATAGGTCAGCTACATGCACCGCATCGATTGTCTTCTTGCAAGGTATGAAATGAGCCATCTTTGAAAATTTGTCAACCACTACAAATATTAAATCATGTCCTCTCTATGTCTTAGGCAATCCCACCACAAAATCTATTCTTATGTCTTCCCAAGGTCTCTCTGGTACTATCAAAGGTTTATACAATCCAGCGTTCTGACTACACCCTTTTGCAACTTGACAAACTCTACAACTCTGCACAAATCTCTGAACATCTTTATGTATCTAAGGCCAAAAGTAATTTTCACTCACCAAAGCCACTGTCTTATTAATGCCAAAGTGTCCTATCAATCCACCACTATGCTTCTCCTTGATCAAATTATCTCTCATTGAACTTCTAGGTATGCACAACTAACTTCCTTTGAACAACATATCTTCTTGAATGAAATAGTCCAACCATTTACTTCTATCTATCACAACAGGTTCCTTACATGTTTTCCAAGGTTTTGCAAAATTAGTGTCTCCCTCATACATGTTCTTCAATTCATCAAATCCCAACACTTCAACTCTCATCTCTGTCAACAGATTCCTTCTCCTACTCAATGCATCAACGACTTTGTTTGATTTTCCACTCATATGCTTCAACACAAAAGTATAAATCTGCATGAACTCTACCCATCTCATATGTCTCTAATTCAACTTACCTTGACTGTTCAAATACTGCAAAGCTTGATGATCTGTATACAACACAAACTCCTTAGGCAACAAATAATGTCTCCACTTCTTCAAGGCTTGAACTATGGCATAGAACTCTTGATTATAAACTGAATATCTTCTCCTTGCATCATTCAACTTCTCACTGAAATATGCTACTGGTCTACCCTCTTGACTTAATATTGCTCCAATTGCATTTCTACTTGCATCACAATCAACTTGAAATACCTTTTTGAAATCTAGTAATGCCAAAACAAGTTTCTCTGTCACTTTTTGCTTCAACAACTCAAAACTTTTATCTTCTCCAGATGTCCACTTAAAATCTTTTCTGTCACCTCTCATTGTCTCTGTCATAGGGTTACAAACTGAACTAAAATTTTTGATGAACTTCTGGTAGAAACTAGCCAATCTATGAAATGATCTAACCTCTCCAATGCTCTCCGGTATAGCCCATTCAACAATTGCTTTCACTTTCTTAGGGTCTATCTTCAATCCTTCTACAGAAATCACAAATCCTAAATATACCAACTCTTCTTTCATGAAACTAGACTTCTTAATGTTTATCAATAATTTCTCTTATCTCAACCTCTATAAAACTTGTCTAATATGCCACAAATGTTCCTCATTTGTCTTATTGAAAATCAGAATATCATCCAACTACACAATAACAAACTTACCCAAGAATTTCTTCAGAACTTCATTCATCAACCTCGTGAATGTACTCGGTGCATTTGTCAATCCAAAAGGCATCACTAACCACCCATACAATCCTTCATTTGTATTAAAAGTAGTCTTCCACTCATCCCCTTCTTTGATTCTGATCTGATGGTATCCACTCTTCAAGTCTATCTTTATGAAATATCTTGCTCCACTCAAACAATCCATGATATCATCTATCCTAGGTAAAGGAAATCAATATTTAACTGTGATCTTGTTTATTGCTCTAGAATCAATACACATTCTCCATTCTCCATCTTTCTTTGGTACCAAAACTATAGGTACTACACAAGGACTCAAGCTATCTCGAATCAAACCTTTCCTCAACAACTCTTGTATCTATCTATTTAATTCTTCATTCTCTGCCGGTGTCATTCTATGTGTTTCTTTGTTAGGAAAACTTTCTCCCAATATAAGATCCATGTGATGACTGATACTTCTTATAGGTGGTAATCCTTTAGGTACATTATCTGATATGATGTCTTCATACTCTGTCAGCAACTCTCTTATCTCTTCTGGTTGTGATTCCTTAGTCTTCTTCTTCAATGCTCCATGTTTCTTAGGAATCAAGACATAACACATATTCTCATGTCTCAATCCATCTATAAATTTTCTTCCATCTACCAAACAGATTCTAGCATTTCCACATACTTCACCCTTAGGATATCCTCCAAAGGAATCAAAGTAATTACCTTCCCATTTGTCGTTATAGTATCTGTATTCTTTCTTCCATCATGTATAGTTTTTCTATCATACTACCAAGGTCTACCGAACAAGATATGACAAACATCCATAGGAATAATATCACACAAGACTTCATCATGATAAGATCCAATATGAAATTTCACCAAACATTGTTCACTCACCAGTATCTTATGATCATCCTGAACCCATGCTATTTGATAGGGCTTAGGGTGTTTCAATCTTTTCAACTTCAGCTTAGTCACCATCTCCTCTAAAAATAGGTTATCTGAACTACTACAACTTTACAACATTTGCCTGTTGATTTGCATCTAGTTCTGAACAAGATTTTCCTTTGTGGTGGTTGCACTCATTTGTCTCTACTTGAATAAGTTCTCTCCTCATCACCAATGATTCTCCTTTTTTAGGTTTTCCAACTGAACTAGGTGATTCAACAGGTTCTTCTTCAACATAGGTTGCCCTTCCACTATTTTATGTCTTCTTACTTGTACTACCCTGATTACATTCAAATGCTCTATGTCCTTCACCTCCACACTTGAAACAAGTGCTTCTGAATGCCCTCTTATCAAATCCTCTTCCATCTCTTCTATATCCTTCATTCCAGTATGCACTAGGGTTTCCTCTCTGGTAAAAATTTATGTCATCTCTCTGGTAAGCATTGTTATCTCTGTCCTCCTTAAATGGGCTGTTAAACTTGTTCTACTTTGAGTATGATCTATCTCCACCAAAAAATGTCCTACCTCTCTGAAATTTACCTCCTCTGCCTCTCTGTCTCTGATCATGTCTTTTGTTCATCTTCTCTTCAAATTTCAAGGCAAACTGATATGCTTCCTCCAAAGATGTCATCCTTACCGGGCTTAGTTCCTCTTGAATGTTCAATCTTAGTCCATTGATGTATCTAGCCACTTTCTCCTTGTTTTCTTCACTATGTCCTGTCCTTATGATCATTTTATGAAATTCTTCAGTATATTCCTTCACAGATTTCTCCTTTTGTCTCAGGTTTTGCAATCTCTTCAATAGCTCTAACTCATAGTCAGCAAATATAAACTAAGTTTCAACTTTGTCACCATCCTATCCCATTTTGTAATCTTTTCTTTTCCTCTTCTGTTTCTTTCCAACTGAACTTCCTTCCACCATATAACAGCATGTCCTTTTAACTTTGTCTTTGCAAATTTCACCTTCTCTGGATCTTCAATTTCCTCATATTCAAAGTATTCTTCCATGTCATTTATCCAGTCAATCAACTCTTTAGGGTTCAGATTACCAATATAGTTTGGCACATTAACTCTTCAAGGTTCAGATTACCAGTATAGTTTGGCACATCAACTCTAGGCCTCTTTCCAATCTTTGAAATAGATCACAAGATCTTTACTTGATCTGATTCTTCTTCTTCATCACCTCCTATGGTTTCACCAGTTTGTTCAACAAATTGAAATTCCTCTTCATCATTGCTTTCAATATTAGGTCTCAGTGTCAATCCTCTTTGCCTATCTTCTTCTACGACATCCAATTGAATTTGCATTGTTCTCATCATTTCCATCATCTCATCCATTGTACTAGCCATGGTTCCAATAGAAACAATTCTTCTCGATGGCATTCTTCCTAGGATCAAGTGCAAACTGCCTCAAGTTCGGTGATTGGGCTACAAGGTGACAACTGCCTCACAATCGGTGATTGGTTGCAACACAAGTAACCTACCTCAATTTGGTGATCTGTCAACAGCAAGATCTTATGGAATTCTCTCACCAACTTTGCTCAATTTGCTCCCAAAGATTTGAAACTTTGCTCTAATACCACTTGGTGTAGTCAAGAGTAAACACAATGGAAACAACTCAAAGAATAAAAGAAAATGTAGATTCAGTCATTTAGTATATCATAGAATTCAAATACAATCTGGCTAGCATCATGTGGGCTTATAATTAGGGCTCACATGCCTGATTACATACATGCGCAAGATAAATCTTTGAAGCTCCTTCGCACAAAATCCAAACTATCAATCTTCTAAATCACGAGAACTACTTTCCTAAGGATCTATTATATTAATATATATCATCTCCAGAATAATAGATTCCTTCACGTTGGCCAAGGAAGGTCCCAAACTCCAATGAAGAGCTGTAACGTGTACACAGATAGGTCAGACCTAAATGCATAGAAGACTTCCTCAAATGAATAGAATAATGTGTGGACCCTCGGGGAAGGTCAGCCACAAACCAAAGATCATCAAATGATGTGTTATTAAGATCCGCAAGTCAAGGGATGCTCCGCAAGCCTTCTTCTTCAGCTGACTGTCAGGATGCTCTACTCTGAGAAAACAATTGATCTTCTAATAGTGATATCTTTCTGGTAATTGAACCAAATGCTCTAAATTTTGGATATGATGTAGATGAATGAGTCTAGATGCTAAATCTAGACTGTAAGATGTGAAATGCAGTTATGGTAGAATACCAGACCAAAGAGTAGAAACTACTTCTAACTAAATTGCTTGAACTGAACTAGAAAATGAAAAGAAACAAACTGCAAACAAACTGAAATACAAATATTTTTGGTTGATGCAAGATTGCTCTTGAACCAGGGATGCTCTTGCATCAGGTTTCCAATGGGAAACCTACTTGAATTTTTACTCAATCTAGATATGAGTTCTCTGATTAGGAGAACTTAAACTTAGAGCTACATTTGTAATTTATTATCTGTATGAAAGGGAAAAAAACTAGAAGTTACTTCCCTACATGATAATCAAAGTATTTATATAAATACATGATAGGCCAATTTCATCTTCCTTCTTTTCCCAACTAATATAATTAACTCTAATAAACTTGATTTCGCCATGACAATAAAATTGGTATACATAATGTTCTAGGGTACATCTTTTGCTTAATAGTATGTCATGAACTACAAAAGATGATACCATTATCAAATTGAAAGTATGAGCTAATCTTACCATTCAATACATATTAGGGAAAGTTTAGGGAGAAAGAAAGACTTCAAGAAAGCAAGAGTAAGTTTGAATGTAGTCACACAAAACTATGAATTCCCTTACTGGAAGACATTTATTTGAATATTGAGAATTTTGTAGCTGATTGAGTGAAAATTCATGTCCACCCTGATGTATTTTATTGGAATAGCAACTCCAAGAGTTTTTTTTAGCAAATCCATAAGTCCTGACCACATACATATACTTTACTCTACATCACAGCGCTGTAGAGGATTGACACTCCATGCACTCCTACTGGTTAGTGGCCTCATCTAGATTTCTATCTCGATTTCTAAACTTGTAAACATGTAAACATGTATGCCTCATGGGTTCTTACACAGTGCCCTTGTATTCTTTGACGACACATATTCAAATACGCCAATAAATTGGCTAATTTTATATCTTTACTTCAAGCACAACCAAGTAAATAAGTATATTAAACAAAATCTAATTTATGCAGCCACATGACTTCATCTTATGGTATTCAATTGTGACTTCCCATACTAGAAATATGAACATACTCTACAAGAAATTACCAACTAACTGGGCCACCCAATACTAAACTAACAAAAATACAACACAAAAATGTGCCAAGGTAAATGGGTGCTAAATGTATCCTCTCATTCCACACGGGAAATATAGTTCTTCCTCTCATAAACATTTTTAAAAAATACTAAATAACAAAAACTGTTTGAATATGCTTCTTCAACAACCAAACTTCTAGTGCATAATTCGAATCCAACTGAGGACAGTGATAGTAATTGATCATGAAGATCATTATAAAGATATTAGGATAATAAAATAAATAAATAAAACATCCTTCCACCTTAACCGCTGCATTTGATTCAAAAGAGGTTTCTTTGGGAAACTACAAACGCCCATTCTTTCTTTCTATATCAGTTTAAGAGGTAAATCCACGCGGTTTCTAACTTATTTTATTTAGTAGTCACTCAGGAATCCATCAACCATAGTCCCATGTGAATTAAAAACTTATGAATAGGTGCGTTTTGGTGTGAAAAATAAGTCTAACGAATGGGAAAAGATTACCATATTTACCATGATAATAGTAATAACTGGACTGTCGGTTGACCTTGCTACAAAGAAGCACATCTTAGCATCTTGGCTCAGACAAGACAAGTTAATAGTTTGACAGGATGCCTCAAAGAGGCGCTATCTGATAAATGCATCGATTACAGAATATGCACAAAATAGTGTTCTACAAAGGACTTCAAATATTTTAAGCAATTGCAATTATTACACCTAACTCAAAGGGATGCCATCTCATGGAATCTATTAATTGTAGGGTAATATCTTAAAAATAATACTAAGTTTAATAATTTTGTAACAACAAAATGAACAAGGCGTACTATTCTGATTGCATTAGTGTTGGAGTATTTACTACTTACTGAACATATTCAGTGGGAGTGTAAAGGTTCTCAGTCTCTTCTTTTTTTCCTTCTGCCTTCTGTATTTTTTTTTTGAAGCCACAACAATTTGTAGGAAGGAACGTTTTCCTTCCAACTATTCTCTCGTAAAATAAACCGAAGCCATCTATGGCACCATTCTTGTTTTGGCCAAGTGCTCCCAAGAAAACCCCCCAAGGCTTCAAAACAAAGCACGTCATAAGACTTTAACCCACTGAATACACGCGTGCAAAAGTGAAAGACAAATAAAGCACACGTGTTACTAAGCAAAATGCCTAGGAGGACACCTATTTCTGAACTAAGATGTCAACCCTTACTAAATTAAAAAAAAAAACCTCGTTACTACGGCCTTGAAAGGCAAAAGGAGCTAAACGAAATGTTAAACTAATTAGGGATGATTCTAGTGGATCCCACTTACTAATGTGAGAGTATTCTCTGAGCAAAGAAATTAAAAAGTATAAAATAGTTTAAAGTTGTTAAACTATTTTATATTATCACCGTAGCCTATGAAAAGCAATTATTCTTAGACCTTAGTTCTATACACATATTACCTTATTACGGTAATGAATTCACAAGATTACCTGGCTAGACACGAACCTCCTCGCTAGGAGTGCACAATATGTCATTTACCAATGAGTAAATCATTTTCCGATGATAGTGTTAATATTTCTTGTCACTTTACAAAAATAAATCACATAATTATTTATAATCAATTGATATTTATCATAATTTGTAAATGGTAAGTATTATTAGAGTTTATTTCAATTAAAATTCAAACGAAATTAACATATTCAATTACCTTTCTTAATCATTCAATTAATCAATATTTAACTAGTAAAAATAACGACATATGACATCCCTCCCATCTAAAATGGTCATCATCCTCATGACTATAGTATGAAGAGATAGTTATAATATTTCAAGCATTCAAAACCAAACTTTAATACATATTATAACTAATGCAAAAAAAACTTTTTTTTTTTTTTGGCAGATAGGCCATTCTATATGTGCACACATCTTGTAACTGCTAACAAATTGGTAGTCCAACATTTTGGTAGTCCTTCAATTTTTTGGTTTTCCAAAATAAATAAATAAAATTAGCTAATGAAGAAAAAGTGGCAGCAGTTTCATTCTCTTTAACTCCTCAACTCAACTTCTTCTTGCCCTCTCCACCTTTTATATTTGTGTTGTAGATTGTTTTTCTTACCCTCATCTCAACTTCTTCTTGGCGGCAGTTTCACTTGGTATTATATTTGTGTTGTAGATTGTTTTTTGGTAACAATCTCGATTCCTTCAATGTTGATTCTGTTGAGAGTTAAAAAAAAATGGTGGTAGAATATTCGCAGCTCTTTGACAAATACAGGAGCACTTGGTAGAGAATACAGAAGGACCACCTCCAAGCCACATGTATCTCATCCCAGGAAGCGTCTCTAACATTGTGCAGCCATTCTTTTTTGCTCTTTCTTATTTTCTGCACAGTGGTTTCTTCTTTTTATATTCATGGCGCATTCTCTCCAAATAGGTGGGAAAAAGTCCGCCCTTTCTAGTCTATTATTCCACCACCATTATGCACATCTTTCTAATCAAATTTTCAAAGATTAAAGATGTTTTTCTGTGACCAGATGAATTCTCTGCACCCAAAAATTTGGTTGGTTTTTCTTAAACTTTAAGAGTGAATAGGAGGCGATAAATTTGGTAAGAATTAACGAGGAATGATGATTTGGACTTCTAAACTCATTGGTGGATTTCGCCCTTTTTTCAGTCTCGTGGCGTTTCCGGTCTGCTCTTTTTCCGTCAGTTTCCCGTTTAGGGGGGGAATTTTCTGAACTCGTCGGTTGTTCTCACGCCGGGGAGAAATCGTTTCAGAAGCAGTCTCATGTCGTTTAAATGTCCCGTGCCGGCTACCTCTGAATGTTAGATTGTGGACTTATATCCTGAGTATTTGTTTTTTATATGGTGGAAGGCATGGCGACTGTTGAACTCATTTGTGCGACGTTCTTAATAAATTATGTGTTATGTACATAATAAATTGCAAATTAATTATCTCTGTATGTTTTGTGTTACAGCTTTAAACACAAAGATTTACTATACAGTTTGTCGATGCTGAAAATCTAGTGAGACAATTCATTTTTAGGTAACCGGATTGGATTTGCAAATTGTTTCAATGTAACTCAGGTTGTGTAGAACTTACAAATTGCAAAAAATAAATTTCTGAATATTATGTTTGTGCCCAATCTTTGCTTCTGTGTGAATATGGGAGTGTTCCCTGAAAAGGGTTTTCTTGGGTAGATCAATGGATTGTTTTGGGTTCTCAATGGCATTAGGATCAGTATCTTCCAAGGTAGATTATAACTGCTTGAAACGTAGCAAGGCCATTGGCGATCGATACTCACAAAACCAAATCTGGGGCATCCGGAGTGAGTCTTTAGCCCATGCTTCCGAATCAAAGCATCCTCAGAGCTCAAGAAAACGGATAAAGGAATGGTAGATGAATACCATTCCCTTGTGAATAATGATACTTGGGAATTTGTCCCGGTTAGTAATGAAAGGACTGCAGAATCTAAGGTATTTTGAGTAAGTGGTTTATTAGATGGACACTAAAAGTGAAATACTAATATTAGTAATATATATAAAATAATATATTAATACTATAATTTATTAAAATAAATTATATTAATATTAGTAATATATTTATGGACAATAAAATAAAAATATATTTCAATATTTAATAGAATATATGGTTTTTATATTAAATTAGTATTTAAAAATATGTTAAATTTGATTTTCTTAAGAAGTATACATTAGTCAACAAAGGAAAGACAATCTTAAGGATCTCAAGATTAGAGGAGGCATCATCCTAGTATGAGAATTATGAGAGCCCAATAGTTTCACTTATATGCACCCAACAAGATGGTTTTCACCCTTTGATTGGGGTGGAGAACATATCACATACCTTAAGCACATTTTAAAGTAGAATCACTTAGTGCTACAACATCATTATAAGAATACAAAAATAAAATAAATTAATAATCACTTATATTGCTCCCTAACTTGTCCCCTTTATCTTGATGATCTCACAAGGCTACTTAAGGGAAACTACCCATAGTTGAGTATGTACCAATAGTTGTGAGTGCATTAGGGCATTAAACGACTCTATTTTAATACTATAACACTATTACTTGTCACTTCAAAATTATTGGTGTTGGTTATTATTACTACTAATTAAATATGTATAGGAAAATAATATTTCCTTAGGGTTAATCTAGGCTAATTAAATAAAAGCATACAATTAGACACAAATTAAACTAGAATACATCTATGACAATTGGGAATGATAAAGCATATAAAACAATGTTATTTTAGGATAAAGTATGAATTGTGATATCTTGATGAATCATTTGTCATAAGTTCTAGGATCTTATAATGCTCATCATCAAATTCAGTGCAAACTTGGAAATCTGCATAGGTCCATACATTGAGACTTTTACAAAAGCCACAATTGGGTCACCACTACGATTACCCCTCCTTGATGAACAATGTTGTTGCATCCATTGATTACAATTGTTCACCACAAAAAAATCACTATGCCAAATTTATCCAACTCTACCAAAATTGTGCTCTAATAAAAAATAATTAAATATTCCCCGCCCTTAGAGGAAAGAACAATCAATACTACCTCATCATCCCTTCGTAGCTTTTAGAAAAATAATGGCAGAATGGGAAGTCTATGTGTGTAGCTTGGCCGCCTCATATTTTATGGGCTTTTTGTCTACAACTTCACTCTCTTTTTAGCTTTTGATCTATACTTTACCTTGTCTACAAACTAAATTTATTTTTAAGTAATTATAAGGTATTTTTAGAGGTTAGAATCTAAGTTGGAAGCAAAATAAAACAAGTGCACTCCTACTTTTTAAGAGTTGCTATAGGAAAATTCATATTAACTAATATGTGGGATGTAATTATTCAAGTTATTATATATATAAACCATATTTCCACACATATTTAAGGGTCCCTTAATTAAAAATTTAATTTTTAAACATGGAGTAAAAGTTTAACATCTCACATTTTATATTTTATTATGATTTCTTATTTTTTTAGTAAATAGATAATTCGATTTGATAGGGATTTCATTTAAAAAATATTATTTATGGTTTTAATTTTTAAAAATATACATTTTATAAATAAATAGTAAGTTATTAATATTTTAGTTTTATATAATATGAAATTTTAGCTATATATTTATTAAAAATATTTAATATATTATATAATATATTTTAATTGTTATGGGTATTTATATTAAATATAAGTATTTGTTTTTATATTGAGATTTTTGAGTTAAATTGATACCAAATAATGTAATTAATATTCTAATTAATGTGTGAAATAAATAAATAAATAAATAAAAAGTATTTAGGTTTCAATTTACAAAGGCAAGATTATTATAGATGTTATAAATTGATTTGCTATTGTATTAGGGAACTTAGATTTGTGGAACAAAACCTCAAAAGAATATAAATATTTGTAATTTATAAGGTTAAAAAATTCTTATGTGGATTTGATCTCCATGCCCACATATCTAGCAAAGGTAGAGGAAGAAATAAGGGGAGATAAAAACATGGACAGATAGAAAGGATGAAAATTGGCTAGTTATTTAAATTTTACTATGGTTAAACATATTAGAAAATTATTTAGCAATTGGTGGCAAGCCTTGTGTGCTCCAATATTGTGGTCCAGAATGCTCTCTTGATTTGAACTGAGAGTATTATAAAATAGAAGTTTCTATTTTAATGACTACTGTTGAAGTTGCACTCTAGATGCTCCAAAATGCTAATATAAATGTCATAATGAAGACCCTACCAAATAAGCAAATAAACAATGATTGAAAATGATGGTTCCTTGTCTATGTTTTCTCTCAAAATTGGAATAGTTGGGTCAAATCCTATTTTCATTGTTCCTTATCCTTCATGCACATATTTGAAATTGATTTAGACCAACTATAATTTTAACTATGAAAATTTTAAAATCAAATTAATTATGCACTCAAGCCAACTTGAATCAGAAATTATAAAAAATATTTTAATACTACATTAAAAATATTAGTGGAAACCTTTTTTTTATTATAAAATGTATTTTAGACATTTGCTTTTTGAAAAAAATGGGTGAAAATTTTGGAAATTTTGTATTTTTATAATAAAATATATTTTAGAGATTATTTTATTTTATTTTAGAGAAATATTAGTGGAAATTTTATGTGTTTATAATAAAATGTATTTTAAAAATGTATTTTTTTTTATTTTAGAAAAATATTACTAGAAACTTATATTTTTTTATAATAAAATGTATTTTATATAGTTAATTTTTTATTATTTTTTATTCTAAATTTATATTAGTGGAAATTTATGTTTTTATAATAAAATGGATATTGCATTTATTTTTAATTATATTTTAATTTTTATTAAATTTTAAGTGTAGATGGGGATTTAATTTTATTTAATTATTTTTTATGAAAATTTTGGAAATTTTACAATTTTATAATAAAATATATTTTAGAGATTTTTTTTATTTTAGAGAAATATTAGTGGAAATTTTATGTTTTTATAATAAAATGTATTTAATTTTTTTTATTTTAGAAAAATATTGCAAGAAACTTTTATGTTTTTTTTATAATAAAATGTATTTTAGATATTTGATTTTTTATTGATTTTTATTCTAAATTTATATTAGTGGAAATTTATGTTTTTATAATAAAATGGATATTGCATTTATTTTTAATTATATTTTAATTTTTATTAAATTTTAAGTGTAGATGGGGATTTAATTTAATTTAATTATTTTTTATTCATTTTGCATGGATGATTGAAATATAGAATTTATTTATTTTATCAAATCTATTACTTAGAAATTTCTTTTTCTTTTAATATTTATTTCTTAAATGTTTAGACTTTAATAACCTATTGGTAGAAAGAGTATGATAAATTTAATATGATATCCAAGGCTCATTTATACACACAAAATAAAGAATTTCAAATCTTTCAATTGCATTCTACACAAAGTGAATATCAAAGTTTGTTCATACACTCGACAAAATGTGATAGTTGAAGTTCATTCACTCCACAAAATGTGTTAGCTTTAGTTCATTCATAAATAAAGAAAAACTAAATGTAAAAGTTCTTTCAAGCTCACGTAGATACACAAAAAATTCCAAAGTTGGTTCAAACACATATACCACAAAAAGTGAATACCATTTAAAAAAAAAACACACACTAGAAAGTGAATGCCTAAATTAGTTTCCCCCCCACACACAATTTACATAAACAAAAAGTGAATATGACAATGTTCAAACATAATTCATTCACACAAATTTAGTACAAGCATGCATTAACACTTAAGTTCAAACATTCCAAACTCTGAACACACTCATAAAGTGGGTGCCAAATTTATAAAACATGGTAAAATTCAAATACACACACTAGACAAAGTGAATACTCAAACTAAATTTCACACACACAATTCACACAAAATGAATGTTAAAGTTAAAACACAGACTTCACACATAGAAAGTGAACATGTGCCAAATTTTAAACATGCTTCATGCACAAAGTTAATTCAATCACACACAAGTAAACACTCTAAGTTCAAATATGTTAAAGAACAAACACACACAAAGTGAATGCCAAAGATAAAGCACACTCTTCACACAATGTTAGTTCAATGACTTTACACATAGTTGATTCAAACACACACTTCATACATATATGTTTTTTAAAAATTATTTTTTGCAATGCTTGGTCGATAGGAAATTAGTAACATGGATTTTTATTATCCTACATTATTAGGTACTGCACGGTTCACCTAATCTCTTGATTGCTTAGAATTTATTTAGTTCATTCATGATTTATTCACGTGCTTATTCATTTAATACCCCTCAATTATTTTTATTTGCAAAAAAATAATTGAATTTCTTATTGTATTTATAGCCTTGTCTACCAACAACTACATGTAATGACTTTTCATAAAAATAAAAATATTCAAGTTCAAATATGCCAAAGAACAAACACACACAAAGTGAATGCCAAAGTTAAAGCACATTCTTCACACAATGTTAGTTCAATCACTTCACATATAGTTGATTCAAACACACATTTCATACATATATGTTTTTTAAAAGTTATTTTGTGCAATGCTTGGTCGATAGGAAACTAGTAACATGGATTTCTATTATCCTACATTATTTAGGTATTGTACGGTTCACCTATTCTCTTGATTGCTTAGAATTTTTTTTGTTCACTCATGATTTATTCATGTGCTTATTCATTTAATACCACTCAATTATTTTTATTTGCAAAAATATAATTGAATTTCTTATTGTATTTATAGCCTTGTCTACCAACAACTACATGTAATGACTTTCCATAAAAATAAAAATATAAACTATTTAGTGATAAGCCTATAACTATTTGTGCCTATTGGCTATTTGATAGCACCTTTGGTGCTTTTACTAGTATATCTTCTTCTTACCTATGATTTACCATACCTTTTGAGTTTTGAGTACCCAACCATGTTGCCAGTAACTCCTAAATGTTCCTAACATGGTACTTATGTTTGGTCATCCATCAAACACTCAAATTGGTGTTATCTCATTAGTAACAAATTAATAAATGGTGAGAAGAAAAGCTATTGGATCATATCGACATCCCTCATCATTAGGTGTAAAACAATTCAAATATTATTTAGTCATACAAATATTAATATCATTAAGTTCAATCACAAACTTGATCATTCATCATTCAAGATTAAACAAGAATTACTCTTACTTCCAAGTTAAAATATTATAATTTTATTTGACATCACAACTTAGTCAAAATATAGGAGTAAGTTGCATATAATTAGATTTCCAATCCAAAAGAGTAATAAAATATACTCAAAAGATCATGCAAGTGTGTCTACTAAGATTCCATCTACATTCTAATCTAGAGGTCACCATATTTACTTACACATTCAGTTGTTATATAACCAATTTTTTGTATGTCAATCTACACCTTATTAATCTTACAGGTTTGAAAGTTACAAACAATTTCCTTAGTCAAATCTTACTAACATAAGTTGAACATCTAATCATGTACTTCCCTTAGTCGTTAGAGGAGAGAGAGGATTTGTACAATGCATCTCCTAACATCTAACATTCAATCTAATGTAGATGATCATAGGAAGTATAATATGATAGTAAATAACAAATGAGGAGAGTAAAAAATATTCAAATACTAGGCTTGGCCATGTACTTACAAGTAGTTCTACACTATCTCATTTATCATAAGCTCCATATTCACTTACCTTTCATTGGTTTTTCATATCAGTACAATCTTTGGTTTGACCATATCCTATTCTATGACCAAGGTGGTTTATCAATCAATTTATGTGTTTCACAAGGTTATTTGTTTAGAATTAAAGGTTTTCACCTTCTCTTGGGTGAGAGACAACTATCTCATTAAGGTATATGGGTATTTATACACATTGAACTCATAGAAAATTATAGTAATCAATAAGTTTATCTATGTCATTTATGCCTACCCGCACATGACATCGACATAGTCATCACTAACTAAGTGCTTATGTCAAGAAGTCACAACACACATAAGTAAAGAATAAATATGTTCATCTCGTGTTTCATATCTACCCATATGCAACACCCAAACATTTACAAACAATGAATATGTTCATCTTGTGATACACACCTACCTGGATGTAACACCTAAACATATATGAATAGTGAATATGACACCAAAAAAAAATTTGTTCATTTTGTTAGTCATGCTCTACACATGTGACATATATTTATCATGGATACATGTTTCCATCTAGGAAAACTCACCACACCCATATAAAAAGGGTTTTAAATATGTACATCTCTATCATACACACTCCCCGTGTGTGAGACACTAGACATATATGTCCATCTCTATCATTCACACTACTTGTGTGTGTGTGTGTGATAGTTGACAATTTATGTCCTCTATCATACACACTACTTGTGTGTGTGATACTGTTGGAGTAGGTTTGTTGTACACCTTGCATAACATTGGTATTATTTTATTATGTAAAATAAATTTTTATTTGTGGTGCATCATGTGATGTGTTTATCCACATTAAATATTTATTTGGTGTCACTTGTAATCATTGTAACATTTTGTTTATTTGTAATTATTTAATTATTGGAAAAACTTAAAGTACCAATAATTAAATGTGGGGTCAATGGTTTTGTAGACTCATGGTTTTAGGGAAGATGGTTTTATCATACCACATTTTGTATTTGTGTGAGCTTATGTCTATAAAAGCAAACACATAAGTAGTTGTTGTAGGAGTCAGGTTGAGTTGGTTGTTTTAGCTTGTGAGCTTGTTGGCTGGATTTAGCTTGTTTGAGCATCTCTTGTAGGTTGCATTTGAGAGGGTTTGAAGCATGGAATTTGACGTATGGTTACATGTTTGTTCACATGGAGTGCAAGTAGAGAGAGCTTGATGTTTCAGAGGTGATCTCTACATATGTATTGTGATTTTATTGCTAAATAATAAATGATAGATGGATGCTCTTGGAGGCTAGGTTTTTCCCTCTGTGAGGGTTTTCCCAAGGTATATCTTATGTCACCTTTGATGGTATGATTATCTATTTCTTTTTCATGTGGTTTTCTAGTTATTGTTGCACATTAATCTCTTATTGGGTTATGAGGAATTAATCTTTATGGCTACATATTTCCAACATTTAGTATTAGAGTATTGGTTTCCACTATTTGGGAGGAAATCTATGTTTGATAACCATAGCTATGAGTGGATTTTTTGTGTATAGTAGAATCCATGGCTTTGTAGGAAGAAATGAAGGCATTTTTAGGGCTACAAGGCTATTTGTAGACTTCAATTGTTGTCAATCTAGGGTTTCATGGAGATTTGGCATGTGGGTTTTCCATTTGGGCTCTTTCTATGGAGAGTTTTGGAGGTCAACTTTTACAGGAAGCATCCTAGGAAAAAAAAACCCTACCATTGGATTCATGAGGTCCCGCAAGTGAAGAAATTTACATAATTTTCCTATTTAGAGATAGAAAAATTTAGCCATTTTGTGCCCTAGGGGATCTGTGGAGGAATATTCAGTACGATGCAAGGAATATTTCCTACACATCATACTTACACAGGTACACTTGTCACAAAATATTTTAATAAAAAAAATTCATATGGTTTTGCAAACGTTTGTTTGTTTATAAATTAATTATAAGAGTGGGGGTCTACTGACCCTCATACCCTTTGCGCCAACAGATGTTGGTAGTATTGACAGGGTACTGCCG
The DNA here is from genome assembly GCA_027924645.1 of Cunninghamia lanceolata. Lineage (NCBI taxonomy): Eukaryota > Viridiplantae > Streptophyta > Pinopsida > Cupressales > Cupressaceae > Cunninghamia > Cunninghamia lanceolata. Next base: position 3,114,917 of record BSBN01001253.1, on the reverse strand, counting down.
ATACCACTAACACTTCTAGGGATAGCAGCCCTATTGGTTACTATCAACAACCCTAGCTAGCCACTGGTAGGGGTGTCATGGCTGGGGGGCCTTAGGTCCCCAGTCACGGGCCCTTGGTCTAGTTAGCTAGGGCCACCCCCAAGTGGGGTTTAAAACAAAAAATTTAATTTATTTAAACATTTAAAGAATTTTAAATTTAAACCATTTTAAACAAGTTTTTAATTCCACTGCCTGGGTGCCACCGCCACTGGCAGGGTGCTGGCCAGCCACTGCCTAGCCACTAGAGGGCCACCAGGGCCAGTTTCATCGTCTAATTGGGTAGATTTTTTCCAAAGGTTATAACTTTCATCCAAGATGTTAAAACTTCAATTTCTTATAGTTGATAAAAATCTCTTTCTGCATACTACACAATGGTATCAAATATTTTTCCTTATCTTTCCATTTTTATAGTGTTTTACCAATTGGAAGCTAGATGTACAGTTTGAGCTTTGACAGGGCATAACTTGTTCATACGGAGTTAGATTTTGGACTTTTTATAAGCGTTGGAAAGGTATTTATGAGCACTACACAATGGAGAAGGTTTGATGATCATAGTATGTAGTTTTTTCAATAAGTATTAGTTTGATATAATTTTGGTTCTGTTGACTTATTGTGCATTTGTGAGTTGATGGTAAATCAAATCTGGGATGATTTGGTGTTTGAGTTATTGTATACTTACAAGTTTATCTCTGATTTTATTTATTTGACGTGGTCACCATTATATTGTTGAGTTTTCATGATGCATTGTGATATCTACATGTTGTGTAGTGTTGTAGGTTGTCTATTCTTACATATTACATATATGACTTGCATGTGGTTGTCTATGCCCATAGATGTTTTAGTGTTGATGCATATTTTAATTTGTGGCTTGGGTTAGTCACATGTTGCATTAGTTTTGCTTGTCATTATGAGATATACTGAGAGATGGTATTACCTAATACAATCATAATTGGAACCTATGTTTTTTGACTATATGGTATAGTTGTGTGATACTTGATGAGAGTTTGGTGCTGGTACATTGGCTGGTGATCATGGTATCATGGATATTCCTTGTTTAATCAGGACTTTGGCATGGCATGATTGTTTTGTAGGTGCAGTTTGGAGATAATGGCTTACCCAACCTTTTGGGATCTATTTTTGTTACAATGGGATTCTTTGATTGTGTTGGGACCATGGATGATCTTCATGTAGGAGATGGTTATCATGATGTCATGGATATCTTGGTTACATATTTCAATGGAAGCTTTTGATAATGATGGTTTGATGTTTATGTTGTTTCCATGTATAACTCGGTATCACACTTTAGTGGGAGCTTTGGTAGGATATGGCTATCTTCATGTGATTTGCAAATGTTGACATCTTGGTACCATGGAGGACTCTTAGAGTCTTTTCTTGAGGTTTTGTTTAGGGTTTGTTAGTTTTGATATGTGATCCTTGCTTATAGGATGATTGGTATTGTGTCTTGGTTTATTCTTGATCACATGTTAGAGTGTTGGCATGATACAAGTTCTCTTGAGATAGGATGTGTGCATTAGTGCATGTGATCTTCATTTGAGGAGATGATTAGGTCATGATGTCATGATGTGTTCCTAGATTATGCAGATGTGTAGTGGGATCTTTGACTATGATCTTGATGGTTCTCTTGGTATTGAGTACATTGGTCATGTGCTTGGGAGATTCATGATGGTGCAATTTTGCATTTAGAGTTTAGCATGGATTGATCATGGAGGTTGTTGGTGTGAACATGGTTATCACCTATCCAATTTACTCTTGTGTGGATAATTCATATTATTTAACTATTTATTACTTAAATAATATTCACACATCACATATAATTCACATGTTAAGTTGACTTAGTGAGCCTACTAGATGTTTCTAGTTGTGTCTAATTGTTGATAGTTGTTGATCATTGCCATCTTATCCTATTGTTGTCACATGTCATAGGATTAAGACACTTGTCACATGACTACAACATCCTACATCTCATCCTTGTCTTTATAAACAAGGCATGTCATGTACATTGTAATAACAATCTTGTAAAAAAAATATTGCATTCCATAGACACCCAAAATTGACCTAATTATCATTAGCATTCAAATATTGTATTAGCTACCATCTGCATTTGTCTAACACACTTGAGCAATGTCCCTATCACTTATTTATTCTATTAATTAAATAAATTTATATTTATTGAATTAATTCATTAGCTATTTCTTCTATTTTCTCTAAGCTATAATTAAATAATCTTTAATTATTTAATTATTTATTTCTATCTATTTTAATTAAATAAATCTTATTTATTTAATTGAAAATCCCTTCATAAGCCCACTTTCCAATTAATTAAATAAATTTTATTTATTTAATTAATTTCTCTTATCATTTATCTCAAATGAGCCGACATGTGTGCCTCTTTCATTTAAAAAAGATAAGTGGTACTACATCTTTTATTTAATATCTTTCATATGTAGTACATTTTATGTACATGGTCACACATGAGCCTTATCTTCCCTCCACTTGTCATCTACACATTCATCTACAATTATCATTTAATCTTAGCCATTCACATAGCCACCAAATTTCTACCGTTGATTGATTTTGGTTGAGGTCTATATAAACACCCTCTCATTCCATACTACATCTATCTAGCATTCTCATAGCGTCTACATTATCATCTTGAGCATATTGAGCATTTTAGCATCCATCTATCATATTATCATTAACATCCATCTATCATGACATCTTTTATCTTCATAATTGTTCATTGTTGAAGAAGCAATCCACATCATAAATTAGGGATCATACAATCTAAGTGATATTATTCTTGAATTGCATGCTTTTGATTTCATTTGGATTAGATTTTTTGATGATGGTAGGGTTAGGTTTCAATGGCTATGCTTGATTTTATTAACCTAATTTTTACCTATCACATTTTGGCACGCTCGGTGGGACCCACATCCTTGATTAACTTTGCTATTTAAAGTTGGTTTTTGTGAATATCAGATTTTTTGAGTGCTTACGACAAGTTCCAGTTGCTTCTGAACAAAAACTAGTCACTGCCTGAACACACGCATCACTTTTAAGCTGAAACCTACCACTTTTAGCATTCCTGGATCACTTCTGAGTGAATAGTAGTCACTTATTGTTTTTTGTGCATCAATTATAAGCTAACAATGGTCACTTTTGTTCTTTTTTGCATCACTTCAAATTTGACAGTGATCGCTTTTAACTATTTGGATCACTTTCTACAAAACTGGGGTTTTCTGTTATATCTTATTTTTTTTGCAGATCTGAGTCTCTTATGACCTATAATTAGTCACTTGTTTCTTTTTCATGTCACTTCTAAGCTTTATCATTTTGCATCTGGGTTTACTGGCATCGCTTCTGATCTGTAACATTTCTCTTACAGCAGCATACATATCGCTTCTGATCAATAGTTGATCACCTTTGGTAACTGTGTCACGTTTAATTTTATCATTTGTAGTTCAATTTTCTTGGCTGCTAATTGGGTATTTGTGTAGCATCTTATCAATTGTCCAAGAAAAGGAGGTTATCAAACTACTAACATATCTGTTGCAGCTCCGATCGGTCCAAAACTTGTGATTTTTCACTAATTTAGGAACATTTGGGCTTGGTGCTTAAAAAGAATCATTGTTTGCTTTGTGCTTGATTTATCTTTCTTGATTGCTTGAATGTGCATTGTTGTAACCCAAATTTAATAGAAAAAGTATCCTCTCCCCTTGCCTATCAAATAGATCTTGGGTGCATGAGAACTTGTTATTATCTTTAGAGGGCTTGCCTTTCCGGTGTGAGAAGGGGTATGACCCAAGCGGTAATAGGCTAAAGCCAAGTCCTTCTAAACTGCTATATAAGAAAAGTGTTTGTGTTGAAAGCCACAAACAATAGGTGTTGTTGTGTTATACCGACAACCAACCTCCCCCAAAACCCTCCAAATCATAACCCTTGAAGGTTGGGAGACTCCATAATGAAGAGCAGCGTTGCCACACATATAGCCACCTAATAGATGCCCTTATTAACAACCTTGTGTGGTAGCCAAAAACCTTCTATTTGTTGACGTAAAAGGTGGGACCTTTGAAGCCACCCTGATTCACGTGGTTCTTAGTAGAGATAGTAGGAACAATCCTAAGATTTGGTGGAGGGATAAGCCTTGGGAAACCTGGATCTTGGTATGCATGAGAAGTGTATGCCATGGAGAGGAGCCGGTGCTACCAAGATTCTGAAGCTATTTGCTTTCAATAAGCACAGCCAGGGGACTCAAGAAATACAGTCCTTTCCTAGCCTAGGTTGTACAAGTTTGTGATTGTTGTGAGTGTGAGTGACTGAAATTATTGTTTCTTGTCAAAAAACACAATTCAGACATATTTCCTAATAGATAGACCGCTTTTGAGCTTTAACTACTTGCATACAGACAACCAGATTGCTTTTAACCAACAATTAGTCACCTTTTGCTTAAACTAAATCACCTTTGATCAATAGCTGCTCGCCTCTAGTATGAACTGAGTCACCTTTAATCAACAGTAAATCACCTCTAAATTAACACTACTTGCCTATAGCAAATTGGCTCGCCTCTGGTTAATACTGTAGCCTGTTACCTGAACTGAAACTAAATCACTTTTAAGCTATTATCAGTCGCTTTTGGCCTTTTCTAAGTCACATTTGAGATATTACCTATCGCCTGTGGTTAAATATCAGCAAATCTTAGTAACTCAACTGAATCAGCTACATTTCCAGCTTGCTTAGCTTCAGCATTAGTTTTCAGACATGCCTCTGATCATTTGTAGATACCTAGACTTTGTCTCCTACTTTGAACATACCAAACAATTGGACTTTGTGAACTTTCCATCTTCTTGAGATCCCAAACCAGCAAACCAAACATCAAACAATCAACCCAATCAATCAATAAAACATCATCTTTTGGCTTTAGCCTTAGCAACATCAGCAAAACAACAACCTTAACAAACAACTTTTCCCTTGAGTGTGTGAGCTATTCTCTAGGTGAGTTCAACCAAGCAACCAACAACCAACAACCAAGAAACCCAACAACAACAAAGCAAACAATAAACTAGCATAGCAACCAACAACCAAATAATCAACAAACCATCATCTTTTGGGTCTCAAACCTTGACAAGCTAAAGTCTAATTTTCCACATCAACCATCATGCCTCAAACTAGGAGCCAATATAGAGTTGAAATGGAAGCAAAACAACAAGCCGAGATGGAATCCAAGATGCAACAATCATGATTAACACCCCTCAGAGATGCAACTCAATTTACAACTAGCATGCCTTCTCACATGTTTGTGTCCCATGGGTACACCATTAGTGAGTCATCACATCAAGTGCAATCACACCCCTTCACGGCGACTTATGAAGAGCATTCCCAAGAGGATTTATTTGACTATCAAGACACACATGTATGGGACCAAGTTGAGAAGCTTGTTTTATTTGATCCTAATCACTACTTCTTACAACTTGCTCGCATGGAAACCAAACTACCAAGAGACTTTGACATATCTGCTATTTGAGAGCATGATCCAAGCACTCTCGTTGTTGTTACAAAGGGACCATCCACTATAGCCACACCATCGCATATCTTATTATAAAATCCATCTTCCAACCCATCTCTTTCATTGTCTATTATTACTTCATTCGACCCACCACGCTCGGAGTACACTTTAGAACCTTTGATAACTCCAAACAATGTACTCCCTTTCCTTTTGCAAAATCTAAATATTCCACCTTTCCATGTTTCCCAACATACTCTATCTCCTACCATGACCGTATATGTGCCTCAAGTAGCACAAGCTGTCCATGTTTCCCAAGTGCAAACTCCTCAAACATCACAAGCTATCCCCATATCCCATACTTCGCAAGCTTCCCAAGCTATCCAAACAACACAAACTATCCAAGATTTACAACCATTGCAATCCGCTACTCCCATTGCATCACATGTCGACACCACATCCCATATTCCTACCATTGCTAATATGGTCCCCACGATTTCCATGGATCCATCCAACACATCATACAATCCCAATATTAGTCTCATTGACATGAGTGACCCGCCTATTGTTTCACAAGCTAATCCCAGTGTTGCAGTCTCTTATGTTGATCAACTTACATCAATTCTACCATTTTCCTATAATCCTTCGCAAACCATCAATCCGTCTTATACTACTTAAGGATTACCCATCGTCACCCAACACATGACATATACCAATCCTCATGTCCAAAATATAAACCCAAATGTCCATCCTTCTTCCACATCTACCAATCCTTCCATCACTTACCATATTACAAATCCAATTCTGAATTCACAACCATTGACCAATGCCAATCCATCTTCTACTTCCCATGTGATGCAAAACCTTGGTGCTAATTCATCGCAATGTACCCAACCACCGCTTGTATCTCAAGGACAGCAATCCTCAAACACATATGTGTCACATACTAATCCTTTAACATACATTGTGAGTACACAACCTCAAAAAATGGTCATGGCTCCATATATCCCACAACAACAACCTCAATATACCTCATATTACACTTCACCTCCCAACCAACAACCCCTTTTGCAACAACAACAATTATCTCCAGCGGATGTTCAACAAATGATTAACAAAGTGGTAGGACAAAGCAAGAAGACATTTTCCTTAGAAGACATATGCGCCTATCCATTTAACAAGTCACCTCATATGACACCTTTTCTGCCACACTTTGACATTCCACAATTTGATAAATACAAAGGAAAAGGAAATCTGGAAGACCATCTTAGAGCATTCTTTGTGGCATGTCTTGATGTTGCTCAAGATGATACATATCTTCTGAGACTATTTCCCTGAAGCTTAGCAGGACAAGCTCTTGAATGGTTCTCTCATTTACCTCTGGGCATTAAATCTTTTGCAGAATTAGCAAATAAATTTCAATCACACTTCGCTTTTAACATTGAGCATGAAGTGATCATGAACGACCTTGTCAACAATAAACAACACAATGGTGAAGCTTTCTCTTCATTTACTCAACAATGACATAATATGGCTAGCAAACTATCATGGGAAATACCTGAGAAACAACAGCTCGATATCTTTGTCCAAAATCTTCATCCTGAGCTTTCATTCCAATTACAATTGCAAAATGCTAGCACCTTTGATGAACTTATTTCCAAAGGAACCATCATTAAACATGCTTTAATTGCTAAGGGCACTATCAAGAGTTTTCGAGATAACAAAGACTATCCTCAAAATTCCAATGATAAATCTCACTTTTGGAACAAGAACAAGAATGTTGTTAATGATGGTGTTGTAGATGCAAAGAACATACAAACAATGAAAGCTCCTATCAACATTCAAGCTGCCTCTACAACAGCTCAACCTTTTCAACGAACTCGACAACAACAAACTACAAATCCCCGCCGATAGTTCACACCATTAGCGGAGCCTATGGAAGTTGTAGCTTCTCCAAGTGAGAGATATCATGTTACCAGATGCACCACCTAACAACAAACTGCTCTTCAAAGCTCCTTGGTACAAAGAGAATGAGTATTATGATTACCATAGAATCAAAGGACACAAAACAAATGGTTGTATACACTTAAAGCATGTTATTCAAGATTGCATCGATCAAGGTTTAATTAAAATCACACCTCCAAAATCACAACCTACACAACAATCGACATCTAATTATGATATAGATGCTTTCAAGAATCCACTTCCATCTCATGACAAACCAAGTAACCCTCATGCTGGGAATGCCATTTAGTACAACTATGAATCATCCATTATTGGCCGCATTGACCATGCTCGCATTTCTACCAATACTATCCAAGCCAAAGCACCCAACTATGCTATAACTACTCGAAGAGGTCGTGTTACCATTCAAGGAGCACCTATCCATCCTCCTTGACTGTCCTCTAGCTATAATATTCTTGATCACCTTGGCAAAACACCTGCACATATTTCCATTCTTGAGTTTCTTTGCATATCCCTTGCCCATAAATCCATCCTTGACAAAGCCTTACAAGAATCTTCGGTGCCTAATGATATTGATACCACACAATTCTAATATATGGTAGCTAGAATTGCAGCCCCTTGTCATCTCACCTTTTCTGAAAAAGATCTCTAGCCCTCCATTCATCCTTCATACAACAAATCCCTCCACATAGAAGTGTTTGTCAACCAATGCCGTATCAAATGAATCTTAGTGGATGGTGGAGCTGGTCTTAATATATGTTCCTTAAAATTAATAAAACAATTGGGATATTCTGAGAAAGATGTTGACACTTCCAAGGTCATTACTATCAAAGCATATGATGATGCCGAGAGAGATACTGAAGGGATTATTCACTTGCCTATCCAAGTTGGGCCAGTCACTACTGACACCCATTGTCAAGTCCTTGATATTGAGCTTCCTTATAACATTATCCTTGGTCGTCCATGGATCCATGCCCTCAAAGCAGTTCCTTCTACATACCATCAATGTCTTAAATTTCCACATAATGGTGTTTCAAGATTACTATCCATGCCGATCCCAATCCATTTGAATTCTTCCATGCTTTTCAAGCTAAGTATCAAAGCCCTAACTGCATTCCTATCAACACTGAAGCATATCCATCTTCATCATATGTAGATCCATCCACCCTACTCAAGCCATCATCTAGCAAAGCCACTTCAAATCTCTGTATCAAGTACACTGAACATGGCCCAAGTGAGTACACATTGCAAGAATCTTGTTGTGTTGGAACTCTTCCCTTGTCTCCCAAATATCATGGCAAACCTTCTACCTCCACGCCATCTTCATCCACAACTATCATAAAAGCCCCACCCACAGTATTCATTAAAGGTGGATTCCTAGATGATGAAGACATCGATGACATCAAATCTTGGATATTCTTTGATGAGAATGACCAAGTCCAACTTGAAGTGGAGAGATATAAAAATGGGTTCTGCATCATTAAGAACGTGGACTACAAAGGACATGGTGGATTGGGATCATAGGAACAAGGACCTATTGAACCCATTGTTGTGTCTAAGAAGTTTAATAAGCAAGGCCTTGTCCAAAGATATCAAGTGTATTTCTGATATGGAAGCTGGACCTTCCTTGTTAGGAGAGACTTCTAGTTCAGATACCATCGACAACTCCTCCCTTCATATTATTGACCTTTTTCAAGAAACCTCCATCTTCATGATTTCCACAACTTCCTCTAGCCATAACCATTCGTCTGTTACCCTTTCACTCGTATATCCTGACCTCGTCAATTGGGCCCAATAGGGGGTACCGATATTGGATACATTTGAAAATGATGAAGCTATTGGTGAATTCATGGGATTATGACAAGGCATTCCATTGGGTGATCATAAAGCAGGTTTCATGATGGATCTACCTAAACTAGCATATTTTGGCGGAAGTATCAAATCCTTCAGTTGTAAAAGTGAAATAAATAAAATAAAAAAAGATAGGTCACTAGGTGAAAACTGAAAGGCACCCCTTGACCAAGAAAAAGTAAAAATAAAGGACGTATCTAAAGGTGAAAATATTTCTGAGGCACCTGAGGATGGGGGATTTGATCTTCTTGTCGCCACTGAATATCATGAGAAATCAACAGTGCTAGTTGAAAAATCACAAGACATGAACTTGGGCACAAAGCAGAATCCAAAGATCACTTTTTTGGTAGCATCACTATCAAAGTAGGAAAGAAGAGACTTCACAACATTTTTCATAAAAAGAGCTATAAATTTTGCATGGACTTATGCTGACATGCCAGGTCTAGATCCAACACTTGTGGTACATCATTTAGCAGTATCTCCTAATGCAAAACATGTCAAAAAAATTGCACAAAATGCATCTGCAAGTAGCTCTATTGGTTAAGGCAGAGATTCAAAAGCTATTAGAAGCAAAGTTCATAAAGCCTATTGATTATCCAGAATGGGTTTCAAACTTGGTACTTGTAGAAAAACCTGATGGATGAGTTCGTTGTTGCACAGATTTCAGAGATCTTAATAAAGCATGCCCTAAAGATGACTTTCCAGTACCAAGCATAGACAACATTGTAGATCTCACAACTAGACATGAAATGCTATCTTTAATAGATGGATTCTTAGGATATAACCAAATTAGAATAGCAAAGGAAGATCAAGACAAAACATCATTCATTTGTCCATGGGGTACATACTGTTGAGTTGTAATGCCTTCTGGTCTCAAGAACACTGGAGCTACTTATCAACAAGCCATGACAGTTATCTTCCATGACCTTTTTCACACTATCATGGAAGACTATGTTGATGATATTCTAGGGAAATCCAAGACAAGAGAAGGACATTAACAAGTATTAGCACAAATCTTTGATCAACTAGAGAAATATCAAGTTAGACTGAACCCAAAGAAATGTGTATTTGGCGTAACATCTAGAAAATTGTTGGGATACATTGTGTCTCGATGAGGGATAGAAGTGGACCCTGCCAAAGTAAAAGCTATCATGGAAATGCCTCTACAAACAAATCTCAAGAAGCTTCTTAGTCTACAAGGAAGGTTATAGTCCATCCACAGATTTATCTCACAACTAGCAAACAAATGTCATCCTTTCCAACATCGGGTGAAATGTTTAAGTGGGATGAAAAGTGTCAACAGGCCTTCGACAAAATAAAGGAATATCTAGAAACACCTCCTATGTTAGTACCTCCTGTACTTGATCGCCCATTATTGCTCTACATATCTTCAACAACAACAGCATTGGGTGCCCTTCTAGCTCAACATGATGATTTAGGGAAAGAGCAAGCCATTTACTATATCAGCAGAACTCTTGTGGGATATGAACTTAATTATTGATCTATGGAAAAAGCATGTTTAGCATTGGTGTTTGCTTCCCAAAAGTTGCGACATTATATGTTGAACCAAACAAAAAAGCTCATATCTAATGTTGATCCACTCAAATATCTTCTCTCTAAAGAAATCTTCACGGGAAGATTAGCAAAATGGGTTATGATCTTAAGTGAATTGGACATACAATATGTGGATCAAAAGGCCATAAAAGGACAAGTTATCACCGATTAGTTAGTTGCAACACTTATCACAGATATTCATCCAATACGCCTAGAGTTCCCTGATGAAGGATTGTTCAATCTAACTTCACCAACATTGTGGCAACTATATTTTGATGGATCTTACACACAACATGGATCAGGAACAAGGATATCGTTTGTTACCCCTCAAGGAGATTGTATCCCAAAATCATACAGAATTACATTTCCATGTACCAATAACACAGTAAAATATGAAGCTTTAATCACGGGATTACGCATGGCAGTACAATGGGCTATCAAATAACTACAAGTCTTTAGTGACTCTCAATTGGTTATCAAACAAGTCTTAGATGAATATCAAACAAAAGATGAGAAGCTTCTTCCATACAAGGTAATGGTTGATGATTTTAAAAAGCACTTTGACAATATCACCTTTGAACAAATTCCAAGGTTACAAAACAAAGCAGCAGATGCCATGGCTATGATTGGATCTCTTCTAGACATGTTGTCTAATACACACAAATGTGAGTTCCTATTTGAATAGCTTCTGATTCTAGCATTTGAAGTACCGCAGTTTGATCTTATATGTGAGATTGTTGGTCCCAATTCATTGTGGTATGAGGACATATACGATTGTCTTCATGATCAAACCTTTCCATTCCAACTATCTAACACACAACAAAAAACCTATATCCATTGAGCCTCTCATTACACTATCTTAGGAGACACCATTTATTGCCGGAGTCTTGATGGTATCCTTCTTAGATGTCTTGATTCTGAGGAAACAAAAGTTGCCTTATGTGAAGTACATGAAGGTGTCTGCAGATCGCATTTTGCTGGCCCTACTCTTCTTAAGAAACTTCTACAAGATGGATACTATTGGCCAACTATGGAGAAAGATGCACAACAATTTGCAAAGAGATGTCTACAATGTTAGAAACATGGGGATCTAATACATGCACTAGCACATGAACTTTAGCCTATCACTACTCCATGGCCTTTCTCGTAGTGGGGACTTGATCTCATAGGTAAAATCCATCCTACTTCGTCAAATGGTCATAATTTTATCATAACCACAACTGAGTACTTTACAAAGTGGGTGGAAGTAATACCCATGACTTATATTACTAGCAAGCAAATATCCAAGTTCATCCTACACTATATCATTTGCCATTATGGAGTTCCTCAAGCTATTGTCACTAATAATAATTGTCCTTTCAAGAACCAAGAGGTTAGAGATCTTTGTAACAAGTTTCATATCCAACATAGATTCTCTACACCTTACTATCCTCAAAGCAATGGCCAAGCTGAGGCTTCTAACAAAACAATTATCAAGATCCTCAAAAAGATAGTCAATGAAGCTGGTCATGATTGGCATTTATAACTTAATCCTACATTATGGGATTATAGAACAAGTATCAGAACTCCCACTGGTGCTACACCTTATGCTCTTGTGTATGGCATTGAAGCTATTCTGCCTATTAAGGTTGAGATCCCCTCATTGTGAGTATCTCTATAGCATACCATCTCAGATAAAGAATATTGAGTATCCAAACTCCATGATCTTGAGCTACTAGATGAATGATGTCTTTTAGCACTCAACCATCTCCAAGTCTATCAAAACTGTCTACGTTGTAGCTACAACAAAAGGATCAGAGAACACAGATTTCAAGTTGCAGACCTTGTCCTTAAAGTAAATCAAAGAAATCAACAACATCATGAGAAACAGGGCAAGTTTGAACCTAATTGGCTTGGTTCTTTTGTTATCACATCAGCTTATGGATCATGTGCATATACTCTCTCAACACCTGAAGGCATTCCCTTGGATGAACCAGTCAACAGCATCCATCTCAAGCAGTTCTGTCCATAAATCTCAGCTATTCCAAAAAAAAATCATCCAATAGTGAAAACCACTTTGTGGCGCTTTGGATAAAAAAATAGTACAAGATAAATAATTCGTCCTCTGGTGAAAACCTGGTAAACAGGTGCCTTGGATAAGTACCATAGTGAAAACCTAGCAAATAGGTGCTATGTGTAGTGATCAACTTCTATCATCTGTTTAGTTTGTTTGACTATAGCTTTCCATAATCCATATTGTAATACACTACCTTTCCTATCTATACATTGTAACCCATTATCCCTTATCCACCCGTAATAAAAGTCTTTCCCTCCTCACCTCTATCATGCTAGCCATCATAGTTTGGACATTGTTGGGGTAATCATATCATTTGGCACCTTAGCATCTTGTTCGCACAAACCCATCTATTGCAGCTTCTCCATAATAAACCTCATCCCACACTGGGGGCACTTGTTGAGCCTTATTTGGAAGTGGATACTTATAGCTCTAGCTCATAACACTACAAACATCTAGCTTCAAACATAGCACACCATCTAACTTCAAACATGGCAAACATTTGGAACCAGGACCAACATCTTAGCAATCAATCCAAGCTCAAACAACATCAAAAACATATCAAAATTCAGCAAAAAATTCAAAAAAATTAAAAACATCACAAAAACTCCAAGCAATAAAGTTGATCCTTTGACATCAACCTTCAACACAATAAGCAAGAACTACATCACCAACTCTATCATTAAAGCCTTGATCCCGTGGATACAGGGTATGTAGGCAATCTGAGATGCAAAGGAAACACTTTGATTTAGGCAAAAATGATAACCCTTTCTTTCATCATCCATCTTTCATCTTTCTTCTAATCATCATCCTTCAATCTTTCATCTCAATTTCTTCTATCTTGCATCATCTACATCATCAATAAACCTAGAACTACATATTCATCATGTCTCATCATTATCGTAAATGTGCTTTGATCCTATGGACACATGGTATGTAGGCAGTCTAGAATATGAAGGAAGTATCCAGTACTTAAGCACAGACAATCCACCCCCTCCTCATCTTCTTTCATTTTCCATCTTCTTCTCTTTGACTAACTCAAGCAGGAAGCAGACCATCCACATTAGCAAAAGCTCAAGCACTTTAACCAATCAGAGTAAGCCAGAAGCTATTTGTCTGCATGCCTTAAGCCAACATTTGCTATAGCATTTTATCAACATCTTTAGCCTTTAACAGGATGCATCTTTCCTCTCAACAAGGTGCCAACTTAAACCCATATAAGAGCACTTAAATTTGGCAAGAGAACATGATGAGAGTATCTTTTGTTTTATCTTTTGTCCCTTTTCTATGCCTAATCAACACTGCCTTGATCTATCTATATCTTGGTACATTGTGATGAAGTAAGGAATGGGGCATGGTCATATTACTTTTGTATGTTGTGTTTACGGGATGATCTTATTTTCTTCCTATGTGTATTGGTATCTTGTACGTGTTGGGATTAGCATCTTACATATCAATATCTCTTGCATTGGAGAAGCTAAATAGTCTCTTATGCACTTGAGATTATTTTATGTTAAGGACTAGCTCCATACATATAACCAACAAGGTGTCACTATGTGTAGTGGAGATAAGCTCAAACCATTGCTTGTAGCATCAAAGTTCATCTTAGAATACTAGCTACTATTCATATCTTGTGTATGTTGGCTCAACATCTTGACCTCATACATTAAGACAAGATTGTAGTATGCTAGCTTTGCATTGGATATCTCGACACCTTGGTCTTCTATACCTTGGTGCATAACATCCATATGCTATATCAAACATAAGGATTGCATTTCTCTACTTCTTGAGAAATTACTTTCAAAGATGTCATATCATTTATCCATTCCATCATCATCCTATATAGTCCTCAACCAAGATCAACCATCCCTATTTCTCCCGCCCAACCCTCGTTTTCTTCATGTCAACCTTGTTTCTAGCCTTCCATCTTATTGCAAGCCAACCTAGCCCTTCCTGGTTAGCCTGGCTTACCTCTCGAGGGGGCATCACCTGCTAGTTATACTAGGGCATAACCTTGTTTATCAAGCGAATCATCGTATCTTATTTGACACAATGTTCTATCAAACATTGTATCAAAGAGGGGCTAAATGTAGACTCCCAAAATTGACCTAATTATCATTAGCATTCAAATATTGCATTAGCTACCATCTGCATTTGTCTAACACACTTGAGCAATGTCCCTATCACTTATTTATTCTATTAATTAAATAAATTTATATTTATTTAATTAATTTATTAGCTTTTCTTCTATTTTTTCTAAGCTATAATTAAATAATCTTTAATTATTTAATTATTTATTTCTATCTATTTTAATTAAATAAATCTTATTTATTTAATTAAAAATCCCTTCATAAGCCCACTTTCCAATTAATTAAATAAATTTTATTTATTTGATTAATTTATCTTATAATTTATCTCAAATGAGCCGACATGTGTGCCTCTTTCATTTAAAAAAGATAAATGGTACTACGTCTTTTATTTAATATCTTTCATATGTAGTACTTTTTATGTACATGGTCACACATGAGCCTTATCTTCCCTCCACTTGTCATCTAAACATTCATATATGATTATCATTTAATATTAGCCACCAAATCTCCACCATTGATTGATTTTGGTTGAGGTTTATATATACACCCTCTCATTCCATACTACATCTATCTAGCATTCTCATAGCATCTACATTATCATCTTGAGCATATTGAGTATTTTAGCATCCATCTATCATATTAGCATTAGCATCCATCTATCATGGCATC
Source organism: Cunninghamia lanceolata (assembly GCA_027924645.1). Classification (NCBI taxonomy): domain Eukaryota; kingdom Viridiplantae; phylum Streptophyta; class Pinopsida; order Cupressales; family Cupressaceae; genus Cunninghamia; species Cunninghamia lanceolata. Next base: position 3,099,175 of record BSBN01001253.1, on the reverse strand, counting down.
TTTTATCTTCATAATTGTTCATTGTTGAAGAAGCAATCCACATCATAAACAAGGAATCATACAATCTAGGTGATATTGTTCTTGAATTGCATGCTTTTGATTTCATTTGGATTAGATTCTTTGATGATGGTAGGGTTAGGTTTTCATGGCTATGCTTGATCTTATTAACTTAATTTTTATCTATCACACAGTCATTGATAGAATAGAATTATTCTCTCATTTGATCTCTCTCATGCTTTCATAAAGTTGTACATTCTGGGTGGCTCGAATCATAGCCAACTCTAACACAAATTAGAGAAATTCAATCAGCTCTAGAACATGGTATCAGAGCTCTAGTAAGAATCACTTTGTGTTAGTCAGTTTTTGAGAGATCTTTAGTGCAATTCATGGTGGATCTTGATAGTTGAGTATGCTCTTCTCTTACATCGAATGATGACCTAGAGAATTAGAAAGACTTGATAGAAATACCACATTTGTGAGGGTTTCCTCTTTTTAGCCTTGTATTGCAAGTTCATTTTGGAGTGTTCTATTGTAAATATGAGCACACCATTGTGTTCAAGATGTCCAAGATAGTCAAGATCACCTTTTGTTTCATCTAGATCAAACATTGAAGTCCAAATCTATGAGGGTCTGATGTTGGGAGGTGCATGCCAGATCTGACATGTACCGAATCTTTTAGTGAAGTTTGGGTCAAATCCAATCCTACCATTGTGCTTAGGGGGCTCAAAAACCCCAAGACTGACCGTCAATTCATCAAAATCAAACAAAGCTATAGAAAAGAGAAAGTGGTACAATAGATGTGATCAAGCCTATGGAACACTATGCTTGTCTATTTCTCCTGATCTCCTTTTCCATATTGAATATTGTACTACACCTAATCAAGTGTGGACTACCTTAGAGAATATCCTTGGTAAGAAAGATATTATGAGAGGTTTCAAATTGGATAATGAACTAATTGGTTTGAATCCAACTGACATTGCAAGAATCCAAGACTTCTTCACAAATTTAAATTTGCTTATATTACAGCTCAAACAATGTGGAATTGAGAAAGAGGACACTCAATTGATTCTTTAAATCCTTGCCAAGCTTGGTCCTAACTATTTAGTTTTTGTTTCTACCTTTTATGCTACTATGGATGCACTCAAGAAATCTTTCACATTGCCTTCACTTGACAAGTTTGCCAAATCACTCACAAGGGAGGAAGCTAAGTAAGTACACATGGGTACATTGAAGTCTCCCAGACCTCAAGCTCTTCTAGCTAATCAAGGTACAAAGGATCAAAAGACTTCAACTAGCAAAGATAATAAATAGAAAAATAAGGATTTCAATAACAATGTGAAAGAAAAAGAGTCAAATAATTCACCTAAGTCCTCATCCTCTACCAAGGAAGAAACATTTAACAAGGAGAGACCAAAGTGTGCATACTACAAGAAACTAGGACATGATGAGCATAAGTGTTATGAGAAGAAAATTGATGAGTTAACTCACATTATTCAAAAGCACAGTATCAAATTGCCATCATCCATGTCACCTAGTACATCCTCTTCTTCGACACCATCATCATCTACATAGATAGGGACAGCAGTCATTGCTAATGGGACAAACAAAGGAAAAGGACAAGCACTCTTTGCTTCTACAAGTCTTCAATTAGAGAGCTGGCTTCTTGATTCTAGAGCTTCTCATCATATGGCATCTTCATAAGGGATGTTCTCTTCACTTGAGTCATGTACTTTGCCACCTATTTCAATGGGTAACAATACATCCATGCATGCAATTGGTAAATGGACTATTGATATTGTTGAGGGTACTTTCAATAATGTTAACATGTGTGTACCTTTCTTGTCAACCAATCTCCTTTCTATCTACTAGATTACTCATTATGGTGTGGGCAAGATAGTTGAGTTCACTCTTGATTCAGTGATCATATGAGACTTGGAGAGTAGAGATATCATTGTTGTTGGGATGGATGATCATTCATCTCACTTGTACAAATTATCCCATTTTTCTTCTTCTAATGATGTAGATCCATGGATTTATATTCACACTAATGCATCAAGTGTGAATCATGTTTCTGAGGAGAAGTTTGGTCACTTTAACCTTTGTGTTCTTTCATCTACTTTGGTTCATGAGACTAGTGTTGAGATTCCATCTCCTCAACCTCCGGCTTCTTTAGAGATTAACATCAACATGGTTTCTTCTACTTCAGTTGATCAGGATTATTCAGGTTTTGCAGGCATAGCTTTGTGGGATTATTTCTTGACAGGTATATCAGACTTGTTTTGTGAGTCTCATATTGCAGATTTGTAGGACACACTTGAGGAGATATCTCTCCTCTTTGATGACCGTTAAAACATAATTTTTCTCCCATCTACTTCATCTTTGGAGGTTGTTCTTCATGAGTCTACCCAAGATTTTGGATTTGTCACACCTCATTGCATAGTGCCATCCTTTCCTTTTGACATGTGGGAATTTCAATAGTTTTCAAAGACATCTATTATGAGATTTCTTCCCTCGTCTTTCTTCATAGAGATGGAGTTTCTTTGACATTTGACTTTGGATTGGTTTCTTCCTAAGGGGAGACACATGTTGTTTTCTAGTACATGACACTCTTCAACATTCTTCTTCATGCATTCACCATCAACACATGAGCTACTTCATTGTGGGGGGACCTAAGTATCACTCTTGCTCACCTATGGAGGTATTTGATTGTATATATGTGATATAAGTTATCCTTTGGGGTCATTTTGAGTCCTCCTACTATGACTTCTTCTTTCACTTTCATATTTTATACATTCTCACTTTTGGAGAGGAGTTTTGTCCCATGAGATTTTCTCCTTTTCTCCACATGAGATTTATTGTACATGGGTACCTAACATGGCCTAGTAGCTAAGACCCATCATCCATAGTTGCATCTTTCTTTAGTTAGTTACTCCCTAAGTTGCACTTAAGGGGGGTGTTGGTGTGAACAGGGTTATCACCTATCCTATTTACCCTTGTGTGTATAATTCATATTATTTAACTATTTATTAGTTAAATAATATTTGCACATCACACATAATTCACATGTTAAGCTGACTTAGTGAGTCTACTAGATATTTCTAGTTGTTGATAGTTGTCATATTATCCTATCATTGTCACATGTCATAGGATTAAGACACTTGTCACATGACTACAACATCCTACATCTCATCCTTGTATTTATAAGTAAGGCATGTCATGTAAATTGTAATAACAATCTTGTTGTTGGTGTTTCCAATGGATTTCCAAAGTCCTCTAAAGATCTAACCTATTTTTTATGCTTAAGGGCTTTGGGCTAGTGGCCAATGAACATGATTCAACTTTTGAATTGGTTGAAGTCCTCTACACTTTTGGTTCTACAAGACCAAGGTGGGTGTACCTATACAACATTTAAGGGGTATATCTAGACTAATATTGGATATTGTTGTTTAAACAGAGGTTCTCAATGACAATATACCAAAGAAATGGTTGATTCTTCTTGGAATGGCTTAATCCTTTGGCAATACTGTTCAAACTTGGTTGAGAATAGTAAAAGCTTCAATTCTACTCTAAAACAATAGAAAAATAGAAATGATTTTAATTTGTTTAGATGGATCTGAATCACAATATCAGCCTAATGAGAGATCGGTGCCTAATCTAGGGTTATAGGGTCAAGTTGCCTAAATCAAGTATATCTTTCAAGCAATATTTCTTCATTACAATTAGACTTGTATCATTAATGCCTTACATCAATGCTTCATATACTAAATTATAGAACTATCTTTTAAAAATAGTGTATAATGAAATTAATAGAGTATTATTTAAGCAAATTATTCCTCTCCTTGAGAGAAAGCTGAAAACAATACACATGTTACAACATACTGTAAAGATGAATCAAAATACCCTTGATATTCATCAATCATATTAACTTCAACTGAATACACTTATGTAGATAATCCTGCAATAAGTAATACATTCAACTTTGAGAATGATGTATTTCTCTACAGATTTGAACACACAATAACAAGAAACTATCTTCTATAATCTAGACTCAGACACAAATTCACTACTACTTCAAGACAAAATTCAAAACTCAGACAGAGTGGCCTTGATTTCCCTCTTATAGGAATGAGGGAGCAAAAAGCTCTAGGACATCTATCCCCTTCTCAATTGATAATTGCAATCATAACATGATATGGGTGTAATTACCCAACACTAGCCTCTAAAACATTTGCAAATACTATTACAAAATAATTAACACTTCTTTAATAATCTTCTTGAAATCCCTAGAGGCGTGGGAAACATTCAAATATAACTATCCCTTTGAGTAGAATTCATTGTGTTCAAGTGATCATGGAAGGCCAGACAATTGTTGGGGCTTGGGCTTCGGCTTATGACCATTGCATTTAACATTTTTGTGGTCTCACTGAAGGCCCTAAACACCTTCTCTGAAGGGAAGGAGTCCCGCTAAGCTTGCCAAATCACCTGAAACCACCACATTGGATATTAAAGAAAGCTTCATGGTCCTACAAAAGGCTTGGAGTGGCTTCAACAAAGGGAAGGAGTCCCTGCGAAGCACTAACGAGCCCTTTGAAAGGCCACGCTAGCAGCTATGTTGGATTCTACAATCCCACAATGACTATTTGGAAGGCCTGACAAAACGTATAGTCTCTGTGAAATGTCTATGTGGACATCACGTGTATGCCACATCAGACTCCATGGTGCCACTGATACTCAAAAGATAGTCTGACAAAGAGGGAAACCACAACGAAAAGAAGAAGCTTTCTAACATGGTTTCAACTTCGACACAACTCAAAGGTTTTTTGCACACATGCATAAAGGTTGTTTTAAAACAGGGCCATCCTATCGGCTACCTAGGGAAGGGGCCACTTGGTGAAGGGCGTAAATCACAAAATACACAACAACAAAAATTGCACATAGAAAATATAATGTTCTTTTATTGATTTGGACAACTCATTACATTACAAAAGCTCAAATACAATCAGAGGATGAATCCTCCATAGGCTGCAACACATTACAGCTTCCTATCTCAAGACTTTGGAATCTTCAGCCTTCTATAACCCCAAATCAGCTAGGGTTTTTGTTTTCCCACCTTTTCTTGACTCTACACTTTCTCCCTTATTGCAACTACTACCAAGTGTTCCCAAAAATGGTCATAAATAGTCCTTTTTGGTGACCAACGGCTAAATTTCAAATTTTGCATCTCCCTCCCAACATAGGTCAACTTCTGGGAGCCATCTTTTGATCTGGGTGTCTGATTGACAAACCATTTGAAGTGTCAAAAATCTCATGGAGTGCTCTACACGCTAAGGACCAGCTCTATCGGTTCCACCCATTTTCAGGCTTGTACGAGGCCATTTAGTGCCTCAAACTTGAATTTGAATAATTTTTAGGTATTTTTCAGGAAATGAAAACTTTAATATCTTTCAGCTCACAAATGATCTTTGTGTGATTCCTTCACCAAAGGTCTTATATTTCATTTATGAAGATTCCTGTAAATGTTTGCTTCAATTTGTACCCAAATGCAAACTTTCCAAAAATAGCAGTTTGGAAAAATTGAAAGTTCTACATCATTATTCAAGCGATTATGGAACTAGAAACACTAATTTTGAAAATAAATGAAAACAACATCAAAGATTTTGAATCACATCTTTTTTTTTTGTGATGCGAGATTGCTCTTACACATCTGGATGCTTTTGCATCAGACACCCATGGTAATTTTTGAGAAGTGACCTTGTCACATCTCAGGTGTTTGAGAAAAACCCCAAACGGTCAACTTTTGCCTTAGATAACCAAGAAGAATCTTAAACAGGGGTTTTCCTTTCCACTTCATCATATATTCTTCATATTGCCTATTTCGAGTACTTCTTCCCACATGGCGATCCAAGATCTCTTATATCTCCTCCTTTGAAGTAGATGCCAAAATATTCCATTGTTCTTTTGTTGGTCCATCCTCTGTTCCACCTTCATGATATTCTATTAAATCAGCAATGTTGAACACAGGGGAAATGTTGATCTCATTTGGTAGCTCTACCTCATATAAATTTCTTGAATCATGTCTCTTCAAAATCCTACACGGTCTAAATTTCTTCATTTTCAACTTATTATATGTTCTAACTGGAAACCTCTCTTTTCTCAAGTGAACTATGACTTCATCTTCTACTTGAAATTCTTTATATCTCCTCTTCTAATTTGCCTTGGCCTTATATTGGATATTCATGTTATTAATGTGTTTTCTCACCTCTTCATGCAAATTCTTCAAGTGTTCTGCAAAGTCTTCAGCTTTGGCACTTGTCTTTTCTCCCTTGTCTAGATTCCTTAACTCTAAACCATTTCTTGGACTACTCCCATAAACAATTTGGAATGGTAATTTTGTTAGATTTAGAGCAGACAACTGAGAGGGGGGGTGAATCAGTTGTCCAAAACTTTCTTTACTTTCAACACTTAAATTCACTTAGCAGCATAACAATAAATCAAACATGAAACTTGATGTATTTAATCAAGAGAAGATAACACATTAACATAAGAGACACCAAGATTTTGACGTGGAAAAACTGGTTAAGGGAAAAACCATGGGGTGATTAACCTAAGATTGTATTCTCTGTTAGAAGAATAGAAGAAACAAAATGGCACATGCCAATTAGGGCTCATTGCCCAAGCACACTACTCACAAGAGGCTCGCTGCCTACAAGAGACACACTGTCTAGAAAAGAATGATTATCACATACTTGAACTGGAAGATAGCATCTTCACCATGCTTGAGTCAGTTCCATTTAAGCCCAAACCTTCTGCTCTATTTTTTGCTCTTCTCCTTGCTACCACACACTCATCTCCACAAGTCACACCTTGAAATGACTTTGCAATCCCTTATTTATACATGACATCAAATTAGGAATAAACATCTAAGTCAGTACACATCCACAAGGTGTATAATTCATCTGGTCGGCCAGTTACAGAAGGAACACCAACATCTGGAAGTTATTCTTTATTTCTGGGACTCCAATTCTAATGCAGACCATAAACACTAACTGAGCACGATCCAAGGACCTCCACGAACTTGCCTGAAACACCAAGAACATCTGCACATCCTCTACTTACTGAAATCCTTCTCTCCTTCATCTAAAACCTCAAGAACACAGTCTGCCATTACTGTCACAAAGGAATAGATACTTCCAGACCTTCAAACCATGAACCAATTGAGTTGACACACCACACAGACTTCCCCAACACTTCCTCAAATCTGTAGAATCAGAGAATGCATTTTCAGATCTCACTAGACCTATTTGTATTACTCCATCACTACTGAACATCTGCTGGAACTGGTTTCACTTGAACTGCCATAACTTCTTCATATCTTCATGTGGACCTCTAAAATCTCTACTGGAGCATCTTAAGACACATATCTACAAACCCTTTAATCTGTATCCTCTGATCTGCAACTTATCTTGAAATTTTACCTTGCTGTCATCACTGTTCTTCACTGTTCCTGATTGAGACTAATTTACTCAATATCCTCAGTGTTCAGCTCATCCAATCTCTCATTAATGCAACATAAGTATGTTGACATCAATGACAACACTGGTTAAACCCATACTTGCAACAATCTCGCCCTTTGTCATTGATGGCAACATATGATGTGAAAAACCATCAAGACAAGAACTTCTCCTTACTGTCACAACTCCCCCTATCAACAACAACTATTCACATGTCTTCTCTTCTTGTACTGCTCCCCCTTTGGTCATCAACCACTTGTTTTTCACATGTCTTCTCTCCCCCTTTGACATCAATGGCAAAGGGTGCATACTTGCAACTTCAGAATCACACCTGCTACTCCCCCTAAGTAGCAACTCCCCATCATCAATCCGGATCACAAGATTATGACTATGATAACCACTAGATTGATACACATCAGTGCATCTTAGTTCACCACTGGAGGGGCAATAACCCCTAACTTCTCTCTGAGATACTCAAAAGAGTCCTTGGGAAGAGGTTTAGTAAAGATATCTGCAATCTAATCCTTGGAGGGCATATACTCCAGTCTAACTTCATCCTTGTTCACTTGCTCTCTTAGAAACTGAAACTTGATAGATATATGCTTAGTCTTAGAATGCAACACCGGATTCTTAGAAATATTTATTGCACTTGAATTATCACAAAAAATTGTGATGGGCTCCTCATACTCTACTTTAATATCTCTTAGCATCTACTTCATCCATAAAACTTGAGTGCAACTACCTGCTACTACAATGTATTTTGCTTCAGTTGTAGATAGAGATATTGCGTCTTGTTTCTTGCTTAGCCAAGAAACCAATCTCTTTCCCAAAAAGAATGCTCCACCACTGGTACTCTTCCAGTCATCCACATCTCCTGCCCAATCAACATCTGTATATGCATGAAGAGAGAAATCATGATCTTTAGGATACCACAACCCATACTCAACTGTCCCCTTTAGATAACTAAAAATCCTCTTGATTGCCATAACATGAGATTCTCTAGGATCAGCTTGGAATCTAGCAACAAGACCAACAGCCTGCATAATCTCTGGTCTAGTTTGAGTGAGATACAACAATCCTCCAATCATTGACCTATACTTTGTCTGATCAACCTTGGGAGAGTCATCATCTTTGCTCAACTTGCATCCGGTTGCCATTGGAGTGTTCATTGGCTTTGAGTCTTCCATCCCAAATTTCCTCAACAATTCTTTCACATATTTTGACTGAGAAATGAAGATTCATTTCTTTGTTTTAGTAATTTGTAGACCCAAAAAGAAATTCATTTCTCCAAGCATGGACATCTCAAACTCACTTTTCATTTGACTTGAAAAAGTTTTACACATACTATCTCTTCCTCCAAAAATGATATCATCAACAAATAAGATATTTTCATGATTAATTTTGAAATACAAGTTACTGTTAACAGTACCTTTGTTGAAACCAATCTTTAAGAGATGCTTATCCCATCTTTCAAACCATGCTCTTAGAGCTTGCTTCACTCCATACAGTGCCTTTTTCAATTTGCAAACCATGTCATCATGATTAGACAGTTGAAATCCATCCAGTTGCTCAATGTACACCTCTTCTTCCAAGTTACCATTTAGGAAGGCAGATTTGACATCCATCTGATACACCTTGAAATCCTTGAAGGCAGCAAATGCAAGAAATAATATGACTGCTTCAATTCTTGCCACCGGAGCAAAAGTCTCTTCAAAATCAACTCCTTCAATCTGAGAGTAACCCTTGCAGACCAATCTAGCTTTATTTCTGATTACTTCACCATCTTCATTCAGTTTGTTCCAAAAGACCCATTTGGTTCCAATCACATTCTTGTTTCTAGGTTTGGGAACAAGATCCCAAGTGTAATTTTTCTCAATTTGCATTAGTTCTTTCACTATTGCTTTTGACCAATTTTCATCATTGCAAGCTTCATTCACTGTCTTAAGTTCAATCTTAGAAATTAGACAATACTCATCTAAATTTTGAGCAATTCTCCTCCTTGTTTGCACTCTTTTACTTTTATCACCTATGATCTGATCTTTAGAATCATTTAGAGTTATATACCTTGGAACTTTGGGAGTTTCTTACACCACTAACTCTTGATCAGTCTCATTGAGATTTATCTCTTCTTTCTGACTTAAGGGATCAACTTGACTTTGTTTCTCAGAAGAGGCTTGGATACTTTGAATCTGAGCATCATTTTGATTGTCTTCATCATACTCATGAATTCTTGAGGGTCTTTCAACTTCTTCATCCACCTTCACATTTACACTTTCTACAATATTTCTCAATCTCTTGTTGTAACACCGGTATGCTTTACTTTGAGTAGAGTAACCCAAGAATATTCCTTCATCACTTCTAGCATCAAACTTTCCTAGATCTTCATCCCTTTTAATGTAACATCTGCTACCAAAAACTCTAAAATATCTCACAGTGGGAGTAATGCCAAACCAAAGTTCATAAGGAGTCTTACCGGTATTGTTTCTAATTTGAACTCGATTGAGAGTGTAGACTACAATGCTGACAGCTTCTCTCCAATAGATCTGAGGAACATTTGCTTCCATCATCATGGTCTTAGATGCTTCCTAGATGGTCCGGTTCTTTCTCTCAACTACTCCATTCTGCTGTGGAGTTCTAGGGGCAGACAACTGTCTCTTTATTCCATGTTTTTCACAGAAGTCTATGAACTCACTGGATGTGAATTCTCCACCTCTATCAGACCTCAGACATTTTAATTTTAATCTAGTTTCATTCTCCGCCATGGCCTTGAATATTTTGAACTTCTCAAGTGCTTCTAATTTTTCTTTCAGAAAAGTCACCCACATCATCCGAGAATAGTCATCAATTAGCAACATGAAGTACCTATCACCTTGGATACTCCTAACTCTTGCTGGACCACAAAGATCAGTATGAACTAAGTCCAACAGTTCAGTAGAAGACAATTCCTTACTTTTGAATGTGACTCTGCTCAATTTCCCCAATTGACATTCTTTGCACAAGCTATTAGTAGGTTTCACTAATTTTGGAAGATCTCTTACAGCCTGAGTATTTCTTATCTTGATGATATTATCAAAATTCACATGACACATCCTCCTATGCCATAACCAACTCTGATCAATTTGAGCAAATAAGCAACTTTTAGCAGTACCAACCAAGTGGAAGATATTACCTTTAGTTTGAGTACCAGATGCAATCTTTGTTCTGGAACTTTCAAAGATCTTGCACTTTCCATTCCTGAATCTGAGATCATAGCCCTTGTCCATCAGCTGTCCAACACTAAGAAGATTGTGCTTTAAACCTTCAACATACAGTACATTACTGGTTTTGTTCTTTCCATCAAGAGAAATAGTTCCTCTACCTCTGATTCTGCCAGCAGAATTATCTCCAAACTTTACAATTCCTCCTTCATACTTTTCCAAACTTGAGAACTTGTTCTTGTCACTTATCATATGGTAAGAGCACCCACTGTCAATGACCCAATCATCCTTTGTTTCAACTTGGGTAGCCAGAGCTCTTTCTTCAACTTTATGATTGATAGATACAGAGAATATTTGTTCCTCTTCATTGATGGCAATAAACACCCACTCATTACCAGATTTGTTTCCTGTCTCTGATTCATCATTTGTTACTCTTTCATTTTCATCTTCTTCATGAACATAGTAACAATTCTTTTGAAAACTTGGTCTGTTAGGATTTGGTCTTGAAAATCTTTCCAGACATCTTGAGGCAAAATGTGTTGTTATATGGAGCCTAATCAGACTCGGAGGTTATATTTACCCCACTTTTATCAGTGCGGTTTCCCCCTAAATTCCTACGGGGTCAAGTTTTTTATTATTTTATAATGCACTGGGAGTTAATTTTTTCATTGATCGACATAAGAAAACCCTATTTTGTAACCGACAAAAAGCTTGATAAAAAGTGGCTAAGGGTTAGGTTTTTGATATTGTATTGTAGCATTTTGCAGTGGTATTGAGTTGCAGGGATTGCTGATTGTAATCGGTTTGATTTACTGGATAATAATATTGGACTCTCTGTTTGGTGGATGTAGCCCGAGTTTGGGTGAACCACATTAAAAATTGTCTCTCGCTATTATTATTTCTGTGGATTTCTATTTCTCTGTTTACTCTTTATTTGCATTTAATTGATATCTTCTGCCGGCTAACCCTAACAAGTGGTATCAGAGCGGGTTGTGTTCGATTATCGTCTGCAGGAAAGTCTCAGGTTGAGTGGGAGCAATGGCGGATGAGGGTAAAACGAAGGTTGATAAATTCAATGGGCAGAACTATCAGTTATGGAAGATGCAGATGGAGGATTACCTCTATCAAAAAGATTTATGGAGGCCGTTGGAAGGAGTAGCCAAGAAACCGGCAACAATCTCTGATGAGGATTAGAATCTTCTTGACAGAAAGGCACTAGGAACCATTCGGTTGTGCCTGGCACCATCGGTGGCATTCAATATAACAGAAGCGAAGACAACAGATGGTCTGATGAAAGCTTTGGCAAAATTGTATGAAAAACCCTCAGCCTCAAATAAGGTATTTCTCATGAAGCAGTTGTTTAATTTGAAAATGGTTGAAGGTGGATCTGTGACAGGTCATTTAAATAAATTTAATACGATTGTCAGTCAATTGACTTCTGTAAATGTAAAATTTGATGAAGAAGTTAGAGCTCTCTTGATATTATGTTCATTGCCTGAAAGCTGGGATAGTTTGGTAATGGCGGTTAGTAACTCTGTTTCTGGTTCAAATACCCTAAAATTTGATGATGTTGTTGGTGTTATTTTGAGTGAGGAAATTCGTAAGAAAAGCTCAGGTGGATCCAAATCAGGCAGTGTTTTGAGTGCGGAAAGTAGGGGCAGATCAAAGGAGAGAGGAAAAGGTTCTGGAGGTCATGGGAAGTCACGAGGAAAATCAAAGGACAAAAGATCCCAAACCAGAGGATAGAAGGATTGCTAGTACTGTGGAAAATCAGGTCATCTGAAGAAAGATTGCTGGTCTCGGAAGAACAAAGAAGGAGACAAACAAGAAGGCAATAAGGAAGCAAATGTGGTAAGCAATAAGTCTGAAGATGATGCTTTGATTCTTTCCCTAGATAATGCTGATGATTCATGGGTTTTAGATTCAGGGGCCTCATTTCATGCAACGCCCCATAGAAATTATTTTCTTGATTATGTCCAAGGGGATTTTGGGCTGGTTTATTTGGGAGATAACGAACCCTGTCAGATTGTTGGAAAGGGAAGAATCAAAATTAAGTTGCAGAATGGGAATCATTGGCTACTACAAGAGGTAAGGCATGTTCCAAGGCTCAGTAGGAATTTAATTTCAGCAGGGCAGCTAACTGAACAAGGTTGCACTGTTACATTTACTGATAAAAATTGGAAGGTTTCAAAAGGTGCCTTAGTAGTAGTAAAAGGTGTGAAAGTAGGCACCTTATATCTTTGTATAGGTCATACTGTTCCTTCTACTTTAGCTGTTACAGAGAAAAAACAAACAGGTTTAGGAACAGTTGCTGCAGGTTTGCAGGAAGAGACTGGAAAAGTTGCTACAGGTTCTGAGACAACACTGTGGCATAACAGACTTGGGCATATGAGTGAAAAAGGTATGAAGGTACTTCATTCTAAGAAAGTTTTACCAGGTCTGAAATGTATTAATATGGATTTCTGTGAAAGTTGTGTGTATGGAAAACAAAAGAGAGTCAGTTTTCTTAAGGATAGGAAGCAAAAGAAAAATGAAAAGTTAGAGCTTGTGCATACAGATGTATGGGGACCAGCTCAGGTATCTTCTCTTGGTGGCTCTCGGTATTATGTTACATTCATAGATGATGCAACTAGGAAGGTCTGGATTTATTTCCTTAGACAAAAATCTGATGTATTTGAAACATTTAAGAAATGGAGAAGCTTGGTTGAGAATGAGACGGGTAAAAGATTAAAATGTCTCAGATCTAATAATGGCGGTGAGTATTGCAGCAAAGAATTTGAAGATTATTGTTCCTTTAATGGAATTCATAGGCAGAAAACAGTTCCAGGGACTCCACAGGAAAATGGAGTGGCTGAACGCATGAATAGGACAATAATGGAGCGTGCAAGGACCATGAGATTGCATGCTGGGCTGCCTTTAAACATGTGGGCAGAGGCTGTCAACACTGCTATATATTTAATTAACAGAGGTCCTTCAGTTCCTTTAGGCTGTGGTATTCCAGAGGAAGCATGGACAGGCAAGAAGGTGAGTTATTCTTTTCTGAAAACCTTCGGCTGTGAAGCATTTGCACATATAGATTCTGAAAATAGAACCAAGCTGGATGCGAAATCAAAAAAATGTACCTTCGTTGGATATGGCATTGATGAATTTGGTTATAGGCTATGGGATTTTGAAAATCAGAAAATTGTGAGAAGCAGGGATGTTATATTCAATGAGAAGGTGTTGTACAAAGATCAGTTGCAGTAGCATGAGAAGAAAGAAAAGGATTATGTGGTGCTGGACGATACTCTAAATAGTGATGTTCCAGTGGTTCCTCATGCTCTGCAACAGCAACCAGAAATACCACAAACTCCAGTGAATGTTAGACGGTCAACAAGGATCAGCAAACCTCCTGAAAGGTTTTCTCCCTCTTTGTATTCTATTTTGTTAACAGATGCTGGTGAACCAAAAGGGTATGATGAAGCTATGCAGGTGGATACACAAGTTCAGTGGGAGCTTGCAATGAAAGAAGAAATGGACTCCTTGCTGAAAAATCAGACTTGGGAATTATGTAAGTTACCTATAGGTAAAAAGGCTTTACCAAATAAATGGGTTTACAGGCTGAAAGAGGAAGATGGAGGTAAGAAAAGATTTAAGGCCAGGTTAGTTGTAAAAGGATTTGCACAGAAAAAGGGCATTGATTTTGATGAGATATTTTCTCCGGTTGTCAAGATGACTTCTATTCGTACTGTTTTAAGTATTGTGGCTGCTGAAGATTTACATTTGGAACAGCTAGATGTTAAAACTGCCTTTCTCCATGGTGATTTGGAGGAGGAGATCTATATGGAACAGCCCCAAGGATTTGAGGTCAAAGGTAAGGAGAAACTAGTGTGCAGATTGAAGAAGAGTTTGTATGGCCTGAAACAAGCACCTCGGCAATGGTATTTGAAATTTGACAGTTTTATGGCTGAGCAAGGCTACAGTAGGTGTAATTCTGACCATTGTGTTTATTTTAAGAGGTTAGATAATGACAGCTACATTATTTTATGTTTATATGTTGATGACATGCTTGTAGCTGGGTCTAACATGGATCACATAAGAGAGTTAAAACAGCAGTTGGCACAATCATTTGATATGAAGGATTTGGGGGCAGCAAAACAAATCCTTGGTATAAAAATTTGCAGAGATAGGCTAAACAGAAAATTGACTCTATCTCAGGCTGCTTATGTTGAAAAGGTGTTGCAGAGATTCCACATGGAGAATGCAAAAGCTGTCAGTACACCTTTGCCTAGTCATTTGAAATTGACTAAGGACATGTGTCCTAAGACACAAGAGGAGGAAGAGAAAATGTCCAAGGTACCATATGCTTTAGCTGTAGGCAGTTTAATGTATGCCATGGTATGCACGAGACCGGATATTGCACATGCTGTAGGAGTCGTTAGCAGGTATATGAGTCATCCCAGATTAGAGCATTGGAATGCGGTAAAATGGATTCTCAGGTATTTGAGAGGTACATCCAATAAACACTTATGTTTTGGGAGCTCTAATACTGATTTAGCAGGTTATGTAGATTCAGATTTGGTAGGAGATATTGATACCAGGTGGAGTACTACAGGTTATGTCTTTACTGTAGGTGGAACAGCAGTAAGTTGGATTTCCAGGTTGCAAAAGGTGGTTGCTTTATCCACCACAGAGGCAGAATATGTAGCTGCAACAGAGGCAAGCAAGGAGATGATATGGCTGCAATCTTTCATGAATGAATTGGGCACACAACAGGTTAACAGTTATTTGTTTACAGACAGCCAGAGTGCCATACATCTTGCAAAGAATTCTGCCTTGCATTCAAAGACCAAACATATATAGTTGAGGTATCACTTCATTCAGTCGGTGTTGGATGATGGACAGTTACAGCTGGCAAAGATACATACAGATGACAATCCAGCAGATATGTTTACAAAGGTAGTGACAAGGGAGAAGCTGAGCTCCTCTTCAGCTTCGGTTGGTCTTCTAGACTGAACACAACAAAAATAGAACAACAGAGTCCAGGGTGCTTATTTCCAGTGGGAGCTACAGGGTCAGTGGTGTTATGATCAGTCTCCAAGTGGGAGATGATATGGTGTGGAGTCTGATCAGTCTCCAAGTGGGAGATTGTTGTTATATGGAGCCTAATCAGGCTCGGAGGTTATATTTACCCCACTTTTATCGGCGCGGTTTCCCCCCAAATTCCTACAGGGTCAAGGGGCAGCACCCCCAAGACGGGGTCAAGGGGCAGCCAATCATTTTATAATGCACCGGGAGTTAATTTTTTCATTGACCGACATAAGAAAACCCTATTTTGTAACCGACAAAAAGCTTGATAAAAAGCGGCTAAGGGTTAGGTTTTTGATATTGTATTGTAGCATTTTGCAGCGGTATTGAGTTGCAGGGATTGCTGATTGTAATCGGTTTGATTTACTGGATAATAATATTGGACTCTCTGTTTGGTGGATGTGGCCCGAGTTTGGGTGAACCACGTTAAAAATTGTCTCTCGCTATTATTATTTCTGTGTATTTCCATTTCTCTGTTTACTCTTTATTTACATTTAATTGATATCTTCTGCCAGCTAACCCTAACAAAATGACCAATTTTATTGCAGTTAAAACACTTAAAAGGTGATTTTCCTTCATACTTGCTGGATCCTCTTGGTAGTCTCTTAGCAATAAGAGCTTCAAGATGAGAAGTTTCAGCTTCTTCTTCTTCCAAGTCTTTTCTTGCTTTTTCATACCATGATAGGTTCCTTGAAGAGTTTTCTCCCGGATCAAATCTTTGTTTCCCTTTTACAGAGGTACTGGCTTTGAATGTAGATTCAATCTTTGGGGGATCATCTCCAAACTCAGCCATTTCAAAAGTAGCCAACTTACCAATCAATTGATCTCTTGTGACTATTGTGTGAGCTTTGAATTCTTCAATTGCAAAAGCCTTCATTTTATAAGAATCAAGAAGGGATCTAAGAACTTTGCCAACAATCTCATCTTCACTCAGGGTTCCACCTGCATTTCTGATTCCACAAACCAGCTCATTTACTCTTGGCATGAAGGTGGTAATATTTTCATCATCTCTCATCTTTAATTTTTCAAATTTCCCTTTTAGACTTTGTAACCTTGCACATTTGACAAACTGATCTCCTTCATGCAAAAGTTCCAGTTTATTCCAGATCTCAAAGGCAGTTGGTAGATCAATAACATTTGAGAGTTCTGAATCAGATAGCGCGCTTAACAGAGCCTCTTTGGTCCACAGATTGTTTTCAGCATCTGTGATTTCATTTAGGGTTGTCGGACCACCCTGTGGAGGTACATAGGCCTTTTTAACCATAGACCAGTATGCAAATCCCATACACTACAAGTGACATTCCATGCAACCTTTCCAAAGAGCAAAGTTAGTTCCATCAAACTTCAGACTATCCTTCTTGTAGGATGACATCCCAGATCTCCTCAAGCGATTAAGCTCCTTTTAGAGGAACTCAGCTCTGATACCAATTGTTAGATTTAGAGCAGACAACTGAGAGGGGGGGTGAATCAGTTGTCCAAAACTTTCTTTACTTTCAACACTTAAATTCACTTAGTAGTATAACAATAAATCAAACATGAAACTTGATGCATTTAATCAAGAGTAGATAACACATTAACATAAGAGACACCAATATTTTGACATGGAAAACCTAGTTAAGGGAAAAACCACGGGGTGATTAACCCAAGATTGTATTCTCTGTTAGAAGAATAGAAGAAACAAAATGGCACATGCCAATTAGGGCTCACTACCCAAGCACACTGCTCACAAGAGGCTCACTGCCTACAAGAGACACACTGTCTACAGAAGAATGATTATCACATACTTGAACTGGAAGATAGCATCTTCACCATGCTTGAGTCAGTTCCATTTAAGCCCAAACCTTCTACTCTATTTTTCACTCTTCTCCTTGCTACCACACACTCATCTCCACAAGTCACACCTTGAAATGACTTCGTAATCCCTTATTTATACATGACATCAACTTAGGAACAAATATCTAAGTCGGCACACATCCACAAGAACATCCACAAGGTGTATAATTCATCCGGTCAGCCAGTTACAAAAGGAACACCAACATCTGAAAGTTATTCTTTATTTCTGGGACTCCAATTCTCATGCAGACCATAAACACTAACTGAGCACGATCCAAGGACCTCCATGAACTTGCCTGAAACACCAAGAACATCCACACATCCTCTACTTACTGAAATCCTTCTCTCCTTCATCCGAAACCTCAAAAACACAGTCTGCCATTACTGTCACAAAGGAATAGATACTTCTAGACTTTCAAACCATGAACCAATCAAGTTGACACACCACACAGACTTCCCCAACACTTCCCCAAATCCACAAAATTGGAGAATGCATTTCCGGATCTCACCGGACCTATTTGTATTACTCTGTCACTACTGAACATCTGCCAAAACCGGTTTCACTTGAACTACCATAACTTCTTCATATCTTCATGCGAACCTCTGAAATCTCTATTGGAGCATCTTAAGACACATATCTACAAACCCTTTAATCTTCATCCTCTGATCCGCAACTTATCTTAAACTTTTACCTTGTTGTCATCACTGTTCTTCACTATTCCTAATTAAGACTAATTTACTCAATATCCTCAGTGTTCAACTCATCCAATCTCTCATTAATGAAACATGAGTATGTTGACATCAATGACAACACTGGTTAAACCCATACTTGCAACAAATTTACCAATACTCATATTGACATAATTGTTGTAAGAAAATTTTGCTTTTGGTAAAATTAAATCTCGTCCCTTGGGCTTATCTCGTACTAAGTATCATAATAGGTTACCCAAAATCTTATTCACCACTTCTGTCTGTCCATAAGTCTATGGATGGTGTACAAAACTAAACTTCAAATCTATCTTCAACTTCTTCCACAATGTCCTCCAAAAATGACCAACAATCTGGGTATCTCAATCTAAAACTATGCTCTTAGGTAGACCATGTAGTCTCACCACCTCTCTAAAAAATAACTCAGTAATATGAACATCATTAGTTTTCTTACAAGGAATAAAATGTGTCATCTTTGAGAATCTGTCCACCACCAGAAAAATGGAATCATGTCTTCTCTATGTCCTTTGTAACCAAGAACAAAATCCATACTAATATCATCCTATGGCTTCTCTGGTATAGATAATAGCTGATATAGCCTTGTATTCTGACTTGTTCCTTTAGCCTTTTGACACACTCTGCAACTCTGCACAAATTTTCTCACATCCTACTGCAACTGTGGCCAATAATAATGCTCACCAACAATAGAAATGGTCTTATCTCGACCAAAGTGTCCAGTTAATCCCCCAGTATGCTTCTCCTTAATCAGTTTCTCTCTCATGGAACTCCTCAGAACACAACTGGCTTCCTCTAAACAACATGCCATTTTGGATTATGAAACCCAACCACTTTGTCCTGTCCAAAGTAACAGGTTCTAAACAAGCTTTCCAAGCCTCTGCAAAATCTGGATCTTTAGGATCAAAATTTTGAACTCAGCAAACCCAACAACTTCTATCATCATTTCTTTCAACAAATTTTTCCTTTTGCTCAAGGCATCTGCAACTCTGTTAAACTTCCCACTCTTGTGGTTCAAAACAAAAGTATAACTCTGCAAAAACTCAACCCATTTTAAGTGCCTATAGTTCAACTTTCCTTGACTATTAAGATACTGTAAATCCTAATGATCAGTATATAAAATAAACTCTTTTGGCAATAAATAATGTCTCCATTTCTTCAAAGCCTAAACTATTACATAAAACTCCTGATCATAAACAAAATAATTTCTCTTGGCATCATTAAGCTTCTCACTAAAATAGACAATGGGCTTACCTTCTTGGCTCAAAACAACTCCTATAGCACTACCACTAGCATCACAATCTATCTGAAATACCTTATTGAAATCTGGAAGTGCCAAAATAGGTTGTTTAGTGACTTTCTTCTTCAATGTATCAAATCTCTTTGTTGCTCTTGTAGTCCATCTAAACTCTCTTCTATCCCATTTCATTGTCTCAATTAGGGGTGCACAAATGCTACTAAAATTCGTGATATAATTTTTATAAAAATTTGCCAAACCATGAAAAGATCGTACCTCTGTAGCACTCCTTGGCATAGGCCATTCAATATAGCCCTCACCTTCTCTAGGTCAATCTTAAGACCTTCCTTTGAGACAACAAATCCCAGGTATACCAACTCCTTCTTTGCAAAACTATATTTCTTCAAATTAATCAACAACTTCTCCTCCCCCAACTTCTCTAAAACTCTTCTAATATGCATAAGATGCTCATCCCAAGTCTTACTAAAAATCCAAATGTCATCTAAATAAACAATGACAAAACTTCCCAAAAATTATTTCAATACCTCGTTCAGGAGCCGCATGAATGTGCTCGGTGCATTGGTTCACCCAAATGTCATGACTAACCACTCATACAAACCTTCCTTTGTCTTGAAGGTTGTCTTCCATTCATCTCCTTCTCTGATTCAGATTTGGTGATACCCACTCTTCAAGTCAATCTTTGTGAAGTACTTGGCTCCATTCAAACAATCCATTATGTTATCCATTCTTGGCAATGGAAATTTGTACTTGATCATGATCTTATTGATGGCTCAAGAGTCTGTAAACATCCTCCACTCTCCATCTTTCTTCGATGCTAGTACTGCAGGTACCGTAGATGGACTTAGGCTCTCCCTTATCAATCTCTTCCTCAACAACTCTTGAACTTGTCTATATATCTCTTCATTCTCTACAGGGGTCATTCTATGGACTGCCTTATTCAGTAAACTAGCTCTTGGTATCAAATCCATTTGATGACTTATCTTCTCACCAGTGGTAAACCTTCTGGTACATTATCATAGACAATATCCTAAAATTCTTACAACATATCTGAAACTTTTGCTGGTACATCTTCACATTTCTCTTGATTGATCTTAGGAATCAATGCAAAGCAATGACACTCATTCTTCATACTCTCCAAAAATTTCCTATCATATACTAAGCAAATTCTAGCAGTACTATGTACCTTTTCTTCCACCTCCTTCAAGGGCTTCAACTTATGATGAACTCCATCATTTGTTAGGGAATATGTGTTTGCATGGCCATCATTGATAGCACACTTATCATACTGCCACGACGTTCCTAATAACATATGATATGCATCCATCGGTATGATGTCACATAGCACCTCATCATGGTAGTCTCCAATCTTGAACTTGACTAAACACTATTCATTGACCAAAGCTCTATGGTCCTTCTGCAACCATGCAATCTGATATGGATATTGATGCCTTCTCCTTGTCAAATTCATCTTGTTAACCATCTCCTCTGAAACAAGATTGTCAATGCTTCCACTACCAATAATAATATAACAACACTTACCTTCACACTAGCACCTTGTACAAAATAAACTCTTCCTCTGATTTGGTTCTTTCTCCTCATTCAACAAGGTTCAACTAGGGTTTCTCCCCTTTCATCATCTTTAGAATGCTCATACTGTGCATCTTCATCTACATGTGCAACACGTGCATTACTTTCACATCTTCTATTTGTCCTTCCTTGTTTTGGACACTTGTATGCTCGATGTCCTTCTTCTACACATTGGAAACAAGTTCCTCTAAAACCTCCTCTCCTAGGTCCTTACCTAGGTCTACCTCTTCCTCTTCCTCTTCCTCTTTGCTCACCATTATTCTGATTATGAGGGCAGTAGGCATTATCTCCTCTTGGATTTTGAATGGTGCCATCTTCTTCACTTTTCTTTTAATCTTCATTACAGCCTCCATAGGATCTTCCACTAGTCCTTTTGCCTTGACCTCTACCCCTTTTCTTGCTTTCAAATCTTTTATCCATCTTCTCTTCCACCTTTAGGGAAAACTAGTATGCATCTTCTATGGTGGTCATTTTTACTAGGCTCAGCTCCTCTCGAATACTTGACCTCAAGTCATTAATGTAACAAGCTACCTTCTCCTTGTTGGCCTCTACATGATCCATACTAATAGTAATCTTATAAAAATCTTCTGTATACTCCTTAATAGACTTGTTACCTTTCTTCAATCCTTGCAGCTTCTTCAACAACTCCATCTTGTAGTCCACAGGAATGAACTACTTGTTCAATTTCTCCACCATCCAATCCCATCTGGTAATCTTTCTTTTTCCTCTTTTATTCCTCTCTAATTGGACCTCCTTCCACCAAATACTAGCATGGCCCTTCAACTTTATTTTTGCAAACTTGACCCGATCTGGGTCCTCCACATCTTCATACTCAAAATATTCCTCCATGTCATTGATCAAATCAATAAGCTATTTTAGATTCAAATCTCCAGAATAGGTAGAAACTTCAATCCTAGGCCTCTTTCCGATCTTCAAAATGGCCCTCAACAACCTAACTTCTGCAAGATCTCCTACAACTTCTTGTTCTTCCTCAGATAGATCTTCAACTTCATCTTCACTTTTTTCTCTTGTTCTTAGCTCAAACCCTCTTTGCATCTCCTCTTGCAATGCATCAATTTTCCTTTGTAGAACTCTAAAACACTCTTCCATCAAAGCATTTCTCCCAACATGGTTTCTTCATAGAGGCATCTTGAACTCCACAACAAACCCACAACCTCAGGTCCGAGTGCAAATTGTCTCATGATCAGTGATCTGTCTACACACTCAGGAACCCTTTCTTTGATACCACTTGATGAAGGGGTAAATCATAAAAAAACAACAAAAAAATTTGCACATAGAAAATAGAATGTTATTTTATTGATTTGGACAACTCATTACATTACAAAATCTCAAATATAATCAGAGGATGAATCCTCCACAGGCTGCAACACATTACAACTTCCTATCTCAAGACTCTAGAATTTTCAGCCTTCTGTAACCCCAAATCATCTAGCGTTTTTATTTTCCCACCTTTTCTTGACTCAAAACTTTCTCCCTTATCTCAACTACTTCCAAGGGTTCCCAAACATGGTCATAAATAGCCCTTTTTGGTAGCCAACAACCAAATTTTAAATTTTGCATCTCCCTCCAAAAATAGGTCAACTTCCACGAGCCATAACTTTTGATACATGTGTCCGACTGATGAACTGTTTGAAGAACCAGAAATCTCACAGAGTGCTCTATGTTCTATGAACTAGATTTTTGGGTTCCACCCATTTTTAGGCCTGTACGGGGCTGTTTAGTGCTTCAAACCTGAATTTCAATAATTTTCAGGCATTTTTTGAGAAACAAAAACTTTAATATCTTTCAACTCAAATGATCTTTGTGTGATTCCTTTTGCAAATGTCTTATATTTCATTTACGAAGCTTCCTATAAATTTTTTCTTCAATCTATGCCCAAATGCAAACTTTCTAAAAATAGTAGTTTGCTATTTTTAGCAGTTTGGAAAAACTGAAAGTTCTACATCATTATTCAAGCGATTATGGAACCATAAACATTAATTTTGAAAAGAAATGAAAACAACATCAATGGTTTTGGATCACATCTTTTTTTGGGTGATGCAAGATTGCTCTTACACATCTAGATGAACCTGCATCACTGGTAACCTAACGGTAGAAAATACTCAAGTTTATAACTTGGGCAACTGGGAGTAGCCAATCAGTGGTCAACAAAGGATTATAACGAGAGGAGTTTAAAGGAAAATATTGAAAGACATTAGGCTCTTAGGGATTTAGTAGGGTATTAGCAAGCCTGAACAAAGGCAACCTTGGGCAAGAAATGCATGAAAAATGCAAGTCCTAACAATCGCTCTAGTTGGGGACAGATGACTGGAAAGTCATCATGAGGATCTAGAATCTCTAGGGAAGCAATAGAACAAAAAAATAGCAAGTGTAGGGAAAGTAAAATTTATTCAGTGGCCCCTTGGGCCCTCAAAAAATGAACTAAAACCTTCCTCTATCAAAGATTTTGTTTTCCAATGATTTCATTAAGCCAAAATTGGAATTATCACCACCATCCATCTTGTTATCAACATGGAGTCTTATCCATCTCACAGAACTCCTGAGTTCATCATTGTCAAAGTATCTTGTACCTCTTTGATAGCTATAACCAAATATAGACTGAAACACTCCTCCACAAAACATGAGGGTAACATATGGATCCATCAGATCATGCCAATTGTAACAATTTGCATGATCATTTTTTTAGACATCTACAAGCCTGTCAGATTGAGTTGAGAAGTGAAAACACACGTAACCAGCTGGGTGATTGGTAGTAGTATCATTATCTTCACATGCTACACTTATATCAAACCTGAAGAATTCATAAACCATTTCTTCTTGGGCTTCCTCAACATAATGCTTCTTTGGCTTGAAGTCATAATTCAGCTCTAAGTATGGAAAACCAGGTGAATCAAAAGTAAAGGAATGAGATAGATCAACTAATAAATCATTTGAATCTTTTCCTTCATAAGAAAAACAACCATGCTCATATGCAGGCATCCCTCCAACCTCTATTAACATATACTTGTAATTAGTCATATCTTGTAGCCCATTGACACTGTTATGTACTCCTGTGTTGAGAAAAAAAGATTGAGCTCCCCATAGATTTAAATCTTTATTAGAGAATAAACCATGATTATAATATTCTACTTGCATCATAGATTTATCTCCCTTAAACTTTTCATCTTCATATCTCTAGTTTTCTATAAAGATGGGATTAATTCTGCTCTAGTGAAGATTATCATTTCTTATTTCTAGTGGATCAAGAGGCTCATCATAGAGGACATTTTATCATACATTCATTATTGTCATAAAAGTTTTTGCCTCCTCACTATGAAGATCTAAATCTTTCTTAGTATCATTGCATTTTGAACCATCACAGTCATTAGAAGAGCACACAAATAAATTTTCAACATCATTTACACCATTAAGATTTAGCATCTCTGACTCATATCTTGAAGACTATTCACTACAAAAAGATTGTTCCTTCTTAGGAAAATATGTGTCCCCATTATTATTAGCATATTCATTATTTGAAGCAAAAGATTCTATCTTTACTTCATGAAGATAATCATAATCAACATAGAAATGACCATACTCAATGTCATCATAGTTACCACAACAAGGAGACTCATCAATACTGAAACTATGCTCAAGCTATTCAAACTTATTGCATGCACTCTTGTCTCCCATAGGACTACTAGTAACCCGCACATGAGTGTTCATAAGACCATTCCTATCAATATTATCATGTGCGGACGCATAACAATTCCCCTTATTCTCATGTGTGCAATTGTCTGTAGCAATTTGACTAATGCTACTAGATTATTCAAAAGAATCAAAACTTGGGAGGATACTGAATAGGTACTCAAATTCTTGCTCTTCATATTGGTCATTTATACATACTACTTCAACATCACCAATCACTTGGGTTGATTCACTATGTTAAATACTTGGGCCCATTTCTATTCCTTGATTATTCGAGCTGCAACTAGGGATAACCCCATATATCTCTTATTCATCATATCCTATATGTGGAATGTCTTGACTGTAATCATCATCTACACAACTAATGAGCTAATTACAAACTTCATTTCCTTCACTACAGTCCTCGTTCAATAAAGTCAGACCTCCCTCTTTTTCTCACTTAGGTAAGCCATACTAGTTCTCTTATATTCATCTTTGACCTTCTCCAAAATCATAATCCATTCAAAAACTTGGTCAAGCCTAATAGGTTCCAAATCATTAAATACAACACTCAAACCCAATTCATAAGATTCATAAAACAAATCAATGCATACTAAATCATTAGGTTTGTGATGCTCAAGAATTACAGAGAAAGTAGCCATAAATCTTGCATACAAATCAATAGGTAATTCATCTTCTTTTCTTCTGATACTAAACAATTCTTGAACAAGAAGAATAGGTGCCTCTATATCTTCACAAATAGGAACAATATTGGGAGATTTATTCAATTCACCACAATTCTTTTGCTTACCAATTACCTATTTATTTCCATTTGCCATATCACTTTCCTAACATTGCGGACAAGCAAATTTACAAATTAGTGCCTTATCTTTACTAATCATTACAATTTTAAGAATCCTTTTATTGTGAACTGCTTGATAATAGGCTTCCTTCAAATAGGTAGGCTTTAATTCTTGGAAACTAAGATTTGTTTCAAGGTCAAAAGATGCACAATATATAGATAAGATCTTTGATTCATCAATTTGTACATGTGTTGTAAAACTTTATTCATGCCCCTTATGAATCTAAGATGAAATAGAGGAACAGATTAATCATATTTCTTTCTGATAGATGCAAATTCATTAAACATAGATGTAGGGTTTTCAACATATGCATATTCATCTATCATCACATATGGTTCAGAAGAGAACATGTTAATTGCATGCTCTTGGTTGTAGCTATCTTCATCAGACATTTCAGATTCATGAAGTAGTTGGGCTACCACACACTGAGTTGGGGAGTGAGGCAGTTGGCATGCTATGCACCAAAGATTGTCATCAACCATGTTTCCACTAGGTTTCTTCAATGGATCTAGAGTCTCTTTGTTAAGTACATTATTCTAGTTATTGTATGTTGGTTTACCATTTTTCCATGTTATATTATAAGGTTGATCAGATAACTTAGGCATTCTTTCAAGCTTTTGATAATTGGGTATGTCATTGAATAACCCCTTCTCATTCTTAGCTGCCTTGTAGCTCAAATCATTGAAGGAACTCATGACTTTATCTAATTTATCCTTAGAATATGATGCTTTATCTTGAGGTCCTTTAGGGTTTTTCAATATTTTGACATCATCTCTCTTAACTTTCCTAGATGCTCTCCTATTACTCTTAATATGCATATAGATATTCTAAAAGTATCCCTTAAAGAGTGAGGCTCCTTATCCCTCAATTCATACCCTACTTTGGAGTCGAAAGCATTGCCATACAAAACTAAACACATGGGTTCACTTGGTCTTATATCTGCAGGAATCTTGTGTTAAAATATAAGACCATTTCATTATGACCTTTAAAAATACTAGTAAATTCATTGACCAGGAATATAGGGTCAGTCTTGTCACCATATTGTTCTATGAATACCCTCTTGAATTCCTCCCATGAGCCTAAGCTTGCATCGAGTAATCCTCTGTACCAATCCCTGGTATATTGAGTTAGAGATTGCATGAACAACTTCATGATCACATCTTCATTCTCAACTTCAAATTCATCCATCAAATTAAAAAATGTTCTTAGATGACTTTCACATGATATTACATTATTTCCAGAGAATTTGACAAGAGCCTCTCTAGTTTTCTTAGGGATCTCATTAGGATAACCAAGAATACCAGTAAAGTCCAACTGCTTATATCTTTCAGGTTGTAATGGTCTTCTAGCAAATTGATTATTATATGGTTGTCTCAAAGAATTTTGATTTTCTTCATTTGGTCTTCTAGGTTGACCCACATGTGCTGATGTTTGAAGGCCATTTGTTGGATTAAAATAGTATGAAGTTGAAGGAGGATTCGGGGAAAGTTAGAGGTAGTCATATTTCTAGATTTGTAGGAAGCCTTTAAGAAATCAATCTTTCTCTGCATTTCTTCTTTGGTGGTCAACTGCTCCATTCTCTCTAACTCCTTTAAATCCTCAACCTCATTTTTCAATTGCAAATCATTTTGTTCTTGTGCTTCAAATGCAGTAATCTTTTGGGATGTATTTATTATACCAAAGCTTGTACCTCTTGTGGGATCCATGACCAAGGTTTGTTTTCCTCTATCTAAGCCATGAGAAAGAGCATTAACAGTAGAACTTTCTAAGGTTGTACTGACAACAGAGGGATTACTCCATGTATTGGTATGAGTATTTCCCAAAGAAATGTTCTCAGTATTGCTACTAATTATATACATATATACATGATCCATTTCGATGTTTGAGTGATAGGTGCATGAATATGAATCAATAGGTGCGAGATGTATGAAGTTTTGTGATCCGATCAGTGTGACAAGTATTTGTGAAGAAGTTTTATGAAGAGAAGAGCAGTGTGACATAGTAGTCAAAGATGAAGAGTTTCAAGACAGTATTCTAAGCTACATTGGAGTTGTATCCATGCATTTGCAAATGCAATTATAACAGTTCATTTTAGCAATGAGCCACCCTTTCTTTCTTTCTTTTCTTTTGGCAGTGAGCATCCTTTTGTGGATAGTGAGTCCTTAAGGGTAGTGAGCCCTAGGCAGTAAGCCTGTTTGTAATTCGGTATTCTTACTACATAATATATTGTGAGCTAACACTCACCGTGGTTTTTCCCTTTTTGGGTTTTCCACGTAAAAATCTTGGTGTTCATGTGTTATTGTTAATGGTTGTGTTTTCTATGTTTGATTTACTTTACTATTATTGAATGTGGCAAAAAGATTAATAGTTTTATAAGTGGATGGTTTAATAGAATATTGATTCACCCCTCTCTCGGTATTCTGGGTGTTCAACAATTGGTATTAGAGCTTGGTTCCTTGGAAGAATTTTAATATCTTGAGGAAGATCTTAGAGATTGAATATGCATGGCAGGTAGAAAGTACCTTACTCCTCCTGAAGAAATTCATCCTGTATACACCTAAAAATGGCACGACTCTAGCTAAATAAATATTTTAAATATTTATTTCATTTTAAATTCCTCTATCAATAAATAAATAAATCAATTTATTTATTTGATTATTAAATCATCCAAATTCTTCTAAAATCATTCTAAATTAAATAATACCAAATTATTTAATTAACTTTTCTCATTCTCTATATTTAAATAAATCCAAATATTTATTTAAATTATCTATTTCCTCCAAAATTGAATTAATACAAAAAATAATTCAATTAATCCACGTGCACATGTAATTAAATATTTTAATATTTAATTAGCTAAGTATCCCCTCACCCACATGTCCTATTTATCCTCTTGTCAAATCAGTTAACTCTTCAATCAATTCACTTAATTGATTAGTCTATTATGTTAACTGATCAGTCATCTTAGTTAACTCCCCAATCTATTTTGTTAACTCCCATGATGCATGAAGGAGCTTGGAAACTTGTCTTCTCCCTATTCGTGCACATCCTCTCAAATTTCCTCAACCATTGATCTTCTTTCTCTCAAATCTATAAATACAACCCCTATTCCTCCATTTCAATCATCCAAGATTTTTATAAACTTAGTCTACAGGAATCACAGCGCGCCTTTGGCACAAATCACTCCATAGCTTGAGATCAATTATCACACCATTATTTTTATATTGTGAAGATCCTCTTAATTGCAAAACCTATCAACAGCCATTCTCCATTGTCATCTTGGAAAACATCAAGGAAATGCACCTTCTGAAGGCTCTATTCATACACAAGATCAATTTGAGATAGGCGACCAATGGAAGTCATTTAATAGAAAGGTTTGCAATGTATTGTGTTCTTTGTGTTTGATCTTATTTATTTCAATTTTATTGAGTTATTGGATTATATTGATATACTGATATTATCCCCATTTTCTGATAACACATCCAACTAGAATTACAGAAGAAGAGTGCATATATGTTAATGAAGAAGAACTCAAAGTTGCTCTTGAAGACCTTGAGAGGACTGAAGAAGAAAACCAGGATTTAAAGGAAAATGTAAAGGAAGCAGATGAGTGCATCAGGAAGTTGAGGGAACAAGTCAAGAGATTCAAAGAAAAGCATAAGGAGATCAGTGAATAGTTGAGATTAGCAAAAGAAAACTTGAATGATCTGAAAGTGGAAGCTATAAAAAGGGAAAGAGCTAAAGAATGCCTAAATGAAATGATAAAAGGCAAATCTAAATATTGTACAAAACTGGAAGCGGAAGTTGTGAACCTAAAGTTAGATTTGGAGAAGGCAAAGAGCTAGGAAGAAAAGTTCAAGATAAGTTATGCAAAACTTGATGAGATACTTGCTTGCCAGAAGAAGCCTAATGAAAAATAAGGCTTGGGATTTGAGAAAGGTGAAAGTTCCAAATCTGGTCAATAGTGAATATAGAGATCAAGAAGGATAATGGCAAGCAGATCTAGAATCAAAGAAATGAACCTACAAGACCACCCATTAGGCAAACAAATACTCAAAGGTACCCATCTTTCAATGGTTATTGTAATTCTTACAATAAATTTGGTTACAAGGCTAATCAATGTAAGAGCATAATGAACCAAAATGTTCCATCTTTCTCTGGTCAGTGCTTTACATGCAAAAGAATTGGTCATAGAGCTAGTGAATGCAGAAGTTAGGTAAGGAATGGCTACAACAATGGAAGAAATGCTCAATCTTTCAATGACAATTACTTTACATGCAATAGATTAGGGCATAAGGCTAACCAATGTAGATCAAGGATGAATGGAAGGAACAATGGTCAAAGAAATGTTGCATGCTTCAATTGTAATGTGCCTAGACATATTGCAAGGTTCTGCAGAAGGAAGAACATGAAGAAGGATAATCGGGTAGAGATGAAGAAACTAGTACAAAAGGTGGATCAGACAGAAACCAAGAAAGAGATGAATAATATTTGGATTAAGGAAGTGAATGAAATCAAGAATGAATCTTTACTAGCTTCTCATGTAGATACTTCCTCCGGGAAATAAATTGGGAGCTTTGGCTCAGGGGGAGCTTCAATGAAATATCCTATTCCCCTAGCTAGAAAAGTGGTACTGACGTCCAACATGAAGATATGTGTTATAGAATAGAATAACAGATCCTTTGAAGAACTTTCTGGCAGAAAAGAACCTAATGCAAAAGATTGAAGAGCAATTTGGATCAACTGTGTGTGACAAAGAAAGTGTTTAGCAGCTTTTTGGAAACAAGCATTTATGCTGATGAAAAAGGGTTTATAAGCAATCTCATTCAAAGGAAACTCACATTGCACTAATAATCTCAAGCAACTAAGGAGATCTAAGCAATGAAGCTAAAGTGAATTCAAACATTCGGTGTGAAGAAACCCTAACCAAAAAGTGAAGAACAAGGTATTTACAGTTATCTTTCTAAGAAAAGAATTTCATTGAGAAGTAAGAATGTGTACTCCATAAGTAATTGAGATCACTGAAAGGCCCTAACCCAAATTCAAGAAGCACCCATTTAAGTCCTTGGAAATAGACCCTAATGGTGCATTTTCATATGTGCCCTATGGTATAATGCATAACAAGGATATTACGGCCTACATTCATTCAAATATGGAGGAATATGATCATGTAAAGTTAGGGCAAGTGTATTTGAATGAGTTGATGGATGAAAAATTTGAATTGAAGGAAGAATATAGTGCTCTGCATGAGAAGAAATTGGATACATGGTTAGATTTTCTTGTTTTCTCTTAAGATGCATGAGTTAAGTATGTTCTAAGTAAAATCCATGATGATTTCTTTTGGCTGAATGTGCCTCATCTGATAACTAAGGATGCCATTGAGGTAGTTATAGGTATGTGTTCCTTTGGAACACTTTCGATGCTTAAATATGTGAAGAATGACATAGTGACGAAGCTAACTGGTGCCAAATTTGACAAAAGAGAACTAACTTTCAATGATATAGAGGATCCAACAGTCAGGTTTTCTTGTATGGTGATTGGACATAAGGTATACTTCTCCAATAGGGAGAACTTTGTTTCTGCAACAACCATCTACACTACATATGAGATGGTAAAGAAGAATGTTGACTATGACTTGTGTGAGCTGTTCTGGCAACAACTAATGGATAATTTGAAGAGGACAAAAGGTCTACCAAGTACCCATTCAAATATGGTACTCTTGTCATTTGTTTGCTATTCTATTTCCTGGAGGAGTTACCAGGTATGAGTAATATTGTTTGGTTCAATCATCCCCCTATAGCAATACAAATCAGGAACCATTTGCAAAGTATTGGAAATGATAGTGCTCAAAGTGTAGCTCTATGGGGATACTTCAAAATATTCCAGAGTAAAATGTAGGGTAGGATTAGAATCCCTAGAAAGGTAGTTGAGAAATATAAAGATGACATTGTTTTTATGGTAACCAAAGATCAATGCCTCATGGAAGCAGTGGAACCAAGAATAGTATGGGTCCCAATAATGGGATATGAAGTTACAGAGGATATTTTGACTGGCTTAGCAGATCTAATGTTGAGTAAGCCAAAAGACCCTAAGGAAGAAAGTTTTGGGACTTATGAAGAAAAATCTGACAAAGTTCATTTGGAACAAACTTGACTAGAGTCTCAGAGAAGGGTAAGGAAACTTGTGGAAGACTATTCTATAAGAAAAGGATTCACAAAGGAGCAAATAAATGAAGCTAGAGCCAAGGCACAAGCTTCTCAAGCTGCAAAGGCTCCAGAAATACAAGAGGAGAAAACTAAACAAACTAAGGCTTTGGAGAAGCGTGAGGACTAAATAGGTAAATCATACTCTAAGGACAAGAAGGAAAACAAGGGCTTCCTCTTCTGATGCAGCTACCTCTAGGAGATCTGGACCCCTTCCCACTGATGGTGTTAAAAAAGAATCACCTAAAAAGAAGCTTGTAGAGAATAGGCATACAAGAAAGAAAACAAAGGCCACCAACAAAATATATGTGAGCATTAGTGGTGATGAAGAAAAAGAAGAAACATAAATTGATGAAGAGATAAAGGCAAAGAGGGAAAAAATAGATGAAACCATTGCAAGAAAAGAAATGAAGCCCTCTAGAAAGGATAAAGACAAGAAGAACACGAAAATTGAAACTAAGAAAGATGAGGCTACAATGTCTTTGGAATCCACAATTAATGCAATGGCTGAGCATGGGAACTCAAAGCCAATTGCTAATATGTATGATGAATGCTTAGATGTTGACAAAGTAACAATTGAAGCAATTATGGTAAGATTTTTTAGACATGTTCAACAAAACATTAATTGTAGTTGTAGATGATTTACTAGATAGTCTGTTGCAAGTATGAGGTGAGCCATTGTTGTCATTGATGTCAACATACTCACACTGCATTGACAAGAAGGATTTGATGAGCTTTGTGCTGAGGATATTGAGAAAATTAGCCTCAGTCAGGAACAGTGAAGAACAGTGATGAGAAGAAGGTAAATATACTGTATAGGATGAGAACCGGAGGATGCGGATTAAAGGGTTAGTAGATATAAGTCTTAAGATGCTACAGTTAAGATTTCAGAGGTCCGCATGAAGATCTGAAGGAGTTATGGCTGCCGGTATAGAACCGGGTCCGGCAAGTATCCGGAGGTGACAGAGGATCACAAAAAGGTCCGGTGAGGTCCGGAATTGTATTATCATAATCTGCGGATTGGAAGGAGTGTTTTATATGTCCTTGTGATGTTTCATACTGATTTGTGTGTAATTTGGAGGTCCGGATGTACCTCCTGCATTATGACAGTGGCGACAGACTGTGTTCTTGAAGTTCCGGATGAGGAAGACAAGAGATCCCAGTAAGCAGAGAAAGTGCGGATGTATCCGGACATTCAGACAGACTTGTGAAGGTTCTTGAATCATGTTTAAGTTGTGTTGTTGGTCCGCATTGATGGCAGAGCCCGGAATTGAAGTTATTCTTCCGGATGAAGTTATTGCTCTGTTTAGCCGACCGGATGAGTTGTTCATCCTGCGAATGTTCTTGTGATAGCCGACCGGATGTGTTATTCATCTTGCGGATACTCCTATGGTTGTTTGCCGACTTAGATGCTTGTTCCTAAGTCGATGTCTTGTATAAATAATGATTTGTGAATTCATTTCAGTGATGTAGCATGTGGATGAGTATGGAGTAGCGAAGAAAGGTGCGAAAGGCAGAGCAGAGATTGTTGGGCTTAATTGGAACTGATCCGGACATGGTAGAGATGTCATTCTCCAGTTCAAGACTGTGATTTTTATCACTCTGTAGACAGTGTGTCTCCTTGTAGGCAGTGGGCCTCTTTGTGAGCAGTGTGCTCGGGCAGTGAGCCCTTATTGGCATGTGCCATTCATTTTTCCTTATTCTTCTAACAGAGAATAATTCTTGGGTTAATCACCCCGTGGTTTTTCCCTTAACCGGGTTTTCCACGTCAAAATCTTGGTGTTCAATGTGTTGATGCTTATCTGCTCTTGTGTTTATGTATTGTGCTTCCATGAATGATTATTTGATATGCTGCTAACTAACAACAGAGAATTAAGTGTTTGAAAGAGAACAAGTTCTATACAACTGATTCACCCCCCCCCTCTCAGTTGTATGCCCTAGATCCAACAATTGGTATCAGAGCTGAGTTCCTCTGATAGGAGCTTAACCGCTTGAGGTGATCCAGGATGTCGTCATACAAGAAGGATAGTCCGAAGTTCGATGGAACCAACTTCACTCTCTGGAAAGGTCGCATGAAGTGTCATTTGGAATGTATGGGAAAAGCATACTTGGCTATGATTTCAAAACCATATATACCCCCACAAGGTGGTCCGACAACTCCTGATGAAACCACAGAAGCTGAAAACAATCTGCGGACCAAGGAAGCTCTTCTAAGCGCATTGAATGACTCAGATCTCTCGAATGTCATTGACCTACCAACTGCATATGAGATCCTAACTAAACTGGAACTTCTGTATGAAGGAGATGAGTTTGTCAAAAGTGCAAGGTTGCAAAGTCTGAAAGGAAAATTTGAAAGATTGAAAATGAGAGATGATGAAAACATTACTACCTTTATGCCAAGAGTAAATGAGCTGGTATGTGGAATCAGAAATGCTGGTGGAACTCTAGATGAAAATGAGATTGTCTGCAAAATCCTAAGATCCCTTCCTGCTGTCTACAAAATCAAAGTTGCTGCCATTGATGAATTCAGAGCCCACACAACTGTCACAAGAGAACAATTGGCTGGCAAACTAGCTGCATTTGAAATGACCGAGTTTGGAGATGATCCACCCAAGACTGAGTCTGCTTTTAAAGCCAGTGCCTATGTGAAAGGCAAACAGAGATTTGATCCGGGTGAAAACTCATCAAGGAAAATGTCATGGTATGATCAAGCAAGAAGAGACATGGAAGAAGAAGAAGCAGAAACAGCTCAACTTGAAGCCCTCATTGCAAAGAGACTGCCAAGAGGATCCGGTAAGTATGAAGGAAAACTACCCTTTAAGTGTTTTAACTGCAATAAGATTGGTCATTTTGCCTCAAGATGTCCGGAGAGATCTGCAAGATCTAATACTCACAGACAAAGGTTTCAAAAGAATTGCTATTATGTTCATGAAGAAGATGACAATGAAGGAGTAACAGATGATGAATCAGATCCAGGAAGCAAATCCGGAAATGAGTGGGTGTTTATAGCCATCAAGGAAGAAGATTCCTTACTCTCTGAATCTGTCAATCACAAAGTTGTTGAAAAAGCCTTGGCCGCTCAAGTGGAAGAAAAGGATGATTGGGTTATTGACAGTGGATGCTCTCACCATATGACTGGTGACAAGAATAAGTTCTTAGATTTGGAAAGATATGAAGGAGGAATGGTAAAGTTTGGTGACAATTCTGCTGGCAGAATCAGAGGTAGGGGAACTATTTCCTTTGATGGTAAGAGCAAAACAGGTAATGTACTATATGTTGAAGGATTGAAGCACAATCTTCTCAGTGTTGGTCAGCTAGTGGACAAAGGCTATGATCTCCGGTTCAAGAATGGAAAATGCAGAATCTTTACAAGCTCCGGAACTGAAATTGCATCCGGTACTCAGACAAGAGGTAACATCTTTCATCTGGTTGGTTCAAATAAAAGTTGTTTGTTTGTTCAAATTGATCAGAGTTGGTTATGGCATAGAAGAATGTGTCATGTAAATTTTGATAACATCATCAAAATTAGCAATACTCAGGCTGTGAGAGATCTTCCAAAGTTGATAAAACCTACAAACAGTGTGTGTAAAGAATGTCAGTTAGGCAAACAAAGCAGAGTCTCTTTTAAAAGCAAAGATCAGTCTTCTACCGGATTGTTGGAATTAGTACATACTGATCTATGTGGTCCGACAAGAATCAAGAGTCTGCAAGGTGATAGATATTTCATGTTGTTAATTGATGATCATTCCCGGATGATGTGGGTTACCTTTCTGAAAGAAAAATCAGAAGCTTTTGAGAAGTTCAAAATCTTCAAAGCTATGGTGGAGAATCAAACCGGATTGAAACTGAAGTGTCTAAGGTCTGATAGAGGTGGTGAATTTACATCTGGTGAATTCATTGACTTTTGTGAGAAACAGGGTATAAGGAGACAATTGTCTGCTCCTAGGACTCCACAGCAGAATGGAGTAGTTGAGAGAAAGAACCGGACCATCCAGGAAGCTGCTAGGACAATGATGTTGGAAGCAAATGTTCCTCAAATGTTTTGGAAAGAAGCTATCAGCACTGCAGTCTACACTCTCAATCGAGTTCAAATCAGAAACAACACCGGTAAGACCCCCTATGAACTTTGGTTTGGCATCACTCCTACTGTGAAATATTTCAGGGTATTTGGTAGCAAGTGTTATATTAAAAGAGATGAAGATCTAGGAAAGTTTGATGCTAGAAGTGATGAAGGAATTTTCTTGGGCTACTCCACTCATAGTAAAGCATATCGGTGTTACAATAAGAGATTGAGGAAGATGATAGAAAGTACCAATGTAAAGGTTGATGAAGGAATTGAGAAGCCTTCAAGATTTTATGAATTTGATGAAGATGACCAAGATAGTGTTCAAGGAACTCAATCCTCTCCGGTGAAACAGAGTCAGCCTGATCCGGTAAATCAGGAAGAAGAGTTAGGTTTAAATGAGCCTAATCAAGAAACAGCAGTACTGGATACTCCCAAAATTCCAAGGTATGTAAAACTGAATCACTCTGAAGATCAGATCATAGGTGACAGAAGCAAAGGTGTACAAACCAGAAGGAATATTGCTCAAGATCAGAATGAATGTTGTCTGATTTCAAGGATTGAACCTAAAACAATAAATGAAGCCTGCAATGATGAAAATTGGACCAAAGCAATGGAAGATGAACTGATGCAAATTGAGAAAAATCATACTTGGGATCTTGTTCCCAGACCTAGAGACAGGAATGTAATTGGAACCAAATGGGTCTTCCGGAACAAACTAAATGAAGCTGGTGAAGTAATCAGAAACAAAGCTAGATTGGTCTGCAAAGGCTACTCTCAAATAGAAGGAATTGACTTTGAAGAGACTTTTGCTCCGGTTGCAAGAATTGAAGCAGTCAGATTACTTCTTGCATTTGCTGCCTTCAAAGATTTCAAGGTATATCAGATGGATGTCAAGTCTGCCTTCCTAAATGGTGATCTGGAAGAAGAAGTCTACATTGAACAACCGGATGGATTTCAATTGTCTGATAATAATGATATGGTCTGCAAGTTGAAGAAAGCTTTGTATGGATTGAAGCAAGCCCCAAGAGCATGGTATGAAAGGTTGGA
The DNA here is from genome assembly GCA_027924645.1 of Cunninghamia lanceolata. Taxonomy (NCBI): domain Eukaryota; kingdom Viridiplantae; phylum Streptophyta; class Pinopsida; order Cupressales; family Cupressaceae; genus Cunninghamia; species Cunninghamia lanceolata. Next base: position 3,062,133 of record BSBN01001253.1, on the reverse strand, counting down.
TAAGCATCTTGTGCAGATTGGATTCAACAAAGGTACTGCTGACAGCAACTTATATTTCAAAATTGATCATGAAAACATTCTGATTGTTGAAGTGTTTGTGGATGATATCATTTTTGGAGGAAGAGATAGTATGTGTAAAACTTTTGCAAATCAGATGAAAAGTGAGTTTGAAATGTCTATGCTTGGTGAAATGAATTTCTTCTTGGGTCTGCAAATTACTCAAACAAAAGAAGGGATCTTCATTTCTCAGACCAAATATGTGAAAGAATTGTTAAAGAAATTTGGTATGGAAGACTCAAAGCCTATGAACACTCCTATGGCAACCGGATGTAAGTTAAGCAAAGATGATGATTCTCCAAAGGCAGATCAGACAAAGTATAGATCAATGATTGGTGGATTGTTGTATCTCACTCAAACTAGACCAGATATAATGCAAGCTGTTGGTCTTGTGGCAAGATTCCAGGCTGATCCTAGAGAATCTCATGTTATGGCAATCAAAAGAATTTTTAGATACTTGAAAGGGACAGTTGAGTATGGTCTATGGTATCCTAGAGATCCGGATTTTTCTCTTCATGCTTACACAGATGCAGATTGGGCAGGAGATGTGGATGACCGGAAGAGCACTAGTGGTGGAGCATTCTTTTTGGGGAAGAGATTGGTTTCTTGGCTAAGCAAGAAACAAGATGCAATATCTCTGTCTACAACTGAAGCAGAATACATTGCAGCAGCAGGTAGTTGCACTCAAATCTTGTGGATGAAGCAGATGCTAAGAGACATCAAAGTTGAATATGAGGAGCCTATCACAATTTTCTGTGATAATTCAAGTGCAATTAATATTTCCAAGAATCCGGTATTGCATTCTAAGACTAAGCACATATCTATCAAATTTCACTTTTTGAGAGAACAAGTAAACAAGGAAGAAGTCAGATTGGAGTATGTTCCCTCCAAGGATCAGATTGCAGATATCTTTACAAAACCTCTTCCCAAGGACTCTTTTGAATATCTCCGGGAGAAGTTAGGGGTCATGGCCCCTCCGGTGATGAACTAAGATGCACTGATGTGCATCAGTCCGGTGGCTATCACAGTCATATCTTGTGATCCGGACTAATGGGGAGCTGCAACTAAGGGGGAGCAGCTGGTATTATTCTGATGCATGAGAGTTGCAAGTATGAGCCCTTTGCCATTGATGTCAAAGGGGGAGAGAAGACATGTGAAAAACAAGTGGTTGATGATCAAAGGGGGAGCAGCAAAGGAAGACATGTGAGGAGTTGTTGTTGATAGGGGGAGCTGTGACAGAAAAGAGAAGTTCTTGTCTTGATGGTTTTTCACATCATATGTTGCCATCAATGACAAAGGGGGAGATTGTTGCAAGTATGAGGTGAGCCATTGTTGTCATTGATGTCAACATACTCACACTGCATTGACAAGAAGGATTTGATGAGCTTTGTGCTGAGGATATTGAGAAAATTAGCCTCAGTCAGGAACAGTGAAGAACAGTGATGAGAAGAAGGTAAATATACTGTATAGGATGAGAACCGGAGGATGCGGATTAAAGGGTTAGTAGATATAAGTCTTAAGATGCTACAGTTAAGATTTCAGAGGTCCGCATGAAGATCTGAAGGAGTTATGGCTGCCGGTATAGAACCGGGTCCGGCAAGTATCCGGAGGTGACAGAGGATCACAAAAAGGTCCGGTGAGGTCCGGAATTGTATTATCATAATCTGCGGATTGGAAGGAGTGTTTTATATGTCCTTGTGATGTTTCATACTGATTTGTGTGTAATTTGGAGGTCCGGATGTACCTCCTGCATTATGACAGTGGCGACAGACTGTGTTCTTGAAGTTCCGGATGAGGAAGACAAGAGATCCCAGTAAGCAGAGAAAGTGCGGATGTATCCGGACATTCAGACAGACTTGTGAAGGTTCTTGAATCATGTTTAAGTTGTGTTGTTGGTCCGCATTGATGGCAGAGCCCGGAATTGAAGTTATTCTTCCGGATGAAGTTATTGCTCTGTTTAGCCGACCGGATGAGTTGTTCATCCTGCGAATGTTCTTGTGATAGCCGACCGGATGTGTTATTCATCTTGCGGATACTCCTATGGTTGTTTGCCGACTTAGATGCTTGTTCCTAAGTCGATGTCTTGTATAAATAATGATTTGTGAATTCATTTCAGTGATGTAGCATGTGGATGAGTATGGAGTAGCGAAGAAAGGTGCGAAAGGCAGAGCAGAGATTGTTGGGCTTAATTGGAACTGATCCGGACATGGTAGAGATGTCATTCTCCAGTTCAAGACTGTGATTTTTATCACTCTGTAGACAGTGTGTCTCCTTGTAGGCAGTGGGCCTCTTTGTGAGCAGTGTGCTCGGGCAGTGAGCCCTTATTGGCATGTGCCATTCATTTTTCCTTATTCTTCTAACAGAGAATAATTCTTGGGTTAATCACCCCGTGGTTTTTCCCTTAACCGGGTTTTCCACGTCAAAATCTTGGTGTTCAATGTGTTGATGCTTATCTGCTCTTGTGTTTATGTATTGTGCTTCCATGAATGATTATTTGATATGCTGCTAACTAACAACAGAGAATTAAGTGTTTGAAAGAGAACAAGTTCTATACAACTGATTCACCCCCCCCCTCTCAGTTGTATGCCCTAGATCCAACATAGTCTAGCTAGCATCTTAGCTACAAGAAAAGAAGGGTTTATGACTAAAGATGTTGAGTTGAAGGAATGTGTTTTGTTGAAACTTTTTCAAAGTCTCATTGGTGAAGAAAAAGTTAAGGTCACTCAGAAGCTCAATGAAGAATTTAGAACCAAGAGGAGAATCAATACTCTAATGTCTAGGGATATTGAGAAATTGGTGAAAGAGACTGAGGAGGAAACTTTGAGTATAATTCATGAACTTCACATACCAATTGGGGCAGATACAAATGAAAAAGAACAAAATGTTGATGTTGAGAATTCTAATGCAGTTCTAGAAGTGAATGTTGAATAGAGTGTGGATTAAAGTGCAATAACTCCTTTGGTGAACTCTAGGAAAGATGAAGAAATGAAAGAGTTTGCAGTGGAAAAGAACTCTGAGGAGATAAAAGTGACATCTAAGGATAGAGCCTCTGAAGGACAAGATGATAAATGGAATGAGGTAAACAAGTAGATGGTTGATAACTCAGCTCTAGAATCTGAGGATAACATTTGAATAAGAACCTATTCAAGAAAATCCTCCAAAGAGACATGATACTGAAGTGTCTCATGATGAAGGAAAAAGAGACATTGCTGGAGAAGATTCATTTGACTCTTTAAGTGAGTTCTTGGAAAATTAAAAAGAAACTCAAATTTTGCCTGCACCTGAGTTATTACAAGGACCAATAAACCTGGCTACAATGTCTCCATTGCATAAATTGAAGTTTGGTTGCATTTTTCAAGCAACAGCCCGAGAAGAGATCTTGAAGTCTCACATGGAGGACAGTGAGCTTATCAGAGAAGCTATGGCAATCTTTGAGAAGATCATGTCTGGTGTAAAGAAAGACACCTCCTTGACTCCTATCATACAAATGAAGAAGCTTATGGAGTCAATCAATTCTCATTTTGAGTCCCTTAAACAAGTAGTTGAAAAGAAGGTAAGGGCTAAGATTGATAGTAAAAGGTTAGTTAAGCTTAATGATAAATACTCTCAAGATAAAATTTTGTTAGATAAGAGTATAGAATTTGCACAGACTACCATCAAAGAAGCTAGTTAAACATATCAATTTTGTCTAACCTAGCCTGAGAAAATGAAGGAGCTAAAAGAGAAAATAGATGGATGGGAAGCCCAACTATGAAGATCTCTATAACTTATGATCCAGTGAAGGATGCTATTGGGAATCAAAAGGCAGAAGTTGAAACTATTAGTTCTACCATACACAAGTTGCAGACCCAAAAATCGGTGATAAAACACAGGATGAGTCAGCTCCAAGAGATTGTAAGTTTCAAGATTGCATCCATGACAAGGCTTGTAGCAGCAGTAGATCAGACAAGGCAAATCACTGAGGCCCCTGCTACTGTGAAGAAGATAGAAGAGTTGGTGTCCCAAATCAATGGGCACATACAAGTTTTGAGTTATGACAAGGTTAAGTGGGATGAAGATGTAGTTCAATTGAAGAAGATCTACAAAGATATTATCCCTGAAAGCCAGTAAGGTATTCAATTTCACATGTATATATGCAGATAATACAAATAGTTTTGAAGTTTTGGGTGTACATAGGAATCTATCACCTGTACATATTTATGTATCATACACCTTTGCCATTGATGTCAAAGGGGGAGAGTGAAGCATGTGAAAAACATAAAAAGAAAAATAACTGAAAAATAAAGGAGAGATGCATGCATTTAGGGGGAGTAGTGTGTAAAAATTAAGGGGGAGAAGTGTGATGGTTTTTCACATCATGTGTTGCAATAAATGCCAAAGGGGGAGATTGTTGGCAACTTGGCAAATATCACTTGATGAAGACACTACTTGTATGCTCAAGTTTTGTTGAGCATGATGTTTGATGGTGTTTTCATTGATGGTAACAAGAAAGAAACAAGGATTCAACAAGGTTGGTAACAAGGATTTTGGTCCAGCAAAGAAGTGTTGGCAAGAGACACTATATGGATTCATGGTTGTTGTCATTGATGGCAACAAAGGTCATCCCACACATCCGCAAGTCATGATGTGTCTCTACCGGAAGTCAGAATAAAGAAAGTTGTGGTCCGGTAAAGAAGAACAGAGCATGTGGCAAGGTCCGACAGATTGGTCCGGACCTCTCAGAGGAAGTGTCTTGGTGCAGTGCAGATTTGGGGAAGTCAAGAGGACTACATTGAGTGGTATATTCCAAGGATTTAGCCTCCGGTGATGGACAAAGAAAAAGATATGAATGGTTGAGTACCGGATTCCTGAGAGACAGTGAAAACAGAGGAAGAACTGACTGACAGAGTATCAGACTGCTTTCCGGATGGGTTACTGTTGATGACAGAGGTTGTGAAGGCATGAATCATGTTTGGCCGACATGATTAATGATATCTACAAGTATATGCTTGATCCGCATTGCTTGGTGAGGAAGGATTCAGCCGACAGAATGAGAGTTTGTAAGAAACTAAGACTGTTCCGGATGCCGACTAGAAAGGTGATGAAACTACTTGTGCGGATATATATAGAGGATGGATTTAGTTGTGAAGTGTTGTGTGGATGTGGAGAAATATGCGAATAAGTCCAGAGGAAGAGCAGAGGTAGCTAAAAGGATCCGGTATGTGAAAGATAGCAGAACAAAGAACAGAGGAAAGATGAAGTGCAGCAGATCAGTGTACTGAGCCTAATCGGAACTGAACTCCAGCATATGCAGATGCTTCCAATCAGTTCAAGACTGTGATTATCATCACTTTGTAGACAGTGTGTCTTCTTGTAGGCAGTGGGCCTCTTGTGAGCAGTGTGCTCGGGCAGTGAGCCCTAATTGGCAAGTGCCATTTTTGTAATTTCCTATTCTTCTAACAGAGAATAATTCTTGGGTTAATCACCCCGTGGTTTTCTCCCTTAACAGGGTTTCCACGTCAAAAATACTGTGTCATGTGTTTCTTACTTCATGGTTAATGTTTTGTGTTTGATTTTATGCTGCTTCAATTAAAAGGAAAGTTCAATAAGGGAAATAATTAGGATAACTGATTCACCCCCCCTCTCAGTTATCAACAATTGGTATCAGAGCTAAGTTCCTCCTAATAGAGCCTAACAGCTTGAGGAAGATCTGGGATTTCAAATGGATGCATATGGTTTAAGGGAGCAACTCAAGACTGCCCTTGAGGATCTTGAACAGTCAAATTCTGAAGTCAGTGAATTAAAGGAAAGACTCAAACAGGCTGATGAATTCATGAGAGAATTAAAAGACAAATTAAGTCTCTCTATGAAAAAGAGAAAGGAGCTGCTTCAACAGTTGGCAAGACAAAGTGAAGAAAGCAATACAAATGAGGAATTGACTGAGCAAACCAAGTTATGTGAAAAGTTATCAAAAGAAGTCATTATGTTAAGACATGAAATGGAATCAGGAACTATAAAGTTTACTCAAGAGATTGAAGAAAAAAGAAAGGCTGAAGACAATCTAAGACAATCTCTTAAAGAAAAATCAGAAGAATGCCACCAGATGGACAGGATTATCAGACACCTTGAATCTGATCTTGAAGATGCCAAAGATAATGAAGGAAAACTTGAGGATCAAATTGCCTCTCTCAAAAGAGACCTTCAAACAGCAAATGAATATAAAGAGAAATTCAAGATAAGTTCTGCTCAACTTGAAGTTCTTCTTGGAAGTCAAAAGAGGACAGATGACAAGTATGGCTTGGGATATGAGAAAGGAGAAAGCTCCGGATCCGGTCAGAAGAATCTTGGATCAGAAAATCCAAGGAGCAGGCCTAGAAGACCTCCGGTAAGACAGCCAAATGCTCAAAGATATCCATCCTTCAATGGATACTGCCACAACTGCAACCACTTTGGTCACAAAGCTAATCAGTGTAGGATAAGAATGAATCAGAATAATTCATCCTTCTCCGGACAGTGCTTCAACTGCAAAAGGTATGGACACAAATCCCATGAATGCAGAATTATGCAAGTAAACAAATCATTCAAAGGTAGATGCTTCACATGCAATAGAATAGGTCATATGGCTAATCAATGCAGATCAAGAGGATATCAGTCAAATATGCAAAGAGATGTTATTTGCCAAATCTGCAATAGGTCCGGTCATAATGCTAAAGTCTGCAGAAACAAGAATCAGGACAAAAGAGGTCCGGTGTATAATCAGAATCAAGACAAGGGTAAACAAAAGATGAATGCGGATGAGGTTAGGAATCAGATGAGCAAGATTTGGGTGAAGAAAAGTTCAAAGAATGTAGAGGTTGGATCCGCACCAGACTCTGGTGCTGATATTTCTTCCGGAAATTAAAAATGAGCTCAGGCTCAGGGGGAGACTCAAAGAAAATCTTGTTCCCCCAGCCAAACAAGTGGTGCCGGATGTGGCACAAGATGCGGATCAAAGGGTTTGTAGATATGAGTCTTGAGATACTTCAGTCAAGTTTTCAGAGGTCCGCATGGAGTTATGAAGAAGCTATGATCGATCAAAAAAAGACCTGTTCAGGGAGATGCTCCGGTATGATAAAGGATTACAAAAAGGTCCGGAAATGCACTATCTTGTTCTGCGGATTGGACAGAGTGTTTGAGATGATCTTGTAATATGCCACCTCGATTTATTCATGATTGAAAGATCCGGATGATATCCACAGATCAGGACTAATCCGGGATACTCCAAGCTATCCAGACAAGGCAAACCGGAATGATGTAGGTGAAGCATTTATTGCAGACAGGTATTAGGGTTCGCGGAGCAATTTAAGGGATTTCTCAAAGGTCATTTGCTCATTCTGCACTCGAGAAGAAGCGAAAAGTGGAGCTCTGCAACAAGGTTCTTCAAGCACACCAAGGATCTCCTGCCGAAGCTATTGGATAAAGAAATCAATCCAACCACTCCGTGCAAACCGAAGGCGCATAAGGTATTCTCCGTTTTTCATTACCTCACTGCAAATCTTTGAAGAATGGCTACTCCAAACATAGTTAAGATCTCTGATAGACCTCGCCCCTCATTCAAGAAACATCCCTACAAATCATTGGAGGTAGACCCACTAGGAGCCTTCTCTAGTGTTCCTCACGGAGTTTTACACACCGAAGACATTAGGGTTTACATACATGCAAACATTGAGGAATTTGGGGAATTCAAATTAAGAGACCTCTATCACAAGCAGCTGATTGACAATGCCTTTGAGCTTAAACCAGAGTATAAGGATATTCAGAAGAAACAATTTGAGCAATTTATTCATTTCCCCTGTTTTGAAGAGGATGAATGGGTCCGGTATGTACTGAGCAGGATGCATGACAACTTTTTATGGCTAGATAGACCCTGCAAGATCACAAAAGAGGCAATTAGAGCAGTAACTGGCCTATACTCTTCCGGAGGAGTACCTATCCTCAAATCTGTCAAGAACAACATTGTAACTGAGGCCACCAGATCAAAATTTGACAAGAGGGCAATGACCATTGAAGATATTTCGGATCCGGATATCAAATATGCATCAATGATAATAGGATACAAGATCTATCACTCCAGCAGGGAGAATTCTGTATCCGGAACTGCAGTATACACTGCTTTTGAAATGCTAAGGAAAAATGCAGAATATGACCTCTGCGAACTACTGCTAAGCCAATTAATGGAAAATATACAGAAAATCAAGAAGGATAAGAAGAATTCCTTCAAGTATGGTACTCTTATTGTATGTCTATTCTTCTACTTCATGAATGAGCTACCCGGAACAAGTGGATGGGTATGGCAGAATGACAAACCTGTTGCAGTCCAAATAAGAGACTACTTGCATGGACTTGGGGATGCAAAAGCAAGAAATTCAGCTCTATGGGGATACTTCAAAAACTTTCAGAGCATGATGCAAGAAAGAGAGAGAATTCCCCAGTCTCTCATTGAGAAATACAAGGACTCAGTGTGCTTTATGGTTGACACTGATCAGTGCCTGATGGAGGCAGTGGAGCCAAGGACTGTCTGGATCATGCCCATGGGGTATGAAGTTGATGAACAGATAGTGGAGCTGCATGTTCAACACATGCTAAGTCAGCCCAAAGATCCTAAGGCAGAAAGGTTTGGAACCTTTGAGGAGCTGAGTATAAAGTTACATGTAGAACTCAGGGAACCTGAGATCAAAAGAAAAGTGAGAAAAGAAGTAGAGCACATTGCTCAAGGCCTAGGTATCTCAAAGGAGGCACTTGATGCCGGCCGGGAAAAGAGGAGGAAGGCCGAGGAAGAAGAGAAAAGCAAAGAAAGTGCTCCGGTTGGAGCTCCCACCCGGACCAGATCAACAAAGAGATCTGCACCTCCCTCAACCAAAAGTTCAAAACCGGAAGTCCAGGCATCCGGTAAGAGATCAAAGGCAAAAGCCACAAGGGCTTATGGAAGCCAAAAGGATGAAGAGGAGACAGAATCAGATGAAGGAGTAAGAGAAGTAAAGAAACAGAAAAAGAAAGGATCCGGTAAGCCCTCCACAGGCCAAGACAAGGAGGAAATGGCAGAGGTAACTGTTGAAAAGCCCACTCTGTCACTAGAGAGCATAATCAAGTCGGTCACGGTGGATGGAAACCTTCAACCAATGACTGAATCATATGATGACTTCAGTGAGGCCGACCAAAAGACTCTACAGGAGGCCACAGTGAAATATCTTAACATATATAATAAGGCTTTCATTGAAATAATATCTCTTATTCCTAAAAGCCTAGAAAAAGAAATGGAAGTGAGAAAAAATAATGCTCATGCTAAAGATCTTGAGATCCGGGAGCAGATAGCTATTCAGCTATATCCTCAAATTGATCCCAAGACAATGAACATTATCTTCAAGGACTGTAAAGATGAGTTCAGAAGCAAAGCCAGGATGAATCAACTCATGCTTGGTGAGACTGACAAAGTGGCCCAAGAAACAGAAGAGATCCTCCGAAAGGCCTTCAAAAGGTTCAATCTTCCTGTTGTAGAGGACTTAGGTGCAGAAACAGCTGCTGATTTGGAATCTTCTGTTCTGGAAGAAGTGAGCCTTGAATAGACAAGTGAAGACTTGGGACCCTCTGCTCAAGAAGAAGTGGCCCATGAACAAGTTAGCATCTCTCCTCCGGTTTCCCCTACAGTCTCCGGATCCAAAGAAGAAGAGCAACTACAGGAGAAGGAAGCAGTGGTGAAAGACAAAGAGGTTGACAGTTCTAAGACTGCAGAAGAAAAGAAACATCTGTCTCCGGCAAGAGACACTGCACAAACTGTCCAACAATTTTTGAGTAAAGAAACTCTAGAGATTGATGAACCGGAGCTTCTCAAAGGTCCATTTGATTTTGACTCTCTCTCTCCGGTACAAACAATGAAGATAGCTTCATTTGCAAATGCCAAGGCAAATGAAAAGCTCCTGAAGTCTCATATGGAAGACTGTGAGTTGATAGAGGTTGCTTCCGGAATACTTGTAAAGATCATGCCATCAATCCAGATAGATCCGACAGCCTCCACTTCTGGTAATCTAAAAACCTTAGTCAGCAGTGTTGATACACATTTTGATTCTTTAGAAAAATTAGCTGAAGAAAAGGTCCGGAAGGAATTTTTGGATAAGAGATTTTCAGAGATATTAGAATTAATCTCTAAAGACAAAAAGATTGTAAGCATTGGAATAAAGAGCTTAGAGAATGCTCTTAAGGATGGTGGTGATATCTATAAATTTTGTATATCCTGGTCAAAGGCAACAGCAGCATTTGACAAGAAAATAAAAGAGGAACAGGATAAGCTACAAAGCTTATCTCAAAGTTTTGATCCTCTCTCTTCCTCCATAATAAATCAAGAATGTCAGACTATTGCAGTCTTGAACGAAATAAAGAATCTTGAGAAGGAAAGGAAGAACATCACCAACCGGATGGGAGAACTTAGAAGGATTATAATCCCTAAGTTGGAAACCATGCATGAGGCCATCAGTGATGCTAGGACCACCGCCCAAACAAAAGATCCGACAGATCTCAAGCGGGCAGAAGCGTTTGCATTTTTGTTAAGTGGTCACATTTCAATTTTGGACAGAATGAAGCAAAGTTGGGCTACCGAAATGATTCAATTACAGACATCCTTTGCAGACATTCTTCAATATATGTGAGTATGTAAATATGCGGCTAAGTATAAGAAATTTTTGAAAATTTTGATATGCGGACCCTACCCTTTGCCATTGATGTCAAAGGGGGAGTGAGGAGCAGTGAAAAATGAGGAATCCAACTAAGGGGGAGTTCCGGAAATTGTATATAAAGACAGAGCATCAGCAAAGGGGGAGCATAGTGAAAACACTTAGTCATTTTTCACTAAGTGTTGCCATCAATGCCAAAGGGGGAGATTGTTGGCAAGAGACACTATATGGATTCATGGTTGTTGTCATTGATGGCAACAAAGGTCATCCCACACATCCGCAAGTCATGATGTGTCTCTACCGGAAGTCAGAATAAAGAAAGTTGTGGTCCGGTAAAGAAGAACAGAGCATGTGGCAAGGTCCGACAGATTGGTCCGGACCTCTCAGAGGAAGTGTCTTGGTGCAGTGCAGATTTGGGGAAGTCAAGAGGACTACCTTGAGTGGTATATTCCAAGGATTTAGCCTCCGGTGATGGACAAAGAAAAAGATATGAATGGTTGAGTACCGGATTCCTGAGAGACAGTGAAAACAGAGGAAGAACTGACTGACAGAGTATCAGACTGCTTTCCGGATGGGTTACTGTTGATGACAGAGGTTGTGAAGGCATGAATCATGTTTGGCCGACATGATTAATGATATCTACAAGTATATGCTTGATCCGCATTGCTTGGTGAGGAAGGATTCAGCCGACAGAATGAGAGTTTGTAAGAAACTAAGACTGTTCCGGATGCCGACTAGAAAGGTGATGAAACTACTTGTGCGGATATATATAGAGGATGGATTTAGTTGTGAAGTGTTGTGTGGATGTGGAGAAATATGCGAATAAGTCCAGAGAAAGAGCAGAGGTAGCTAAAAGGATCCGGTATGTGAAAGATAGCAGAACAAAGAACAGAGGAAAGATGAAGTGCAGCAGATCAGTGTACTGAGCCTAACCGGAACTGAACTCCAGCATATGCAGATGCTTCCAATCAGTTCAAGACTGTGATTATCATCACTTTGTAGACAGTGTGTCTTCTTGTAGGCAGTGGGCCTCTTGTGAGCAGTGTGCTCGGGCAGTGAGCCCTAATTGGCAAGTGCCATTTTTGTAATTTCCTATTCTTCTAACAGAGAATAATTCTTGGGTTAATCACCCCGTGGTTTTCTCCCTTAACAGGGTTTCCACGTCAAAAACACTGTGTCATGTGTTTCTTACTTCATGGTTAATGTTTTGTGTTTGATTTTATGCTGCTTCAATTAAAAGGAAAGTTCAATAAGGGAAATAATTAGGATAACTGATTCACCCCCCCCTCTCAGTTATCAACAAGAAGACCTAAGGATTTTGACTAAGTGTTGGTAGAGTACAGAGATGACCATGGTGAGACAATATTATGATCAGCATTGGTTTGCAACTGAAGATGTGCTCTTACAGATCTGGTAAGATGTTTCTAATCCCTAGATGATCTTAAATCCAAAGTTTCATCTTTTTATCATCTCCAGAAGTGTACTTTCAAGAAGCTTAAGTTTAGCACAACAAAGAACAGCAGTAATTAGTGTAGAAAACCTACTTATTTTGGTCTGTATTCCTTTAGTAATAGATATTTCTACATGCAGTATAGAGGTATTGTAAACACATGTCTGAAGTCTCTAAATTAAAAGCTGTAGAGCTTGAATTCCACTGGTAAGGTAGTCATGAGCATCTAAGTATCACTACATGCTTGGACAATGTTTGATAGTGACATAGTTCAACTACTGATGGTTTGAATTTCACTGCATGATTATATTATGCTATGCAGTTCTAAAGGTAAGCTTGGGGATGCTTAAAGAGTCTTATCTATGAGTTTGAGAAAGTTTTGTAGTCCACACTTCAAGTTATGTTCTGACAGATGGACCGAGTTTGTGCTAGTCAGCCTATGAAGCCAACCTGATATTGGAATGTGTGTTTAGAATAATCTAGTGATTGGAATCATATCCTAAGTGGTTCTATAATGTAAGATGACATAAGAGATTGTGGCTGAGGTGTTTGTTTGGTCCACAAAACCTTTTGGTAAATGTATTAGGCCGACAAGCTACACAAGGCATAACTACACGTTTCATCTTTGTAGGCTGACCTAATTTTAAGATTGCAAGTGTTGCGGATATATATACATGATCCATTTTGGTGTTTGAGTGATAGGTGCATGAATATGAATGAGTGGGTGTGAGATGTATGAAGTTTTGTGATCCGATCAGTGCAACAAGTATTTGTGAAGAAGTTTTATGAAGAGCAGAGAAGTCAAAGGTGAAGAGTTTGGAGATAGTATCTTGAGCTACATTTGAGTTGTATCCATGCATTTGTAGATGCAATTGTAGCAGTTCATTTTGGCAGTGAGCCACCATATCTTTCTTTCTTTTATTTTGGAAATGAGCTTGTATACAGTGAGCATCCTTTTGTGGATAGTGAGTCCTTAAGGGCACTTAGCCCTAGGCAGTGAGCCCTAAGATAGTGAGCCTCTTTTTAATTTAGTATTGTTACTACATAATATATTGTTAGCTAACACTCACAGTGGTTTTTCCCTTTATGGGTTTTCCATGTAAAAATCTTAGTGTTCATGTGTTATGGTTTATGGTTTTGTTTTCTATGTTTGATTTGTTTTACTATTATTGAATGTGGCAAAAGGATTAATAGTTTTATAAGTGGATGGTTTAATAGAATACTGATTCACCTTGATTCTCAGTATTTTGGGTGTTCAACATGTTTCCATTGTGATTTTTATTCCTATCAAATGATGTTGTTTGAAATTAAATATAAGTGAGATAATTTTCTTGAGCTATGTTCTCATCCATAATTGGTTATCATTGGACATGCACATTAGATATATGTTGCATGAGCTTATAGACTTGCTAGAGTGCTAGTCTTCAAATTCCTTCATGTATGCCGCCACATGTTGCCAGATCCTTGTGATGGGTTGGGCTTTCCCAATTGGGTAGCATGGGGAAGCTCAATACTTTATGGCAAAGTGGAAATCACCTCGATGATGCCCTCTCTCACACTCTTTCTTGTAGATCATGTATATGGTTTTAGGATGTATGAATCTGAAGTTATAAATGTAAATGCTTTGGTAAATAACTCAATTGAATATATTTGATATGAAAGAAAAAAATATTATTTTAAGGAAATTTTTTCTCTTTTAAAGAAATTATTATTATTTTATTGTTGCAATTTTTTTTGGTGGGTTCTTACATGGTAAGTTTCTAAAGTAGACACTTCTAAATTAGATACAAGTTACTTGGTTGAATAAGTTAGTACTTGATGTAAAAAAAGTTAGTGGTAACCAGGGTGGTTGTTACACCCCCTATGTTAACTTCTACTAATGCATTACAAGGAATGACGATTTCATGCCTCCCTTGTCGACGTCATTCAATGAAAAGATTAAATAAACCAAGTGAGATGTACCTACCATAAAAAGTCAACCCCAAGAAATCATTTCTAGTTTCTAAAATTTAAACTCAATGTTACCTAACTATTCAATCTTTTCAAGATACTAGAAACCTAGAATCCCCTTCTAAATGCAACAAGTGTGACAAGTGAGCTTCCCATAGGGATTATGTTAAGAAGAACTACCCCTTCCATGTTAAACCCCTTTTGGAAACATACCTAGACTATCGCAAGAAGTTACTAGACCATGTAATTCATAATGTCATGTTGCCACATCCCCTCCTTGGACTTGTAAAGTTTAAAGGAATAGGAGATAGTTAATTGCACATCAAGTCTTACACAAGGGTGGTACAAGAACTCCTTCGTTGGGATGGGATGGTGGTAAGATATTTCCAAAGACCTTGGAGGTTATTGCTCTAGATTAGTATTACCAACTCCTAGAGGCATTAATGCAAGAGCATTTGGGTTCACTGGCAATCTTGTGTCATCAAAAATATGTTTTATTTTCCTAAGTTGTTTTTTGTCTTTGTTTCTTTGCAAAGTTGGTTTTTGTGTTTCAAGACAAATTTTTTTTTACTTTGTCCATTTCACTGACAAGCCTTTGGAAGTTGAAGTCAAAATTATTTGGTTTGTGGAGAAATGAATTTGCCGATAGAAGATGACTTTATTAGTTCACAGGTTTCAAAAATAGCCACTAAGCAGATGAACATGAGAAGGAGTCATTCTTGTCGATGTGATGAATCGCTTAGTCGGCAAACTGTTGCATTTTCTAACTAGTTCGTAACTTCCAATATTTTTCAATTTTTTGACCAAGGTTCATGGAAGTTACAATTTACAGATAGAGAGAATTTAGTGTCAGCTAAAGGCTTTGGTGGTTTGCAAAACCTTAGTTTTTCCAATAAGCCTTATAAGAATGGAGTTCATGTTTTCTCCAATTTGCCGATAATGTTGAAGTCAAACCATTGACTAGTTCCAAGTTTAAAAAAGCTAAATTTTGCTAACAAAAGGCATGGTGAGTAAAGGGATTGTACGTATGGTTTGATAAATCATCATTTTTATGATAACAAAAGAATATGCTCAAGTTTGGGAAAGTGGATTTTTTGTCGATAGGCATTTATAACTAAGGTTTGACAAACTGAACATTTGTTGATAGGAATTTATCACTGAGGTTTGAAAAACCAAACATTTGCCAATAACATGCAAGTTTTGTAAAGTTTGTTTCCACTGATAAAAGACTCCAAGGTTCACAGAAGTTATAATTCACCGATATCTAAAGGCTTACACTCACAAGTGACTAGTTTGTGAAATCACTATTTTGCTGATAAATGCCTAGAGCCCGAATACATAATTTGATGAATATACACAATGGGGACAAGGATATGCTTACTGGGAGGTTTAATGGTAGTGGCTTAGTTAAATTGGTAAATGTTAAACTATTGAGTGCGTCATTCAGTTGTATAATAATTCATGGCAGTTGAACTGTTTTTGGCTGCGTGCCATAAATACTTTCTGTATACACCTAAAATTGGCCCATGTTGAATTAAATAAATATTTTAATATTTATTTGAATTCTTATTTCTTCTATCAATTAAATAAATATTCTAATTTATTTGATTGGTTCATTATACCAAAATTAAATAAAAATCATTTTATTTAATTAAATATCCTAATTCCTCTAATGTCTCATCTAATTAAATAATCCTAAATTATTTAATTAATCTCAAATTCCTCTATTCCAAAGTCCTAAATTCTATGATTCCACATCATCTCATCCATGTCATTCTTCCACCTCACCATGTTGTACACATAATTAAATATTTTTAATATTTAATTAGCTAATATCCCCTCACCCACATGTCCTATTTATCCTCTAATCAAGATCAGTTAACTCATCAGTCAAATCGGTTATCTAATCAATCAATTCATTTAACTGGTCAATCAATTCTGTTAACTCCTCAATCTATTATGTTAACTCCCATAACTCATGAAAGGAGCTTGGATACTTGTCCTCTTCTAATTTATGCACATTCCCTCAAGCTTCCTCAACTGTACATGCCACAGGTAATTCCTCCAATCATGGATCTATTGACACTTGGATTTGACCTCTTTTGAGCCTATAAAAGGAACCCTCATTCCCTCATTTTTATCACTCAATTTTTAGCAATCTTACTCTGTAGAAATCCTACCAACGTACCTTTGGCAAAGTATCCTCATTGCATTTGCATAATGCCATTATCATCACAATCATCCAACCATGTCTCCATATCTCCATTATCCATCCATTAGAGTTGCATTGTCAGTTTAATCTCCATTGCAATATCCATCTACAACCATTCTCCTATTGTCATCTTCAACAGCAAGGAAGTACACACTTCTGAGAGATCAACTCATTCATAAGATCAATACAAGATAGGCAATAATGGAAGCTATGAGGTAAATCAATCTACAAAGGTAATATCTTTGTTTATTGTATGTGCATCAATTTCATTGAGTTATTGGATATTTAGTTGTTTAAAATAGTTGTTCATAATTTTCCATAACATTTTAGCACCCACCATGGGGCCATTGTCCTGTTTTTAATCAATATTTTGAGTTTTTGTTCAAGTTGCAGTCATTACAGGTCATTCTAGCGCATTCATATTTCCAGTTTTGCGCATCCATGACAAAAATGATAGTCCAATGCATATGAAGATTCTTTATGTGCATCTAATCACTCTTTTGGCGCATTCATTCTATCTGCACATTTAACACTTATTTCTGCACATCTATTGGATCTTTCCATGCATTTGTATTCCTGTGCATTCATTTTGTCTTTCTGTGCATCCATTCTCTATTTCAGTGCATTTGATTCATGTCAAAGTTGTATGGAATTTGTAAAAATTTTGTACTAACTTTTGTTATAGGTGTTTTGATCATCAAATGGAGGCTTTTGATAGAATGATCTTGTAGGTGTAGAAAGTTGGTTTAGTCATTTAGATGCATTGTAAAATCATCTAGATTTAGTTAGGGGAAAGTAATTTGATATCTTCATGCAAATCTTCACCTAGATCTAATTAGGAGGCAGTAAATTGTATTGTTGCATACAACTTGCACATAGTCCCAACCTAGGTGGATAAAACTAAACAAATCTTTCATTTCTCTCTTGCACTACAAACTATCATTCAACTTAAATTGGGAAAAGTAATTTGTTTAATTATTCAACAACAATCTTCACATAGACTTGTTTAGGAGGATAAAATTAACCATCTTTTCCAAGTTTTTGTTGTCTTGTCAATGGCGTGTGCTTGGTAGAGTAAAACACACCTAGTATTTCATTTTTAACTCTAGAAGGATAAAGAACCAGTCTCTATTGTGCTTGAAAATGGTGATAGGACTATGCTCTACCCTTTCTTGGGTGACCAAAATGTCAAACTCATCATTTTATTTGTGTAACCTTTAGAAGAGGCCTGCCCTTGGGATTGTGTTTCTTCCATGTGGGACAACCTTGATCGATAATGGGATAAAGCGAAGCCACTTCCTAGTCGCTATAAATAAATTGTGTTTGTGATGAAAGTCACAAACAATGGGTGTTGTTGTGTTATACCAATGAATGTTTCCCCCAAAACCCTATAGAGCGTAACCTCTGTAGGCCAGGAAGCCTCCTTATCGGAGTGAATCACCACACTATAACCACCCAAATAGATGCCCAAACTAAAAAGCCAATTGTTTTAGAAATCTAAAAACCCCTATTTATTGACACAGGAGGAAGTCCTCTGAAGCCGTCCAACATCATACACTCATCTATTGTGGAGACAGAAAGTTCAACTCTTCGGAGGAACTGTAACTTGGTATGCATGAGAAGTGAGTGCCGTGGAGGGGAGCTGGTGCTACTAAGTTACTAATTGTCTACCTCTATGTAAGTGGCTGGAGTAAAATCCAAGTTGGAATTTGTTTATTTTTACATTTATCAAATAATCATGGAAACTTCTTGTTTATTGTGTTTTCTGGCAATAACTTGAGTCAAAAACAATACCACAAACCTTAGAAAATTCTAGAAAAACATGCAAAAAGAATAAACTAAAACTAAACCAAAAAAGAAAAACCTCTGTACAGAGCTGCACATTTGATACATCTTCCTGCGCATTCAAACTCTCTTTCTGTGCATTCACTTATTGTTGCGCATACACCCTTTTTTGCTGCACATTTAAGAGATATTACTGTGCATTTAAAACTCTTGCACATATAAGTAGCAGAGTTGTGCATCCAATCAACAGAACTACGCCTTTGACACACGGACCTGCACATGTAGAATAGCACATTCAATAAATAGAGTTGCGCATTTGATCCCTGTTTTTGCGCATTTGAAACTGCTCATTCATAACAAAGAGTGCTTCCGTACAATTTGAGAGAAAATCAAGTTTAGATTCCTATACCCATTTGGACCCAGATCACACTTGGAAAGTTAGTTCAACCATTCAGACCACCTTCATACCATTTTCACACATCACCTTTGCATACCACTATCTTATTTTTGAAACCAAACCAAGATTTTCATCTAGGCGCTATTGAGACTACCAAATTCAAAAAAATATCTAGTTAGTTTCATAATAGGATCAATCATCCTTCACCTCAAAACTATGCTAGTGTAATCTTGATAAAAGAATAGTCTATATCAATAGTGGTGATCAACTATCCCTATTTTGACTACCTTTTATCTCAAGAGCACATTGTTTGGACAACATAGATCAATATAAAACCTTAGCAAAATCTTATCAAAAACATATCCAACCAAATTCACCATCAAATCATTTCATACCAAAACATCAAACCAAGTCCACCAAGTCTCACAAATCCAACTTCATCCACATCTCAAAACTTGCATGGTTCAAACTAGGTCCCAATCAAAACAAAAACAAAAAATGGGTTCCATTCATAATGATGGGCACGATTCTGATGATGAGGAAATCAACCAAGAGGAAATCCTTAGACATCTCCAAGATCTGAAATTTCTAAAGATGATGGATAGGGTCATTGCCATGGATCCTCATAAATACTTTCTTATGCTAGCTCAACAAGGAGCTAATTTTCCCTCAGATTTTCATGTCTCAAATCTAAGAGAGAACAATTCCTCAAACAAAGCCGAGTCTTCGAAAGATGGCTCCAAAAATGACAAAGATGCTTCTAAAATGGAAAAGGCTAAGGATACACCCAATCCCTTGGACACATTAAATACATAAATCCAAAGTGGGACAACAACAAAACACTACTCCCTTAAGGATATCTCACCTTATCCCTTTGATAAATCTTTGCTCATGATACCTTTTCCCTCAAGGTTTCAGGTTCCAAAATTTGACAAGTATAGAGGAAAAGGTGATCCAAGAGATCATATAAGGGAATTTAGTGCCACATGTCTAGAAGTTACACACAATGAAACATATCTTATGTGACTATTCCCAAGAAGCTTAGGAGGACAAGCTATGGAGTGGTTCTCTTGCTTACCTCCCGACATCTGCACTTTTGATGAACTAGTAGATAAATTTGCAACACATTTCTCATACAATATCAAACATGAAATCTCCATGTTGGACCTTTGTAATAACAAGCAAAAAGGGGGAGAATCCTTCGCCTATTTCCTACAAAGATGGAGACAACTTGAAAGCAAGTGTCCCTACCACATACTGGAGAAGCAAATGATAGAAAAGTTTGTTCACAATCTATCAACGAAACTAATCTATCAAATCCAAATACAATGTCCAACTACTTTTAGTAAGTTCATTGAAATGGGGCTACTCATCGAAAAAGCATTGGTAGTGAAAGGGCAAATCAAACTCTACAAGGACACCCCTAGTTCAAATAATAACATGGACAAGCCAAGGTTTTGGACCAAAAACAAACCATTGTAAATGATGGTGTTTTTGATGCAAAACAAGTGATCTCAAAACAACCGATCTTCAATCTATCAAACCCGCAAAACAACACACCATCCACCAAGCCTCAAAGAAATGAACAAAGACCAACCAAATTTCCTCCTAGAAGTAAGTTCACACCACTAGGGGAATCACTTGAATCTACCCTGTGGAATCTCATATCAAGCAATCTTATAACGCTTCCAACGGTGTGTGATTATGAACCAAAATTTAAACCTCCTTGGTGAGAAGACTCAGAATTTTGTGAATATCATAGAAGCAAGGGTCACACGACCAATGATTGCCAAGGGCTAAAGAATACCATTCAAGAATTGGTTGATCAAAAAGTGATAAAAGTGGAGGGACATGCATCCAATGAGGACCATTTGGCATTCAAGAATCTGCTCCCCAACTACGAAAAAAGAAGTTCTTCAAATCAAAACAAAAGTGGTGGTAATAACACCAACTATACAAATGTGTCATATGACTATGTTGTTAACCACATCTCTCAAAGTGATTCAAATATTAATGTGATCACTATAAATAAAAACCCTGATTGTAATGTAACCACTCACTGTGGAAAAGTTACTCTCCAAGGGGCTCCATCCAAACCATCCTCCACATATAACCAATACAATGTCATTTACCAACTCCATAAAATACCTATACACATATCAATTTTGGAGCTTTTGTGTCTATCCCCATCTCACAAAGCCATCCTCAAACAAGCTCTCTTGGAAACTACCGTCCCAACCAATTTAGTCGAAGAGTAATTTCAGGCCATGGTAGGTCATCTAACTACACCCCATTTCTTATCCTTCACAGAAAAAGATGATATGTTTATCACCCAACCACACAATGCATCCCTCCATATTGAAACCTTCATCCATAAGCATAAAATGAAATGGGTCCTAATTGATGGAGGGGCAGGTTTAAATATTTGCACTTTAAAGTTAATCCTTGCATTAGGGTTTTTAGAAAATGCCATTGATCCTAAAAAGAAAATTGTCATCAAGGCTTACAATGAAGAAGAAAGGACATCAAAAGGAACTGTTGTGTTGCCAATAAGAGTGGGACCGATAGTGAAAGATGTGGTGTGTTAGGTGCTTGATATGGAACTAGCATATAATATTCTCCTTAGTAGACCTTGGATACACGTGATGAAGGTTGTGCATTCTACCTACTATTAGTATATCAAGTTTCCTCATAATGGCCAAGAAATTACTATCCTAGGTGATCCTAATCCATTCCAATATTGCAATTCCATCCAATCCAAGCCTGAGGTTGTAATCCCCACCAACCGTGCATCTGCCTCATCTTCATCCCATGTTGACGCAACCTCACTACCTTCTACATCTAAGACATCCAAACTCAAACTCAAACTCAAAGACAAGGGTGTAGGAGAGTATACCATCGCACAATTGTTCTGCCTAGCATAGCTACCTATATCTCCCAAGTCCTATGGAAAACCCTCCATGAACAAACCAAGTCATTGGAAACTTCTAATTGTCCTTTTGTTAAATGGGGATGTCTATCAAATGAGAGTGATGAGAAGGATATCTTACAATGTCTATATAAGGATGAATATAGCGAATCCATTCCATAAGACCCTCAATCCCAATTGCAAATAGAACAGTATGGTCAAGGGTTCTCTATCTTACAAAGAATGGGATATGACAGTTATGGTCCCATAGGATTAAGGAAAGAAGGAATCATCGAACCTATCCAACCTTCTTCTCTAGCAGCCCGAGACACTACTGGGCTAGACTACATGGGCAAAGAAAAGATCAAAGGTAAAGCAAAGCACAAAGTAAAAGAAAAAGCAATAACTACTACTAACTTCATAGAATAGCTTCGCCGACTATGGGAATGGAGTGAGACAGACTCAAATAAGTATGAATGGGATAGTCATTTTGAACTATCTTGTGATGAGAAAGATGTTGATGTGGTTCAACAATATAGCTCTACCCATACTAGGTCTAGACCTCTAGAGTTCGTTCCGCAAAATACCAAAAATGAGTTTCCTGAAGAAAGAATGATGTCACACTTGACAGATCAACTTGAGGAGAGTACCATCATCGACTTTGTCCATACACACATCTAGACAACTCCTCTATCTTAACCATCACTACCCTCAAACCTGATCAACCCGATGACCCATAACCCTTGATGCATCCCGAACTCATAGACTGTGATTTGCAAGATGAACCCCCTGAGCTCGATACTTTCCAAAATGACGATGCCATCATAGATTATCTGGAACTTAGAGACCATCTACCCATAGGGGATCACAAAACTGGCTATGCTATAGAACTCAATGACAAAGTGTATTTTGGAGAGAGTGCCAAGTCTTTCAATCATAAAAATGTGAAAATAAAAGATAGATCTAATGGTGAAAACCACTCTGCGGCAGTGTTAGATTGTGAAAATAGTAAAAAAATAAAAGACGTATCTGACAGTGAAAACCTCTCTGAGGCGTCGAAGGATGAAAGACTTGACACTCTTCCCAACATGACACATACAGAGAGGTCCTCAATTTTGATTGAACCAGCAAAACTTGTTAGCATCGACACAGATGATAATCCAAGGATAATCCATATGGAAAAATCTTTATCTGCACAAGAGAAGCCAGAGTTCACCGAATTCTTCAAACGAAAACAAATCACCTTTGCTTGGTCATATGCGGATATGCTAGGGCTGGATCCAAATCTTATAATGCATCATTTGTCACTAGCTTCAGTAGCTAAGCCATTCAAACAAAAACTAAGGAAGATGCATCTGCATATCTCACTCTTAGTGAAGAAAGAATTGACGAAGCTGCTAGATGTTGGTTTCATCAGACCAATGGATTATCCGGAGTGGATTTCAAATATAATTCCTATGTCCAAACCAGATTGAAGGATTAGACTATGTAATGACTTCAGAGATCTAAAAAAGGCTTGTCCCAAAGATGACTTCCCTCTACCCAACATCGACATCATTGTATATCTAACAATAGGGCACACTATGTTGTCACTAATGGATGTATTTTTTGACTATAATCAAATCAAAATAGCACCAGAAGATCAACACAAGACTGCATTCACATGTCCATGGGGTACCTATTGTTGGTGCATCATGCCATTTGGCCTAAAAAATGTGGGGGCAACATATCAAAGAGCCATGACTACAATCTTTCATGACATGATGCACACCATCATGGAAGGTTATGTTGACGACATTCTAGCCAAGTCAATTACTGGAGAAGGACATCTACAAGTCTTAGACAATATCTTCACAAGATTAGAGAAATTCAAAGTATGCTTAAATCCAAAGAAGTGTGTTTTCGGAGTCACATCCGGTCTAGGATATATAGTGTCAGCTAATGGAATTAAGGTGGACTTGGCCAAGGTAAAGTCAATCATGGAAATGCTGCCACCCAAGAATCTTAGTCAATGAAGATCTCTACAAGGAAAGCTACAGTCCATCAGAAGGTTTATCTCTCAGCTAGCAAATAAGTGTCATCTATTCACACATCTCCTACACAAAAGCATTCCTTTCAAATGGGATGACTCATGTGAGCAAGCTTTTCAACATCTAAAGGAGTATCTAATGAACCCACCTGTCTTGATGCTACCAATCTAGGGAAATCCATTGCTACTCTACATCTCAGCTACACCATCAGCTCTGGGAGCTTTGCTAGCACAACAAAACCATGAAGGAAAGGAGCAAGCAATTTACTACATCAACAAGACATTAGTAGGTTACGAGATGCAATATATGCCAATTGAAAGAGCATGTCTTGATGTCGTCTTTGCTTCTAAAAAATGGAGACATTACATGTTCTCAGACTCCGTCGGGCTAGTATCAAAGATTAATCCATTGAATACTTTCTCAACAAAGCTACCCTAATAGGTAGAATATCAAAACGGGTCATGATACTTAGTAAATTTAACATCAAGTATGTAGATAGACAAGCAATAAAAGGACAAGTGATTGCAGATCAGTTGGCAGATGCACCTTTGATAGATGATAACCCTTTAAGATTTGAATTTCTAGATGAGTCTATCTTTAACATCACAACAACCTAGAAACTCTACTTTGATGGATCATATGCCCAACATGGGTCCAGAGTAGGTGTCTTGTTGGTCACAATTAATGGAGACACAATTCCAGAGTCATTCAGACTACTATTTCCATGTACCAACAATGTGGCCGAATACGAAGCTCTAGTCATTGGTATCAAAATGGAAGTAGAATGGAAAGTCAGAGAACTTCAAGTGTATGGCAACTCACAACTTGTCATCAGCCAGGTGAATGATGACTATCAAACTAAAGATGAGAAGTTAATACCGTACAAGCATATGGTAGATGATTTCAAAGAATACTTTGTTGTGATTTCTTTTGAGCAGATATCTAGATTGGAGAATAAAGCAGCAGATGCCATGGCACCAATTGCATCTCTCCTTGATATCCATGAAAACCAGTCACGTTATGAGTTCTTGGTAGAGCCAGTATCCCATCCCGCATACGACACCCCCAAATCCAACATCATATTCCATAACGCAGGATCAGATTCTCCCTTATACAGAAAAGTATATACTTATCTGAAAGAGAACACCCTACCACCTAACCTATCTAATAACCAAAAAAGAACTTTCATCCGCCAAGCCTCCATTTTACCTTAATCACTAATACCTAGTATCGACAAGAACTAGATGGTACTCTCCTTAGGTGTCTCGAAAGTGAGGAACATTAAATGGCCCTAAGTGAAGTTCATGACAGTATATGTAGGACCCACTCTAGTGGTCCTACCCTAGCTAAGAAACTCATACATATGGGATACTATTGGACAACTATGGAAAAAGACTCCTATCATTTTGTGAAGAGGTACAAGAAATGCCAAATCCATGGGAACCTAATACATGCACTGACACAAGAGCTGCAGTCGTTAACGACTCCTTAGCCTTTCTGTCAATGGAGACTTGACTTAGTGGCCAAGATACACCCTCCATCATCCAGCAACCATAAATTCATAATCACCTCCATTGAGTACTTTACAAAGTGGATTAAAGTCATACACATCAGATTAAAGTCATACACCTCACCAATGTTATAGGCAAACAAATCACCTCATTCATCTAGAATTACATCATTTGTCATTATGGCATCCCTGTATCCATTATCACTGATAATGGCAGACCCTTTAAGAATCAAAATGTCAAAGAGCTATGTGACAAATTCTACATCCAACACCGCTTTTCCACCCCATATTATCCCCAAGGAAATGGCCAGGTGGAGGCATCTAATAAAACCATCTTGAAAATCCTAAAGAAGACTATTAATGTTGTCGGTCATGATTAGCACATGCAACTGAATCCCGCTCTGTGGGCTTACCATACAAGCATCCACACTCCCATAAGTACAACACCATATTCACTAGTTTGTGGTTCTCAAGCTATCTTTCCCATTAAAGTTGAGTTACCATCCTTGCGAGTCTCATTAAAAGGCCTCATATCAGATGAAGAATATAGAGTTTCTAGACTGCAAGAGTTAGAGCTACTGGAGGAACAAAGACAACATGCCTTTAACCATCTCAAAGCCTATTGGTAGAGAATGTCACATAGTTACAATCACAGAGTCAAACCCTGGGTGTTTCAAGTAGGTGACTTGGTCCTCAAAGAAAACCCACGGAATCAGCAAGACAGGGAGAAGAAAGGCAAATTTGAACCCAACTGGCTTGGCCCATATGTAATCATTATTGCCTATGGATCAGGAGCTTATCAACTAGCAACATCAGAAGGTGAACTGTTGGATAATACCATCAACAGCATGCATGTTTGCAAGTTCTATACCTAAAACCCAATGCAGGGGATCAAAATAACAAAGAAAAAATTAAAAAAATGGAAAAATAAACAAAAAATCAAAAAAATAGAAAAATAACAAAAAAATTCATCCTCTGGTGAAAACCTGGTAAAAAGGTGCCTTGGATAGGTACCATGATGAAAACATGGAAAAGAGGCATCATGTGTACTTTAACTATTGGGCAAATAAAAGTAAATGGTGAAAACCTAGAAATAGGCGCTATTTGTGACAAACCAATCCCTCTATCTCTTAGGACTTCAGTCCTCATCCAGTCTTTATTGCATGAAGATACCTATCATGGCTTGTTGTTCACTTGCCCTTATCATCTTGTCCCATCAAGCTATCGATCCCAACTTGTCATCCATCCTCAACCAATCCATTGAACCATTGTCGAACTACGTCACCTCTGAGTTATCACGTAGGCAAGGCCATCATTGATGAGCCCCTGAGGCTTTCCATTCCATCCCTTATTTCCCACCCTTTTGTCCATCCAATTCCACACCATTTTCCCATTGCCTAGGTCTTAGGTCCACATGGTCCACACCCCAAACTACGTTGCCTCTGTGTCATCATGTAGGCAAGGCCATTTATCAATGAGCCCTCGAGGCACTAGGTCAGTCCCTTAGGGCCTGTTTCTTCATGTCTAATGTCAGTACATCCATAATAAATTGATCCTTTACTTGATTTGGGGAAAATCCTTGACCTAGTTAGTGAATTGGATTCTTGAATGCTACAACTCAGAGGATAACAATCAGGATCATGGTTTTATCACTAGATGGCAAGCAGCACAACAAGAAAGCTTTAAACATCATCCTAACAAAAAGGAATTAAACTAAACATGACAATACCAACCTACCTAAACTATCAAAAGGACTTTATCAGTTATTGCAAGAAAAATATATCTATGGCAAGAAGGTTTTTAATGGTTGTTTAAAGTCTTATAGCATGATTTTTTGTTATTATTTTTTTTATGCTACTCAAGGATGTCAAAAACTAGAGGAGCTATGATGGGGGCATAATTATTTTATTTGTTTGTTGTTTGTGGATCAATCTCTAGTAATGTGAGAAATTTGTCTAACGACATGATCGGCAAAAGATCATTGAGGACGTTCTAAGTCTAAGCATGAAAGAGTAAAATCCTTGTATGTTGATACATGCAAAAAATACTCAGGTCATCTGGATTCAATTTTGACTAGATGCTTGTATTAACTTGCTAAATCAAAATCCACGTAAGAGATACTCAGGTCACCATGGCTAAATTATACCTAGATGCTTGTATTTTCTTACAACATTTTAAAAGCTCAATGATGAAACAAAGTACTTCAAAAATTTGTACAAGAAGATGACAAAATCCACTATCATACATACCCAATTGCATTTCATTTCAATTATAAGCATTTCATACATATTATTTTCCAAGTGGCTTAAGATCCAAGTCCTTTCTTTATCTACATCTCTTTATCTACTCACCCTTTTCTCTCTTTTAATTTTGAGAGCACACCAATTGTCCTCCTGAGGGTGCGTCATCATCATCATTCATCTTATTTGCTAACTTACCATTATCTTTCCTTGTCCCCCTCACTCAATCATCAATCCAAGCATCAATATGATCATCAAATCATTCCAAGCAATGGTCCAAATGCAAGTCCATCCTTAATCCATACCAATCAAGTGAATCAATCTTGTCAAATTATCCAATCACAATCAATGATCTTGATCCCAATCTTGTAGTAAACCAACTCAATTAATCAATCAATCATCATCATCAGTGGGATATGTCTTTCCCGCATCTTTGTGTTGATCTAGGGATATATCATTCCCTGCAATAAAAAACACTATCATCAATCATTATCAATTAATCATGAAAGAAAGCTAGGTGTGCGGAAATCGCTTCCTACACTAATCTAATGAGGGGAGAGCTATAAAAATTCAATTTAATCCTTATCACTATAGAAACATACAACATCTAACAGAGTTATTACAGTAATACACAAGAACTAGAAAGAAGACAGAAGAAGAGAGACAAAGATATACAGTGGGGAAAACCCTTATCGGGTGAAAAACCCCACACTCAAAAACTTGCACAATGTATTAACAAATCTGAAAGTCGTTTATAATACACTTGCAATGCAAGCTTCAATGGTCTTAGACACTTGTGTCTAGAGCCAATCTGGTAGCATAATAGTACCTGTAAACCTGTGATACAAACTCCAGCTCCAAGCACCTGTTTATATAGAAAATACAAGGCAATATTGGACCTATCTTGGGATGGGTGTCCAACTTAGCTTCATGGACCAAAACCCACGCCTAAGGACACTTGGTCAACATTGTAGAATGTGCCTAACACTTGTCCATAGCTCCCATCCCAAAGAGGTCACCTATTTCCAAAATGGGCTATGATATATGCTCTTACAACACTTACGACCATCATAGAATCTGTCATAGTGGTTACAACTTACAGCTGTAAGAGAATCTCTCATACACATGCTATAAATAGCATATTATCTTACAACATTTCATATTCCACCTTGGGGTGCCCAAATATGCCTTATTCAAAGATGCTTCATGACACATGTCATCACCTATCTTACAAACTTCTATTTATGACTCTTACATGTCATAGATTCTTTCATAGGAATCCATCATAACCGTTTCGGTCAATATACACAACATGGAAGATGCCGACACATGGAAAAATTCTCCTACCACAAAGTGGGATGCCTATCGCCTCATGTGAGGACAAAATTACAAGTTGTCATATTCCATGTAGGATCGACACATCACCATGCCACATCCCACAGTATGACAATATAGAATTTACAAATATTTACAAAATAGGCTATTAATTAATAAATACAAACATAATAAATGCAAGGAATTACCAAGGCTAAGACACCTTAATTCCCAACATTCTCCCACTTGTCGAACACCTTGTAAGAGCCAATAGAAAAACAAGATTTAACTGCTATAGGTCGAGAGCCCCATAGACTCCGAACACCATCTAAACTTCTTTGTGCCCGTTGGTTTCGTCAATGCATCTGCAACATTCTTCAAAGTATCTACCTTCTCCAAATTTACCTTTTCATCCTTAACCATGTCTCACATGAAGTGAAACTGAACATCAATGTGCTTTGTTCTAGCATGGAAAGTTAGATTCTTCACAAGGCAAATTGCACTTTGACTTTCACAACTGATCGTGATCTGATTTGCATCAACACCAATATCTGAACACAATCTCTTAATCCAAATGGCTTCCTTACAAGCATGAATTTCTGCCATATAATCAGCTTCTGTCATGGACAAAGAAACACCAAGTTGTCACTTACTCATCCAACTAATAGAACCACCAAATAGTGTAAACACATAAGCACTGGTGGATCTCCTGCTGTCAATGTCACCTACCTAATCTGAATCCACAAATCCATGAATATCAACATAATGTGAAGGTCCTTAAACATTACCATGATAGAAAATGGAATACTTGGAAGTACCCCTCAGATATCTAAACACTCACTTAACTGCATCCCAATGAACTCATCCGGGATTAGCCATAAATTGACTAAGGACTCCCACTTCTTGGGCAATGTTTAGTCCTGTGCAGACCATAGCATACATCAAACTACCAATAGTACTAGCATAAGGTACTCTGCTCATGTCCTCCACCTCACTAGGAGATTTTGGACAATCCTCAACAGACAACTTTGTCCCCAAAGAAATGGGAACACACAATGGTCTACAATCTGCCATGCTGAACCTGTCCAACATGGTCTTCACATACTTACTTTGGCTTAACCAAACTTTTTCGTTGGTTCTATCTCTTCTGATTTCCATTCCTAGAATGTACCTGGCTACCCCTAAATCTTTCATTTCAAACTATGCTGACAACTGAGATTTAAAATTAGAAATCATATTTTTACCATTCCCAATGAGCAACATATTATCAACATATAGTGCAACAATAAGAATACGATCACCATCAAATTTATAATACACATAGTGATCCAATTTTGATCTCACAAATCCAATTGACAGCACAAAGGCATCAAATTTCAAGTACCATCTCCTAGGGGATTGCTTCAAACCATACAAAGATTTTTTAAGTTTGCAAACCAAATTTTCTTTACCTTTCACCATGTAATGCTCTGGCTGTGACATGTAGATTTCTTCCTCCAAGTCACTGTGAAAAAAAATTGTCTTCACATCCATCTGTTCTACCTCCAAGTCATAAGCTACTATGAGAGACAATAGGAATCGAATGGATGTTGGCTTTGTAACGGGAGAGAAGATCTCACCATAATCTATACCCTCCACTTGTGAATACCCCTTCGCAACCAATCTGGCCTTATACTTCTCAACACTACCATCTACACCAAATTTCTTCTTGAACACCCATTTGCATCCAATGGGTTTTCATCTAGGAGGCAAAGGCACTAAGTCCCAAGTTTGATTCTTTTCCAAAGAAGCCATTTCATCCTCCATGGCCTCCTTCCACGAACTTGCAACTTTCATGTCCATAGCCTCTGATATAGTTCTAGGTTCATCACTGTTAGTAACTAAAGCATAAGCACAACTAGAATCAAGCAATGTAAAACCAAACCTTTCAGGTTGCTTTCTTATTCATGTAGACCTTCTCAAGAGCTGAGGTTGAGGTTCAGCTTCTTCATCTGAGCTTTCAGAGCTGCCAGAGCTCTCCTCATTATTAGGTCCAACATTGTCTTTCTGTTCAATCTTCTCAGGGATAGCAGGAAATTGAACAACATCCTCTTTCTTTACCATTTCTTTTGGCTACAAAATAGTGGAAGGTGTAAGCTCTCTGAAGATGACACTTCTGCTATACAATACTTTTTCAGCCACAAGGTCCCAAAGCTTGTATCCTTTCACACCGACACCATAGCCAATGAAGATACACTTAACAGCCTTGTTCTCCAAATTTGACCACTTCTCCCTAGGCACATGTGCATATGCCTCACAACCAAAAACATGAAGATGCCTTATTGAAGGCTTTCTACGAGACCACACCTCTATGGGTGTCTTTCCAATAAGAGCTAATGTAGGAGATCTATTAACAAGATAGAAAGTAGTGGCAATAGCTTCAGCCCAAAACTTTTATTCTAGGCCAACTCCACTAAGCATACTCCTAGCCTTCTCCATCAGTGTCCTGTTCATCATCTCTGCAACTCCATTTTGTTGTGGGGTGTATGGATTTGTCTTATGTCTTTCAATCCCAAGTTCCTTGCAATAATTATCGAATCTTGTAGAACAGAACTCACCATCATTGTCAATTCTTAAACATTTAATCTTTTTACCAGTCTAATTTTCAACAAAGGCCCTAAACTCCTTAAACTTGCTATAGACTTCAGATTTGCTTATGACAAAGTAAATCCATGTCCTTCTACTGTAATCACCTATAAAAGATACAAAGTATACAGATTTTGCTAATGATGAACATTAACAGGACCAAACACGTCAGAATGAATAAGGTCCAACATACCAGAAGACTTATGAGAACTCAAGTAAAATTGAACATGGTTTTGTTTTCCATAAATGCAATGTTCGCAAAAGTTAAACTCAAGATTACAATCATCTAACCCCTCAACAAGTTTTTTTAATTTCTAGGGTACACAAACCCTTCTCACTAATGTGGCCAAATCTCTTATGCCATAACATTATCTTTTTAGCAGAAAGTTTAACTTCCAATGCACGATTACAACCATCAAGACTAGAAACAACAAATTTCTTCACTGCTTGTTCAGATGGCCGGGATGAAGTGACTACTGCCCTCTTCATTGAGTCAGAAGAACTATTACATTGTGAAATGCATGCCTCTAGCTGAAACAGAGTACCTCTCCTAGTACCCTTAGCAAGCACCATAGCTCCTCTAGTCATCTTGCATCCTTCTTTCGAAAAGACAACCTGCACACCTGCATCATTCAAACTACTTATAGAAAGTAGGTTCCATGCTAAGCCTGGGATGTGCATAACCCTATAGATCCCCTTCACTCAACCATCAGGGAATCGGATAGAGACTCTTCCATGACCAACAATCTTTAGATGAGAGTCATCACCCAGATACACCTTTCCACCATCGAACTCCTCATACTTAGTGAACCAATCTCGATACGAGGTCATGTGGAATGATGCACTAGAGTTGATTAGCCACACATCGTCAGATGCATGGGTTGCCAGGGCTGTGATGAAAGCATCACCGTCATCTTGTGATTTATCAGAATTTAAATCAAGAGCATTCTTCTTCTTCTCCTCCTCTTTGCATTCCTTTTGGAAATGCCCAATTTTGCCACAGTTCCAACAAAGAGCCTTGGACTTTATAGGAGATTTGGATCTACCACAGGATTTGGATCTACCTTTCTTAGATTTCTTGTCCTTCTTCTTCCCTTTCTCCTTGGGTCTTCCATGAACTGCAAGGGCCTCTTTAGCTACCTTAGAAGACCTTCTCCGCATCTCTTCAGACAACAGCGAAGAAACCACTTCTTCCATTTTGAATGTGGATGTGGTGCTTCCAATAGCCATGACAAGATGATCCCATGAGTTCGGCAAAGAACAAAATAAGGTCATACATCGATCCTCATCCTCCATCTTTACACCAATAGATGTCAATTGTGCAACTAGCATGTCAAAGCATTCATATGTTCAACAACGAATCCTCTATCCTCCATTTGAAGAGAATACAACTTCTTTCTCAGAAAAAGTTTATTAACCAAGGATTTTGCTTGATACACATCTCCCAACTTCTTCCAAAGTAGTTTTGCAGTAGTATCCTCATGGACATTTAACAACACAGAATCAGCAAGACTAAGTCTTGTGAGACCCTTAGCCTTTCGATCCTTAAGATCCTAGTCATCTTGTGACATTGAAGCTGGTTTAGTTCCATTAACAGTTTCCCAAAGGTCTCGGTCAACAAGCATGTCTTCCATCTTGAGCTTCCACAGCTCAAAATTACTGCCATTAAACTTCTCCACTTCAAACCTTCCTGATGTGCTTGCCATCTCCTTTCTGAAATAGAAATTAGAATACTCTGCACAGACTCCCACTCAACTTAAGATCAGCTCAAAAAACCCCTACCCAACAGCTAAGACCAAAACTAGACAAGGTCTGATACCAACTGAAAGGAAGCTAGGTGTGCGGAAATCTCTTCCTACACTAATCTAATGATGGGAGAGCTATACAAATTCAATTTAATCCTTATCACTATAGCAACATACAACATCTAACAGATTTATTATAACAATACACAAGAACTAGAAAGAAGATAGAAGAAGAGAGACAAAGATATACGGTGGGGAAAACCCTTATTGGGTGAAAAACCCCACATTCAGAAACCTGTACAATGTATTAACAAATCTAAAAGTTGTTTACAATACACTAGCAATGCAAGCTTCAATGGTCTTTGACACTCATTTCTAGAGTCAATCTGGTAGCATAACAGTACCTATAAACCTATGATACAAACTCCATCTCCAAACACCTGTTTATATAGAAAATACAAGGCAATATTGGACCTATCTTGGGATGGGCATCCAACTTGGCTTCATGGACCAAAACCCAAGCCTAAGGACACTTGGTCAACATTGTAGAATGTGTTTGACACTTTTCCATATCTCCCATCCCAAAGAGGTTACCTATTTCCAAAATGGGCTATGACAGATGCTCTTACGACACTTACGACTGTCATAGAATCTGTCATAGCGGTTACAACTTACAACTATAAGAGAATATCTCATACACATGCTATAAATAGCATGTTCTCTTACAACATGTCATATTCCACTTTGGGGCACCCAAATATGCCTTATTCAAAGATGCTTCATGACACATGTCATCACCTATCTTACAAACTTCTATTTCTGACTCTTACATGTCATAGATTCTTTCATATGAATCTGTCATAACCGTTTTGATCAATATTCCCTTACACAACATGGAAGATGCTAACACATGGCAAAATGCTCCTACCACAAAGTGGGATGCCTATCTCCTCATGTGAGGACAAAATTACAAGTTGCCATATTCCATGTAGGATCAACACATCACCGTGCCACATCCCACAATATGACAATATGGAATTTACAAATATTTACAACATAGGCAATTAATTAATAAATACAAACATAATAAATGAAAGGAATTGCCAAGGTTGAGACACCTTAATTCCCAACAAATCATTGGTTTACATCTTGACAGGGGAAGTACCTTGTTTTTTCTTGTATCATTTGTGCATACTTGCTTGCTTGCTTGTGTGTGTTATCATTTTACCTTGCAGAACATATCATTCATCTCTTTCATCCATTCCTTAGCTTGCATTCTCATTAAATTCTTTAGTCATTCTTTATCATTCTTGTTCATCATGATATTGTTCGTCATCTTTTTGCCAAAACCATCCAACCCAACCAATCTCTCGAGGGGGCATCCTATCGTCATTTAACCTAAACTAGGGGCAAACTAGGGCATGCTGTTGGCAAGAGACACATTGAAGCTTCATGATTGTTGTCATTGATGGCAACAAAGATCATCCCACACATCCGCAAGATATGGTGTGTCTCTACCGGAAGTTAGATTGAAGAGCTTACAAGTCAAGTAAGCAAGAGCAGAGCATACAGAAGGTCTGACAGTCAGGTCTGGATCTGTTAGAGGAAGTACCCTTGTAAAGTACAGACTTGGGAAAGTCAAGAGGAGTATCTTGACTGATAGATTCCAGGGTTTGAGTCTCCGGTGTGGAAAGGATAAAGAGATATGAATACTTGAGTGTCGTGTTCCCAAGTCACAGTGTGAATAGAGGAAGAACTGATTGGCAAAACATCAGACATTATTCCAGATGTGTTACTGATGATGGAAAAGGATCTTAAAGCATAAGTTATGATTGGCCGACATGATTGATGACTTCTACAAGTATATCCTTGATCTGCATTACTTGGTATGCAAGGATTCAGCCAACAGATCAGAGTTTGAGGAAATTATTGACTGTTCTGGATGCCGACTAGAAAGATGATGAAATCACTTGTGCGGATATATATACATGATTAATTTAGATGTAAAGGTGTGTGTGTGTTGTGTTTTGTGGTGTGAAGAAAAGTAGAAGAGCAGAGTAAAGATAGCAGAAGAGGTCTAGAATGTGATATTACAGCTACATCAAGAAAGAGTAAGAATGAAGTGCAGTAGATTAGTTTATTGAGTTTAACCGGAACTGAACCTCAGCATGTGTCGATGCTTCTCATCAGTTCAAACATTGTGTTATCTTCCTTTCTTGTAGACAGTGAGTCTCTTGTAGGCAGTGAGCCTCTTGTGAGCAGTGTGCTTGGGCAGTAAGCCCTAATTGGCATGTGCCATTTTGTTCTATCTATTCTTCTAACAGAGAATAATATCTTGGGTTAATCACCCTGTGGTTTTTCCCTTAACAGGGTTTCCACGTCAAAATCATTGTGTCATGTGCATTGGTATTATCTCCATTTCATGGTTATGTTTGCATACTTGATTTGATGTTGTACTAATTGTTAAGAAAATTTAGAAAGTGGAAATTATTAGGATAACTGATTCACTCCCCCCCCTCTCAGTTATCAACAATTGGTATTAGAGCCAAGTTCCTCTAAACAGAGCCTAACAGCTTGAGGAAGATCTAGGAATTTAAATGGATATGTATGGTTTGAAGGAACAACTTCAGTCTGCCCTAGATGATCTTGAACATTCCAACTCTGAAGTCAATGAATTGAAGGAAAGACTTAAACAGGTTGATGATTTCATAAATGAATTAAAAGGGAAACTAAGCATCTCTATGAAGAAGAGAAAGGAACTACTTCAGCAATTAGCAAGTCAAGGTGAAGGAAATGGTACAAATGAAGACCTGAAAGAGAAAACCAAGTTATGTGAAAAATTTTCAAAAGAAGTCATTATGATAAGACATGAAATGGAATCAGGAGTTATGAAATTCACCCAAGAAATTAAAGAGAAAAGAAAGACTGAAGATGATCTAAGAAAATCTCTTAGGGAGAAATCAGAAGACTGCCACAAGATGGATAGAATAATCAGACATCTTGAATTTGATCTTGAAGATGCTAGAGAAAATGAAGAAAAACTTGAGGATCAAATTGACACTCTTAAAAGGGATATTCAAACATCAAATGAATACAAAGAGAAATTCAAGATAAGTTCTGCTCAACTTGAAGTTCTTTTTGAAAGCCAAAAGAGGGTAGATTACAAGCATGGCTTAGGGTATGAGAAAGGTGAAAGCTTCGGATCTGGTCAGAAGAATTTTGGATTAGGAGATCCAAGGGACAAGCCTAGAAGACCTCTGGTAAGGCAACCCAATGCTCAAAGATATCCATCTTTCAATGGATACTGCCACAACTGCAATAACTTTGGGCACAAAGCTAATCAATGTAGAAAGAGAATGAATCAAACTAATTCACCATTCTCTAG
The DNA here is from genome assembly GCA_027924645.1 of Cunninghamia lanceolata. NCBI lineage: Eukaryota > Viridiplantae > Streptophyta > Pinopsida > Cupressales > Cupressaceae > Cunninghamia > Cunninghamia lanceolata. The sequence continues at coordinate 3,025,843 of BSBN01001253.1, read as the reverse complement.
ACAATGCTTTAACTATAAAAGATATGGTCACAAATCTCATGAATGTAGAAATATGCAAATAAACACTTCATTCTATGGCAGATGCTATGCATGCAATAGAGTAGGTCATATGGCTAGTCAATGTAGATCAAAAGGATATCAATCAAATATGCAAAGAAATGTTGTTTGCTATAATTGCAATAGATCCGGTCATATTGTCAAATTCTGTAGAAACAAGAATCAGGACAAAAGGGGTCCGGTGCATCATAATCAGAATCAAGACAAAGGTAAAAGGAAAATGAATGCGGATGAAGTTCAAAGAGAGATGAACAAGATCTGGGTGAAGAAAAGCTCAGAAAATGTAGGAGATGGATCCACACTAGAATCTGGTGCTGATATTCTTTTAGAAACTAAAAAGTGAGCTCTGGCTCAGGGGGAGTCTCAAGGAAAAACATTATCCCCCAGCCAGTTAATTGGTGCCGGAATTGGCACAAAGAAAATTATGGATTATAGGGCTCTCAGAAAAACATCCAAGTAAATTGTGATTAAGATATGAAAGATCTGCAAGAAGTTTTAAACAGGTAGAGGACTAATCCGATTCCTCAGTCATCTGGTGAGAAGTAGGTTTCTCACAGTTAAACCTGACATGATTCAAACTATAGAATCTTGATCTGCGGATAGATCAAATGATTAGTGAAAGGAAGATAGATTATCACTATTCTCCAAGAATAACTTTAAAGTTTGTCTTAGTGATTCAGAAAGGTTATGTCTGCCAATAAGATAAACAAGGCACACTGGAATGAGTTAGGTTACACATTTATTGCAGGGTGAAAATTAGGGCTTTTCAGAAATAAAAGAAATTATTCGTTCATCATTTGCACATTTGCATTCAAGAAGAAAAGAAAAAGGAGCTCTGCATCAATTGTCTCAACTCTCAAAGATTAGCCATTGAAATTGTTTCATCCAGCTAATCAAATCTGGCTCCCTCAGCGAACTCTTGAAACGAAAAAGGTATTTTTCATTGCTAAATATCTCTTAGTAAAATCCTTTTGGAAATGACTACGCCGAATATTGTGAAGATATCTGATAGACCTCGTCCTAAATTTAAGAAGCATCCATATAAATCTCTAGAAGTTGATCCCCTAGGTGCCTTTTCAAGCATTCCGCATGGGATTTTGCATGTAGAAGATGTTAGGGTTTACATTCATGCAAACATTGAAGATTTTGGCGAATCAAAGTTAATGAGAATATCTCATACACATGCTATAAATAGCATGTTCTCTTACAACATGTCATATTCCACTTTGGGGCACCCAAATATGCCTTATTCAAAGATGCTTCATGACACATGTCATCACCTATCTTACAAACTTCTATTTCTGACTCTTACATGTCATAGATTCTTTCATATGAATCTGTCATAACTGTTTTGATCAATATTCCCTTACACAACATGGAAGATGCTAACACATGGCAAAATGCTCCTACCACAAAGTGGGATGCCTATCTCCTCATGTGAGGACAAAATTACAAGTTGCCATATTCCATGTAGGATCAACACATCACCGTGCCACATCCCACAATATGACAATATGGAATTTACAAATATTTACAACATAGGCAATTAATTAATAAATACAAACATAATAAATGAAAGGAATTGCCAAGGTTGAGACACCTTAATTCCCAACAAATCATTGGTTTACATCTTGACAGGGGAAGTACCTTGTTTTTTCTTGTATCATTTGTGCATACTTGCTTGCTTGCTTGTGTGTGTTATCATTTTACCTTGCAGAACATATCATTCATCTCTTTCATCCATTCCTTAGCTTGCATTCTCATTAAATTCTTTAGTCATTCTTTATCATTCTTGTTCATCATGATATTGTTCGTCATCTTTTTGCCAAAACCATCCAACCCAACCAATCTCTCGAGGGGGCATCCTATCGTCATTTAACCTAAACTAGGGGCAAACTAGGGCATGCTGTTGGCAAGAGACACATTGAAGCTTCATGATTGTTGTCATTGATGGCAACAAAGATCATCCCACACATCTGCAAGATATGGTGTGTCTCTACCGGAAGTTAGATTGAAGAGCTTACAAGTCAAGTAAGCAAGAGCAGAGCATACAGAAGGTCTGACAGTCAGGTCTGGATCTGTTAGAGGAAGTACCCTTGTAAAGTGCGGACTTGGGAAAGTCAAGAGGAGTATCTTGACTGATAGATTCCAGGGTTTGAGTCTCCGGTGTGGAAAGGATAAAGAGATATGAATACTTGAGTGTCGTGTTCCCAAGTGACAGTGTGAATAGAGGAAGAACTGATTGGCAAAACATCAGACATTATTCCAGATGTGTTACTGATGATGGAAAAGGATCTTAAAGCATAAGTTATGATTGGCCGACATGATTGATGACTTCTACAAGTATATCCTTGATCTGCATTACTTAGTATGCAAGGATTCAGCCAATAGATCAGAGTTTGAGGAAATTATTGACTGTTCTGGATGCCGACTAGAAAGATGATGAAATCACTTGTGCGGATATATATACATGATTAATTTAGATGTAAAGGTGTGTGTGTGTTGTGTTTTGTGGTGTGAAGAAAAGTAGAAGAGCAGAGTAAAGATAGCAGAAGAGGTCTAGAATGTGATATTACAGCTACATCAAGAAAGAGTAAGAATGAAGTGCAGTAGATTAGTTTATTGAGCTTAACCGGAACTGAACCTCAGCATGTGTCGATGCTTCTCATCAGTTCAAACATTGTGTTATCTTCCTTTCTTGTAGACAGTGAGTCTCTTGTAGGCAGTGAGCCTCTTGTGAGCAGTGTGCTTGGGCAGTAAGCCCTAATTGGCATGTGCCATTTTGTTCTATCTATTCTTCTAACAGAGAATAATATCTTGGGTTAATCACCCTGTGGTTTTTCCCTTAACAGGGTTTCCACATCAAAATCATTGTGTCATGTGCATTGGTATTATCTCCATTTCATGGTTATGTTTGCATACTTGATTTGATGTTGTACTAATTGTTAAGAAAATTTAGAAAGTGGAAATTATTAGGATAACTGATTCACTCCCCCCCCTCTCAGTTATCAACAATTGGTATTAGAGCCAAGTTCCTCTAAACAGAGCCTAACAGCTTGAGGAAGATCTAGGAATTTAAATGGATATGTATGGTTTGAAGGAACAACTTCAGTCTGCCCTAGATGATCTTGAACATTCCAACTCTGAAGTCAATGAATTGAAGGAAAGACTTAAACAGGTTGATGATTTCATAAATGAATTAAAAGGGAAACTAAGCATCTCTATGAAGAAGAGAAAGGAACTACTTCAGCAATTAGCAAGTCAAGGTGAAGGAAATGGTACAAATGAAGACCTGAAAGAGAAAACCAAGTTATGTGAAAAATTTTCAAAAGAAGTCATTATGATAAGACATGAAATGGAATCAGGAGTTATGAAATTCACCCAAGAAATTAAAGAGAAAAGAAAGACTGAAGATGATCTAAGAAAATCTCTTAGGGAGAAATCAGAAGACTGCCACAAGATGGATAGAATAATCAGACATCTTGAATTTGATCTTGAAGATGCTAGAGAAAATGAAGAAAAACTTGAGGATCAAATTGACACTCTTAAAAGGGATATTCAAACATCAAATGAATACAAAGAGAAATTCAAGATAAGTTCTGCTCAACTTGAAGTTCTTTTTGAAAGCCAAAAGAGGGTAGATTACAAGCATGGCTTAGGGTATGAGAAAGGTGAAAGCTTCGAATCCGGTCAGAAGAATTTTGGATTAGGAGATCCAAGGGACAAGCCTAGAAGACCTCTGGTAAGGCAACCCAATGCTCAAAGATATCCATCTTTCAATGGATACTGCCACAACTGCAATAACTTTGGGCACAAAGCTAATCAATGTAGAAAGAGAATGAATCAAACTAATTCACCATTCTCTAGACAATGCTTTAACTATAAAAGATATGGTCACAAATCTCATGAATGTAGAAATATGCAAATAAACACTTCATTCTATGGCAGATGCTATGCATGCAATAGAGTAGGTCATATGGCTAGTCAATGTAGATCAAAAGGATATCAATCAAATATGCAAAGAAATGTTGTTTGCTATAATTGCAATAGATCCGGTCATATTGTCAAATTCTGTAGAAACAAGAATCAGGACAAAAGGGGTCCGGTGCATCATAATCAGAATCAAGACAAAGGTAAAAGGAAAATGAATGCGGATGAAGTTCAAAGAGAGATGAACAAGATCTGGGTGAAGAAAAGCTCAGAAAATGTAGGAGATGGATCCACACTAGAATCTGGTGCTGATATTCTTTCAGAAACTAAAAAGTGAGCTCTGGCTCAGGGGGAGTCTCAAGGAAAAACATTATCCCCCAGCCAGTTAATTGGTGCCAGAATTGGCACAAAGAAAATTATGGATTATAGGGCTCTCAGAAAAACATCCAAGTAAATTGTGATTAAGATATGAAAGATCTGCAAGAAGTTTTAAACAGGTAGAGGACTAATCCGATTCCTCAGTCATCTGGTGAGAAGTAGGTTTCTCACAGTTAAACCTGACATGATTCAAACTATAGAATCTTGATCTGCGGATAGATCAAATGATTAGTGAAAGGAAGATAGATTATCACTATTCTCCAAGAATAACTTTAAAGTTTGTCTTAGTGATTCAGAAAGGTTATGTCTGCCAATAAGATAAACAAGGCACACTGGAATGAGTTAGGTTACACATTTATTGCAGGGTGAAAATTAGGGCTTTTCAGAAATAAAAGAAATTATTCGTTCATCATTTGCACATTTGCATTCAAGAAGAAAAGAAAAAGGAGCTCTGCATCAATTGTCTCAACTCTCAAAGATTAGCCATTGAAATTGTTTCATCCAGCTAATCAAATCTGGCTCCCTCAGCGAACTCTTGAAACGAAAAAGGTATTTTTCATTGCTAAATATCTCTTAGTAAAATCCTTTTGGAAATGACTACGCCGAATATTGTGAAGATATCTGATAGACCTCGTCCTAAATTTAAGAAGCATCCATATAAATCTCTAGAAGTTGATCCCCTAGGTGCCTTTTCAAGCATTCCGCATGGGATTTTGCATGTAGAAGATGTTAGGGTTTACATTCATGCAAACATTGAAGATTTTGGCGAATCAAAGTTAATGGATATCTATCACAAGCAGTTAATAGATGATTCTTTTGAGATCAAACCTTAGTACAAAGCCATCCGAGAGAAGCATTTTGCACAGTGCATTCATTTCCCCTATTTTGAAGAAGATGAATGGGCCTGGTATGTGTTAAGCAGAGTGCATGACAATTTCTTATGGTTGAATAGACCATTTAAAATCACCAAAGATGTAATTAAGGCAGTAACCGGTCTGCACTCATTCGGTGGGATACCTGTTCTCAAATCTGTCAAGAATCAGATAGTAAGTGATGCAACCGGATCAAAATTTGACAAGAGAGCTATGACAATTGAAGATATCATTGATCTGGATGTCAAATTTGCATCCATGATAATTGGTTACAAGATTTATCACTCCAGTAGGGAAAACTCAGTACCGGGAACTGTAGTTTATATAGCCTATCAGATGCTAAAAGAAAATGCTGACTATGATCTGTGTGAACTTCTTCTAACCCAACTTTTGGAAAATCTGCAAAAGATAAAGAAGGACAAGAAGAACTCATTCAAGTATGGTGGCTTGATGCTCTGCCTATTCTTTTATTACATGAATGAGCTTCCCGGATCCAATGGCTAGGTATGGCAGAATGATAGACCAGTAGCTATTCAAATCAGAGATTATATACATATGCTTGGTGATGCCAAGGCACAGAATATAGCTCTCTGGGGCTATTTCAAGAATTTTCAGAGCATGATGCAAGCAAGAGAAAGAATCCCCAAATCAGTGGTTGAGAAATACAAAGATACAGTTTGTTTTATGGTAGATACTGATCAATGTCTAATGGAGGCAGTAGAACCAAGGACAGTCTGGATCATGCCCATGGGGTATAAAGTTGATGAACAAATTGTGGAGCTGCATGTTCAATACATGCTCAGTCAGCCAAAGGATCCAAAGGTAGAAAGATTTGGAACCTTTGAAGAACTAAGTGTGAAAATTCATATAGAGCTAAGGCAGCCAGAGATCAAAAGGAAGGTGAGAAAAGAAGTTGAAGAAGTTGCCAAAGGCTTTGGCATCTCAAAAGAGGCACTTGATGCTAACAGGGAGAAGAGGGAAAGAGCAGAGAAAGAGAAGGAAGAAGCTGAAAAGGGAAGTGATCCGGTAGAAGCCCCCACCTAGACAAGATCCTCTAAGAGGTCTGCACCTACCACTACTAAAAGCTCAAGGACATCGAAACCGAAAACAAAATCATCCGGTAAAGGAGAGAAAAGAACAAAGACAAAAGCCACAAGAGCTTATGCTAGTCAAAGGGATGAAGAGGAGACTGAATCTAATGAAGAAGTCAAGAAAATGAAGAAAAAGAAGAAAACATCTGGTGAACCCTCTACTGGTCAAGGTGAAGAAGAAAAGGCAGAGGAATATGTTGAAAAACCCACTCTTCACATTGATGACATAATCAAATCAATCACTGTGGATGGAAATCTACAGCCAATGGTTGAATTCTATGATGAATGTAGTGAAGCTGATCAGAAGATTCTGCAAGATGCCACAGTTAAGTATCTGAACATTTACAACAAGGCTTTCATTGAGATTGTATCTTTAATTCCTAAAAGCCTTGAGAAGGAACTTGAATTAAGGAAGAATAATGCCAAAGAGAAGGTTATGGAGATCCAGGAACAGATAGCTATTCAGCTCTATCCCTCCATCACTACTAAGCAAAAGAGCATGATCTTCAAAGATTGTAAGGATGAATTCCAGAGCAAAGCAAGAATGAACCAACTCATGCTCGAAGAGATTGACAAAATTGCAAAAGAGACTGAAGAGATCCTCTGGAATGTATACAAAAGATTCAACATTCTAATTATAGAGGACTTGGGTATTAATCCCTTGGCCACAAGTGTTGCAGAAGAATCTTCTGAGAAAATGGCAGAAGAAGTAATGGACTCCGGTATAGAAAAAACTAAGGATTTGGAATCCTCTGCTTTGGAAGAGGAAATCCTTGAACAAGCAAACATCTCTCCTCTGGTTTCCCTTGCAGTCTCTAGTTCTAAAGGAGAAGAAAGAGTAGAAGAGAAAATCAGCCAAAAAGCAGAAGTGAAGGAAAAAGAAGATATCAGTACTAAGGTTGTGGAAGAAGACAAAGCTCCAAGAGATAGTTCTGTGACTGTAGAAGAAAAGAAGAATCTGTCTCTAGTAAGAGACACTACAGAATCTGTAAAGGACTTCTTGACAAAAGAAACCATGGAAATTGATGAATTGGAACTGCTAAAAGGGCCACTTGATTTTGACTCTCTTTCTCTGGTACAAACAATGAAGATAGCCTCATTTGCCAATGCAAAGGCCAAATAAAAACTCTTGAAGTCTCACATGGAAGACTGTGAGCTTATAGAAGCCACATCCAGAGTATTAAAAAAGATCATGCCATCTTTTTAGAAGGATCCTACAGCCTCCTCTTCTAGTAATCTCAAAACTCTAGTCAATAGTGTTAGCACACATTTTGATTCTTTAGAGAAATCAGCTGAGGAGAAGGTCAGGAAAGAGTTTTTGGATAAGAGATTCTCTGAGCTACAAGGGATAATATCAAATGACAAGAGAGTTATGGGTATTGGGATAAAAAGTTTGGAAAATGCTCTTAAGGATGCAGGAGATGTATACAAATTTTGTATATCCTGGTCCAAAACAACAGTGGAGATTGAGAAGAAAATAAAAGAATAGGAGGACAAACTAATAAAACTTTCTCAAAATTTTGATCCACTTACCACATCCATAATAATTCAAGAATGTCAAATGGTTGCAGTTTTGAATGAAATTAAAAAGCTTGAAAAAGAGAAGAAAAACAAAATCAGTAGGTTGGGTGAACTCAGAGGGATAATTGTCCCTAAGTTAGAGGTCATGCATGAGGCCATAAAAGAAGCTTAGATCACAGCCCAGACCAATGATCCAACAGATCTGAAAAGGGAAAATGCGTTTGCATTCTTGTTGAGTGGTCATATATCAATTTTGGATAGAATGAAGCAAAGTTGGGCTACAGAATTCATCCAATTGAAGACAACTTTTGCAGATATACTTCAGTATATGTAAGAATGCTATATGTGTATACTTATGCAGCCAAGTATAGTTGAAATTTTGACAATTTTGGTTAGCAGACCCTACCCTTTGCCATTGATGTCAAAGGGGGAGTGAGGAACAATGAAAAATGTGGAATCCAGCTAAGAGGGAGCTCTGATAAAGTGTACATGAGAAGAAAGCATCAACAAAGGGGGAGTATAGTATAACACTTAATCATTTTTCACTAAGTGTTGCCATCAATGCCAAAGGGGGAGATTGTTGGCAAGAGACACATTGGAGCTTCATGATTGTTGTCATTGATGGCAACAAAGATCATCCCACACATCCACAGGATATGGTGTGTCTCTACCGGAAGTCAGATTGAAGAGCTTACAAGTCTGGTAAGCAAGAGCAGAGCATACAAAAGGTCCGACAGTCAGGTCTGGATCTATTAGAGGAAGTATCCTTGTAAAGTACAGACTTGGGAAAGTCAAGAGGAGTATCGTGACTCATAGATTCTAGGGTTTGAGCCTCCGATGTGGAAAGGATAAAGAGATATGAATACTTGAATGTCGTGTTCCCAAGTGATAGTGTGAACAGAGGAAGAACTGGCTGGCAGAACATCAGACATTATTCCAGATGTGTTACTGATGATGGAAAAGGATCTTAAAGCATAATTTATGATTGGCCGACATGATTGATGACTTCTACAAGTATATCCTTTATCCACATTACTTGGTATGCAAGGATTCAGTCGACAGATCAGAGTTTGAGAAAATTATTGACTGTTCCAGATGCCAACTAGAAAGATGATGAAATCACTTGTGCGGATATATATACATGATTGATTGTGTTTTGTGGTGCGAAGAAAAGTAGAAGAGCAGAGTAAAGATAGCAGAAGAGGTCCGAAATGTGATATTGCAGCTGCATTAAGAAAGAGTAAGAATGAAGTGCAGCAGATCAGTTTATGGAGCTTAACCAGAACTGAACCTCAGCATGTGTGGATGCTTCTCATCAATTCAAACATTGTGTTATCTTCCTTTCTTGTAGACAGTGAGTCTCTTGTAGGCAGTGAGCCTCTTGTGAGTAGTGTGCTCGGGTAGTAAGCCCTAATTGGCATGTGCCATTTTGTTCTATCTATTCTTCTAACAGAGAATAATATCTTGGGTTAATCACCCTATGGTTTTTCCCTTAACAGGGCTTCCATGTCAAAATCAGTGTGTCATGTGCATTGGTATTATCTCCATTTCATGGTTATGTTTGCATACTTGATTTGATGTTGTACTAACTGTTAAGAAAATTCAGAAAGTGGAAATTATTAGGATAACTGATTCACCCCCCTCTCAGTTATCAACACATGCATCATAGTCAGAATTTTTTATTCTTTGAAGCAACGTGATAAAATACATTGCATCAAAGAGGTAAAAAATGTATACACCTAAAATTGGCTCGTGTCGAATTAAATAAATATTTTAATATTTGTTTTAATTCTTATTTCTTCTATGAATTAAATAAATATTCTAATTTATTTGATTGGTTCATTATCCCAAAATTAAATAAAAATTATTTGATTTAATTAAATATTCTAATTCCTCTAATGTCTCATCTAATTAAATAATCCTAAATTATTTGATTAATCTCAAATTCCTCTATTCCAAAGTCCTAAATTCCATTATTCCACATCATCTCATCCATGCCATTCTTCCACCTCATCTTCCACCTCACCATGTTGCACACATAATTAAATATTTTTAATAATTAATTAGCTAATATCCCCTCATCCACATGTTCTGTTTATCCTCCAATCAAGATCAGTTAACTCATCAGTCAAATCAGTTATCTAATCAATTAATTCACTTAACTGGTCAATCTATTCTGTTAACTCCTCAATCTATTCTGTTAACTCCCATAACTCATGAAAGTAACTTGGAGACTTGTCCTCTTCTTATTCATGCACATTCCCTCAAGCTTCCTCAACCGTACATGTAACAGGTAATTTCTCTAGTCATAGATCTATTGAAACTTGGATTTGACCTCTCTTGAGCCTACAAAAGGAACCCTCACTCTCTCATTTTGTCACTCAAGCTTTAGCAATCTTACTCTACAGAAATCCTACCAGCATACCTTCGGAAAAGTATCGTCATTACATTTGCATAATCCCATTATCATCACAATCATCCAACAATGTCTACATATCTCCATTATCCATCCATTAGAGTTGCATTGTTAGTTTAATCTCCACTGCATTATCCATCTACAACCATTCTCCTATTGTCATCTTCAAAAGCAAGGAAGTACACACTTCTGAGAGATGAACTCATTCATAAGATCAATATGAGATAGGCAACAATGGAAGCTACTAGGTAAATCGATCTATGAAGGTAATATCTTTGTTTATTGTATTTGCATCCTTTTATTGAGTTATTCGATATTTAGTTGTTTAAAATAGTTGTTCATAATTTTCCATAACATTTTCTTTTGCTTCTGAGTGGGGGTATAATTGTTGGTTGGTTGGTTGAGTAAGATTTTATCTTGGTCAATCTCTTCGAGGAAAAAGATATTGAAGTTGTTGTAAATAAAGATTGATGTATCTGATGACTGTGTAATGAATTTTTGTACTCCTATATTTATTTGTTGTGGCTAATAAATAGATTCATTTTATGGTGGCATGATTTGTGTTGATGTTTGTATTTTTCTACTCAATTCAGTAGTCTAATAAGACCCCTATATTTAGTCCTACACCAGGCATCGATTCACTCCTTTCAATATCCCATTGGTGAGTTCATCATTTTTTTCAATACAAACAAGTTAGTGAAAATAAGAATTTGATAATTCCACATTATTAAACAAGAAGATAATGAATCAATTTAACACTTTATCATTTGATGGAGGTAATTCATCTACTCATCAACTAGTGTTGCAAAGATGGATCATAGGGAATTGTGTGATCTCTTCCTACATGCTTTTAATAGGGATACATGAGAGGAGGTTCAAAAAATTCCCTACAAATTGTATGGAGAGGATATCAAAAGTGCTATTAAAATACATTAGGCTATGATTGATAGCAAGAGAAAGGAGTATGGTACTAATGGAAGGTTGGTGATCCACAAAAACAATAATTATAACAACCCCTCAATGCCAAAAATCTTAAATAATAACTACAACAAAACTACTAATGGGGTTATAGACATCTCACCACCAAAGAATAACAATGATCACAACTACAACAACTATGGTGGTGGAAACAACTTCATGAATTTAAGGAATCAAAATGTCAAGGTCATTGATTATCCCCATGAAATAATTATGAGAAATGGGGTAGACAAAATGAATGGTCATACAGTAAAAATTGATATGATCCTTACCAAAAACCTTGAGAAAATGACCCTAACAAACACTGCTCATTTTATAAAAGAAGAGGCCAAGACACTGAGTCATATTGGGAGTATCAATGGTTCATCTCAAGTCTCCCAAAGGATAAAAGGAATCTATTCATATACATGTTCCTCCTCCCACCCAAATATATTAATTACAACCTTTGAGGCCCATCACCCCTTAGAATTTAAATTTAAGGATCTACCAAGATCCTTTCCTAGGACACCAACAAAAGAGTGGCTCCAACCTAGAAAAATTGAATGACACTATTCCTTCTCAAGAATAAAATGGCCCAAGATAGCTAGGTATTAAGGGTGAAACTAAAATTCTCAACTTGCTTGAGTTGGTTCAAAATGAAAACTTCCAACAAGATATTATGATCTCACAAATAGAAAACCTAGGACACATGGTTTCAATGGTAGACCCCATGTTAGTTCAAATTAGTCCCTATGACTTGGTTGGGGATCTCAAGAAAAGCTTCACTAAAATTTATTTAATTGATCCTTGGAGGAACTCTCCCTCCCATAGAGCATCCCTCCTAGAAGCAATCAAACTCAAGTACTTAAATTATATACTTTATCAAAGAAGCAAATTAATCAAGTAGGTCTCGACATGAGTCCACATAATTTAGAGTTGTAGATCCTTGGTACTTGAATCTAAAATAAATACCCATGAACATAAAATTAATGATATGAGGTAGTCCTACTTTGTAGTTACAAGTATGGATCTACAACATGTGCATAAAGTGAACACATGTCGATGACAGAGCTGTTGTGAACATTGTCCATTTATCTCTCTTAGATGGAATGGGGTATGCACACACTAACATTGTAGCTTATAGGGATACCTTTCAAGGTTATGAAAACCTAAAGGAAATAAAAATTGGTAAGTTCATGATCATAGTTTCTTTAAGGCACAAAATGGTTTTCATAACGTTTTATGTGATTTGCAAGAAGACAAGATAAAAATTGTCATTGGGAAGGCCCTGAATCCATTAAATGAAGGAAAAACCCTCCATGATCTTCTAAAATGTTAGGATTACTATGCCATCAACCTTTTAAATATTTTTTATTTAATTATTTTTTTATATTATTTGTAAATGCATTCATAAGGGATGAAGGTTCCATTGATAGTAGTAAATATTTATATATGGTGATAGTATAAGATAAGTTTTATCTTGGGAGTTACTATACGTGAAAGGTGGATGTACAAGCTTAATAATAACTTATGATAGGTGTAAGAGCATCTTCATCACATCTTAGCAGTTGAGCATTCTCCTAGTTGTAAAATGATCCCAACTTCAAAGCTTAGCATGAAGGATCTTGGATGAACTTAGTTTCCAAAGGGTGGGAATGAATGCAATTGTACACACTCATATTTTTAGGATATGGATGGTTGCACTGGTTAGTGGTCCTTGATTCTTTGATAAGATATCATGCTTTCTCATCTAATGTGTGGGAAACACAAAGATTCTGGGTTTGAAACTTAATTTTATCTTAGAAATGCTCTAGAACATTTTCCAGCAGAGTCGCCATTTGTTGTTCCTTGCACACACACCCCATTTTGCCAAATGGAGACCCCCTCTTTTTCTTTGGCTTGAAGTCTCAACCTTTTTCCTTATGATGATGAGAAAGTAAATTTGAGCTTAGAGTGCAAGATTTGATCCAGATTTGAGTATTTTACATGTTTGGAGTCATTTGATGTTGTGCATGATTGATTTAGGGGTGTCTTGGATGGTCCTGTGCTTAAGAAATAGCCATTTGTTGCCTTTCACGGTAAAATTAGGTGTTACTACATTTTGCTCCAAAATCCCATGTCACTGGATCTTGCCCTTGAAATTGTTAATGCAAGATGTTTCATGTTGAAATTCATAGTTTCGAGGTCTTACAGTTGCAAAATCATCTCACATTCCACAAGATTTCACTAAGGGGTCCATAAGTTTTCACCTTGATACATGTTCCTGAAGCCCTGATTTGGCTAAGTCTGAAACCATGAAAATCCTTAAAAATGGCTAAGTCTGAAATCTGGTGGAACCACAAAATTCTAGAATCTGCATATGAAATCCTATGGATCTGGAACCTATCTCAAACATCCTAAAAGCATATTTAAAAATATTTAATACTTAAATATATTTTTAAATATACCTTCAACTTGGCCAATTCAAAATCTAGCGCTAAAACCACCTGCTACTGCAAAAAGTGCTAAAAATGCCTTCTACCGACCTTAGCACTAAATTTTCCTCTAATCGACCTCCCTCCAAGCTACCGCTAAATCAATCAGACCAAAAATACTCGTCGAGACAATTTTGAAGAAAAGTGCTAAAATTACCCTCTACCGACTTGCGCTGAAATGGTCTTCCATCAACTTAAGTCGCTTAGGTCGGTTGGTACTAAAATGCGCGTAGGTCAGTTGCATTGAAAATCTCCGCCAATGAAGTTAGCGCTAAAAACAGGCCTCACGGACCTGCGCTGAAAACTACTTTCACTAACTTTAGTCGGTCAGACCTAAAATCTGTGCTAAGGTCAGACCGACCCCAAATCAATGTGAAAACCATTTTGCACTAGAATTGGACCTCATAGACCTGTGCTAAATTTGACCTCCATCGACTTTTAGTCCGTGACACCCAAAACCCGTGTTTTTTGACATTTTGGCTTAGAAATTGAGTTTTTCAAGGAGCAAATTAGATTTTCTTGATGGATTTGAATTACATATCTATTTTTCACATCATGAGGAATATTTTACCAAGTTTGTGTGGATGTTTGGCACGTTTTGCAACAATTAATGCTCCTGCACATGAAAAGTTCGTGAACCTCAAAAATCATGCTTTTTGTAGAGAAGGCTAGAAAAATATGAAATTAAAGTCTACAAATGGATCCTAATGACAACACAAACTTTCTAGATCAATATATTGGCCAACTGGGTACTTGAAAATGGTTAAAAATACAGAAAATCATGTAAAAATCACTAGATTTAAGAGATTGTTCATAGAGAAAGTGACATTGACAACGGGCTGATTTTGACTGATTCATGACTGCAAATGGACATGTTTTGATCCAAATTGATGGAAAATGACTTGTTTATGATGAAATTGATGCTTGGTCTTGTTGATTGTAGGTCTAAGATCATAAAGGAGCTTGTTGGAGCTAATTGGAGCCGTCTTGGAAGGATGAACACACAGAGGTACTCTGTTGATTCAGAGATGCAGAATCGACATTCTATCAACCAAATTGTTGTTGCACATGCAAAAGGGAGTCAGTATAATGTCCAAGATGATAAATATGAGTCTTAGGAGTTGAAAGACATAGAAGATCATGCCAAATCACTATTGTTCCCACAGATCCAGTCCAATGTCCAAGTGATCCAGTCCGGGGGTCATAACTCCTAGCTATTTTAACAGAATTTAAACTTCTTGGACTCGTTGGAAAGATAAACTAATTATCTAGTTTGAGCTACCTAGCAGCTTGGTGTTAAAAGTTTCAAGCCCCCATTATGCTCTGAAAGCCTCCAAAAATGCAATTTACTACGATGTAGAAAATACCCAAAATTATATTTTCGATATTTTCTCAAACATACTACTCAAATGACCTTGGATTGGATCACCAAGACATGCATACATATGTCACAATAGTCCAGTCATCAAGAATCAGTCCAGCAAGCATCTAGTTGCATATACCTTCACCAAAATACTCCTTTTTAATCCAGTCAACACTTGGAATCCTGTGAATCCACATCAACTCAAGTTTTCAAGTGTCATGTAACTCTATTTTGGCTTTATTAGGCATTGAAAATTGACTTTTCATCATGTACAACCAAATGGTATCCATTTTGTCTAGATTCAATGTATTTGCAAGCTGTATTTTATCTTTTTCCTACAAGACAAAGGCAAATCTGAAAATGTAACAAACTAATGTATCTCATTAAATGCCATGTAATCTAGATCGTTGGTGCTGAGTTAATCTCCACCATCCATTGAAAAACTTGGTATGGTGCCTTGTCTATAAAAGGGCCATCCTTTTCTCTCATTTGTAAGTAAGATTAGATACTCAATTACTGAGACTATACCAAAATACAGTCAATACAAAGCAAGTTTTATAGGTTGCTGGGAATTTGTGATTATTGTTGTCTTATTTTGGTCTTCATGGTTCATGTCAATCTGAAATTAATAGATATTCAGTTGCACTTATGATTAATTATTTAGATATTTGATGCATTTCCTGTCCATACCATTAATGGCTTGTTGATTGTATGTCATTGTGCATGGTTAGTCTGGGCATAGTTTATGAGATAAGTTTGATTGTATGATTTCATTGAGTTGCGCCAAAGATTGGGCGTTTGATGAACACTCTACAATTTGAAAATCATTACATCTCCTTAGAAGATTACACATTGTCTGTGGCATTGTGGGTTGCTTGGTTAAGTAGAGATTTGTTTATTGTTGGGAATATGTCTATCTGGTTATTGATCATTTCTGTAATTGTCTATAGGATCTCTTATCCTTGTCCCTCTCCTTTTCCTTTTACATTTTATTTACATAAAGTTTGGTAGATTCAAGATATGAGCAACATCACATTGATCATTTGCTAAAATTTTAGACTATACAGTCTGAACCACTAGGGTTTCTACATATACATTGCTGCCATCTTCCATAAACCCTGCATTTCATGTAAGACCCCTTATTGTGACAACTAGACATTCCACTAAAGTTATTCCAAGCAAGCTAAGACCTAGCAGTATTATCTTTGGAGTAGTCTTACCTAGGGTAGGATACTTTTCAAGAGAGGTGTGAAACCAGCAATCACACCTGCATTTCTACGTGCTAAAACACACATCAATAGAATTGGTGCTAGAAGGAGGGCATGAACCAATATTTTATGCAGGCTTTCAGTTTTATTGGTTCATTGCACATGCTGATATGAAGTAAATGTATGGAAAATTCTAATCTATTGGATACATAGAACGGTTTCAATCATGAGACTCCTTCGTTCTTCAGAACACTATCTCAGTAGTCATATCATGATGAGAACTTCCAAGTCGACATTCCACTTTTCAAAGAAGTGTTAGATAGGTAGATCAGGGCAAAGTATCCTCCAGTCACTCTACTTGATTTTAGCTCACCTCAAGTTTGTACTGTACATCCTGGGGAATTGCATGACAAGGTTGACTGTTTAACCTTCCTCCAAGGAGTGGACCTGCATTTAAAAGGATTGCTCCCTATTTTTGAAATATACAAGCCTGAAGTGGGATATAGGCATGACAGACATATTCATATTCAGAGTAAGACCTCACAAGGAGTTGTAACACGGATGGATGCATATGCATGTGATCATGTCTCAGTTGAATGCATCCAAAGAGTTGAGACTGCAAGAGTTGGAAATCCATCATTCATAAAAGATCACAGTCAAAAGGGTAGTCTACACATTGAAAAAAATGAAGTTCCCCAAGCTATTCATAAAAATACATGCTCAGATGATGATAGCAGGGAATGTCTGTGGTTTGCAGGTCACCTAACTAACGAGTACATAGTCCCTGACTAGTTCAAACCAAGTTTTCATTCACTGGACCTTCCAGCATGGTTGAAGCCTAGTTCTCAGTCACAAGACAATTAACAAAGCCATGCACAAGATCAAATTTCTTCTACCAAGGATGTGGACAAGGTAGATGATGAATCAACCCTCATGAACAATCATATTGAAGATGCGAATCAGCAATCAAATGTTTCACAGACATCAGGTCCTAAGATTGAATTATCTGCTACAGAGGTGTAAAACAACAATCCCTTAAAGGAAGCTTATAATTCTAAGTTGGGACAGTAGTATGATCAGACCAGAGATGTGCAAAAACTAGAAGAAATCAATCCTCCAAATGAAGAACAGTCATGGACAGCAATGCAAAAAATTGTTCCAGTTGACACACTTGAGCCATAATCAGATTGTTTGATGAAAAATGATCAAGTTTCTGAGTATATCAGCATGGTGAACTGCAAAGATCAATCATATCAAATCACTGCAGAGTTTTCAGCTGAGTCAAATGAAGAAGAAGATGATGCATCACTTCAAGGCAGCATTGACATTAAGAATCAAGTTATAAATGAGGAAGGAGATCTTATTGCTGGTGTAGACAGTGGATATGCAGTCCAAACAAAAAGGTTATTGATTGATATAGAGAAAGAAAAAGGCTTTATTCTTACTGCAGATAATGAATTGCCAACCCAATGCCAGCACTTAACTGAAATAGGAAGGTTGCTGATTGATATGGATAAAGCTTTTTTAGAACATATGGCTGGTTTTGATGAAGACAATTCAAGTTTACCATATGCCTATCAAGCTGATTCTATTCACACCTACAATAAAGAAGAATTTCATCTAACTGATGTTGATCCAATGATGGCAAATGTAAGCAGAAATCTGCAATCCAAGAATAAAAATTAGATAGTTATGCAAAGTGATGGCACTGCAAATCAGATTGTCTCTTCCCTTTCTCAACTCAGTTTCAGTGGTTATCAATTTGATTATGGTGATTTAGGTAAGACAACTTGCATATGGATTGATCATGGCCCTAATGAGCTTCCCCAACTATTGATTCTACATAACCAGTACCCTAAACATGAGCCTAGCATGCCTCTACCTCACTTTTCAGAGTACAAAGATGAATTTGCCAGACTGAGGACATTGACCTGCACCTTGTTACTCCTGCATGTCCTGAGAAATAAATCACAGGGGACTATAAATACTTGCTACCCGAAGCTCTTGTACATAGTTTTGCTTGTTTTTAGTTAGGTTTTGTTAGTTGTTAGTTGTTCTTTCTATTTTTTGTTTGCTTTGGTTAGATTAGTTTGCTTTGGTTTTTGCTTCTGCACTTGCTTTTCTTGGATTCTCCATTTCTCGAATGTGGTGGCAGTTGTGTAAACCCGCAAGTGCTTCTTTGTTGGGTAAATAATTTGGAATATTTCTTTGAGAAGCCAAGGTTTTCGCTTAGGTCTTACTATGGGTTCTGCTGTAATATTAGGGAGTATGATGTCTTTTCATTGGAAAGGAGTAGTTGGTTGGCACACCTGAAGTATTTTCTAACCATATATCTCTCACACTCTAAACAATCCTAAGGTAACTAAGTGAGTCCGGGTGAATCTTGTGTTAAGTGAAAAAGTTTGGATTCCCATTTTACCATGCACACCAGTACTATGGATCTAGATGAGAGTGGCAGACAGTACTAAGTACTGCTAGCTTACTGGGTAAAAATAAAAGGTGATTTTCAACACCAGACCCACTACAAAATATCAATATAGAGATTATCATTTGAAGACTCTCACATGAAGACTGTTATCTGAAGACTATTAGCATCAGGGATCATCAAAGGCATTATCAAGAAAGAATATCATTGCAGAAGAGTTGTTACTAGAAGAATCATCATTTGCTTCTATCAAGGCTCATCGTATCTCAGCATCTGAGCATTCTCCTAGTGATAAAATGATCCTAACTTCATAGCTTAGCACGAAGGATCTTGGATGAAATCAGTTGCGAAAGGGTGGGAATGAATGCAATTGCACACTCATATTTTTAGGATATGGATGGTTGCACTGGTTAGTGGCCTTTGATTCTTTGATAAGATATCATGCTTTCTCATCTAATGTGTGGGAAACACAAGGATTTTAGGTTTGAAACTTAAGTTTATCTTAGAAATACTCTGGAGTATTTTCCAGCAAAGTTGCCATTTGTTGTGCCTTGTACACACACCCCATTTTGCCAAATGGAGACCCCCTCTTTTGCTTTGGCTTGAAGTCTCAACCTTTTTGCATTATGATGATGAGAAAGTGAATTTGTGCTTAGAGTGCAAGATTTGTTCCAAATCTGAGTATTTTGCATGTTTCAAGTCATTTGATGTTGTGCATGATTGATTTGGGGGTGTCTTGGGTGGTCATGTGCTTAAGAAATAGCCATTTGTTGCCTTTTGCGCTAAAATTAGATATTACTGCATTTTGCTCCAAAATCCCATGTCACTGGATCTTGCTCTTGAAATTGTTACTATAGGATGTTTCATGTTCAAATTCATAGTTTCCAGGTCTGACAGTTACAAAATCATGTCAAATTCCACAAGATTTCACTAAGGGGTCCATAAGCTTTCACCTTGATACATGTTCCTGAAGCCCTGATTTGGCTAAGTCTGAAACCCTAAAAATCTTTAAAAATGGCTAAGTCTGAAATCTGGTGGAACCACAAAATTATAGAATCTGCATATGAAATCCTATGGATCTAGAACCTATCTCAAACATCTTGAAAGTATATTTAAAAATATTTAATACTTAAAAAATATTTTAAAATATACTTTCACCCTGGCCAATTAAAAATCTGGTGCTAAAACCACCTACTGCACAAAGCATTAAAAATTCCTTCTACCGACTGTAGTGCTAAATTTTCCTCCAACCGACGTCCCTCCAAGCTACCGCTAAGTCAGTCAGAGTAAAAATCCCCGCCAAGACAATTTCAAAGAAAAGCGCTAAAATTGCCCTCTACCGACTTGCGCTGACATGGTCTTCCATTGACTTAAGTCGCTCAGGTTGGTTGCTACTAAAATGCATGCAAGTCGGTTGCAATGAAAATCCCCGCCAATGAAGTTAGCGCTAAAAATAGGCCTCATGGACCTGCGCTAAAAACTGCTTTCACTCACTTTAGTCGGTCGGACCCCAAATTACTGCCAAAACTATTTTGTGCTAGAATTGCACCCCATGGACCTGCGCTAAATTTGACCTCCACCAACTTTTAGTCCGTGACACCCAAAACCCGCACTTTTTGACATTTTTGCTTAGAAATCAAGTTTTTTAAGGAGAAAATTAGATTTTCTTGATGGATTTGAATTGCATATATATTTTTCACATCATGAGAAATATTTTACCAAGTTTGTATGGATTTTTGGCACATTTTACGACAATTAATGCTACTGCACATGAAAAGTCTGTAACCCCCAAAAATCCCACTTTTTGCAGAGAAGGCTAGAAAAATATGAAATTAAAGTTTGCAAATGGATCCTAATGACTGTACAAACTTCCTAGATCAAAATATTGGCCAAATGGGTACTTGAAAATGGTAAAATTTGTAGAAAATCATGTAAAAATCACAGGATTTAAGAGGTCGTTCATAGAGAAAGTGACATTAAGAATGCGTTGTTTTTGACAAATCCATGACTGTAAATAGACATGTTTTGATCCAAATTGATGGAAAATGACTTGTTTATGATGAAATTGATGGTTGGTCTTGTTGATTGTAGGTGATTGTAGGTCTAAGAGCATAAAGGAGCTTGTTGGAGCTAATTGGAGCCATCTTCGAAGGATGAACACACAAAGGTACTCTACTGATCCAGAGATACAGAATTGGCATTCTATCAACCAAATTGTTGTTGCACATGTAAAAGAAAGTTAGTATAATGTTCAAGATGATAAAGATGAGTCTCAAGAGATGAAAGACATAGAAAATCATGCCAAATCACTGTTGTTTCTGCAGATCCAGTCGAATGTCCAAGAGATCTAGTCCGAGGGTTGTAACTCCTAACTATTTTATCAGAATTTAAACTTCTTGGACTCGTTGGAAAGATAAATTGATTATCTAGTTTGAGCTACCTGGCTGCTTAGCATTAAAAGTTTTGAGCCCCCATTCTGCTCTGAAGGCCTCCGAAAATGTAATTTACTAAGATGTAGAAAATACCAAAAATTATGATTTCAATATTTTCCCAAAAATACCACTCAAATGACCTTGGATTGGATCACCAAGACATGTGTACATCTGTCCCAGTAGTCCAGTCATCAAGAATTAGTCCAGCAAGCATCTAGTTGCATATACCTTAACCAAAATACTCCTTTTTGATCCAGTCAACACTTGGAATCCTGTGAATCCACATCAGCTCAAGTTTTCAAGTGTCATGTGACTCTATTTTGGCTTTATTAGGCATTGAAAATTGACTTTTCATCATGTACAACCAAATGGGTATCCATTTTGTCTAGATTCAATGTATTTACAAGCTGTATTTTGTCTTTTTCCTACAAGACAAAGGCAAATCTGAAAATGTAACAAATTGATGTATCTCATTAAATGCCATGTAATCTGGACCGCTGGTGCCAAGTTAATCTCAACCGTCCATTGAAAAACTTGGTATGGTGCCTTGTCTATAAAAGGGCCATCCTTTTCTCTCATTTGTAAGTAAGATTAGATACTCAATTGCTCAGACTATACCAAAATACAGTCAATACAAAGCAAGTTTTGCAGGTTGCTGGGAATTTGTGATTATGTGTTGTCTTATTTTGGTCTTTATGATTCATGTCAATCTAAAATTAGTGGATATTCAGTTGCACTTGCGATTAATTATTCAGATATTTGATGGATTTCCTATCCATACCATTAATGGCTTACTGATTGTATGTCATTGTGCATGGTTAGTTTGGGCATAGTTTATGAGATAAGTTCGATTGTATTATTTCATTGAGGTGCCCCAAAGATTGGGTGTTTGATGAACCCTCGACAATTTGAAAATCATTACATCTCCTTAGAAGATTGCACATTCTCTGTGGCATTGTGGGGTGCCCTATTAAGCAGAGATTTGTTTATTGTTGGGAATATGTCTATCTGGTTATTGATCATTTCTATAATTGTCTCTAGGATCTCTTATCCCTTCTCCCTCTCCTTTTCCTTTTGCATTTTATTTACATAAAGTTTGGTAGATTCAAGATTTGACCAGCATCACATCGAGCATCTGCTGAAATTTTAGACTTTACAGTCTAAACCACTAGGGTTTCTACATATACATTGGTGCCATCATCCATAAACCCTACATTTCGTGTAAGACCCCTTGTTGGAATAGCTAGACATTCCGCTGAAGTTATTCAAAGCAAGCTAAGACCTAGTTGTATTATCCTTGGAGTAGTCTTACCTAGGGTAGGATACTTTTCAAGAGAGGTGTGAAACCAACAATCACACCTATGTTGCTGCGTGCTAAAACACACATCAAAAGAATTGGCACTAGAAGGAGGGCATGAACCAAGATTTTATGCAGGCTTTCAGTTTTATTGGTTTGTTGCACATGCTAAAATGAAGTGAATGTATGAAAATTTTTGATCTAATGGATACACATAATGGTTTAAGTCATGAGACTCCTTTGTTCTTCAGAACATTGTCTCAGCAGTCATATCATGAAAAGAACTTCCAAGTCAACATCCCACTTTTCAAAGAAGTTTTAGATAGGTAGATCAGGGTGAAGTATCCTCCATTCACTCTACTTAATTTTAGCTCACCTCAAGTTTGCACTGTACATCCTAGGGAATTGCATGACAAGGTTGATTGTTTAACCTTCGTCCAAAGAGTGGACTTGCATTTAAAAGGATTTCTCCCTATTTTTGAAATATACAAGCCTGAAGTGGGATATAGACATGACAGACATATTCATATTCAGAGTAAGACCTCACAAGGAGTTGTAACATGGATGGATGCATATGCATGTGATTATGTCTCAGTTGAATGCATCCAAAGAGTTGAGACTGCAAGAGTTGTAAATCCATCATTCATAAAAGATCACAGTCAAAACGGTAGTCTACACATTGAAAAAACTAAAGTTCCCCAAACTATTCATCAAAATACATGTTCAGATGATGATAACAAGGAATGCTTGGGTCTATAGGTCACCCAACTAAGGAGTACATAGTCCCTGACTAGTTAAAACCAAGTTTTCATTCACTGGACCCTCCAGCATGGTTGAAGCCTAGTTCTCAGTCACAGGACAATGAACAGAGCCATGCACAAGATCAGATTTCTACTACCAAGGATGCAGGCAAGGTAGATGATGAATCAACCCTCATGAATAGTCTTGTTGAAGATGCAGATCAGCAATCAAATGCTTCACAGACATCAGGTCCTAAGAATGAATTTGCTACTACAGAGGTGCAAAATAGTAGTCCCTTGCAGGAAGCTAATAATTCTGAGTTGGGACAGTAGTATGATCAGACCAGAGATGTGCAAAAACTAGAAGAAATCAATCCTCCAAATAAAGAACAGTCATTGATAGCATTGCAAAAAATTGTTCCAGCTGACACACTTGAGCCACAATTAGATTGTTTGATGAAAAATGATCAAGCTTCTGAGTATATCAGCATGGTGAACTACAAAGATCAGTCATATCAGATCACTATAGAGTTTTTAGCTTAATCAAATGAAGAAGAAGATGATGCATCACTTCAAGGCAGCATTGACATTAAGAATCAAGTTATGCATGAGGAAGGAGATCTTACTGCTGGTGTAGACAATGAATATGAAGTCCAAACAAAAGGGTTATTGATTGATATAGAGAAAGAAAAAGGCTCTATTCTTACTGCAGATAATGAATTGCCAACCCAATGCCAGTACTTAACTGAAATAGGAAGGTTGTTGATTGATACGGATAAAGCTTTTTCAAAACATATGGCTGGTTTTGATGAAGACAATTCAAGTTTACCATATGCCTATCAAGCTAATTCTATTCACACCTACAATAAAGAGGAATTTCATCTGACTGATGTTGATCCAATGATAGCAAATGTAAGTAGAAATCTGCAATCCAAGAATAAAAATTAGACAGTTATGCAAAGTGATGGCTTGGAAGCTTTTTCATGTCAGTCACTTGATCACATCATTGAGCTGGTATCAACAATGAGAAAGGATATGCTATTGCATGAGAATTCACCGCATATGACAGACTTTGCCTTAACTAATTCATGCAGAGTTCATCTAGATGACCCACATTCTGAAGTTAGTTGTCCAGTTTGCTTGGGAGGTTGCTGCAGCATTCAGTGATTCAGACCTATACAATGCACATGATATGACCCAGCATGGATTGAGACCTCCTGAAGGTGCAAAAGTCAGTGGTAAAATGCAGCAAGGTGATGAAGTTACATTCCCAACTGATGGTACTGCAAATCAGGTTGTCTCTTCCCTTTCTCCACTCAGTTTCAATAGTTATCAATTTGATTATGGTGATTTAGGTAAGACAACTTGCATATGGATTGATCATGGCCCTAATGAGCTGCCCCAACTATTGATTCCACATAACCAGTACCCTGAACATGAGCCTAGCATGCCTCTACCTCACTTTTTCAGAGTACAAAAATGAATTTGCCAGACTTAGGACATTGACCTGCACCTTGTTACTCTTGCATGTCCTAAGAAATAAATCATGGGGGACTATAAATACTTGCTACCTGAAGCTCTTGTACATAGTTTTGCTTGTTTTTACTTAGGTTTTGTTAGTTGTTAGTTGTTCTTTCTATTTTCTGTTTGCTTTGGTTAGAGTAGTTTGCTTTACTTTTCTCTTTTGCACTTGCTTTGCTTGGATTCTCCATTTCTCAAATGTGGTGGCAGTTGTGCAAACCTACAAGTGCTTTTTTCTTGGGTAAGTAATTTGGAATATTTCTTTGAGAAGCCAAGGTTTCCTCTTAGGTCTTGCTGTGGGTTCCACTGTAATATTGGGGAGTATGATGTATGTTCATTGGAAAGGAGTCGTTAGTTGGTGCACCTAAAGTATTTTCTAACCATATATCTCTCACTTTAAACAATCCTGAGGTAGCTAAGTGAGTCTGGGTGAATCTTGTGTTAAGTGAAAAAGTTTGGATTCCCATTTTACCACCCACACTAGTACTATGGATCCAGATGATAGTGCCAGATGGTACTAAGTACTGTTAGCTTACTGGATAAAAATAAAAGGTGTTTTTCAACACCAGACCCACTACAAAGTATCAATATAGAGATTATCATTTGAAGACTCTCACATGAAGACTATTATTTGAAGACTATTAGCATCAGGGATCATCAAATGCATTATCAAGAAAGAATATCATTGCAGAATAGTTGTTACTAGAAGAATCATCATTCGCTTCTGTCAAGGCTCATCACATCTTAGCATCTGAGCATTCTCCTGGTGGTAAAATGATCCCAACTTCATAGATTAACATGAAGGATCTTGGATGAACTTAGTTGCCAAAGGGTGGGAATGAATGCAATTGTACACACTCATGTTTTCAGGATATGGATGGTTGCACTAGTTAGTGGTCTTTGATTCTTTGATAAGATATCATGCTTTCTCATCTAATGTGTGGGAAACACAGAGATTCTGGGTTTGAAACTTAATTTTATCTTAGAAATGCTCTGGAGCATTTTCCAACAGAGTTGTCATTTGTTGTACCTTGCACACACACCCCATTTTGCCAAATGGAGACCCCATATTTTTGTTTGGCTTGAAGTCTCAGCCTTTTTGCCTTATGATGATGAGAAAGTGAATTTGTGCTTAGAGTGCAAGATTTGTTCCAGATTTGAGTATTTTGAATGTTTGGAGTCATTTGATGTTGTGCATGATTGATTTGGGGGTGTCTTGGGTTTTCATGTGCTTAAGAAATAGCCATTTGTTGCCTTTTGCGCTAAAATTAGGTGTTACTGTATTTTGCTCCAAAATCCCATGTCACTGGATCTTACCCTTGAAACTATTACTACAGGATGTTTCATGTTGAAATTCATAGTTTCTAGGTCTTACAATGGCAAAATCATGTCAAATTCCATAGGATTTCACTAAGGGGTCCATAAGCCTTCACCTTGATATATGTTCCTGAAGCCCTGATTTGGCTAACTCTGAAACCTTGAAAATCCTAAAAAAAGGCTAAGTCTGAAATCTATTGGAACCATGAAATTCTAGAATCTACATATGAAATCTTATGGATCTAGAACCTATCTCAAACATCCTGAAAGTATATTTAAAAATATTTAATACTTAAATATATTTTTAAATATACTTTCACCTTGGTTAATTCAAAATCTGGTGCTAAAACCACCTCCTACTACAAAAAGCGCTAAAAATGCCTTCTAGTGACCTTAGCGCTAAATTTTCCTCCAATTGACCTCCCTCCAAGCTACTGCTAAGTCAGTCGGACCAAAAATCCCCGCTGAGACAATTTCTAAGAAAAGCGATAAAATTGCCCTCTGCTGACTTATGCTAGAATGGTCTTCCACCGACTTAAGTCGCTCAGGACAGTTGTTGCTAAAACACGTGCAGGTCGGTTGCATTAAAAATCCCCGCTAATGAAGTTAATGCTAAAAATAGGCCTCACGGACCTGCATTGAAAACTGCTTTCACTGACTTTAGTCGGTCGGACCTAAAATCCGTGCTAAGGTCAGTTGGACCCCAAATTAGCGCCAAAACCATTTTGCGCTAGAATTGCACCCCACAGACCTGTGCTAAAATTGACCTCCACTGACTTTTAGTACATGACACCCAAAACCCGCGCTTTTTGACATTTTTGCTTAGAAATTGAGTTTTTCAATGAGCAAATTAGATTTTCTTAATGGATTTGAATTGCATATCTATTTTTCACATCACGAGGAACATTTTACCAAGTTTGTGTGGATTTTTGGCATGTTTTTGTTGATAATTGAGAGAGGGGGTGAATCAGTTATCTTAATTCTTTTAGCTTTCTGATCTTTCTTAATAGTTAGTGTAATATTTAATCAAATGAGCAAACATATCTATGAAATGGAAATAACACCAATACACATGACATAGTATTTTTGACATGGAAAGCCGGTTAAGGGAAAAACCACGGGGTGATTAACCCAAGATATTATTCTCTGTTAGAAGAATAGAAGTAACAAAATGGCACCTGCCAATTAGGGTTCACTACCCGAGCACACTACTCACAAGAGGCACACTGCCTACAAGATACTCATTGTCTACAAAAAGAGTGTTATACAATACTTGAACTGATTGGAAGCATCTACATATGCTGGAGTTCAGTTCTGGTTAGGCTTAGTACACTGATCTGCTGCACTTCATCTTTCCTCTTCTCTTATGCTACTATCCTTTCACATACCAGACCTTCCTTACTGCTTCTGTTTGGCTCTTCTACTTTTATTCATACATCATCAACAACCACAACACTTCTCACAATGAAATCCATCTTGTATATATATCCGCACAAGTGATTTCATCACCTTTCAAGTCGGCATCCGGAATAGTCAATCTTTTCACAAACTCTGATCTGTCGGCTGAATCCTTGCACATCAAATAATGCGGATCAAGCATATACTTGTAGAAGTCATCAATCATGTCATCCAAACAAGACTTATGCCTTAAGAACCTCTTCCATCATCAAAAACACATCCGGAATAATGTCTGATGTTCTGCCAGTCAGTTCTTCCTCTGTCACACTGCTAATCAGGAACCCGATACTCAAGTGATCATATCTTTTTCTTCATCTATCACTAGAGGCTAAAACCTTGGAATCTATCACTCAAGGTAGTCCTCTTGACTTCCCCAAATCTGCACTTCACCAAGATACTTCCTTTGAGAGATCCG
Organism: Cunninghamia lanceolata; assembly: GCA_027924645.1. Classification (NCBI taxonomy): domain Eukaryota; kingdom Viridiplantae; phylum Streptophyta; class Pinopsida; order Cupressales; family Cupressaceae; genus Cunninghamia; species Cunninghamia lanceolata. The sequence goes on along the minus strand of BSBN01001253.1, from coordinate 2,997,971 downwards.
GACCAGTCTGTCGGACCTCGCCACATGCTCTGTTCTTGTTTATCGGATCACAACATTCTTCACTCTGACTTCCAGTAGAGACATACCATGTCCTGCAGATGTGTGGGATGAACTTTGTTGCCATCAATGACAACAATCATGAATCCATATAGTGTCTCTTACCAACAATCTCCCCCTTTGGCATTGATGGCAACACTTAGTGGAAAATGACTAAGTGTATACACTATGCTCCCCCTTGGCTGATGCTCTATTTTTATATACATTTTTTAGAGCTCCCCCTTAGTTGGATTCCTCATTTTTCACTGCTCCTCACTCCCCCTTTGACATCAATGGCAAAGGGTAGGGTCCGCATACCAAAATTTTTAAAAATTTAACTATACTTAGCCGCATAAGTATATACATATGGAATACTTACATATACTGAAGTATGTCTGCAAAATTTGTTTTCAATTGAATGAATTATGTAGCCCAACTTTGCTTCATTCTATCCAAAATTGATATATGACCACTCAATAGAAATGCAAACGCATCTGCCCTTTTTAAATCTGTTGGATCATTTGTCTGGGCGGTGATTTGAGCTTCTTTTATGGCCTCATGCATGGCCTCTAACTTAGGGACAATTATCCCTCTGAGCTCACTTAACCTGCTTATTCTATTTTTCTTCTCTTTTTCAAGCTTCTTAATCTCATTCAAAACTTCAACCATTTGACATTCTTGATTTATTATTGATGTAGAAAGTGGATCAAAATTTTGAGAAAGTTTTAACAGTTTATCCTCCTGTTCTTTCATTTTCTTCTCAATCTCCACTGTTGCTTTGGACCAAGAAATACAAAATTTGTATACTTCACCGCCATCTTGAAGAGCATTTTCTAAGCTCTTTATCCCAATATTCATATTTCTTTTATCATTAATGATCAACCCTTGTACCTCTAAGAATCTCTTATCCAAAACTCCTTCCGAACCTTTTCTTCAACTGACTTCTCTAGAGAATCAAAATGTGTGCTAACACTATTGACTAGAGTTTTGAGATTACCGGATGAGGAGGCTGTGGGATCCTTCTGAAATGATGGCATAATCTTTTCTAGCACTCCAGAAGCAGCTTCTATCAACTCACAGTCTTCCATGTGAGACTTTAGGAGTTTTTCTTTAGCCTTTGCATTAGCAAATGAAGCTATCTTCATTGTCTGTACCGAAGAAAGATAGTCAAAAATGAATGATCCTTGTAGAAGCTCCGGTTCATCAATCTCCATTGTTTCTTTGTTCAAAAATTCTTGGACAGTTTTTGCAGTGTATCTTGCCGGAGATAGATTTTTCTTTTCTTCTACATTCTTTGAGCTGTCTCTTGGAGTTTTCTCTCCTTCTACATTCTTATCACTAGAATCTTCTTTTCCCTTCACCTATGCTTCTTTCTCCTGTATTCTTTCTTCTCCTTAGATCCAGAGACTCTAGGGAAAATTGGAGGAGAAATGTTAGTCTGTTCAAGGCCCACCTCTTCTGTCATTTTCTTAGTAGATTCTTCTGCAACATTTGTAGCCGAGGGGTTAGCACCCAAGTCCTCTATGATAGAAAGATTAAATCTTTTGAAGGTTTTTCAGAGAATCTCTTCTGTATCCTTGGCTACCTTATCAATTTCACCAAGCATGAGCTGATTCATCCTTGCTTTGCTCCTAAACTCATCCTTGCAATCTTTGAATATCATATTCATTGTCTTGGGATCGATTGAAGGATATAGTTGAATAGCTATCTGTTCCTAGATCTCAAGGTCTTTTGCCATGGCATTAGTCTTTCTTATTTCTAACTCCTTTTCTAGGAATAAGAGATATAATTTCAATAAAAGCCTTATTATATATGTTCAGATACTTAACTATGGCTTCCTCCAGAATCCTTTTATTTGCTTCATTATATTCATCATAGAATTCTATTAAGGGTTGTAGATTCCCATCCATAGTGACTGCTTTCACTACAACATCTAAGGAGAGAGTGGGTTTTTCAACAAATTCCTCTTCCTTCTCTTCTTCTCCTTGACCGGTAGAGTGTTCACTGGATGATTTCTTCTTCTTCTTTAGTTTCCTTATCTCCTCATCTGATTCGGTTTCCTCATTATCTTTTAGGCTAACATAGGACCTTGTTGCCTTTTTCTTTGTTCTCTTTTCTCCTTTTCCAAATGCCTGGACTTCCGGTTTTGAGCTTTTAGCAGTAATAGGTGCTGATCTCTTTAATGATCTGGTCCAGGTGGAAGATTCTATCGGAGCACTTTTCTTACTTCCCTTTTCTACCTCTTTCTCTGCCCTTTCCATCTTTTCTCTATTGGCATCAAGAGCCTCCTTTGAGATGCCTAAGCCTTTGGCAATTTCTTCAACTTCTTTTCTTACTTTCCTCTTTATTTCAGGTTGTCTGAGTTCCACATGAACTTTTATACTCAGCTCTTCAAAGGTTCCAAACCTTTCTGCCTTTGGATCCTTTGGCTGACTTAGCATGTGTTGAACATGTAGCTCCACAATTTGTTTATCAACTTCATATCCCATGGGCATGATCCATACAATTCTTGGTTCTACTGCCTCCATTAGGCACTGATCAGTCTCTACCATAAAATAAATTGTGTCTTTGTATTTCTCAACAAGAGACTGGGGAATCCTTTCTCTTGCTTGCATCATGTTCTAAAAATTCTTGAAATATCCCCACAAAGCTGTATTTTGTGCTTTGTTATCACTGAGTCCATGCAAATAATCTTTGATTTGGATAGCTATTGGTCTATCATTCTCCCATACCTAGCCACTAGATCCGGGAAGCTCATTCATAAAGTAGAAGAATAAGCACAAGATTAATCCACCATACTTGAATGAATTCTTTTTATCTTTCTTTATTTTATGCAGATTCTACAAGAGTTGGTTCAAGAGAAGCTGACAAATATCATAGTCTGCATCCTTTCTTAGCATTTCATAAATTGTGTAGATGGCAGTTCTAGGTACTAAATTTTCTCTACTAGAATGATATATTTTATATCCAATGATCATGGAGGCAAACTTGACATTCGGATCAGAGATGTCATCTACTGTCATTACTCTTTTGTCAAACTTGGATCCGGTAGCCTCACTCATAGTTTGATTCTTCATAGATTTAAGAACAGGAATCCCACCGGATGAGTGTAGTCTGGTAACTTCCCTGATGGCATCTTTTGTGATTTTGAATGGTCCATTTAACCACATGAAGTTGTTGGGTATTCTGCTCAAAATGTCCCTGACCCATTCATCCTCAATAAAACAGGGGAAATGTATGTATTGTGCAAAGTGCTTATTTCGGAGGCCCTTGTATTAGGGTTTGAGATCAAATGAATCATCTAACAGTTGTTTGTGAAAGATATCTCTTAGTTTGAATTCCCCAAACTCTTCAATATTTGCGTGTATGTAAACCCTAATATCTTGAGTATGCAATACGCCATGCGGAACACTGGAAAAGGCTCCTAGGGGATCTACCTCCAAGGACTTGTATGGATGTTTCTTAAATGTGGGGAGAGGTCTATCAAAAATCTTTACTATATTCGGAGTAGCCATCATCAAAGAATCTTACTGAGGGATATTAAGAATGAAGAATACCTTTTACGCTGTTTAGGGCACATGATGAAATCTAGATTGATCTGTATGAAGAATTGTCTTGATCTTTGGGAGAAGTTGTTGTAGAGCTCCTTTTTGTTTCTTCTTGAATGCAGAATGAACAAGTGATTAATGAGAAAACCCTTATATTGCTCCGTAAACCCTAATGTCAAGTTGCAATAAATGCTCGACCTAAGTTATTCTGGTTTGCCTTATTCAGATGACTTGAAGAACTAGATCAATCCTGATCTTTAAACATCATGCGGATCTTCCAAATCTTCACCATAGTTTGTTTGGATGTTTCCCTTATGAACCCTTCAATCTGCAACTCTTCTTGTGCCAGTTCTGGCACCAATTGACTGGCTGGGGGAACAAGGTTTTCTTTGTGTCTCCCCCTGAGCCAGAGCTCACCTTTTAATTTCTAGAAGGATTATCAGCACCAGAGTCTGGTGTAAATCCAACCTCTACATTCTCTGTACTTTTCTTCACCCAAATCTTGTTCATCTCACTTTTAATTTCATCCACATTCACCTTTTGTTTACCCTTATCTTGATTCTGATTATGATAAACCAGACCTCTTTTGTTTTGATTCTTGCTTCTACAGAATTTTGCAATATGACCGGATCTATTGCAAATTTGGCAAACAACATTTCTTTGCATATTTGATTGATATCCTCTTGATCTGCATTGATTAGCCATATGACCTATTCTATTGCATGCAAAGCATCTACCATTGAATGATTTATTCATTTGCATATTTCTGCATTCATGAGATTTGTGACCATACCTTTTGCAGTTAAAACACTGTCCGGAGAAGGATGAATTAGTCTGATTCATTCTCTTTCTGCACTAATTAGCTTTATGACCAAAGTTATTGCAGTTGTGGTAGTATCCATTAAAGGATGGATATCTTTGAGCATTAGGCTGTCTTACCGAAGGTCTTCTAGGCCTGCTCCTTGGGTTTTCTAATCCAAAATTCTTTTGACTAGATCCAGAGCTTTCTCCTTTCTCATATCCCAAACCACACTTGTCATCTACCTTCTTTTGACTTCCAAGAAGAACTTCAAGTTGAGCAGAACTTATCTTGAATTTCTCTTTATATTCATTTGTTGTTTGAAGATCCCATTTGAGAGAGACAATTTGATCCTCAAGTTTTTCTTCATTATCTTTAGCATCTTCAAGATCAGATTCAAGATGTCTGATAATTCTATCCATCTGGTGGCAATCTTCTGATTTTTCCTTGAGAGATTGTCATAGATTATCTTCAGTTTTTCTTTTCTCTTCAATTTCTTGGGTAAATTTCATAACTCCTGATTCCATTTCATGTCTTACCATAATGATTTCTTTTGATAACTTTTCACATAACTTGGTTTTCTCATTCAGCTCTTCATTTGCATCATTTGCTTCACCTTGTCTTGCTAATTGCTAAAGTAGCTCCTTTCTCTTTTTCATAGAGAGACTTGATTTGTCTTTTAGTTCTCTCATGAAATCATTAGCCTGCTTGAGTCTTTCCTTTAATTCATTGACTTTAGAGTTTGACTGTTCAAGATCATCAAGGGCAGTCTTGAGTTGCTCCCTTAAACCATATGTATCCATTTGGATTCCCAGATCTTCCTCAAGCTGTTAGACTCTGTTAGGAGGAACTTGGCTCCAATACCAATTGTTGATAACTAAGAGGGGGGTGAATCAGTTATCTTAATTCTTTTAGCTTTCTGATCTTTCTTAACAGTTAATGCAATATTTAATCAAATGAGCAAACATATCTATGAAATGGAAATAACACCAATACACATGACACAGTATTTTTGACATGGAAACCGGGTTAAGGGAAAAACCACGGGGTGATTAACCCAAGATATTATTCTCTGTTAGAAGAATAGAAGTAACAAAATGGCACCTGCCAATTAGTGCTCACTACCCAAGCACACTGCTCATAAGAGGCACACTACCTACAAGAGACTCACTGTCTACAAAAAGAGTGTTATACAATACTTGAACTGATTGGAAGCATCTACATATGCTAGAGTTCAGTTCCGGTTAGGCTCAGTACACTGATCTGTTGCACTTCATCTTTCCTTTTCTCTTATGCCGCTTTCCTTTCACATACCGGACCTTCCTTACTACTTCTGTTCAGCTCTTCTACTTTTATTTGCACATCATCAACAACCACAACACTTCTCACAACTAAATTCATCTTGTATATATATCCGCACAAGTGATTTCATCACCTTTCAAGTCAACATCTGGAATAGTCAATCTTTTCACAAACTCTGATCTGTTGGCTGAATCCTTGCACATCAAGTAATGCGAATCAAGCATATACTTGTAGAAGTCATCAATCATGTCAGCCAAACAAGACTTATGCCTTAAGAACCTCTTCCATCATCAGCAACACATCTGGAATAATGTCTGATGTTCTACCAGTTAGTTCTTCCTCTGTCACACTACTAATTAGGAACCCGATACTCAAGTGATCATATCTTTTTCTTAGGCTAAAACCTTGGAATCTATCACTCAAGGTAGTCCTCTTGACTTCCCCAAATCTGCACTTCACCAAGATACTTCCTCTGAGAGATCCAGACCAGTCTGTCGGACCTCGCCACATGCTCTGTTCTTGTTTACCGGATCACAACATTCTTCACTCTGACTTCCGGTAGAGACATACCATGTCCTGCGGATGTGTGGGATGAACTTTGTTGCCATCAATGACAACAATCATGAATCCATATAGTGTCTCTTGCCAATAGTTTTGTGACAATTAATGCTACTGCACATGAAAAGTCTATGACCCCCAAAAATCTCACTTTTTGCATAGAAGGCTAGAAAAATATGAAATTAAAGTCTACAAATGGATCCTAATGATTGAAAAAACTTCCTAGATCAATATATTGGCCAAATGGGTACTTGAAAATGGTAAAAAATATAAAAAATCATGTAAAAATCACTAGATTTAATAGGTTGTTCATAGAGAAAGTGACATTGACAATGGGTTGTTTTTTACTGATCCATGACTGCAAATGGACATGTTTTGATCCAAATTGATGGAAAATGACTTGTTTATGATGAAATTGATTGTTGGTCTTGTTGATTGTAGGTCTAAGAGCATAAAGGAGCTTGTTGGAGCTAATTGGAGCCATCTTGGAAGAATGAACACACAGAGGTACTCTGTTGATCCAGAGATGTAGAATTGACATTCTATCAACCAAATTATTGTTGCACATGTAAAAGGAAGTTAGTATAATGTCCAAAATGATAATGATGAGTCTTAGGAGATGAAAGACATAGAAGATCATGCCAAATCATTGTTGTTTCTACAAATCCAGTCGAATGTCTAAGTGATACAGTCCGAGGGTCGTAACTCCTAGCTATTTTATCAGAATTTAAACTTCTTGGAGTCGTTGGAAAGATAAACTGATTATCTAGTTTGAGCTACCTGACTGCGTGGCGTTAAAATTTTTGAGCCCCCAATCTGCTCTGAAGGCCTCCGAAAATGCAATTTACTATGATGTAGAAAATATCAAAAATTATGATTTCAATATTTTCCCAAAAATACCACTCAAATGACCTTGGATTGGATCACCAAGACATGTGTACATCTATTCCAGTAGTCTAGTCATCAAGAATCAGTCCAACAAGCATCTAGTTGCATATACCTTAACCAAAATACTCCTTTTTGTTCCAGTCAACACTTGGAATACCGTGAATCCACATCAGCTCAAGTTTCAAGTGTCATGTGACTCTATTTTTTCTTTATTAGGCATTGAAAATTGACTTTTCATCATGTACAACCAAATGGGTATCCATTTTGTCTAGATTCAATGTATTTACAAGTTGTATTTTGTCTTTTTCCTACAAGACAAAGGCAAATCCAAAAATGTAACAAACTGATGTATCTCATTAAATGCCATGTAATCTGGACCATTGATGCCAAGTTAATCTCAACCGTCCATTGAAAAACTTGGTATGGTGCCTTGTCTATAAAAGGGCCATCCTTTTCTCTCATTTGTAAGTAAGATTAGATACTCAATTGCTGAGACTATACCAAAATATAGTCAATACAAAGCAAGTTTTGCAGGTTGCTTGGAATTTGTTATTATGTGTTGTCTTATTTTGGTCTTTATGGTTCATGTCAATCTGAAATTAGTGGATATTCAGTTGCACTTGCGATTAATTATTCAGATATTTGATGGATTTCCTGTCCATACCATTAATGGCTTGCTGATTGTATGTCATTGTGCATGGTTAGTCTGGGCATATGAGATAAGTTCGATTGTATTATTTCATTGAGCTGCGCCAAAGATTGGGTGTTTGATGAACCCTCTACAATTTGAAAATCATTACATCTCCTTAGAAGATTGCACATTCTTTGTGGCATTGTGGGCTACCTGGTTAAGCAGAGATTTGCTTATTGTTGGGAATCTGTCTATCTGGTTATTGATCATTTCTGTAATTGTCTATAGGATCTCTTATCCCTTCTCCCTCTCCTTTTCCTTTTGCATTTTATTTACATAAAGTTTGGTAGATTCAAGATTTGAGCAGCATCACATTGATCATCTACTAAAATTTTAGACTTTACAGTCTGAACCACTAGGGTTTTTGTATATACATTGTTGTCATCATCCATAAACCCTACATTTTGTGTAAGACCCCTTGTTGGAATAGCTAGACATTCCACTGAAGTTATTCAAAGCAAGCTAAGACCTAGTTGTATTATCCTTGGAGTAGTCTTACCTAGGGTAGGATACTTTTCAAGAGAGGTGTGAAACCAACAATCACGCCTGCGTTGCTAATGCTAAAACACACATCAACAAGTTTCTTGGCCAATTTGTTTCATTATCTCCTTTGTAGTTGAATATGCTTAAGAGAGTTAGCCAATGTTTTGGAATCTTCTAGTCAGGTACCCTCAGCATAATTAATGTGCTCTTTGACTTTTACTTCCTCGGTAGGTTCTTTCTTAACCTCTATTTTTTGTAATTTTGGGGGAAAAGACTTTTTGGTAGTTTTCTTATTTCTCCTCCATGCCATTCTGGCATAAAACTAATTTGAAACATTGGCTAATCTACTAAATGTTGACAGGATTTCTCATAGTGATGAACTAGGTCCATGTGTTGAACCTAGTTAGCTCTGATACAATATGTAACATGGATCTCATATTGCTCAGAATTACACAACATTTTACTAAGAAAGTAAATGAACATGGTAAACATGAATTTTTTTTTGAATAATTAAAAATTAATTACATATGTTTTCTGAATATTTTTCAACCTTGAAATACAATATATTCAAAGATAAATCATAGTGAAAACATTTCACTTTACATTTACAAATATGTTGCACTTTGCAAAAAGAATAATTTTACATCATAACATAAAGATTAATGCATCTGGAATCTTGATATTTGTTACTCAAGTCTTGGCGAGTCTTCAACTATAGAGGGAGAGCATCATCCAAGTGCTTTACCTCCAACTATATACCAGTGGTCCCTTGCACACCTTCCTTCCTGGAAGTGACTCTACCCTTAATTAAGTGTATAGACATAAGGAACCAATAGGTTTTCCATCTAAGTTCTAGAGATTTGTGTTATGTAACTTAATCGACCATTTGACTCTAGACAATCTTCTAGCTAAGTATGATCACTCTGACAAGTCATGCCTTCTAGACACTTTGAACTGACTAATGCATGCAGAGATAAATGCATCACTTTGGCCAAAGTTTCTATATAAATAGATTTTTTCAATAAACATAGTTGTGTTCACACACCTCTAATTCAACTTGAAAACTATCTCATCCTACAGTTTGACTAGCTTAACTAGTATCTCTAGACATAAAATGTCTTGGCTAAATTCAAATCCTAGTCAATCTGATTTGGATTTAATCCTCAGTCTAGGATAAACATAATATAAGGGTTTAGGTACATTGACCTTTCAAAAAGTCCATCTTTGCAAATACTAGAGTCTATGACTTTCTATCATTCTACTCACTGACCCAAAAATTGAACACTCTTGTAAATATATCAAGTTTCTAGCTTTGTCAAGAAATCATTAACCTTAACATAAATGCTAGCCATAAACTCTTCCTAAATCATACATGTCTTGATACGTAGTCTTTCAATTAATTACTATCAACCACAATATACAATAGACCATATCATTGTCATAACTAATTTAAGAAGTTTTCTAAACCCATTCTAGGTTAATTCTAGGGTTTTTAACTTTTTTAACCCAATACATTGCAATGTCAAAAACTATTATTTTCCAAAGATAAAAAATTATAATAATCCACTAGTCTACTCTTGACCTCTTGAATATTATTGAATTCTCATTTCATGTAACATGAAAAGACATCATACTTGGGATTTATTCTCTTCATAAAAATGCTATCATTTTTGTAACTAAACTCTAGACTTATTCAATCTTTCTCCTAGAAAAGTTTGAGTCTACACTATTATTATTAACCTCTTGGTCTTCTCAAGTCCACCAACTCTCAATAAGGAATAGGTTTTGATCTCTCAAATAACTTTATTAGAGTAAAATTATAATACATATCATTGTTATAAATACTTATGTGAAACTATAACACTAACCTTATGTATTTCCAAATATATCGTTATCATTTAAATAATTCTAAATAAGTAACTTATCACTGAATCTTGTGATTTCAAACAATAAAAGTATACAAATAAGTCTTTAAGAGAGATAAATCTATCTCTGTCAACTTACTCATCTTGACTCCAACCTTTTAAAAATAGTGTACTCAAATGATTTTGTCTCTAAACTTCATGGATACATATATATATATATATATATATATATATAGAGAGAGAGAGAGAGAGAGAGCATTCGGTTGAATTGGTTTAACAATCATTATTCCTTCACACCTCAGCCTTACCTTGACCTTTCAGTAGAGACATGATTTTATACATCGTCTTGGCACATAATAGAGTTATACATACTATTGGCCTAACTTGAATTACTTAACTGCACTTGGTGTATTACACACTAGTTAACATGGCCTTTCGACCTTTTGTATTTTAAAACTTTACTATAGACTAAAGGTCGTGTGTTGATCTTATGTTGACCTTTCAGCCTGTATAGATAATATACAACAAACATTTTTACTTAGATCACTTTGGCCTTTCAGCCTGCATAATTTACCTATGCTATAGATTACATATTGTGATCTCGGCTACTAATGGTGTAGAAAGAAAATAAAGGAACATAGAAGGTAAAGGATACTCGACCTTATGATCACTCAGTACTATACAAAACTTGTTGGTCATATAAATACACATAAGTATACTAAACTTAATGGCTTTATACATGCAGGGATATTCTATGTTTATTGACTTTAAACACACAATGTTATACTATGTTTATCAACCTTATACTGACTGAGATATACTAACTTTATCAGTTTTAAACACACACTGGAGTTCTAACACACATTGGCTTAGTTTATTGACCTTAACCACACAGTAGGATTCTATGTTTGTTAGTAAAAACACACAATAGGATTCTATGTTTGTCATTAAAAACACACAGTAGGATTCTATGTTTCTCAGCCTTAAATGCATAGTCAAATACACCATCTATCAGCCTTGAACACATAGAGAAATACACAATTTATCGGCCTTGTTCATAATGTAACCACAGAGCTGAATACATAAAATTCTCATACTATTTAAAGCTTTCTAGGAAAGGAAAGAACCTGTTTAAGATCAAAGAATTCAACAGTCTCTTTTCGTCCAATCACTTATGAGCCGCAATCCTTCTTCCTCCGTCGATATCCCTCACAGAAAGACCTAATGGAAATGCTACTTGTGTCTACTACACTTTCTCCCTCTCTCTTCCTTCAAAAAATCTCTTGCAGTGATTAATAGAAACTCTTCTCCATAACCACACCCTTTTCTCCTATATCATAGCCTATTATGATTCAATGAAGGCATGTAACTTGATGGAGGTGATGGTCATAAAAGACCACTCCAAAAATTGGTTAAAATCTCCTCCACTCTCCAAAACAATTAGAGTATAGGGGTCGAGAAACCAAAAAAACTTAAAAGGAGATTGCATTATCATGGAATCTTTACCACTTTCATAAAGAATTTATCGACCTCAACACAAAAGGTCTCACTAAAATATCACATTATATACATATATAACAATTAAATGAAAGTATACACAAAGTATACTTATCAAATGTTTACCAAGATACGAGAATGGGGTCAAGGTATTCTCCACCTCTCTATCTCGTGTATATGGAAAAATAGCCAAAAATAAATAACATGATGCAGGGGCATCTTGCCTCTTTCAAGTTTTTGGTTTTATTTTCTCTTTAATGTTTTGGTTTTTTTCTTTTTTTTTGTGAATAAAGCAGGAATCCTTTCTGCAATTTTGGTGTGCTTGAAGCTCATGTTGCTCCTATTGCCCTTGTGACAGAACCTTGCTTGGCTAAACTCGCTCAGTCAACCATTTCTAAGGCATTTAAAAACTCTGCTATTTTGTTGGGAGGTTGTGGCTGGTAGTTGTCTTCAGTTTTAAGAATAAAAAAGCCTCCAATTATGCATAATAAAGATGGTCATAGTTGTCAAAGCATTTAAGAGGATTCGTTATGATCTTTCTTTCTTCCTTTTTGCTTCGGCCATTTTTAGAAACATCATTAAATCTGCATAAAGCTGCAGGTATTGTGGCAGATTGCATCGACAGGTCTATTCTTTATTTCTCTGCTAAAGGTGGGGCGTTATATTTTTTTTTTCCCAGTCTCTCTGCCTTGGGCGATGAAGAAGTATTTATTTTGTTGTAGACTTTAAAAACATGGTGCTATTTATAGATAGAGGACAAAGAGAGGTCGATCAAGCTATATATGAGGAGAGGCGATAGTTTGGTATGAGGAGGCCGAGTGTGAAGTCAAGTAGAATCTGACGGTTCTGAGACGAGCCATTTCTTAATAGAAGAAAGTTGAATCTGCATTTTTGTTTCTTTTGAATCTCTCAATTGTAAGGCCGACTGTGCAGGCCAACATTGGATATATAATGTTGATTGAGACGGTGAAATAAATTAATAAAATCTATCTCTTTCTAAATATTTTATGTTGCAAAAGAATCTATTCTTCCGTCGTTGTTTAGAATTGTTAAACCTCTTGTCATTATTGTTATGTGAAGTTCCTATCATCTTCTGCATTCCTCATTGTGTTTGATTATTGAAAGTGGGTTTGTGAATGGTGACTGGCAAGGCATGCCATCACATGATAGGATACCACAATGGAATTTCAACCAAAAATTACCAAAAAAGAGATATTTAACCACTAATATATACTCTATTGAATATAAACTATATTCATAACACACAAGAACTAATGACTATTGACCATCCTTGTCAATGGTCATACTTTCCTGAATTGATTCTTGACAAAAACCTATACTAATATATCCTAATGAAAATCAACGACTAACGAGTTGAAACAAGCTTAGACCAAATAGGTCGAGTACAACATACCAAAATTGACAAAGGTTCACTAACTGTACAAGCACACCAATAAGATGGCAACAACTTGTTCTTATCCATATGTGTATTCACTTCTCTCTAATGATACTTTCCCTCTCTTTTCTCAGAGACTAGAAAAACTTGTTTCCTAATTACAACTTACAATCACCAAACTGGGATTAGTGTATTGTTAGTCAATCCATAAACCATATGAATAAATAACCTTGTCATCAAATAATCACATGTCTAAATTCTAAACATATAAACTCAAACTCATGAAATCATTGATTTATTCTAACATTTCCACTAAACGTCAAATCATTATTCCATGCAAAATTATCTACTAATTACATAAAAGTAAAAAGTAAAACATAGACAAAATTTGGGGTGTGATAGATATCGACTATGATGAGATATTGAATTGTGTGGAACAACATATAGTGTGTCAAGAGCGTGCATGTCTTCATAAGAAAAGAGGTTGAATGGTTTGTAGGTAAGAGGTTCAAACATTGAATGATTTCTATACAAATTCAATTTAACATGTATGCAACAAAATTAATATATGACATTATTAATTATAGGTATAATGTTCCATAGCCATTAAACCTTGAGGGATCAAAATTATATCAAGACTTAGAAATTGGTGAAAAAAAGTTTGAGCCTGCAAAAAATGATGATAGATTAAATACACACAATTGATATATTCTACAATTATGGAATGAAAATATAGATTGAAAACTAGTTCTTTCCAAACATGTTGTAATCAGGTACATTGAAAAATATGTAGCTAAAGTAGAGAAAAGTTTAGAATCTTATCATCAAATTTTGACACGGCTTGCAAACATTAAGAACCCTAATGATTTTGCAACAAGAGAATTTAGGAGACTCCTTACTAAAAAAATTGTAGAAAGAGACATTGGTGCACAAGAAACATGTCACATGTTGGAACTTCCATTAGTAGAGAGTAGTTGAAAATTTATCAATATAAATGTGTCACATGAGGTATTCAAACCTATAACTAAAACCAATGAAGATTACTATGAAGAAGTGACAAAATCTTTCATTGATGGGTATACAAACAAGCCTTTTTCAATGGATGGTATTTCACTTATTGATGCAGATAAGTCATGGATATACAATCCAAGAATCAAAAGAGATAACAATTGGGAATGAAGGACTATGGAACCCATTATTAAAGTAGTTCCAAGGTTTGTATCCATCCCTGCATGTGAATCAGATAAATGGATTGATTTTTGTTGGTCTGTGTTACCTTACAAGCCATTTTGTAATATAGAAAGAGATATTGGACTTTAGAATTATGCATTAATATCAAATTGGCAATCACTCATTTATTATCCTTGGCATGTGGAATGAATAGCAACTCCAGAAGCTATTGAAAATAGTAGTGATTCTGAAGTTGAAGATAATCAACGTTTTCAACAAAACACAATAGAACATGAGTGGGAAATCATATCTAGACTACAACATGATCATATTATACAAGTAACTGAAATAGATATGTTGGGAAGAAAAGATATTTCAATAGACAAATGACATGGGCTAATCAATATCAAGATGAATATTACACAAACAAGGCAATAAAATTCATAAGCACCATGGAAGATAATGGGCTTCTAATAGATGAGGACATACCACAAATTATCAATTATGCAACTTTGGGTGATAAACAAAAAAAGCACTTGATATAATTATGACACATTATAATGATGCTAAAAGTGCATTACCATTATTCATGCTAATTCAAGGAACAACAAAAACAAGAAAATCATATCTAATTGGTGCTGTCTATCAAGCTCTTGAAGAAGCAACATTCCCAAGTCATTGTTAACTTCTATTACTTGTACCAAATGGAGTTGCAACATTCAACAACAAAGCATTAATAATCTATTCACAACTCTAAATCCCAATCTCAGATTTTGCTCAGTTAGGAGCAAGACTTACAAGTTTGCAAGAAGAGATTCAACACATAAAATACATCTTGATTGATGAAATGAGCTTCATTGGATAGAATTTTCTAAAGAACATAGAATCTAGAGTTCGTTAAGAATTTCTCTAAAATGCAAACATGAGTTTTGGAGCTATATCTCTCATTTTCCTTAAAAATATATTATTTGTAATCTTTCATTACATATACTTCATTATTGTAATTTTTTTCTTTTAATACAACACACTAATCAAGACCATTATTTTAATTTATTTTGCAGGGATATCTATCATTCTAGTTGGAGATTTGGGATAGGTGCCTCCTGTTAATTGAAAACCACCATATCTTAGTAACAAGCATGATAAATTATTGTGGGAAGAATTCAAAACTATTATTACTTTGGATAAAATATTTAGACAAGAAAGAGAAAGCAGTCAACAACAAAGGTTTCGTCAACTATTCACAAATCTAACAGATGCAAATCCAACTATTGATGACTGCAAATTACTAATGACAAGGACTAATGTTGAAATAGACACTATCAAAATCTTCATTTGTTTTCCACCAACATGATAATGTGTAGAGTCATAACAGAAGAAAATTATACTCATTGAAGTGCCCAGTTGCATGCAACATTCCTACAAAAGTGGGTACTGTCAATGCACCAGAAGGAGGACTAAATGATGAACTTGATGTGGAGTTGTTAATTGCTAAGGATGCAAGGGTAATGTTAACTTCCAATATTTGGATAGAAGAAGGTCTTGTAAATAGAGCTCTAGGATATGTTTGAAAAATAATATATAGACCTGGAATTGTACACCAAAACCACCCACATATGTTATGGTTGACTTCGATAGTTACTCAGGGATTCCATCTAAAGATCAAAGTCCTCAAAAAATACCAATTACATCAATACAAAAGGGTTGTACAATCCAAATACCCTTGAGATTAGCTTGGGCATTGACTATACACAAATCACTTGAGGTCTCACTCTTTCAAAATCCATTGTTGACATTGGACAAAAAGAAAGAACATGATTGACATTTGTGACTATATCTCATGTTAAGTCATTATAAGGACTAATAATAATGCCACCATTTACATATGACCATTATGAAAAGATGAAAAAGGGAAAACTTCACAACCGAAAGTGTAAGGAACAGAGACTCAAATTATCAGAAGAAAGCATGATTTGATGTGCTCCTTGCAAATCTATTTTTATGAATATTAAATATTGAATAGTTCATATTTTCTCTCAGCTAATTATTAATACATAATAAATGATGTGATGTACTTCTTACAAAGTTTTCTCAAATATTACGAATTAATTACTTTATTTTTATTTGAAGAACTAGTTCGTTTTACATAATAATTATTTAGTTTTATTTAGAACTATTCTATTTAAGAATTACTTAGAACTATGTTATATTTTCAGTTTATAGTTATAGCTTTCTTAAAATAAATGTCTCCTCTATATAGTTTTTTTATAAACATAATGCCATTTAAAATGTGTCTTGGCCTAATTATATTTACATTAGTTTTATAATCAATAAATGTTGATTTTGTTGAGTTTGTTTACTCTAAGTTGTTACTATTTTTTATAATAAATATTAATAATGTTATTGTTTTTGAAAATTGAAATGAATCTTTAAAAGTTCATTTAACATAACCAATTAAACCTAACCCCTTTAACTATTTTACTAAATCAATACCATCTTACTATAATGAAATTCTTAAAAATATATTATAAATAAGAATTTAAATTAATATTTTTAATTATTAAACTAATAAACATTGATAACTCCTTATATATTTTTTTAAAATTATTGATGCAAAATCCTTATTTATATGCAAAATCTTTATTGCATTGTTTTAGTTTTGTTTTGTATTTTTCTTGCCATATATGCATGGCCCTTATCCTCTATACACTATATTTCTTTCAATCTCATACACAAATTTTAATCTTACATAAAATAAATTAATTTAAATATCAATATAAATTTAGAAACAATAATTTCATAACAATAATGTATACCCTAAATAAGTTAATATTTTAACTATACATAAAGAATAAACTCAACTAATTTAATATACTTTGAATGAATTCAAATCATTGTTACAATTATATTTTTATAATTGTTTGACAGGGATACAAGTGACCTACAATTCATTCTTAATTTTCATTGAATATCTTTTAACTCCAAAATCATCTTATTTTATATTTCAAGCGTGTGTACTAAAGTGGCTCAAATAATTGGTGTGGAGACTCTCTACACTTCAAGCTCTTTTACTTTCCTTTCTAAAGAAAGAATCTTGTGATTATCTATTAGGGTTGTGGTTAGAATTACGGTTAGGTTTAGGGTTAGGGTCTAGGTTAGAATTAGAGTTAGGGTTAGAATTAGAGCTAAGGTTATTATTACTGTCAGGATTAAGGTTAGGGTTATCATTACAATTTGGGTTTGAATTACAAGTTAGGGCTAGAATTAGGGTTTAGGTTAAAATTAGAGTTTAATCTATGATTAGAATTAGGGTTATAGTTTGTTTAAAATTAGGGTTATGTTTAGGGTTAGGGTTACAATTAAAATAGGGTTAGAATTATGTTTATGATTAGAATTAGGTTTAGTGTTAGAAATACAATTAGGGTTATTATTAGGGTTAGAATTATGGTTAGAATTAGTGTTACAATTAGGGTTATGGTTAGGGTTATTGTTAGAATTAGTGTTAGAATTAGGGTTAGCCTTAGGGTTTAGCTTAGAATTAGGGTTACATTTGGGGTTAGAATTAGGGTTAGGTTTAGGGTTGGGGTAGAATTATGTTTTGGTTAGAATCAAGGTAAGAATTATACTTAGAATTATAGTTAGTATTAGGGATACAATTAACATTGGGGTTATAGTTACATTTAGGGATAGTGTTAGATTTATCAAGTTAAGGCTAAATTAAGATCATCAATACAATTAAAATTAGAGATAGCATTAGGGTTTGGGTTAGAATTAGGGTTAAGTAGATCTAGGGGTAGAAATAGGGTTAGGTGTATAATTAGGGTTAGGGTTAGAATTAAGATTATTGTCAGGGTTAAAATTATGATTAGAATTAGGGTTATAACCTTGACCTTAACTATATTCGTAAACAAAACCCTAATTCTAATCTAACCTTGGTTCTCAACCTAACCCAAACCCTAACTGTAATCATAACCCTCAATCTAACCCTAATTCTAATTCTAACCATAATCAAATGATTTCACTTAGCATTGATTTATAAGCCTAACCCTATATCTAACCCTATTTATAAGCCTAATCCTAAATTGATCCCTAAACAAAACAATAAATCTAAATCTAACATTCATTCAAACCTTAAAAATTATATATAATTATTATAATATATTATAATAATATATCTAACCCATATAATTATATAATATAATATAATTAGGGTTAAGACCTTTACGGTTAGGCTTAGTTTAGTATAAAATAAGTCGAGAACATATTATAATATATTATAATTATTATACAATATATTATAATAATATATCTAACCTTTGTTATAATATTATATTATATAATAATAATAATTTTTAATAAGATATATAATATAGTTAGAATTATGCTTGTCACTATGGATTCTACTAGTATACCTATATTTTTAAAAATATATCTAAAGTAAGCCAAGAGATATCCTTCTGGATGCGCCTATTTCCACATGTGTGTAGTAAATTGATTAAAAAAATAGGCGCAATATAGGTATACAAGTCTATTCTCTTCAATATTTTTTATGGAAGTTTAAGTCATCTCCATGTTGAAATGGAGTTCTTTAGCGAGCCTTGCTATTTGAAATTTCGTGGTGGTTGGTTTTTTAAAATACTTTTTTTGTGAATATAGAAAGGAAAGCTTTTTTAATATGATTCATACAACCCAAGTGTTTTTAAATATTAAAAACATTTAATTACATTTCAATAGGAAATGTGCAAACCATTTTAATGGCATATCAAATTCTAGAACTTTATAGGGACCAGTTTCCATTGTTTATGGGAGGATTTTGAATAGATGTATTTTTCTAAATTAGTAGATTCCCAAAAAAAAATTTAAGTTGTGTTGGAGTTATTGACTGTAATAAAGAGGTGAAAATATAAATGTGGATGCAAAGCCATAAAATCGGTGTTAGGATGTGTTAGTATTTTGTTGATGAGATGGTACACATCAATTTATAGAAAATTTGTCAATTTTTTAAATTTTCTATTGTAGAAAAAACTAAAGTGTTAACATGATAGCCTATAAAAATACAACCAAGTACAAACCAAATGAGATGCTTTAATTTATTTAAGTTTATCTATCTAATATCAACCCCATATAATTAATGACAATAAGTACATTAATGATTATTATTTTCTTAAACAACATGAAGGCTCCAATAATAAGGGTTAGGGTTAAGGTTAGAATTATGGTAAAGGTTAGGATTAAAATTATAGTTGGGGTTAGGGTTAGGGTTAGAATTAGGGTTGCAACTATAATTCAGGCTAATACTAGAATTAGAGTTAGGGTTAGCATTACAATTAGTGTTAAGGTTAGTATTAAGGTTAGGGTTAGGGTTTGAATTACGATCATGGTTAGGGTGAAAATTATAGTTATTTTTAGGGTTATAAGTTAGAATTATAGTTAGGGTTAGGATTACAATTAGGGTTGGGATTAGCTTTAGGGTTAGAATTAGGGTTATGACTATAATTAGGGTTAGGGTTATAATTAGGCTTAGGATAAGGGTTAGGATTACAATTAGAATTAGGGTTACAATTAGAAATAGGGTGAGAATTACAATGAGAATTAGGGTTAGGATTATAATTAGAGTTAGTGTTAGGAGTATAATTACGGTTAAGGTTTGGGTTAGAATTAGAATTATGACTAAAATTAGGGTTAGGGTTAGAATAAGGATTAGGGTTAGAATTATGACTAAATTAGGGTTAAGGTAAGAATTAGGGTTAGGTTTAGAATTACAATTAACAATATATAATTATGATTAATAATATATAATATTATATAGAAATATTAGTTAGGGTTAAGATTAGGATTAAAATAATATTGTTTAGATGTTGCAACTACACTTACAATAATTAGGTTACAATTAGGGTTTGAGATAGAATTAGGGTTACAATTTCATTTTTGATTAGAGTTATGGGTTACAATTAGGGTTATGTTGTACCTTGCACACACGCCCCATTTTGCCAAATGGAGACCCCTTCTTTTGCTTTGGCTTAGAGTCTCAACCTCTCTTTCTTATGATGATGAGAAGGTGGATATGTCCTTAGAATGCAAGATTTGCTTCAAATTTTAGTATTTTGCATGTCTGGAGTCATTTGATGTTGTGCATGATTGATTTGGAGGTGTCTTGGGTGGTCTTGTGCTTAAGAAATAGCCATTTGTTACTTTTGCACTAAAATTGGGTGTTACTGCATCTTGCTCCAAAATCCCATACATCACTAGATATTGCCCTTAAGATTGCTTTTGTAGGATGTGTCATGTTGAAATTCTTAGTTTCTAGATCTTACAGTTACAAAATCATGTTAAATTCTATTATATTTCACTAAGGGGTTCATATACTTTCATTCTGATGCATGGTCCTGAAGCCCTAATTTGGCTAAGTCTAAAACCCTCAAAATCCTGAAAAATGACAGTCTAAAATCTGGTGGAATCTCAAAATTCTAGAATCTACATGTGAAATCCTATGGATCTGGAACCTATTTCAAACATCTTGAAAGTATATTTAAAAATATTTAAAGTATAAGAAACTCAATACTTAAATATATTTTTAAATATACTTTCACCCTGGCCAATTCAAAATCTAGCACTAAAAACGACCCCAACTGTAAAAAGTGCTAAAACTACCTCCTACCAACCTTTGCATTAAAACTGCCTCCTACCGACTTTTGCGCTAAAAACAACTTCCACGGACCTTGTGCTAAAAGTGCCCTTGACTGACCCAAAACATAAAAATAGTTGGTAGTCTTCAAAAATCTTGCCACCAAGTCCTTGTGCGAAAATCACCACGATCTGACCTTGCACTAAAAATGTTGTCAACTGACCTCTGTTGGACACCTTCAAGATCTACACAAAGTCGGTTGCATCAAAAATCAGCGCTGACTTAACACTTTACACTTTGTGCTAAATTCATTTGCCACTGACTTGCGCTGAAATTCACACCAACCGACCTCATGAAACATTACTAGTCAGTCGGACCTAAAATCCTTGCAAGGTTGGATGAACCTAAAATCCTCGCTATGTCAGATGAAAGCAAAATCAACACTTTTTAGTATTTTGGCCTGAAAATTGAGTTTTTCAAGGAGCAAATTATATTTTCTTGATGGATTTGAATGGCACAACTAGTTGTCACATCATGATAAACATTTTACTAAGTTTGTGTGGATTTTTGGCATGTTTTACGATAATTAATGCTACTACACATAAAAGGTCGGTGAACCCCAAAAATCTCATTTTTTATAGAAAATGCTAGAAAAACATGAAATAAAAGTTTCCAAATGGATCCTAATGACTGCAAAAACTTCCTAGATCAATAGATTAGCCAAATGGGTACTTGAAAATGGTAAAAAAAATGTAGAAAATCATGCAAAAATCACTAGATTTATGAAGTTGTCTATAAGGAAGCAACATTGACAGTGAGTTGTTTTTTACTAATCCATGACTACAAATGGACATGTTTTGATCCAAGTTGGTTAAAAATGACTTCTTAAGGTGAAATTGATGCTTTGAATTGTGAATTGTAGGTCTTGGAGGACACATGAGCTTGTTGGAGCCGTCTTGGAAGGATGTACACACATATATGTGGCGCTAACCCAGAAATGTAGAAACTTCATTTTATCAACCAAATTGATGTTGCACCTACAAGAGAAAGTTAGTATGATGTCCAAGATGATGGAGATAAGCTATAGGAGCTAAAGATGTACAAGAGTAAGTCTATTTCATTGTTGTTCTTACAGATCTAGTCCAATGTCCAAGACATACATATAGTTGTTCCAGCAGTCCAGTCATCAAGAATCAATCCAACAAGCATCTAGTTGGATATATCCTCACTAATAATGTGCTACATACTCCTCTTGGTCCATTCAACACTTGGAATCCCGTGAATCCACATCAGTTCAAATTTTCAAATGTCATGTGACTCTATTTTGGCTTTATTAGGCCTTGAAAATTGACTTTTCATCATGTACAACCAAATGGGTATCCATTTTGTCTAGATTCAATGTATTTGCAAGCTGTATTTTGTCTTTTTCCTACAAGACAAAGGAAAATCTAAAAATGTAACAAACTGATGTATCTCATTAAATGTCATGTAATCTGGACCATTGGTGTCAAGTTAATCTCCACCGTCCATTGAAAAACTTGGTATGGTGCCTTGCCTATAAAACGGCCATCCTTTTCTCTCATTTGGAAGTAAGATTAGATACTGAATTGTTGAGACTCTGCCAAATTATGATCAATACAAAGTAAGTTTTGCAGGTTGCTGGGAATTTGTGTTCTTATGTTATCCTCTTTGGTTTTTATGGTTCATATCAATTTGAATTTAATTAGTTGTGCTTTTGCAATGATGGCTAAATGTTAAGATATCTGATGAATACTTTGATCCATACTATTAGTGCTTGCTGATGGTAAGTTGTTGTGTATAGTTAGCCTAGGCCCTATCATTGAATATAGTTTAGTTATATTCCACTAGTTAAGTTGCGCCATTGTCTAGGTGTTTAATGAGTGAATACAGTTTGAAAATCATAAGGATCCTTTGAAGATTGCATCATTTCTTGCAACATTGTGGGTTTTCTATTTTGGTGAAACAGGGAATGGTTTATTGAAAGTATTTGTCTATCTACAGCATTTTACCCCGTTATGACTGTCACCTAGGATCTCTTATCCCTTCTCTCTCTCCTCTTCCTTTTGCATTTTATTTATATCAAGTTTGTTAGGTTAGGTTATAAGCAACATCTATGCTACAAATCTGCTGAAAGTATCATAGGGTTTATGTATACCTACTGCTATCATATTCTATAAACCCTACATTTTATGTAAGACCCCTTGTTGGCACAGCTAGACATACCATTGAGTCATTCCAAGCAAGATAAGACCTAGTTGTATTATCCTTGGGGCGGTCCTATCTTGGATAGCATACCTTTTTCAAAAGGTGTGATACCAGCAATCATACCTACGTTGTTGTGTGCTAAAACCACCATCAACAAGTTAGGGTTAGGGCTAGAATTAGGGTTAGTATTGTGGTGAGGGTTCGAGTTAGAGTTAGGGTTAGGAATAGAATTAGGGTTATCGTTAGGTTTAGAATTAGAGTTATGGTTATCATTAGTGTTAGGGTTATCATTACAAATATAATTATGGTTCAAATTAGGGTTTAGATTAGGGTTAGAGTTAGAATTAGGATTAAAATATTATTGTTTAGATGTTGCTTAAGCATTAGAGTTACAGTTAGGTTTAGGGTTAGGGCTAGAGTTAGGGTTAGAATTTAGGTTAGGATTAGGATTAAAATAATAGTTAGAATTAGTACTAAGGTAAGGGTTAGAATTAGGGTTATTGTTAGATTTAAAATTAGGGTTATAGTTAGGGTAGAATCAGGGTTATGATTAGTATTAGGGTTAGGGTTAGGGTTAGGGTTAGAGTTAGGGTTAGGGTTAGGGTTCCTATTAGAATGAGAATTACAGTCAAAACTAGGTTTAGGGTTATAATAAGGGTTAGGGTTAGGGTGAGATTTAGGGTTAGAATTAGTGTTAGAATTAAAATTACACTTACAATCAATTTTATGGTTAGGATTAGAATTAAGGTCAAGCTTCATGTTAGGATTATAATTATAATTAGGGTTAGAATTAGAATCAGGGTTAGTATTAGGGTTTGGGTTATTGTTAGAATTAGGGTTAGAGTTAGTAAAAGGGTTAGGGTTATTGTAAGAATTAGGGTTAATGTTCAACAGTGAGATCAAAATATTCCTTAAAAATAGGTACCCTAATTCTAAATCTAACCCTAACTCTAACAACAACCATAGCATTACACTTAGCATTGTTTTATAAGCCTCAAAACTCTTAATCTAATTTTGTATTTCTAAATCTAACCCTATTTAAAATCTATCTAACCATAATTTTGGTCGTAACTCTAATAATAACACTAACCATAATCCCAACCCTAATTTGAACCCTAATTATATTTCAAACCCTTACCCTAACCCTAACCCTAATCCTAACATTAATGTTAACCCTAACTCTAATTCTAACCATAATTCTAACCCTAACCCTAATTGTAATCCTAAGTCTAACCTAAGTAGTAACCCTAATCCTAAATATAATATATAATATAATTAGAATTAGAATTATTATATAATATAATATTATCTTATATTTAATAATTACTATAAAATATTATAATAATATATCTAATCTATATTATAATATTATATTATATCATTATAATATTATATTATATCATTATAATATATTATAATTATAATATATCGTTATGGTGTCCAGCAGGTTATGATTTCCAACAGGTTATGGTTTCCAACTAATTATGATTTCCAACACATTATGATTTCCAACAAATTATAGTTTCCAACTAGTTATGATTTACAACATGTTATGGTTTCCAACAAGTTATTAGTTTCCAACGTGTTGGAAATCTAACCTGCTGGAAACCATAACCTATTGGAAACCATAACATGTTGGAAATCCTAACCAATTGGAAATCATAACTTGATGGAAACCATAACTTGTTAGAAATCATAATCTTTTGGAAACCATAATGTGTGAGAAATCATTATAGTTATCATTTCCAGCATGTTATAATTATGATTTTCAACAAGTTATGATTTCCAACATGTTATAGTTTCCAACTCGTTATGATTTCAAACTTGTTATGATTTCCAACACGTTATAATTATACATTAATTATATAATATTAGGATTATGGTTTTTATTTAATTAGGGTTACGGTTATGTTCATAGAAATATATGCTAAATGTAATTCTAACCCTAATTCTTTCCCTAACTATAATAGTAAGCCTAGCCCTAATTCCAACCCTAATCCAAACACTAATTCAAGTTGTAATTATAATTGTAACCATAACCCTCACCTATATCCTAACACTAATGCTAACCCTAACCCTAATTCTAAATCTAACCCTTTGTACCTCTCAAAGATGCATATAATTAAATATGTCCTCATACCTTAACCCTAAATATATTGTATTCAACTTATATAGTTTAGAACTTAAGTATAGGCATACCACTTAACAATTAAAGAAATTATTAAAAATTATTAAATATATTTTTAAAATTTAGATATATATTTTTTGTATTTTGAAGTATAATTTATATAATTTAAAGAAATTATAAAAAATATTTTAAATTATTGATAAATAATTTGGATTAGGGTTTAAAATAATTATGCTTTATAATAATTCTATAAATATAAATATAATATCATTATATTTAATAATGTTATACAAAATTAATTATACATTAATTATATTAATGTCTTATTATATGATATAATTATATATTAATTTAATTAATGTTTGTTTATAATAATGTAATAATAATAATAATTTAATTAGGGTCAAAGATTATTAATATTATTATAATTAATATTTAATTAACTAGTATTTTAATTAGGGTCAAGATTACAATCAGGTTCAAATTTAGGGTTAGGGTTAGTGTTGTGGTTATGATTATGCTTGTGCTCTGAATGCCACTAGCAAATTTATATTAAATATAATATATCTAAAGTACGCCTAGAGATATCCTTCTTGAAGTGCCTAATGTTAAGATTCGTGATTTAAAAAAAGTGCCTCCAGAAGGATATCTCTCGACGTACTTTAGATATTTAATATAAATATGCTAGTTGTAGAAAAAACTAACGTGTTAACATGATAGCTGATAAAAATACAGCCTGTAATGCCCCTCATTTTGGTTTGAGATAGTTTTATATTGCACTTTGGCAGTTAGAGACATTTGAGTTATTAGACTATGGTTTATGCTTATTATGATCATGATGGACTGTATTTGACTGATGTCGGTTTTTGACATGTGTTGTGAGTTTTATGTTGACATTATTGATATTTTAACTCATGATGTATTTCAACATGTTTAGTTGATGGTTAGTTGGATTATGCAGATTGTTTTAATCTTATTTTACATAGTTGAATGTTATCTAATTCCTAGTTAGAGATGTATATGTTTATTGTCATGATTTCAGAGAAGGGATGATGTAGTATTGCTCACTCCGAGCACCCTACTATGCTATGAATCTCTAACTCTCTATGTGTTATATGTGTATGTACTTGTATGCAACATATTGTTTTGATGCAGGCTACAGGTACTAGGCCTCGACTCCACCTGGCTTGGCAGGTCTGAGCGAGCCCTTGCACCAATGGATAATGTTGATGGGAGATAACATGGGGTTTTCCATAGGTCAAGTTTCAATCTTCAATTTATGGTCATGGGTCATGATGTTGTTCTTTGGTCCTCCCTTCAGATTGTTGGTCGTATAGTGGTATGTGGGTTATTGTTGAGTTTTGGCTAGTTTAGCCCATGTGTATTTTGGTAACATGTTAATGAAGTAATATTATTTTAATAATGTTGATAGCATGTCAAATATAATAGTATTTTGTTAGTTGTAAAACTTGGAATGTTATTTAAGTAAATTTTAATATAGATTAAAATTAATTATTTTAATGTTTAAAAAAAATGTCTGAGTCATAAGTTTTATTATGGTTAATTATTATATTGTTATTTAAAATAATAATATGGGTAATTATTTAATGTTGACTAGTTGTCGATTATGATTTGGGGATTTGGGGAATCTCTATGTTAAGAAAAAAATTAATTTCTTCTGAGGAGTGGGATTGCCTGTAACAGATGGGAGATAGTGGACATTTACTACTTTGGCTATTTTTGTTTAGGGGGTGATTATTTTTGAGGAAAATAGTTCTAAAGAGAGGGGAGAACTTTGGGAGAGGGATCATTACAGGAAAATTGAGGAAGATTGGAGGTAGCTGTAGAGTTGCAGCCTTGGATAAAAAATCCAGGTATGGTTACTTGTAATTTTGCTCAAATTTGATAAAACTAGTTATGTTTCTGTTGAATTCTTGTGTAAAATTTGAACATGTTTGCTTAATCCATTGGCCCTATCTCCCTGATGCCTTCTAAAGCCAAGTTCCTGTAGCCTTGAACTTTGTAATCTTGCCTTGTCGCCTGAGTGCCTGAGAAAATTTTAAGTTGATTCTCTTCTATTGTCTTGTACAAACCTCCATTGATCCATTGGTGACATTTACAAATTTAACAAATAAATTGATCATTGGAAGTGCTCTAAACAATTTCGTTGTTTGACCCTATCTTATTTATTGCTCTCAGTGTGTCAAAATTTGGCATGATGGCTTTTGCCTCTCCAAATCCATTGCCAAAAAATAATTATTTAAAAATAATTCATGGCTCTAAAACAAAAAAAATCACTATGGCAGAGAGATCATATAAAGCTCTCTTTTACCTTGTCTCAGCATGCCATTATACGGCCCTTCAGCCTTCATTTTTTTTAATAAACTCTACTAGACCTCATTGACATGATTTTGGGTTGAATCCTTGCCAAACTTTTAGCAGCTGTAATGCCCCTCACCTTTTTGCTTGTGATAGATGTTATTTTCATGTTTCCTATGACAGTGCTGGTTTAGATGATAGTCTTATAGTGCATGTTTACAGTTTCGAGATGGTTGGACTTCTATGTTATGGTTTATGTTCTCCTTGATCTTGATGGACACTTTGATATTATGCTAGTTGATTATGGATCTATGTTAGGATGATGCTTGATTACTTGTACTTTGTGCTTTCACAGTTTGATGGACATGATTATGGATTAATGTTATTTTAAGTTTAATGTGTTATTCGATCATGATTATGATGTATAACTGGTAATGGAAGTAGTTAATTAATGATGTGTTTACATGAATGGAACAGTGTCGCATTACTCATGTTTGAGTACCCTGCCACGTTGTGATTTCTGTTCATCGTGTCTGTGATTACATGATTATATATGGATATATGCACAACCTTGTTGTTTGTTGCAAGATGCAGGTACTGGGCATCGACTCCACCTGAATTACCAGGTCTGAGCATGCCCTAGCCAATGGAATTGTGGATTTGAGTTAACATGAGGTTCCCTATTTAGTCAACATCCTCAAGGAGGATGAGTTTCAGTGTTGTACCCTGTCGTCATCGTCAGTGGGACTGTTGTTGTCATTTGTCGTTATGTCCTGTGGCTTCACTTGGGTCAGGTATCACCTTGTAAGTTAGGGTATATCCAATTTAAGTGTCAATTATGCATGATTAATATTTCATTTAAATAAGGTTAAATTAAAGCTTAAATTAAATAAATATTGCTAGGGGATTATGTGTGTGGTTTAATAATTATAAATGATTTAATTATGGATAATTGGTAAAACTAATGTGAAAAATAGTAATTAAATAAATAAACTGGATAAATAATTAAATGAGTAAATGAAATAATAAGTCCTAAGTTGTAAGTGAATTAAATTAAAAGAAAGCAAGATTTATTAGTAAGATGATTAAATAATTACCATTTTGATTGAATGAATTGACGGTAATAAGGATAATATTCTAAAGATTAAATATTAGGATTGTCGCCTGGTTTTATGAGTTCAATATTTGGAGATGAGTAAAATTAATGTCTTTTGGCTGTCATCTGCAAGTTTGAGGTGTGGAATCCCTTGGTAAGTGAAATTGAAGAATCTCATGAGAATGTGGGATGTGGGAAGAAGAGAGGCATGTCTCTTGCAATCACCCGAGGAATGGACCCATGTTTTGAGACAGTGGGTTGTCGGAAGGAGAGGCAGGCCTTCTGCATTTATCCAAGGAGATAGAGTCTTGGTTGTGCAGAGGGAAAAAGAATTGGGGAACAGAAGAGAAGGGGATTGGATTCAGAGAGAAAATAAGACTTTTAAAAGCTTAAAAATTTCAGGTATGCACTACAAATATGCTTAATTCTTGTGAAATTGTAATAGAACTAGGATTACTGTGTTTTCCTTCATTGATAAGAGTTATTCAATAATTGGTATTTAAATTCCTTCTATGTCTAGTTTGAGACCTGTCACAATCCTCCATGTGCTTCAGAGACAATTGAATGTCTCGAATCTGACTTGTCTGTTTACCCTTGTTTGCATTCTGGAATGCTGAGTTGAATCCTTCTGTGGGAAACCTCTTGCTGTCTTTGTAATTCCTTACCTAACACTCTGTAGAACAAAACAAATTGCACCCTTTAGTTTTGTCTTGTGCATCTAATAAGGCACATAGACTAGTGTTTAAATAGAACTCTGCTTTATTCTTGTTGATTGCTATCGCTGAACCCTGGAGTATTACTCATGACAGCCCTGTCTAATTATAAATATGTAAAAAGGTATGCAGAGATGCACATGCTTAAACTGCTATCAATGAAATCGCTTTAATGTCCTCACGCCTAGCAATAAACCCACTCTGCGAACCTGTGGAAGCGATGTAATGGAGGAAGAACCTCCTGCCTTACAGAATCCTACAACTAACCACATTAGAGGGTCATTTACCACCTTTGTGAAGCGTCATGCTAGATGCAACCTATCGATTCTTCCTAGTTGATATTTGCTTTGAATCTCACTGAGCGATCATGCCATTTTAAGTTTCCAGTATGGCTCTTGGCTATGGACGCGATTTACCTCCTAATCTGTTGATATACTTGTGGACATTCTAATCTTGGCTCAACAAAATGTCATTGTTAAGTCTGCAATTAGAAATAATGGGGGGGCAACTTTAGGGTGGTTGGTTGTCAGACACTATGAAACCTTAGATGTATTGCCTTACTCACTGGTTGTTAGCTATCTGCCCTGGCAGTTCCCATTATGGCAAGTTTAACGCCTTGAGTTTTAGGCAGAATCCCTTTCGATGCCGTGTGCTCTTAACTGTCGCAATTGTGTAGAAGTTTCTAGATTCTCCTTCTTGTGAACTCAGTCATGGAATCCTTGCATTCGCTTGACAAAATAAAATGTGAAGATTCATTGTAAGCCCAATGCCTATCTCGGCACCCATGGTGTGCTTTTTGCTGTCTTCACCATTATTTGGTGACTACCTATCAACCAATAGCAACGTAGCACTATTATCCTTCGGCATGCTGTCGCAAGTCCTCATGATTAATGTTGGTTCCATTTCGTCAGTGAACGCCTTGTGTTGCACAAAGTTCTCTGGGGTCTTATCCATGAGCCGATTACACCATTATACAAGTATTGTCTCTAACAATCAATGCAATCATGCTTCGCATTTTGCCATTAATGTTGTTATCAGTATTGCTACGCCTATCCGATGGGTATGTGCTCTGCCAATGCCTCTGCATAATGTTCTAAGCATTTCCAAACATATTATCTGGAAGAGTTGCCTTAGACCTTGCAACTGTGGTAATGCTTGGACGCTGTCCCTTTTTGTAGTGTGTCATCCCACCAAATCTGTCTTGTACATATCCTACACTCGTTGCTTTCTGGGAGATTACACCTTTGAAGAGATCGGTCTGGTCTCATTCCTCCATTGCCTCTCTACATATTACTCTGTGATTGAGAGGAGTAGTGGATGTCAATGATATGTTAGGGATTCTTCAAGAGGGTCAACAACCAATTGTGGCCTAAGTAAATAGGGTTTCCTGTAATAAATTTTAATTAGGGTTCCTTAATAAATTGTAGTTAGGGTTTTGGTGATGAAGAGTAACATTAGAAGATATGAAGTTTATGTATTTTGGTAGGCTTTGTAATTATTTTCCGTGTATGATGTTAAATATATTGCTCCATATGCATAAATTTAAATAGGTTTAACGGAGGTTCAAGTTGAGAGATAATGTTAGGTTTTGAGTCTTACTTGATTTTTATTTGTATTAAAATTTAGTTCAATTCAATAATAAGTTGAATATTATAACTAATTACTTGATGCAATTAGGTCATGTTTTGAAAAATTACGGGATTAAATTTATTAGATTATTGTTCTGTCATGGAATGTGGTTGTTATAATTATGTTGTGTTGACACAATTTTATAATTTTATTAATTTGATAATTTAAATTTAGTAGATGTGTTTAAAAGGGTAACATTAATTAATTAATGATCTCGGATGAAAAATAATTGTTACCAAGTGATTTGTGGAATATTATTATTATTATTATTATTATTATTATTATTATTATTATTATTATTATTATTATTATTATCTCTAATATGTTGGTCACGTGACTCGTTTAGATAAGTTAATGGAATTTATGTGATCAAATTATTAGGTTTATTAAACTTAGTTTGTAATTGGATCATGTTAAGGGAGATGGCATATTAGATTGTAATAAATGGAAACTTGATATGTGGAATAATAGTTTGGTTAAAAGAAATTTAGTGTAGTATTAAACTCTATCACCTTCTCTTAAAAAAAAAATAATGACTTATTGAACTAGAATCTGTTCGTGTGTTAATTCCTCATAAATGTTATGACAATTAGACCAAGGTTATTCGATCTATATGTATTTGCAACTATTGTTGCGTAGATGGGATTAAAATTATTTCTTTTATTTTTATATATGGTTATAAATTAGATCAGAACTCTCAAATTTATCTGTATGAATTAAATTTAAAATTATATTATAATCATTTAATCAATTTGATTTGTAACTCTGACAATAGTTGTCTACTTTAGTTACGTTAACGATATTTGCATCTTGTAAATTTAATTAAATGATTATTTAATAAATATTTACTTTATTGTAAATATAGATTTATTTCTTAATACGAATACAATCAAATGACAACCTAAATTTTAATGATTAGTATACTATTGTAATCACTTAGTCAATTACAATCTGCTTTAGTGGATTAGTTGTAAAGAAAGTAAGATTTAAATCATAAGTATAACTAATTTCTCGTAATGTGTTAATTCTATCTGTGGGGCATAACCCCATTCATATGGTCTTTGATTCCATATCTACCCGTGTGGCTAGAGTTCCAGAGGCTTATCTTGGGATGTCTTGATTTCATATGTTGTGTTGATAGAGGTCTTGAGATCCTATTGGTCTATAAAGTATGTCGTCCCTAGTTATGTATGGACTAAAAGACAAGGGGAAAGATAAATGCACTTCCTTGTGGATGTATTGTTATCCAACTGATTGTATTAGTCTGGTATCTAGTTTTGTGGTGAGTTATGGAACAGGGTGACATAGAGATCATAGAGCTGTAATGAATATGTGTTATTATGGGCAATGGTGTAGGAGTTCTGCCCTTATGATTATGTATGGAGGGTTAATGCCTTGCATTATTATATACCTATTGATATAAGGAATGATGTTATGCAAGATGATTAATGCCTTGCATGGTTCCTGTACCCTCGTTGTTGTGATGTCTTGCTATGCTTGTTGAGTAGGGTTTTCTAGTTGTAGGTAAGGGAGTGGCTTGCACTATGGGGGCCGATGCCAAGTGGCTAGCCAAGGTAACCCACTGGGAGTTGGTAATTCAGTGATAACATAATAAATCTAGGGGTTGGGTAGTTTTCACACTAACAAGATAATAAGATTTTCCCTCACTCATGCATGTAGTGCTAGTTTAGACTAAGGATGAGGGGAGAAGGCCGGGATTGGCAGATTTACTTCCTTGTCATCACGAAAGGAAGGTTGATTCCGCATGCGTCATCCTATGGGGCCGGTGTCTAGAGAGAGACTGTCTTGGTAACCCATGTTAGGACCATGCGATGACACTCTCCTTACTACAGCCTAGCACTCCCTAGTTGTACTCTCCCCATTTGTTAAGTGTTGCCTCTGGGAGTACTGTTGTGTTGTTTTGTGATGGTGACTTGTGATGTTGGAGTCATGTGTTGTCTCATAGCCTACTATCTACCTGACCGTATGTTATAGTGGGGACCTTATGTTAACTCCTAGCTTGAGGGGTGGACCTCAGGGTTCCACATGGTCAGGTGGAAGAGCTTTATCCATTGGTTTTTCCTTGCCACTATTCGTGAGCATGGAGGATATGCCTTGTGCATCTGACTACAGACCTTGTACTTGAAGATAGCTATTATGCTCATGTTCTTGCCTATGTATCAGTTGATTCATAATGTATGTGTTCCAAATGTAATCAAAACTACATGTTGATGTACCCATATGTATAGACTTTTGATCATGCACATGTAATCTTGAGCAAGTTGTTTATCTATGTGGCACGAATGGAGATGTATATGTATATTCACTAGTACAATAGATGTGGAATGAACTGATGTTGATCAGTTAACCATGTATGTTAAATTATGTTGATTAATTCATCAAGTAATGCAACCATGGGACCTTAGAAGACAAGTTGTTGTTAATGATGTGTGTTGTTAGGCTTAACATTACTTTGTTATCTTATACCAAAAAAAATATTCCGCTTGCATAGCATAGATGTGTTGTCCTCTAAGATTTTCATTGCGGAGCATTACAGCAGCAACCTCAGCATCCTCTAGTTGCTACCATATGGTCACGCTCTTTTCACCTTCTTGGATCTGTGTGACTGAAGGAAAATGCCAAAAATTAAGTTATGAAGGGCATTATATGATGTAGATTTCAAGTTAGGCTTTAACTCCTTGTTTCCCTCTCCCACACAGCTATACTACTAGTTGTACACCATTGGTTGGGAACTGGTATTATTGCCTGAACTCTCTTCTATTCTCTCTGCTGCAAATTTTATTCATTGCTTAGCTTGAATCTATTATGAAACTACTTGAATTCTTGCCTAAGAATCATGTCTTTCCTCCTCTCTTAGCTGACTGGGTTGGTCTCTGGTCTTCTGCGATAGACAAGTTAGGACATCTCTGTAATTTCATCCTCAATTTTCATTTATGTGTTAACAATTATAAAACTAGTGAGTTTATAGTTGGAAGTTAATAAATTAGTAGTTTCAAAGAACTTCTAAAATAAACTTATTGAGTATCTCAATAACTCAGATTAGAATGGTTTCCCTAGTGGAATGGTAATTTGAAAATAAATATTAGTTTCATTAAAATAAGTTAATGATTCCTTGCATTATGAGAATTTAAAATTTATAATAGATTACTCTTATTGTATAGTGATTAAGTTAGTATGAGGATATCTCATGAATTATTAGGATGGAATTGTATTATTAATTTGATTAAAATAATGTTGCTTTAGTAGATGCCAGTTGGTTCAATGAATAAATGAGTTATGTTCCTTAAATAATGGTTGTGCTCACTTAATTGGTTAGATAAAAATCTATTTAGCAATGTTCATTGTTATTATAGATAAATAAAATTATAGTTGAAAAATAGCTAATAAATAAATTAGAATATTAATGTTTGTTAGACTATAATGGCAATGCTAGCTTTCAAACCATTGTTAGTTGATGTAGCAAATCTAGAATTAAATACATTATGTTATATAGTATATTTATTTTATTGTGTTAGATATAAATTGTTAGTTATGACTTAAATATATACCTTGCTTTTAGTAAGAAAATAATGAGCATGAATTGAGTATTATATTAGATTACTATGGTAATACTACACGTTATTTTAAAGAGAGTAAAAACTTTGTAATGATTGTCAGTTTATATCATCCATTGATGTTATGTTCAGATTTTAAATATGGTGTGGTCGAAATCCCATTTTTAATTGTTAGCATCTGATAGTATCAATGCAATTGGGTTATTGTGTTATTGTGTTATTTTGTCCTAAGTCATATTGTTATAAAGTGTGTCGTAAATCATATAAATCCTTGTTCTATGTAGGGAGATGGATTTATGTAAGTGGCCTTGTGTGCAATTACCAACTCCAGAGGTTAGGCTTTTGGGTCTTCAGTCTTTTTTTTTTTGTCATTCTGTTCAAATGTTTCATTGATTTGAATTGTTTTAATGGGCAAGGGAAAGTTTTATTGTTAAGGTGGAAATTGGAATGTATTGGATTGTAAAAGACAAATGTTTCATAGTTCCTTGCCCATGTATGTATTGGGTTTGGATATTGGTTAGGAGTGCTAGTTGTATGTAGGAGAGTGGCTTCCATGGTGGACCGGTGCCCAAAGTGGCTGCCTGGAAAACCCCATGGAAGTTGTAATCAAGTGATAACTTAATATTTGATCTAGGGGGGTTGGGTAGTAATTCACATAACAAGATAAGTATGATGCCTCACCCATGCCTTGAGTGCTTTCATAGGCTAAGGATGGGATGAGAAGGCCTAGTTGGCAAGGTCCACCTCCTTGTCTCCATGAGAGGATGTGTCAGCTCCGCATGTGTCACCCTATGGGGCTAGTGCCTATAGAGAGGTCGCCAGAAAAACCATAGATGGGAGCTGGTTTCTAGTGAGAGATAGGCTGGAAAACCTATGCTAGGACCATGCAATGACACTCTCCCTACTGCAGCATAGTTACTTCATTTTTACCTCTTGTTGTAGCCTCTAGAGTATTATATTGACTTGTCTTGGTGATTGTCTTGTCTTGATGTGACTTGTCTTGATGATTGTTTTGTTGACTTGTCTTGATGATTGTCTTGTCTTGATGTGACTTGTCTTGATAATTGTCCCGTCTTGATGAGTTGACCGGTCTTGTTGATTGGTGTAGTCTTGATTATCTATATTACCTGTGTTGAGTTGTCCCCTTGTATGCCTGGTCTTAGGGGGAACCTCATTGTTATCTCCTAACTCAGAGGGGTGGACCTCAAGGTTCCACATGGTTAGGTGGAAGAGCTTAATCCATTGGTTTTTCTTAATCGATCTGAATCATGATAACTGCAGATGATTCTCCAATTCTAGACTTGTACTTGCTTCGTCAAAGAGTTATATTATAATTTCAGAGTCGTATTGTTATATATATTGTAAACCAACATGATCGGTCATGTAATCTTGTATTTAAACCTTTGTAGTAATTCATTTCTGCAAATGAAAGATGTAAATTCTCTCATGTTCTATTATAATGTATATCACTTGTATTGTTATGGTTCCATGATTATTTGGTGTAGTTATGTTCCCTAGAGGTGTTAGTTGTTCAACTTGATAAATGTAGTCAATAATGTAATGTTATCTTCTATATAATGTATTTATTTGCTCCAAAAAAAAAA
Source organism: Cunninghamia lanceolata (assembly GCA_027924645.1). NCBI lineage: Eukaryota > Viridiplantae > Streptophyta > Pinopsida > Cupressales > Cupressaceae > Cunninghamia > Cunninghamia lanceolata. The sequence continues at coordinate 2,961,823 of BSBN01001253.1, read as the reverse complement.
ATCTTAAATTTTGCTCCTATTAGTCTAACACTCTAGGGTTGCATGACGGGGCATCACATAGCCAAGTATAAACCAAACGAGATGCTTTAATTTATTTAAGTTTATCTCTCTAATATCAACCCCAGTAAGTAAATTAATTATTATTATTTTCTTAAACAACATGAAGGCTCCAATACTAGCTAAAACTCTACAACCAATCAGAATGAAAGATGATATTAGTCAATCACATTATTGATAAATTATTTTTTAAATATTATTTATTAAAAAATTACATGTTTAATATGAAAAACATTAACTTTTAATTGATTCAGAGGTACAATAAATAATAACTAACTAGCTGTTGCACAATATTGATGTGCAAGGGATTTGCGGATAGGCAATTTTTGTGAGATGAACATGGAATTTGGAAAGAGGAAAACACAATTGAATGTGGAAGACTTACAGTAGATATTCCATTTCCATCCAAATTAAATAGGATGAATTAAGATGAGAACTTGCTATGCCTCTTCTACTTTATAGATTGTAAAAAGCAAATATTTAGACATGTATACGACTACATGAATAGGATGATGACAAAGAGCTAAGGCTAATCTAAAGTAGAATTAAAGAGCTAAGGCTTCTACAATCTATAATTTTTAGAAAAAATGTGGCATCAAAATACTTGTACAAAGATTTCTAAAAAGTTATTAGCTAAAATGTTGAATTGTTACTTCCATTTCAACTCTTAAGTTTTTATGAGAATATTCTATCTTTTTGACATTGAGCCCTTAGCCTGTTTTTGTACAAAGAACCACCCAATCCAAACCCAAACTGAAGTAGCAACATAAAAAACTAATAAATGTCTGTGAAACTTTAAGACAAGTTGAAGAATAGTTAGACATACTTAAATTAAGCTTCTAATCATAAATTCAATTTACTAGTTGGAGTTTTGCTACACAATTTAACAAATGTAACAGGCTTTAAACCCAAGGTGAATATATAATTTTCAAGATGTGAAGCCCCGAAGTATATTTTTATTTTGTTCCACAAAGAGTACTTGAAAGTCACCAAGCTTTGACTGTATTGTTGACCTGACAAATTTGATTGCATTTGTTCTCATGGGTGATCAATTCACCTTATGCAATGATGTGTCCCTTATATGAATGTATTCACAGTGAGATCACATATAATATTAGAAATGATAATTTAATAGGCTAGTACATATGATACATTGAAGCATTTAATAGGCTACTGGCAACCATTCTTGGAATTTTCTAGATTCAGTGCTAAACATATCACATTTTGCTTCCAGAAGCCTAAAACTATAATTATTTTAAAGGCAAGACTAATGACTGATGCCGGTGGACTTATGTTCCTGCAGATTAATCTCCAAAAAGATACCCTGATCCGACAACTTGAAATAGAAAAATCTTGACTACATCCAAGCTAAAAAAAATTGGAACTCAACAAGTTAGGGACATGTAATCTTCTACTCTCAGCTTGATCCTATAACAAAAACAACAAAACTTTCCCAATATAGAAAAGAAATTTTTATAATATTGAACATGTCGGAAGAACAAAGGGGACAAGACATAAGCATTTAGACTGTTCCAAGTTACATCTGTAGGAATACACACAACACTGAGAGGGGGGGTGAATCAGTGTTGTTAACAAATTATAACACCTTTTAAACCTTTTGATAAACTTAACTTCACAATTATAGAATTCTTCAGATAGATAAATAGATTATGCAAAGTATCAACACATAAAATTTGACACAAGAAATTTCCCGAGTGGAAAACCCTCCTGGGGTATAAAAACCACTCAACTGCCTCACTGGCTTAACAAAATTTCAGATCTACAACTGTCTCACTGACATTACAATTTTGCCTCACTGGCATATTGTGCTTCTCTGCATGTCTCACTAACATTACAACATCAGAAATTTATTGAAAAGAACAAATCAGGGGATTTCCCTGTTTCAATAATCACAATACCTTATTTCTCCCTTTTTTAAAAAGAATCAAATAAATGTATTTTTCCTCTGCAACACAATTCCAAAACAATTTACAATATTATAAACTCTTTGACTGCAAAATTGAAAGATTAACCTTCTCTAAAAATGATTATCTTTCAAATCTTCAATCTGCTCTGTGACACTTCAACCTTGCTTGCATCATCCCATCAACAAGAAATAATACTCTGCTCTTCATTCATAAAAACCTTTCAATCTGGATTGCATCATCATACCTGCAAGAATTCATCTCATAACAAAATCTCTCATCTTCTCAAAATCTCTCTCATCCTCAAAAACCCTCCACAAAACTCTACAACTCAAAATCAACTTTATCTCATGCCCTGAAAAACTTTATCACACTCTTCAAGATCATCCCTTATCTGCAATCATAATACACCTGCCATACAAAATCTCTCTATATACAAAATAAACTTCCATCAAACAATATCATCAAAATCAGTTCAACTTCCAACACCTTGTTTTTATTCATATCACATTCTCTGAAAGAAAATAAAACTAAAAACAATATCATGAAGATCACATTCTTTTCATATTCTTTGTCGTAGGAAACCTTCCAAATTCCACTCTTACTCTTACCAAAAATTCCAATTTGAGTGCCTCTTCATCCTCGGTGAAAAACCATGAAAATAGCAAGCTTTATTGCCTTTTGAGAACACAGTAGTTGTCAAATTTAACAAGGGAAACTAACCGTTTGAGGCAACTCCAAGTTCAAACCTTATCCCTCCGATTCGCACGGCCCACCACATGAAGATTCAACAATGATCATTGATTAACCTTTTCCCGTGGAGCACACAGAATAGTAACCAGTGACCGGGCACCCTAGGCAACGGGGCCGGTAGAAACTATGACCATTTAACCCTTATGATGTCACTTAAGTGACATGAACCTGCCAAGCCGGTCAACTAGTGATTATAACAAAAAAGTGCAATATTGATGACAGGCAGTATGGTTAGAAAAGATAAGTGTTGAGGAAAATTTTTAAGACTAGTTAAGTGTTAAGCAAACACAATTATCACTTCAAATACTCAAAACCTCAACATATCTTTAGCACTGAATTGTAAACCATACATCATTAGATCTGCCATTGTCATGAAGCCAATTTAGATGAAGTTAATATAATGCATATTAACTTTTGTCAAATGATACAAGCCCTTGCCCTGATTCAATATTGATAATATGCAATGAATGCCACTGATCAATATGACAGACCAACATAAGTGATGCCATTGATTAAGCAATTGTAATCCACTGAAATGACTAAGTCAGAACAACTTCACACAAGATCAAAACTGATGTCATTACCATGAAGATCATGTCATTGATGAAGACCATATCACTGATGTCATTACCATGAAGACCATGTCACTGATGAAGACCATGTCACTAATGTCACTACCATTTTGGCATCAATGAAAACCACCATCATTTTGACATCAATGAAAAGACAATATGCTCAACTGTGAAATGTGCTACAAAACTCCCCCATTGTCTTTGACATTGATGGCAAAATCATTGCTTATTTCTCCCCCTTTTTGACATAAAATTGTCAAAGGCAAAAAAAATACCACAACCAATAGTCGTGTTCTTGTAAATGCAATCCTCTGAAAAAAAACTGTCAAAAGCCAACACTCTACATCACACTGATCAAATGCACAATACTGTAATACTACCAACCACAAAAAGTATGTACAAAAACTATATACATACTATGTATAAATGAGATTCAGGACATCAAAAATGATCTAGAAGACAACTCCCCCTGAATCTAATATCTCTGTAACTTACTAAAGAGAGACAAGAGACAGAACTCCCAGTCTCTGTCTCAAAGTTTCAAATGTCTCCTTTGGCAAAGGCTTTGTGAAGATGTCAGCCAATTGATCACTTGTATGCACATATTCCAAAGCAACTTCATTTTCAATCACCTTTTCCCTTAGAAAATGATATCTGATAGCAATGTGCTTAGTTCTTGAATGCATTATAGGATTCTTTGACATATTGATAGAACTTGTGTTATCACAAAGAATAGACACAGGTTTTTTAACCTCAACCTTAATATCAAGAAGTGATTGTACCATCCAAAGTACCTGTGTACAACATGATGAAGCAGCAATGTACTCAGCTTCAGCTGTAGATAGAGAAACACAATCTTGTTTCTTACTATGCCATGCAACCAATCTGCCACCCAGAAAGGAAGCTGCCCCACTTGTGCTTTTTCTGTCATCAGGACACCCTGCCCAATCTGCATCTGTATAGGCAAGAAGTGTAAAATCATTGTGTCTAGGATACCATAAACCAAAATCAAGTGTACCCTTAATATATCTAAAGATTCTCTTAACAGCATTCAAATGTGATTGTTTAGGACAAGCTTGAAATCTTGCAACCAAACAAATAGCCTGCATAATATCAGGCCTAGAAGCAGTGAGATATAAAAGACTCCCAATCATAGATCTATACAGAGACTATTCTACTTCAGGTGATTCATCATTTTTACTTAGCTTATGCCCTGTCTCCATAGGAGTACCCAAAGGTTTGCAATCATCCATTTGAAATCTCTTTAACATCTCTTTGGCATATTTATTTTGTGATATAAATATTCCCTTTTCAAGCTGAGATACATGAAGACCAAGAAAGAAAGACAATTCTCCCAACATAGACATTTCAAATTCTGACTTCATAATGTTAGGAAATGAATGACTCATATCATCATTGTTACTACCAAAAATGATATCATCAACATAAATTTCAACAACCAGAATATCCTCACCTTTGATTAAATAATACAAATTACTGTCCACACCTCCTTTTGTGAACCCCTGTTCTTGCAGAAACTTATCCAGTCTATAATACCAAGCCCTTGGAGCTTGCTTTAAACCATATAAGGCCTTTTTCAACCTATAAACATAATCTGAACTATCTTTATTCACAAAACCTTCTGATTGTTCCATGTAAACTTCTTCTTCAAGATCTCCATTTAGAAATGTTGATTTTACATCCATTTGGTAAACTTTGAAATTTTTATAAACTGAAAAAGCTAAAAACATTCTTATAGCTTCTAATCTAGCAACAGGAGCAAATGTTTCTTCAAAGTCAATACCTTCAATTTGTGAATACCCTTTGCAAACCAATCTAGCTTTGTTTCTAACAACTTTACCTTTCTCATCAAGCTTATTCCTAAAAACCCATTTTGATCCAATGACATTCTTACCTTCTGGTCTTGGAACAAGTTCCCATGTTTTGTTCTTTTTCTATTTGGCTTAACTCCTCTTCCATGGCATTAACCCATGCTTCATCTTTGCTGGCCTCAACATAATTCTTTGGTTCCATTTCAGATATCAAACACACATGTGCTTGATTATGTGCAGCAGCAAGCTTTCCTCTTGTTAACACACCACTGTCCTTATCCCCAATGATCAACTCATGAGGATGATCTCTTTGATATGCCTTTGAAGAAGTCTTTATCTTATCATCAACTGATTTTTTAGAATCTTCTTCCTCTTCCTGAATTTCTTCTTCCTTCTGTGAATGATGATCATCTTCTTTGTCATGAATCAATTGCATACAGGGCTGCAAATCCTCATCCACCTTAACATTAGTACTTTCAATTATTCTTTTGAGCCTATTATTAAAGCACTTATATGCTTTACTATGTGTAGAATAACCAAGAAATATGCCTTCATCACATCTAGACTCAAAACCACATAAGCTATCATTATCTTTCTTGATGTAACACTAACTTCCAAAAATTTTAAAATACCCAACATTAGCTAACTTACCATACCAAAGTTCATAAGGAGTATAATTTGACTTTACCCTTAATTGAACCCTATTCAAAGTATATACAGCTGTATGAACAGCTTCTCTCCAATAGACATTAGGCAAATTTGCATCATGTAGTAAGGTTCTGGCCATTTCTTTTACAGTCCTATTTTTCCTTTCAGCTACTCCATTTTGCTGTGGAGTTCTAGGAGTGGAGAATTGCCTTCTTATCCCATGTTTTTCACAATACTCCTCAAATTCCTTTGAAGTGTACTCTCCTCCATTGTCTGACCTTAAACATTTTAGCTTGAAATCAGATTCCTTTTCAACCATCTTCTTGAAGATTTTGAATCTATCAAATGCCTCTAATTTATGCCTTAAGAATGTTACCCATGTCATTCTTGAAAAATCATCAATGAAAAGCATAAAATATTTTTCTCCCCCCAGAGCTTTAGTTCTTGTAGGACCACACAAATCTGAATGTACCAATTGCAGAGGTTTTGAAGTAAAATACTCCTTAGGTTTGAAACTAACTTTGGTTTGCTTACCCAGCTGACACTCTTTGCATATAGTATTACTTGGTTTTGAAATATGAGGCATATTTCTGACATTGTGATTCCTGCTGATTCTCACAAGATTGTCAAAATTCACATGACCAAGTCTTCTATGCGACAACTAGCTTTCCTCAATTTGACCCATGAAACAGATATGGCTATCAACACTTTTAGTTTCTGAGTTATGAAGATTGTAGATGTTACCACTAGTCCTTAGACCTGCTGCAATAATTTTACCTGATTTCTTTTTGATCTCACATCCATGTCATCAAAAACCACATTAAAACCATTGTCACATATTTGACTGACACTTAATAGGTTGTGCTTCAATCCTTCTACAAAATACACATCATGTAGTGGTGTTTCATCATCAAGAAGAATTGTACCTTTTCCTTTGATCATAATGCAATCATTATTTCCAAACATAACAGAACCTTCATTAATGTCTTCAAATTTAACAAACTTATCTTTGTCCCCTGTCATGTGGTTGGAGCAACCACTGTCAATCACCCACTGTTCCTTCTTTTTGGCATGAAAAGCAGCTTGTGCAATCATAACATCAAAGCTCTTATTGATTACCTTAGGTTTCCAAACAAGCAACTTCTTTTCAAAACTCAAAGCAGACAAACCTAAAACAACATTCCTTGTTGTTTGCTGCATTTGCAAAGAAGGTCTACAGAATTTGGCAATATGCCCAAAATTTTTACAATTGTGACACTTCAAACTTCTTAAAAACATAAATGGGTTCCTTGGAAATAAATGCATTTCTCTTCTGACTCCAAATTTGCATTCACTGGCTTGATGTCCAAACCTGTTGCAACAAAAACAATATCCAGTAAAGTGAGCATTATACCTGAAAGTATCACTCCTGTTGTAGTTTGTTGTCCTTATGATTGATTTGCCTTTTGTACTAGCCTTTTGAGAACATTGTCCCTCTTCAAATCCAAGACCTGATTTATCTTTGAATCCTTTTTGTCTCTCAAGAAGATCATCAAGTTTATAACTACTTCTGCACATATCAAGTCTTCTTCTCAGATCAACAATTTCAGCTTCAAGTGTATGACATTCCTTGTCCTTGTTATTCAACTCTTTGTCTTTATAATCAATAATTCTCTTACTTTCTTCAAGAGAAAGAATTAGATCAGTAATTTGTTTCTCATAACAAGTTAATTTATCATTCATGATATCATTTTCCTTTTGAAACTGACTTCTTTGTGGAATGATTTCCTTTTTAAGTTTCTTGACTTGACTTAATGCACACATCAATTCTCCTTCAAAATCAATAACAGCTTCACAACTATTTGATTGTTCCTCACATTTTTCATTTTGAACTTCATTTAGAATAGCCATAAATAAGGTCTGTGCATTTTCATCAAGAAAATCATCTGAATCACTTTCAGTCATATCAACATTTTTGATGAACAAACTTCTTTTCTTTCTGAACTTATTTTTCCTTCTAGAAACAAACTGTGTCTTTTTAAATTGCTTCTTGTTTTCATCTTCATCGCTGTCTAGGTCTTTGTAAGGACACTGAGCTACATAGTGTCCAATCTTTCCACACTCAAAACATTTGAATGGAAGCTTACCTTTATACTTACCAACAAATCCCTTCTTCAACTTGCTTGCAAGAGATATTTCTTGATCATCATCCAATTCTTCTGAATCAGAAATCTCCTTTTCTTTTCTGACTGATTTGAAAGCAGCTTCTTTGCTTGAAGGTATGTTATTGCTAATTCTCATCTCATAAGCTGTGAAAGTGCCATGAAGTTCATCAAAGGTAACTTTGCTTAAGTCTCTTTCTTCAACTGCAAACACTTTGGATTCATATTTTGGATTTAAAGTCCTTAAGACTTTTGTAGCAACTGTCTTCTCTTCCAGTGTATCACCAAGTCCTCTGATAGCATTTACAATTTCTTGGAACCTTAGAAGATATTCTGCCACTTTCTCATCATCACTCATTCTGAGACTTTCAAATTTGGCTCTGTAGGATTACAGTTTTGCTTCTTTGATTTTATCATCTCCTTGATAAATATTAGACAGTTTGTCCCATATTTCCTTGGTTGTTTTACACTCCATGATTTTGACAAGTATGTCATTGGTAAGACCACAACATAATGCATTTTTAGCCTTAGCATTATTTTCATATGCCCTTTTCTCATCAGTTGTGCTAGGAGGATTTGTAGCAGTATATGCAGTAATAATGGCAACATACACATCATACCCCAGAGATGACAAATATGACTCCATCCTGAATTTCCAAAAAGCATAGTTAGAACCATCAAACACAGGTGCTTTATAATTTGAGTAACCTTCTTGACTTGCCATGATAAGTATTCTAGAAATATGATCTACCCAAGCTGATTAAGCTTTGACAGGGTACCAGGCTCTGATACCAATTGTAGGAATACACACAACACTGAGAGGGGGGGTGAATCAGTGTTGTTAACAAATTATAACACTTTTTAAACCTTTTGATAAACTTAACTTCACAATTATAGAATTCTTCAGATAGATAAATAGATTATGCAAAGTATCAACACATAAAATTTGACACAAGAAATTTCCCGAGTGGAAAACCCTCCTGGGGTATAAAAACCACTCAACTACCTCACTGGCTTAACAAAATTTCAGATCTACAACTGTCTCACTGACATTACAATTTTGCCTCACTGGCATATTGTACTTCTCTGCATGTCTCACTGACATTACAACATTAGAAATTTATTGAATAGAACAAATCAAGGGATTTCCCTGTTTCAATAATCACAATACCTTATTTCTCCATTTTTAAAAAAGAATCAAATAAATGTATTTTTCCTCTACAACACAATTCCAAAACAATTTACAATATTATAAACTCTCTGACTACAAAATTGAAAGATTAACCTTCTCTGAAAATGATTATCTTTCAAATCTTCAATCTACTCTGTGACACTTCAACCTTGCTTGCATCATCCCATCAACAAGAAATAATACTCTGCTCTTCATTCATAAAAACCTTTCAATCTGGATTGCATCATCATACCTGCAAGAATTCATCTCATAACAAAATCTCTCATCTTCTCAAAATCTCTCTCATCCTCAAAAACCCTCCACAAAACTCTACAACTCAAAATCAACTTTATCTCATGCTCTGAAAAACTTTATCACACTCTTCAAGATCATCCCTTATCTGCAATCATAATACACCTGCCATACAAAATCTCTCTATATACAAAATAAACTTCCATCAAACAATATCTTCAAAATCGGTTCAACTTCCAACACCATGTTTTTATTCATATCACATTCTCTGAAAGAAAATAAAACTAAAAACAATATCATGAAGATCACATTCTTTTCATATTCTTTGTCGTAGGAAACCTTCCAAATTCCACTCTTACTCTTACCAAAAATTCCAATTTGAGTGCCTCTTCATCCTCGGTGAAAAACCATGAAAATAGCAAGCTTTATTGCCTTTTGAGAACACAGTAGTTGTCAAATTTAACAAGGGAAACTAACCGTTTGAGGCAACTCCAAGTTCAAACCTTTTCCCTCCGATTCGCGCGGCCCGCCACATGAAGATTCAACGATGATCATTGATTAACCTTTTCCCGTGGAGCACACAGAATAGTAACCGGTGACCAGGCACCCTAGGCAACGAGGCCGGTAGAAACTACGACCATTTAACCCTTAAGATGTCACTTAAGTGACATGAACCTGCCAAGCCGGTCAACTAGCGATTATAACAAAAAAGTGCAATATTGATGACAGGCAGTATGGTTAGAAAAGATAAGTGTTGAGGACAATTTTTAAGACTAGTTAAGTGTTAAGCAAACACAATTATCACTTCAAATACTCAAAACCTCAACATATCTTTAGCACTGAATTGTAAACCATACATCATCAGATCTGGCACTGTCATGAAGCCAATTTAGATGAAGTTAATATAATGCATATTAACTTTTGTCAAATGATACAAGCCCTTGCCCTGATTCAATATTGATAATATGCAATGAATGCCACTGATAAATATGACAGACCAACATAAGTGATGCCATTAATTAAGCAATTGTAATCCACTGAAATGACTAAGTTAGAACAACTTCACACAAGATCAAAACTGATGTCATTACCATGAAGATCATGTCACTGATGAAGACCATATCACTGATGTCATTACCATGAAGACCATGCCACTGATGAAAACCATGTCACTGATGAAGACCATATCACTGATGTCATTACCATGAAGACCATGTCACTAATGTCACTACCATTTTGGCATCAATGAAAACCACCATCATTTTGACATCAATGAAAAGATAATATGCTCAACTGTGAAATGTGCTACAACATCCACACTCTTGGAAAGCCTAGACTTGTTAAGGGCTGGTGGCTCAATGGAAAAGTGTCGAGAAGTATTAATGGTGAGGTCCTGAGTTTAAATCCTAGCCAGTCCATATCTTGGAACACAGTATCAGAGTCAGTAGCTAAGTGTGGTTTTGCAGGTCAAATCCACACTCTGACAAAGCCCAACCTTGTGAAGGGCTGGTGGCTCCATGGTAAAGCGCCCAGAGATGCCACTAGGAGGTCCAAGGATCAAATTCTCAATGGTCTAGTCTATCCATAAGCTACAAGTAAATCGTGTCTACTCTATCCATAAATTACAAAACTCACTTCCCAAACATATCTATTCTCATTAAAACCTAATGGTTATTAAAAGGAATTTAAACTCTTCCCCACAAATTCAACCATAATCATATTACTAATGGCTGATAGAAGTAAATGGTTTGGTTCTACAACAAGAGAAATAAGTCATTTTCAATACAGATTTTTGGTGCCTTGTCAACTAGTCAACCCATGTACAAAACATTAGCAAAAATGGACCAGCTAAGACATGAAATGTTGAGTAACATAACCAAATAATTTTAAACTTGGGTTAGAGCATTACTCGAGCACCTCCAAGCACGTATGCTACCGACCCACTACTCAGGCCTAAGAACACCTGAGCTTTCCCATCTCTTGGAAAGCGAAGACCAGGTAATCAAGCCAATTCAAGTGTAAGTTGATACCTTCAACATAAAATGAAGAACATGGCTGCCACAGCCAATTTAGATTCAGTTTTTTTCTCCCAGATTGCTTTCGAAAAAAACTCACAAATACAACAAAATCTTGTATAAATTCCTGGGCCTCTTTCACAAATGTTGACTAGTACTAAATCTAATTTTGAGGAAAGCAAGGGGAACATAAATAATAAAATCCTACCACCGCCATAAAAACCCTCAAAAACACTCACTACCCACTCTCCACATGCCGAAATGCACTCACAACAAAGCTTATAAAGCCCGTAATCATCTACAAAGGTTATGCATATATGTAGACATTAAACATGATGCGAAATTAATGTATGCTAACCTCATCTCTGCCATTAGTATCATTTTCCTCCCTTTGAGACCTGTTTCGGCCATCATCTCTTGCCATTTTTCAATGTTATCTGTTTTGATTTGAGATATCTTTCAATTCTAACCCACAATTATCATTGCGAGTCCTCTAATTTAATGAATTTGTTTCCCTTATTCTGCGCGTATAATTAGACTTCGGAGGGGGAAAAATCCCAAATCTGAGGGCTTTCGGAGGAATCTTCAGAAAAGTGATAGATCAAGAGTGATGCAACTAAATTTGTTCCAACTCCACTTGACGCTGCAAATGTCCCTGAATTCCGTTACATTCATTGTCAAAAGAATGCCTTGAAACAAAATTTATACCGAGTCTGGTCTGGGCTTTGAAATTTAGAACACTTACATTGGAATTGTGGAAGAGTGGCTGTTCTTAAATATCATCTATTTCAATAATCAAATTTAATTTTAGCCAATAAAAATAGGACAAATATTTACCAGTTTTTATTGTGAATGAGGTGTAAAATTGCTATTGATTGTTTGACCATTTTGAATGATATTTAAATAAAGTGGTGGAAAAGTAACCTGTAAGGACGTGAAATCGAAAGGGTTTGAAATGAGGATGAGGAAGGTTGAAGCGAGGTGAAGATGGGCATTGATGAGCGTGGACTTTTGGTAATGGCCGAATTAGTGGGAGTTGACACATACCATTCGCATATTTCATCGCCATTAATCGAATCTCTGCACCACCACAGAACGTCTATTGTTTTATGCTATATACCCAAATGTGTAAGGCGCAGATGCAAGCGGGGTAAAAGGAACAGCTGTGTTTGCTGTCTGAGACACCGCATAGGCATTGTAGGGTGAGAAAACGTGTAAGTTGCAGATCTCGGGCCGGGCAGAGCTTAAATTTGACAGTATTTAGGCATTTTAGCTGTAAAATACAATTGAAATTTTGAAATGACTGTATCATATGAAAGGAGAGATTTTGAACAAACTGTCAAAATTTATATAGGATTATGATGATATATATATTTGGTTTTTATATAATTTACTTATACTAAAATATGTCATAGTATTTTAAAGGCACAATTGAATAGATAACTATCATAAAACAATTGCTAGACAGTCAAGATTGACTGTCAAATTTAAGCCCGCCTCTTGCAAGGAGCACAGCGCAAATAGATGATAAAAAATGACAACTAAAACAATTACCAGTCGGAAAGTATGAGCGGTTTACGGACATACTGAATTGTTTGCGGGAAAGGCCTCAGCAGTATGGGGGAAAACGGAGCAAAAGCTCCTATAATGAAACATATCGCCTAATTAAAAAAAATTAAGAATTTTTGTTAAATTTTTTTAAGAATTTTCATTACAATAGTTATCCTTAATAAAGAACTACTTAAAAAAATGAAATTTCTACTATAATGTTTTTGTAAAATACAATTGAAATTTTGAAAAGACTGTATCATATAAAAGGAGAGATTTTGGACAAACTGTCAAAATTTATATAAGCTTATGATGATATATATATTTGGTTTTTATATAATTTACTTATATTAAACTATATCATAGTATTTTAAAAGCATGATTGAATAGATAACTGTCATTAAAAAATTTCTAGACAGTCAAGGTTGACTGTCAAATTTAAGCCCTCCCCCTCCAAGAAGCACAGCGCAGATAGATGATAAAAAATGAATCGGAAAGTATGAGCAGTTTACCAACATACTGAATTGTTTGCGGGAAAGGCGTCAGCAGCTCCCATAATAAAGCTTATCGCCTAATTAAAAACATTTAAGAATTTTCGTTCAAAAATTTTAAGAATTTTCGTTTCAATAGTTATCCTTAAAAATGGAATTTCTGCTATAATGTTTTTTAAGGTCCAGATAGCCAAAATGTTGGGACTAAAAATAATTAAGCAACACTGTTTGTTTTGAGTCGGGCCCACTCCTATTCAAATAGCCACTGGTATATTTATATTTAAAAAAATATATCTACAGTAAGAGATATCTTCCAATTTGTTGGTATTTATAAATTATAGTTAGAATATTTGATATGCTCACATGAGTTAATTTAAAGAAGATTTTTCATATTCTTCAAACGCAATAAAGATTTTATTCTATAACTGCCCAACTTTTTCTATTTGTCTATCCATTTGGCTTCCACAAATTTATTTATTTACACATTTTATGAATTTTGTTTACATAGAATCTGAATCTTAATTGTTTACGGGAATCTGAATCTTTCAGCCCTTGGTATGAATGTAGAACGCCTCTCGGCATAATGACAGATCAAATTCATTAACATCTTCCAAACCTCAAAACTATTTTAACATAGGAGAAACATGTAAACTAATGTCACGTAGGAAAAACAGTGAAACGGCTGTAGATTTGATAGATTTGCAATACAACTGGCGAAGACACAATGTGATCAGGCCTTAATATAAAACTCCATGGAGTAAGCAGACATATCAATAGAGATGGAGCGGAAGGCGAGGTTTAATAATGGCCTCTAATGGAATTGCTTTTGGCGTTGCGAGTCCAATCCCCTCTGTCATGTCAATTACAGTGCCCTCTGGAGCAAACCACTCGAAGCTCTGAAGCAGCCGCCCCAGTGTATGGCTAACCACAATCAATGCCAAAGACATGCCCGGGCAAATTCTTCTTCCTGAACCAAAGGGAATCAATTCAAAGTCTTGCCCTTTCACGTCAATCTCTTTGTTGGTGTTGAGAAACCGTTCAGGATTGAATTCCATGGTGTGTTGCCACACAGCTGGGTCCCTCTGAATTGCCCACACGTTCACGAACAGTTTCGTTCCTGCGGGGACATTATATCCTCCAACAGTGCAGGCCTCTGTAGATTCATGAGGAAGCAAAAGTGGTGTTGCTGGATAAAGCCGGAGAGTTTCTTTCACAATCGCCTTCAAATATTTCAGCTTGTGCAGATCTGATTCCTCTAGCATTCGTTCCCGTCCGACATGTGTGTCGAGCTCTTGCTGCGCTCTACTCAAAATGTGTGGATGCTGTAACAGAGCCGCCATTGCCCACTCGATGGTCACAGAGGATGTTTCTGTACCTGCGTTTATCATGTTCTACAAAGCCAAAGGACGAGTTGTGTAGGTATAAGCCATGATCTATAGATTTTACCAACATTGGAAATATAGGTTTTTTTTTCTATATTTTCAATTTAAACATTTTTATGGTTTTTTAAGTTATTTATATTGATAAGTAGGAGGTATTTATATATTAAGTATTGGTTGGTCATGGTTATTCTTAAATATTATCCACTTCAATAGTCAAAGGGCAATTTTGGCCAATAAAATTAGGACAAATATTTACCACTTTTTGTTCTGGATGAGGTGTAAAATTCCCATTGACTGTTTAACCATTAAAATGGATGATGTTTAAGTAGAGTGCACCGTAACCCCACTCTCACAATTGATGTTTATAAGAGTGAAGTATCCCAACCCTCTCATACATGATATTTATTAGAGTGAAATATCCCAACTTTTTTTACTCTGATTACTTATCTCTCATATATGTAAGTGATGTTTACCCGAGTGAAACATCTAAACTCCTCTTTAGATCACCCACCCTAATACTATTTTGATTGGAGCATGCTTAGTGATGGAGTTTCTAAAATTTTAACATACAAACTAATTAAACTTACTGAATCTGAAATTTTAGCATCCAATCTAAACTTTTATGAAAAATTAAAAACAAACCCTAAAATATTGTGTTTTCCTAGAGTAAACTATTTCTTAAGAAAGTGAAAATGATAAAAGATCGTACATGGGCGATGGCCTTCACCACATCGTCGTTATTGTCAGACTGAATTTCATGGTTGTCTATTGCAGAGATGAGAACGTCAATTAAGTCTGGAGCATGCACCCCTCTCTTCTCTCGGTGATCGTCGACCAATTTCTTCATAAAAAACTCTCTTTTCTTCTGTAGACTATTCATAGCAAACACTAATCCCTGCGGATCGATCCACTTGAGAAACGGCAAGTAATGGACAACATCAAATCTGGTAAATAGCAAGAAACTCTCCTCTATCATCTCCTTAAATTTCTGCGCTTCTTGGAAATCCTCCGGACAAACATCTGGCGAGAATCTCTTGCTGGCAACCATTCGCACCATGATATTAAATGTGAGATCAGACAGTCTTGATTTGATTGTCACTGGACTGATCTCTCCCTGGCAACTCTCCAACAGTGAACGGATGAGAGCAGAAATTTCCTCTGCGCGGACATGCTTGAAGGATTCGATTCTGGCTGCGGTAAACAGCTGAAGACTGCAGATTTTTCTCATGTTTCGCCAGTAGGAGCCGTAAGGAGCCAAACCCAACATTTTGAAGTCATACCCCAAATGCTTTCCTGCAGACAAAAGAGGGCACGAAGCGAAAGCTTTGTCATTTGTTGTAAAGCATTCTTTTGCTAGATCTGAAGAGGCGATAACTAAAACTTGGCGCAAGCCAAATTGCAGATGCATGATGGGCCCATAGCGCTCTGAAAGCGAGGATAGAATTCTGTGAATGGGCTGTTTACTTTTATATACCAGATGAAGATGCCCAATTATTGGCCATGATGGAGGCTGCGGGGGCTTTGCCTTTGCCGTATTATCATTTCTACTTCTGAGAGAGTTTGCTATTAGCAAAAGTAGGGCAGCCACTGCTACAGCAAGAGCGATGATTGAAGCTGCTTCCAACGCCATAATTCACTCTATTAAATTATCCCTATCCTAATAGAAATTCAAAGGATTGGCGAGGTAATATGTTTGCACATGAGAACATACAGTTTTGGTTGAGCTAATAATTTTGCACATGATGTCATCAGAATTGGCCTGGGGTGCTCTATTATTGAGTTATTACGCTGACTGATAAAAGTTGTGGTAGCCTCTGAGTAATGAGATAGAAGAAGATACAGGGATAGAAGAGATAGCATGATTGATGGCAGATGGCGCTCCACTGACATTGACATGAACCGAACCCGGAACTACAGATGTTAATAGTAGGGCCTCTTGATCTTTTTCTCCTATATGTTTTTTAATCTAATTGTAATTATTTTTTAATTGAACATGATCATTGCAATTTTGAATCTGCTAGGATATTTGAATACGGCTTTTTTTTGGAACACATGTTTTGAGCAACATTTAGTGACCGCTTATTTTTTTCCAATACAAGTTTTTTTTTTTTTTTTTCTTAACATTTTATTAGTTTCTGTCATAAGCAGGTTACTATTGCATCTGGATTCAATTTCTATCATGCACTTGATTAATCAGCATTGAGTATTAAATTTATTTCGCAGACATATTATAGATGCTATAATTGATAATTAATTTTTTTTTTCATAATTTGATAAATGACATTTATCTACTTTCCTATTGGCTAATTGAAAAATAAAATTATTATTTAAATTTTATTGCATTACATAAAAGCATATATAAATATCAAGTTGGCACAGCACACAATGAAGACAGGAAAGATACAACAAGTATTGAAGTTTGAGTAAGGACATCAAGTTAGTAGAAAAAAAAAAAATTAGTGAGATATTACTTTTATTGTTTTAGAAAAATTTATAAAAACATATTTAATATATTTAATAAAAAGTATAAATACTAGTCACAATCAATGCTTGTCCTCAAAAGATCCACTAATTTGATTGAGTTGTATTTAGTAGTAGGCAACTTAAACTATGTGCAAGCAAAGCTTGGAACATAGGGCCCCACAATGTTATCCCAACCTCCTCATAAATTTTTCAGTGGCCTCCAAACTTATATGGTGAATTTCCAGGAATGAAAGGCCAAATTAACCTTTTCAAATTAAACGATAGGGGAAAAGACCCAATAGATGAGATAGTTCCAATGGTTGAGATAGTTGCTGGGACCTTAAGGCCCAATATTTTTTGAAGTTTAGTACTAGTAGTTGTGACTTTAAGGTTGTTAGTGTTACTCTAAGTACTAATAATTGACTGAAATGTGCCCTTTAGATTTAAAAAGCAACCAATCATGTGATGTCAAATCAGTGCACCATCAAAGGGGGTCTTAATGCACACCTATTGGTCAACCTTTTTTTTTTGGGGGGGGGGGGAACTATTTGACACCTCAACAAAAAGCATGCTGATGTGGCATCATATTTGATGATGTGGCCCTGAAACCTTAGTTATAAGCAGGGGCATTGCCAAGTAAGGTATTTTCCATTTTCAATATCTCACTACAAATCTTTTGAAAAATGGCTACTCCGAATATAGTAAAGATCTCTGATAGACCTTGCCCACATTCAAGAAACATCCATACAAATCCTTAGAGGTAGATCCCCTAGGAGCCTTCTCTAGTGTTCTGCATGGCGTGTTGCACACCAAAGATATTAGGGTTTACATACATGCGAGTATTGAAGAACTTGGGCAATCAAAGTTAGTAGATATCTATCACAAACAGTTGTTAGATGACTCTTTTGAGATTAAACCTCAGTATAAAGCCATCCGGGATAAGCATTTTGCACAGTGCATTCATTTCCCCTATTTTGAAGAAGATGAATGGGTCCGGTATGTATTGAGTAGAGTACATGACAATTTCCTATGGTTGAATAAACCATTTAAGATCACCAAAGATGCAATTAGGGCAGTAACCAGTCTACACTCATCTGGTGGAATACCTGTTCTCAAGTCTGTCAAGAATCAGATAGTAAGTGATGCAACCGGATCAAAATTTGACAAGAGAGCTATGACAATTGAAGACATCACTGAACCCAATGTCAAATTTGCTTCCATAATAATTGGTTACAAGATTTATCACTCCAGTAGGGAAAACTCAGTATTGGGAACTGCAGTTTACACAGCCTATCAAATGCTAAAAGAAAATGCTGACTATGATCTGTGTGAACTTCTTCTCAGCCAACTATTGGAAAAATCTACAAAAGATCAAGAAGGATAAGAAGAACTCCTTCAAGTATGGTGGCTTGTTACTCTATCTATTCTTTTATTACATGAATGAGCTTCCCAGATCCAATAGCTGGGTGTGGCAGAATGACAGACCGGTTGCAATTCAGATAAGATTTTATTTGTATGGGCTTGGGGATGCTAAGGCAAGAAATACAGCCATGTGGGGATACTTCAAGACCTTTTAGAACATGATGCAAACAAGAGAAAGGATTCCCCAGTCTCTTGTTGAGAAATACAAAGACATAGTGTGCTTTATGGTAGATACTGATCAGTGCCTAATGGAGGTAGTAGAACCAAGGACAGTTTGGATCATGCCCACGGGGTATGAAGTTGATGAACAGATTGTGGAGCTGCATATTCAACACATGCTAAGTCAACCAAAGGATCCAAAGGCAGAAAGGTTTGGAACCTTTGAGGAGCTGAGTGTAAAGATTCATGTGGAACTCAGAGAACCAGAGATAAAAAGGAAGGTGAGAAAATAAGTAAAACATATTGCCCAAGGCCTTGGCATCTCAAAGGAGGCACTTGATGCCCATAGGGAAAAGAGACAAAAAGCTGAGGAAGAGAAGAAAGAGGCAAAAAAGGTAAGCAAGAAAAGTGCTCCGGTAGAAACTTCCACCCGGACTAGATCATCAAAGAAATCAGCACCTGTCCCTGCTAAAAGCTCAAAACTGGAAGTCCAAGTATCCGGCAAAGGAGAGAAAAGGTCAAAGACAAAAGCCACAAGGGCTTATGCAAGTCAAAGAGATGAAGAGGAAACTGAATCAGATGAGGGGGTAAAGGAAATAAAGAAGCAGAAGAAGAAAGGATCCGGTAAACCTACCACAGGACAAGACAAGGAAGAAATGGTAGAGGAATTTGTTGAAAAGCCCACCCTGTCTTTAGAAAGTGTAATAAAATCAGTCACTATGGATGGAAACCTTCAACCAATGGCCAAATTTTATGATGTTTACAATGAGGCTGACCAAAAGATCTTGCAGGAAGCTACAATCAGGTACCTGAACATATATAATAAGGCCTTCATTGAAATTATATCTCTTATTCCCAAGAGCCTAGAAAAGGAGTTGGAAATGAGAAAGACAAATGCCATGGCAAAAGACCTTGAGATCCAGGAATAGATAGCTATTCAGCTATATCCTTCAATTGATCCCAAGACAATGAACATGGTATTCAAAGACTACAAGGATGAATTCAGGAGCAAAGCAAGGATGAATCAGCTTATGCTTGGTGAGACCGACAAGGTGGCCAAGGACACAGAAGAGATTCTCTAAAAAGCCCTCAAAAGATTTAATCTTCCTATTATAGAGGACTTGGGTATTGATCCCTCAACCACAAGTGTTGCAGAAGAAACTTCAAAGAAAATGACAGAAGAGGTGGGCCCTGAACAAACCAACATTTCTCCTCCAGTTTCCCCTACAGTCTCTAGATCTAAAGGAGAAGAAAAATTACAGGAGAAAGAAGCATTGGCGAAGGAAAAAGAAGATGACAGTGCTAAGGTTGCAGAAGGAGAGAAGACTTCAACAGAGAAGACTACAATTGCTAGTAGTGAGAATGTAGAAGGAGAGAAAGCTCCAAAGGACAGCTCCAAGAATGCAGAAATAAAGAAAAATCTGTCTCCGGCAAGAGACATCGCAGAATCAGTCAAGGACTTCTTGACAAAAGCAACTATAGAAATTGATGAACTGGACCTACTAAAAGGACCATTAGATTTTGACTCTCTGTCACCGGTGCAAACAATGAAAATAGCCTCATTTGCAAATGAGAAGGTCAAAGAGAAACTACTGAAATCTCACATGGAAGACTGTGAGCTTATAGAGGTAGCATCCGGAGTGCTGGGAAAGATCATGCCATCTTTTCAGAAGGATCCCACAGCCTCCTCTTCTGGTAATCTCAAAACCTTAGTTAGCAGTGTTAGTACACATTTTGATTCTTTAGAAAAATCAGCTGAAGAAAAGTTTCGGAAGGAGTTTTTGGATAAAAGGTTCTCAGAGGTACAAGAATTAATCACTAATGATAGGAGAAATATGAGTACTGGGATAAAGAGCTTAGAAAATGCTCTTAAGGATGGCAGAGAAATATACAAATTTTGTATTTCCTGGTCCAAAGTAACACTGGACATTGAGAAGAAAATAAAAGAACAGGAGGATAAACTATCAAACCTATCAAAGAATTTTGATCCTCTCTTTTCCTCTATAATAAATCAAGAATGTCATACTATCGTAGTCTTGAGTGAAATCAAGAAGTTGGAGAAGGAAAAAAAAAATAGAATAAGCAGGTTGAGTGAGCTTAGGGGGTTAATTGTCCCTAAATTAGAGGCCATGCATGAGGCCATAAAAGAAGCCCAAATTACAGCCCAGACCAATGATCCGACATATCTAAAAAGGGCAGATGCGTTTGCATTCCTATTGAGTGGCCACGTCTCAATTTTGGATAGGATGAAGCAGAGTTGGGTGATAGAAGTTGTACAGCTGAAGAACACTTTTGCAAACATACTTAAGTATATGTAAGTATTCCATATGTATATACTTATGCGGCTAAGTATAGTTAAATTTTTTTGAAAATTTTGGTATGTGGACCCTACCCTTTGCCATTGATGTCAAAGGGGGAGTGAGGAGCAGTGAAAATGAGGAATCTAACTAAGGGGGAGCTCCGAAAAATGTATATAAAGACAGAGCATCGGCCAAGGGGAGCATAGTGTAAACACTTAGTCATTTTTCACTAAGTGTTGCCATCAATGCCAAAGGGGGAGATTGTTGGCAAGAGACACTATATGGATTCATAATTGTTGTCATTGATAGCAACAAAGTTCATCCCATACATCCATAGGACATGGTGTGTCTCTACTGGAAGTCAGAATGAAGATTGTTATGGTCCGGTAAACAAGAACAGAGCATGTGGCAAGGTCTGACAGATAGGTCCAGATCTCTCAGAGGAAGTATCTTGGTGAAGTGCGGATTTGGGGAAGTCAAGAGGACTACCTTGAGTGTTATATTCCAAGGATTTAGCCTCCAGTGATAGATGACGTAAAAAATATGAATACTTGAGTACCGAGTTCCTGAGTGACAGTGTGAATAGAGGAAGAACTGACTAACAGAACTTCAGACTATTTTCTAGATGTGTTACTGATGATGGAAAAGGTTCTCAAGGCTAAGTTATGTTTGGCCGACATGATTGATGACTTTTACAAGTATATTCTTGATCCGCATTACTTAGTGTGCAAGGATTCAGCCGACAGATCAGAGTTTGTTAAAAGAATTGACTATTCCGGGTGCTGACTTGAAAAGTGATGAAATCACTTGTGTGGATATATATACATGATGGATTTAGTTGTGAGGAGTGTAGTAGTGGTAAGCAATGTGCGAATAAAAGTAGAAGTACAGAGCAGAAGTAGTAAGGAAGGTCCGGTATGTGAAAGGAAAGTAGCAAAAGAAAAGAGGAAAGATGAAGTGCAGCAGATCAATGTACTGAGCTTAACCGGAACTGAACTCCAGCATTTGTAGATGCTCCCAATCAGTTCAAGTATTGTATTACATTCTTTTTGTGGACAGTGAGTCTCTTGTAGGCAGTGTGCCTCTTGTGAGTAGTGTGCTCGGGCAGTGAGCCCTAATTGGCAAGTGCCATTTTGTTTTTCTATTCTTCTAACAGAGAATACAATCTTGGGTTAATCACCCCATGGTTTTCTCCCTTAACAGGGTTTCCACGTCAAAAATATTGTGTCATGTGTATTTCCATTTCATGGTTGTGTTTACTTGTTTAAATTAATGCTGCATTGATTAATAAGAAAATTCAGAAAGAAGAATTAATTAGGATAACTGATTCACCCCCCCTCTCAGTTATCAACAATCTCCATGTTGAAATGGAGTTCTTTAGCGAGCCTTGCTATTTGAAATTTTGTGGTGGTTGGTTTTTTAAAATACTTTTTTTGTGAATATAGAAAGGAAAGCTTTTTTAATATGATTCATACAACCCAAGTGTTTTTTAATATTAAAAACATTTAATTCATTTCAATAGGAAATGTGCAAACCGTTTTAATAGCATATCAAATTCTAGAATTTTATAGGGGCCAGTTTCCATTGTTTATTGGAGGATTTTGAATAGATGTATTTTTCTAAATTAGTAGATTCCCAAAAAGAATTTAAGTTGTGTTGGAGTTATTGACTATAATAAAGAGGTGAAAATATAAATGTGGATGCAAAGCCATAAAATTGGTGTTAGGATGTGTTAGTATTTTGCTGATGAGATGGTACACATCAATTTATAGAAATTTTGTCAATTTTTTAAATTTTCTATTGTAGAAAAAACTGAAGTGTTAACATGATAGCCTATAAAAATACAACCAAGTACAAACCAAATGAGATTCTTTAATTTATTTAAGTTATCTATCTAATATCAACCCCATATAATTAATGACAATAAGTATATTAATAATTATTATTTTCTTAAACAACATGAAGGCTCCAATAATAAGGGTTAGGGTTAAGGTTAGAATTATGGTAAAGGTTAGGATTAAAATTATAGTTGGGGTTAGGGTTAGGGTTAGAATTAGGGTTGCAACTATAATTAGGGCTAATGTTAGAATTAGAGTTAGGGTTAGCATTACAATTAGTGTTAAGGTTAGTATTAAGGTTAGGGTTAGGGTTTGAAATACGATCAGGGTTAGGGTGAAAATTATAGTTATTTTTAGGGTTATAAGTTAGAATTATAGTTAGGGTTAGGATTACAATTAGGGTTGGGATTAGCTTTAGGGTTAGAATTAGGGTTATGACTATAATTAGGGTTAGGGTTATAATTAGGCTTAGGATAAGGGTTAGGATTACAATTAGAATTAGGGTTACAATTAGAAATAGGGTGAGAATTACAATGAGAATTAGGGTTAGGATTATAATTAGAGTTAGGGTTAGGAGTATAATTACGGTTAAGGTTTGGGTTAGAATTAGAATTATGACTAAAATTAGGGTTAGGGTTAGAATAAGGATTAGGGTTAGAATTATGACTAAATTAGTGTTAAGGTAAGAATTAGGGTTAGGTTTAGAATTACAATTAACAATATATAATTACGATTAATAATATATAATATTATATAGAAATATTAGTTAGGGTTAAGATTAGGATTAAAATAATATTGTTTAGATGTTGCAACTACACTTACAATAATTAGGTTACAATTAGGGTTTGAGATAGAATTAGGGTTACGATTTCATTTTTTATTAGAGTTATGGGTTACAATTAGGGTTATGTTGTGCCTTGCACACACGCCCCATTTTTCCAAATGGAAACCCCTTCTTTTTCTTTGGCTTAGAGTCTCAACCTCTCTTGCTTATGATGATGAGAAGGTGGATATGTGCTTAGAATGCAAGATTTACTTCAAATTTTAGTAGTTTGCATGTCTCGAGTCGTTTGATGTTGTGCATGATTGATTTGGAGGTGTCTTGGGTGGTCTTGTGCTTAAGAAATAGCCATTTGTTGCTTATTGCACTAAAATTGGGTGTTACTGCATCTTGCTCCAAAATCCCATACATCACTAGATATTGCCCTTAAGATTGCTTTTGCAGGATGTGTCATGTTGAAATTCTTAGTTTCTAGATCTTACAGTTGCAAAATCATGTTAAATTCCATTAGATTTCACTAAGGGGTTCATATACTTTCATTCTGATGCATGGTCCTGAAGCCCTAATTTGGCTAAGTCTAAAACCCTCAAAATCTTGAAAAATGACTAAGTCTAAAATCTGGTGGAATCTCAAAATTCTAGAATCTGCATGTGAAATCCTATGGATCTGGAACCTATTTCAAACATCTTGAAAGTATATTTAAAAATATTTAAAGTATAAGAAACTCAATACTTAAATATATTTTTAAATATACTTTCACCCTGGCCAATTCAAAATCTGGCGCTAAAAATGACCCCAACTGCAAAAAGTGCTAAAACTACCTCCTACCAACCTTTGCACTAAAACTGCCTCCTATCGACTTTTGTGCTAAAAACAGCTTCCACGGACCTTGTGCTAAAAGTGCCCTTGACTGACCCAAAACATAAAAATAGTCGGTAGTCTTCAAAAATCCTGCCACCAAGTCCTTGCACGAAAATCACCACGGTTTGACCTTGCGCTAAAAATGTTGTCAACTGACCTCTGTCGGACACCTTCAAGATCTGCGCAAAGTTGGTCGCATCAAAAATTAGCGCTGACTTAACACTTTACACTTTGTGCTAAATTCATTTGCCACTGACTTGTGCTGAAATTCACACCAACTAACCTCATGAAGCATTACTAGTCAATCGGACCTAAAATCCTCGCAAGGTTGGATGAACCTAAAATCCCCGCTATGTCGGATGAAAGCAAAATCAACACTTTTTAGTATTTTGGCCTGAAAATTGAGTTTTTCAAGGAGTAAATTGGATTTTCTTGATGGATTTGAATGGAACAACTAGTTGTCACATCATGATGAACATTTTACTAAGTTTGTGTGGATTTTTGGCATGTTTTACGATAATTAATGCTACTGCACATAAAAGGTCGGTGAACCCCAAAAATCTCATTTTTTGTAGAAAATGCTAGAAAAACATGAAACAAAAGTTCCCAAATGGATCCTAATGACTGTAAAAACTTCCTAGATCAATAGATTAGCCAAATGGGTACTTGAAAATGGTAAAAAATGTAGAAAATCATGCAAAAATCATTGGATTTATGAAGTTGTCTATAAGGAAGCAACATTGACAGTGAGTTGTTTTTTACTGATCCATGACTGCAAATGGACATGTTTTGATCCAAATTGGTGAAAAATGAATTCTTAAGATGAAATTGATGCTTTGCATTGTGAATTGTAGGTCTTGGAGGAGACAGGAGCTTATTGGAGTCGTCTTGGAAGGATGTACACACATATATGCGGTGCTAACCTAGAAATGCAGAAACTTCATTTTATCAACCAAATTGCTGCTGCACCTACAAGAGAAAGTTAGTATGATGTCCAAGATGATGGAGATGAGCTATAGGAGCTAAAGACATACAAGAGTAAGTCTATTTCATTGTTGTTCCTGCAAATCTAGTCCAATGTCCAAGACATACATATAGTTGTTCCAACAGTCCAGTCATCAAGAATCAGTCCAACAAGCATCTAGTTGGATATATCTTCACTAATAATGTGCCACATACTCCTCTTGGTCCATTTAGCACTTGGATTCCCATGAATCCACATCAATTCAAATTTTCAAGTGTCATGTGACTCTATTTTAGCTTTATTAGGCCTTGAAAATTGACTTTTCATCATGTACAACCAAATGGGTATCTATTTTGTCCAGATTCAATGTATTTGCAAGTTGTATTTTGTCTTTTTCCTACAAGACAAAGGAAAATCTAAAAATGTAACAAATTGATGTATCTCATTAAATGTCATGTAATCTAGACCATTGGTATCGAGTTAATCTCCACCGTCCATTGAAAAACTTGGTATGGTGCCTTGCCTATAAAAGGGCCATCCTTTTCTCTCATTTGGAAGTAAGATTAGATACTAAATTGTTGAGACTCTGCAAAATTATGATTAGATACTAAATTGTTAAGACTCTGCCAAATTATGATCAATACAAAGCAAGTTTTGCAGGTTGCTGGGAATTTGTGTTCTTATGTTATCCTCTTTGGTTTTCATGGTTCATATCAATTTGAATTTAATTAGTTGTGCTTTTGCAATGATGGGTAAATGTTAAGATATCTGATGAATACTTTGATCCATACTATCAGTGCTTGTTGATGGTAAGTTGTGTATAGTTAGCTTAGGCCCTATAATTGAATATAGTTCGGTTATATTCCACTAGTTAAGTTGCGCCATTGTTTGGGTGTTTAATGAGTGAATGCAGTTTGAAAATCATAAGGATCCTTTGAAGATTGCATCATTTCTTGCAACATTGTGGGTTTTCTATCTCGGTGAAATAGGGAATGGTTTATTGAAAGTATTTGTCTATCTGCAGCATTTTACCTCATTGTGACTGTCACTTAGGATCTCTTGTCCCTTCTCTCTCTCCTCTTCCTTTTGCATTTTATTTATATCAAGTTTGTTAGGTTAGGTTATAAGCAGCATCTACGCTACAAATCTGCTGCAAGTATCATAGGGTTTCTGCATACCTACTGCTGTCATATTCTATAAACCCTACATTTTATGTAAGACCCCTTGTTGGCACAACTAGACATACCATTGAGTCATTCCAAGCAAGATAAGACCTAGTTGTATTATCCTTGGGGCAGTCCTACCTTGGATAGCATACCTTTTTCAAAAGGTGTGATACCAGCAATCATACCTACGTTGTTGTGTGCTAAAACCACCATCAACAAGTTAGGGTTAGGGCTAGAATTAGGGTTAGTATTGAGGTGAGGGTTCGAGTTAGAGTTAGGGTTAGGAATAGAATTAGGGTTATCGTTAGGTTTAGAATTAGAGTTATGGTTATCATTAGTGTTAGGGTTATCATTACAAATATAATTATGGTTCAAATTAGGGTTTAGATTAGGGTTAGAGTTAGAATTAGGATTAAAATATTATTGTTTAGATGTTGCTTAAGCATTAGAGTTACAGTTAGGTTTAGGGTTAGGGCTAGAGTTAGGGTTAGAATTTAGGTTAGGATTAGGATTAAAATAATAGTTACAATTAGTACTAAGGTAAGGGTTAGAATTAGGGTTATTGTTAGATTTAAAATTAGGGTAGAATAAGGGTTATGATTAGAATTAGGGTTAGGGTTAGGGTTAGAGTTAGGGTTAGGGTTCCTATTAGAATGAGAATTACAGTCAAAACTAGGTTTAGGGTTATAATAAGGGTTAGGGTTAGGGTGAGATTTAGGGTTACAGTTAGAATTAGGGTTAGAATTAGTGTTCGAATTAATGTTAGAATTAAAATTACACTTACAATCAATTTTATGGTTAGGATTAGAATTAAGGTCAAGCTTCATGTTAGGATTATAATTATAATTAGGGTTAGAATTAGAATCAGGGTTAGTATTAGGGTTTGGGTTATTGTTAGAATTAGGGTTAGGGTTATTGTAAGAATTAGGGTTAAGGTTCAACAGTGAGATCAAAATATTCCTTAAAAATAGGTACCCTAATTCTAAATCTAACCCTAACTCTAACAACAACCATAGCATTACACTTAGCATTGTTTTATAAGCCTCAAAACTCTCAATCTAATTTTATATTTCTAAATCCAACCCTATTTAAAATCTATCTAACCATAATTTTGGTCATAACTCTAATAATAACACTAACCATAATCCCAACCCTAATTTGAACCCTAATTATATTCCAAACCCTTACCCTAACCCTAACCCTAATCCTAACATTAATGTTAACCCTAACTCTAATTCTAACCATAATTCTAACCCTAACCCTAATTGTAACCCTAATTCTAACCTAAGTAGTAACCCTAATCCTAAATATAATATATAATATAATTAGAATTAGAATTATTATATAATATAATATTATCTTATATTTAATAATTACTATAAAATATTATAATAATATATCTAATCTATATTATAATATTATATTATATCATTATAATATATTATAATTATAATTATAATATATCGTTATGGTTTCCAGCAGGTTATGATTTCAAACAGGTTATGGTTTCTAGCTGATTATGATTTCCAACACATTATGATTTCCAACAAATTATATTTCCAACTGGTTATGATTTACAACATGTTATGGTTTCCAACAAGTTATTAGTTTCCAACGTGTTGGAAATCTAACCTGCTGGAAACCATAACCTATTGGAAACCATAACATGTTGGAAATCATAACCAATTGGAAATCATAACTTGATGGAAACTATAACTTGTTGGAAATCATAATCTGTTAGAAACCATAATGTGTGAGAAATCATTATAGTTATGATTTCCAGCATGCTATAGTTATGATTTTCAACAAGTTATGATTTCCAACATGTTATAGTTTCCAACTCATTATGATTTCAAACTTGTTATGATTTCCAACATGTTATAAATATACATTAATTATATAATATTAGGATTATGGTTTTTATTTAATTAGGGTTATGGTTATGTTCATAGAAATATATGCTAAATGTAATTCTAACCCTAATTCTTTCCCTAACTATAATACTAAGCCTAGCCCTGATTCCAACCCTAATCCAAATAGTAATTCAAGTTGTAATTATAATTGTAACCATAACCCTCACCTATATCCTAACACTAATGCTAACCCTAACCCTAATTCTAAATCTAACCCCTTGTACCTCTCAAAGATGCATATAATTAAATATATCCTCATACCTTAACCCTAAATATATTGTATTCAACTTATATAGTTTAGAACTTAAGTATAGGCATACCACTTAACAATTAAAGAAATTATTAAAAATTATTAAATATATTTTTAAAATTTAGATATATATTTTTTGTATTTTGAAGTATAATTTATATAATTTAAAGAAATTATAAAAAATATTTTAAATTATTGATAAATAATTTGGATTAGGGTTTAAATAATTATGGTTTATAATAATTCTATAAATATAAATATAATATCATTATATTTAATAATGTAATACGAAATTAATTATACATTAATTATATTAATGTCTTATTATATAATATAATTATATATTAATTTAATTAACGTTTGTTTATAATAATGTAATAATAATAATAATTTAATTAGGGTCAAAGATTATTAATATTATTATAATTAATATTTAATGAACTGGAATTTTAATTAGGGTCAAGATTACAATCAGGTTCAAATTTAGGGTTAGGGTTAGTGTTGTGGCTATGATTATGCTTGCGCTCCAAATGCCACTATCATATTTATATTAAATATAATATATCTAAAGTACGCCTAGAGATATCCTTCTCGAGGTGCCTAATGTTAATATTAGTGATTTTAAAAAAGTGCCTCCAGAAGGATATCTCTCGGTTTACTTTAGATATATTATATTTAATATAAATATGCTAGTTGTAGAAAAAACTGAAGTGTTAACATGATAGCCTATAAAAATACAGCCTGTAATGCCCCTCATTTTGGTTTGAGATAGTTTTATACTGCACTTTGGTAGTTAGAGACATTTGAGTTATTAGACTATGGTTTATGCTTATTATGATCATGATGGACTATATTTGATTGATGTGGGTTTTTGACATGTGTTGTGAGTTTTATGTTGACATTATTGATATTTTAACTCATGATGTATTTCAACATGTTTAGTTGATGGTTAGTTGGATTATGCAAATTGTTGTAATCTTGTTTTACGTAGTTGAATGTTATATAATTCCTAGTTAGAGATGTATATGTTTATTGTCATGATTTCAGAGAAGGGATGATGTAGTATTGCTCACTCTGAGCACCCTACTACCCTGTGAATCCCTAACTCTCTGTGTGTTATATGTGTATATACTTGTATGCAACATATTGTTTTGATGTAGGCTGCAGGTACTAGGCCTCGACTCCACCTAACTTGGCAGGTTTGAGCGGGCCCTTACACCAATGGATAACGTTGATGGGAGATAACATGGGGTTTTTCCTAGGTCAAGTTTCAATCTTCAATTTATGGTCATGGGTTGTGATGTTGTTCTTTGGTCTTCCCTTCAGATTGTTGGTCGTATAGTGGTATGTGGATTATTGTCGAGTTTTGACTAGTTAGCCCATGTGTATTTTGGTAATGCGTTAATGAAGTAATATTATTTTAATAATGTTGATAGCATGTCAAATATAATAGTATTTTGTTAGTTGTAAAACTTGGAATGTTATTTAAGTAAATTTTAATATAGATTAAAATTAATTATTTTAATGTTTAAAAAAATATCTAAGTCATAAGTTTTATTATGGTTAATTATTATATTGTTATTTAAAATAATAATATGGGTAATTATTTAATGTTGACTAGTTGTTGATTATGATTTGGGGATTTAGGGAATCTCTATGTTAAGAAAAAAATTTAATTTCTTCTGAAGAGTGGGATTGTCTGTAATGGATGGGAGATAGTGGACATTTACTACTTTGGCTATTTTTGTTCGGGGGGTGATTATTTTTGAAGAAAATAGTTCTGAAGAGAGGGGAGAACTTTGGGAGAGGGATCATTATGGGAAAATTGAGGAAGATTGGAGGTAGCTGTAGAGTTGCAGCCTTAGATAAAAAAGCCAGATATGGTTACTTGTAATTTTGCTCAAATTTGATAAAACTAGTTATGTTTCTGTTGAATTCTTGTGTAAAATTTGAACATGTTTGTTTAATCCATTGGCCCTATCTCCCTAATGCCTTCTAAAGCCAAGTTCCTGTAGCCTTGAACTTTGTAATCTTGCCTTGTCGCCTGAGTGCTTGAGAAAATTTTAAGTTGATTCTCTTATGTTGTCTTGTAGAAACCTCCATTGATCCATTGGTGACATTTGCAAATTTAACAAATAAATTGATCATTAGAATTGCTCTAAACAATTTCGTTGTTTGACCCTATCTTATTTATTGCTCTCAGTGTGTCAAAATTTGGCCTTCATGGCTTTTGCCTCTCCAAATCCATTGCCAGAAAATAATTATTGAAAAATAATTCATGGCTCTAAAACAAAAAAAATCACTGTGGCAGAGAGATCATATAAAGCTCTCTTTTACCTTGTCTCAGCATGCCATTATACGACCCTTCAGCCTTCATTTTTTTATAAACTCTACCAGATCTCATTGACATGATTTTGGGTCGAATCCTTGCCAAACTTTTAGCAGCAACCTCAGCATCCTCTAGTTGCTACCATATGGTCGCCCTCTTTTCACCTTCTTGGATCCATGTGACTGAAGGAAAATGCCAAAAACTAAATTATGGAGGGTGTTATATGATGCAGATTTCAAGTTAGGCTTTAACTCCTTGTTTCCCTCTCCCACGCAGCCGTACTACTGGTTGTACACCATTGGCTGGGCACTGGAATTATTTTCTGAACTCTCTTCTATTCTCTCTGCTGCAAATTTTCTTCATTGCTCAGCTTGAATCTGTTATGAAACTACTTGAATTCTTGCCTGAGAATCATGTCTTTCCTCCTCTCTTAGCTGACTGGGTTGGTCTCTGGTCTTCTGCAATAGACAAGTTAGGACATCTCTGTAATTTCATCCTCAATTTTAATTTATGTGTTAACAATTATAAAACTAGTGAGTTTATAGTTGGAAGTTAGTAAATTAGTAGTTTCAAAGAACTTCTAAAATAAACTTCTTGAGTATCTCAATAACTCAAATTAGAATGGTTTCCCTAGCGGAATGGTAATTTGAAAATAAATATTAGTTTCATTAAAATAAGTTAATGATTCCTTGCATTATGAGAATTTAAAATTTATAATAGATTACTCTTATTGTATAGTGATTAAGTTAGTATGAGGATATCTCATGAATTATTAGGATGGAATTGTATTATTAATTTGATTAAAATAATGTTGCTTTAGTAGATGCCAGTTGGTTCAATGAATAAATCAGTTATGTTCCTTAAATAATGGTTGTGCTCACTTAATTGGTTAGATAAAAATCTATTTAGCAATGTTGATTGTTATTATAGATAAATAAAATTATAGTTGAAAAATAGCTAATAAATAAATTAGAATATTAATGTGTGTTAGACTATAATGGCAATGCTCGCTTTCAAACCATTGTTAGTTGATGTAGCAAATCTAGAATTAAATACATTATGTTATATAGTATATTTATTTTATTGTGTTAGATATAAATTGTTAGTTATGACTTAAATATATACCTTGCTTTTAGTAAGAAAATAATGAGTATGGATTGAGTATTATATTAGATTACTATGGTAATAATACATGTTATTTTAAAGAGAGTAAAAACTTTGTAATGATTGTCAATTTATGTCATCCATTGATGTTATGTTCAAATTTTAAATATGGTGTGGTCGAAATCCCATTTTTAATTGTTAGCATCTGATAGTATTGATGCAATTGGGTTATTGTGTTATTGTGTTATTTTGTCCTGAGTCATATTGTTATAAGGTATGTCGTAAATCGTATAAATCCTTGTTCTAATGTGGCAGATGGATTTATGTAAGTGGCCTTGTGTGCAATTACCAACTCCAGAGGTTAGGCTTTTGGGTCTTCAATCTTTTTTTTTGTCATTCTGTTCAAATGTTTCATTGATTTGAGTTGTTTTAATGGGCAAGGGAAAGTTTTATTGTTAAGGTGGAAATTGGAATGTATTGGATTGTAAAAG
This sequence comes from Cunninghamia lanceolata, assembly GCA_027924645.1. Lineage (NCBI taxonomy): Eukaryota > Viridiplantae > Streptophyta > Pinopsida > Cupressales > Cupressaceae > Cunninghamia > Cunninghamia lanceolata. The sequence continues at coordinate 2,928,995 of BSBN01001253.1, read as the reverse complement.
ACAGGTGTTTCATAGTTCCTTGCCCATGTATGTATTGGGTTTGGATATTGGTTAGGAGTGCTAGTTGTATGTAGGAGAGTGGCTTCCATGGTGGGCCGATGCCCAAAGTGGTTACCTGGAAAACCCCATGGAAGTTGTAATCAAGTGATAACTTAATAATTGATCTAGGGGGGTTGGGTAGTAATTCACTTAACAAGATAAGTATGATGCCTCACCCATGCCTTGAGTGCTTTCATAGGCTAAGGATGGGATGAGAAGGCCTAGTTGGCAAGGTCCACCTCCTTGTCTCCATGAGAGGACATGTCAGCTCTGCATGTGTCACCCTATGGGGCCAGTGCCTATAGAGAGGTCACCAGGAAAACCATAGATGGGGGCTGGTTTCTAGTGAGAGATAGCCTGGAAAACCTATGCTAGGACCATACGATGACACTCTCCCTACTGCAGCATAGTTACTTCATTTTTACCTCTTGTTGTAGCCTCTGGAGTATTATATTGACTTTTCTTGATGATTGTCTTGTCTTGATGTGACTTGTCTTGATGATTGTCTTGTCTTGATGTGACTTGTCTTGATAATTGTCCTGTCTTGATGAGTTGACCGGTCTTGTTGATTGGTGTAGTCTTGATTATCTGTATTACCTGTGTTGAGTTGTCCCCTTGTATGCCTGGTCTTAGGGGGAACCTCATTGTTATCTCCTAGCTCAGAGGGGTGGACCTCAAGGTTCCACATGGTTGGGTGGAAGAGCTTAATCCATTGGTTTTTCTTGGTCGATCTGAATCGTGATCATTGCAGATGATTCTCCAATTCCAAACTTGTACTTGCTTCCTCAAAGAGTTATATTATAATTTCAAAGTTGTATTGTTATATATATTGTAAACCGACATGATCGGTCCTGTAATCTTGTATTTAAGCCTTTGTAATAATTCATTTCTGCAAATGAAAGATGTAAATTCTCTCATGTTATATTATAATGTATATCACTTGTATTGTTATGGTTCCATGATTATTTGGTGCAGTTATGTTCCCTAGAGGTGTTAGTTGTTCAACTTGATAAATGTAGTCAATAATGTAATGTTATCTTCTATATAATGCATTTATTTGCTCCAAAAAAAAAAAATCTATAAATTTTGCTCATGTTAGTCCAACACTCTAGGGTTGCATGACGGGGCATCACACAACCAAGTACAAACCAAACGAGATGCTTTAATTTATTTAAGTTTATCTCTCTAATATCAACCCCAGTAAGTACATTAATTATTATTTTTTTCTTAAACAACATGAAGGCTCCAATACTAGCTAAAACTCTACAACCAATCAGAATGAAAGATGATATTAGTCAATCACATTATTGATAAATTATTTTTTAAATATTATTTATTAAAAAATTACATGTTTAATATGAAAAACATTAACTTTTAATTGATTCAGAGGTACAATAAATAATAACTAACTAGCTGTTGCACAATATTGATGTGCAACGGATTTGCGGATAGGCAATTTTTGTGAGATGAACATGGAATTTGGAAAGAGGAAAACACAATTGAATGTGGAAGACTTACAGTAGATATGTTTTCCATCCAAATTAAATAGGATGAATTAAGATGAGAATTTGTTATGCCTCTTCTACTTTATAGATTGTAAAAAGCAAATATTTAGACATGTATATGACTACATGAATAGGATGAGGACAAAGAGCTAAGGCTAATCTAAATTAGAATTAAAGAGCTAAGGCTTCTACATTCTATAATTTTCAGAAAAATTGTGGCATCAAAATACTTGTACAAAGATTTCTAAAAAGTTGTTAGCTAAAATGTTGAATTGTTACTTCCATTTCAACTCTTAAGTTTTTATGAGAATATTCTATCTTTTTGACATTGAGCCCTTAACCTGTTTTTGTACAAAGAACCACCCAATCTAAACCCAAACTGAAGCAGCAACATTAAAAACTAATAAATGTCTGTGAAACTTTAAGACAAGTTGAAGAATAGTTAGACATACTTAAATTAAACTTCTAATCATAAATTCAATTTACTCGTTGGAGTTTTGCTACACAATTTAACAAATGTAACAGGCTTTAAACCCAAGGTGAATATATAATTTTCAAGATGTGAAGCCCCGAAGTAATTTTTTATTTTGTTCCACAAAGAGTACTTGAAAGTCACCAAGCTTTGACTGTATTGTTGACCTGACAAATTTGATTGCATTTGTTCTCATGGGTGATCGATTCACCTTATGCAATGATGTGTCCCTTATATGAATGTATTCACAGTGAGATCACATATAATATTAGAAATGATAATTTAATAGGCTAGTACATATGATACATTGAAGCATTTAATAGGCTACTGGCAACCATTCTTGGAATTTTCTAGATTCAGTGCTAAACATATCACATTTCGCTTCCAAAAGCCTAAAACTATAATTATTTTGAAGGCAAGACTAATGACTGATGCCGGTGAACTTATGTTCCTGCAAATTAATCTCCGAAAAGATACCCTGATCCGGCAACTCGAAATAGAAAAATCTTGACTACATCCAAGCTAAAAAAAATTGGAACTCAACAAGTTAGGGACATGTAATCTTCTACTCTCAGCCTGATCCTATAACAAAAACAACAAAACTTTCCCAATACAGAAAAGAAATTTTTATAATATTGAACATGTCGGAAGAACAGAGGGGACAAGACATAAGCATTTAGATTGTTCCAGGTTACATCCACACTCTTGGAAAGCCTAGACCTGTTAAGGGCTGGTGGCTCAGTGGAAAAGTGTCGAGAAGTATTAATGGTGAGGTCCTGAGTTTAAATCCTAACCGGTCCATATCTTGGAACACAGTATCAGAGTCAGTAGCTAAGTGTGATTTTGCAGGTCAAATCCACACTCTGACAAAGCCCAACCTTGTGAAGGGCTGGTGGCTCCATGGTAAAGCGCCCAGAGATGCCACTAGGAGGTCCAAGGATCAAATTCTCAATGGTCTAGTCTGTCCATAAGCTACAAGTAAATCGTGTCTACTCTATCCATAAATTACAAAACTCACTTCCCAAACATATCTATTCTCATTAAAACCTAATGGTTATTAAAAGGAATATAAACTCTTCCCCACAAATCCAACCATAATCATATTATTAATGGCTGATGGAAGAAAATGGTTTGGTAGAAAATGGTTTGGTTCTACAACAAGAGAAATAAGTCATTTTCAATACAGATTTTTGGTGCCTTGTCAACTAGTCAACCCCATGTACAAAACATTAGGAAAAATGGACCAGCTAAGACATGAAATGTTGAGTAACATAACCAAATAATTTTAAACTTGGGTTAGAGCGTTACTCTAGCACCTCCAAGCACGTATGCTACCGACCCACTACTCAGGCCTAAGATCGCATGAGCTTTCCCATCTCTTGGAAAGCAAAGACCAGGTAATCCAGCCAATTCAAGTGTAAGTTGATACCTTCAACATAAAATGAAGAACATGGCTGCCACAGCCAATTTAGATTCATTTTTTTTCTCCCAGATTGCTTTCGAAAAAACTCACAAATATAACAAAATCTTGTATAAATTCCTGGGCCTCTTTCACAAATGTTGACTAGTACTAAATCTAATTTTGAGGAATTCACAAATGTTGACTAGTACTAAATCTAATTTTGAGGAAAGCAAGGGGAACATAAATAATAAAATCCTACCACCGCCATAAAAACCCTCAAGAACACTCACTACCCACTCTCCACATGCCGAAATGCACTCACAACAAAGCTTATAAAGCCCGTAATCATCTACAAAGGTTATGCATATATGTAGACATTAAACATGATGCGAAATTAATGTATGCTAACCTCATCTCTGCCATTAGTATCATTTTCCTCCCTTTGAGACCTGTTTCGGCCATCATCTCTTGCCATTTTTCAATGTTATCTGTTTTGATTTGAGATATCTTTCAATTCTAACCCACAATTATCATTGCAAGTCCTCTAATTTAATGAATTTGTTTCCCTTATTCTGCGCGTATAATTAGACTTCGGAGGGGGGAAAAATCCCAAATCTGAGGGCTTTCGGAGGGATCTTCAGAAAAGTGATAGATCAGGAGTGATGCAACTAAATTTGGGTACAACTCCACCTGACGCTGCAAATGTCCCTGAATTCCGTTACATTCAGTGTCAAAAAGAATGCCTTGAAACAAAATTTATACCGAGTCTGGGCTGGGCTTTGAAATTTAGAACACTTACATTGGAACTGTGGAAGAGTGGCTGTTCTTAAATATCATCCATTTCAACAGTCAAAGGTTAATTTTAGCCAATAAAAATAGGACAAATATTTACCACTTTTATTGTGAATGAGGTGTAAAATTGCTATTGATTGTTTGACCATTAAAATAGATGATATTTAAATAGAGTGGTAGAAGAGTAACCGTGTAACAACATGAAATGGGAAGGGTTTGAAATGAGGATGAGGAAGGTTGAAGCGAGGCGAAGATGGGCATTGATGAGCGTGGACGTTTGGTAAGGGCCGAATTAGTGGGTGTTGACACATACCATTCGTATATTTCTTGACCATTAATGGAATCTCTGCACCACCACAGAACGTCTATTGTTTCATGCTATATACCCAAATGTGTAAGGCGCAGATGCAAGCGGTGTAAAAGGGACAGCCGTGTTTGCTGTCCTGAGACACCGCACAGGCATTGTAGGGTGAGAAAACGTGTAAGTTGCAGATCAATCTGGCCGAGCGGCAAGGCCTAAATTTGACAGTTGTATAACTGTATTATTTTAGCTGTAAAATACAATTGAAATTTTGAAAAGACTGTATCATATGGATTTTGGACAAACTGTCGAAATTTATATAGGATTATGATGATATATATATTTGGTTTTTATATAATTTACTTATTCTAAAGTATGTCATAATATTTTAAAGGCACAATTGAATAGATAACTGTCATAAAACAATTGCTAGACAGTCAAGGTCGACTGTCAAATTTAAGCCCAACTCCTGCAAGGAGCACAGCGCAGATAGATGATAAAAAAATGAATACTAAAACAAATACCAGTCTGAATGTATGAGCGGTTTACCGACATACTGAATTGTTTTCGGGAAAGGCCTCAGCAGTATGGGGGAAAACGGAGCAATAGCTCCCATAATGAAACATATCGCCTAATTAAAAAAATTTAAGAATTTTTGTTAAAATTTTTTAAGAATTTTCATTACAACAGTTATCCTTAATAAAGAACTACTTAAAAAAATGGAATTTCTGCTATAATGTTTTTGTAAAATACAATTGAATATTTGAAAAGACTGTATCATATGAAAGGAGAGATTTTGGACAAACTGTCAAAATTTATATAGGATTATGATGATATATATATTTGATTTTTATATAATTTACTTATACTAAACTATATCATAGTATTTTACAAGCACAATTGAATAGATAACTGTCATTAAAAAATTTCTAGACAGTCAAGGTTGACTGTCAAATTTAAGCCCTTCCCCTGCAAGAAGCACAGCGCAGATAGATGATAAAAAATGAATCGGAAAGTATGAGCAGTTTACCGACATACTGAATTGCTTGCGGGAAAGGCGTCAGCAACTCCCATAATAAAGCCTATCGCCTAATTAAAAACATTTAAGAATTAACGTTAAAATTTTTTAAGAATTTTCATTACAATAGTTATCTTTAATAAAGAGCTACTTTTAAAAAATGGAATTTCTGCTATAATGTTTTTAAGGTCGAGATAGCCAAAATGTTGGGACTAAAAATAATTAAGCAACGCTGTTTGTTCTCAGTCGAGCCCACTCCCACTCAAATAGCCATGACAGATCAAATTCATTAACATCTTTCGATCTCAAAACTATTTTAACATAGAAGAAACATGTAAACTAATGTCACGTAGGAAAAACAGTGAAACGGCTGTAGATTTGACAAATTGCAATACAACTGGCGAAGACACAATGTGATCAGGCCTTAAAACTCCATGGAGTAAGCAGACATATCAATAGAGATGGAGCGGAAGGCGAGGTTTAATAATGGCCTCTAATGGAATTGCTTTTGGTGTTGCGAGTCCAATTCCCTCTCTCATGTCAATTACAGTGCCCTCTGGAGCAAACCACTCAAAGCTCTGAAGCAGCCGTCCCAGTGTATGGGTTACTACAATCAATGCCAAAGACATGCCTGGGCAAATTCTTCTTCCTGAACCAAAGGGAATCAATTCAAAGTCTTGCCCTTTCACATCAATCTCTTTGTCGGTGTTGAGAAACCGTTCAGGATTGAATTCCATGGGGTGCTGCCACACGGCTGGGTCCCTCTGAATTGCCCACACGTTCACGAACAGTTTCGTTCCTGCGGGGACATGATATCCTCCAACAGTGCAGGCCTCTGTAGATTCATGAGGGAGCAAAAGTGGTGTCGCTGGATAAAGCCGGAGAGTTTCTATCACAATCGCCTTCAAATATTTCAGCTTGTGCAGATCTGATTCCTCTAGCATTCGTTCCCGTCCGACATGTGTGTCGAGCTCTTGCTGCGCTTTGCTCAAAATGTGTGGATGCTGTAACAGAGCCGCCATTGCCCACTCGATGGTCACAGAGGATGTTTCTGTGCCTGCGTTTATCATGTTCTACAAAGCCAAAGGACGAGTTGTGAAGGTATAAGCCATGATCCAGAGATTTTACCGACATTGGAAATATAGGTTTTTTTTCTATATTTTCAATTTAATCATTTTATGTTTTTCTAAGCTATTTATATTGATAAGTAGGAGGTATTTATATATTAAGTACTGGTTGGCCTTGCTATTCTTAACTATCATCCACTTCAATAGTTAAAGGTTAATTCTGGCCAATAAAATTAGGACAAATATTTACCACTTTCTGTTGTGGATGAGGTGTAAAATTCCCGTTGTCTGTTTAACCATTAAAATGGACGATGTTTAAGTAGAGTGCATACGAAACCCCCCTCTCATACACCATGTTTATAAGAGTGAAATATCCCAAGTAGAGTGCACACAAAACCCTCCTCTCATACGTCATGTTTATAAGAGTGAAATATCCCAACCCTCTTTTTGTCAGTTCGTTCATCCTAATGCTACTCTGATTACTTATCTCTCATATATTTAAATGATGTTTACAAGAGTGAAATATCTAAACTCCTCTTCAGATCACCCACCCTAATACTATTTTGATTGGATCATGCTTAGTGATGGAGTTCCTAAAATTTTAACATACAAACTAATTAAACTAACTTGAATCTAAAATTTTAGCATTCAATCTAAAATTTTATGAAAAACTAAAAACAAACCTTAAAATATTGTGTTCTCCTAGAGTAAACTATTTCTTAAGAAAGTGAAAATGATAAAAGATCGTACATGGGCGATGGCCTTCGCCACATCGTCGTTATTGTCAGATTGAATTTCATGGTTGTCTATTGCAGAGATCAGAACATCAATTAAGTCTGGAGCATGCACCCCTCTCTTCTCTCGGTGATCGTCGACCAATTTCTTCATAAAAAACTCTCTTTTCTTCTGTAGACTCTTCATAGTAAACACTAATCCCTGCGGATCGATCCACTTGAGAAACGGCAAGTAATGGACAACATCAAATCTGGTAAATAGCAAGAAACTCTCCTCTATCATCTCCTTAAATTTCTGCGCTTCTTGGAAATCCTCCGAACAAAGATCTGGCGAGAATTTCTTGCTGGCAACCATTCGCACCATGATATTAAATGTGAGATCAGACAGTCTTGATTTGATTGTCACTGGACTGATCTCTCCCTGGTAACTCTCCAACAGTGAACGGATGAGAGCAGAAATTTCCTCTGCGCGGACATGCTTGAAGGATTCGATTCTGGCTGCGGTAAACAGCTGAAGACTGCAGATTTTTCTCATGTTTCGCCAGTAGGGGCCGTAAGGAGCCAAACCCAACATTTTGAAGTCATACCCCAAATGCTTTCCTGCAGACAAAAAAGGGCGCGAAGCGAAAGCTTTGTCATTTGTTGTAAAGCATTCTTTTGCTAGATCTGAAGAGGCGATAACTAAAACTTGGCGCAAGCCAAATTGCAGATGCATGATGGGCCCATAGCGCTCTGAAAGCGAGGATAGAATTCTGTGAATGGGCTGTTTACTTTTATATACCAGATGAAGATGCCCAATTATTGGCCATGATGGAGGCTGCGGGGGCTTTGCCTTTGCCGTATTATCATTTCTACTTCTGAGAGAGTTTGCTATTAGCAAAAGTAGGGCAGCCACTGCTACAGCAAGAGCGATGATTGAATCTGCTTCCAACGCCATAGTTCACTCTATTAAATTATCCCTATCCTAATAGAAATTCAAAGGATTGGCGAGGTAATATGTTTGCACATGAGAACATACAGTTTTGGTTGAGCTAATAATTTTGCATATGATGTCATCAGAATTGGCCTGGGGTGCTCTATTATTGAGTTATTACGCTGACTGATTAAAAGTAGTGGTAGCCTCTGAGTAATGAGATAGAAGAAGAGACGGATAGAAGAGATAGCAAAATTGATGGGAGATGACGCTCCACTGACATTTACATGGACCAAACCCTGCACTATAGATGTTGATAGGAGGGCCTCTTGATCATTTTCTCCTAAATGTTTTTTAATCTAATTTTAATTATTTTTTAATTGAACATGACATCATTACAATTTTGAATCTGATATTTGAATACTGCTTATTAGTACCTGCCTTGGCATGGGTACTAATACATTGTATATGCAAAACTGTTGTAGTAGTCTTCTCCACTGTTGACCAATCATATTATTTTATTCTTGTGATGTCTATAGTTTTCAAAGTTGGAAAAAATATTTGATTGATTGTTTTGGTTTACCCTCTTATTGCTGCCTTCATTTGAATGGAGGCAAACATTAAATAGTCAAGTCATTATCAGACATACCAAAATTAAATGAAATGATTATAGCCCATGCCTAAAATCATTTCAATTTGATATTGAGGCTATGAAAAATCAACTGAAACAATTAGAATGATGGACAATTGGGTCCATTTGGCATTTACATAGTTCTTAACCTGCACATAGTTCTATGTCCCGTTTGACATGGCTCTTTGGGGCCAGTAAAGACAAATCTTTGACATGGCTCTATGGCACGTAGCCTGTCCCGTCGTCGTCATCTCTGCCGACACCAGTAGTGGATATGAGTGAATCTACTCCATTTGATTAGTGTTTTGCTGCCTTGTTCTTTGGTTCGTGTTGTGTGGTTCTGGGTCTCCTATCTGTAAGTATTGAATATATGTATGTTTGTTTCATTCTATTTATGAAATCATGCTGTCTAATCTCCTGCAATCTTTGCCATGTTGATGCTTCTTGCCTCGAATCTAATATAATATGTTTTGCTGGAATTTAAGGCTACCCACTACAACTTAGCTTGGTTGGGAGTGATGGGATCGCAGACCGCTTTTTTATCTCTACCTTGTCTCGTCCTCAGCTAATAAAAGCGACAGAGATCAGGGAAATGATAAGGGCCACAGAAAATTGGAGATATGCAATGAATGGTCCTGATGCTCAAAAATATAGAGGAGAAGGACGGATTCTTCTGCTATGTTTGAATCAAGGTTGGGATCTATCTCTTTTCAAGGATCTGGTAGGATTCACCAATTTTGTACAAGTTTTTGTTAAAGCGGTAATAGCTCAGAATGGTATAATCCGTGCTCATGTTTTCCCACGGCTTTCTTGAGCTTTTTTGTAACTAGGTACTCTACACAACAACTCCACTTAAATCACCCCATTGTTATATGCTATTTTTATCTTTATGCATCTTATATCCGATATGTATACCATCAATTTATATATTTTTGTCTTCAGGGTATTGTTCTTTCTTATTGCTCTTGTTTTGTATTCTTGGCACTTTTAATCACATACTTTATGGTAATATTATTTTGCTCCCATATTGGTTATTAGTCCCTGTCTAAAGCTGGGACTAATGTTTTCAGGTCTCTAAAACATATTTCTCACTGTTTTGAAAACAGCGCAGATGATGATAAATGGTTGTTTCACTAATGTTTCTGGCACTTGTATCTTTAAAATGGAATTTCAGTTTTTTTTTGCTTTTATCTAATTTGTGCATTCTTTTTTTTCCTGGTTTTTTTTTCTTGTTTGTAAAAATGGGGAGATTTTTTTAAGCCAATCAAGCATGAGCAGGAGAGAAATTTTTTTAAGATTTCTAAAGTTTTGATGCTGCAGACATGTCTTTTTTTTAATGGATGACAAGCTTATTTCGAGGTTTTTATTGGTGGACACGTATGGAGGTACGTCCTGTGCAGGGTTTGCTTAGGCTATTCATCCATTGTTGGGCGACCTAGTGTTTAGAATAACCCATGTTATGGACCAGGGCACTCTACCTGGCTCTGTGTCTGTCACTGCCAATGTAGTCTCAGCTGTGCTTGGAAATCTGTCAGCCTTCAGGGAAGTTCCTGCTTCTGAATGACAATTTCTTTTTAAGAATTTGATTCTCTGTTCCCATTTGTTTCTCTGATCCTACCAAAAATATGAGGGAGAAGGAGATCAAGCGATAGACCCTGCTTGAGCTTGTTGTTTGTATTCAGTTTGAATGTTAGGCTAGGGGGCTTTTTGTGTCTCGTTTACATTTTTAGGGTTTATGATTTGAAGTTGCATGATTTCTTTTTCTTTCCGTAACAAGTCATTCCAAACCCTATTTTGCTAAACTGTTGTAAAAGTCAGTGTATCTTGTTAACCCATTTTCAATGTCTGGTTTGCAGGTTTGGACATAAGCGTGGGATATTTTGAGTTAATGCAACAAACTTCCTTACTCCACCGACACTATGGTAAAAGAAATTCACCATTCAAACATGCTACTTTGTCACTACTGTTTCTGCCCAACCAAAGACAATGCAGAAAAAATCAGAACAAGATTACAACAATAATAATTTTCATTATCAATATACAAATGTTTTTTCTCTACTACAGGCATGCAACAATCTCAACCAACTCCAGCAACTCCATGCGCACTTGCTCATTTGTGGGTTTACTCAAAACGCGAGCTTAGCTTCTAAATTATTGAATATTTATGCTGAATGTGGCAATTTCGAGAGTGCTCACTTGGTTTTGATAAATCTAGCAGAGCAATCTATAGAGAGAGGAGTTTGGGTACATTTAGCAAACTTGATGACAACATTCCGTTTTGGAATGCAATGATAAGAGGGTATGCCAATGGTAGTTTTTACACAGAAACGCTTAGAGTTTACTACCAAATGCAGCTCTATGAAGGCCAAAATTCAAAAAGTTTGATGTTGCCATTCGTACTTAACGCATGTGCTGGTTTGTCAGCCCTATAAGAGGGAAAGAGGGTTCATAATTACATTGTCAAAGCTGGATTTGAATCAGAAGTCCATGTGGGTGCTGCTCTAGTGGACATGTATTTGAAATGTAGGTATTTAGAGGATGCATGCCAAGTGTTAGACAAAATGACTGAGGGATGTCATTTGCTGGACTGCTATGATTTTAGGCAGGTATTTTTATCGGCTATTTGTTTTGATCCTTTCTTCCAGTTGCCTTTTCCAAACCTTAGATTCTGTGATCAACCACTTTTCCAAAAAGCAATTTGCCAAAGTTTTTGTATGTGTTCATGAATTTAGTAGACTAGCCAAAATTCAAAGTTGAAATAGTAGTAAATCCTATGTTATGTAATTGCTTTTGAAAATACTTGAGTTTGTTTTGTTTACATTATTTTTCAGATTATACTTATATCGGGGTCTTTTTATTATACCAAAATTGTTATTCATTTATCTTTCTTCTTTTATCCTATGCTGATTTTGGAATGTGATCCAAACATTGATGGAAACAAAACAAATTTATATGTTATCCCATATAATCATGGACGATAAATACTTCATGTTTATTAAATCCTCTATTTTTCTCTGAACACTAACCTGTTATGTAACTTTGTTTTCGAGAATGAAAAAGTAGCCAATCACCCCAAAATGTTTCAATCTCTCAAACTTCTCGTGATTGCAGGGTATTCTCAGAATAAACATGGTGAGGAGGCTTTGAGGATTTTTGATCAAATGCAAGCAGTAGGTGTTATTCTTAATTGTGTTACCATTGTAAGTGCAGTTAAACTAGTGGAGAATTGGGAGCTCTTCATTGGGATAAGTGGATCCATCAACACTTAGTTAGGAGGAGATTTGAATCTAATGTGATTGTTGGAACTGCCCTTGTGGACATGTATGCAAAATGTGGCAGTGTTGAGTTTGCACGACAAGTGTTTGATAGAATACCTAAGAGAAATGTGGTCTCTTGGAGTGCGATGATTATTGGGTACGCCTCGAATGGAAATGGAAATGAGGCCTTGGGGATTTTTAATCAAATGCAACTCACAGGTATTAAGCCCAACTCTATTACCATGGTAAGTTTGCTGTCGGCATGTGCTCATTTAGGGGTTCTTCAACAAGGCAAGCAGATCCATGATTATTAATTAGAACTAGAATTGATTCATTTGTTTCTGTGGGAACTGGCCTCATTGACATGTATGTCAAATGTGGCAATGAGGAGATGGCACACCAAGTTTTTGACAAAATGTGTAACAGAAATGTTGTCTCATGGAGTGCAATGATTGCAGGATATGGATTACATGGATATGGCAAAGATGCCCTACTACTTTTTTCCCAAATGTGACAGACAGATAAGAAACCAAATGAGATTACTTTCTTAGGTGTCTTGAATGCATGTAGCCATGCAGGTCAGCGAGATGAAGGCAGACAATACTTTGAAAGCATGACTAAAGATTACCGTATCACACCAACTTTGAAGCAATATGCATGCATGGTAGACCTCCTTGACCGAGCTGGTCATTTCATCTTCTGGGTTAGTTTTCTTTTGTAATATAGGTTGAGTTCTTTTAGAACATTTCTTTATACTTTACACTGAGAAAGAAGAGTCATCTACAGTCGTGTGGGAAGATGAATTCCTTTCCTTGTCATTTTATTTGTGGATTTTATATTTAGGTCTCCTATATCCTCAGCTCCTGCGCCTAAAGTAACCTCTACCACATCCCCAACAATCCCCACTACTATTGGAGGTGGATCACCCAACATTGCTCCAGCTGGATGTCCTGCCAGTGGAGAAAGCTCTGCATGGGTTGCCAAGGCAGGTAAAATGAGCTTGATTGGAGTTGTGTTGCTTCTCTTGCTACTGTAATAGTGATACCTTCTTCAACTGTATGATACTGGAATGATTTGGTCTTAAGGTTAGTGCTTGCTTCTTTGATCTTGGCATTTACATTTTTATTTACAATCTTTTTTCTCCAGCGAAATGCATCCTCTTAGGGGATGGCATGGAGGGGTATTTGGAATTCATTCGAGTTATATTAGTTGTAGAATAATTGCTTGCTATGTATTGTTGTAAAGGCTATTTTCCTGCATTAGAGTAACTCTTGATGTATTCTGGTGTCATCTGATTGTTTCCATTGGACATTCATATATTTACATTTACTGTGATTTGCTTTCTGATGCAGTATTTACTATTATATATGTAAATGGTATAATATAGTATATTACAAATTCTCTCTTGAATGATTTTAAATTGTGATCAATTTTCTTTGTAGCTTATATTGTGTGGTTGAGATTTGAAGTTCCCTACAGTTTACTATGGCATTCACTAAAGTTTGTCAAATTTCCAAATGTGTGTAGATTCCTTTTTAGAAAGCTAGGAGTGCAACTTTATGATGCCCAAGCGTGCCTTGCTTCATAAACTTGTTCTATCTTTCTTTCAAAAAACTATAATTGTGTTTTCCATGCTCTCCAAATTTTAGGTCTACAATTTTTTCTCCAATCTTGCTCCACTTTTCTTTCAAAATTCTATAAATGTGGAAGCAAAGACTAGGCATGTGAATTCTTTGGCAAAATTTCGCAATGAAGTTTGGCCTCATGGAATGCCATAATTGCAAGATATGTTTGACATAGATTTGTTGAAAATGCCTTAGATACTTTTAAACAAATGCAACTGGTGGGCTTAAATTCAGACTCCTCAATCTTTGCCAACATCTTCCCTGCCTCTACACAAATTGGATCTTTGGAAGAGGGTATCGAAATCCATCAAAGAATAATTGAAAGTGGACTTTTTTAAAGATGTAGTGGTTCCAAGCACCACTTCTGATCACCACAACCTTCATAAAAAGTTATGCACAAAATTTAATAAAGAAATATGTATAAATTATCCCTTAAAATGATTTCAAATTGTGATAAATTTTCTTTGTAGGTTATATTGTGTTGATGAGATTTGAAGTTCCTTGCAATTTACTATGGTGTTCACTAAAGTGGGACAAATTTTCAAGCATGTAAGGTACAGATTCATTTCTAGAAAGCTTGGAGTGCAATTTTATGATACACAAGCATGCCTTGCTTTGTGAACTTGCTCTTCTTATTTTTCAAAATTCTATAAATATGTATTTCATTAAAAAAGACATTTATTGCTAGTCAACCAACAATGGATGGAGGAAAAGAAAAGATACAATCTTACCATAGCTGTGCCTATCTCTTAGGAACGGTGAAACCACAAATAATAGCAGAAATTAAATCAATAAGACAATATGACCCATAACTTTATCATACAACCAAAACATGGATTCTATGGATGGCTTTACCTCTCAAACTTTTAAGTTGCCAGTGGTCCATGAAAGGTGATGAATTCTAGATATACCAAAGGAATGTCCCCAACAAACAATGAATAGTTCCTATTTAGGAGAGATTTCTGGCAATTGTTGGAGAAGGGGATTAAAGTTATATACCTTTTTATTGCAAAATGATAGCAGTTTAGAATTTTTCTCTATAATAGATGGATCATGGTTTAGCTATTACTCCTCAAAATGTACAATAGAGTTGAACATATGATATCCTTCGAACCATCTCTATTCTTTTAGAGGAAATTTTTTTGATACAAAAAATCACATTTTGAACAGCAAAGAGGGCCCTTAACTCTACACACCACACCATACAACAATTGCATTAACACAGATACAAACCACATCAGTGATTTGAATTTTGAACATAAGTCATCTTGATAATAAGTGCCCCGAATTATCACACAGCCTTGGCTCATCAGACTATACATCGAACAATTTCTCTGCAAAAGCTAATGCTTTTACTCAATGCCACCTTTAGAGACAATTTTGGTAAGCTCCCTCCATGGTACCACAATGTAACTTCTTGTAAAGTGGCTATGAATTTCACCCATGACCTAATGATAGAAAGAGCAATAGAAATAACCAATATACGAGTTTGTCAAAAAGATGAACTTCAAAATAGGATGTGAACTGGGGAGAGGGGATGTTAGCATGAGAATTACAAATTTATAGAGATAGGATTCAAATGTGGGGTGTAGGAATTGATAATCTATCGTAACATAATATCCAAAGCCTTAAAAAACCTCTCCTCCATACACCCAAACAACTATGGGTATGGAACTGTGTTATCAATGACCCTTGTCATGCAAGGAGTTAGGAAAAAATTGTTGTAGGAGGGAGTGCAGGGACAGTGTAAGAATATGACCAAGATTAAAATCCCCATCACCACAACAAAGTAGGATGTAGCCTTAGTAGATATGTAGGCAGCTTGTGGTTCATTTGTGGGTGAACAAGGTTTATACCATAAGAATGTATGGCAAGCTTTCCCAACTGCGTCAAAGGCAACATATAACCTCATCCAAGATTTAGCTAGTGAAATTTACAATGCATTGAAATATGAAGTATTAGAATTATCACTATGTTATGGCGGAAAATCTTGAACATAGGAGAGTCTTTGCTCCATAAACCATTAAAAATTGAGGACACATTTGTTTACCTGGTGAGAGGGGCGAGCTAATTCTGAAGAAACTGCTATTCAAAGAATCTAACAAAATGATATCATTCTCCCTAGGCATAATTATATGTGGATGGATACCCATATTATGACCATCAAGTACAGTCTCCACTGTGTACTGTAATTTTTGAAAGGGCATATCCACAATCAAGCCAACTCATCAACACTCCATAAAAATCATTTGAGCATATTAATAATGTATAAAGTTCAACAATTAACCTACTACATGAACAAAAAGAAGGTTCAAAAAGAAAGAACTTGTACTAATGCTCATGAATGATCAAAATTGGTAAGAGACATGATCAAGTTGAAGCCATCAAAAATAGTGGGAAGTTTTTATGTTTGAATGCCATTCACAACACAATCTCAAATCTTAAGGAATCTAAATGTTGTAACTTATTTTTTAACTAAGAGACAAGGCTCCCAAAATAGATGCACTAGCATTAAAGGGAAAGGGATGGTCTTTGTAGCTAACCTAATTGTATCAAAAAACCCTAAATTAAAACCCTAACTCCACACAATATCAAATATCAAAAATACTTTCTATGTTTCTATGAATGACATACCTTTTAAGAGAGCCCCTTGCCAGCAGAAGGCAATTGGAGGTCACCTACAAACTTCATTTTGATTTTGACTGTTGTTGCTGCCAGTAAGGGGATAGTTGGCATCAATTAATGGGTTGTTTGGTTGAGGAGATTGGATGGTTAAATTCTACTTGGTGGTAGATGATGAAGCATAGGAGCCACAAGATCTTCAAGGCCTACAAATGTAGGTATTTGTATAGTCTACAAGTTGTGATTTTTCTTCTCTTCTCAAAAGCCATTATTATTCTTATTCATGTGTTAATAATGATAATTCAAACAATGCTTGGTTTGAGCTACATATTTGTGAGTTGTATTTACTAAATTAAAAGATTGTTAGAACATAGTCATTTGAAGTTGAGAGGTTGAGCAAGAAAGCAACATCATGTCAGTTTCTATGTCGATGGTGAGAATGCTTTTTGCATTGAAAAACTAGCGACGAAACTAGGAAAAACCTTGTGTCCTCCATAAAAGAAAGCTTGTGTCTGCCTTGTTTGCATGCCATTACACCTGTTCAAAATGTAAACAAGAGGCCAGTTTCAAATGCACCCATACAATATAAGCTTATGCCTTATTGTATTTTCCTACAAACTTTTCAAACTCCTATAATCAAGATGCCACATAATCCCACTAGAATTCCATGCTACAAAATGATAATGCTTTGCTTTCCCTACTACACAACTAATAAAATTTTACTAAACAATATAACTTTGACTCTTAATAAATCAAAGATCTTGTAATTTAGAACTTTCTTAATTTTGGCTCAGAAATAAATACTTTCCAACTAAGATTGTTGTTGCTCAAAAAAACTACATTTCACACTATATACCAGTCTTTGCCAAGGACTTGCTAGGTGCAACAGGTTGCAAATTAAAAAAACAAACAAAAAACATTCAAACCCTAGATTCATTGCTCGTTCCTTTCATGTGTCTATTATGGAAGACATTCAACTTTGGTGCACTTTCCTCAACAATATGCTCTACAAATTCTTGCATCTATATTGCTGCTCTTTTCATTTTGAACAAGTAAATGCAATTCAAATAGGAATTAAATGAAAACATAGTAGGGGTGGCGACATTTAGATTTTATCATGTTGTTCTAGTGCTTGATTTTGATAGGGATGGTACTCCAATGTTCCTGCAGTGTTGGAGGGCTTCTTTACTTCATAAGCATAGAGTGTAAATATGCTCTGATACCAAATTGAAAAGGTGAGGACACACAATATGTAGATTATGATACCATGAATGACAAAGTTGATAATATCAAAATATATTGAAACCGTAGCAGCCAACTTGGCCACATTTGAAAGTAGTGTATGAATTACTGCTACGGCATGTAGTCTCAACAGACACAAACCTTAAGATTGCAACTATAACATCTGACAAAAATCCCCCTTCCTTTATCCTTTGATAGATACCTACTCCAAAGCTCCCATTTTTGCATGGGCAAGTAGAATGCTAGCAAAAGTTGTGGAATTTGGCTTGACACACACCAATTGCATTTGCTTGAAATTTTTTAAAGTCTTTTTAAAAAACCCATGTTGCGTATATCCTACAATCATGGCATTCCATGAGACCACATTCCTTTGAGGCATTCTATCAAACACTTTGTTGCCTTGTTTATGCTTTCACATTTTGCATAGTATTTACTAGAGCATTGCCAACTATAATATCTAACAAAAATCCCCCTTCATTATGCTTTGATCGATGTCCATACCTATTCCAAAGTGCCCATTTTAGCACACATAGAATCCTTTGGAATACTAATACTTCCTCTCTTTTGGCTTTCTTAACTCAAGGGCTAAGAATATTGCCTTGACTGATTATGCTTTTAGACTCTAGAATACTTACAAGATTGACACAATACATGTAAGGTGCGGAAATTTACCATCTAAAAATAGTACTTGAAAAGAAAAGCATATTCCATACATTTCTTGTAGATGATCATATGCATTGTTGTTATCATGATTATGTGGATGCTAACTCCTTTCTTGCAGGAAATTATGTTTTTGTGGGAACATTTGGCAATCGTAAATTACATGTCACCTCCGGGGGGCATGGGGTTTGTGAGAGCTTGTGTTCCCTTGTGTTTTCTTCCTACATTAACGTGCTTGATATTGATATGTGATATCAACCACCTTAAGGTGGGGGCATATATAAGGTAAGATGTCTATTGTAGATGATAATAAAGTGTGTTTGAACAATTTGAAAATCAATCACAATCATTTAATCCCTCTATAGAGGTGGGATATCGATTATATCCTTTTATCTTAAGCCCTTCTACAGAAGGCAGGGATGGTGTATTTCTCGAGGAGATTGCACTATCCTATCATTTTCAAAAGTCCTCTGTGAAGGCAGGCAGTGGTTCTGTGACTAATTCAACCCTTAAGCGTGTTGTTAGTGATTGTTGTGGCGAAGCCCTATCATCGGTGTGTGCCTGCAATGTGCCCAAGATGGTGATGAACCTACCAATAGTTTCACTCCATCACTTGTTTGTCGTGTTTTCTTCGTGTCTTCCATATGTGTGTGTATGATGTGTTTATTCTCAAAATGCAAGATTGGTGGTGATGAGCTCCTCTACACTTTGGGATTTGTTTGGCATGTTTGTTCTCAAGGTGTAAGACCGGCGGCAATGAGCTCCTCTACACCTTGGGATTTTGTTTGGCGTGTCTATTCTCAAAAAGTGCAAGATCGGTGGCAATGAGCTCCTCTACACTCTTTTGGGATTTGTTTCTTTACTTTCCTTGTACTTACATTCTGCATTTCATATGGGAAAATTAAATAGAAAATAATCACTACATTCACTATATTCTCTATGCTCTACATGTCTTCAATGTTGTATTCTCCATGTTTTGCATTATTGTAACTATCTTCTCCATGTTTTGAGTGCTTGTTATTGTCTTCAATGTGTTTGGCGTGTCTTCTCCATGCTTGGCGTGTTTACTGTGTTTGTTGACCATACTTTAATGCATGTATTGGTCTCACATTTATACATACATTAAAGTGGGGGTTAAATTTTATGTTAGAAAAATGCACCCTTGGAGGTTTTTTTTTCCTCTTAAGGTTTAGCTCCTGGGTCTTTAGATTGCATTTAGAGCATCTTGCATGATAATTCAAACTCCCGATTAGAAAACCCTCGGGCCTTGTGACAAATGGGACCTAAGGGGGACTATTTTGATGATCCCAGAACAAAGACAGGGGGTGGACATGGGCACTAGTGCCCTAGTCCAACCCTATTTTGGGTCTGCCCTAAATTTAAATGTCAAGTTTGTGACTGTTATTTGGGTCCCAGGCCGACATCATAAGTTTTAATTACAAAATGCTTGGTGGGAATCTTTGTAGTTGCATATATAAGCATGTGTAGGTTATCATTTAGAAACTAGAAGATGTTTTATGTTAGATTATGATTGTGAGCTATTGGCATACTTGTGATCTCCATTGTGTTGCAAAGCAGAGCATTGTTATTGTGTTTGTTTTTGCAGGTTGGATTATATCTTCTCCTCATGGCATTGAAGAGCATCTTCCTTCCATGAGAGCTTCATCATCAAGGTGACATCTATTGTGTTTTATCATCATTTATCATTTGGATTTTTATCTCTATCTCACAAGGATATGCACTCTCATCTGACAACGGTGTTTGGAAGACTTGAATGTCTCTCTGGGGCTTGACTGAGGTAAGCCTCTAAACACCACAACCCCCTCCTACACTCCTTGTGATTGCAGGTTACAGGTATCAAATCTAGAGGAAGTGGAGTTGTAAGGAAGATTGGAGAACAATGTAGATTCGAGATCTAAAAAGAAGCAGACATTGTGTGACATTTCAGGACACAGGCGCCATCAACATTGTCCTTCGCATTTGGATCTACAGAAATAGATTGAATAGTGACAATCAATGATTGCAGAGCTTCTGACATCATGAAGAATATCCCTCAGTAGACTAGGGTGCCATCAACAGTGTCCTCCGCATCAAAATTTCTAGAAACTAAAGGTACATTGGAGATCAGTGTCGGAAGGAGATCAGGATTATACAGAAAAAAGTTGCACCTTGGACTTGGGCGCCTTCACCATTGTCCCTGACATTTCCATTCTCTGAACTACGAAAAATAGTGAGTTAAGGTTCTCTGCCCTTTGCCTTATTTCAATAGCATCTATCCTAATTTATAGATTTTACTTACTGTTTTGCTTAAATTAGGGTTTCAAAAGCATTAAAGCATTAATTAGAGACATTGTGTGATAACTTCTAAATTTCCCAGCTTTCCTTGTGGCAACCCAACCTAATAGGTGACTCTCCTCTCGAGTGGAGAAGCAACTCGGTTGAAAAGCCCTTGAAATGTTTAGTGGAAAGGAGGATTCAAACTAAAACCTCCATACAACAACAAAATCAGCAACCCCTCTTTTCCACCTCTAAACACTTTAATCTCTTCATGGGTAAATTCCTTTGTTCAATTCTTGTTTTTCCTCATCTGAAACCAATTTTGGTATGTTTTGTAATATAGTAGTAGCTTGAGAAGGCGCCCACAAGCTACTACTATATATTTTAAACTATTTAAGAATTATTTTATTTTTATAATAAAATTTGTTTTATAATAGAATGTATTTAATTAATATGTTAATTAAATTTATATATTTTTTATTTATTGTAAACACTTTTAACCAAATATGAACTAATGAGGCCACAACATGGCCCACAAGCTTGTCATTCGAGCAAGGCCAATTTTGGTATGTTTTGTAATATAGTAGTAGCTTGAGAAGGCACCCACAAGCTACTACTATATATTTTAAACTATTTAAGAATTATTTTATTTTTATAATAAAATTTGTTTTATAATAGAATGTATTTAATTAATATGTTAATTAAATTTATATAAACACTTTTAACCAAAGCTATGAACTAATGAGGCCACAACATGGCCCACAAGCTTGTCATCCCAGCAAGGCTCAAAGCTAGCAAGGCCCAGAGGGGGGTTTGAACCTTGGTGACAAAGATAATTGTGCCATGAATGGTTAAATTTATATATTATTATAGTGTATTATATTAATTTCATATGTTAAATAAATTATATTTTATTTATATTGTTTACTTTGTTTTTATTTTAGGAGCTATTTTTATTTACTTAAGAGTTATTTTATTTTACTTTAAACTATTTAAAATTTATTTACCATTGTTTACTTTATTTTTATTTGAAGTGCTATTTTTATTTAGACCTCATGACCTTCTTGCCTGCAACAGAAAATTTTAGCCAATCAAAGCCCCGGCCCTACTTTAAGAGTTATTTTATTTATTTACTTAAGAATTAGTTTATTTTAATTTACAACTATTTAATAATTGTTTTATTATTTATATTGTTTACTTTATTTTTATTTGAAGAGCTAGTTTGTTTGACTTAACAATTATTTAATTTTATTTAGAACTATTCTATTTAAGAATTACTTTAGAACTATGTTATATTCTTAGTTTATAGTTATAGCTTTCTTAAAATAAATGTCTCCTCTAAACAGTTTTTTATAAACATGATGCCACTTAAAACACCTTTTGGCCTAATTATATTTATATTAATTTTATAACCAATAAATGTTGATTTTGTTGAGTTTGTTTACTCAAGTTGTTACTATTTTTATAATAAATATAAATAATTTTAAAAATTGAATTGAATCTTTAACATAAAAGCTCATTTAACATAACCAATTAAACTTAATTCTTTTACTAAATCATTACCAACTTACTATAATGAAATTTTTTTTAAAATATATTATAAATAAGAATTAATTTTTTTTTTTTAAATTATTAAACTAATATACATTAATAACTCTTTCAATATTTTTTCCCCCGTTCATGGGGCTCCGGGGATTGGTCCCAAGAAGGCTGATAGAAAAAATGTGCATTGGGAGGCTCTAGATGTGGGTTGGTATAAGGTCAATTTTGATGGGGCGACAAGTGGGAACCCAAGAGAATGTGGAGCTGGATGCATCATCAAAGATCACGAAGGGCGAATCTTAGACAAAAAAATAGCCCCCCTGGGAATTGGAACTAATAACGAAGCTGAGTTCATAGGAGCTCTAATAGGCCTGCAAAGTGCAAGGAATTTGAATTTAAATAGAGTGCATTTGGAGGGAGATTCCCTTATCACTATTAATGCAATTAGATCAGGGTGGACCCCTAATTGGAAGTTAAGGCAGTGGTTAAATCCCATTTCACAGCTACTTGGGTAACTCGAGGAGTATAAAGTCTCACATGTTTATAGAGAAGGGAATGATGAGGTAGATGAGCTGGCCATGCGACTAGGACTAACTCCCTTAATGCTTCATGATGACTTCAGATGAGAAACATGTCCATCCAATAATGGCAAGCATGAGAATGGGGGTGGTCGAGCCATTAAATCCCATCAGGGGTCGATGGAATTAATGCATTGAAGTTTGTGATTCGGTGGCGGTAATCTCAACTCAAAGATGGACACCCTAATAATCCTTGAATGCTCGATGAGGTAGGTGGCATTTGTGGGAGTGGTGTTAGAGAGGTGGTTGAGTGGAGTGTTTAAGACCAAAAATGGGTTAATTCTACACGTAGTGAGGATGGTGCTTGGAGAGGCTTTTCTCTGCTCCTTCCATAGGCATAGGGTTAACTCTGACATAGTGGCCATGTTTTTGGCGGCGCTTCTAGAGGCAGGGAGACTAAAGAGATAACTCGGAGGTTGTGCAGGACGCTGATTTGGAGCAAATTCTTGGGAGGGTTGGATGATGTCTTAGCCAACTATGAGGAAGGCAGAGGAATTCCCTTGCCTAGAGATTACTATGTAATCAAAAGACAGGGGTGGTCGCCCGAGAGGTACCTGGTGGTCTTCTGTAGTGACCCAAGCATGCTGTTGAGGTTCCATGTTACAGCCGCGAGGGGAATTTGATTCCTAAAACAAAGCCTGAAGATGGTGCCGAATGATGGTTCTGCATGGCTTCAAACCTACATTGCAAAGGAAGGGCTCGAAGGTACCAGTGGCGTTGAAGGGCAGGAAAAACTGGTAAATCTGGAAGAAGAGTAATGTCGCAGTGTCTTGTGGTTTTTTTCTTTGGTAGGATTGTATGTATATGTTTATAGTCTTAATGTCGTTAGGCCAAAGAAGATATCAGGTCAGGTTTTATAGTTTGATTTCTACATCAATGGAGATGCCATTGTTGTAGCTAGGGCTTCATTTTGTAATTAGTTTTTATTTGTTTGGAAGGAGGGTTTTGTGTGTGCAGGGTGGATTGTTTCAAATCCCCTATAGCTCTCTGTAATGTTCATATTTCAAATACTTTTATATATACAAGTTGCATCCTGAACTGCTTGATCTAATAAAAAAAAACCCTTTCAATATTTTTTCTTTTTTTAAAAATTATGGATATCCTTATTTATATGCAAAGTCTTTAATGTATTGTTTTGTTTTGTATTTTTCTTGGGAAATATGTATGGCACTTATCTCTATACACTATATCTCTTTAAATCTCATACACCAATTTTTTATCAAACAAAAAATAATTTAATTTAAATATTAATACAAATTTAAAAACAATAATTTCATACCAATAATGTATACTTTAAATAAATTAATATTCTAACTATTTATAAGAATAAACTCAAACTATATAATACACTCATATAGGCCTTGGAATGAATTCAAATCATTGTTACAATACATATCATTGTTATAATACACTCTTGTAGGCCTTGGAATGGATTCAAATCATTGGACTGACCTTTTCATTAAATATTTTGAACTCCAAAGTCATCTTATTTTATATTTCAAGCGTGTTTATTAAGGTGGCTCAAATAAGTGGTGTGGAGACTCTACATTCAACTCAAGCTCTTTACTTTCCTTTCGAAGGAAAGAATCTTGTGATTATATATTCTCTTCAATATTTTTTTTTAATCAAAGTTTAAGTCATCTCAGTGTTGAAATGGAGATCTTTGGCGAGCCTTGCTATTTGGAATTTTGTGGTGGTTGTTTTTTTTTTTAATATTATTATTGTGAATATTGAAAGGAAAATTTTTAAATAATTTATGATTCGTACAACTCAACTGTTTTTTATATTAAAAACATTTAATTACCTTTCAATACCAAATGTGCACACCATTTTAATGCAAATCAAATTCTAGAATATTATATAGGTTATTTTCCATTGTTTATGGGAGAGGCTTTTGAATAGATGTATTTTTTTATAAATTAGTAGATTTAAATCAAAAAAAAATTAAAGTTGTGTTAGAATTATTGATTGTAATAAAGAGGTGAAAAAATAATAATGTGGATGCAAGGCAATACAATTGGTGTCAGGATTCTGATGATGAGATGGTAGATACATGGTACACATCAATTTATAGAAAATTTGTTGTTTTTTAAATTTTCTAATGTAGAAAAAATAAACGAGCTTAACATGATAACTTATAAAAATACAGTCAAGTACAAATGGGACAAACTGCAACCCATATAATTCATGGCAATAAGTACATTAATTATTATTATTTTCTTAAATAATATAAAGGCGTCAATAATAGCCAAAACTCTACAATCAATCAGAATAAAAGAAGATATTAGTCAATCACATTATTAATAAATTACTATTTTAATATTATTTGTTAAAAAATTGCATATAAACTTTATAAAATATAAATATTTGTTTAACATGAAAAACACTAACTTTTAATTAGTTCAACTATACATAACTAATTAAAAAAAATGTCATTACAATAATTATACTTTAAAAAAACCTACTAATAAGAATTGAAATGAAAATGTCTGCTAGATAATGTTTTAAAGGTGGAGATAGGCCAGCCAAAATGTTGGGACTAAAAATAATTAAGCAACAATGTTTGTTTTAAGCGGGGCTAACTCCCACTCAAATAGCTCACCATAAACAGTTGGCATGTTGTGTGCCCACTGTTTTTAGGCATTTTCAAACTGTTCTAGGTTCCACTTCTTTAACCAACGTGTGCATTTGACCCTCCTCTATGATTTCAACCCTCCTATTTATCGATTTAAATTTGGAAAATATATGAATTGACAGAATTTGCACCAAATTTTAACACAGTTCCCACTCAAATAGCCATAACATATAAATTCATTAACATCTTCCGGATCTCAAAACTATTTTAAGTTGGCAGAATCATGTAAACTAATGTCACGTAGGAAACAAAATGAAACGACTGTCTATTTGACAGATTTTCAATACAACTGGCGAAAACACAAAACTCCATGGAATAAGCAGCAATATCAGTAGAGATGGAGGGGAAGGCGACGTTTAATAATGGCCTCCAATGGAATTGTTTTCGGTATTGCGAGTCCAATCCCCTCTGTCATGTCAATCACAGTGCCCTCTGGAGAAAACCACTCGAAGCTCTGAAGCAGCCGCCCCAGTGTATAGCTGACCACAATCAATGCCAAAGATATGCCCAGGCAAATTCTTCTCCCTGAACCAAAGGGAATCAATTCAAAGTCTTTCCCTTTCACGTCAATCTCTTTGTTGCCGTTGAGAAATCGTTGAGGATTGAATTCCATGGTGTGCTGCCACATGACTGGGTCCCTGTGAATTGCCCACACATTCACTAACAGATTCGTTCCTGCAGGGACATGATATCCTCCAACAGTGCAGGCCTCTATAGATTCATGAGGGAGCAAAAGTGGTGCCGTTGGATAAAGCTGGAGAGTTTCTTTCACAATCGCCTTCAAATACTTCAGCTTGTGAAGATTTGATTCCTCCAGCCTTCGGTTCCATCTCACATGTGTGAGTTCTTGTTGAGCTTTGCTCAAAATGTTTCATGCTGTAATAGAGCACTCTACTTAAACATCATCCACTTCAATGATTAAATAGTCAATAATAATTTTACACCTCATCCACAACAAAAAGTGGTAAATATTTGTCCTATTTTTATTGTTAAAATTGACTTTTGACTGTTGAAGTGGATGATGTTTAAGAACAGCCCTTTGAGCCTTCTATTTGGTTTTATATTTACGTTTTCCCTTTAAATAATTAAAAATACTTTTTAAATCACATTTTTTTTAAAAAATTACATAATAAATTAAGCAATAAAACACTTTTTAAATAATATTTAAGTTGCCCATTTCAAAATAAAATCATTAAACCCAACTTATTAATTTTTTTTTTTAACAGAAAAAGGTGTTAAACACCCATAAATTACTTTAAAAAGTTAAAGAAAATATTACAGATGTTTGAGGATGCAAAGCTCAAAAGAACCAGAGATTTAATACATAGCACAGCCCATACAGAGCCCATCAAATAGAATTTTTTAAACCAAAAAAAAATGCGGTTCTTAACAAACCAGATATGACAACTTATTAATTATTTTAGTTCTAACAAAGACATAACAACTATCTTGACCAATGCATAAACATGTTTCTCCATGATTGAATATTTCAACTCAACACTTTGTAGGGATTTGGTCAAGAAAACAATTATCTATTTATATTCCTTTATACTCTCCTATACAGCTAATCTTAAATATCACCTACTTCAAGGAAGGTCAATTTTAATCAATAAAAATAGGACAAATATTTATATTTTTTTTAAATGAGGTGTAAAATTGCTATTGACTGTTTGACTATTGAAATGGATAATATTTAAATAGAGTACTCCTATACCAAAACTATAACAATAATGATGCAAAAGAAAACATGTATTCCAAAAAATAAGCTGTATTCAAATATCCTAGCTGATTCAAAATTGTAATGGTGTCAGGTTTAATTAAAAAAGTATAGGAGAAAATTATGAAGAGGCCCTACTATCAACAACTATAGTGCCGGGTTTGGTCCATGTCAATGTCAGTCAAGCGCCATCTCCTATCAATCATTACTAAGAGTCTACCAAACTTTTAATCAGTCAGCGTAATAACTCAATAATAGAGCACCCCAGGCCAACTCGGATGGCGTTGTGTGCAAAAATATTAGCTCAACAAAAACTGTATGTTCTCATGTGCAATCATATTACTTCGCCAATCCTTTGAATTTATATTAGGATAGGGATAATTTAATAGTAAGAAAAGGCCAAGTGCTCAATTAAAGAGTAAATTATGGCGTTAGAAGCAGCTTCAATCATCGCTGTTGCTGTAGCAGTGGCTGCCCTTTTGCTAATAGCAAACTCTTTCAGAAGTAGAAATGATAATTCGGAAAAGGCAAAGCCCCCACAGCCTTCATCATGGCCAATAATTGGGCATCTTCATCTGATATATAAAAGTAAACAGCCCATTCATAGAATTCTATCCTCGCTTTCAGAGAGCTATGGGCCCATCATGCATCTGCAATTTGGCTTGCGCCAAGTTTTAGTTATCGCCTCTTCAGATCTAGCAAAAGAATGCTTTACAACGAATGACAAAGCCTTCGCTTCGCGCCCTCTTTTGTCTGCAGGAAAGCATTTGGGGTATGACTTCAAAATGTTGGTTTTGGCTCCTTACGGCTCCTATTGGCGAAACATGAGAAAAATCTGCCGGCTTCAGCTCTTTACCGCAGCCAGAATCGAATCCTTCAAAAATGTCCGCGCAGAGGAAATTTCTGCTCTCATCCGTTCGCTGTTCGAGAGTTGGCAGGGAGAGATGAGTCCAGTGACGATCAAATCAAGACTCTCTGATCTCACATTTAATATCATGGTGCGAATGGTTGCCAGCAAGAGATTTTCGCCAGATCTTTGTTCGGAGGATTTCCAAGAAGCGCAGCAATTTAAGGAGATGATAGAGGAGAGTTTCTTGCTATTTAGCAGATTTGATGTCGTCCATTACCTGCCGTTTCTCAAGTGGATCGATCCGCAGGGATTAGTGTTTGCTATGAAGAGTCTTCAGAAGAAAAGAGAGGTGTTTATGAAGAAATTGCTAGACGATCACCGAGAAAAGAGAGGAGTGCATGCTCCAGACTTAATTGATGTTCTCATCTCTGCAATAGACAACCATGAAATTCAGTCCGACAATAACGACGATGTGGTGAAGGCCATCGCCCATGTACGATCTTTTATCATATTCACTTTCTTAAGAAATGGTTTACTATAGGAAAACACAATATTTTAGGTTGCTTTTTTATTTTTCATAGAAGTTGAGATTGGATGCTAAAATTTTAGATTCGGTTCATTTTAAGTAAGTTTAATTAGTTTGTATATTAAAATTTTACAAACTCCATCACTAAGCGTGCTCGGAGTAGGTAATCTAAAGAGGAGTTCAGATATTTCATGTAAACATCATAGATAAGTAATCAGATGATGAGTGACTTAGGAAAAGTTGGGATATTTTACTCTTATAAACATCATTTATGAGAGAGGGGTTTGTGTGAACCAATATTCAATATATAAATAAGCTAAATTTGAGAGTGATATTGGATTCAATGTATGTTTTTGTTTCAACGTTTTGGATCATACTCAATGATCCTTTTCCTGAAGAGGATCATTGAGTATATGATCCTCTTTGAGAAGAGGATCATTGAGTATGATCTGAAACATTAAAACAAAAACATACACAGTTGAATTCAGAAGCACTCTCAAATTTACTGTCATAGACTGTGGAATACTCATGCCTTCTAATATAAATAGGTTACAAATACATAAAAAAATTTAAATTGAAAATATAGAAAAAAAACTCTGCTTCCAATGTTGTAAAATCTGTGGATCATTGCTTATACCTACAGAACTCGTCCTTTGGCTTTGTAGAACATGATAAATGCAGGTACAGAAACATCCTCTGTGACCATCGAGTGGGCAATGGCAGCTCTGTTACAGCATCCAGACATTTTGAGCAAAGCGCAGCAAGAGCTCGACACACATGTCGGACGGATCCGAATGCTAGAGGAATCAGATTTGCACAAGCTGAAATATTTGAAGGCAATCGTGAAAGAAACTCTCCGGCTTTATCCAGCGGCACCAGTTTTGCTCCCTCATGAATCTACCGAGGCCTGCACTGTTGGAGGATATCATGTTCCCGCAGGAACGAATCTGTTAGTGAATGTGTGGGCAATTCAGAGGGATCCAGCCGTGTGGCAGCACCCCATGGAATTCAATCCTGAACGATTTCTCAACGGCGACAAAGAGATTGACGTGAAAGGGCAAGACTTTGAATTGATTCCCTTTGGTTCAGGGAGAAGAATTTGCCCAGGCATGTCTTTGGCATTGATTGTAGTTAGCCATACACTGGGGCGGCTGCTTCAGAGCTTCGAGTGGTTTGCTCCAGAGGGCACTGTAATTGACATGACAGAGGGGATTGGACTCTCAACGCCAAAAGCAATTCCATTGGAGGCCATTATTAAACCTCGCCTTCCATTACATCTCTACTGATATGGCTGTTTTCTCCTTTGGTCAGTTGTATTGCAAATCCATTCTATTTTAATATCATCTATTTCATTGGTTAACAGTCAATAGTAATTAGTTTATAGATTTTTATATGTGAGTTTCAGGCCATTAAAAAAATCACGTCAAGAAATTTTCTAAATTTTATGGGCGTATTTGTTGAACCTCCTATGGGTGCAAATGTTAGTTTTACATCTATTCACAATAAAATGTAAATAGTTGTCTTATTTTTATTGGTCAAAATTGACCTTGGACTGTTAAAATGAATTATATTTAACAAATAACCTTACAAATCTGTCAAATCTACAATACTTTCATTGTTCTTCCTACATAACATTAGTTTACATGTTTCTCCTATATTAAAATAGTTTTGAGATCCGTAAGATGTTAATGAATTTGATCTGTTATGGGTCAGATGGCTATTTGAGTGGGAATGGGCCTGACTAAAAACAAACAAACAACATTACTTAATTACTTTTAGTCCCAACATTTTGGCTATCTCCACTTTCAAAACATTATAGTAGAAATTTAAGTTTTATTAGTAGTTTTTTTTAAGTACAAATTTTTTAAAAAGAGGGGTAAAAATTTATTAATGAGGAAACTCCAAGTACAAAATCAGAAGGGAAACCACCCCAAAAGACAACATAGAACTAAAAGGGGTACCAACACCACAACAAACCAAACCAGAACCAGGGGAACCTCCCCAACCCTAGAGTCCCAAGCAGGGACCACAGCTAACCATCCATATCTGTAGAGATCAAACTTTCTAAATGTTGAAACCCGGGAGAATTGATCCCAACCACTAACATTCCAATCTCCCACCTGCTCTGGAGCCCACTTAGCCAAACAATCTGCCACACGGTTCCATTCCCTAAGAACATGGACAAAAGAAACAAAGTCCATCGCTGACTCAATCGAAGAATCTGACAAACTGAAGCCACCTACCAATGCACAACCATCACCCACTCATTCAGCAAATTAACCACAATCTGAGAATTAGCTCACAAATAACCCTACGCCATCCCATAGCATGTCCTTGTTCCAAGAGAATGCTCTTTCTTAAGTATAATTATTGTAATGGAAATTCTTAAATCTTTTTAATTATTTATTATTTACCTTTGAATCAATTAAAAGTTAATGTTTTTCATATTAAACATGCAATTTTTTAATAAATAATATTTAAAAAATAATTTATCAATAATGTGATTGATTAATATCTTCTTTTATTTTGATTGGTTGTAGAGTTTTAGCTGTTATTGGAGCCTTCAAATAATTAATGTACTTAGTGTCATAAATTATATGGGGTTGATGTTAGAGAGAGAAACTTAAATAAATTGAAGCAACGGTTTGATTTGTACTTGGTTTTATTTTTATAGGCTATCATGTTAGCTCTTGGGTTTTTTCTACAATAGAAATTTTTAAAAACTATCAAATTTTCTATAAAATGATGTGTGCCATCTCACCATCAAAATCCTAATACATCCTAACACAAATTTTATCACTTTGTATCCACATTATTATATTTTCACCTCTTTATTACATTCAATAATTCTAACACAACTTCAATTTTTTTTTGTTTGGGAATCTACTAATTTAAAAAAAAAAATACATCTATTCAAAATCCTCTTGCATAAACGATAAAAAATGACCTCTATAAAATTCTAGAATTTGATTTGCCATTAAAATGGTTTGTACATTTCTTATTGAAATGTAATTAAAAGCTTTTTTTATATAAAAAACACTTGGATTGTACAAATTATAAATTATAAAAATAAAAACTTTTCTTTCAATATTCACAACAATAATATAAAAAAAAACCAACCACCACAAAATTTCAAAGAGCAAGGCTGGGCAAAGATACAACAATTCTGATTTTTCTGCTCGAAAACTAATTTTATGAAGTTCTAATTTTTATATCAAACCTAAACATACACTTACCTCAGCTAAAAAAACATGTTCAATACATCGCAAAAGCATCACCCATACACTTCCCAATGATATTTTTGTAATCCAAAATGAATTATACAAAGAAAACCATTTCAATTTGCAACTATAATCTCCATTTCAACACAGAGATGACTTAAAACTTTGATTGAAAAATATTGAAGAGAATATATAATCAGAAGATTCTTTCCTTAGAGAGGAAAGTAAAGAACTTGAGTTGAGTGCATAGAGTCTCCACACCAATTATATGAGCCACTTTAATAAACACGCTTGAAATATATAATAAGATAATTTTGAAGTTAAAAATATTCAATGAAAATTAAGAATGAATTTTAAGTCACTTTTATTCCTATCAAAGAATTATAAAATATAATTGTAACAATGATTTAATTATAAGAGTATATTATATCAATTGAGTTATTCTTATGTATATTAGAATATTAATTTATTTAGAATACATTATTAGTATGAAATTATTGTTTCTAAATTTATATTAATTTATTTTATGTATTAATGTATATGGAAGATTAAAATTGGTTTATGATATTGAAAGATATATAGTGTATAGAGGATAAGAGCCATACATATATACCAAGAAAAATACAAAAAAAAAACTAAACAATGTAATAAAGACTTTGTATATAAATAAGGACTTTACAACAACAATTAAAAAAAAAAGTATTGAAGGAGCTATTAATCTATATATATATATATATATATATATATATATATATATATATATATATATATATATATATATATATTCATTATAATAAGATGATAATGATTTAGTAAAACAATTAAAGGAGTTAGGTTTAATTACTTATGTTAAATGAGCTTTATGTTAAAGATTCAATTCAATTTTCAAAAACAATAACATTATTAATATTCATTATAAAAAAAATAGTAACAACATAAACTCAACAAAATCAACATTTATTTATTATAAATTAATATTAATCTAATAAGGCCAAGAGGTGTTTTAAGTGGCATCAGCCAATATTTGATCATGTTTATAAAAAATTATTTAGAGGAGACATTTATTTTAAGAATATAACTATAAACTAAAAATATAACATAGTTCTAAAGTAATTATTAAATAGAATAGTTCCAAATAAAACAAGTGCCACATAGTGGCCAATACCTGCCTTGTAGTGTTGTTATTATAGTATATGTTTAGTTGTTTTTTTTATGCCTTGTAGTGTTGTTATTATAGTATTTGTTTAGTTGTTATTTTTTTTGCCTTGTAGTGTTGTTATTATAGTATTTGTTTAGTTTTTATTTTTTTTGTTGATTAGCTATTGGTTATATATAGTATTTGTTTAGTTGTAATTTTTTTGTTGATTAGGTATTGGTTGTATAGACAAATTGTATTACAATAAATGAAAAATTAATTTTTGAAGAGTGTTGAAATGTCTTGGGTAAATAAAATTGAAATCTGAAAAATAATCTAATTTGGTAAAAATAAAATAGGACTAAAATATTTCCTAACTATAAAACTAAAGTTTTACAAAGTCTATTAAATAACACAAATATTTCCTTAAAATGTAATAATACTAATACTTTTAAATAATTTAAAATGCATTAAAATATTATAAGTTTGAAGAATAAAATAAAAAATGTAATAACATGGCTAAATATTTTTTGTGATAGTGTAGATTTTTAACTTTTGACTAAATAGAATTGAAATCTTAGATTTTTAACTCTTGACTAAATAAAATTGAAATCCCAAAAATAATCTAATTTCATAAAATAAAATGTCTAGAACCCTAACCCTAATTGGATAGATTTGAAATGTCTGCCTAAAAATGTAATAATATTGAATACTATTACAATTTAAAATGTATTAAAGTATTGTAAGATTGAAGAATAATTACATAATATAATAACAATGTGGATAGATTTGAAATGTCTACCTAAGATATTAAAATGTAATAATATTGAATACTATTACAATGCAAAATGCATTAAAATATTGTAAGTAATAATAATAAGTACTTTTGGAGAACATACATGATTTTAATTATTTTAATTAATCTAATATTGTGGTTTAGTAATAATTTTGGGTGCATTCATTTAATAAAAGTATGTGGTTCAGCTCGATTTAATTAGATTATCAATGGTTAAGATCAAATGAATAGTTAAGAAATATTTTAGTGAAATTAGGTTATTTATGTGTAGAACCTAAAGTATAGTTATAAAACGAAATTAAACCTTAGTAATTTTTTTATAAAATCGCTTCAAAAATATGTAATTTTTAGTAATCTTAAAAATATAATGCACTTTCTTCTCGTATACTTTTCATAAAACCCTAATAAAATATAGTTATAAAATATTATTAAACATAAATAAAATAATATATTGACTGCCACTCCCTTTTCATAAGCTAATATTACCGCCATTATTATAATGGATGCGCATTAATCACCCTTATAATATAAAAGTAATAGCAATAGATAAATATTTTTTAAATAGAAAAACTATTTTAGTTGTCATTGGTTGCAAAAAGAATTATTAATAACTAGTTAAGAATAGACCTGCTTATAGTTTCCTTAGCACAAGCTCATTACCTGGAGTGAATTTGTTTTATGACATGAGAAAATTTTCAAAGCACTATAATGTTCACATACAAAAGACTATCGGTTTAGGATTTGTTATTTGAAGCATTCAAAAACCCTAAAGATTTCAAGATTAAAAACAAAAATTAAGGTCATCAAATATTAAAGTTTGATATTTTAAATAAACAATACAAAAATTTAATGATCAAGAAACTATTGAGCCAATGAAGTAAATAACAACCACTGCACCAAGGAATAAATAAAATCTAATTTAATATACTATGAATTGTAAAAGAGTTATAGCAAAAACAATAAAGGGGCTAAAAGGCGGTTTGGGTAGTTACAGTAATAATTAGGTGAACTCCACCGGTTTTTAATATTTTACGAATAGGTTTTGATTTAGGTTTCTAGGTTTGTAAATAATAAATTAAATTCGTTAATTTCAATTTAATATTTAACTCTTGTCACTATTGTTTTATAAAAAAATTATTAGGGTGTATATTTAATATAATAGGAAATACAAGCAAAGTAACAAAATAGTCTTTAAACTCTTGTTACTATTGTTTTATAAAAAACTTATTAGAGTGTATATTTTAATATAATAGGAAGTTGTTTCCTATGTATTAAATATTCAATGTTCATATTTTCACTTAAAATTTAAATATAAATTTTTAAAATATAATAATAATGATTATAATGATTAAAGAATTAATTAATGTAGTAATACTAATACTTTTATAATTTAAAATGCATTAAAATATTGTAAGTTTGAAGAATAAAATAAAAAATGTAATTAAATTCATGATACTGTAGATTTTAAAGTTTTGACTAAATAAAATTAAAATCAAAGATTTTTAACTTTTGAGTAAATAAAATTGAAATCCCTAAAATAATCTAATTACATAAAATAAAATGTGTAGAACCCTAAAAACTAAATTAAAATTAAATTACTTTTAGCTAATGAACCAAAAAATTAATCACATGACTTAACTAGTGGGAGACAAAATTTGTGTTCATAATTTATTTACTTGCCACGTGCTCCCCTCAAACCAAAATTCTCTCGGCATTTATAGTTTTTTGTTGCACTCTCCTGACAATCCAACAATCCGCAGAGAAGAGGTCATTTTTTTCAGCCAATGACAATACAAATAAATCATTTCTAAATAATTTTTTGTTAAAAATTTATCATATTGACATAGGAAAAGAACAAATTTAAATCAAATTTGTCCGACAAGAAAAATAATCCTATCTTTTGATTGGTTTGCAATCAATAGATTAATAACTAGATAAGTGCGAACTCATTGCAATAAGCCGAAGGCAGGTAAAATAGCACTTAAAATAAAAATAAAATAAATTTTAAATATTTTTAAAGTGAAATAAAATAATTCATAAGTAAACAAGTGCCACATAGTGGCCAGTACCTACTTACCTGCCTTGGTAGTATTGTAACTAGTATAGATATCTTAAGTAAATCTATCAAAAAAAATGAGGAGAGATATATCAATTTAAAAGTTTAATTATAAAATTTTATTTATGTTTATTTTCTTAATTATTTAAGGCCTATATCATCAATCAACCTTATGACCATCAATTTTTCAATTATAATTAAGAAATAAAAATTATCTCAAACTCACAAATTAAAATATAAATATATATATTTTTTTTTAAAATTTTACATAAGGGGGTAGCTCCCATTTTATTGAATCACAAAGAAATTACAATTAGCCTTACTGCGATCGTAGTTACAAACAAAGGAATTGCACCAACTGAGAACAACAACCTAGTCACTACAGTTATTGCAGCCCAGAATATCATTATACTTTGTTATTGTCAAGGCGTATAGCTTCCTTGAGATCTCCAGGCAGATCTGAAGCCCCGTACACCACCTCAGACGAGCCCAAAGAAACCCCAATATTAGCTAACCCGTCCACCACCTTCTTAGCCTCACGGTACACGTGATTCACCTCATAATCGTCCAGCTCGCCCAAACACTGCTGAATTTTGGAGTTCAAGCCTTTTAGCTTCCAGTCCAACACCTTGTTCTTTCAGACTGTGTTCATACAAGTCATGGAATCGCCTTCTATTTCAACTGCACGATACCCTTTCTCAATGCACAGGGAGAGTCTGATGGACAGAGCCTCAAATTCTGCCACATTATTTGTCGTCACCCCAATGCCTCTTGCAATAGCCCACAAACAATCTCCATTACGGCGCCAGATCCAGCGTTACCCGGGTTCCCTTTGAAGCCCCGTCGAAGTTCAGTTTTACTCTTCCTGGACACGGAGTAATCCACCTTACATCCTGCCTTTTCCTAGAGCATCCAGAACCCACTATTGCAGGAGGCTTCAGCATCCCCCAATTCTTCTGTAGCCCATTGCCCCAAGTAGTAAACACAGAATTGCCCCTAGGATGGCATTTAACATTCACCACTTCACATATTCTATATTCTAATCGTCGAATCAAATCATTCACTTCTAAGCTCTATTTGTTGAAGATCCTTCGGTTTCGTTCCTTCCATATGTGCCAGATGAGCAGAGAGGGGGACACCATCCAAACATCCTGCCACAAGTTGCATCCTGTGGACCTGGGCCAACTGACCAGGAAGTCCTTCAAGTTCGCCTGTCTCGGGGAGCTCCAATTCAAGAACTCCATTAGCCAATCCCAACAAGTCACAACATAAGACATGTGAGAAGCAAATGGTCTGCATTTTCCTTTGTTGCCCAACACAACATACAAACCAACGGGCCATAAAACCCATATATTGCCAACCTCACACCTGTTAGAATTTTCTTGTAGAGCATCGTTCATAAGAAAGCTACTGCCTTTGGGAGAATTTTTGAGCTCCAACACAGCCAAGCAGGCCACCCTTCAATCGAGCCCTATGCTCTCTGTAACTCATAACTGAGCTTCACCGAGTAATCCCCGGACTGCGCACCGCACCAAATAATCTTGTCCACTTCATGAGTTAGCTGCACTGTCCTCTCATCGATAATGGATTTCAGTTTAGCTTGATCCTCAACCAGGATTTGAAACTCCTCTTAGCTAACCCACTCCAAGTCAAGGCCCCCGCAGGTAGAATCTGTCCTAACGTAATCGGCCACCTTGCTCCCGCGAACTCTTATCACCCTTTCTATCCATTCATTACCTATAAAAGCAGTGTTGATCGAAGGATAGCCACACCATGAATCGAACCAAAATTCTCCAACTTCCCTTCCCCAATCTGCCATGAAACGTGATCGGTGATTAGCCCCTGGCTCTACCAAATGAATCTCCAGACCGCTGAGCCACCTTGAGTGTTTGCCATAGTTATTATGCGGGTTGGGTCAATGTTATCCAAGTATTTGCCTCTTATGATCCGGCACCAAAGTATGTCTGGTTCCTTCTAGAGTTTACATCTTAGATTTCCTCCCAACACATTGTTAAGGAGCTCCATCCTACACAAGCCTACCCCCCCCATCATTTTTGTGCAAACAGGCTGTCTCCAAGCCTATGTTACCAGAAACGAAAAACAGATATTTAGAGGTTGCGTATAAGAAACGGATTTTAACATATATTTTTTTAAAATTTTAGATTTATTATAAAGTCTTATCCCATGTTAATAAAGATGCATACAAATTAAAGTTTGTGAAATTAAACACAAAATAAAAGTAAAACACTGAGAATATTCTATATTACTGCAAAATAATTTAAAATATTTTTAATTCAAAAAACAAAATAAAATTATCATAATTGTTTGTAATAATGTCTATACATAACATTGAACGATATCATCAAATATTAGTTAAATTCTTCAGTATCTCTTTCGATCCTTGATGTTGAAGGAGCACTTTTGCTTGTTTGACCTTTCTCCATTCTAGCTCCAGTTAAGCATGCCTCTGCATTCTCTTGAAGTACTTCAATTGGTAATTCATCATTCCCATCATCCATTGAGCCACCATAATCCCACATCCTATGAGGCCCTGATATGTAATCACTGGAAGCTCGAGATAAGAGACGAAGATTTGAATGTACATACACAAGATCTTCTGCCTTTTTGCTACCTAGTCTATTGTGCTTCACAGAATGGATGAAGGCATATTCACTCCAATTTCGCTCACATGCAGAGGCACTAGAGACCTGTTTATGTAAAATGAAAGTAAACTAATATTAAATTTCAAAATAATTAATAATAAAATAAATTTATAAATCAACTATTAAATGACAAAATATCTAAAATTTTACCTGAGATAACACACGGATTGCAGTGTCCCTTAGCAATGGTGTCTTTGTTCCATAATTCTCCCAAAATATTTTGGGTTCAACATTCAATCGATCAAATGGAACATCTTTGTGAGAAAAATTATCTACCCCATTGATGTATTTTGACATCTCTTCCTTGATTCTAGTACGGTCCTCTCTTATCGGATAAACTCTATCCATATAGGTTGTCCACCCCATGGAAACCTCATCATCCAACCATGGTTTTTTGTGAAACCATTTTGGATTAAGTAGAAATCCAACAGAATGAAGAGGACTATGAAGCATCTTCCACCTTTTTAAACTATATTCCCAAACTACATCTTGTGTCTTGATCAAATGATGGTGCCCCAACACTAAAAATATCTTGTAGTCTCTCCCTCATCTGATCTAACTTCTCAAACACATCTCCCATGCATGGTTTATCACTATCAAAAAGGCGGAGAACTTCACAAATAGGCCAAGAAAGTGTCAAAAGATCATGTGCATGTTGCCAGAATAAAATTGATCCACTACCAATAATGAGATTAGAAATTTCATCACATGCTAAGGTGCTACTAGTTGGTCTATCCCTCCATCTCTCCCATTCAATGGACACCACCATTTCCCTTAATGATTGCTTTACCTTCACAATTCGATCAACCATGATAAAATTAGAAGCAAATCATGTATCTGCACATCTAAGTAGCTGCAAAGAAGCATATTTCCTATAGATTGCATGTGACATAGAGTGATTTACAATAAAATGTTGTATTTTTTTTGTATCTGCAACTACCTCACTGATCCAAGGAAGCTTATTGTGCAAATCTTTAAGAAGTAAATTCATGCAATGAACTGCACATGGTGTCCAGAAAATGTTTGGATATTCATTTTCAATTCTCCCTCCTGCTAACACATTACTTGAAGCATTGTCAGTTATGATTTGCACAACATTGTTTCTCCCTACCTGCTTAATTGCTTCTTGAAAAAGACCTGCCAAATACTGTGCATCTTTCACATGACCTGAAGTATCATGTGACTTGATAAACATTGTACCTTTAGATGAAGAAACAAGAATATTAATTAAAGGCCTACGTGCAATATCAGTCCAACCATCTGAAACTATAGAGACACCTGTATATGACCAACTATCTTTAATGTCTTTTAGCCTTTCCTCGATGTGTTTCTTCTCATCATCTAAAACAACAGTGCGAAGTTTTTCAAAACTTGGAGGCACATAACCTCTAGGAGCATTATTGACCATCCTTATAGCCTCTTTCCACAAAGGAGACCTAGCTATGTTGAATGGCATTCCACAACCAAAGAAAAGTCTTCCAATTGCAGCATCTACATTCTTTCTGTCAGTAGCATCAAACATTTTTCCAATTTGAGATTCAGAAATGGAGCTAGAAGTAGCTGAAAGAGGTGGCCTCCCTAAATGGACTCCAAGATTAGATTGAGACTCTTTTGATTGCTCCTGTGGTGATTCAGTAGATTTCAAAGACTCTACCATATTAAACTCCTTGATCAAATCATGTCTTTCTCCCTTTGGAATTTTATTGCACACAACTATCTGTTCTTTCTTTCCTATTCCCAACAAATGATATCGGACTCGTGCAATTGAACTAGATTTATTTGTTTTGCAATGTGGGCAAGTCCATTGCCTACTTCCAGAACTACCATAATTTCTTGATGAATAATTTCCAGTTACTATGACAATTTTCCACAACCTTTGCTCAAATTCTCTCTTTGCTTTGTTATACTCTGTGAGGTTTGTGGATTGACTTCTTTGTGGTGCTAATGCAGAAGGGTTTGAAGAAGTGTCATCCATTTCCTTAATGCTGTTTAAAAATACATAAATTTTCAACATAAATAAATAAATTCATATATATGTTTCAAATATATAAAAAAAATCTTTCCACAATCAATTTGTGTTCTAATTTCTCCTTTCATATAAACAAAAATA
The DNA here is from genome assembly GCA_027924645.1 of Cunninghamia lanceolata. NCBI lineage: Eukaryota > Viridiplantae > Streptophyta > Pinopsida > Cupressales > Cupressaceae > Cunninghamia > Cunninghamia lanceolata. The sequence continues at coordinate 2,888,609 of BSBN01001253.1, read as the reverse complement.
AAGATTTATAAATTAACGTATGAAAGAAATCAACATACCTAGAGTATGATTTTGCAAACAAAGTTCTTAATTCTCCTCTTCTTATCAATCTTTCAATCAACTTCTCTTCGCAAATTTTGTCTCATAAATTCATATCAATCTTTCAATCAACTTCTCTTTGCAAATTCTACTTTGAAAGCTATGTATTTATCTTTTTTAATGAAGTTTGTTTTGAAAAAAAAAAAAAACTACTTTGCTTTTAAAAGCCAACATGTATTTTTTTAGTGAAGTTTATTTTAGGAAAAAACAAAAACTATATATAGTTTTTGTTTTTTCCTAAAATAAACTTCACTAAAAAAATACATGTTGTCTTATAAAATTTATTTTATAAAAAAAACTTATCATTTAAAAAAAACAAAAAACTAAATGTATGAAATTTGTTTTATTAAAAATATTTTAGTTGTCAAACCATTGTTTTATAATTTAAAAAAACATTATAAAACTTATTTTTTTAATAAAATTTGTTTTAACAAAAAAAACTACAATATCACTAAAGCTTATTAAAAAAAACTCAGTTTTATTTCTATATAAAACTACTTAAAAAAAACTCAATTTTATTTCTATATAAAACTACTTTAAAAAAACTTAGTTTTATTCCTATAAACCTAAAAATTCACAAAAGCTTAAAAAAATCACAAAAGCTTCTAAAAATAACGAAAGCTTTAAAAAAATCACAAAAGCTTCTAAAAATAACGAAAGCTTTAAAAAAATCACAAAAGCTTCTAAAAATAACGAAAGCTTTAAAAAAGTCATAAAAGCTTTTAAAAATAACGAAACTTTTAATATAAATCACCTCCGTTGAAAATTTTTGATTAAAAAAAAAGGAAAGTTGTGCGTACGGTTCACGGGAGAAGGCAAAGCTGAAGGCAACGCAGAAGAAACGGAAGGAGACCGGGAAACGGCCGTTCGCTACGGCAACGGCGTTTCTGCCGTTCAAAATAGAAACGCGGCCTTCCCGTCGCATTTCTGGTAACATAGCTCCAAGCCTATCAGAGCAATTCGCTTCACTTCGTTCACCCCTTCCCACATAAACTTATTCATCAGACTCTTAAGATAATCGATTGCTTTTGACGGCATCTTGAAACAGGACATGACAAAATAGGAACAACAACAAGGACTGATTTGATCATTTGAATTCGGCCAGCAAACGACAGCCATTTGCACTTCCAGGCCTTCTTTTTCAACCTACACCTACTCAGGACCTCCTCCCAGTGTTTTGTTTTGCATGTACCTTGGAAAAGCGGCGCCCCAAGGTGCTTAGATGGAAGCGTACCAATCAGAAAACCTAGAATCCTTGAAATCTTCCTTTGTAGAGCCTTCTTTGTGTTAAAGAAGTAAATTTCAAGCTTCTCCTTGTTCAGAACCTGACCTAAAGCCGATATGTATCTATCCAAGGCACCTTTTATGACTCCAGCCTCCCTCAGTGAAGATTCCCCAGGCAAAGTCATATCATCTGCGAATTGATTGTGGGTGATGTTCTCAACCCCTTCAGCCACCTAGATCCCTTTCCAAACAAGAGCTTCCCTCAGACCCTTGAAGTGGCGTCCCATGGCTTCGGCCATAATGACAAACATAAAAGGTGACAAAGGATCGCCTTGGCGAATCCCATTAGTTGCACTGAAAAAGCCACACATCGAACCATTTACTAATATAGAATAACGAGGAGAAGAAATGCACCATATTACTAATTCCACCACCTCTGGTGCAAATCTGAACTTATCCAAAATCGTCAAAAGAAATTCCCAGTGGACAAGGTCATACGCCTTGCTAACATCAAGTTTGATAACCATACTTTATATTCTTTCAGAGGTGATCGAATGAATAGTCTTTATAGTTGTGATTATGTTGTCTATTATCTCCCTACTCGGAGTGAATCCATTTTGTTCAACTGAGATAATCGAACCCATCGCCTTCTTTATCTGATTCGACATTGCCTTGGCCAAAATTTTATAAACTCCATTACACAACGAGATTGGACGGAAGTCGGCAAAGGAAGAGCAAACCTGCTTTTTGGGAATCAAGGCCACCACTGTATTATTGATGTCTTTTACAAACTTACGCTTTTTCCTGGCTTCCTCCAGAAATTTCCACACATCCAACCCAACAAAACACCAATATTTTTGAAAAAAATTGATCGGTATGCCATCGGGCCCCAGTGCCTTGTCAGGGTTTAAACCAAGCACCGCCACCTTGACTTCTTCAATCATGAATGGGCTTGTTAACATTTTGTTGTCACTATCTTTTATGATCTTTGGGATGCAACCAAGAAACTCCACATCCCCGGCCCGACCATCCCACCTAGCAGCTAACAATTCTAAAAAGAAGCGGACTTCCTCCCCTTCTAGGCTCTCCTGATCATAGACCATAGACCCATCCGCCAGAATGATGTTACTTATTCTGTTGCGATCTCTTCTTGACCGAGGAGCAGCGTGAAAATACTTTGTATTTGCATCCCCGTCCCTTAGCTAGGATTCCCGGGCCTTGTTGTAATGTCCCCTTCTAGCAAGTCAAAATTTCCTTAACCTTGCACAGAATTTCAACTTGTACAAGAGAACATTAGTAATCAATCCAACTTATAATATCAACATATTACTATTAGGGTTAATATCCACTTATTAATATCAATATTAAAATCCATATACTTCCCACATTTCTACTTAAGTTTAGTAACCTTATAATCATAATCATATGCATAACATATTCACGTTATTTCTCTCACAACTCTCAAGCACTATCTTGAGGGAGTCTAAGGGTAGCCTTACCGTTAATCAATCCTCTCTCCCATATGAGCATGGTTTGTTAAGGCGTCCATATCCATCCCATACGGAGGCCCAATGGTTTCACCCACACCTGGGGTCCCTCACCAATTGGCTCGAGGGGACTTCATGCACAACTGGCATTCCTCATCCCATCGAGAGTCACCTACCATCGGGCACAATTATAAACAATATGAGCTCATACTTACCATAGGCCCAAGAGCTTCACACACACCTGGTGTTCCTCATCTCTTGGCTCGAGGGACTTCACACACACCCGGTGTTCCTCATCCACTTGAGGGTCGCCTAGGTTTAATCATACGTCCTTAACTTAACCCCAAACTCACAAGTGGCAAGATGATTAAAGGTGAGGCTTGACATCCTTCTTGATAGGTTATGAGATTATGAGTTATAAATCCATCGTTGATAATATTATCCTTTCTGGATCATGATATCATATTTCTTATTCCACTTGGGAATCTTATCATTACTTAGTCATAGCCTCATACTTGGCTTATTCTCATGCTTGAGATTTCATTGTCTTATATTTGATCTTATTCAGAAGATAATTGTTCTAAGTTAAGAGTTCATCATATTTCCTCATCATAATTCATTTGCTCATATCAATCTATTATTATATTTCCTTATACCCTCATGGCATTAACATGTAAAGAATTGTATTTTCTATTTTCTTCCTATACCTATTTCATGATGAGATTTCTATACCTCCTATCATTATTGAATTATACACTAGAATACTTAAATTCTATATACTATATCAATGATACAAATATTCTAATTTATATAATAATGCATACATGGAATAAGGACTACAACTCCTTATCTCTGCTTTAGCAGTCTCTTCTTTCTTTTATTTGTCTGTCAGCCTTTACTGAGAGCCCTGGAATGATTCCACTACTTGCCTTGACTCTTTATTCAATCTATTAAACTTTGCTTTATGCAGATGATATTAGAATGATTTGATGATCGCTGCTGATGGATGAGTAATATGTATTCATTAAAATATTCCCTGATTCCTTCCCTGTCATAATGAAATACTACTTATATGCTGAGCGGGGCTATTGTGGCCATTGGTCACGACCTTTCCAGATGTCTTTTCATAATTGCTAGTCTCCCTTTGACTAATTTGCCACTCCTTTAATCGCTTCCATTAAGTATTGGATATTGCCATTGATTTGTTTATGAGATAATTTATAGTAGCTATAACCGTTAATATCGGCGTGGTAAGGAGGGAGTCGATCAGTCATGTTGGAGCGGTGACTTGTCTTATCTACTAATCGTTGTTTAGCCATATTCCATGTTGATCTTCGTTGCTGACTTACATTTAGTATGAAACCTTGTTTTAGGCACTTTTGTGTATGGTCATTGTCTTATGTTGGCTTTAAGCGCTTGACCAAGACTACCGTTGGATAATTATATTAATAAGTATGATCGTTGTTCATAGGAAAACATAGCCTTTATTAACATCGCTCCCTTATTGTTATGCTAGCCTTTATTTAGCTATGCGATGTCTTACCTTCTATCGATTCTTTCTTAGAACGCTAATTTTATATAATAATATTTAGTATTTATTATTATATAATAATATTTAATATTTAATATTTGTATTTATATATGTATAATTTAATAATATATAAATTACTAATATTTATAATATATATTTATTATCATATTTACATATGATATATTATATAATGATATATTATATAATAATATATTATATTATAATTGAAATTGATGTTATTGTAGTTAGGGTAAAATTGCAAATCAGGGCAAATGAATAAACGGCAATGATAAAAACCCTAGCAATGCACAATGAAGCACAAGACAACATGAAAATCAAAATAACAAATGTAAATGCAAACCGATCTCCATGCTATACTCGATTTATCTCCATTGCTCTTCTCCACCTCGCATGAGCATGCAAGATTTTGAAGGATTATTGTTGGAAGAATGTTGGGTGCTCACTTCTGCAGCATAACATTAAAATAAAGATGATAGAATGAATGATAGTTGAAGGATGCAAAGGCTCTAATGATATTTCGACAGCATGTGGATACTTGAGAATCAATGCATTTTAGAAAATTTGATAGAATAATAGTACTTGAAGCTCAATGCATGCTAATGGCTTGTGAGGGGTTTGATTTATAGGAAAGGCTTGGTTCAAATGGATGGTTGAGATTAAAAGCTAATTGATTGATGTGGATGGCTAGGATTGATTCAGTTATCCCACTCTTCAAGGGAGTTGTAGTCATTTGACAAGTGTCAAGGAGAATAGGGCTCATGTGTGCTTGTGTACATAAAAAGTACTACATATGAAAGATATTAAATAAAGGTTGTAGTACCACTTATCTTTTTAAATGAAAGAGGCACACATGTTGGCTAAATGAGAAGATAAATTAATTAAATAAATAAAATTTATTTAATTAATTGGAAAGTCGGCTTATGATGAGAACTTAATTCAAATAAAATATTTGAATTAGTTGGGATATGAGTTGGATATTAATTAAATAAATAAAATTTATTTAATTAATTAGATAGTGGGATTAGGATATGAAATTAATTAAATAAATAAATTTATTTAATTAATTGGCTAAGTAGGATAAGGATGGGATTGAATGGGATTTAATTAAATAAATAAAATTTATTTAATTAATTGGCTAATGGATAAATGGAATTAAGAGTGGGATTTAGGACAAAATGCTACATGGTATCTAGGATAATGTTTTTGACAAGGTGTTGCTAGACATGGACAAAGTTGGGACAAATTTGGGTATCTACATTTTGCCCCTCTTTGAGATGATGTTTGAGATGATAAGATTTATGTCAAGTAACATCATTTCAAAGAAGTTAAGGTATGGATAATCGATAGGGATAATGATGATGGAAAGATATGATGATGATGCCCCCTCGAGAGGATAGGCAGGTTGGACAAGCACGGGTATGCTCTCAAAATGAAATGGCTTGGCTACAAAAGAAAGATAAGAGGATAGATAGAAGAAATGGAGATGTGTTATGCTGCAATGGAAGGTGAGCAACCATGATGTTTGATATAGCACTAGACGTTATGCACCGAGGTATAAGGATCTAGGGTGACGTTGTGTCTCGTGCCCCAGCGTAATACAACCTTGTCTGAATACAAGATATGAATATTAGCTAGATTGATACCGATGTGATACAAATGCAAGTTAAAAATGATAACACACACAAGCAAGCAAGCAAGCATGCACAAATGATACAAAAACAAACAAGGTATTGCCCCTTGTCAAGCTGTAAACCAATGATTGGTGGTCAATTGATGATAGTTGAGAGTTTTGTCATTGCGGGGAAAGCTATATCCCTAGATCAACACAAGGTTGTTTGCGGAGTTAGTTGGTTTGCTGATTGATTTGGCTTACAACAAGGCTAGGATCAAAACCATGGATTGCATTTGGATAACTTGGCTCGATTGATTAATTTGATTGGTATGGATTAAGGATGGGCTTGCGTTTGGATCATTGTTTGGAATGATTTGAGGATGAGAAAATGATGGATTAAGATTGATTGATGAATTGATGAAATGTTGATGATGGGATGATATGTGGTGAATTGAGCTATTTTTGATTTGTTGGAGTGATTGGATTTATTTTGATAGTTGGCTTGATGTGCTTTGGTTTTGATGTTTGTTGTTGATGCTAATGATTGATAGTGATGGTGTGATGATTGGAGTGTCTACTCAATCTAAGCATAAGCAAGTGTTCTTAGTGTGCTCAAAGGATGTAAAACAAACAAGGTATTGCTCTTGTCAAGTCATAAGCCAATAATTGATTGTTTGATGGATAATGATAGATAGTGTTGTCCTTGTGGGGAAAGCTATATCCCTAGATCAACACAAGGATGTGGGAATGCTATATCCCATTGATGATGATTGATTAGGCTCATGACAAGATTAGGATCAAAACTTGTTGATTTGATTGGATAATGTTCCTTGATTGATTGGCTTGCTTGATATGGATTAGTGTGACTTGGATTTAAGATCATTGCTTAGATTGATTTGATTGATATGATTGGAAGAAGTGATTGATTGAAATGGATGAATGAATGTTATTGATAAGAAGAATTGATGATGATGATGATGATGATTTGATTTTGATTGAATGGATGAATGGGATTGGATGGATAAAAGGATGGATGATAGTGGATAAGATGAAAGGCTGATGATAGATGGATAGATAAGAGGATAGGCCGTATAAGGTATGTATGCATGCCTCATGAAAAATGGATAGGTAGGCTATAGTGGAAAGCTCATGATAGATGTAAAGCTTGTGATAAGGATACACCATAGTGGATGGATCATAAGGGAGCTAGGATGTGATCTTCAAAGGCTATGTTGCATAGGAAGAACTTGCCCCATTCGAGGTGGTAATGCTTAGGATTTTTACATGACAAAATTCATGACCAAGGGATGACATGATAGATTGGTTTGAATGGGATGGATAAATGGTCAATGGATAGGACTTGGTTTGGAAAGAAGGTATGTCAAGATATATCCAAGCATGTTTCAACATTTTGTCCCTATGTCTTCATCAAAATCAAAAGGTGGAAGGATGGAAAAATGGGTTCAATAGGATAGGCATGTTTATGTAATGGCTAAGGATGGTAGGATGGTATGGTAATAGTTTGGAAATGGATAGGTTGGATGAGACAATGTGCCCCCAAGTGTAAGTGACATAGAAGATCAACCTACACATGATGCCTGTTTGCCAGGTTTTCATCATGGTACTTATCCAAGGTGCTTGTTTACCAGATTTTCACCGTTGGACCAAGGGATTTCTTTTTACTTTTTTTTTTTGGGTTGACAATTACACATGGCACCTGTTTGCCAGGTTTTCACCATGGTAATGGATAGGAGGGACTCAAGTGTTTAGTGCTATGAAGGTTGATAGTGTCCCTTTAGAGATGGATGATGTCTTCGCATGGACCATGTCATTATGCTCATAGATGTTGATAAGGGATTGCATGGATGGGAGATGGATTAGGTGGATAGTGGACTGTAATGTGGAATTATGGTAGGGTAGGCTAGTGGCTTATGGTGTGGATTTATATAGGCTTCTGGAATGAATATGGATGAAAAGTTTATGCCAAAGAATGGACCATAGGGATAGCATAGGGGAGATATGTAGGATTATTAATGGAAGATGGGGAGATGTAGTTGTGTGGAGGTGTTGCGGAGTGGAAGGGAACCATGACCAATGGCTGCACACACCATGATAAACATTGAAGCTTTTGATTGGATAGTGGTGTAGGAAGCAATGAAGATGTTTGCTTAGGAGATGGTTGATGAAGTGATTTAGGAACCCACATAGATTTAGTATTTTTAGTGCTTTTTCTTTGTTTGTGGGATTTTTGAAGGGAATGGAAGTTTTGGATGGAAGTAGGCTTTTGGATGGATATAGGTGGTTGGGATTCTTGAGATGTGGATGAGGATGCCTCATTCTCTTTGCTAGTTGTTTGCGTAGAAACCCAAACCATTTTGTTTTTGGGCTTTGCTTTTGGAGGTGTGGGCTTGGATAGCTTTGTAAATGTACTTTGCTTAGAAGATGGATGATTTAGAGACTTTTCACATTGAAACCCTAAGGCATGAGGGTCCTTAGGAGTTCGAGTTGGATTTTTGGCTTTATAAGTAGAGGCATCAAAATTTTTGCTTTTGAATCCCATGGGGTGGGTGGAGTGGATGGAATGATTGGAAGCTTTATGCTTAACGATGTGTGCTTTTGTTGGTCATGATTAGGGATGTAAGGATACTTATGAATGATAGGTATGTTAGGTGTTGGAAGCAATGGTGGCAAGGTGGATGGAGGGATATTTGGAGTTGGTAAAAGTGGAGGCAAAGTGGATGGTGGAAAGTGTACGGTCACATGCTTTTGACATTTATAAGATGATGGAGATGGAATGGCAACATATGTTTTGTGTAGATGGGAGGTGTGATGGAAAGTGATAGGTTTAGGATGCATGAAGGGATTACCAACATCTTGGCCTTGTTTACCTTGGGGTGTGTATCCAAGGCCATATGAGCATGAAGGAATCTTGACATGGTTTGGCTCCAAAATACCTTGTTCATAAAGGCCTAGGCCTTTACCTTGGTAGTTCATGTTTTGGAGTATGCGATGGACTATAGGACTTGGTGTGCTTAGGGAACTAGACTTGAGTTCTATATTGGATGGAGAAGGTGAAGTGGAGGACAAAGGTTGTTGTTTTTGTCCTAAGGAAAAACACTCATGGATGAATGTAGATAAACCCATTGGATATGGTGGTGGATTTGAAGTGGAATCGATGGTGGATGTGGAAGGAGGATCATTAGGATCTTGATTATGTTCGCTAAGATCCAAGCTATTTGTTTGATCTTTTATGCTTACTTGGGGGACAAGTGTCTCATCATGACAAGTGGATGTTTGCTTATTATAGATAGGGCTAGATGGAGGATGACTAGGAGCAATGTGAATATCTTGCTCATGGATGGATATAAGATTATGGATAGGATCAATATGCTCATGGATAGCTTCTTCATAGGTATCATCTTGATCATAAAGAAGGTAAATGTTATGGATGGGTTGGATTTGGATAGATTGCTCATGAATGGGTATAGGATCAAGTTGCTCATATATAGCTTCTTCATCATTATGGCTATCATCTTGATAATAGAAAAGACAAATGTTATGGATGGGTTGGATGGAAGGCATTTGATATTGAGTTGGACTAGGGCTTAATGTTTCCACATGCTTAGGATTAAACCTTTGACATACCTCTTGGGTTGCTTGAATGGAAGTAGAAGGCTCTTGGATGGGTTCTTGGTCAACAACATGAGAATATGATGACTCTTGACTTAGGCTTGTGGTTGGAGACTCTTGAATAGACCTGTTGGCTTGTAGGTCACATGATGGGCTCAAAGGGCTAGGTACCTCTTGGGTTTCTTGAATGGAAGTAGATGACTCTTGGATAGGCTCTTGGTCAACAACATGAGAACATGATGACTCTTGAATAGGCTTGATGACTTGTATGTCACATGATGAGCTTGAAGGGCTAAGAATCTTAATTGAGGGCTCTTGGATAGGCTCAAGGATAGGTGGACCACATGATGGGATTATGACCTTTGGAAGTTCATTGGTAGGCTCATGAATGGGTGTTTGACATGGAGATAGTTTATTCCTAGCTAGTAGCCAATGGATCACATCCTTCGCAAGTGTATGAGTGGATGAGCAATATAATGGATGGATGATAATAGTAGATGGTGTTTTAGGCTTATGATTAGGATTAAGTTGAGGGCTAATTGGATTGGACGGATTAGGATTTGGACTAGATGGGGGTGACACATAGGATGGGGATGATGTGGCATGATTTCGCATTATAGGTAGGTAGACCTTATAAACAATTGGGACAAATATTGGGCATGTATTTGTATCATGGCCTTTGGTCCTATGGTATGCACAATAATCATGTTCATCATATGGACTTTCTTCACATGGGTTGATAGGGGGAAGTTCAATGAGTTTTGCTTCAAGCATTCTTTGTAAAACTATCTTAGCCGCATCCTTTGGTGAAGGATTAGAATGCAATGGTGATGAAGATAATGGAGGGCTTGGTGGTTTGGAAGGTTGATGGATTAATGGACTAGGAATGGGATCACATGATGGTGTTGGGATAGGACTTGTTGGCTCATGTGTTGGCATGGGATTGGATGGTGGAGTGTATTCATAGGATGAATTAGCTAGGTTGGTATCTCCCTTGTCAAAGGTAATTAAGTCTTGTTGCATTAGGCTTGCATGGTTTATGTACAAAGGGCCACTTGGAGTTGCATGTGCTTCTTGTTGCAAAGGTGGATTTGGGCTAATTTGTGCTTGTTGTGGAGGCCATTGATAGTCTTGGTAGATAGATGTAATGGTATGATATGTAGACAAAAGATCTTGAGGTGGACTCAAAGATGTGGGCATTTGCTCTTGTTGGCAAGGTTGACTTGTGCTCACTTGATTTATATACAAAAGGTCATTTGGACTTGCATGTTGTTCGTGTGAAATCATTTGATTGCCTTGTGGATGGGCTTGGTAGTGCATTGGAATATCGACACGAGGTATTGGATAATGTTGAGGTGGAGGTTGATATGTTGATGTGGCATAGGTTGATGTGTAAGGATTAGGTTGGATGGATGACACATAGAGTTGATGTGGAATTTGTTGAGGTTGGGATGGTGTTTGGACTTCTTGTTGTGATATGATTTGTTGTTGATGTTGGTAAATGTGTTGATGTGATGATGATGGAGGGGTTGCATAGGATAATGATTGTTGTGATATGGGTTGATATGGATAAGGATTATTATAGGTTGCTAAAGGGTTGATATGACATGTGGATGAATTTGGTTGATATGAAGTGGGATGAGTTGATGCAGAATTAATTTGATGTGTGGATGGATTAGATTGATATGAAGTGGGATAAGTTGATGTAGAATTGATTTGATGTGTGGATGGATTGGGTTTTGAACTTGTCTCATCCTCATAAGTAAAGAGATGGCCTCCTCGAAGTATAAACTTGGTCTTAAGAGGAGAGGCTCCTTTGACTGTGATCTTTGGTCTTGGATTGTCTTCGTGACTTAGATTAGGAGGATAGCCACCTTTAATTGTGATTGGTTTCTTCTCATGATTTGGATTGGGAAGATAGCCACCTTTAATTGTGATTGGTTTCTTCTCATGATTTGGATTAGGAAGAGGGGCTCCTCTAATTGTGATCTTGGGCTTTGGTTTTATTGCATTGTTTGAATTAGAGGGGTAGCCTCCTTGAATTGTGATTATGGGCTTAGGTCTTGTCTCATGATTATAAGGATAACCCCTTGAATTGTCACCTTATGCTTGGGATTTGTCTCATGATTAGAGGAATAGCCCCCTTGAATTGTCACCTTAGGCTTGGTATTTGTCTCATGATTAGAGGGATAGCCCCCTTGAATGATTACGACCATCTTGACAAGTGTTGACTAGGACTAGGTTGATGATGATGTAGAGATGATTTGGAATGAGTATGGATGTGACTAGGATATGTTCAGAATAAAATTGATTTGGGTATGATTAGGATATAATGTGGAATGACAAAATTGGGTGATGTGGATCAAATGTAGGATGAATTGTTTATGTGTTTGGTGTTTATAGCTTGATTTGGCAATGTTCAAACAAATGATTATGCATATACACACATGAATCACTCACGCAAGACACATAAGCAAGTTTTTGACTTTGAAAATAAAATGTGATGATTATGCAAGCACACATGGAAGACACATCAACAAGCCTAATGTCTAGTCAAGTGGGTATGGCCAATTAGGTTTTGGCCTATGTTTTCACAAGGTTGACTAGGAATTGAAAGTGAAATCCTACCACACAGCCGGGAGAAAGGGGTAACCCACCCTTCACCTTCACTTCCCAAAGGTATAAAGTTCTTTGGAGCTTAGCCAAGAGTGACAAGATTTACAACTCCCAATGAGGGTGTCTTTCGATTCAGCCTCAATTGAGGTCGTCCCTTGGAGTGGTGTGTCTCCAAGCAGGCCTCCTAGATAGGGTTTACAAAAGCAAACCAAGTGAGCTATCACTTGATTCACACTCACAGTTGTTAATTGACCCTCTAGAAATGTAGTTGTGTGGAAGACAATTCAAGCACTTGTTCTTTTTAATCCCAAATCCAAATGTGATGAAAGACAATGGTTCGTTTTAGCCCAATTTTTTGATGTAAATTTGCAAACAATTGTTCATTTTATGCCCAAAATCTAAATGTGTGATCAAACAAGATTAAGAGATGAAAGATTAGAATGAGTGCACCTGATACAATCGCTTTCTAATTTGCTGTAGATGTTGATGCCAATCCTACTCCAGCTCCTTAGATGCCCTGATAAAACCTACTTAGATGCAAAGTTCATCCTCCCAGCTTTCCAGTGAGTCCTTGTTTGTGCGATTTGGCCTCCGTATGTGAAAGTTATGATAGAAACATCAAGATACACAATGACAACTACCAAAAGCAAGTTACAGTTGCTAGATGCGACCAGCTATTTATTAAAATCAACTATTTTTTACCACAGACGAGCCCTTGCAGATCAAATGTGACTTGAAAACACCCAGATGCGACTCCTGTAGGCTTATAAGCGATGCGGATGAATCCAGAAGCGACAAATTACAGCCTAAACGTGATCTGTATCTGTAAAATGACAGTCGAAACACACAACCCTAATCTACACAGGCGAGCACTGTCAATTCATAAGTGATGCACATAAGATTAAAAGCGACCACTGTTAATTCATAAGCGATGCGCATCAGGTTAAAAGCGACCACTGTTAGTTCATAAGCGAGCAACCCATTTCAAAAGCGAAACTAACAGTGTAAATGATCATAAAGCACACAGGCAAATTCTGTTGAAGCAAAAGCGATGCATTTCATACCTTAGGCGATCACTGTCGATGTAAAAGTGATCCAGAAAATGATAGATGTGGCCAATCCCAGTGCGATGCGGATATGCGGAAAGCGGCGGGTTTTTGCTCATAAGCGATGCAAAATGGATGAAAGCGACATATAATAGCTCATATGCGACTAACAAAAAGCCAAAAGTGATGCATAATAACCCAAAAGCGATCTGGAGAGTTTCAGGAGATGGAATGCAAATGTTAACCACAAGCAACCAAGTTTACCATATGCGATCTCTTTTTGTTCAAAAGCGAGCACTGTTTGTTTAAAAGTGGGCCAAATTTGACCATAAGCGACTGCTGTTTGCTCAAAGGCGAGCTGATTTAGCCCAGGCGACTGCTGTTTGATCAGAGGCGACCTGAATTACCAGAAGTGCATTGTTGCAGTCTGGTTATTGTTTTCTTCACCAAACGCTCCATTTTTCATCAAATTTAGCCAAATTTGTACTCAAAATTTATGGATACGGCCTCCCGGACGTAATGGTGAGGTTAGATTTGGGCTAAGAGATCATCTACATACATTTTTAGCCAAATATTTGCAAACTAGAGTTAGAAAAATGCAAAATTTTGCTACAAAAGCTTGCAAAAATGAAAGATTGGCGCTCCAAGAGATCTAAACTTCATAAAAACAACTCCAACAAGAGAAGTTAATCAAGGACGTGGGTCCCACCGGGTGTGCCAAATGTAGTTAGGGTAAAATTGCAAATCAGGGCAAATGAATAAACGGCAATGTTAAAAACCCTAGCAATGCACAATGAAGCACAAGACAACATAAAAATCAAAATAACAAATGTAAATGCAAACCGATCTCCACGCTATGCTCGATTTATCTCCATTGCTCTTCTCCACCTCGCATGAGCATGCAAGATTTTGAAGGATTATTGTTGGAAGAATGTTGGGTGCTCACTTCTGTAGCATAACATTAAAATGAAGATGATAGAATGAATGATAGTTGAAGGATGCAAAGGCTCTAATGATATTTCGACAGCATGTGGATACTTGAGGATCAATGCATTTTAGAAAATTTGATAGAATAATAGTACTTGAAGCTCAATGCATGCTAATGGCTTGTGAGGGGTTTGATTTATAGGAAAGGCTTGGTTCAAATAGATGGTTGAGATTAAAAGCTAATTGATTGATGTGGATGGCTAGGATTGATTCGGTTATCCCACTCTTCAAGGGAGTTGTAGTTATTTGACAAGTGTCAAGGAGAATAGGGCTCATGTGTGCTTGTGTACATAAAAAGTACTACATATGAAAGATATTAAATAAAGGCTGTAGTACCACTTATCTTTTTAAATGAAAGAGGCACACATGTCAGCTAAATGAGAAGATAAATTAATTAAATAAATAAAATTTATTTAATTAATTGGAAAGTCGGCTTATGATGAGAACTTAATTCAAATAAAATATTTGAATTAGTTGGGATATGAGTTGGATATTAATTAAATAAATAAAATTTATTTAATTAATTGGATAGTGGGATTAGGATATGAAATTAATTAAATAAATAAATTTATTTAATTAATTGGCTAAGTAGGATAAGGATGGGATTGAATGGGATTTAATTAAATAAATAAAATTTATTTAATTAATTGGCTAATGGATAAATGGGATTAAGAGTGGGATTTAGGACAAAATGCTACATGATATCTAGGATAATGTTTTTGACAAGGTGTTGCTAGACATGGACAAAGTTGGGACAAATTTGGGTATCTACAGTTATTATATCGGCATTTATATTTATTATTTATAAATGCAATAAGTTTATCAAATATTATTGTATACATGATTATCATCAAAGCGACTTCTGTCTTATCATGATGTTTAAATCTTTAATTTAAACAACACCATAATATGGGGACATGACACTTGTCCTTCTAGAATACTTCTTCCCAGGCAAGTAACTCTGAATGCCATTCTTTTAGAATCTTTTATTTCTTGTATTCTTCTACAATCATTCCAAAACTAATATTCACGTGCTCATTTAGCTTTTCCAACTCCTCTTCAACCTTTGCCTTCTCAACAAAAATATCTTTAAAATATGACTTGTTCCATTCGTTCAATTTTGCTTTGATATAACCAATCCTTTTGAACAGGTGAAAACTAGCTGAACCCCTGCAATTTATCTTATCCTTCCACCAAGATTCCAGATTTGACATGAGACTTCCATCCATCCACCACATTGATTCGAACTTGAAGTACCCTTTGGTAGGTTTCTTGCTTAATGATAAATCCACCTGCACTGGGAAATGATCAGAGATAGCCACCTGGGAAATGCTCACAGCACACCTAATTTTATCTCTCCACCACCCTAGGCCAAGGAATATTCGATCCAATCACTTAGAAATATTGGTGAAACTCAAATGATGGTTAGTCCATGTGTATGTGTCATTACTTGGAATGCAGTCAACAACTACTAGATCTGATATAAAATCTCTAAGATCCAACATAACCTTATTTACTTTCTGTAGCCCGCTGCTTTTCTCCTTTAGGTCTAATATGGCATTGAAGTCACCACCCAAAATGACCATATCTCTGCCAACTTTTGTCATCTACTCCCTCATTTCATTCCAAGTTCTTAATTTCTCCTCCATTCTTATTGGCCAAACACATTGAACAAAGGGAATCCTAGCCCCAATGCCCAACTAGTAACCCAACAAGACATCCAGCTAGGCCAAACCACTAGTAGCTTTAAGTCAACTAAATTTGGTGCCCACATGACACCCAAGCCCCCGACTGATCCCAGTGAATCGTTGAAAGCCCCTTTCCACATCTTGCAGTATTGCACAAACTTCCCGCCATCAAGAGAGTCTATCTTGGTCTCGTGCAGCAGAATAATGTCAATCTTTAATCTATCTAAATGATGCTTAACTAAGCGTCATTTTTTAGGAGCCGATAGGCCCCTCACATTTTAGGTTAAGATTTTCATTGCTGTCCAAGGGAGACCTCTGCTCCATTGGATGTTAGGTAGCCCTTAATGCTCTAAAAGCCCTTCTCCCTAGCATCCTCTTCCCTCTTCTGCTTGTTTGTCTTCCTCCCCTGGCATTTCTTAGATTTGCCAGCAAAGACGTCACCGATTGACTTAAACACCTAGTTTCAATGATATCTAGGACATCATCCTCTGGTAATTCTAAATCCCAAACTGAGTCATCGTAGCCCGCCAGATCGTCCGCACTATGGGCCACATAAGGAACTATCGCCAGGCAAGTATCCAGCTACGGATCGGCATATGGGAGTGTTGATCATGATGTTAGTCATAAACAAACATAGATAAAGAAATGCAAATCAAACCTTTATCATCTTGAAAGATACAATAAATTTAGATAATTTATGATCCCAAGTCTCCATAGATTAGTTCATAATCATCTGACGTCACTCAGTTGTTTGATGTGCGTTGCTATTTTCCATTCAAGGGGCCCTACGTTTCCAATTCATAGAAATTCATGTCTAGATAATCTCAATTTCACTTGCTCTCTGTAAATTTCTTAGCAAACAAGGTTAAATCCTACTATATTTAACCAGATGATGTAGATATTATGCAAGTTTGATCAATTCTTCTGCATATCAACTCATATTAACTAAATTTCACCTCTGCACTATAAACTTATTCAAATGATGTGCCTATAGGCATATATTTCCATGATTGTTGTCATTATTCATGTTCATTTGCATGATATTTGTCATTTCAACATGCTATTTGCTCAAATATTGTAAAAATGTTCAATTACCTATGAGATGTCAGCATATTTCCTAGTATTTGCTTAGGATTTTCTAGATATTTGCAATTGTGATGATGATCAAATGAAATTAAAGAAATTTAAATGAATAGGTGAACATAGCTAGATATGATTGATGCTAACTTCGATGGAAAGGAATGAAAACAACATGTGCAGACTGAAAAGCACTCCAATGGACGCAACAAATCAAAGCACATATCTAGAATCCATTCACAAATTACTCAAAGTTTACGATTGTATGTAATCAAGGGACTTCATCTTCATTAAGTATGCAAAAGAAATATACATTCACAATTGGCCTTGAGAATTAGTCATGATGTTTCAGCAATCTAATCTCAATTAAGTTTCAAATGTTGTACAAAATGCACTCCATTTCTTTTTATAGCACAAGGATAGGAGGCGATTACAAAGATCCTGCGATCATGATTTGTCCATTACAATCAACGGTTCATATTCTCTTGACCAAGTCAACAAGCAAGACATGTGGCATAGATTGCCAATTGGCAATTTCCTATGGTGGGAATAACTATCATCTCTGTGCATCTGGTGATCTCCATCTTGGGCTACCATTCACGTTTGCAAGTTATAACGATGAATGCACTGGAGAACCAATTCCTTTGCCTCCATTGCCATGGTTCCTATTATAAAAACAATATTCTAGTCAATCCATTTATCCATTGCATTTGTATATGCATATGTATGCACTTTCACTAATATGCAAAAAAGAGGTGATGATGTCATGATAAAACTTTCAACTAAATGCCCCTTTTGATGCTAAGTTCACCTTTTGTATCTTAGAACACGTGCAATACACTTTATGCATTTGTAATCCCTTTTCATTTGCTTTACATATTTCGCTGTATATGCTTATGTATATCATATACAACTGTCAAAACATACAAACATGAACTTTATCAAGTTTATGAAATAACTTGGAATCACCTTTAGATCTAGTTTTGTATATGTTTCATTTGTATCACCTTTTGTATATCATATACATGCACTTTATACATATACAAATGCATTGTTGACTTTTCCTTTTTCGTTATGTATAGATGCACTTTATTTTGCAATTTAATCCTTTGTTCACATCCGTGATTGTATCTTGCTTTTTTATATACTAAGTACATGTATCCCAACATACAAATGTGGACCCCACCTAAGGTTTACCAAGTTTAACTTTTTAATCGCTTCCAGATTTGTATCAGCATATCAGATACATGCGATTATACATACAATGACATATACAAATATGACCATTCATTTTTGCTATCTAAACTCAATTAAATTTTCCCTTGGGTTTGTATTTGCATTTGTACTAGAAAGTATGTATACCAATAACAATGTATTTACCATACAAACAAGATAATCATGACTTTATATGCTAACTTTGAATTTTTTTTACGTCCACCAATGTATATTGTGAATTTGTATCTTTAATACATGCGTTGGAATATACAAATACAAGCATGGATTTTACCTATTATAAAGTTCACCATGAATGCTATCGGGTCTAGATTAGCATAAGTATGTTTTGAATTGTTAGCAATACAAACATAATACAAGATTTAAACATGATGCACATTATAACCCAACAGACCAAAACAATGTATACCAGATACATGCTGATGAGTCTAGTTTATGACTCAATTTTGTTAAACTTTATTATCCACTTGCTGTAGTTATTTTGGACTTTGGTACTTTAATCCTGATCTTTTTACGTCATTGCCTCGAAGCTATAACTTGTTGAGCATAGGTCATTTCTTATATTCTTTTATGACAAATACATGCTATATGAACTATCTATGTTAATTTTACATATGGTTAATGAATGTTACTCCAAGGTAGTTATGAATGTGCAATTATTATGTGTACTAATATTGTTATGCAGATATAATCAGCATCCATAAAGTAGAGGAAGATTCTACTAGTTGGTCACTTACCATAAAAAGTCAAACATGGTGATCGTTCAAATGTCAAATGGAGGGAAGACAACTTCCTTGGAACTAATCTTAAATACTTGTTAAGCAAATTTAGGAGTTACTGTTATGCTAGATCTGCGTTAAAGCAACTTGCTTGGCCAGATTCCCCGCATGCGTAACCTCCTTTCCACTTTCTATGTTTTCCATAATGAGGCATCCTCCTATGCTGTTGGAGTTGACTGCCTTGCTAGGTAGCTAGTTTTGTAGTTTTCCTTCTATAAATAAGACTTTGATGCTCCTTCTAAGGGGTTGTTGATTAATCAGAGATTGTATTTGCATTATCCAATTTTCGGTAATACAGTTATAATGTTCAAGTTGTACTCATCTTTTCCAATGAATAAAATGAAGTTGTAAGTTTGCATTTCTGAGTTTACATTTGTCTTAGGGAATACTCATCCAAAGGGGCCCACTTGGTGAGAATTCCACCCTCTAGTTTAGTTACATTTTCTGTTAAGCATTTAGTTAAATCTGGCATTGAATGTTCCTGCAGCCACTAGAATTCTATTCTGTGTCTGTTCCTACAACCATAGTAGACAAAGTAGTTTCCTGTTTATTTGCCCAAACTTTTACTTTCTGTCATGTACTTGATCTTAGAATAGCTGTTGGTTAATGTTCAGTATTCCTATTATTTCCTTTCTAGCAATTTATCTACAACATTATGTCTTTCTTAGCTATAGAGTGAATGTGGCTACTTTGGAAGTTCTTAGTGCACATACCGTGCTAACCCATTTCAAGTTCACATCCCTAGGTTGACAAGTGAAATGCATCTCCATAGTGATTAAGACAGCTATTCAGGTTAGATGTCCAATCTCTGAGTTACAACTTTAAGAGCTCAGTTGTTAAATCATTGTAAGAGACCAACATTTTTGGTGCCATTGCCAAGGATGGTGCAAACTAAGAAGATCTTTGGAGTCATCTTTAGTATTATTCCTTGCATTTTTCCCTTAAAATGTGTTTTTAGTCATGAAGAAACCATCTACAACCCATCAACATTTTTTATGTGAGAGGTGGCTGATATTGAGTATATTGCATGCATAGAGGTAGGAGAAGAGATGCTTTAGGGAGATTCCTTCCTAATGATTCAACTTACCTAGCAGAAGAAGCAGAAGTAAATCATTTCCTTGATGTATTCCCTGATTTGAATAGTTCTAAAATATCATCTGAAGAACAAGATACCCCAAACCTAGTTGAAAATCCATTTGACTTGATAATAGGTCAAGCAGTCATGGCTACCCAAAACATCTCTAATCAACCAACCTTTCCATTTTTGATTGCTCATCAAAATGAAGTGGATAATCTCAAGAACATACCTGCTTCAGCTCTCCCCAAGTTCTATGGACTTGCAACAGAGGACCCAGACACCTTCTTGTTTGAATTTGATAGCCTCTACAAAATCTATGACTACACTACTGATGCTCATAAACTTAAGTTGTTTCCTACTACCATGAAAGAGGCTGCATTAAGGTGGTTTATGAGTCTAGGTAGTGATGTTGTCAATACCTGGGAAGAAATGAAAGATAAATTTCTTGAGAAATATAAAGACTATTGTAGGAGTGGGGATATAAGAGGAAATGATATTTTCAAAATGCAGCAGAAAGAAGATGAAAGTTTGGAGGATTAAATCGCAAGGTTCATGTTTTTCTTACAAAAGTCTCCCCATCATGCACTCACTGAGGATTCTCAGAAACTGCTCTTCCTCAAGGGAATAAGTGAGCATTGCACAGATGCCTTGGATTTAATGGGAGGAGGAGATATTACCCAAGTGTCTTGGGATGATATTAAGAAGTTGTGCCAGAATTATTCCAGAGCATCCATGAAGAAAGGAAGAGGTTACCATTCCCTTATGGGTAAAACCTCTACCAATGGAGTTTCAAGGATGGAGGTAAGCCACTTGCTATCTAATTTTAAGCAATATATTATGAATAATATAGCCACCCAGTTGGATACACTCTAGGAAAAGAAGAAGCATGAAGAGGCTGAGGTAATGTTGGCAGAATATTGTCCTCATTGCAGACAAAAGAAGAGGGACTACAGAAGTAAGATGGTAGCTAACATTGACAGAAAGCAGATTCTACCTGAGTTCAAGCCAATACAAGTTGAAGAGGATCAAGTCTTCTATGTTGCACAAAGGAGGCCATGGGCTCCAAGACAAGGTATGTCACCAGATCCATTATCATATGTTGGACCACATTTTAATACTTATGCATCTAGTAGCCAATGACAATAGCCATTCCCATCTAGTTATGGAGGATATCCACCTCAGCCTTGGAACAACCCTTAAAATACTTGGCTAAATTACCAAAACCCTACACCCCAATGGTAGTAGCCTCCAGGGAATTGGCAGTCACCAGCAGGAAATTGGCAGCAAACATCTCAATGGAGAGGAGGACAACAATGGCCAAATCAGACCACTAATTACATGCAGTCACCTCCTCAACCCCAACAGCCTGCTATAATGCCTCCTACTAGCTCCAATTCAAATACACCAAAACCTACTCAGTTACTAGCTCAACCCTTACCTAACCCCAATAATAGACCATAGCAACAGCCAGTATATTATGCTGATCCAAACCAATTCCCTGCATATGTTGTGAGTGTTAGTGATATACATCTGCATTTAGGAACTACCTTGGTAGCTCCTTCAAGACCTATTATTACTGAGCTTTCTGAGGAAGAAGTGGAACCTAACAAAACACCCATTCAATCAAATGTACCTAGAAATCCTGAACCAAT
The DNA here is from genome assembly GCA_027924645.1 of Cunninghamia lanceolata. Classification (NCBI taxonomy): domain Eukaryota; kingdom Viridiplantae; phylum Streptophyta; class Pinopsida; order Cupressales; family Cupressaceae; genus Cunninghamia; species Cunninghamia lanceolata. The sequence goes on along the minus strand of BSBN01001253.1, from coordinate 2,866,870 downwards.
GACAGTCAAACAGATTACCCAAGAACCACCATTTCCACAATGGTTAGAAACTATGAAACAAAAGGTAGTGGAAGAGGAACCTACCTTTGACATTCTAGAGCAATTGAAACATGTATGTGTCAAGATCCCTCTATTTCAAGCCATAAAAGATGTTCCTATATATGACAAAGCAATTAAAGAAGTATGCCTTAAGAAGCTAGGTAGAAAAAGGAAAGACCCCACTATGGTTCATGTGGTGGGACAGTTGGTTGACATCATGCTTGGAAAAGTGACTGTTCCCAAATATAATGATCCAGGAAGTCCTGTGGTAGGAGTTGTTATAAATAGAATCCAAATCAGAAATACTCTGATTAATCTTGGAGCAACCATAAATGTAATGACAAAGGATATCCTGCAGCAACTGAATGTTGCAACCATACGACCAACACCTACTGTCCTGCAGCTTGCTGATAGCTCTACTATTAAACCTGATGTGATAGTCGAGGATCTTGTGGTATCCCTGGACTCATGGGAATATCCAACTGATTTCATGATACTTTCTCCTAAAGCTACATTGGGAGGATACCCCATCATTTTGGGAAGGCCGTGGTTAGCCACAACAGATGCTTATATTGGGTGCTGATCAGGAGACATGACCATCTCTGATGGAAGAAGCACTAAAACACTTGTTCTTTACCCACCTGCACAGCCATCTCATGATATGGATAATCCTGTTTGGCCTCATGTTGGTGAAGTGGTGAAGGAAGCTAATTCTATGGAGCAGCTTATGATGATAGGTAGAAGTTCTTTCCTGCAGCTTCAAGGAGAGGAGGTGTTGTCTAATATAATTCAAAATCATTGTGAAGTAGAGGAAGCATCATCCTCTCATTCTACTGATCCAGCGAGGATACTTGTTCCAATTTTTCCTGCAGCATCAGGGATGTTACATACATTACTTCCACAAGAAATTAAGGTACCAAGCATTAATGAAGTAACTATGCTTGACTTCACAACTCAAGTGGAAATTTCAAAAGAAAGATATCTCAATATTAATAGCAACTTGACTCGAGCACAACAGCTATCCTTGACAAATTTGTTAAAGAAGCATAAAAATATTTTTGCATGTGATTATCATGACATGAAAGGATTGGATCCTACATTATGCACCCATAGGATTTACATAAAGCAAGATTGTACACCATTAAGACTACCACAAAGGAGAATCAACCCTGCACTAAGAGAAATTGTCAAAGAGGAATTGCAGAAGCTATTAGATGTAGGATTTATCTACCCTATCTCAGATAGCCAATAGGTATCTCCTTTGGTTCTTGTGCCCAAGAAGGGAGGAAAATGGAGAGTCTGTATTGATTATAGAGAATTAAATTCTACCACCAAAAAGGATCATTTTCCCCTTCCTTTCATAGACCAAGTATTGGACTCACTTGCAAGAAAGCAATACTTTTCCTTTTTGGATGGATTCAACGGTTGCAATCAGATTCAGATTGCACCTAAAGATCAATAGAAAACAACATTTACCTATCCTTGGAGGACATATGCCTACTCAGTACTTCCATTTGGCTTATGCAATGCACCTGCAACTTTCCAAAGGGCAGTCATTAGCATATTTTCTGATATCACATGATGTATGGAAATCTATATGGATGATTTCACTACTTATGGTGCTACTTTTGAAGTGTCATTAGCAAACTTAGGCAAGGTGTTGGAAAGATGTGAAGACCATAGCCTATCCTTAAACAGTGCAAAGTGCTTCATGATGAGGCAGGAGGGATTAGTTCTTGGCCACTACATTTCTCCAAAAGGAATATAGGTAGACCTAGCAAAGATTGAAGTCATCATCAATCTGCCCATTCTTGCAAAGTAAAGGGATGTCAGAAGCTTCTTGGGTCATGCAGGGTATTATAGACGTTTCATCAAAGATTTCAACAAAATGGCATCCCCATTATATACTCTTCTTACAAATGATGTTGAATTTTAGTGGAATGAAGATTGTGACAAAGCATTTTTTGATTTAAAGGTAGCCTTAACCCATGCTCCTGTACTTAAAGGCCCCAATTGGGAACTTCCTTTCCACATCCATACTGATGCATTAGATTATGCCATAGGAGCAGTTTTAGGCCAGAAAGAAGGAGTCATTGAGCATGCTATTTATTTTATTAGCAAAAACTTACAGGGTGCTAAGTTCAACTATACAGTAACAGAGAAGGAAATGCTAGCGATCATCTATCCATTTAATAAATTTAGGCACTACATAACTAGTTATCAAATCTTTGTGCACACAGATCATGCAGCCATTAGGTATCTCATGAACAAACCTCTCATATCTAGTTGATTAGCAAGATGGGTGTTGCTAATGCAAGAATTTGACATCACTATTGTGGATAAGCCAAGGAAGGCCAATGTGGTTGCAGACTTTCTTTCAAGAATGACTACATCAGAGGATAACCAAGTCATTGATGACTCTTTTCAAGTGGTGAACATTTTTTTTCACTCACTGTGTAAACATCCTGGTATGTTGACACATCCAATTACCTAGTAATAGGAAGAGTTCCTCCTCACTTCTCTCCTAAGGAAAGAAGGGTACTCATTGAAAAATCTTTTCCTTTTTCATGGATTGCTGGATGTTTGTTCTACACTGGACCAAACAATGTCATGAGGAGATGTGTGAGAGAAGATGAAACATATGACATTTTGCATGCCTGTCACAATGAACCTTGTGGAGGACATTTTGTAGCAAAGCGAACAACAATGAAGATTTTGAATGCAGGTTATTACTGGCCTACACTTTACAAGGTTGTAGCAAGATACACCAAGAAATGTGATAGTTGTCAAAGGATGGGACGACCAACAAAATCTAATGAGATGCCCCTTTATCCTTAGCTTGTGATTACTCCATTTGATAAGTGGGGATTAGATTTTGTAGGACCCATTGATCCTCCATCTAATGGTAAATCCTATATCTTAGTATGCACTGATTATGTAACTAAATGGGTAGAAGTTAAGACCATGAAGCATCCAAGAGATGGTAAGGTTACAAAATTTCTCTATGAGGAAATCTTTACACAATATGGAGTTCCCAAAGAATTAGGGATTGATCAAGGAGCTCAATTCACATCAACTCTAATTGTAGCACTAGTACAGGAGTACAACATAAGGCACAAGAAATCTACTCCTTATCACCCTCAGGCTAATGACCAAGTTGAGGTGACTAACAGAGAAATAGAAGCCATTTGACCAAAAATGTGGTTGTCCATAGGAAGGATTGGGCAAATAGGCTACTAGAAGTTGTCTGGGCCTGTAGGACAACCTAGAAAACCACTACTATTTTCACTCCTTTTGAGTTACTGTATTGCAAAACAACCATGATGCCTATTGAATTTGAAAATAAAACTCTTCAGATTGCACTTGACTAGGGGATGGATCTAAGGCCCAAAAAAAAAGAATCATGCAGCTCAATGCTTTGGATGAGATGAGAAAAGCATATTTACATCATACAGAAGTGCTGCAGAATCAGAGAATAATGTGGCATGACAAATACATCAAAGATAAGAAATTCTAGTCTGGTGATTGGGCTTTCCTTTATGATTCAAGGTATTAGGATAATGTAGGGAAATTACATACAAGGTGGCTAGGACCATATGAGGTTGCTGAAGTTTTTTCCAATGGTGCTATTCAATTTACTACTATTGACCCTGTCAAATTTAAACTATTAGTCAATGGTCATCGACTCAGGTTATATCACAAGCCAGCCTCCAAAGAAGAATTCCTACAACAATTCACTCAGCATGCAACTTCTGAACTTCCTGCAACCAAAGGTAGTGGACCTAGTGTCCCTCCTTCTAGCTAACCAAGGTACAACACTTGTCATAATAAAGACTTCCACATTTGTGGGAGTCCACTCTTTCACTTCTTCACCCATCCACCCACACATATCCATTATTCTCTCTTCCATCACGTGTCTTGATTACACTTCATTCCATCTCGCTTCATCCCACTACACTTTCATTCATTGCTCAATAAATTCTTAAGCATTAACCGGTACTTTCTCCATGATTTTTGCAACCGATCTTCCACAAATCAAAGTGCACACACTTTAATAATTCTCTCTTAATTATCTTTTGGTTCATTCATTTATTTATTGTACATTAATATCAATATTTCTCATAGCATATCATTATTCCCTTCCTTGTCCTGTCATGCATCACCATTCCACATGTGTGGACACATGCCCAAATTTAGGTTGGGGAGGGAGTGTTAATATGATGTCCACGTGTTAGTCCATCCACATGCTTTACGCCAGAATGTCAACAAATTTTTAAAATTGAATGATTTGAATTATGAGTGAGGTGACGGCTCACAAGTGTGAGATGATAGCCTTCATCGATCATTCATTACTGCCTGTACCACCCTTGTCTTGCATTCCCAAGAAAAAATCCAAAAAGGAAAATACAAACAACATGAGTTAAGGTGAAGTTAGTTTTCAAACTTTTTGCAGAAAAAAAACTTTGCAGTGCGATTATTTTTAGGAAGCTAAGTCAATGGGAGGAGGATTAATTCGGAATGAACCCACAGTTTATGATATATTATTGCAGGATGCACTTAGCCAGGCCAAATTTAGAAATTGTGGATGGGTGGACTATTTCTTGAAGCTAAATGGTTTTGATGAAAATGTTGCACTAGAATTTTGCTCAGACATTATCTGATGGTAAAGCCATGGTAAGAGGGTTGGAGGTGTTGGCTACTGAGGAAAGAATTGCAAAAGTTATAGGTCTTCCTATTTATAGAGAAGATTACCCTGTTTCCAGAGATGCCAGGTCAGCTAGGGCTGAATTTACAAAACCTAGTGATCCTCAATTGACTATCTACAAGCAGGGAGCCAAAAGAACCTCTTTGCCTGAGCCATGGAAACAGGTAGCAGTCCATGTGGTGAAGTACATTACTTGTGAAGATTACCTATTGAACCTTCATTCTGTGCATTTCAAATTGCTGAATCATATCAGGCATGGGAGAAGAATGAATGTGCCAAACGTGCTATACCACCTTCTCTCAATCATGGCCACTGAGACCCAAAAAGGTAGGCCTAATTCTATCTCTCACCATTGTTTGATTAAATTGCTAGTTGAAAAGTCTCTGCATGATGTGTTCAATATGACTTGGGAGGAATTTTTGAATATTGATCAAATAAGACCAAGCCATTTGTGACCTGTGGTTGTGCCACAACATCATAGAACTAGGAGAAGAGTGTGTTCTATTGAAGCTACTCTGGGAACTTCAACTACCAGTGTAAACCCTCCTACAGCAAAACAAGCTATTGAGATTAGCTCTTCTGAAGCAGAGCATGCAGACAAAGAAAGTTCTTCAAATTCTGATGATGAGGATATTCCTCTTAGCAATTTAATTCAAACTAAGGAATAAAGGAGAAGGGTAGAAATAAAGAAGGGTAAAACCAAAAAGCAAATTGCAGAAAGGAAGGTGTTGTGCTCTAGGAAACAGAAGGCTGACACTGTTATTCCTACAACTAAAGAGAAACATGAGAGTCCTTCTAGTAAATCAAGACTTGCTAAGCCTACCTCCGGTGCGTCTACGCAAACAAGCCCTAGGGTTGAAGAAATGACAGCTAAGGATACAGAGGCCCCAATGGGGCATGAGAATGATGTAGAAAAAGACATAATTGAGGAAGCAATAGATGTAACTCTCATATAGCTTGCCGCCGTTGCTAAACATATTGAGAGATAGGAACATGAAGATAAATAGGAGTTCCTGCAGCAAGACATCCTGCAGCCAAAATTGGCTGAGCAATCAGAAACCTTACAACCTATGTTATATGAAGGTCAACCATCTATCCCAGGAAAGCATTTGGTAGGAATACACAAACCTCCCAATTTTTCAATGCACATGGTAGCCATGAATTTGTGGAATGAGATGCAGAGGAGAGAAGAAGAATGGAAGAAGGAGAAACACAGATTAAAGGATAAAATTCAAAAGAAAGATGAAGAGATTAAAGACAAGAATGTAGAAATTGCAACTTTAAAAGAGAGAGTGGATAATATGGCAGCTTTGGCACCTTAGGTATTAGAATGTAGGACTCCCCCAAGAGTCTATGCTCTGCATTTAAAGGAAAGATACCTCTCTTTTAAGTTAGCAAGGATTGTTTCTGGTTTGAACCCTTCCATTGAGTCTCCTCTTGAATTTTTTAATGCTTATAGGATTGTTCCTCTGGAAATAAAGAATTTGTTGTGTGAATTCTATTTACATAATTTTTCTGTGTCCCAAGACCATGAGTGGAACCCCTTGTTGTATGTTGGGGATGTTCAATTGAGGGCATTTATGACCTGGATGCAAAATGAGATTAGTTGGGGACTGGTGTAGAAGCACCTCAAAAAATCATGTTTTCGTTTGTAATAAGGTCTATTTGACCAATACATTTTCATTTCAGTTTGTAGCTAGGTCTATTTTGTAAGTCCTAAGTGACTCAGGGGACATTTGTCAAGTTGTAACCGCATAATGCTAAAAATAGCAATAATGCCAAAAATAGGCAGTAGTATTTCCCAGCTGCTTGGATTGTTCTCCTAGCCACTTGGAGTCAGTGTGCTACTACTCAGGGCGAGTTGTTAAATGCCTAGAGGAATGAACTGAATGATTATTATAACCAGATCAAATGTAATTATACTGTGCTCAGGAGAAGTAAAGCAATTCGATTATGTCTATTTGATTTCTATTCCTTACAACTGTAAATCATGTAACTGTAGATTTCCATTCATTTTGTATATTCCATTATTGCGTTTGTTGTCATGAAGCATTCCACTGGTGAGATTTATGTCGAAATCAGTGGAATGGCTTCGTTGTATGAATATTTGTTTTTCTCTTTGTTTTGTTTTTCCTGTTTGATGATGTAGAGGATCCTAGTAGGAGGTTTTGCGTAGTAAGAACGACCTAGCATCTCCATGTGGTAGGGTTCACAGGAAGTAGACTGTATGATGGCATGTTGGTGCATTTGCAAAGGGTTACGAGTGTTCACCAACAGAACGAGTCTCATCAAAGGCAAACGCCTTCGGCACATTGGAAGGAGGATGAGGAACTTGGCTGATGGAGTTGAATCGGTGGCTCATTTGACTGTGAGGAATTAGGGCATCGGTCTATGGTTATCTGTTGTACACTCCCCATCATGGACAACAGTTCAAGGCTTATAAGTAATTAGAATTCAGCACTCCATTGCCCATTAGAGCTGAATCTAGAAATCTAAGAAGCATTTTCAATGATTGGCACAGAATGCTTTATAGGCCAAGCTATGGTAACAGAATCATGCCTAAGAGAGAAGTAGCTTACATAGAATATGAGAAGATTGCACATACTATTGGAGAATCTTTGAAAGGACATTTGACACAAAGGTGGAACAATTTGTCTGATGAGCTAAAACAAGTAGAGCCTCACTCTCTGTAGAATTATGCTACAACATGTAAAAGAGTGGATACATATATATAGATTGGGAGGACAAAGGGGCAATTCTATCTTCCCTTAATCTTTCAACCACCTATCCTATTGTGGCCTTTGCCAAATTATAGATTTTACCAGTATGATATTGCTGAAGAGAGACAGAGATGGAATAGATTAGATAGACAACAAGGGTTCTATTGGGATCCTAACTCATGCACTAGAGAAACTGATATAAGACAACTGGTAGTTGCTAATTTCAGGGCATTAACCAAGCAAAACAACAACCCTTCCTCTGCTAGAGGACCAACAAAGTCTTAGGTTGGGGAGAGTGATGATTCTAGTTTATGATTCAATTTTGTTAAACTTTATTATCCACTTGCTATAGTTATCTTGGACTTTGGTACTTTAATCCTGATCTATTTATGTCATTGCCTCAAAGCTATAACTTGTTGAGCTTAGGTCATTTCTTATATTCTTTTATGACAAAGACATGCTATATGAACTATCTATGTTAATTTTACATATGGTTAATGAATGTTACTCCAAGGTAGTTACGGATGTGAAATTATTGTGTGTACTAATATTGTTATGCAGATATAATCAACACCATAAAGTAGAAGAAGATTCTGCTGGTTGGTCGCTTACCATAAAAAGTCAAACATGGTGATCATTTAAATGTCAAATGGAGGGAAGACAACTACCTTGTAACTAATCTTAAATACTTGTTGAGAAAATTTAGGAGTTACTGTTATGCTAGATCTATGTTAAAGCAACTCGCTTGACTAGATTCCTTGCATGTGTAACCTCCTTTCCACTTTCTATGTTTTCCATAATGAGGCATCCTCCTATTCTGTTGGAGTTGACCGCCTTGCTAGGTAGCTAGTTTTGTAGTTTTCCTTCTATAAATAAGACTCTGATGCTCCTTCTAAGGGTTGTTGATTAATCAGAGATTGTATTTGCATTATCTAATTTTCAGTAATACAGTTATAATGTTCAAGTTGTACTCATCTTTTCCAATGAATAAAATGAAGTTGTAAATTTGCATTTCTGAGTTTACATTTGTCTTAGGGAATACTCATCCAAGGGGGCCCACTTGGTGAGAATTCCACCCTCTAGTTTAGTTACATTTTCTGTTAAGCATTTAGTTAAATCTGGCATTGAATGTTCCTACAGCCACTAGAATTCTATTATGTGTCTATTCCTGCAGCCAAAGCAGACAAAGTAGTTTCATGTTTGTTTGCCTAGACTTTTACTTTCTATCATGTACTTGATCTTAGAATAGTTGTTGGTTAATGTTCATCATTCCTATTATTTCCGTTCTAGTAGTTTATCTTTAGCATTATGTCTTTCTTAGCTATAGAATGAACGTGACTACTTTGAAAGTTCTTAGTGCACATACCGTGCTGACCCATTTCAAGTTCACATCCATGGGTTGACAAGTGAAATGCATCTCCATAGGGATTAAGACAACTATTCAGGTTAGATGTCCAATCTCTGAGTTACAGCTTTAAGAGCTCAATTGTTAAATCATTGTAAGAGACCAACACATGCAAACAAAAATGTATATGAGATACATTCTGACCAAAGAAGCCTAGCATTGACCTTTCACAAAAACTGGCATAACTCTTAAAATACTCATAATTATCAAACCACTCAAAAGGCAACCCTAGCTAAATTTTGATGCAGATTTCATTGATAGCAACCATTTTTCACCAAACACTATGTAACTTGAATTTCAAGCATCAGAGATATTTTACCTATAGATTTCCACCTTTCTTATATGTAAGGATGTTATCCAATCACAAAAGAATGTATTCACTAACCCAAAAGAAAGCCTCCAAAGGAATTTAAGTGTATGTAATTGATTCATTCCCATTCTTTGGAATAGACTTAGAAAATGTAGCAACTGTTTGCATTAAACTACATAAGTAGATTTAACCTTGTAAGCCAACCTGGATAGAGCCTTGCTGCCAGTTAGGCATCCATAGCCCCAGCAAGGTTATAGCTATAATCTCCCCAAATAGAGATCCACTACTAGTCAAGTGTCTATAGCCCCGATGGAGCTATCCTGCAGTCCTCATATGTTCTAAAACAATCTCTTTTGATAATTCATTATCTTTCATTTTGATGTTATTGATATTGCAATGAAGCTCATGTTTAACAGATAGTAGAATCATGTTAATGATATGCAGGGTGGAGATTATAGTGGTAGCAAAGGCAAACCTTTAGATTTTTCACTTAATGTAAGTTTCCACTATCTTCCAAACCTACTACTAGAATCTTAAAGATGTGTATTCATATGATTCCTTGAATGTTCCAATTTGCCACTGGTGAATAATATCTTTCAAAGACCAAATAAGTAAACTACATCTATAAAAGTCACAACCTATGCATAAATTTTAGACTATTCCCTTAGTTATAGAAATTCCATTGTTTTCCAAAGTTGTATCCTACTCCTGTATATCCAAAATCAAAATGAGGATCCCCATGCAAAACAAAAGGGAATGAAAGAAAACAAAGAAAGATAAAAAGACAAAACAAAACTAGAAATGAACAAAAAATAAATGAAGGCAACAACTTGCTACGCCCTTAATATTGGTGTACACAGGGTTATGAATAGTTGGCTTGTGGCTATCTTAACTCCTAATTAAGTCATATTATCATTATTATATTATTATTTAGTTAGATAGGTCAGCCTACGTGTTATATAGGGGTGTGTCTATTCATCCGAAGCATAATTAGGTATATATAGGAGGATGTGAGTCTTATTTCATCATCATATTGTGAAGTGTGTTCTCTTTGGAGATATTTGGTGGTTGCCCCCTCGAAGTGGCCTATTATTCTCAGTTATTATCAAATATTTACAGAATATTTCATATTATCTTCTCCCATTGTGCAAGTTATTTCATTACAAGTGGTATCAGAGCATGATCTTGGCACCGTAGAGGCAAGATTTTTTCTCAACATTAGAGGCAATTTTGGGAAGAGTATAACTTTATGATTTTAGAGAATTTTTTAAAAAAATTTAAAGGGTTTTTGAAGACCATATTAAAGAAGCTACAATCCAGATTTCAGAGGAATTAGAATAGATTTGAGTAAATTATAGCAGAATTACGATTTCTACAAAATTTATTTGAAATCTACATATCTCTCACATCCTGCCGAATTGGAGTATAATTTGTATTGGGTGTTTGAAGACATAATAGAGGATCCTATAGGCCAAATCTTGGATAAATTGAAGCAAAAATAAGTAAGTTATTACAAAAGTAGGGTTTCCAACAAATTTGCTCTCAAGGCAGCAAATTTGCTAATTGTTTGGATTTTTTCTAGGTAAGTGGTATCTTGGCCCTAGTAAGTTACAGTAAAAAATTTTAGAGAATTTACATTTCATTTGTGTGATTTATTTCAAAAATATTAGTTTCCATCATGACGGGGCCTGCAACAAGAGACAAAAAGAATGCTGCCACACCAGGGAAATCCTCTAATAAGGATGGAGAAATAATAGAGGATAGTAATCCCAATGAGGAAATAATTAAGTTCAAGGAAGAGGTTAAGAGGGATATGTGTGACCTAAGAGGAGATATATCAAATATATGAAGCATGTTAAGCGCCTATATGAATGAACCAAGAAAGGAGTTCTCAAGCAACCAAGGTGAAACCTTCAGGTCGGCTAATAATGACACAAATTTTAATATTCCTATGGGATCTAGGAATTTTTTTCCAAAGGTGGATATACACAAGTTCAATGGTAAGGATCCTCTAACATTGATAAACCAAATGGAGAATTTTTTTGAAGTACATCAAATCCCATATGGACAAAAGGTCACGATGGCTTCCCTATATCTAGAACCAGATCAATTCATTTGGTATCGTTGTCTTTGTAATCATCAGAGGAAAAAGGGTCTCACCGTCTCATGGTCAATTTTTACAGAAGAACTCCAAGCACAATATAGCAATAGTGTGACAGATAACTTCTTCAGCCAGGTTGCTAAACTTCAACAAACATGATCAGTTAAGGATTATATTCAAAAATTCCAAAATCTATCCTTAAGAGTGGATACAATTATAGAGGAGAACTTGAATGATTTATTCTTGGGTGGTCTCAAGGATCACATTCAACATGAGGTACGCATGTTTAGTCCTAGCTCAGTAAATGAGTCTTTTATATTGGCACGCAGGGTAGAGGAGAAGTATTTGATTCCTAGAAAGCAAGGGGCTAATGTGACAAGAGAGAAAGGATATTCAACACCTTCTCTTCCTCAACCTACTAGGTTGACTCCACAGCAAATTGAGGAGAAAAGAGTAAAAGGGTTGTGTTTCAATTGTGATAACAAATACAGTCAAGGACATAAATGTAGTGAAAAGAAATTGTTCTATATTGAAGGTTTGAGTGAGGAAGAAGAGGAGGAACCCATATTAGAGGAGGATAGGGAGTCAAGTGAGGAATCACATGATTCTCAACCAATCATTTCTTGTCGTGCACTTTCAGGTTTCAGTGCACCACAAACTCTCAAGGTAGTGGGTTTCTTAAAGAAGCAGAAAGTAGCAGTGTTGATTGACTCAAGTAGTACTCATAATTTCATCAACAAAAAGTTGGCAACTCGTCTAAATTGTTTTATATATCCAGCCCCAAAGTTTTAGGTTTTGATTGCAGATGGGGGTACAGTTAGTTGTTCGGGGAAGTGTCATAGCATTAAACTATCCATGGGAGATTATCATCTTGATACCCCAATGTATGCGATATCCATGGGTGCAACAGATATTGTTTTGGGAGTACAATGGCTTACTACATTGGGAACAATTGAGATGAACTTCCAAGAACTATTCATGAGATTTCAATCAGAAGGAAAGGTAGTGGAGCTAAGGGGGTTGAAGGCAAAATTGCCACATATGGTAAGCTCTCATCAAATGCAAAAGTTGCTTAAGAAAGGAGCGGATGGATTTGTGGCCCTGCTATGTTCATAGAAGTCTCTCAACCTAATGCTCCTACTCATCCATATTTACAAGCAATAATTGATCGTCACTCAGTGGTTCTTAGAGATATGCCTAAAGGACTTCCTCCTAAGAGGGATCATGACCATGCCATACAACTAGTTCCAGGGAGCCAACCACCAAACATCAGGCCTTATAGATACCCACATATACAAAAAATTGAGATAGAAAAAATTGTTGAGGAGATGCTAGAGGCAGGAATTATTAGGCATAGCCAAAGTGCTTACTCCTTGCCTATGGTGATGGTACATAAGAAGGATGAAACTTGGTGCATGTGTCTAGATTATAGAGTGCTCAACATGTACACCATTAAAGATAAGTTTCCTATTCTAGTCATTGATGATTTGCTAGATGAATTGAATGGAGCTATGTATTTTACCAAGTTAGATCTTAGATCTAGTTTTCGCCAAATTCAGATTAAGGAGGAAGATATTTGTAAGACAATATTTCAAACTCATGAGGGTCATTATGAATTTTTGGTGATGCCATTCGGTCTTACCAATGCACCATCTACATTCCAAAGTTTGATGAATTCCATTTTTAAGAAGTTCTTGAGAAAGTTTGTGTTAGTGTTCTTTGATGATATATTGATTTATAGCAAGACTTGGGAAGAACATTTGCAGCATGTAGATCAAGCATTACAATTACTCGAAGATTATCAACTCTATGCTAAGCCATCCAAGTGTGCTTTTGGTCTTAAGGAGGTGGAGTATTTGGGACACATAAGTTCACATGAAGGAGTAAAGGTGGACCCTAACAAAATTAAGGCTATCATGGAATGGCCTATTCCAAAAACCCTTAAGAAACTGAGGGGTTTCTTGGGATTGACAGGGTACTATAGAAGATTTGTGAAGAATTATGGTCGTATAGCAGCACCCCTCACCACTCTATTGAAGAAGGATTCTTTTCATTGGAATGAGTTCGCTAATGTAGCATTTGAGCAATTAAAGGAGGCTATGTGTACAACTCCAGTGCTTGCCACTCCAGACTTCACTAAGGAATTCATTGTGGAATGTGATGCTTCTGGCAATGGGATAGGAGCAGCTCTCATGCAAGAAGGTCGACCAATTGCTTTTGAGAGTCGTCAATTAAAGGGTAAAAATAAGCTCAAACCTATTTATGAGAATGAAATGCTAGCAATCCTTCATGCAGTTAAACAATGGAGGTGTTATTTAATGGGTCAACACTTCAAGGATAAGACAGATCATGATAGCCTAAAATATTTTTTGGAACAAAGACTATCCTCTGAAGAGAAATAAAAATGGGTCACTAAGATGTTGGGATATGACTTTGAGATTGTATATAAGAAAAGGAAGGAAAATATTATGGCCGATGCACTTTCTAGGAAGGATGAGAAAGATGAAGCCTTATTGTGTGCCCTTTCAATATTACAAGCAAATTAGGTGGAAGAAGCCAAAGCAGAGTGGCAAAATGATGTTACAACAAGTAATCTCATCCAACAATTAAAAAGTGATCCTAGTAGTTCAGATAAGTTTTGTTTGAAGGGGGATATTCTTTGGTATAAAGAGTGCTTATATCTCTGCAAGAATTCCACTCTTAAACACAAGATTCTCACAGAGCTACATGAGTCCCTAGTTGGTGGTCATTTAGGATTTTTGAAGACATATCATCGGGTCAAGCAAGATTTTTTTTGGGAAGGGGTAAAAGGTGATGTTCAAAAATTTGTGGCTGAATGTTTGGTTTGTCAAAGAAATAAGGGGGAGACAATTAAGACACCAGGTCTCTTGCAGCCCTTATCTATTCCTAGCCAGTATTGGGAAGAGGTATCCATGGACTTCATCACAGGACTTCCCAAATCTAAAGGTCATAATGTCATCATGGTAGTAGTTAATCACCTCACTAAATATGCACATTTCATTGCATTATCACATCCTTTTATAGCAAGTACAGTGGCAAAAGTTTTCTTGGAGAATATCCAAAAGCTACATGGTACACCTATGGTTATTGTCAGTGATCGTGATCCTATCTTTACTATTCACTTTTGGAAAGATTTATTCTCATGTTTGGGTACTCAATTGGCTCATAGTTCTTCATACCATCCTCAATCAGATGGGTAAAATGAGGTTGTTAATAAATGTTTGGAAGGATATCTGTGTTGTTTCACTTCAAAGAAACAATCTCAATCGGTAGATTGGCTACCACTTGCAGAATGGTGGTATAACACTTCTTTTCATAGCTCATCAAAAATGTCTCCATTTTTGGCACTTTATGGATATCATCCTCCTTCCATCACATCATCATTAAAGGTGTCACCAAGAGTTCAAGCAGTACATGACCACTTGCTTCATCAACAACAGGTACTTTCAAGACTCAAGGAGAATTTAGCCATGGCACAAAATCAAATGAAACAATAGGTGGAACAACATCGTAGTGAAAGAAATTTTGAAGTTGGGGATTGGGTCTTCTTGAGATTGTAGCCTTATAAACAAATCTCAATGAAGCAACAACAAAAGAATAATAAGTTGTCTCCAATATATTATGGGCCATACCAAATCATGCAAAAGATTGGTAGTGTTGCCTACAAGCTAGAGTTGCCACCAACAACAAAGATACATCCAGTTTTTCATGTTTCTTGTTTGAAGAAGGTAATTGGGTAGAATATTCCTACTCAAACAGTACTACCAGAGCTTGATGAAGAAGGAAGAATAATTTTGGAACCAAAGTGCATTCTTCAAACATGCATGAAGAAGCTGAGGAATAGAACCCTCACTCAGTATCTCATCCAATGGAAGAATTTACTAGTTGAAGAGGCCACATGGGAGGATGAGGAGTTCATTCAAAAGTATCCACACTTGGTTAGCATTGAGGACAATGCTTCTTTGAAGAGGGGGGGCATGCTATGCCCTTAATATTGGTGTACATAGGGTTATGAATAGTCAGCTTGTGGCTATCTTAACTCCTAATTAAGTCATATTATCATTATTATATTATTATTTAGTTAGATAGGTTAGCCTAGGTGTTATATAGGGGTGTGTCTATTCATCCTAAGCATAATTAGGTATATATAGGAGGATGTGAGTCTTATTTCATCATCATATTGTGAAGTGTGTTCTCATTGGAGATATTTGGAGGTTGCCCCCTCGAAGTGGCCTATTATTCTCAGTTATTATCAAGTATTTGCAGAATATTTTATATTATCTTCTTCCATTGTGCAAGTTATTTCATTACATAACTACTCTACCACACTATGTACATGAAACTACAAGGCAAATGAAACCCAGGATAACACCCACAAACACCTACACTTACATGCCTTCTAAGAGTATGCAGGAGCATCAGGGCATTAGTTATGGTTCTAATCCTCAAAAATTTATCCTTGTATTTTGAAAAATATTCTTTTATTCTGAATTTTCCATATTTGACATAATAGTTTTTGATGATCAGCAATTGAGGAAGTTCATTATGTTCATGACTGATCCATTTACATGTTTTATCCCCTAAATTTCCATAATCAAAATAATAATCAACATTATTCATTGGGGAAAGGAGAAACACAACCTAGTGCATTTCTTGTTTTGCTAGACATGCTTGTCCACTACCAACTAGTCCTCCATTTGACTCTGCATTTTTTCTACTTAGCTGAATGTCTTGTATCACTTCAACTTGAAGGACATATTACTCTTGATGAATTACTAAACTTCATCTTTATCCCACTCCACCTCTTCATTCTGCAAGCTTATCTAATTTTTAACCTTAGGAAGCACCTGAATGCTCTCTTTAATTCCCTACACATCAACATTTGAGTGAGTATCATCATCCAAGTTTGATATACATAAATCTATTGTTTCTAAATCATTTGACTGTAAAGGTGAAACAACATTTGATTGATAGGAATGCTTCCCTGTTTCAATTTTGAAATGGCACTGGATTGACATCTGATCTTGCACAACAGTATCAAAACTTTCTGTATCTGAAGTCAATTTTCATGAATGGTTCATCAAATAACTCATTTATATCATCCATTGGAATGTCTGGTTCCATTATCCTGCAACAATCTTGTAATTGATCATTCAATTTAAAGAAATCAAATAATAAATTGGTATTTACTCCATTCTCTATGACTCTTTTAGTTGATGTCATAGAAACTTCTTTAGCAGCAGTTTATTTTAATTCTATCACCACCTGTTTACACCTTTTTATCCAATCATCTTCATCAAAACTATTCAAATCAGATCTAGAGACATTATCCTGACAATTATTTCTTAATAATTCAATGTATTTATTAAATGTATCAAGATCAATATCACATTTATTTTCCCTCTCATTAAATCTTCTTTGTTGATTATTTGATGAATAAAAATAAGGTGTGATTTCTTCTCTAGAATTTTCAAATTATTCATACCTGCAATATGCTTTATTCATATTTGAACTTTGACATGGAAATGGAGAACTCTCACTTTTACCATAGAATGATTCAAGGAAAGATATTTCTTTATCCTTATCTTCTAGAACTGGTTCAACTATTGCATTTTCTGGACAACTCATGACTACTGGTGTTGTATCTTCTTGTTGCTCCAAAATTCCTTAATTTTCCTGCCAAACCTTAGTCCTGCACACATTTGAGAAAGGAATCAATTCTTTCAAAGCTAAATCTAGCCTGTAAGAAAAGTTAAACAATTAATTTCATTGTGTTCTGTAGAATTATGTATCCCGCATCTTCTGGATAAACCGAAGTTAGACAAATTTTGAGGATAAAGTTTCTCATTTAAAGTTTCCTGTAAGAAAGGAATATTAACTTGGAAATTGTCTTCATATAAATCCATAAAAAATGAGACTCTGTTTTAATTTTCCAAAATTTTGAAATTTAATGAGATTTAACATATCTCAAAATAAAACTTGAGAGCTCAGAAAATCAAACTAATCTTTGAAGTTTTAAGCATAATCTTCACAAAGATACAGTCAAATCCTCTAAGACAAGAGATGTTTGTAGGAATTGTAACTATTGACTCAAATTAAGGAATTCCAAACAATTGACTGTAAAGATCATGATATTTATGCACAAGATTAGGATATTTGTGATCAAATACTTCAAATAACTAGTGATAAGCATGAACTTTGTACGAATACTCAAAATTTAACGTGTTCTTACGAAATTTGAAAATATTGCCTCATGTACACATAGGAAAGGTATCCAAACAATGAATCTTCACTTCTACTGCCAATTTATGTTGTGTTGGGGCAAATGTTGTGTAGCTTGAGGTAAATTTTCACAGAGATATGAAGAGTTTGAGTTGTACAGAGATAAATCACTTTACCAAATAGACTTATGAACTGGATGTGTTGAGGCCCTCCTAGGGCCAATTTATGTTGCATTAGAAGTGAGGGGATTGTTTCTTGCAGTGGATTTTCATAGGGATACAGATGATTCAGGTTGGACAAGAATAAATCACTTCCTCAAATAGATTTATGTGTTCTGGCCTTCCTTCTAGAGCCAATTTATGTTGATCATGATGTTAGTCATAAACAAACATAGATAAAGAAATGTAAATCAAACATTTATCATCTTGAAAGATACGATAAATTCAGAGAATTAATGATCCCAGGTCTTTGTATATTAGTTCATAATCATCTGAGGTTACTTAGTTGTTTGATGTGTGTTGTTGTTTTCTATTCAAGGGGCCTTACGTTTCCAATTCAAAGAAATTCATGTTTGGATAATCTCAATTTCACCTGCTCTATGTAAATTTCTTAACAAACAAGGTTAAATCCTACTATATTTAACCAAATGATGCAGATATTATGCAAGTTTGATTAATTCTTCTACATATCAACTCATTAACTAAATTCCACCTCTGCACTATAAACTTATTCAAATGATGTGCCTATAGGTATATATTTCCATGATTATTGTCATTATTCATGTTCATTTGCATGATATTTATCATTTCAACATGTTATTTGCTCAAATATGCTAAAAATGTTCAATTACCTACGAGATGTCAGCATATTTCCTAGTATTTGCATAGGATTTTCTAGGTATTTGCAATTGTGATGATGATCAAATTAAATTAAAGAAATTTAAATGAATGCTTTCTAACTTTACTAAAATGAGTGAATCTTCAGTCATTGATCCATATACATTCTTAACACTATCATGAAGAGAAGGAAATCAAAACATATGTTTACCAAGTTGTTCCACAACTAAATATGATTTATGCTAACTTCGATGGAAAGAAATGAAAACAACATGTGTAGATTGAAAAGCACTCCATGGGATGCAGCAAATCAAAGCACATATCCAAAATCCATTCACAGATTACTCAAAGTTTATGATTGTATGTAATCAAGGGACTTCATCTTCATTAAGCATGCAAAATAAATATACATTCACAATTGGCCTTGAGAATTAGTCTTGATATTTCAACAATCTAATCTTAATTAAGTTTCAAATGTTTTACAAAATGCACTCCATCTCCTTTTATAGCACTAGGATAGGAGACAGTTACAAAGATCTTGTGATCATGATTTGTCCATTATAATCAATGGTTCATATTCTCTTGACCAAGTCAACAAGCAAGACATGTGGCACAAATTGCCAGTTGGCAATCCTCTGGTGGGAACAGCTGTCATCTCCGTGCATCTAGTGATCTCCATCTTGGGCCACCATTTGCATCTGCAAGTTATAGCGACGAATGTACTATAGAACCAACTCCTTTGCCTCCATTGCCATGGTTCCTATTATAAAAATAATATTCTAGTCAATCCATTTATCCATTGCATTTGTATATGCATATGTGTGCACTTTCACTAATATGCAAAAAATAGGTGATGATGTCATGATAAATATTTTGACTAAATGCCCCTTTTGATGCTAAGTTCATCTTTGTATCTTAGAACACATGCAATACACTTTATGCATTTGTAATCCCTTTTCATTTGCTTAGCATATTTCACTGTATATGCTTATGTATATCTTATACAATTGTCAAAACATACAAACATGGACTTTATGGGGTTTATGAAATAACTTGGAATCACCTTTAGATCCAGTTGTGTATATGTTTCATTTGTATCACCTTTTGTATATCATATACATGCACTTTATACATATAAAAATGCGTTGTTGACTTTTCCTCTTTCGTTATGTATAGATGCACTTTATTTTGCAATTTAATCCTTTGTTCACATCTACAATTGTATCTTGCTTTTTTATATATTGAGTACATGTATCCCAACATACAAATGTGGACCCCACCTAAATTTTACCAAGTTTAAATTTTTAATCACATCTGGATTTGTATCTCAGATACATGCGATTATACATACAATGACATATACAAATATGAACATTCACTTTTGCTATCTAAACTCAATTGAATTTTCCCTTGGGTTTGTATCTGTATTTGTACCAAAAAGTATGTATACCAATAACAATGTATTTGCCATACAAACACGATAATCATGACTTTATA
Source organism: Cunninghamia lanceolata (assembly GCA_027924645.1). NCBI lineage: Eukaryota > Viridiplantae > Streptophyta > Pinopsida > Cupressales > Cupressaceae > Cunninghamia > Cunninghamia lanceolata. The sequence continues at coordinate 2,847,014 of BSBN01001253.1, read as the reverse complement.
TGCTAACTTTGAATTCCTTTTGATGTCTCCCAATGTATATTATGAATTTGAATCTTTAATGCATGTGTTGGAATATACAAATAAAAGAATGGATTTTACCTATTATAAAGTTCACCATGAACGTTGTCGGGTCCGGATTTGCACATGAATGTTTTGAACTGTTAGTGATACAAACATAATATGGGATTTAAACATGATGCACATTATAACCCAACAGACTGGAACAATGTATACCAAATACATGCAAACGGAAATATATATGAGATACATTCTGACCAAAGCAACCCAGTGTTGACCTTTCACAAAAACTAGCATAACTCTTAAAATACTCAGAATTATCAAACCACTGAAAAGGCAACCCTAGCTGAATTTTGACGCAGATTTCATTAATAGCAACCATTTTTCACCAAACACTGTGCAACTTGAATTTCAAGCATCAGATATATTTTACCCATACTACCAAGCAAGCAGAACTACACCAACACAAAAGCAAAAGCAATAGCAAGGGTCCTCATTTTGCTAATGGGGAAATGGGGCATGTTGTGAACATCACAACAACTAACAACCAAATTTTCAAACTTAGGGAACAAAATGAAATAAATCATAGATTTCCAACTTTTTTATATGTAAGGATGCTATTCAATCACAAAAGAATGTATTCACTAACCCAAACAAAATCCTCCAAAGGAATTTAAGTGGGTGCAATTGATTCATTCCCATTCTTTGGAACAAACTCAGAAAACAACAACTGTTTGCATTAAAGTATTACCATATGTCTTCAAAATCCAAGTGATGTCAAGTTGACTCAAGAATCACTTTGTGATAGCTCATCTTGATAACTAAATAATGTCTTCGAACTCCAAGTGTTGTCAAGTTGACTCAAGAATCACTTTGTGATAGCTCATCCTAATAACTAAATAATTGCTATTATTACAATACTACAAAGGCAACAATAATACATTTGTTTTACTTTTAATGTAACACGAAACTGTTAGGAGTTACTACTAGTGCACAAAGATGGCAAATTTAGGTAACAAAGTTGTGTCGAATAATGTAAATCAAATAAAAATAAAAGTCAACTCATGAATCAATTTTAACAAAAGAGAGCTATTTATTGAAATATGTAAAAATGATTAGTCAACATAAAAAAATTATAGCTTATAATTGGTTGAGGAGGAAAAACAATCAAGGAATTCTTTTTTTTTACTAATATAGGAATATCTTATAAAGGAATGCATTAATATAATATATTATTTAGTATATTTATGAAAGTAAAGATAAAATAAAAGAATTACCAAAATATTGAATGATAATGTTTGTGAAAGTAAAATTGAAAGTTACATTAAAAGTAAAACAAATGTATTTCAAGTAAAATAAAATAAATAATTGTAAAAGAAAACAAAAGAAAGGAAATAAAATTTAAAAAATTAATTAATGCTGAGAGGCATTCTACAATGTCAGGAAGGGGTGGAGTGTAATGGCTTGAGTGTGTTGAAAAACTTACCTTTTACTTTAAATTTGATAGCCATTTACATGTCAAAATATTAATATTTAATTAATGTCAAGAGGCATTCTACAATGGTAGCAAGGGGTGGAGTGTAATGGCGTGAGTGTGTTAAGAAAAACTCTTACCTTTTACTTTAAATTTGACAGCCATTTACATCTCAAAATATTAATATTTAATAATTAGCATAATATAAATTCAAATAAGTAGTGTATAAAAACAAATATATGTTATCGTCAATTCTTCTCATTTTTAAAGTGTAACAAGAAAGTAAAAAAAAAAATAAAGAAAATGAATAAATTACATCAGTGATAACTTTAAGAAACCCCTCCTAAAAAAAGATGTAAAATCTTGTGAATCTTCCATTTCTTTTGGAAAAAAATATTAATTTCTATTGGCAAATATTTCCTTTTTTTGAGAAAAATATATAATTTTTTTGATGAATTTTTAGAAATTTGTAGAAAATCTTGCAAATCTTGACAAAAAATAGGAAAATACATTAATTACTATGGAAAATCCTTCCTAAAAAACAAATTTAAGTTCCTATGGAAAAGTAAAGGCTTGAAGGTGGCAGTGATTGACTAGTTTAAGGTGTAGTGCTCATGTATATAACTCCTTAATTCCTTAATATTTTAAATCAAATATTGAATATTTTATATTGGCCCTAAGTTATTTTTCACCACCATTGATTTTATTTATAATCTAATGGTTTGGGTTCTATTCCGTAGACCAAAATATACCCGTGGAGCTCCAATGCCCATGGGGCCTAAAATTGCATTTGGGATGTTGATCTTAATGGAGATCAATGACCCAAATGTAATTTTGGGCCCTATGGGCATTGGAGCTTTGTGGGTACATTTTGGCTCATGGAATTTAACCCTATCCATTAGATTATAAATTGAAATCGATAGCCTAAATACAATTTCTAGCTCAATGGGCATTAAAGCTCCATGGGTACATTTTAACCCTTGGAATACAACCACAGTTGTTAGATTATAAATAAAATCAATGGTGGTGATTACAAATTGGTGATATAGCCCTAAAGTAACCAATAATTATATAATATTATTGGCAAATTAATTTCATTTTCTACTAAAACTTATAAAATTTAGGCAAATCTGATCTAATTAGGTATCAAATATTGTGGCAAATTTTTTAGTTTAAAATTTTAACAAAGTAAATATTCTGGCAATTTAACTAGGACTAAAATAAAATTTTGTAAAAATGTGGCAATTCACGTCACCTTATAGCTTGTACTATTAGCCAAATTTTGAATCCCCAATTTCAACTATTAGCCAATTGGCAAATATTAGTCACTAAAAAAATCACTGAATTACATTTTAATTTGTGAGTTTGAGATAATTTTTATTTCTTAATTATAATTGAAAAATTGATGGGCATAGGGTTGATTGATGATATAGGCCTCAAATAATTAATTAAATAAACATAAATAAAATTTTATAATTAAACTTTTAAATTGATAGCTCTCGGCATTTTTTAGATAGATTTACTTAAGATATCTATACTAGTTTTAAAATTTAGAAAGGAAAAAAGAAGTTTAATAATAAATTAAAAAACCAATTTAAAATATATATATAATGGCTATACAATTATCAAAATTAAATAATGGCATTAATATGAATATTATATTAATATAAATATTACAATTTTTGTTATAATATTTGGATAGACTTAAAAAAAATTATTTGTTTAATAATCAAAAAATATTTGTTTAATAACCCCACAAGAATTTAGCCACTCATAATTTAATTAAACAAGTTAATCTATTAGTATTGCCTGCTCCTCACTTTGATCGTATTTTTCTACTCAAATTTAGGTGTTTGTTTCACTCAAAATAATATATATATATATATATAATTTTCATAAGGTTGAATATTATATTAATATGAATATTCCAAATGAAATAAATTAATATTTAGATAGCTATAATATATTAATATTGAATACAGGGCTTAAATTTGACAATCGACCTTGCTTGTCAAGCAATTTTTTTATGACAGTTATCTATTCAATACTGCCTTTAAAATACTATGACATACCTTAGTATAAGTAGAGAATATAAAAATCAAATATATATATCAGCATAATCCTATATAAATTTTGACAGTTTGTCCAAAATCTTTCCTTTCATATGATACAGTCTTTTTAAAATTTTGATTGTATTTTACAGTAAAATTGCCTAAATACAGCTATACAACTATCAAATTTAAGCCATGATTGAATATATTTACACCAATAGACATCAATATTTCATTTTACTATGTTTCACTAAATTTTATTATAAAAATAGTATTAATATATTATTTTATAGATATTTAAAATATCAATATTATAACTACAATGAAGAAAATTTGATAGAGAGGAAGATGGTGTTGTGGAGAGTGGGCGGGAGTTTTCTATAGGCCTGTGGCTATTAGCGATCGCAGCTTGCATGTTTGCAGGCTGACTTTGCATGTTTGTGGGTGGGAGTTTTTTATTGTGCGGTGGTTGTTTAAAGTGCAGGTGGGGGTTTTTAGTGTGCTCCAGGTTTTGTTTTTTTCTTTCTTTGTGCCCCTTTTTTCTGCTTATGTGGGTTTGGTGCAGTGCTGCAGGGAGGTATAAGGGTGTGGTTTTGTTTTTGCTCTTGGCAATGGATCCAGAGGAAGCATATGGGGTTAAATCTCATTTGGATTTTTGTGTTGCTTTTGGAGTGAAATCTCTGTCTCCTTCAAAGAGGGTTGTTGAGAATAATTTTCTATATAATGATTCGAGGGTGGGAGGGTTTTCTTCATCTGGAGGCCCTCGAATCCCAAAGATTAATGGTTGTCTGGAAAAAAGCAAGGATATGCCGATTCTGGTGATTCAACCAGAATCAATCGTAGAGGATGTTGAGTATTTTTCTAAACATGCCTTGCTATGCAAATTCATGGGAATGCATGTATTTCTCCAATTTTTGGAGACATGGGCTCAGTAGACTTGGACTCTGGAGAGCAAAATGGAAATAATGTTGATAGTAAATAGTTATTTTATGGTTTTTTCCAATTGCATGGCTGATAGAAATAGAGTTTTCGAGGGTGGGCCTTATTTCCACAACCAGATTGGTTTATTCATTAAGCCATGGCACACTAGTTTTAATCCCTCAGAGGAGCTCCCAAATCGTGTTCCAGTGTGGGTACTTCTCCCTCAGTTTCTAGTGGAGTATTAGCATAATGACATCCTGCAAATGGTGGCTTTTCTTCTGGGGAAACTAGTGGGTCCTTCTCAGCAAACACAGAATAGAAAGGTAATGACTTTTGCTCTCATTTGTGTTGAGATTGATTTGAGTAACCCTCTTCCAAACTCTTTGGAAATTTGTGTGGGTACATCATCTTGGATGTAGCAACTTGATTATGAGACTCTACCTTTCCATTGCCGTTTGTCTCATGAATATGATCATTTGCAGTGAAGATGTCCCAGGGCCAAATCTTCTGAGTCTCAGACTTCTCAGCCTCCTCGCAACCCTCCTAAGGTTGACAAAGGCAAGGCTCCCATTCCTGGTAGTAATGCAAGTACAGAGGGTTTCATTCCTGTTAAGGCCTAGAATAGGAATCGTCGGTAAAAGAGGACTTTTAAGGAGCAACAGGACAGGGACACTTTTAATAGATTTGATGTGTTGGATGACTTCAGCTAGAAGGAGGTGAATCCAAGTATCATGGCTTTGGATCAAGGTATTGTGGAACTGGTTCAGGAAGGCAATATTTCTGACAATATTCAGAATACACAAGATGTTGGTGCTTTACAAATGGACGTTGATCTTAGTCTAGCGGATTCAGTGGTGCCAAAGGCCCTCGCTACTATGGAGAAGAATGGGGGAGATCTCCCTTCCTTTGGTGAAGTTGGGGTCCAACTCAGAAAAATGAAACAAGGATTCTCCTTCTTTGGGGCTTCATCAGAAGATCCTCAAAAAAGGGGCTGTGGAGAAGGCTTCCAAGGCTGGGAGAAAGGACTTAGAGAAAATCAAGATGATGGGGGAGACATTGGTGGAGTCAGGATCTGTTAAGACTCTTGACTCTCATTTTTCCAACCATCTGAAATTATCATCCTTTCTTGGAATGTAAGGGGCTTGAACAGTGGCCCTAGACAAAAATTTGTTCAAGAATTGGTGAGAATTCATTCTCTTGATGTGTTATTCGTACATGAAACTAAGTTGTTTGTAGAGAATATGAGTGGTTTGGTGCCTAAACTTTGGGGCCAGGGTCAATGCCAGTGCATTGGAGCCCAAGGTAATGCAGAGGGTGTGACTTTCCTATGGAATCCACTGAAGATTCACCCTCTTTGGTGGATGTCCTATAAGTCTTCTATTTTAGCAGTTGCTTCGAGCCTGGAAATGGGAGAAACAGTTCTTCTATCCAATATTTATGTCCCTAATGATTTACTTGGTAAGCAGCACTTGTGGTCTCACATCTAGTTCATTTAGAGCTCTATTCCTCTTTATCCTTGGATTATTGCGAGTGATTTCAATGTCATTACTGATTTAGATGAAAAGAGGGGTGGAACTTTGAGGTTGGAGCCTTTTTCTTTTCTTTTTTGTGATAATATTTATGCCTTGAATCTTGTTGACACTAAGCCTAGTAATGGTCAGTTTACTTGGAATAATAGAAGATGGGAGGAGGATTGTATTGCTGAGAGGCTTGACAGGTTCCTGGTCTCTTGTTTCAAGATTGGTGGTTGTTGGTCTACTTGTTCAAAGATTCTGGATTGGAGGGGTTCGGATCATTGGCCTATTAAATTATCTGCCTCTTCGGATCGGTCTCCCTCTTTTAAGTTTTAGCTTATGTGGCTACGGGATCCCTCTTTGCAAGTGAATGTTGCTGAATGATGGCATTTGGGTAGACCTTCTTATGGTACCGCTATGTATTCTTTTGTTAAGTAGCTACAATATGTGAAGTACTAGCTCAAAAGGTGGAACAAGAAGTGTTTCGGTAACATTTTCCATGCTAAGATTGCTACTAAGGCTGGTTTGGATGCTATCACCTATGAGATTAGGGATTTTGGCCTTTTTGAGGAGTCTCTCAAGGAGGAGGCGAGGGCTTCAAAATCTCTAGAGGATTGTGAGCTGCGTGAGGGGATTTATTGGAAATAGAAGGCTAAGGTGGAGTGGTTATAGGAGGGTACAAAAATAGTGCCTTCTTTTTCAACTCTGTGAAGGACAACAAACATGGTAATTCGATCCCCTTTCTTGTAAGTGATAGGGGAGAGCATTTAACCTCTTTAAGTGATCTATCTAGAGAAGCTTCACAGTTCATTGCCTCCTTGTTTAGTGAGGAATCTCGAGATGTGGAGGCTGAAGAAAATCTTGTTTTGTTTGGTATTCTTTCTTTGGTTATTGTGGAAATGAATGAGCACCTCTTGGGCAACATTTCTCTAGAGGAGCTAGAGGCTACTATCTTTCAAATGAAGAAAGGGAAAGCTCCTGGTCCTAATGGCTTTCCAATTGAATTCTTTCAGGAATTCTGGGACATTATAAATGTAACATCCACGTTCTAAAAACATAGTAAAACCAAAAATTTACCATAGACTAATTCAAGAAGGTAAAATGAGAGAGAAAATTTTTTCTTTTACTTAACATATAATCAAGTAACAATATTTACAAGATTTCTCTTACAAAATACAATAAATCATATTGTATTTCTCATTTACAACATCTGCAAAAGTAAATCAATTACATAAACAAATTTGGAATAATTATTGCTTCTAAATATTTGACATCTTTATCACAAGCCCTGACATGTTTCCTACTTGGAGAGAGAGTATCTTTACAGTGATTTACCTCCATCCATAGACCGGCGGTCTCCCACACATCTTCCACATAGGAAGTGGGCCTACATTTCATGAGGAATATAGACCTTAGGTGATCAGTGGTAATTTGCCTTTCTCGAGTACGTAGTGTTGTATCCTACACAACTCTATCAACCATACAACCCTAGATACCCTCTAGCTAAGTATGATTTCCAATAGGTTTGCAATCCAAATATATTGAACCAACAATGCATTTAAAAAATGAATGCATTACTTTGGCCAAAGATTTTAATACCAATAATGCTCATAATGAACATGGTTGTAGTGTTCACCCATCCCTACTCGACTTGGATACCATTGTATTCTTGCAGTTTATTCACACCAACTACATTTACGTAAATAGTTTAATCATCTTGTTACGATAATAGTTTTCTTGACTTAGATAAGTCTATATGACATAACTAATCATTTGGTTCATAATCGACTCTAGGGTTTTCCTATTAACCCTTGGATAATATGATATTCAAAATAAACATATCTCATATCTATGAGACTAAGGTTTATAAACGACCTTTCGTTTAACTCAACCAAGGTTAAGAATACTATGGTTTTGTAATAGATAATAACTCCTATACAAAAGGCATATGAATACTTTCAACTTACCTTTACGTGATGTCATTAACCATCACTACTTATTTATGATTCTATACATGGTTATCTCTAGATAGACTTAGTCTATTCCATCATAATGGTTTACTATAATGCTATACTCATCAAGAATAATAGAATAGACATTAAAGATAGTCCTATGACATTTATCTCATTTTCCAAACTATCCCTAGTTCTTCTACCACTCAATAGGTTTTACCATAGTTATCATAGATCACCAAGAATCTAAGTTCTTTTGATAAGGAAACGTTTTTGACAAATGTATAGAAATTAACCCAAGAATGGTTTCAAAATGATAATATCACCATTTAATACTTTAACCTGTATTACTCATAACTAGTAAGTTTTTCCTATCATATATCATTTGCACTAATTCAATAGAACTCTATTTCTTGATTAACTTATATTTATGTCGTCGACTGGCCTCATTTGAAACTCACTCATTGAGGCAACTAGTTTTCATGACTCTTGATAAGTATGTTATCCTTCTTCAAGTATGTGATAAGAGAAATTATTTGGTTCTCCATACTATATTTTGACAAATATCATAGTTTTAAAACAATAAGAATAGAGTCGGCCTTGTAAGATAATGAAATATATTTCATTGTTATTACATGCATCGGCCTTTCCAGGCTAAGTCGATGCTTACTAGTTTATACTAAGATAACATAACAATCATATAATGACTCCATATCCTTTTAAACATAGTCGACTCTCTCCCTGTTTTGAATAAAAGTAATGAACTTAAGAAATAAGCTACTCTGCATAATCGATTGCTCTTCATAAAGCAGTATAGAAGACTTAACAATCATATGAATATTCATTGCCTTTGGACTGCATAAATTGCAGAAGTGTTTATCTGACAGTGGTAGTTTACTGAGATGTAATGGAAGATAGAAATATTTCTATATTCGGCCAAGACAACCATGTTCTCACCTTTCTCTAACTTCTTCTCTCACTGCCCACCGCAAACTCTCTACTTCCAATGACCAAAACTATGCAAAAATAACATGTCAACAAAAGATGCCACCATCAACTAACTGAGTCATGTCTTTAAGGGTTCAATGAGACTCATAATGAGTCATCCCATCTTTTTGTTCCCACTTCCTTGCAGTTTTAAAACACATTCAATTCAAAATAGTTTGCTTCATGATTTAGTTTCAACCACCAGCTATAAAAATGCAAACATCAACATATGTCGATGATGCAATCATCACTTGGGGATATCAGCGAATGTGGTTGGATTAACCACCACTCCTCTTCTAAGAGGCCGCTAACACATTTAAACCATCTTTGAGCAATTAATAAACACAAGGAGTGATTCAATCCATCATACAGTTACAATGAAGGTACTCCATAATATATATGCCTACGGTTGCTCAAGAGTAAGCATTATTAACTTATCATGAGGTATTATCCTCATTCAATGCATAAATATATACTTATTTTTTTATATCAAATATGGTTTACATAACATCATCTCTATTTGATAGTTATGATTTGATCAAAAATAGTAGTAATAAAACAAAGGTTTATGGATAATGTGAATGGGTTGAGCTTGTCTCCCCTTCACAATCCTTCATTAAAATCATGTCAACTTGTCTTGATGAAATTGTCTTGACATTAAAAGTTGACAACAAAACCTTATGTGACTTAATAATAATAACACAACCATTTGACGACAATGATGTTGTAATTTTTACGTTAAACATAAATGGTCATAGTTCTTACTCAGATAATGTCATTTACGTTACAAATGACTATGATGGCTCACTACGACTTGAAAAGATCTGAAAGATATTGACTACCTATCGATTGGGTTCAAAAGTATACTAACAAGACAAGACTTACCTCTTATGACACTGGTTCATGTTTTCGTTAAACACTCATACTCATTTGGCAAATAATCACTCATAACCCAAGGTCTATATCTCTCTCCTCAAAAGATACTCTCTCTTTTCTCTGAGAGTCATCTGAAAACCTGTAATCATGTATCAAACTTGAAATCAACAGATTATGATCAGTGCATCATTATTCCAATAATAAACCAATTTCTCATAATGTAATTATTAAATCGACAATAATATAATCATTTCCATAATTTCCATAAATGATATTCAATATAATCTATATCTTTCCTTGACATTAATCTGAACATCAAACTAGATTTACTTATATCCAAGTAAAAGTAAAAAGTATTAGCAAGACAAAAATTGGGGATGTAACATATCCTTTCCCTAAAGATTCATTGTCCTTGATGATATAAAGTATCAAAATGTAACTAAAAAGAAAGTTCATTGTTTTCAACTTGTTTAGGGTAAAATTGGATTTGTTAATGTTGTAGTGTTTAGATGTTAAAACCCTCCTTTCCACTAAACATTGAAGGATTTAGGGTCGAGTGGCAAGCACTATCATACCCTAGGTCACTTGCAAATGAAGGGAAACTTGGATTAGGGAATTAATTATCAATATTTACTTCTCTTATGTCCAATTAACTATTAAAACCTTAATTATGCAAATATGACAACAAATTGATGAATAACGGAAAAAACTCTTGCAGACGAGAGTAAAATAACAAATCACAGAGTACCTATTTTCAGGATTCCAAAGTAGAACAGTCAGGGGCACTAGAGCAGGCACCCAAGTCTAAGGTACCTACTTTTTTGAGGAATCTATATCTCCTTCTAACATTGATCGGCCCTGTAACTTCTATTTCCTAAGATCTATCTGCAGAGAACATTGGAGCGAGCACCCAAGTCTTGGAAGTGCTCCTTTTTCTAACTTTTCTTCAGATCCCAAATCCCTGATGTCTGCCAAGCCTCCCTAAAACTCCACTTTTTCCAAATACGACACCTGTAACCTGCAATCACAAGACTTGGTTTGGGGGTTGTGGTGTTTAGAGGTTTGCCTCATTCAAACCCCAGAGGACACTTAAGTCTCTGAACACCGTTGTAAGATAAAGAGGGCATGCCCTTGTGAGGCAGAGGCCAAAACTAAAGGAATCAATGATAAAAACACAATGATGTGTCACCTTGTAGTGAAGCTCTCATGGAGGAAGATGCTCTTCATGCCATGAGGAGATTGAAGCTCAAATTTGTAAATATCAACACACAAAATATACAAGTCTACTCTTGCAACACAATAGAAATACTTGAATCCCATTGAGAATGCTTAGAGTTCACAATGACCATCTAATTGAAATCTAGTTTTACAAATGAATGCCTACACATGCTTATATATGCACCTACAAGTATTCCTGCCAAGATATTAAAAATCAAACTTTACCATGTTGGAAAAATAACCTCCTAATGGTCATAAACCAACACCTGGAAATTAGGGCTACCCCAAAATAGGGCAAGACTAGGGCGCGGGCGTCCAAGTCCTCCCCCTATTTTGGATAGGGTACAGCTCAAGGGGTCCACCTAGGTCCTATTTGTCATGGAAACTAGGTCTCATTCCATCAGGATGCTAAAATATGAACTAAAATGTCCTAAATGCATACTAAAGACCTGAGAGCTAAACCTTATGAGGGAAAAGCCAACAAGGGGACATATTCTGATGTTACATTTAGCCCCCACTTTAATGTATGTATGAACACAAGGCCTAAACATGCATTAAAGTAAGGTCACAAACACAGCAAACACACCAAGCATGGAGAAGACATGCCAACCACATAAAAAATAGTAATAGGCATGTAAAACATGGAGAAGACAGTTACAGCCATGCAGAACATGGAGTAGACAATCAATGCATAGAAGACACATTAATGCATGGAAGATAGAAATGATATCTTTTCTTTTCTTTTTCTTATATATATGAAATGTAAATGCAAGTACTGGAAAGTAAACAAACCTCCCAAAATGTAGGAAGCACTATTCAAAGGCACTGGTCTCTACATATGGGGCAACACACATGCAATACATGCAAAACCTCCCAAAATGCATGAAGCAGTACTCAAAGGCATTGATCTCTGCATATTGGGAAACAAGCATGCCATACAAAACAAGCATGCCAAACACACACTTGAAGACACGGAGAAAACACGATAGACAAGTGATGGTGTGTTCCCTATTTCTAGGCTCAGCACCATCTCAGGTACATTACAGGCACACGCCGACAATTGGGCTTTGCCACAACAATCGCCGAAGACATGCTTAAGGGTTGAGTTAGTCACAAAACCACTCCCTGCCTCTACAAAGGACTTTTGAAAATGATAGGATGATGTAATCTGCTCTGAGAAATACACCATTCCTATCTCCGCAGAGGGCTTACATGATTGATTGATTGATTGCAAGCAAACTCAGGATTCATGATGCACTACTCTAGGGTGCAAGTCTTTGCATCTAAGGTCAAACACACTACTAAAATCTATAATAGATAGCTTGCCTTATATGCCCCCACCTTAAGGTGGTTGATATCAGTTATCAATATCAAGCACATTACGGTAGGAAGAAAACACACAAGGGAACACCAACTTTCGCAAAGCCCATGCCCCCCAGAGGTGACATGTGCTTTACGATTGCCAAAGGTTCCCACAAACACATCCCTGCAAGAAACATGTTAGTGTCTACAACATCATGATAAACAACAACATCAATGCATATGATTAACCACACAAAGAGCCAAGGTTATACAACAAATTTGGAGTTTGAGGATAACCAGGGGCTATATCATGAAGCTCTCCAAATCGAGTATCGCCAAGGCTAGATTCAAAGGCAAACAAAGGTGCACGGAGCAATAGTATTGTTAAGGTTTGTAAATGCGATAGAAACATCATGAAATTCACTATGCAGAAAGCATGAGTGCTTCCACTAGCCAAGCATCGGATAAGATATACAACCCCATCGTCATATTAGGAACTAAGTCCTTTTTTTATTGCTCTCAAAAGGGACACTAGGTCTACATTAGTATAATGTTTGTCATCATCCACCCGCTAGGTGGAAACAATAGAGGAAGGGAAATAATAAATAAGAGAGGAGAAACAAGTGTCTTAGGGAGAACCATGTAGGAGGGTGCCCCCAAGTCCCCAACCATGATGCTATGTCTGTAAGACACAGCACACAACAATGAAATCAGAGAGAGGGTAATTTAGAAGAATGATGATACAAATAGAAGGTCACAACAGATGTGGTCTCCTGGTATCCCAAACCTTACAGGAGAATCCAAGGTCATTCCAGGAGGCCTAAACAACATGTAACACATCATGGGGGTGTTAGCTACTGTTGCACCAAAAGATCGACCTATTAATGCCTAATACAACCACTTGACTTAACAAGCACGAAAGGTGGTTAAGCCCTTGTCATAAACCACCGCAGTGCAACGCTAAACAAGGAGACCAAGGGTCACACCTTGCAATAACCCCCCAGCACAAGCATGGGGTTTGAACCCATGACCTTGACTTTGATACCAATTGTTAGCTGTCGTTGCACCAAAAGATCAACCTATTAATGCCCGATACAACCACTTGACCTAACAAGCATGGGAAGCAATTAAGCCCTTGTCGCAAACCACCGCAGTGCAGCGCTGAACAAGGAGACCAAGGGTCACACATTGCAATAGGGGGAAGCACATCACGATAGAAATAAAAGTTTATAGATACTTACATGTAGGGTCTTCATATTATATCTTGGAGCTCTTAAACCTCTTGGAGAGGTACTCGATCATGTTTAAAGCAAAATTTGAGTGGTTCTTATGAAAATCTTATTTGTTATCATAGGATGTTTGTTCATTAAATCCTTGTTTAATTGAGACTTTTTGTTGCTTATGAGGGGGAGAACCACTATATTTCTAATTATTGATTGTCATTTTGCTCTGTTCTAATTTTTGGCGAGTTTTCGTTGTTGAATCTTTCTAGAATAGTAATGGGAATCATCCTGTACCATCTTACTCGTCTGTATCAGTTTTTATTCTTGATTTTTAAAGACATCCTAATTATCTCCCAATCCATATAGGGATAATGGAGGAGGAACCTCACCATAAATTCCATTTCTTTGTGGACAAGGTGGATTATCCATTTGTTTCTTATCCACTTCAATCATACCCACGATGCTATCATAGTCCAAGTAATCATCCTCGTCTACTTCCACTAAATCTTGTTCCCCCATATTATTTTTGGTATGTTTAAGAAAAGGATTAGTGAAGATTTGTAAATTTTGATTCAGCAAAGCAACCGACTTATTTCCATTAGCATTCACACCTGATACCTAGATGACATTTGAATCAATAAGGTCCTACATCTCATGTTTAAGATGCATACCTCATTCGGTGTCATGTCCTTGCATTTGATGATAATGACAAAAGGCATTAGCATCAAAGTAAGGTCCTTGTTTACTAGGATCAATAGGCTTGATTGGGGGAAGCTTCATAATGTTATTACTCACAGCTTGATTCATGATAGAATGATAGGACTCAGATATCGGAGTAAACTTTTTTGGTTGATATGATGTTTTCTTTGGATTATTTATAGCAGACACATTCGTATTTGGTCCCTTGATCTTGATGAAACTCATATTATTGTTCGTTCTAAAGTTGTTCTGTGATGATCCACACAAGGATTGAGCAACTTGAGCTGATGAGTTTTATTTTTCATACTGACTAGACAAAAGTTGATAATCATGAAGAGTGGTGCATAAATGTTGGAAGGAGTTGTATTTCATCAAGAGAATCTTATCACGAATATTAGGTTGTAGATTTGTAATGAATATATTTTGAACATCCTCATCTTTCATTTGATACTAAATCTATGCAAAAAGTCCTTGGTACTGACCAATGAATTTAATCAACTTTTCTTTGGGACCTTGTTTACATTGCACCAAGTCAATAAGAGTGACTTGGGGTCTGATATTTGCTTGAAAATGTTGTAAAAATTAATCAATCAAATGCAAAAAGGAGTGTATTGAATTTGGAGGCAACGAGCAAAACCATTCTAAAGCAGTATCTTTGAGAGATTACAGGAAAAGTTTTGCTAACAAATCCTCTTCAAAATAAAAATCACTACACATAGCTGTAAATGTTGCCACATGAATATTAGGATCACCTTTTCCACCATATTTTTCAAAGCGAGGAGTCTCAAACCTCTCAGGCATAGGAGTTCTCAAAATTGCATAGGATAATGGATTACGGGCATGATATGTTGGTAGACTAGGCTACAAAGAATTTGTCAAATTTGTTACCTTTTGTTGCAAAGCAGTCATGCCCTATAAAAGTTGGTTTAGGATGGCATCATTGGGAGATGCGGTTTGTTGTGAGGAATTAGAACCAAGGTAAGGAGATGATTGAACTCGATGTACGATAGGCAGAGGCTGAGAATAGGTTAATAGTAGTTGGCCACAATGATAGATGGAAGATGGTTGCGAGTATGTAATAGGTGGCTGGAAATGAGTGGAATAGATAGGTGGTTGAGCACATTTATGCATAGAGGAGGTCCCTTTAGGAACCAAATTTTGATAATCAAATCCCATAGCTTTGTAATTAGTGCCATTAGATACTCCAATACCAGTGGTAGCATTACTACAAGTGTTCTCATTAGTTGTTAAGATCATTGATGTAAAAGTGGATACTCCTATATTTGGTATAGGTATGGAAACTTGAGTATGAGATGGTGATAAAGTGTTATTTATCATTTGTGCATATTCAGTTACTGGCATGATATTGGTTTGTACAATATGTGCTAGACCACGAATTGCATTTACACCATCTTGTCCCTCTTTTATCAATTCTCTTATATTACAAATTGTAGGGACATCTTCCTCAGCAATTCTCTCATTTTCCATGAATAATTAAAATTCAGCCAAGTCTTTATCCAACTTTTCTATTTGCTCATTAGATACATATCCTGTTGCCTCAATAGTATTATCAACATCATGAAAAGTTTGTTCTTCCATTGAGGTTGGAGGATGTATAATATCTTGCCCAATTTGATTGTCTCCCTTTGTAAAGAAGGTGTCCAAAGTACCAACTTCTTCAAGTGCACTGGATCCCATTAATCTTTTATTTCTTCTCAAAGGGATATTGTTTTTAGGACAGCGTGTCGTAAAGCTTATACCAAAGCCAATGAATGAAACAAATGATGTTGTAAGGATTTTGATCAAAGGAAGCAAGTTTTATGTCTGATATCATTCCAAAATAGTAATATAATCACTCTCAACACACTCTTGATGCAAATCCAAGATAATGCCAAGTCAAAATATAGTGAAAATATGTCAAAATGAGCACTTTTTTCACCAAAATTCAATGCAAAAGAGCATAACAAAGGGTGTTGTCATAAAAATGATGATGGATAGAAAATCATATCAGCAATAACAGCCAACACTTTATGCAAAAATACCCAACACAACATGATTGTAGAGCCACTTAAGGTAAAACCCTGGTGAAAATATAGCGAAATATGTAATTTTTCACAGTTTTTCAATTCCAAGACCTAGAAAAAGGGGTGTTGGAAGGAATTTTAGGAGGTACAAAAAATAGTATCAATAATATCAGCCACCTAAATCCATAAAATTGATCACAACACACTTGGAGTGCAAACTAGGTCAAACTCTAGGGAAAAAATGGCCAAAATGTGTAGTTTTTCACCGAATTTTCACTACAAGAGCCTGTTGAAAGGGTGTTGTGAATATTTTTATGAGGTGAAGAAAATTATTACCCTAATAATAGAAAATTAATGCAAAAATATCCTTCACAACATATCTATCGTGTAAACTTAGAGAGTCGATTTTAGCAAAAATTATTGTTTTCGAAGCCCTAGGTTTGAAATCTTGGGACAAAATTCTATGTGAATGATTTGAAGTCTTATTTATGATGAAATTGACTTAATCTTAGATCTAAAAATAATTTTCAAGCCTTAACATGCAAAATGTTCATGCAAATTTAATGAAAATGCATCAAAATTGCTAGTTTTTTGTTGAAATTTTCTATGTAAAAATGCAAATATTTTAAACCTAAATGAAAATTCAAAATAAAATACAAGACTAAATCCAAATGAAAATTGGAATGAGCCTCTAAAATCAGTATAAAAATCTGATAAAATATTTTGCCTACAAACCCTAGATTTTGGAATTACTAGGTTATATAAAATTATCAAAATTGCCACAAAACCCTAGCAATTAAATGATGAAAATGCAAGGTAAATTTTTTATTTTTGGGATTTTTCTGTAGTTTATATCAGATCTGATGCAAAAATCATGAATTAGGAAAATTTAGGAAGAATTGATGCAATTTAGTAAGCCAAACAATGCAATTTTTTTGTATTTTTCTAATTTTTCAATTTTTTTGAATTTTTCTCAATGCAATAAAATAAATGACCAAATGAATGAATGAAACCACACCAAATTTGAAGAAAAACACTCAGAAAGTTGCAATTTAAGTCCAAAAACATGGGTTCACCAAAATGTTTAGGGTAAAATTGGATTTGTTAATGTTCTAATGTTTAGATGTTAAAACCCTTCTTTCCACTAAACATTGAAGGATCTAGGGTCGAGTCGCGAGCACTATCATACCCTAGGTCACTTGAAAATGAAGGGAAACTTGGATTAGGGAATTAATTATCAATTTTACCTTCTCTTATATCTAATTAACCATTAAAACCCTAAATATGCAAATACAACAACAAATTGACTAATAACGAAAAAAGCTCTTGCACACGAGAGTAAAATAACAAATCACAGAGTACCTATTTTCAGGGTTCCAAAGTGGAATAGTTGGGAACACTGGAGTGGGTGCCCAAGTCTAAGGTACCTACTATTTTGGGGAATCTAGATCTCCTTCCAACACTGATGAGCCCTGTAGCTTCTATTTCCTTAGATCTATCTGTGAAGGACACTGGAGCGAGTCCCCAAGTCCTAGAAATGCTCCTTTGTCCAACTTTTCTTCAGATACCAAATCCCTGATGTCTACCAAGCTCCCTACAACTCCACTTTTTCTAGATGCCATACCTATAACCTACAATCACAAGACTTGGTTTGGGGGTTGTGGTGTTTAGTGGTTTGCCTCAGTTAAATCCCAGAGGACACTTAAGTCTT
Organism: Cunninghamia lanceolata; assembly: GCA_027924645.1. NCBI lineage: Eukaryota > Viridiplantae > Streptophyta > Pinopsida > Cupressales > Cupressaceae > Cunninghamia > Cunninghamia lanceolata. The sequence goes on along the minus strand of BSBN01001253.1, from coordinate 2,829,044 downwards.
TGAACACCATTGTCAGATAAAGAGGGCATGCGCTTGTGAGGCAGAGGCCAAAATCAAAGGAATCAATGATAAAAACCCAATGATGTGTCACCTTATAGTGAAGCTCTCATGGAGGAAGATGCTCTTCATGCCATGAGGAGATTGAAGCTCAAATCTACAAATATCAACACACAAAACATACAAGTCTATTCTTGCAACACAATAGAAAGCCTTGAGTCACCTTGAGAATGCCTAGAGTTCACAATTATCATCTAATTGAAATCTAGTTTTACAAATGAATGCCTACACATGCTTATATATGCACCTACAAGCATTCCCGCCAAGATATTAAAAATCAAACTTTACCGTGTTGGCAAAATAACCTCCTAATGGTCATAAACTGACACCTAGAAATTGGGGTTGCCCCAAAATAGGATAGGACTAGGGTGTGGGCGCCCAAGTGCTCCCCCTATTTTGGGTAGGGTATAGCTCAAGGGGTCCACCTAGCTCCTATTTGTCATGGAAACTAGGTCTCATTCCATCAGGATGCTAAAATATGAACTAAAATGTCCTAAATGCATGCTAAAGACCCAGGAGCTAAACCTTATGAGGGAAAAGACCCCAAGGGGACATTTTTCAAGGTTACACAACTGATAACAGTATTAAATAAATGAGGAAACTTTTGATAAAATTCATGGTAATCCTCCCATGTAGCATTTTTCTCAACATATTGGTCCCATTGAACCTTGCATAGCAAGACCTCTCTGTTACACAAGTGGATCTTGTGCATTTCTAACACATTGAGTGGCTCGATCATGACCACCCCTGGGTCTTGTATCTATAAAGAATTCCAATTTAAAATATGGTTATCACCTGCAATATATTTCTTCAAATAAGACACATGAATAACATTGTGCATTCTAGACAAGGCTGGTGGTAGAGCAATTCTGTAAGAAACCAAATTGACCACTTCAAGTACTTCAAAGGGTCCCACATAATGAGGAGCTAGCTTAGAAGACTTTCCAAATTTAATATAAATTTTCTAAGGTTTAACTCTCAAGAGAACTTTCTCTCCAACAGAGAATTGTCTCGGTACATGCTTTGCATACGTATAGCTCTTTTGCCTATCATTGGCTTCTGCCAATCTTTTTCTGATCAGCTTAACTTTCTCTTCCATTTCAGCTAGCATTTCTAGTCTGATGCTAATCCTATCTTCTAGCTTATCCTAGATTATAGGAGTTTGGCATCTTCTTCCATACAATGCTTCAAATGGAACCATCTTAATAGCGGAATGATAAGAATTGTTGTAAGTAAATTCCACAAATGGTAAGTATTCCTCCCACTTATATTGTTGATCCATGTAATACATTCGCAACAAGTCTTCCAAAACATGGTTAACTCTCTTAGTTTACTCATTGGTTTTAGTATGATAAGTTGTAGTCACATTGAGTTTAATCCCTAGCACAGAAAATAAAGTTTGCCAAAACCTTGATGTTATATGCGCATCTCTATCCGAGATAATCTTTTCAGGGAAACCATGCAATCTAAACAACTCTTGCATAAATTTGCAAGCTAACACTGGTGCTCCATCAATCAAATTCCCTAGTATAAAATGTGTTACCTTTGTGAGTTTATCAACCACAACTAAAATGGCATCATGTCTATTCCTTGACATAGGAAGACCTTGAACAAAATCCATACTAATAACTTGCCATTTCCACTCTGGCACATCATGTGGGTACAACAATCCTACAGGGTGTTGATGTTCTACTTTTATCCTCTGACATTCTAAACAGATTGCTACAAATCTTACAGCATAATTCTTCATTCCTTTCCAGAAATAAAGAGGTTTAACATCCACTAGAAGTTTGGTCACTCTTGGATGTCCAAAATATGGTGTGGTATGCACTTCTTTCCATACTAGATCCCTTAATCTAGCTGAATCAGGGACATACGTTCTACCTTTATACCTTAATAGTCCATCTCACTCAAATAGAAACCCATCATATCTGGGATCTCTAGGATTATCTTTCAAAGCCTGCTTAACTTGCTCATAATACTCATCACCAGACAAATTTTGCAACACCAAATCCTTGAAATTTCCATGAATAGAAACAATAGAAGCTATATGTCTTCTACAACTTAAAGCATCAGCTACTCTATTCTCTTTTCCTTTGATGTAGTTTATCTCAAAGTCATAGTCAGATATCAATTCTAACCATCTCCTTTGTTGAGCATTTAGATGCAGGTGAGAGAATATATACCTAAGACTTTGATGGTCTGACTTAAGTACAAAAGTTTTCCCCAACAAATAGTGCCTCCACATCTACAAGGCATGAGTTACTGTTGCCAATTCCAGATCATACGGTGCATAATGTTTCTCATAGGATTTCAATTTCCTTGACTCATATGCTATAACTCTCTCATCTTGCATAAGCACTCCTAATCCTTCTCCCGAAGCATCTATAATTACCTCAAATTGTCCTTCGGGGTCAAGAACTTTCAAGATTGGAACTGAAGTTAACTTTCTTTTAAGAGATCAAATGCATCCTAACATTTATCTGTCCATTCAAATCTCTTTCCTTTCCTCTGTAGGGAAGTGATTGGACTAGCAATACTAAAGAAATTTAAAACAAACTTCCCATAATAGCCATCCAGGACCATGAAACTATGCACTTCATGCACATTTGTGGGTACAGACCAATCTAGAATAGCTGTGAATTTTGTAGGATCAATAGATATTCCATTAGATGATATAATATGTCCTAGATATTGGATGTCTTTCTGGAAGAATGTACACTTTGATAGTTTTCCATATAACTTACGTTCTCTTAGTCGTTGTAGAACCAATTGTAAATGACGATGATGTTCTTCTTCATTCTTAGAGTAAATGAGTATATCATCTAGAAAGACTAGAACAAACTTGTCTAAACAATCTCTAAATACACTTTTCATGAGATTCATGAATGTGGCAAGAGCAATCATCAAACCAAATGGCAACAATGTGAACTCATAGTGTCCATATCTGGTTCTAAAAGCTGTCTTATGAATATCCTCATATTTCAATCTTAACTAATGATATCCTGATTGCAAATCAACCTTTGAAAATACAACAGCTCCACGCATCTGATCAAAAAGATCATCAATATGTAACAAAGGATATTTGTTCTTTACCATTTCTTTATTAAGCATACAATAATCTATACATAACCAAAGGGGTTCCATCCTTCTTCTTAAAAAAAATAACTGGAGCATCCTATGGTGAAACACTAGGTCTGATCAAACCTTTTGCCAACAATTCTTGTAATTTGGCTTTCAATTCCATTAACTCTGTAGTTGTCATATAGTAGGGTGCTTTTGATATAGTCTCAAATCTTGGTTTAATATCAATTGCAAAATCAAAAACCATCTTGGGAGGGAGTCCTGGAAGTTCTTCTAGAAACACATCCTAAAATTCTTGAAGAAAAGGATACTTTTCTCCAAAAGATGAACTAGGGCTTTCTAACCCTTCCTCCACTTGTTCCATTTTGACTACAAACAACTGACAACCTTTCCTTCTAACCCTTTTTAATTGCTTAGCAAAGATAGGTCTGATTTTAACTTCTCTTTGAATCCATTGGAATTGGGTCTGATTTCCCAAATCATCTAAGCATTCAACTATTTTTTAAAAATAGTCAACCTTAGCTCTATGCTTCCACAACCAACTCATTCCTAGGATTACATCATAGGAACCTAAGGGAGTTACATACAGGTTTACTTCAGTTGAGAAACTAGGGAAATCAATCTTGGTTTCAAACAAATATTGCTCTACCTGAGCCTTAGATTGGTTAGCATATTCTATTGACCAAGGTTTAGACATGTACCTAGCTTTTCTAGAAAATTTATTCAAAATTCTAGGAGAAACAAAGTTTTCAGTGGCTCTTGTATCAATCAAAATAGATATAGGGACTCCAAACAAAGTAACTATCATCTCAATGGGTGTAATTTGATACTCTGCTTAATGATTGTTGAGAGCTATATGAATCCTTTGTTGGAATGCTTCTTGTTGAATAGGTAATGTAGTACCTCTTTGTTGATCGTTTTGATTCATGTTAGGGCAACGATTAGCATAATGGTCACCCCCACAAGTAAAGAATCCTCCAATGGGTCCTTTCTTATCTAAAGTCTTCCCATTGTTATCCTCATTTCTTTTGAAATTGCCATTCTTCTTATCATTTCTAGATCCACCCTTATTTTTCTAAGATCCTTTATCTTTTCTCTTGTTCACATAACTCTTTTCGTATCTTTTCTTGTATGGTTAGTTGTTAGGAGTTCCATTAAACCTCTTACAGTTTCTATCATGATACGATAAGATGGATTTCAACTTTTGCTCTTGCTTGATCGCCTTCTCATACACTTGATCCATTGTTGTGGGACCATGTACATCCACTTCTCCACCGATTTGAGCATTTAAACCCATGATGAATTTTCTGATCCTGAATCTCTCATCTTTTTGATATTGTGGCACATATTTCAGGAGATGGGTGAATTTTTCTCCATATTCCACCACTGTCATATCTCCTTGTTGAAGATTCTAAAAATCAGTCAGTTTCTGATCAAAATAGAGTTGTGGTAGCCATCTCTTGTGAAAGAGCTCCACGAATTCATCCCAAGTTACCCTCAAAGAGCTTAAATTCAATTCCATCTTCTTATTCATCCACCAAGTTGATGCTTCTCCTGCCAGTTGGAATGCTCCCCAAACTACCTTGGTCAGTTCCGAGTAATATCTTATCTCGAAATATTTTTCCATTTCTGTTAACCAAGCTTCTACAGCATCTCCAGTCACTGTTCCATCAAATTTTGGTGGAGTAACCTTCTTCATAGCCTTTAGGAGTTCTAAGGTCAGTCTATCACTTGCCTCTTTATGAGGTTTCGTACTCTTACTTTGATCTTCATGGTTCTCTCCACTTTCTCCATGTGAGTTTTCACCTCCTCCCTCAGTATTCCCTTTATCATCCACCTTCTTTTCCAAATCACCCAGTCTTTTCTTGGTTTCCTCAAGCATGGTTATGATTTGGTCCAACTTATTATTCAACAAGTGGTTTTCTTCTTCACTTTCTCCTTGGTTAGTTCTTGTCCGAACCATGTTTATCATTTTTCTCACACCTGAGAATATTGAGTTGTACATTAGTTCATGATTATAATGCATCGCATTAAATCAAAACATAATAAACTCAAATCAAACAATAGTTTGGTACAAAAACAACTCTTTTTATTTATTTCATTTCAAAAGTATAGAATATTCTTCATTTATACAAGAAATGACTTCAAAAGTCATGCTCAAGAGGAGTATATCCTTCAGATACATAATCTCAAGGTATATAACCTTTTGACTTGCTATCGGACCTAAATTCTATGATCTCAATAGTTGGGGGTATGCAAGGATCTCATCTAACCAAAGTTGTATCCTCATCTGACATATACTCTATGATTTTAGTAGTGGGGTAAAAGCACAAAGCTATTTCACACTTTCAGCCAACTTATCAACACAAGTGAATTTAAGTATTTCTAACTAAAAATCAATTTTGGTCAAACATATGATCTTGTAAGATTCATTCTAGCTAAGTTAGATATGTCCACAACTTTTCCAACTAAAATTGTTGTCTAAATGCATATGTAACACCACTATGAGGCCAATTTATCCAAAAAATAAAATTATTTAAAAAACTTGATATTTCAACAACTTCTACCCATGTAAATAACATTTTTAAAAAAATATAAAAATACCCTTTTGTAGATCTATAAGTTTAGTTTTCAAATATATATATATATATATATAGTTTAATTATTATTTATATTTTCTTTTCTATTTTTACTAAAAGTAGGTTATCAGCACAAAACATTAGGTCGATTACCATGCCAAGGAAAAATAGTAAAACTTATTAAAAAATTTGAAAATAATATGATGCACTAGATAAAATAATCTATATCAAGATGGTATAACTTTTGTTCTATTTTAGATAAATAGTTAATATGAAAGTTGACATCGAATGGAAACAACTATGTTTTAATACATGCACATTTTATTTTTTATTTAAAAATATATATTTATCAAAATTGGAAAAAAATATATCCATGCACTAAAGTTTCAAGTTATAAATACACACAAAAAAATTGAAGAAAAAAATTACTATATAAAGATTGACGTCTCATGTAACTTCATTTTTCAGCATTTTATCAGCAACTAAATTATAATGTCAATTTATTAAAAAATATATTCAAATAATTTTTTAAATTGTTTTAAAAAATACAAACATAAAATATACTAAAAAATAAATATTTTATTAGTTTACATCATTTCAAAATTCAAAACATATATGTCACTTTTTAGTGATTCAAGTTTAAAAGTTGGATCAGCGTTGATTTGAGTTATGGCAGTCGCTAGGGTTTTAATATCACTTAGCCAAATGTCACTCTCATCATTGGCTCCCTCAAAAGTTTTGATAATGGCCTCACATTCTCTTTTTTCTTTAAGGAAACATTGACTCGTGTTAATAGACTTTCTCGCTGTCTTCTTAAGACGTACCATCCTAATACAAAAATTTTCAAACATTAGCTAACCGCATAATGTTGACTACAAGCAAGCATAGTGGTCTCATAAGCCCTAGTGCTGAACCTGGTAGCTCTGATACCATATGTAACATCCACGTTCTAAAAACATAGTAAAACCAGAAATTTACCATAGAGTAATTCAACAAGGTAAAATGAGAGAAAAAATTTATTTTACTTAACATATAATCAAGTAACAACAATTACAAGTTTTCTCTTACAAAATACAATAAATCATATTATCTTTCTCATTTACAACATCTACAAAAGTAAATCAATTACATAAACAAATTTGGAATAATTAATGCTTCTGAATATCTGACATCTTTATCACAAGCCCTGGCATGTTTCCTTCTCGGAGAGAGTATATTTATAGTAATTTACCTTCATCCATAGACTGGCGGTCTCCCACACATCTTCCACATAGGAAGTGGCCCTACCCTTCATGAGGAATATAGACCTTAGGTGACTGATGGTAATTTGCCTTTCCCGAGAACATAGTGTTGTATCCTACACAACTCTATCAACCATACAACCCTAGATACCCTCTAGCTAAGTATGATTTCTGATAGGTTGTGCAATCTAGATACAATGAACCGATAATGCATGCAGAAAATGAATAAGTTACTTTGGTCAAAGTTTTTAATATCAATAACATTCATAATGAACATGGTCGTAGTGTTCACCCACCCCTACTCGACTTGGATATTGTCGTATTCTCGCAGTTTATTCACACCAACTATATTTACATAAAGAGTTTAATCATCTTGTCATGATAATAGTTTTCTTGACTTAGATAAGTCTATACAACATAACTAATCATTTGGTTCATAATCGACTCTAGGGTTTTCCTACCAACCCTTGGATAATACGATATTCAAAATATCCATATCTCATATCTATGAGACTAAGGTTTATAAACGACCTTTGGTTTAACTCAACCAAGGTTATGAATACTCTGGTTTTATAATAGATAATAACTCCTATACAAAAGGAATATGAATACTTTCAACTTACCTTTACGTGATGTCATTAACCATCACTACTTATATACTCATATATAATTCTATACATGGTTATCTCTAGATAGACTTAGTCTATTCCATCATAATGGTTTACTATAATGCTATACTCATCAAGAATAATAGAATAGACATTAAAGATAGTCCTACGACATTTATCTTGTTTTCCAAACTATCCCTAGTTCTTCTACCACTCAATAGGTTTTACCATAGTTATCATAGATCACCAAGAATCTAAGTTCTTTTTATAAGGAAATGTTTTTTGACAAAGTTGTATAGAAATTAACCCAAGAATGGTTTCAAAATGATAATATCACCATTGAATAATTTAACCCATATTGCTCATAACTAGTAAGTTTTTCCTATCATATATCATTTGAACTAATTCAATAGAACTCTATTTCATGATTAACTTATATCTATGTCATCAACTGGCCTCATTTGAAACTCACTCATTGAGGTGACTGGTTTTCATGACTCTTGATAACTACATTATCCTTGTTCAAGTATGTGATAATAGAAGTCATTTGGTTCTCCATACTATATTTTGACAAATATCATAGTTTTAAAACAATAAGAATAGGGTCAGCCTTGTAAGATAATGAAATAGATTTCATTGTTATTACATGGATCAGCCTTTTCAGGCTAAGTCGATGCTCACTGGTTTATACTAAGATAACATAACAGTCATTTAATGACTCCATATCCTTTTAAACACAGTCAACTCTCTCCTTATTTTGAATAATAGTAATGAACTTAAGAAATAAGCTACTTTGCATAATCGATTGCTCTTCATAAAGAAGTATAGAAGACTTAACAATCATACGAATATTCATTGCCTTTTGAATGCATAAATTGCAGAAGTGTTTACCTGACAGTGGTGGTTTACTAAGATGTAATGGTAGATAGAAATATTTCTGTATTCGACCCAGACAACCATGTTCTCACCTTTCTCTAACTTCTTCTCTCACTGCCCACCGCAAACTCTCTACTTCCAATGACCAAAACTATGCAAAAATAACATGTCAACAAAAGATGCCACCATCAACTAACTAAGTCATGGTTTTAAGGACTCAACGAGACTCATAATGAGTCATCCCATCTTTTTGTTCCCACTTCCTTGCAATTTTAAAACACATTCAATTCAAAGCAGTTTGCTTCATGATTCAGTTTCAACTACCAACTATAAAAATGCAAACATCAACATATGTCAATGATGCGATCATCACTTGGGGAGATCAGCGAATGTGGTTGGATTAACCACCACTTCTCTTCTAAGAGGCCGCCAACACATTTAAACCATCTTTGAGCAATTAATAAACACAAGGAGTGATTTGATCCATCATGCAGTTATAATGAAGGCACTCCATAATATATATGCCTACGGCTGCTCAAGAGTAAGCATTATTAACTTATCATGAGGTATTATCCTCATTCGATGCATAAATATATACATTTATTTGTTTATATCAAATATGGTTTACATAACATCATCTCTATTTGATAGTTATTATTTGATCAAAAATAATAGTAATAAAATAAAGGTTTATAGATAATGTGAATGGGTTGAGCTTGTCTCCCCTTCACAATCCTTCATTAAAATCACGTCAACTTGTCTTGACGAAATTGTCTTGACATTAAAAGTCGACAACAAAACCTTAAGTGACTTAATAATAATAACACAACCATTTTATGACAATGACATCATAATTTTTATGTTAAACATAAATGGTCATAGTTCTTACTTATATGACATTGTTTATGTTACAAACGACTATGATGACACACTACGACTTGAAAAGATTCTAAAGATATCGAGTACCTATCAATTGGGTTCAAAAGTATACTAACAAGACAAGACTTACCTCTTATGACATTGGTTCACGTTTTCGCTAAACACTCATACTTGTTTGGCAAATAATCACTCATAACCTGAGGTCTATATCTCTCTCCTCGAAAGACAATCTCTCTCTCTTTTCTCTGAGAGTCATCTGAAAACTTGTAATCTTGTATCAAACTTGAAATCAACAGATTACGATCAGTGCATCATTATTCAAATAATAAACCAATTTCTCATAATGTAATTATTAAATCGACAATAACATAATCATTTCCATAATTTCCATAAATAATATTCAATATAATCTATATCTTTCCTTGACATTAATCTAAACATCAAAATAGATTTACTTATATCGAAGTAAAAGTAAAAAGTATTAGCAAGACAAAAATTGGGGATGTAACAATAAATCTGGACTTATTAGAGATGGTGTGTGAATCTCAAAGGAACAAGTAGATGCTAAGGGTTATGAACTCTACATTTCTAGCTCTTATCCCCAAATGTGAGGGAGCGAATTGGTTGAGCTTGTTTTGGCCTATCTCTCTTTGCAATGTGGTTTATAAATTGCTTTCCAAGCTAATAGCTAAGAGGTTGAAGCAGCGGCTCAACAAGATTATTTTTGATAAATAGGGGGGCTTTGTGGCTAACAGGTGAATCTTGGATGGTGTGGTCATCACCATTGAAACTATTCACTCGATGATGACCTCCAAAGAAAAAGCTATGCTCATCAAGCTAGATATGGCTAAGGCTTATGATAGAGTTAAGTGCTCTTTCTTGCACAAAGTTCTCATTGCTTTTGGTTTTGCTGAGAAGTGGGTTATGTGGATGATGAGTTGTGTCACAACCACTTATTTTTCTATTTTGATAAATGGGGAGCCATCTTCCTTATTTGGGGCTTCCAGGTGCCTTCATCAAGGGGACCCTCTTCCTATTTATTCATTCTTTTGGTTGAAGGTTTGGGGAGAGTGATTAAGAGATCTATGATGCTGGGTCTTATCCAAGGCTAGGTTTGGGGTAATGGTTTACCTCCTTAGTCACACTTGCAATTTATAGATGATACAGTTTTGATGGGCATGGCCAAGATCAGAGAGACCACTAATTTGCACAAGGCTTTGGGCATTTATTTTGTTGCATCAGGACAGATGATTAATGAGGATAAATCATCTATTTTTTCTTTAATACTCTGAGGCTCATTCAGTAGAGGATTGCTCATATTTTGAGGTTTTAGATTGGTTCTCTTCCTTTGACTTATCTCGGCATTCCTATCTCTTCTGGTACCCTTCCTATGGGATCAAGGAAAAATATTCTTGACAAGTTTTGTGTGAAGGTGAAGCATTGGACTCATCGATTGCTTTCATTCACTAGTCAAGTTCAGCTTCTTAAGTCAGTGGTGTAGGCTATTCCCAACTATAGGTGTATGCTTCAAGTGGCTCCCATTGGTTTTATTAAGGATTTGGATTCTCTGGTTAGGCAATTGTTATGGGCTGGTAGCTTGTCATCTTCTAAGTGAAGCCTTGTGAAGTGGGATATTATTTGTAGTCTGAAGCATTTTGGTGGCCTTGGGTTGCAGCATTCGACACTGATTGAGTTGGCAGTGTGTCTGCCAAGCTCTATTGGAGATGGTGTTTAGAACAAGATCATGTCTGGGCCAAGATTTTATCTCACAAATATCTAAATGGGATACCGAAGGAGGAGATTCCTCAGTATCCTCTTGTCGAGAAAGGATCTATGATTTGGGAACTGCTTAAGAAAGGGGCTAACTTGATCAAGGAGAGTTCGTTTTGGATATGCAATAGGGGATATGAGGCTCTCTTTTGGTTTGACTCTTGGGATGGGTTCTCCCCTATTCTAAGCATGTTTCCTAATTTGTAGGCTATTTTTCAGCGCTTCTTAGAGATAGGTTGGTCTAGGGTGATTGATTTTAAGACTTCTTACCACTATGGGCAAATGGTGTTATCTAGGTGGAAAGCTCCTAGTGAATGGGCGGTGGCTGGTTTGGAGGAGGATTGTGTTGATCTTTGTAAAATTCTGATAAGTAGACAGTGTAGCTCTCTTCAGGATAAGGATTTTTTGTCTTGGAGTCCAAATCCTAAGGGAGTTTTCACGGTGGCTAGTGGGTATTAGGAGTTGATTTCTCGTAAGTATGGAGGGTTGGAATTTCCTTGGTGGAAAAATGTTTGGAATAAATTCTCCTGGCCTAAGTGTAATTGTTTCCTGTGGACCTTAGCTTGGAACAATGTTTGACTTGGGAAAATCTTTAGAAGTGGGGATTCCAGGGACCTTCAATTTGTGTTCTTTACAGGGGTGGTGAAAAGGTTTCATCCCACTTATTCTTTCGTTGCCCTTTTTCAATGCTTATCTAGTACTTTTGGTGGGATATTTGGAAAAATCCTTGTGTTCATGCATCCTCTCTTGTTGAATTCTAGAACAGACTAGGGAGACCATCTACACAGGCCTCTTTCCTCCAGATTGTGTTGCGCATTAGCCCGACCTTCATCCTTTGGCAAATCTAGCTGGAAAGGAATCATAGGATTTTCATGGGGAGAAGTTGATGATTCAATAGGTTTGGCAGAGAATTATTGGTATGATCCAAGAGACTGTGAAAGCTAAATGTGAAGTGGTTTTTCCTTTGGAAAGGAACGATGATGAGATTATGAACAGATTGGGTCTGCAGGGTTTGACCTCTAACTCCTTTTGTATTTGAAGAGGTAGGCATACTGAAACAAAGGTTCAGAGGGTTGGGCAATGGTTTCCTCCTTCAGTGGGTTTTTTGAAGATTAACATTGATCGCTCATCTAGGGGTAATCCTGGGCATGCAGGGATTGGTGGAGTTGGAAGAGATTATTTTGGATATGTTATTTTCCTTTTCTCCATTCATAAAGGGCAGCAATCCAACAACCTTATGGAGGGGCTGGTGATTCTTGGGGCTATTGAACATGCCTATGCTCTGCGCTGGCATAAGATTATTTGTAAATTAGACTCTCAAATCATGGTTAACCTTTTGAATGAGCATAATTTGGAAGGGGTTAATTGGTAACTTGCTTCAGTTGTTCGACATATTTTGCATCTTTGTTCCATGTTGGAGGGGGTGTCCTTTACCCACATCCCTAGGGAATGGAATAGGGTTGCAGACTATTTGGCCAAGTGGGCTTCTGAGCATGCTGGGGACTAGCAAATTGAGGGATGGGAGCATTATCCCCTGATTATTGCCAGGCTTTAGAGATGATTATTTCGAAGGACATGGTTGGTTGAGGTGTGTTGGTGTTGGTTCTATGGTGGTTTTGTGTCTTGGCCACACATCTTGGTATTCCTACTTTTCTTTGGGAGCCCTTATGGTCCCAGATTTTTTTGTGTTATTGATTTACTGATTTCAATAAAGTTTTTTCCCCCTTTTCATAAAGAAAACAATGAATAGAAATTAAATAATCATATAAATATAAATATTACACAATATAATATATTAATATTTACATCAATACAATATTTTAATTCTTAATATTTATATGGAAAAGAATATAATAACTATATAATGACATTACAATTTTTGTTATAATATTTGGAGACTTCAAGAAAAAAAATTATTTGTTTAACATTAAAAAAATATTTGTTTAATAACAAAAAAAAATTTGCTTAGGGCAAGAATTTAGTCACTCATAATTTAATTAAACTCCACCTTTCCCAATATTTTTTGTTAAAATTTTGACTTAGGAAAATTTAAAATTTGTTCAACATGAAAAATAATACTTTGTTTTGATTGGTTTACTATAGATGATTAATCACTAGATTAAAAAAAATCATAATTTTTGTTAAAATTTTCTCACTTTGTTTTAATTGGTTTACTATAGATGATTAATCACTAAATTAAAAAAAATTGTTTTGATTGGTTTACTATAGATGATTAATCACTAGATTAAAAAAACTCATTGCAATAGTACTGCTAAAAGCAGGTATTAATAAATGAATTGTATACCCATGATGTAGGGACAGAAAATTTCAAGTCCTATTTTTATGTTCTTGTATAAGATTTTAATTTAATATGGATCAGTTTTTATACACAAATGTATATGAATATTTCATTTTACTATAATATAAAATAAATATAAATACTTTATTTGTGTAATTAATAATTTAATATAATTATTATTAATATATTATCCTATTGATATAAAAATAAATAAAAAGAATTATAATTGATATATACACTGAATAAAAATTAAATATTAATATGAATATTACACAATATAATATATTAATATTTACATTAGTATAATATTTAATAATTAATATTTATATTAATAATAAAATGACGTAGAATATATTTTTTTATATTTTTATGTCCATTTAAAGGGTTTTAGGATTAGGGTTAGAATTATGGATATAGTTACAAAGAGGGTTATAGTTATGGTTAGAACTAAGGTTAGGGTTAAGGTTAGTATTAGGGTTAGGATTATAATTAAGGAAAGAGTTAGGGTAAGTATTAGACTTAGAATTATAGTTAGAATTAAGGTTAGGTTTAAGATTAGAATTTAGGTTAGAATTAGGGTTAAGATTTGAATCAAACTTGGGATTAGGGTTAGGATTACAATTAGAATTACTTACAATAAGAATTATGGTTAGGGTTAGAATTAAGGTTATGACTATTGTTAGAATTAGGGTTGCAATTAGGGAGAGAATTAGTTATTATTTTATAGATATTTATAATTACAATGAAGGAAAATTATATATATATATATATATTAGTGCATTATTAAATAGTAGTGCATTAATATTGTTATTTAAGTGTATTAGCTATATTATTTACTTTAGTCACTAAATAAATATTATTTACTTTAGTCACTAAATGAACAAATTAAATACTCCTCAATTTGTAAAACATAGTAAACAAGATGTTAAATGTTCCACTAAACACACAAGTTCAATAATACCATAAACAAGCATAAAGAGCTCATCTATGGTACTTCTACACTTCAATTCCTAGCTCTCTATTCATAACAATTTGTTTTAAATAATCGCAAAAAGATATTTAATACTTATTTATAAATATATATCAATATTTCATTTTACTATAATATAACATAAATATAAATACATTATAATCATAATTCTATTTAATTGTATAATCAATAATTTAATATAAATATTATTGTTAATATATTATTAATTATATTATTCTATTGAATACAAATTAAATCATATTAATATGAATATAATATTACACAATATAATTCATGCCGAGAGGCATTCTACAATAGCAGTAAGGGGTGGAGTGTAATGTCGTGAGTGTGTTAAAAAAACTATTACCTTTAACCTTAAATTTGGCATCCATTTACATGTCAAAATATTAATATTTTAATATTTTAAATAAATTTATCTCTTACCTTCTACCTTAAATTTGACATCCATTTACATGTCAAAATATTATGAACTTTGGTGGCCGCCACTACAACCGAGCAACCTAACCATGCCCTTAATGGCTACTTTATTTTTTTATATACACATAAATTTTAATTTAAGAGTTATTTTATTTTACTTTAGAATTTTAATTTACTTCCAAGTTATTTTATGTTACTTTTTAAAAAATATTTTTTTTTTAATTAAGATAAGCAACAAACTAGGGTGTTGATCCCTTTACACAAATGCCCATAGGGCAGAGCAAAATAGGGCACAAATAGGCCAGAAATAAAAACAACAAAACAATAGCAACCTAGTTGCAAACCAAAATAAGGGATCTAAACAACACCAAATCCTAAACAACTGTCAAGGAAAACTCTGAGTCTAAATCCTCAAAGTGAGGTGAGAGAGTCTCCAACCCATGGCGGATGGGTCCAAGAAGGGAGCCAAGGCCCAACAGAGGTGGCTAGAGACATGATGGTTGGGAGGACCCGACATGGTCAACAATAGTCTTATCTACCATAGGCTCCACAAGGGGTGTTGGCAACAAAAATTTCTGGAAAAGTCCATGCTCCAGCCTCCTGTGAAGGCTAGTTCTTTTGGGAGAAACCATCTGTCTAGGAGTCCGTTTTTAAAATATTTGTTGACTATGTTTTGATTTTACTTATTATTTTATTTCTACTTAAATCTAAAATTTTACATATTCTAAATTTTAAAACACTATGTATAAATCATATAATTAGTGTGTCCATACATAGAGTAAATAAAAGATTCTAAAAATAACTCAAAGTAAATAAAATGACTTCAAATTTTAGATAGATGTATTTAAGATATCTATACTAGTAATATACTAGCATAGATATCTTAAATACATCTATCTAAAAGATGATGATATCTCTTGGCGTCTTTTAGATAGATGTATTTAAGATGTCTATGCTAGTTTTATTTTATTTTCTATACATAATAAAATTTAATTTATTTCTTTTTTACTCACTCATGTTTTATAAAAAGGGAGCAAAGTATATTCAACAATAGGAGAAGTTATATTTTATAGATTTTACTATGGAAGCATCAATTTTATTTTATTTTATTTTCTACATAATAAAATTTAATTTATTTCTTTTTTATTGGCTCGTGTTTTATAAAAATAGAGTGTCCTAAAGTAATTAGGTCGAGAGGCTAACCTACAATGGCAGCATGGTGAAATGGTGTGAGCATGTTAAGAAAAACAAATATAAAAAATAATTAAATAGCCAACATATTTAAATAAATAATCATAAACATTAAAAAAATAATAGTTGACAAATGCAATATTAATAATTAAAACATATATAAAATCACTAATTACAAAAACCACAAACACAAAATAAAAATGAAGAAGCGGCAAAATCAAGAATCAAATTGCTAGAATATTAAAAAATTCAAACTCATTGGTAAAATATTAAAAAAATAAATATGTGCATTTCATTTTATTTTCTGTAAACTTTAGTTAGTATTAAAAGAGTTATTTATCAAAAAAATTGTGTTGTATAATATGTAATTTAATTTAGTTAGGGTTTGAAGTTTTTTTTCATATTTAGCTAGGGTTTTATTAAATAATTCTTTCATTTTTAATATTAAGACTTTATTATTTAAAAAATATATGTAAACAATTAACCCAAAGTATATTAACTCAAAGTATTTATTGTGTAAAGAAACCTAAAATATATTAACTCAAAATATTTATTGTGTAAAGAAACCCTAAAGTATATTAACTCAAAGTATTTATTGTGTAAAGAAACCCTAATAAAATATACATATAAAATAAATTATTTATAAAATAACATTTTCTTAAAAGGTAAAACCCTAATTTATAAAATATTATTTTAGGGCAATGTATTTATTGTGTAAAGAAACCCTAATAAAATATACATATAAAATAAATTATTTATAAAATAACATTTTTCATCTTCACCTTTTCTTAAAAAGGTAAAATCCTAATTTATAAAATATTATTTTAGGGCACTATATTAATCCCTATATTATTTACTTTAAGATGCTTTAAAATATATATCTAAGAGAACTAACTTTGAAAATACTGAAAACAAAAAAATATTATTAGCATTAATCCAAACATATATACAATAGTAAACAATCAAACATATATAGAGGTTATTTTATATTATTGATGAGTGTAATGTTATTTTATATGTAATAAAATGAAACCCTAATAAAATATAATGTTATAAAACATTACTTTAGGACCTTTTATTTTGTGTTTCTGGCTTCTATAATTAGTGATTTTATAACATTTATGTTTTATATATGTTTTAATTATTAATGTTGCATTTGTCAACTATTATTATTTTTAATGTTTATGATTATTTATTTTAAAATGTTGGCTATTTAATTATTTTTTAATTTTTTTTCTTAACACATTCACACTATTTCAATATTTTAATCACTACAATATTTTAATTTAGTCACTCATAATTTAATTAAACAAGTTAATTTGTTAGTATTGCCACGTCCTCACTTCTAATCAATTTTAGGTGTTTATTTCACATTAATATTTAGATCATTACAATATTTTAATTTTTAATATTTATACATAAAAGAATAAAATAACTATACAATGGTCAAAATTTAAATAATGATATTAATATGAATATTATATCAATATAAATATTACAAATTTTATTATAATATTGCATAGACTTTAAGAAAAAAATTATTTGTTTTTTATTATGGTAAGCTATAAACTAGGGTGCAAGTCCCTTTACAAAATAGGTCAAAGGACAAAGACAGCCACACATAGGCCAGAAACATTGCTTTAATAGTAGATGGACAACAAAACCCAAAAGGCTAAGCAATAGAATAACAACCTAAACAATAGAAAAACGTGACCTAGTAGGTCAAACACCCTTGGCTCGTGAGCAAGTCTGAGAAACAAACTTGGGAAGACCTCTCTTCCTCCTTTGGACAACAGTCCAAAAAATGTCATTATCTCCATCCACAGAAATAGGAGATGAAGGAGGTGAAATTCTCACCGAAACCTTGAAAGGGGCAGAGCATGGGGAACAACAACACCAGTCCCCACATCAAACTGTACACCCACAATAGCAGTCTAAGACACAACAACATCAACAGGTGAGACCCCTGCAATAGTCCCAACAGCAACAACAACAGTAAGGGAGGACCCTGCAGCAATCCCAAAAGCACCACTAATAGAAGGGGAGATCCTTGCAGCAGTCCCATCAATAATAACATTAGGGGAGGTCCCTGTCAACACAGCAATAACCCCAACAATAGATAGAGCCCCAATAGCAGTAGAAGTCACAGCAGCAATCCCAGCAGCAGAAACATCAACAATAACCACAGCCCCAGAATGGACTGTCGAAGCAGGAACAGTAGAAGAAGTCACAACAGTAGTCCCCACAGCAGAACCCAAAGGGACTAACGAATTAGGAATCACCCCAGCAATAGGGGCAGACCCATCATCATCAGAGGAAGTATCAACCTCCACTAAACTAGGAGTATCCCCAGTAGCATCAACTGTGAGAAGATCAGACGAAGCATTCTTTCACCATGAGGAAGGATGAGGGAGATTTAAATGAGGGTACCCAGAAGTCAGGTGCCCTGTAGCAAAGCACCTATGACACTGGAATGGAAGACCTTCATAGTCTAAAACCTACCTCCAAGAACTACAGCAATCTGCAGCACAATCTCCGCAGGGAGAGGCTTAGAGAGATCCAGATCTAGAAGAACACAAGCATAAGTAGTATGAGAGAACAAGGTAGTCACTTGATCCACCATAATAAAAATTTTCAATGAATTACCAATACCCATATAATAGGAATTACACCAAAAATGCAGCAAAAGATTCAGGGGGCGAATCCAAATAGGCATTCTATTGAAGGATTCGGTCAAAGGGTTAAAAGAGGGAACCCAAGGCTTGAGAAGGAGGGCATGTTCGCCTGAGAACCAAGCATGCGTATCCAAAACAGCATTCTGATCAGAAACTGAATCAAAAATGACTACAAAGAAACCCTTGGCACAAGGGTAAATTTCTATTTTTCCCTCCATGATAGGGCACCAATGCTCTGAAATCCAAATTATTTGTTTAAAAAAATTATTTGTTTAACATTAAAAAATTATTTGTTTAATAACCAAAAATTATTTGTTTCATAACTAATTTTGTGAGAATTTACTCTTTTCTCCTCAATTTTAGGTGTTTGTTTCACTCAAAATAGTATTTCGCAAAATCTACCCTTAAGAGGTCATTTTTTAGCAAATCACAATAGAGATAAATCATTTTCCCAATTTTTTTTTTAAATTTTCTCATGTAGACTTAGGAAAATTAAAATTTGTCCAACATAAAAAATAATACTTTGTTTTGATTGGTTTACTATAAATAGATTAATCACTAGATAAGAAAACTCATTATAATAGTACTGCCAAGTACTAATAAAAATAGCTCCTTAAATAAAAATAAAGTAAACAATGTAAATAAAATATAATTTAATTAATATATTAAATTAATATAATACACAATAATAATAATAATATATAAATTTGCCCTCCTAATGGGGTTTGTGGAGTTGATTCTAATAGGAAAAGGATGGAGGCTAAATGGGTATCATCGAGTGAAGGGTAGTTTAAATTAAATTTTGGCGGGGCCTCTAGAGGCAACCTGGGAGTCTCAGGGGTCGGTTGTGTTGTTAGGGATTGTAAAGGTGAAATTTCTGGCAAGGCATCTAAGAGGTTGAAGCTAGACATGAATAATGTTGTTGAACTCCAAGATTTAGGTCTAGGGCTGCAACTTTATCTAAACTAGGCATAAATAGGGTGGAAATTGAAGGTGACTCACAAATTGTTGTAAATTCTATAAGGAAAGAGGAGATGCCTAATTGGAATCTAAGGGTTCTTTTAGATGAGACTTTGGAGTATTTAAAGAAATTTGATTGTTATACCATCAATCATATTTATAGAGAGATTAATCAAGAGATGGACAAGTTGGTGAACGAATAAATAGATGGGGAGGAGGATATGAAATGGGAAGAGTATTTCTAATTATTGTGTTCTGCAATAAGAGGAAATATCTAGAAATTGCCACATCATAAGGTTGTAAGTGGCAAAGGGAAAGCATTGGAAGAGGATTCACATAGCTTGTCATGATGAGGAAGCTAGCAGAGTTGATAGGCATTTTAATACAAAGAAATTTACTTTTATCCGAAGGAAATAACAAAGCTCGAGGTAGTTCTATGGAAAAAATGGATACCCCAATCCTATTGAAAGGAGCTAAGAGGTAAATGGCATTTTTGAGGGAGATTACAGACTAAGGGATGCAAACAATTTTCAAAACATAGAGTGGAATCATGAGGTTTTCTATTGAATGTGTTTTAGGAGAAAAATTTATGCAATCTGCAAATCACTATCGTGTAAATTATGATGTTGCAGCAATTTTTATGGGATCTTTATTGGATATAAGGGAAAGCCAGGATAATATTCAGGAATTGGTGAATACTTTCATATGCAAGGAATTCACAGGGGGTTTGGATGAGGTACTAGCAATGGCTAGACTAGGTGTTGAAATTCCTTTAGTATCAGACATTCATTAGGTGAATGAGCATGGAGACGTGGTTGAATGGTAGTCATTTGTGTTCGTTTCAAGGGCAAATAGGGAGCACGGGAGGTGAAGGTGAGCAGTGATGGGTGCAGCTTTTCTCAAGAATGTGTTGGAGAGAATTGAAGGTTACAAATGGATGACTAATTTCATCAATGAATACTACCAAGTGGATTTTGATGCATAGTTCAGTTTGGTCTAAATGGTTTAATATTTTTAGTTTGTTGATAGTAGGGTTATAGGTGTTGAAAATCACTAGGTTATTAGTAGTTTTCAGGATTATAGTTATAGGGGAGGGGTTTACCAGGATTTTGGTCTACCTGGTGTTTTTGAAACAATATTTTTGCATAGATGATGTAATGAACTCTTTTATTAAATTTGGCTAACATTAATGTAAAAGGGAACTACCCCCAAGGCAGTAGTTTATCTAGCAAAAAGTAATAATATATAAATTTATCCATTCATGGTACAATGCGATGGTTAAATCATGGCGTTATTATCCTTCTAACCAAGGTTCAAACTCTCCACTAGGCCAATGAGCTTGCAAACTTTGCAAGCTTATAACATAAAAAATTGCATACCCTTGCAATTTCATGTTATGTTTAGTAACCATTTTAGCATTTCACACTTCCTCTCTGCATGATAGGCTATGTTTGTGTGATTTTGGTCTATTTCTTCTTCTCTTATAAAACCTCATTATGATGCTTAAATGGTAACATGGTCCTAAGGTGCCTTGTATATGACCAGGAGCTAGTTTTACCTAGACCTAAGCATTCCACGCAGATGTCAGTGCACCACACTAGTATCCCACATCTATTTGCTAATAGGTATCTATTTTTTGGCATTACAATATGCCTTAGATGATCATGAGGGTTCTTGGTAATGTCTCTAGAGATCACAAAATGACTACTTGCATGCATTTTCGAGATTCTTCCCTCTTGGAAGAGTATCGGAAGGCTTTGGAATTCATTCACATACTCTCTCTCTCTCTCAACCCTAGACACTTTGGCTTTTATACTCTCTGCTATTTTCTTATGTGAACTTATGTCTATGCATACCACATTTTGACTATGTTATACTTTTTACATGTAAGTAATTAGTAGATAATTTTCCATGATTTGATGATTTGACGTTTAATGAAAATTTAAAAAAAAATCAATGATTTCATGATTTTATGTTTATATGATTAGAATTAACATGTGATAATTTGATGTCATGATTATTTATTCATAATTTTTATGGATTAACTAATGATACACTAATCCCAGTTTAGTGATTGCAAGTTGTATTCAGGAAACATGTTTCTGGCCTCTGAGAAAGAGAGGGAGAGCATCATCGGAGAGTTCCATGAATAGACGTATGGAAGAACATTTTTTTGCCATCTTAGTCTTATGCTTGTACAATTTAGTGAACCCTCATTGATTTGGGTAAGTGGTACTTGACCCATTTGGTCTAAGTTGGTTTTGACTCAACAGTTGTCGATTTGTTGTCAGGATTTCTTAATATAGATTTTTATCAAGATTTAAGTCAGGAAGGTTTGACCGTTGACAAGGACTAGTCAATAGTCATTAGTTCTTGTGTGTTTGAATATAGATTATACTCAAGCGAGAGTATATATATGAGTTAGTGGTTAAACTATCTCATTTTGGTAATTCCAGTCAAAATTTCATTATGTTGTCTTATTTATTTGTTTACACAAGATTGTGAGGGGGAGAATACCTTGACCCCAATCTCACATCTTGCCGAGAGATATAAATGATGTTAGTATGCATTTTATAAGTAAATATTTCATTGATAAATATTTATTCATATATATTAAGCATGTTCTATAAATATAAAATTGTACTTAATAGACGTTGATTTTTAGAAGGAATGTAATGGAACTGCATATTCAATGCTATTTATTACATGACTTAATGAACACTTAAAACTCTTTTATTCCATGATGGTTTGGGAGTAAGGAGTAGTGATTTAAATTGTTTGTATAAGTGGTCTTAAATGACCATCAACCACTTTATTGTTTGCATTCCACCAATTAATAGCTTTTATAGGTTAGTATTTAGGAACTAAGCCATAGAGGGGGTTTTACCATTGCAATTCATGTCTTAGAAGAGGATTGGCAAGTCTTCTTGAACGGGGGTCTTTGATAATGGTGCTCAACCATGCTATGATGGCCGCCAGTTTTTCTTCACTCCTCAGAGACTTTTTACTTTTGCCTCTATTTGGATACGATTGTTGAATCTCTCACTTCAGTTATGGCTTCCCTCTAGTTTGCAGTTGGTTTTTCTTTAGGGAGATTTATCTTTGTTAAACCAGAAATTGTTTTGTCTTTGTTCAGATATTTGTTGAGCCATGTATTACAAATGGTCTTCCTGAACTGATTAAACTCTAGATTGGGGAGCACATTAGCTGCAACCATAGGCATTTGGCAGAATATTGTCAAGGCAAAATGTTGAAGAGTGGTTTGGCTCCTTCTCGGTGGTCAAGGTAGAGCGTCACCACCAAGTGGCTTTGGACATTGATAGAGAACAAAGACTAGTGCACGTTGTAGAAGGAAGGAAAGATATCTAGTTTATTCCTTCAGTCACAATAGGTTCTTTCTTTCTCTTGAAAACTTTTTATAGTTAGAGAAATCTTTCATTTATATATAATCAGCTTTACTCCTTACTATGTACAACAGATCGATAAGTTAGTTATTGTATTATATTATTGTCGATACGCATGAATATCAACTATGTTGAAATGAGGCATCTAAGTCTTGTACTCTATGTATTTTTCTAGACCATAATCTCATTAGTTTGTATATATATAATATTAAGGTCCAATGGCCTTTTGGCCTTAGAGGCTAATAGATCTTTGTTTAAGATTTATATACAATATAAAAAACTAGAGCATGTCGAAAGGCTATTGGACCTTAATATTATATATAGATAGATAGTAAATTAGAAAATTTAAGGACATGTTAACTAGTGAGTAATACACCAAGTATATAGTTAAGTGATTCAATTTAGAAAAAGGTATGAAACAATGAAATTAGAGACCGAATCATTTGAGTTCACTATTTTTAAAGATTGGAGTCAAGATGAGTAAGTTAACTGAGATAGATATATCTCTCTCTTAAAGACTTATATGTATAGTATTATTGTTTGCAATCACAAGATTGTGTGATAGGCTACTCACTCATTTTGAGATATCTAAAAAATAACGACATCTTTTGAAACACATAATGTTATAGTTTCACATAAGTATTTATAGAAATGATAAGTATTATCATTCTTTCACAAAGAAGTTATTTGTGAGGGAAAAACCTATTCTTGATTGGGAATCGGTGGACTCGAGGAAACCTAGTGGTCGAAATTATCTTAAATTATTATTGTAGACTCAAACTTATCTAGGAGAAAGATTGAATAAGTCAAGAATGTTTATATTATTCATAGTGTACTCGTGTTCTATGTATTATGAGTAACGAGGATTATAATAGTGCCTAAGTGGTTGAGAGAAGACTAGAGGGTACTATACTCATGTTGTATTTTTATACTTGGATTCTAAGTAAGTACTAGGAAACTAGGAAAATGGAAATTGTTCTATTAAGCTATGATGAAGACTATGATAGAAACATAGATGTATTCTTGCTTTTTGAAGCATATAAACACTATTTTTTTATCCTTATGTAAAATAATATTCTTCATGTCATATTGTAATACAAATCCAGGAGAACAGTTGAACCAAGAAAGTGGAAACCTAAATATCCTTTTGATTAGCAACTATTACTTAAGTAAAACCATCTCGAGAAGGAGTATGTTAGAAGACATATTAAAATTCTCCTATGTTTCAAGATTGAAACTATTAAACTAGCTCAACAGTATATGCATACTAGGAGATGGGTAGTTATAGATCTCATAATATATGTTTAATAGAACTTATTTTAGTACTATGCACAATGAAGACAGAGTCAACCCAATGCTCGACATCATTGTTATAACCAACTCTGAGTAGGGCATATTGGGAGATTTGAATCTCAAGCATTTAAGATGGTTGTACTTACAATTGTTGATAAAGGTTTATGTGGAATATATACAAAGGATGTTATTTATATGAATTCATAACCTATCTTAAATTGAAAGTCAGTAGACTTAAGAAGACCAAGAGGTCAAAAGTATTTTATTGTCTTTTATGATTCAAACCTATTAGGGTTGAAAGATTTAACTTAGTCAAAAGACTAGTAATGAAAATGATAGTATTCATTAAGATGTTATATGAATGAGGATATACCTCGTATACTATGTAAATTCATATTATGTGAAATGTAAATTTGAACAATGCCAAGTGGTCTAGGAAAGACTAGAGGTATTTGTTATATTATTATAACTTACTTTTTTTGGAAAATAAGGGTATTTGATATTTCCATGTATTAGGTTAGAGAAGTTAAACCCTAGAATCAAAACCAAAAGGGTTTAGAAAACTTAAAACTCTTAAGTCAAATATGGCATTATTTTTATATATTATGGTTGACAGTGGATGGCCAAGAAAACTATAGAGCAACGCAAAAAGATTCTAAGAAGCCTTTTGTAGAATTTAAAAGATTTCTAATTTCTAATAGAGTCAAAACTTGTTATATAACACAAGAGTGTTTGATATTTGAGTCAATGAGTAGAATGAAAGGAGGTCAAAGATCCTAGAAATTGTAAGTATGCAAAGGGGAACTCTCTAAAAGGTTAGAATTGCCTATACCTATATATTGCATGTATATCCTAGATTAAGGATTAGTTCTAATCTATTGACTAGGATTTGAATATAGTTCAGACAATTTATGTCTAGATTTACTAAGTGAAGAAAGTAAAACTATAGGATGAGATAGTTTCCAAGTTGAGTTAGAGGTGTGTGAACACATGACTATGTTTATTGCAAATGTCTATTTATATAGAAAGTTTTTCTAAAGTGATGCATTTGTCTCTACATGCATTAGTCAGTTTATAATGTCTAGATGGTGTGACCAATTAGAATGATCATACTTAGCTAGAAGATTATCTAGAGTTAGATGGTCGATTGAGTTACGTAGGACACATCACTAGGACTTAGATGGCAACCTTTTGATACCTTATTTCTATACTGTTTGTGAAGGGTAGGGCCACTTCCAGGAAGGAAGGTGTGCGGGGGACCACCAGTCTATGGTTGCAGGTAAAGCACTCAGATGATGTTCCTCCTCTATAGCAGAAGACTTTCCAAGACTTGTGAAGACAGATATTAGATTCCAGATGCAGTATACTTCAAGTTATGACTTATGATAGTCAAACTTATGATGTAAAATTATTCTTTTGCCAAGTGTAAATTATTTGTAAATGTGAAGTGAAATGATTCCACTATGATTCTATCTTTGAATATGTTGTAATTTCAAAGTTGAAAATATTTAGAAAAGATATACTTTTATTTCTTTGTGATTATGCAAATGATATATATTTACAAAAAAAATCACTCATATTTATCATGTTCTTTTACTTTCTCAGTAAATTGTATGTGTAATTCTGAGTACTATGAGAAGGCATGTTACATATGGTAGTAGAGATACCAAGTTCAACTCATGGACCTATGATCTCATTACGAGAAAACTCATCAACATTCAGTAGATTGGATAATGTTTAAAACTAGTTTTGTGCTAGAATGGCATGGAGAAGAACCAAGAAAACTGCCAGAAAGTCTGATCCCTGACACTTACCCAAGTTAATGGTTAATAAAGAACCAACTAAGGAGGTAAAAACTCCAAGAGAATATTAACTATGCTGAGGGTGCATGGCTGGAAGATTTTGAGACTTTGGCTAACACTCTTAAGTGTATACGATTAGAAAAGAAACAATGCAACAACTAGCTAAACCTTGGCTAGTTGAATATGATAACCAAATGAAATCTCAGGTAGAGAAGTGTATGTTTGAAGCCAAAATTAAACTTCCTAGTTGTTTAACTGAGGTGAATTTGTTTGTAACCCCCTAAGGTTCCTATGATGTTATCTTAGGAGTAAATTGGTTATGGAGACATAGAGCCAATGTCCATTGTTTTGCAAAAATACTAGTGTCTAGACAATGTAGGGAACAAAATCTTTTTGCAAGGCACTCAAAGAAAAGTTAAGATCAGACCAATCTATGCTATACAACTGAAGAGGGCTAGGCAAAGAGGTTGTAAACTCTTTGTAGTTAAGATGAACTAGTAGAAGAGGATCCTATTAAACAAAATATACCTTTGGAGAACAAAGAGAGCTTTGATTTCTCTATTTATATAATATTTGGATCTGAGTTGATTTCAAAGGCACCATACCATATGACTACTATGGAGTTAATGGAATTGAAATCCCAGCTTTAGGAGCTATTGGCTAAAGGATCGATTAGACCTAGTGTTTCACTTTAGAAGCACCTAAGATTTTGTTGAAAGAAGGATGGAATCTTGTGTCAATGCATAGACTATCGTATTCTTAAAAAGCAATGATAAAGAATAAGTATTCTCTACTGCGTATTGATGATCTTTTTTATCAGATGTGTGGCACAACAGTATTCTCTAAGATTGATATGCAATCTGGATACCATCAACTGAGAATAAAAGATGAGAACATACATAAAACAACTTTTAGAACAAGGTATGGACATTATGAGTTAACAGTTTTACATTTTGGACTTAAGAATGCCCCTGCTGCATTCATGAATTTGATGACCAGTATTTTCTGAGATTGCTTGGATAAATTTATTTTAGTTTTTCTACATGACATTCTTATTTATTCTAAGAATGAGGAAGAGCACTTGCAGCATCTGTGGTTAGTTCTACAGTGGCTGAGTGAACATAAGTTTTTTGGGAAGCTTCTAAGTATACTTTCTTTTAGAAGGAGATATAGTGTTTGGAGCATATTATATCAGCTGAAGGAATCTCTATAGACCTTGTGAAGATAAAGACTATACTTGAGTGGCCTGTGCCAAAGAATGTGCATGAAGTGTGCAGTTTCATGGGGTTAGCAAGATATTATAGGAAGTTCATTTTGAACTTTTCTAAGATTGTCAACCCAATTACTTCGCTTCAGAGAAAAGGAAAACATTTCAACTGGACAGATGAATGTTAGGAGGCATTTGACCAGTTGAAAGAGAGGTTGACAACTTCACCAATATTGAAAGTTCCTAATCCAAAAAGATATTTTTTTGTCATTATTGATGCATTAGAAGAAGGTTTTGGAGTGCTTATGCAGAATGGGCAAGTGGTATACTATGAATCTAGGAAGCAAAGGGCATATGAGTAGAATTATGCTCCTCATTACTTAGAGTTAGCAGTAGTTGTTCATGCTTTGCAAATGTGTTGACACTACTTGCTACGAAAACTTTTTGAGTTGAAGTCAGACTATCAATGTCTTAATTATATATTTTCCTAACCTCATTTGAATGCTTGACAAAGAAGATGGTTGGAATTGATATCTGACTATGACTTTCAAATAATTTATATCAAGGACAAATAGAACTGAGTAGTGGATACTCTGAGTCGATGGAGACGTGTCTCATCAATTGTCTCTATCGACTTGAAATTCAAAGATTAAATAGTATTACAAAATTTTGCAGGTGATGAGTTTTATGAGCAAGTTAAGCAGGCTCTCATAGTAAATCCTCAAGATTCAAGGTATGAAGGGTTCAATTTTGAACCAAATGGGCCTCTAAGTTTTAGAGGATGAATGTATGTTCTAGATTCGGTAGAATTGAGAAACCTTATGTGGAAGGAAGTTCATTCCACACCATATTTAGGTCATCCTGGAATAACTAAACTCCTAGCTGATGTGAAACTTCTTTATTTCTAGAAAGGAATGAAGAATAGCACTACAAGATTTGTAGCAAGTTTCCCAGAGTTCTAAACAATCAAAGTTGAGCATCAACATCCAGTAGGACTTATGTATTCACACGATATTCCAGAGTGCAAGTGGTAGGTTACTAGCATGGATGTTGTGTAAAGTCTCCCAATGTCTCGAAATAGACGTGATGTTATTTTAGTGGTGGTAGACAAACTCACCAAGGTAACTCACTTTATACCTAGGAATTTAACGAATGGAACACTATTTTTGGCATTCAAAAAGTGATTAGATTGCATGGAATTCCTGAGAAGATTATCTCATATAGAGATGCACACATGATGTCAAGATTTTGGAAAACATTATTTTTAGTGCTAGGAACTCCATTCAATATAAGCTTGGCTTATCACCCTAAGATAAATGGTCAGGCAAGAAGGGAAAATTAAGTTCTAGAAAATTTGTTGAGGATGTATTGCATGGATCATGATGTAGAAGCATCTGGAAGAAGTCAAGACAATTGAGACAATTGACAGTGAGTTGCAAAATATTGAGATGGTGACCTGGGGAGATACCGCATTTTATTGCATTTGAGTATAAGAGGCTGCAAAGCTGGACTTAACATCTAGACATAGGAAGCTACAACATATCAAGAATTCAGATCATTTGGCTTTGATTCTGGAAAGATATCACTATCAAAAGATTGGTTGTTGTTGCACATTTGACAGAGCAAAGTCGATAGTGTTCAGTGAAGTCTAATCAGCTTGCGGAACAAATCTGTGACTTGCGGAGCCTAAAGGAACATTATTCAATGTAGTATTGGACCTGGCCAACCTTCATGGAGATCCGCGTGAAGTTCTATATACCAGTGGAGCAATGCCTAATGTTTAGGTTTGACCTATTTGTGTCTACATGTTACCTGACTAGCCGTTGCAATTAGGCTGACTTGATCATGATTAGAAGTCTTATGGAGGATATCAATGAAAGATAGAGGATTGTTACAAGGCATTGATCGATAGAAAAAATATATGAAGTGAGATCTTAAGTTGTTTTGATCCGAATGAGTAGAAGGATAGAGTAGAAGGTAGAACAGGAAGCAGAATGAGTTGCAGAGCAGAGAATTGAGTTGTAGAAGAAAGAAATCATGAAAGAATATTGTTGTATGGATCTTTTATAATCCCTAGGTTGCGTCCTAGCATTTGTAAATCCCTTGAGGCATGTGTAATTTGATTTGAAGTTATAATATAAGAGGAATGGGCTTTGAAGGCTGGGTTTTTCCCTGTTAGGGTTTTCCCAAGATATATCTTGTGTTATGTGTTCATGAATATCTGTTATCTTTTGGTTGATTAGCTGTTAGCTTCCATTGCATATCCATTGTGATCATGGTGTTAGTTGATTAGACTACAAGGCTGGATAGTCCTTCATTGGACCCTCCTACCTTGACTGCATCAAGTGGTATCAAAGCTAGTTTCGAATCTGCTAGGCTAGTTGCAAATCTGTTAGAAGGTGGCGAATCTATTGGAATGAAGTGTGAAACCATGAAGTATATAGAAATCATCATAGAAGAAAGATCAAGGAAAGGAATATTTGGTAAGATTTTTAATTCAGTTGTTTATCTAATTTGTTTCAGATGGGGAAGATTGGAAACAAGATGAAGAAAGAAAATGAAACCCTAATGTGTGAAAAGGATATTCTGTAAGAAGAGTTGTGCAAAATCAAGAAGTGTAATTCAGAGTTGATGAAGAGGATGAAAGAACTAGGAGAAGATAAATATGAAGCCATTGAAGAAGAACTGAGTGATGCAAGAAGGAGAAATGAAGAACTAGAAGTAGAGCTAAAGTTGTTTGAGGATATTGAAGAGAGATTTGCAGAATTGGAACAAGGTTCTAGGTTGTTTGATAAGGTTGAAAAGAGAAACAGAGGTCTTGAAGAAGATTTGGTAGAATTGAAAAAGGAAAATAGTCTATAAAAAAAGGAGATATCTGAATTGAAGGAGCAGTTGGATCAGATGGAGTAGTCACTTGTAGCATGCAGAAAAGAAAATGAGAGTCTGAGATCTAAACCTGAACTTTGTGATGTTTCTAGTGATACTAATGATTTGTGTGATGATGCAGAAGTTTCTTTAGAAAGTGAGATTGAAGATGACAGTATGAAAGAACCTACAGTTGTTGGTGTTGGTATTAGTTTCAAAATTATGCAAAGAATGGGATATGAAGGAAAAGGATTGGGAAAGTGTCAACAAGGAATTACAAAACCTGTTGTACCAGTGATAAGATCAAGAAGTGAAGGCCATGGATATGACAGAGGTAAGGATGTTATTGCAAATTCAAACAAGTCAAATCAGGGAAGAAGAGGTATATATTATTCACAGTGTCATAGACATGGACATACAAAAGAATTATGTTGGGATCTATACCCTTGTAGGTTTTGTGGATTAAGGAATCATTCTAAAAGGATGTGTTGGGATAAAATAAGGAGGATAAGATCTATGGCAGGTTGTATACAAAAGAATTATGGATGGATTGATGGACGGGAATGGAAACATGTTACTTGTATGTTCAGGAAGAGGTATAGACTAAAGTATTCATGTGTTGGATCAAGATGTAGAGAAAGAAGACCTTAGGTGGAGCAGAACAGGGACAGTAATTCAAACTATAGAGGGAGAGATGACAGGAGTCATAATTCTTATCACAATGAAGGATACAAAAGAGATGAAAGAAGATTTGATAGAAGACCATTTAGAGGAACCTATTTTCAAGTTTGGAGGAGAAAAGAATCAAGCAGTAAATGTCAACAAGAACCTGTTACTGGAGGAGATAAGAATAAGGAAACAACAAATACAAAGGTAGCTTCTGTAGAAGAAGAAGAGCCTATGGATATAGAGATAGTTTAGGCAAAGGAAGAGGAACCTTTTGAGACATCAGATTTGAAAGAGAAACTAGAAGAAGGTGAAGCATTAATCTTGAGAAGAATTTTGTTATAGACTAATCATCTAAAACAGTGCAAGAGAAAGTTTGTGCAAGATCATAAGAGGAAGTAGTGCAGGATAAAGTTGTGTGAACAAATGTGAAGCATAACAAAAGAGAAGTTCATGTAGTATAGAAAGAAGAATCACAAGATATTCTACCAGAGGAGAAAGTTTGTGTACCAAAGTAAGAGAAACATGGATAAAGAAACAAAGAATAGTATAGGGGACAGAGAAGAAACTATGAGACCTAGATGAGTACAGATGAAATTGTATCTGAAATTAGAGATTAGAATGTGTGTACAGAGATTGTGTTGACTATATCAAAAGAAAGAAATTGATTGTTTCAAAGAATACAAGTATGTATTTATTGACTCTTAATTGATTGAAGCAAACATTGATCTTGAGGCAACTTACAAAAAAGACTTGCTTAGACCGCTGATCATTGAGGCAGTGCAAGGCTTGCAAGTAGACTGTTGAACCCAGACCATGACAAGATGAAGAATTTGAGGTAGCTTGTGGAGAAGACTTGCTCAAACATCTGATCATTGAGGCAATGCAAGGCTTACAAGTAGAATGTTGAACCTAGAAGAACCAGAGGCAGTTTTGCAGGGTGGATTTGAATAAACCGCCAACTTAGAGGCAACTGCAAGTACCTGAAGATAGATCGTCGAACCTATTTGATTTTGGCATAATATAGACCAAAGTGAAGAGGCTCACTTTTCAAATAACCCCAAGAGTCTAATGTAAGAGCATCCAAAAGAATTCAAAATAGTTGAGATAGTTGACAATGAGTTGCAAAATATTGAGATGGCGACCTAGGGAGCTACTACATTTTACCGCATTTGAGTATAAGAGGTTGTAGAGCTAGAATTAACATCTAGACATAGGAAGCTACGACATATCAAGAATCCAAATCATTTGGCTTTGATTTTAGAAAGATATCACTATCAAAAGATTGACTATCGTTGTACATTTGATAGAGCAGAGCTGATAGTGTTTAGCGAAGTCTAATTGGCTTGCGGAGCAAATCTGTGACTTATGGAGCCTATAGGAACATTATTCAATGTAGTATAGGACCTGGCTGACCTTCATGGAGATCCACACAAAGTTCTATGTATCATCAGAGCAATGCCTAATGTTTAGGTCTGACCTATCTGTGTCTACACATTACCTGACTAGCCATTGCAATTAGGCTAACTTGATCATGATTAGAAGTCTTGCAAAGGATATAAATGAAAGATAGAGGATTGTTACAAGGTAGTGAT
The DNA here is from genome assembly GCA_027924645.1 of Cunninghamia lanceolata. Taxonomy (NCBI): domain Eukaryota; kingdom Viridiplantae; phylum Streptophyta; class Pinopsida; order Cupressales; family Cupressaceae; genus Cunninghamia; species Cunninghamia lanceolata. The sequence goes on along the minus strand of BSBN01001253.1, from coordinate 2,796,585 downwards.
CAATAGCAAAAAGATATGAAGTGAGATCTTAAGTTGTTTTGATCCGAATGAGTAGAAGGATAGAATAGAAGGCAAAACAAGAAGCAGAATGAGTTGCAAAGTAGAGAATTGAGTTGTAGAAGAAAGAAATCATGAAAGAATATTGTTGTAATCCCTGGGCTGCGGCCTAGAATCTACAAAGTTCTTGAGGCATGTGTAATTTGATTTGAAGTTATAATATAATAGGAATGAGCTTTGAAGGTTAGGTTTTTCCCTGTTAGGGTTTTCCAAGGATATATCTTGTGTTATGTGTTCATGAATATCTGTTATCTTTTGGTTGATTAGCTATTAGCTTCTATTGCATATCCATTGTGATCATGGTGTTAGTTGATTAGGATGCAAGGCTAGATAATCCTTTATTGGACCCTCCTACCTTGACTACATCATATCAGAAATACTAGTGGGAAGAGTATTTACCGCTTGTGAAGTTTGCTTAAAACAACTCCTACAATTCTACTATCAAGATGGCTCCATTTGAAGCATTGTACAGAAGAAGATGGAAAACTCCTATAAGTTGGGATGAGCTAGAAGATAGGATTAGCATTGGCCCAAAGACGTTATCAAAAATGGGAAGAACATATCAAGCTGATCAAAAATATATTGGCAAAAGCAAATGATAGAAAAGTTACATTGATGCCACGTGTGCACCAAAACAATTCTTAGTTGGAGAAAGTTTTTTTGAGGATCAAGCCTCAAAAGAATTCCATTAAGTTTGGAAAGTCTTCCGAATTAGCTTCTAGATATGTAGGACCCTTTGAAGTTCTTGAAGTATTCAACATGGTTGACTATAGAATCACTCTATCACCAACTTTTTTTAGGAGGCATAATGTTTTTCATGTTTCATATTTGAAAAATATATAATAGGTGATAATCATATTATTGATTGGAATTCTTTACAGGTACAGGACCCAGGAGTGGTCATGATCAAACCTCTCAAAGTGCTCAAAGTTTGCATGTTCCACTTGCGTAATAGAGGGGTTACTCAGTGCAAGGTCTAGTGGGACCAGTATGTAGAGGGTAATACCACATGGGAAGATTACCATGATTTTTATCAGAGATTTCCTCATTTGTTTTATGCTTTTGCAAGTTAAAATTTTTTTTATCTTATTATTATTTTGAACACAATGGATCATCGATGATAATGAATCTTATGGGGGGAAATATGTCACATCCCAAATTTTGACTATGTTTTACTTTTTACTTTTATACGTAATTAGTAGATAATTTTCCATGATTTGATGATTTGACGTTTAGTGAAAATGTCAAGAAAAATCAATGATTTCATGAGTTTATGTTTATATGATTAAAATTGACATGTGATAATTTGATGTCATGATTATTTATTCATAAAGTTTATGGATTAACTAATGATACACTAATCCTAGATTGGTGATTGCAAGTTGTATTCAGGAAATGGGTTTCTACCCTCCGAGAAAGAGAGGGAGAGCATCATCAGAGAGAAGTGAATAGATGTATGGAAAAGAACAATTTGTTGCCATTTTAGTTTTGTTCATGTACAATTTAGTGAACCCTCATTGAGTTGGGTAAGTGGTACTCAACCCATTTGGTCTAAGTTGGTTTTGACTCAATAGTTGTCAATTTGTCATCAAGATTTCTTAAAATATAGATTTTTGTCAAGATTTAAGTCAAGAAAGTTTGACCATCGACAAGGATTAGTAGATATTCATTAGGTCTTGTGTGTTTGAATATAGATTATACTCAAGAGAGAGTATATATATATGAGTGAGTGGTTAAAAACTATCTCGTTTTGGTAATTTCTAGTTGAAATTCCATTATGCTATCCTATTTTTTTATTTTTGATGTTTACACAAGATTGTGAGGGGGAGAATACCTCGACCCCATTCAAACATCTTGCTGATAGATATAAATGGCATTAGCATGCATTGTATATGCAAATATTTTGTTGATAAATATATTCATATATATATTAAGCATGATCTATAAGTATGATGCAAGAGCATCCAGTGGTGTAAGGGCAATCTTGCATCACCCAAAAAAAAAAGATGTGTTTTAAAATTGTTGATGTTCTTCCCATTTCTTTTCAAAATTTGTGGTTTTGGTTCCATAATCGCTTGAATAATGATGTACAACTTTCAATTTTTCCAAACTGCTAAAAATAGCAACCTACTATTTTTAGAAAGTTTGCATTTGGGCATGGAATGAAGTAAAAATTTACAGGAAGCTTCATAACTTAAAAATAAGACTTTGGCAAAGGAATCATGCAAAGATAATTTGCGAGTTGAAAGATATTAAAGTTTCTATTTCCCAAAAAATGCCTAAAAATTATTCAAACTTAGGTTTGAGGCACTAAATGGCCCCGTACGAGCCTGAAAATAGCTAGAACTAGTAGAGCTAGTTCTTAGCGCGTAGGGCACTTCGCGATCTTCCCTACGCATAAAATGGTTCATCAATCAGACACTCGGATCAAAAGTTATGGCTCTCGGAAGATGACCTATTTTTGGAGGGAGAAGCAAATATCAAAATTAGGTTGTTGGCCGCCAAAAAGGCTATTAATAACCATTTTTGGGAACCCTAGGTGGTAGTAGAGTTAAGGGAGGAAGCGTAGAGTCAATAATAGGTGGGAAAATAGAAACCCTAGCTGATTTGGGGTTACCAAAGGTAAATGATTCCAGAGTCTTGGGATAGGAAGTTGTAATGTGTTGCAGCCTGTGGAGGGTTGATTCCTTTGATTGTATTTGAGCTTCTATAATGTAATAAGTTGTCTAAATCAATAAAGAAAGTTATATTTTCTGTGTGTAATTTTTGTTGTTGTGTGTTTTATGATTTATTCCCTTCATCAAGTGGTATCAGAGCGAGGGTTCCTGAGTGTGTAGACAAATTGCCGACCATGAGGCAGTTTCCACAAGGACCTGAGGTTGTGGGTTTGCTGCAAACATCAAGATGCCTCCACAAAGAAATCATATTGGGAGGAATGCTTTGACAGAAGAGGGTTTTAGAACCCTACAAAGACACATTGATGCATTGCAAGAGGAGCTGCGAAGAGGGTTTGATCTGAAAACAAGAGAAGAAAGTGAGGATGAAGTTGAAGAAGAGTTATCCGAGGAAGAACAAGAAGCTGGAGGAGATCCTACAGAAGTTAGGTTGTTGAGGGCCATTTCAAAGATCGAAAAGAGGCCTAGGATCGAGGTTTCTACATATTCTAGAGATTTGAATCTGAAACAGCTTATTGATTGGGTCAATGACATGGAGGAGTATTTTGAGTATGAAGATGTGGAGGACCCAGATCGGTCAAGTTTGCAAAAACAAAGTTGAAGGGCCATGCAAATATTTGGTGGAAGGAGGTCTAGTTAGAGAGGAATAGAAGGGGAAAAGGAAAGATCACCAGATGGGATCGGATGGTGGAGAAACTGAAGAAGCAGTTCATTCCTATGGACTATGAGATGGAGCTATTGAAGAAGCTGCAAGGATTGAAGCAAGGTAAAAAATCTGTCAAGGAGTATATAGAAGAGTTTTTAATATTACTATTAGGACAAGCCATGCAGAGCCAAATAAGAAAAAGGTAGCCCATTACATTAATGGGTTGAGGCCAAGTATTCAAGAGGAGTTGAGCCTAGTCAAAATAACCACCATAGATGATGCATACCACTTTTCCCTAAAGGTGGAAGAGAAGATGAATAAAAGATTTGACAGCAAGCAAAGGGGAACAGGTCAAGGCGGAAGGACTGGTGGAAGATCCTATGGGGGATGAAATAAAGATTCAAAGAAAAGTGAAGAAGCCAGTACCAGTTGAATTTAAAGAGGAGATAATACCTACCACCCTCGTGACTAGAACAATGGTGAACAAAGAGGAAGAGGAAGAGGCAGACCTTAGCAAGGACCTAGAAGAGGAGGTTTCAGAGGAACTTGTTTCCAATGTGGAGAAGAAGGGCATCGAGCATACGAGTGCCCACAACATCAAGGAAGGACAAATAGAAGACCTAAAGGTAATGCATGAGTTACACATGTAGATGAAGATGCACAGTCTAAGTATTATGAAGACGCTGAAAGGGGAGAAACCCTAGTTGTCAAAATAACTTTGTTGAATGAGGAAAAAGAAACAAATTAGAGGAAGAGTTTATTTCACACAAGGTGTAAATGTGAAATTAAGTGTTGTGATAGTATTATTGACAGTGGAAGCACTGATAATCTTGTTTTAGAGGAGATGGTTGACAAGTTGAAGTTGACAAGAAGAAATCATCTGCATCCATATCAGATTGCATGGTTGTAGAAGGACCATAGAGCTTTGGTCAATGAGCAGTGTTTAGTGAAGTTTAAGATTGGTGACTACCATGATGAGGTGTTGTGTGATATCATACTGATAGATACATGTCATATGTTGTTGGGGAGGCTGTGGCAGTATGATAGGAGCATTGTCCATGATGGTTGTGCAAACACATATTCCCTAACAAAAGATGGAGTTTGTCATAAATTGAAGCCCCTGAAAGAGGTGGAAGAAAAGGTATGTAGTACTGCCAAAATTTTCTTGGTAGATGGTAGAAAATTTTTGGAGGGTATGAAGCATGAGCGTCATTGTTTTGCATTGATTCCTAAGATTATTCAAGAGAAATGTGAAGATCTACCAGCAAAAGTTTTAGATATGTTGGAAAAATTTCAGGACATTATCTCTGATAATGTACCAGAGGGTTTACCACCAGTGAGGAAGATAAGTCATCAAATACATTTGATACTAGGAGCTAGTTTACCGAATAAGGCAGCCCATAGAATGACTCCAGTAGAGAGTGAAGGGTTGAATAGACATGTTCAGGAGTTGTTGAGGAAGGGATTGATAAGAGAGAGCCTAAGTCCATGTACGGTACCTACAGTACTAGCACCAAAGAAAGATGGAGAGTGGAGAATGTGGACAGACTCTCAAGCCATCAATAAGATCACATCAAGTACAGATTTCCATTGCCCAGAATGGATGACATAATGGACTGTTTGAGTGGAGCCAAGTACTTCACGAAGATTGACCTGAAGAGTGGGTATCACCAGATCTATATCAGAGAAGGAGATGAGTGGAAGATAGCCTTCAAGACAAAGGAAGGCTTGTATGAGTGGTTAGTCATGCCATTTGGGCTAACCAATGCACTGAGCACATTCATGCATCTCATGAACAAGGTAATGAAAGAATTTTTGGGAAGTTTTGTTATTGTTTATTTAGATGATATTTTGATTTTTAGTAAGACTTGGGATGAGCATTTGATGCATATCAGAAGAGTTTTAGAGAAGCTAAGGGAGGAGAAGTTGTTAATTAATTTGAAGAAATGTAGTTTTACAGAGGAAGGTCTTAAGATGGACCCAGAGAAGGTGAGATCTATCTTTGAATGGCCTATGCCAAGGAGTGCCATAGAGGTAAGATCTTTTCATGGTTTGGCAAGTTTTTACAAAAAGTTTATCAGAAATTTTAGTAGCATTTGTGCACCCCTGACTGAGACAATGAGAGGGGATAGAAAAGAGTTTAGATGGACTAAAGGAGTAGACAAAATTTTTGACACATTGAAGCAAAAAGTTACAAAGCAACCTATTTTGGTACTTCTAGATTTCAATAAGATATTTTAGGTAGATTGTGATGCTAGTGGTAGTGCTATAGGAGCTATTTTGAGTCAAGAAGGTAAGCCCATTGCCTATTTTAGTGAGAAGCTTAATGATACCAAGAAAAAGTATTCTGTTTATGATTAGGAGTTTTATGTAATAGTTTAGGCTTTGAAAAAATGGAGACATTATTTGTTGCCAAAGGAATTTGTTTTATATACTGATCATCAGGTTTTGCAGTATCTTAATAGTCAAGGAAAGTTGAACCAGAGGCACTTAAAATGGGTTGAGTTTTTGCAGAGCTATACTTTTGTTTTGAAGCACAGGAGTGGGAAGTCCAACAGAGTTGCAGATGCCTTGAGTAGAAGGCAAAATTTGTTAACAGAAATGAAGATAGAGTTTGTTGGGTTCGATGAGCTCAAAAGTTTGTATCCTAAAGATCTAGATTTTGTAGAGGCCTAGAAAACTTGTTTGGAACCTATTACTTTGGACAGGAAAAAATGGTTGGATTTCATAATCCAAGATGGCATATTATTTAGAGGAAGCCAGTTGTGCATTCCAAGGAGTTCCATGAGAGAGAACCTGATTAAGGAGAAGCATAGTGGAGGATTGGCTAGACACTTTGGTTGGGATAAGACCATTGCTATTGTTGGTGAAAATTATTATTGGCCACAGTTGCAGCAAGATGTGAGGAAATTTGTGCAGAGTTGTAGAGTATGTCAGATGGCAAAAGGAGCAAGTCAGAATACAGGTCTATATCAGCCACTACCTATACCAGAGAAGCCATGGGATGATATTAGTATGGATTTTGTTCTTGGCTTACCAAGGACACAGAGAGGACATGATTCCATTTTTGTGGTGGTGGACAGATTCTCAAAGATGGTACATTTTATTCCTTGCAAGAAGACTAATGATGCTATTCATATTGCAAAGTTTTTTTTCAAGGAGATGGTGAGATTACATGGTCTACCAAAGAGCATAGTTTCAGATCGAGATACCAAGTTTATTGGTTATTTCTAGAGGACATTGTGGAAGAAGTTGAAAATAGATTTGAAGTTCAGTTCTACACACCATCCACAGACTGATGGATAGATAGAAGAGGTGAATAGGATTTTGGGTAACTTTCTATGATGCTTAGTAGGAGATAATCCCAAGGGATGGGATTTGATTTTACCACAGGCAGAATTTGCCTACAACAATTTTGTCAATAGGAGTACTAGTAAATCACCATTCTAGATTGTATATGGGAATAGTCTAAGAAATGCTTCAGAGTTAAGGAATCTAGACAAAGAAGAAAAGACAAGTGTTGAGGCTAAAGACTTTGCAAAACACATGAAGAATTTGCACGAAGAGGTGAAAAAGCACATTAATAAGATGAATATTCAGTACAAGGCTAAGGCAAATCAAAAGAGGAGATATAAGGCATTCTAGGTAGGAGATGAAGTCATGGTTCACTTTAGAAAACAAAGGTTCCCAATTGGAACATACAATAAGTTGAAAATGAAGAAATTTGGACCATGCAGAATTTTGAAGAAACATGATTCAAGGAATGCATATGAGGTAGAGCTGCCGAGTGGGATCAATATTTCCCCTATTTTCAACATTGCGGATTTATCAAAATATCATGAAGGTGGAACAGAGGATAGACCAATAGAAGAACAGTGGAGTATTCTGACATCTACTTCAATAGCGGAGATAGAAGATATCTTAGATAGTCATGTGGGAAGAAGTACTCGAAACAAGCAATATGAAGAATGCCCAGTGAAATGGAAAGGAAGGCCTGTTGAAGACTCTTCTTGGTTATGTAAGATAGAGGTTGACGATTTGGGTTTTCCTCACACACATACCTGAGACGTGACAGGCTCACTTCTTAAATTACCTTATGTGTCTGATGTAGGAGCATCCAATGGTGTAAGGGCAATCTTGCATCACCCAAAAAAAAGATGTATTTCACAATTGTTGATGTTCTTTCCATTTCTTTTCAAAATTTGTGGTTCTGGTTCCATAATCGCTTGAATAATGATGTACAACTTTCTATTTTTCCAAACTGCTAAAAATAGCAACCTACTATTTTTAGAAAGTTTGCATTTGGGTACAGAATGAAGTGAAATTTTATAGGAAGCTTCATAATGAAAAAATAAGACCTTTGGCAAAGGAATCACACAAAGATCATTTGCAAGTTGAAAGATATTAAAGTTTTTGTTTCCTGAAAAAAACTTGAAAATTATTCAAACTCAGGTTTGACACACTAAACAGCCTTGTACAGGCCTAAAAATGGCTAGAACTAGCAGAGTATGTTCTTAGCACGTAGAGCACTCCGTGAGCTTTCCAACGCATAAAACAGTTCGTCAATCAGACACCCGGATCAAAAGTTATGGCTCTCAGAAGTTGACCTATTTTTGGAGGGAGAAGCAAATATCAAAATTAGGTTGTTGGCAACCAAAAAGGCTATTAATAACCATTTTTGGGAACCCTGGGTGGCAGTAGAGTTAAGGGGGAAGTGTAGATTCAAGAATAGGTAGGAAAACAAAAACCCTAGCTAATTTAGGGTTACAAAAGGCAGGTGATTCTAGAGTCTTGGGATAGGAAGTTGTAATGTGTTGCATCCTGTAGAGGGTTGATTCCTTTGATTGTATTTGAGCTACTGTAATGTAATAAGTTGTCCAAATCAATAAATAAATTTCTATTTTCTGTGTGCAATTTCTATTGTTGTGTGTTTTATGATTTACCCCCTTCATCAAAGTACAAAATTGTACTTAAGAGACGTTGAGTTTTAGAAGGAACGTAATAAAACTACATATTCAATGCTATTTATTATGTGACTTAATGAACACTTAAATCTCCTTTATTCCATAATGGTTTAGGAATAAGGAGTAGTGATTTACCTCTGAGAATCCTTCTATGAGCAAATGCATGGGCAATTTGCTTGTTTTGCAGGGTCAATTTGTTGTTTGGAGATCAAATAGAAGATTTATGGGTGAACTTGAAGGGGTAGAATTTGATTTCAGCACTCAAGCCTCTTCTACAACAAAAAACCCTATTTTATTGCCTTTCCATGTCCTATACCTGTCTGTAGTGATGTGCAGGGATCCCGTGGCTTGTGCTTAGGCCCATGACCTATCAAAGTTGCAAAAAGACTAGTAAAAATGCCTTCTTCAAGAAAAAAGACACCTCTAGGTTCAAAAAAATTCCTCCACAGCAGAAAAATGCATCCAAAATAGGTTTAAACACCTCCACAGTAGAAAATATGCCTCAACAGCAAAAAAATGCCTCCAACTGCCTTAAAAATAGAGATCCACCATGCAAAAGATATGTTGTACTCAAGATTTCAATAACATGAACTTTACCATACTTGTAACCTAACCCATTCTTTCTCTAATACCATGTGGAAATCAGGATCTTTCTTGGAAGATTACGAGTATCAGCACAAGGAGTCACGAGAGATCAAACAATCACACACTCAACATTGTCAAAGACATAAGAAATATGCAAAGAAAAAATGAAAGATCTATTAGCTCACATGAACAAGTACATATAGACACAAGTCTCCTAAGAATAGATGTGATGGAAATAGGAAAGCAAGCTTGAGAATAGTAATGGCCTAAAAATAGGCATGTAACTACTTAACTTAAGATAAGTGACCCTAGACATCTATTCTAAACATAGACATGTTAATTAAAGCACTGAGACTCATAATCCTAGAATATGCCAAAAATAGAAAAGCATAAAAGCCAAAGGACTAAAAATAGCCCTATCCTAAGTGAGCTTAATATACACTAACATTCATGTTAAATAAATATTTCTTTTATAAAGTCTAATGTAATTTTTTTGATAAATAATAAACAAATAATAATTTGTCAATAATATGATTGACTAATATCTTCTTTTATTATAATTGGTTGTAGTGTTTGAGCTATTATGTTGTTTAAGAAAATAATAATAATTAATGTACTTACTAGCACGAATTTTATAGGGTTGACGTTTGAGAGATAAACTTAAAAAACTGACAAACTTTCTATTATTGTTGTGTACCATGTTTGTACCATGATAACATCCCACCATCAAAATCCTAATGTTATATTGCCTTGTATCCACATTATTATATTTTCACCTCTTTATTACATTCAATAATTCCAATACAACTTTAAAAAATCAATTTTTTTAGGAATCTATTAATTTAGAAAAAATACATCTATGCAAAATCCTCTCCCGTAAACAATGGAAAATAGCCTCTTTAAAATTTTAGTTTTTTTTTCCATTAAAATGGTTTGCAAGTTTTGTATTGAAATTTAATTAAATGTTTTTAATATAAAAAGATACTTAGGTTCTACCAATCACAAATTATAAAAAAACTTGCCTTCCAATATTCACAATAATAATATTTTAAAAACCAACCACCACAAAATTCCAAATAATAAGACTCACCAAAGATCTCCATTTCAACATAGAGATGACTTAAAAACTCTCTCTCTCTCTCTCTCTCTCTCTCTCTCTCTCTCTCTCTCTCTCTCTCTCTCTCTCTCTCTCTCTCTCTCTCTCTCTCTCTCTCTCTCTCTCTCTCTCTCTCTCTCTCTCTCTCTCTCTCTCTCTCTCTCTCTCTCTCTATATATATATATATATATATGTGTGTGTGTGTGTGTGTGTGTGTGTGTGTGTATTTATTCCTCCCTCTATCTCTTTACCTCTTTATCATCCCTCTCTCTATATATCTCTCCCTCTCTCTATCTCTCTCTATCTCTCTCCCTTTCTATCTATGTCTAGACAAATGGATAGATAGAGATAGAGACAAGGAGAGGGATAGAGATATATGAGAAGAGGGAGAGAGAGGGGGCCGAGATAGACAAAGGGATATATAGAGGGAGAAAGATAGATAAAGAGGGATATAGAGATAGAGATAGGGGAGAGATAGGGAGATAGAGAGTGAGGAAGAGATAAAGTGGGAAAGATGTAGAGATAGAGAGAGAGGTGGAGAGGGATAGAGAGGAAGGAAGATAGAAAGGGAGATATAAAGAGAGAAAGGGAGGGGAGAGAGAGACAAAATGGTAGAGGGAGATATATAAAGAGATAGCAAGATAGATATAAATATATGGAGGGGGGAGAGAGACATGTAGAGATAGTGAGAGATAAGTATAAAGATATAGAGGGAGAGGGGGAGATATATAATGAGAGAGAGATAGAGATAGGAGGGGGAGAGAGATAGAGAGGGAGGGAGAGATATAAAGATAGAGAGAGATGGGGAGAGGGAGAGATGGAGAGAGAGGGGGGAGAGATAGAGAGATAGAGAGGGAGAGGGAGAGATATATAGACAAAGGGATAGATATAGAAATAAATGGGGAGGGATACATGGAGATAGAGAGATAGCATTAGAGTGGGAAATATGAAGAGATAGAGATATAGATTTAGAGAGAGGGAGACATAGAAAGAGGTAGGGAGAGAGGAAGAAATAGAGATAGATGAGGAGGGAGAGGGAGACATAGAGAGACAGAGAGAGAGAAATAGATAGCGAGAGAGATAGAAAGAGATGGATGGGGAGCGAGAGATAGCGAGGTGTGGTAAATGTCAACAAGAAATAGTGAACCACCTAGGACGAGCTAAAACATGTTCAACTTATCCTATTCACTATTTCATGCAACCTCTAGATAAGACTAAATAGAAATGCACAATTAACTATATTTGCACCCTATCTATGTGCAATCCTATTGATATGTCCTAATGATAAGATACTAAGCTATGTGATGTGTTAAAATTAGCTATGTGAGTGCTCCAATTGATAGAATTTCTTTGCATTCAAATTACTTGTTGGAAATGGAAGGGAGAGGCTCAATTTATAGATTTTTTGTAGGTGAGGATGGAGGGCTAGGATTGAATTGAAGGATCAAGGGCTCAAATTGCTTGAGGATCCTTAAGTAAGGAGAATTGGACAAGTGTCATGAGCAAGTTGGATGAGAGAAATGCTTCAAGATTCAAGGGAAAATCAATGGATGATATTGGATGGTTGAATGGATGAATGGCTAGGATTGGGTAGGTGTATGACATGTAAAGCTTCATTTATGAAAAGGTATGGTTTATATTTTGTGAAGAATTTAAAATTGGAAGGAGAGGACAAGTAGAATTTAAAATTGGATGAATAGTGTCACATGGAATTTAAAATTTCATGAATAGTGATACTTGGAGTGGAAGAAAAGGAAATGGGACAATTATACACTTTTTGAAAGATTTTCCCACACTTCCAAAGTACTACTTGTCATGTACACGCATGTACATTTAATGACAAGTGGACTTCTAGAAACATGGGGAGATGTAATTGTGAGTTAATTTTAATTAACTCGTGCACATGATTAAGAGGAAAATAATGAAGATTACTAAAAGTAATCAAAAGTGCACAAAATAGGGAATTAAATAAATAGGGATATTTATTTAATTTTTGGGAGTGTATATGAAAAATAGTCGTCAAAAATATTTAATTTTTTGAACTATAGTAGAAGAAATTGATTTTTAGTGATGGGAGAAAGACGGGAAAATAGTAATTAAATAATTATGAGTTATTTAATTAATGTGTCTGTTGGGTGAAATGGTGTGAATTGTCAGGTTTAGAATGTGTAGGATAGATGAAGGTGGTTGTGACCATTTTCATGTGTCTATATTTTCTGCCTCTTTTATATGGCATCATTACTGTTAGGGTTGACAAGATATCAAAAAAATTTCAATGATTAGCATGCCCTAGTTGGTTGATGGGAGAAGGAAGAATAGTGAGGTGATGCCCCCTCGAGAAATCAATAGAAAAATGAAAATATTTCTGGCAATGTCTCAACAAGGGAAGGAGGGCTAGACGGGAATAGAAAAGGATAAACTGGGAAGAAATGATGGGATGGGGGAAATGGGGACAGGAGGTGAAATGTGGGGTTCAAAGGAAGAAATTAGGGTTTTGGGGGCTACATATAAGAGATGGGGGGTCCATTCTCCTCATTTGACTTCTTGTGATTTGTAAACCTTGATTAGAGGAGATAAAATAGATTAAAGATGAGATGGCATGGATTCCATGAGAGGAGCATCGTGTAGAGTGGGTGAGAGAGCACTTGTGACCTATGGCAGCTAGAGACCCAATAAGTTCCTAAACAAGACTTTGTGATTTGGGTTTTGGGCTAGGTAGGAGAAATAAATGCTAGGGGAAAAGGGGTGAAGCTAGGCACTAGGATAGGTGAATTAGCACCTAGGGATTGCTTTTAGTGCCCCGATGGTAGGAATCAATGCCTAGACCAGACATTAGTGCCTAGTCTGGTGATTAATACCCAGTCGGTGTGAATCAGTGCCAAGTTGGGAAGGTGAGAAGAGGAGAGATTAGTGCTTAGCCCAGAAGGTTTGGCACCCAAAATTATTTTTTAAGCACCAAGAAATGGCACCTAGTCCAGGGATTAGTTCCTAGGGGTCTAGGTTTAGCACCCAGAGGGGAGGGATTAGTGCCAAAAATAACTAATTCAACACCCAGAGGGGAGGGATTAGCGCCAAAGGAGGAGTAGCACTAGGTCTGGCGATTAGCGTTTAGACCCAAGGATTAGCGCCTAGATCTAAGAATCAGTGCCTAAAATGAATGGATTGGTGTCTAGAATGGTTTAGCACCTAGGTACCATGGTTTAGTGCCTAGCAGAAAAAAGAAGCCTAATGAAGTTTTTTAGAAATCAATGTAGGATGACAAGGATGTTTTGCAGTCATGCGAGCAACGACCACAGACATGAGTGTTGTGGGATCAGTTGGATGCCACAAATTGATTCTTTCTATGGTTGATGGGGTTGAGGTTTATAGCAAAGATGTCATCCATTAGGGCACATACAGCTATGATGACTGCTTTAGTAGAGAGGTGGCAGACAAAGCAGTGTTTTTTCATGTTACCCATAGGAGAGATGACCATCACATTGGAGGATGTATGGAGGATCCTACATATACCCATATATGGGGAGCGAGTAGTATACAACCATGGTCATGGTATGTAGTTTGTGTATGAGGTGTTTTCTCCTATTGGAACAATGCGTAGAGGATGTAAGAGTCAATGTGACTTAGCAAGCCAAGATCCCTACAATCAAGACAACCTTTCACACAAAGATAATAGAGAAGATTATTCTAAAACAATGGAGCAATGATCTATACAAAGAGATGTCAAATACAATGAGAGAGCCTTGGTTATAAAGGAAAGGATGACAACCAAGGAGTTGTAGTCATGTGACAAGTGTCACATTCCTATCACATGTGACAACTAGAGGATAAGATGCCAACTAGTGTACATGTGTAGGATAAGACAACTCACTAAAACTATTAACAACTAGAAACAACTAGAGACAACTAGAGACATCTAGAAGACTCACTAAGTCAACTTAACATGTGAATTATGTGTGATGTGTGAATATTATTTAACTAATAAGTAGTTAAATATTATGAATTATCCACACATGGGTAAACCAGTTAGTTAATAACCTTGTTCACACCAACACCCCCCCTTAAGTGTAACTTAGGGACTAGCTAATTAAAACAAAGATGCAATGATGGGTCCCAGCTACTAGGCCATGTTAGGTACCCATGTACAACAAATCTCAAGTGGAGAAAAGGAGAAAACATCATGGGACAAAACTCCTCTCCAAAAGTGAGAATGCATAAAACAAATGGAATGAAGGATGTGATGGAAGGAGGACTCAAGACCCCCCAAGGACTACATCCAACACATATGTATAATCAGTTAGCCCCCTATAGGAGAGCAAGTGTGAGACTATAAGTCCCCCCCACAATGAAGTAGCTCCTATGCTAATGGTGAATGCCTGAAGAAGAATGCTAAAGAGAATCCAAGGCCTGCAAACAACATTCTTCCCCTTAGGAAGAAATAGGTCCAAAGGCTGATGTTGAAGAAACTCCATCTCAAAAGAAGAGGGAAAAGCCTCATGATGTATGATGTCTCTGAAAACTTCTCAAGTGTCCACATGTCACAACCAAAAGATGTCACATAATTAGGTACTGCATGCCTAATCAAAGAGTGTGACAATCCAAGGCAAGATGAAAACTCAAGATCATCAATCTCCAAAGACAAAGTATCCTCTGAATGATGCTCAAGATGCTCCAACTCAATTCCAAACTATGACAATTGAAGAGGAGAATATGGTGATGTCTCATCCGAAGTAGAAGAATCAACTCCTTTAAAGAGGAGATGAATGTCATCAATTATGTCCTCCAAGTCATCAAGCTAGGACTCATGAAACAAGTCTATAATACCTGTCAAGTACTCCTCCCACAAACCTATATCTGGAAGAGAAATATCCTACTCAACTAAAGTGGATGAAGCTATGTCAATGCCAATCTTTGAAGAAGCAAGCGAAGGAGGAAGCTCAAAACTAGTCTCAGGAATTGAAGTAGATGCAAGAACACCAAGGTTCAAGTGACCAAACTTCTCCCTACAAACATGATTCACACTTGATGAATGAATGTGAATATTAATCAATGGATCTACATCATCATCAGAAACAAAATGGGAGAAAGTATATAGGTGAGATGCATGATCAACCATCCCAACATCAATGATATCTCTACTCTCCAAGCCTCGTCTATGATCATAGAATTAGGAGTGAACTCAACTGTCTTCCCTACACCACAATGAGTAATCGGGTAGATGGAAAAGAGATTGGATGTCAAGGAAGGTACACACAACACTTTGTTGAATGTATTCTCACCAAAATCAATATTTCCTCTTCCAATTGCATATGTGTATGTATTGTTACCCATCAAAATAGGTGGCAAAGTACATGACTGAAATGAAGAGAACATCCCCTATGAAGATGCCATATGATGAGAAGCTCCTGAATCAAGAAGCCATCTCTCTGACTAAAGACTTGTTGAAGCAAAGAGTGTCTGTCCTTTTCCTTTGTATGACCCATTAGCAATGCTTTTTGTTCCTGTATGTGTAGATGATGATGGTGGCAAAGAAGAAGACTTGGGTAAAACTATTGTTGATGGAGAATACTCAATGTTATGCTTTTGAAGAAGTTGTGACATCTCATCAAAAAATTTCTCATAATATTTAGTCTCATCATGACCCAATTTCTTACAAAAAGAACACTTTTGCTTCTTCTTATTAGACTCATCTTTGGAAGAAGAGTTGGGCATTTTCTTTTATTCTTTCTCTTTCTCATTAGACTTTGAATCCTTTTGTTTCTTTCCCTTATTATGTGAAGCCTTGGGATCTTGTGTGCTTTGTGTTGCAACTAGAGCCTATTTTCTAGGAGACTTCAAAGTGCCCATGTGTAGTAGTTTGGCTTGTTCCCTAGTGAGTTGTACAGCAAACTCCTCAAGTGAAGGCATAGTAAACTTACTACCGAAAGCATCCATTGTAGCATAAAAGGTAGAAACATAAACTGAATATGCAAGACCTAATTTTGGAAGAATAGATATAATCAATTGTTCATCTTCTTTCTCAAGACCACATTGTTTGAGTTGCAACCTAAGAGACTTAAACTTGGTGAAGAAATCTTTGATTTGATCAAAATATTGAGGATTAAGTGTAATTAGCTCATTCTCTAATTTGAACCTTCTTATCTTATCTTGCTTGCCAAAGAGATTGTCTAATGTTGTCCATATCTCATTTGGTGTTGTACAAGACTCAACATGAAATCTAAGATCTGGAGAAATAGCAAGACAAAGTGTGCAATAAGCCTCATCTCTTCTATCTAACCATTTCTTCTCTCAGTAGCACCTATGGGTTCAGGATATGTGCCTAAAGTTATTCTATGTAACTTTTGTTTATACAATACAAACTCCATGTTTTTCTTCCATTCATAATTATTATATGGAGTTAAAAGTGAAATTTGAAGCATATCCATGATGAAAAAGAAAGACAACACAACAACACCACTTTACTATGTAATAGAGCCCCCCCCCCAAATTTGTTGTGGCACTTTATACTTAGTGCGATTTACAATTGTCCTCAAGGGACCAAAATTGGGAAAACAATCAAAATCTCTTAAAAAAGAGATCTGAGTGAGATTACAATCATTCACAATGATGTATTACAGCAAACAAATCCTCTAAAAATAAATTTCACCTTCTCAAGTATCAAAATGCCCAAGTTATCACTCAAATGCCAACAAACTGACAAATTGAATAAAATGAACTTGAAGCAAAATCTAAGAAAAGTGCATGGATGGCTTTGAAGAGCTCCTGAATACCTTTATGATTTTGCAAGAATCGTGAAAATTAGAGATCGTGGCAAAAAGTTATGAGCTCAGAAGTGAAAAAGAGAGTCTATATTCAACCTACAATAAATGCTGTCAAATAGCAAAATCTATGAAAATTAGTGATACCACTATGAAGTTCTCTTTGTCATCTTTCCAACGATATCTTGTTTTCTTGATTTTGTCACCCTAGGCAAAAGTTATACAAAAAGAAAAAAAGCCCTACTTTAGGACTTTGAGGAGCAAAACAAGCCCCCTATTAATAGAATATTCTCCCCTATTTGATGGAATATGCCACAGTCACCAGAAAACTACTTGTGAGGAAAAAAATGCTTGTTTGGTGCAAAAACACCCTCCTGGTCTGTGAAACCACTGTCCACTGGAGCAAAACCACAATTTAAAAAACAAAACTGCCAGTATCTAGGGTGAAAACCACCTATAGGAGTGTCTGAAACCACTGGCTACGTGGTCAAAACCACCATTGACCTCCTTGAAAACCACTGTTGATTTGCAAAATAACTAGTTTCAGGCATGAAACCACCAGGTAGGATTTATGTACGTTTTACAAAGAACTTTTTTGTTAGGCCGACCTCCACACAGGCTGGAGGGGCCCAAGCCTTTCACTCCTACCGTTGCTAATGAACAACTACTGAGATTTATATTAAACACTGACCATGTATTAACCGCCACTGTTGAAATTTGATCGCCAATGTCAGAAGGAATGCCAACTACAGAAATGAGAACAAACTATCGACTACAGAGATCTACAAATGAGAACAATCGATGACTATAGAAAAATTCTTGGATAGTTTGGTCTGTAGTTTGATTTGTTTGACCCCTAAAATCAAATGCAATGACCACCAATAGTGTTATAACCTGTAGATAATATAAGGCGCGGGGAAATGTAAACACCGTGAAAATTTTGACTGGTGGATTGCATGTTGACTGCCACCAAACACCTACAGATTTTATTAAAAAAACTATGAAGAATTTTAAGACCTACAGATTGCAAAGAATGTCACTAGATATAAAAAATTATCAGTGGCCAGATTTGTAAATGGCTGGATCTGGAGACCGCTAATCTTAGATTAGAGACCTGGGAATCTCACCGCAGATTTCAATGACTGTGGCACTGTTGATAACCACCGGTCATGTTGTTTGAAAAATGTCATAGGCTTTAGAACATCCCCACTCTGGCTAAATAACTATCAGAACGTAATGTGAGATCCACCAGGAGTGGGTCTAAATGGTCATCAGATAAATGATGCTATAGAGTAAACAAAATTTACAATGTGTAGGTCAAAGCCTAATACAATGTACAGGGCCTTTTAGGCCATGGGGCTATTACCTCCACACTGGCTGTTGACTATGACCTACAGCCTGCAGTGCTTGACTACGAGTTATACAGAGCCGACAGGTCTAATGTGATCTATCGGTACCCTAAACAAAAATTTTATATTTTTTTTTGCTTTTTCAAATGAAACAAAAAAAATCACAGTCAAAGACTTAAACCAGTGAACAAAACCTTTACCCAGTGGATTGTGATGATGCAGGCAATGACACATGCTGATGCAGACCTATGCAAGGTAGGATGATGTAGACAACAGTACAGTATCGTACGGACTATTTCACCAAGGTACCAAGGGAAAAAAAAATTTGCCTTTTTTTCCAACTTCTCAGATTTGGGTGTTTGAATAGCTAATCTATACATATTTGAGCCTTCTGATCACAACGGTGATGTCCGTTTCACTCTAGGACGCTCCTAACACATAGCCCCCAGCAAAACTTCTCCAATGAGGGAAGGGAATTGCAAATCAGTCTCTGATACCCTGTAAGAATCAATGTGACTCAACAAGCCAGGATCCCTGCAATCAAGACAACCTTCCACACAAAGATAATAGAGAAGAATATGTTAAAACAATGGAGCAATGATCTATACAAAGAGATGTCAAATACAATGAGAGAGCCTTGCTTATCAAGGCAAGGATGACAACCAAGGAGTTATAGTCATGTGACAAGTGTCACATTCCTATCACATGTGACAACTAGAGGATAAGATGCCAACTAGTGTACATGTGTAGGATAAGATAACTCACTACAACTAGAAATAACTAGAGACAACTAGAGACATCTAGAAGACTCACTAAGTCAACTTAACATGTGAATTATGTGTGATGTGTGAATATTATTTAACTAATAAGTAGTTAAATAATATGAATTATCCACACAAGGGTAAATCAGTTAGGTAATAACCCTATTCACACTAACAGAGGATAGAGATGGTCTATGCCCAGGCAATGGGCAAGTTATATAGGCTTCCCCTATTTGTAGCAAGTGTGATTGTAGGGACATTGGTTTGTGATAGGCAATCAAGGAAGTTCCTAGTGGGCTAGGGGATGGTCCTATTGAAGATGTTTCAGGATGGAGTGGGTTTTGTTTGGGGATCGTGTGTTTTAGCGCACCTTTATCATGACATGGACGCGATGGTATACCAGCAATCAGTTAGCTTAGGGTGCAAAGTTACACTACTGCACATATGGGCCTAGGAACACATAGAGATTACTAGGTTAGTGATGGTGCAGGATAGGCCAAGCCATCGTCCATTTGTGTATGCATATAGAGGAGTGTTAGAGCATAATCGACTAGGTGATCTCAGTCATTAGAGGAGGAGGATTGACAATATATAGTCGGTCATCTGGAGGATGTGGAGAGAGGTCAAGACCTGATCGGAGGACATGAAGAAGCTTCAAGGTATGTGACATAGTGGCACAGTCATGGATAGGAGGGTCCTCAAAGAGAACAATCCAGACTGTGTAGCTAGAGTAAACACAACAGAAACAACTTAATATATGAAGCAAATGCATATACAGTCATTCAGTATATCATAGAATTCAAATACAAATTGGTCGGCAACATGTGGGCTTACAATTAGGGCTCACAGGCCTAATTATAGAATATCAGAATATGCACAAGATATGGCTTTGAAGCTCCTTCGTACAAAATCTAAACTATGAAATTCAAATTATCAGTCACTATTTTCCTAGGGATCTATTACATCATTATATATCATATCCAGAACATAAGATTCCTCTGCATCAGCCAAGGAAGATCACAAACCCCAAAGAAGAGTTGTAATGTGTGTACATGGATAGGTCGGACCTAAATGAATAGAACTCCTCCGCCAATGAATGAAATGATGTGCAAATCTCAGAGAAGATTGGCCATGAACCAAAACAATATTGAATGATGTGTCATTAAGCTTCTAGGTTGTGATATGCTCTACAAGTCTTCTCCTTTAGCTAATTATCTGAGTCTGTCAGGATGCTCTATTTTAAGAAAATAGTTGATCTTCTGATAGCGATAACTTTCCAGTACTTGATCCAAATGCTCTGAGTTTTGGATATGTTATGCATGAATGAATCTAGATGCTAAGTCCAGCTCTGCAAGGTCTAAAATGCAACTGCGGTAGAATACAGACAAAAATATAGAAACTGCTACTGACTGAACTACCTAAACTAAACTAGAAAATGAAAAGGAACAAACTGGAATGCAAACAAACTAAAATGCAAATGTTTTTGGTTGATGCAAGATTGCTCTTAAACCAGGGATGCTCCTACATCAAACATCTAGGGTTATTGAAAAAAAGTGAGTCCCTCACTTTGCTGGGACTAGAAGGAAACCAAGACAGTCTATCTCAGCCTAAGAAATCCATGATGAATCTTCTCCCAATTTGACTTTAAACTTCATAAGGTATTCCTTGTATTGTCTTCCTCTAGTGTTGTGTCCAACTCTGTTGTCCAAAATGTCTTCAATCTACTCCAGTGCTTGTTGTGGTAACTACTTCTTCAAGTCTTCTTCCATCTTGTCACTAAACTCTGCTTCATGATATTGATATAAGTCTGCAATGTTGAAAATAGGTGATATACTTAATGTCTCTAGTAACTCCACTTCATATGCATTTCCTAAATCAAATTTGCTGAGTATCCTGTAAGGCCCAAATTTCTTCATCTTTAGCTTGTTATATGTCCCAACTAGAAATCTTATTTTTCTCAAGTACACCATCACTTCATCTCTAATTACAAATTCCTTGTGTCTTCTCTTCTCATCTTCTTGTTCTTTATACTTGTTGTTCATCTCCTCCAAATGCTTCCTCACCTTATTATGCACTATCTACATATGTCCTACAAATTCCTCTACTTATGTACTTCTCTTATCTTCCAAACTGATATCTCTCAACTCTGCAACTCCTCTAGGGTTTACTTCGGTAACAATCTCAAAAGGTGTTCTTCCAGTACTCATATTCACTAAATTATTGTATGTAAACTCTGCTTGTGAAAGAATCAAATCCCAACTTTCTGCCTTCTCTCCAACCAAACATCTCAACAAGTTCCCCAAACTCCTATTCACTACCTCTGTCCATCCATCAGTCTGTGGATGAAATGTTGAACTAAACTTCAAATCTATCTTCATCTTTTTCCAAAGTGTCTTCCAAAAGTATCCCAAAGGTTTTGTATCTCTGTCTGAAATTATGCTCTTTGGTAATCCATGCAATCTCACAATCTCCTTGAAAAATAGGTCGGCTACATGCATAGCATCAATTGTCTTCTTACAAGGTATGAAATGTGCCATCTTTGAAAATATGTCTACTACTACAAATATTGAATCATGTCCTCTCTATGTCTTTGGAAATCCCATTACAAAATCCATGCTTATGTCTTCCCAAGGTTTCTTTGATACTGTAAAAGGTTTATACAATCTAGTATTCTGAATACTTCCTTTTGCAACTTGACAAGTTCTACAACTTTACACAAATTTCCTAACATCCTTATATATCTGAGACCAAAAGTAATTTTTATTCACCAAAACCACCATCTTATCAATACCAAAATGTCCTACCAATCTGCCACTATGTTTCTCATTGATTAAATTATCTCTCATGGAACTCCTAGGTATGCATAACTGATTTCCTCTAAACAACATATCTTCTTGAATGAAATAGTCCAACCACTTACCCCTATCTATCACAATAGGTTCCTTACATGCTTTCCAAGGTTTTGCAAAATGAAGATCTTCCTCATACAGGTACTTCAATTCATCAAATCCCAACACTTCAACTCTCATCTCTGTCAACAAATTTCTTCTCCTACTCAATGCATCTACAACTTTGTTTGACTTCCCACTCCTATGCTTCAACACAAAAGTATAACTCTACGTGAACTCTACCCATCTCATATGTCTTTGATTTAACTTACTTCGACTATTCAAATATTGCAAAGATTGATGATCTATATACAACACAAACTCCTTAGGTAACAAGTAATGTCTCCACTTCTTCAAGGCTTGAATTATGGCATAGAACTCTTGATCATAAACTAAATATCTTCTCCTTGCATCATTCAACTTTTCACTAAAATATGCTACAGGTCTACCTTCTTGACTTAACATTGAGCAGGTCCAATTGCATTCCCACTTGCATCACAATCTATTTGAAATACCTTATTGAAATATGGTAATGCAAAAATAGGTTGCTTGGTCACCTTCTACTTCAACAACTCAAAACTTTTGTCTACTCCTAATGTCCACTTGAAATCTTTTCTATCACCTCTTATTGTCTTTGTCATAGGGTTACAAACTGAACTAAAATTTCTGATGAACTTCTGATAGAAACTAGCCAATCCATGAAATGATTTGACTTCTCCAATGCTCTCCAGTGTAGGCCATTCAACAATTGCTCACTTTCTTAGGGTCCATCTTCAATCCTTCCACAGAAATCACAAATCCCAAATATACCAATTCTTCCTTCATAAAACTACATTTCTTTATGTTTATCATAATTTCTCTTCTCTCAATCTCTGCAATACTTGTCTCAGGTGCAACAGATGTTCTTCTTTTGTCTTATTGAAAATTAGAATATCATCCAAATATACAATAACAAACTTACCCAAGAATCTCTTCAGAACTTTATTCATCAACCTCATGAAAGTGCTAGGTAATATTGTCAATCCAAAGGGCATCACCAACCATTCATACAATCCCTCATTTGTCTTAAAAGCAATCTTCCATTCATCTTCTTCTCTAATTCTTATCTAATGGTATCTACTCTTCAAATCTATCTTTGCAAAATATTTTGCTCCACTCAACCAATCCATGATATCATCCATCCTAGGTAAAGGAAATCTATACTTAACTATGATCTTATTTATTTCTCTAGAGTATGTACACACATTCTCCATTCTTCATCTTTCTTAGGTGCTAGCTCTACAAGTGATGCACAAGGACTCAAACTTTCTTTGATCAAACCTTTCCTCAACAATTCTCGTATTTGTCTGTTCAATTCTTCATTCTCTGCTCGTGTCATTCTGTGTGCTACTTTGTTAGGCAAACTAGATCCAGGTATTAGATCCACGTGATGACTGATACTCCTGATCGGTGGCAATCCTTCTGGTACATTATCTGAAATGATGTCTTCGTACTCTATTAGCAATTCAGTTATCTCCTCCAGTTGTGATTCTTCAGTCTCCTTCTTTAATGTTTTAGGCTTCTTAGGGATCAAAGCATAACACATTCTCATGTCTCAAACCATCTAGAAATTTTCTTAAAAGTAGTCTTCCATTCATCTCCTCTAATTCTTATCTGATGGTATCCACTCTTCAAATCTATCTTTGTGAAATATTTTGCTCCACTCAACCAATCCATGATATCATCCATCCTAAGTAAAGGAAATCTATACTTAACTGTGATCTTGTTTATTTCTCTAGAGTCTGTACACACATTCTCCATTCTCCATTTTTTTAGGTACTAGCACTATAGGTGATGCACAAGGACTCAAAATTTCTCTGATCAAACCTTTCCTCAACAATTCTTGTATCTGTCTGTTCAATTCTTCATTCTCTGCCTATGTCATTCTATGTGCTGCTTTGTTAGGAAAACTAGCTCCAGGTATTAGATCAATGTGATGACTGATACTCTTGATTGGTGGCAATCCTTCTGGTACATTATCTGATATGATGTCTTTGTACTCATCAGCAATTAAGTTATCTCCTCCAGTTGTGATTCTTCAGTCTCCTTTAATGTTTCAGGCTTCTTAGGGATCAAAGCATAACACATATTCTCATGTCTCAAACCATCTAGAAATTTTCTTCCATCTACCAAACAGATTCTAGCACTTCCACATACTTCATTCTTAGGATCATCTTCCAAAGGAATCAAAGTAATTCTCTTTCCATTTATTGTTTTAGTGTAAGTACTCTTTCTCCCATCATGTACAGTGTTTCTATCATACTACCAAGGTCTACCCAACAAAATGTGACAAACATCCATAGGCATAATATCACACAATACTTCATCATGATATGATCCAATATGAAATTTCACCAAACATTGTTCACTCACTAGTACCTTATGATCATCATGAATCCATGCTATCTAATAGGGCTTAGGGTGTTTCAATTTTTCCAACTTTAGCTTAGTCACCATCTCCTCTAAAACTAGGTTATCATAACTACCACTATCAATTACAACTTTACAACATTTACCTCCTGATTTGCATCTGGTTCTAAACAAGCTTTTCCTCTGTGGTGGTTCCTCATTTGTCTTTTCTTGAAATAGTGCTCTCCTCATCACAGGTGATTCTCCTTTCTCAGGTTTACCAACTGATCTAGGTGATCCAATAGGTTCTTCTTCTACATAGGTTTCTCTTCCACAGTTCTCTGTCCTCTTGCTTGTACTCCTCTGATTACATTCAAGTGATCTATGTCCTTCACCTCCACACTTAAAATAGGTTCCTCTGAATGTTCTCCTATGAGGTCCTCTTCCTTCTCTTCTATATCCTTCACTCCGATATCAACTAGGGTTTCCTCTATAGTAGAAATTTCTATCATATCTCTGGTATGCATTGTTATCTCTATCTTCTTTCTTAAATGTGTTATCTTGTCTATTTTGCTCCACAAATGATCTCTCTCCTCCAAGAAATGTTCTACCTCTCTGAAATTTACCTCCTCTACCTCTCTATCTTTGATCATGCTTCTTATTCAACTTCTTTTCAACCTTCTCAACTTCTTTTCAACCTTCAGGGAAAACTGAAATGCTTCTTCTAGTGTTGAAATCCTTACCAAATTTAGTTCTTATTGAATGTTCAATCTTAGTCCATTGATGTATCTAGCCACTTTCTCTTTGCTTACATCACTATGTCCTATCCTAATGATCATCTTATGAAATTCTTTAGTGTACTCCTTCGCAACTTTCTCCTTTTGTCTCAGGTTCTGCAATCTCTTCAACAACTCCAACTCATAATCAGTAGGTACAAACTGATTCTTCAATTTTGTCACCATTCTATCCCACTTTGTAATCTTTTCTTTTCCTCTTGTGTTTATAGCTAGCTGAACTTCTTTCAACCATATAATAGCATGTCCTTTCAACTTTATCTTTGCAAATTTCACCTTCTCTGAATCTTCAACTTCTTCATACTCAAAGTACTCTTCCATGTCATTTATCTAGTCAATCAACTCTTCAAGGTTCAAATTGCCAGTGTAGTTAGGTACATCAACTCTAGGTCTCTTTCTGATATTTGAAATAGCTCGCAACATCTTGACTTGATATGATTCTTCTTCTTCATCACCTCCTAGGGTTTCGCTAATTTGATCAACAGATTGAAATTCCTCTTCATCATCACTTTCAACATTAAGTCTAGGTGTCAGTCCTCTTCACCTATCTTGCTTGACAATGTCCAATCAAATTCTCATTGTTTTCATCATTTCCATCATCTCATCCATCCTACCAGCCATTGTTCCAATAGTAGGGATTCTCCTCGATGACATCTTCTTAGGATCAAGTGTAAATTGCCTCAAGTTCAGCAATCGGGATACAAGGTGACAATTGCCTCACAATCGGTGATTGGTTGTGACACAAGTAACCTACCTTGGATTTGGCAATCTATCCACAGCAAGATCTTATAGAATTCCTTCATCCACTTTTCTCAATTCACTCCCAAAGATTCAAACTTTCGCTCTGATACCACTTGGTGAAGTTACGGTTAGGAGGGTCCTTAAAGAGAACAATCCAGACCATGCAGCTAGAGTAAACACAATAGAAACAACTCAAGATATGAAGCAAATGTAGATTCAATCATTTAGTATATCATAGAATTCAAATACAAATCGGCTGGCAACATGCGGGCTTACAATTAGGGCTCACAGGCCTGATTATAGAATATCAAAATGTGCACAAGATATGGCTTTGAAGCTCCTTCACAAAAAATCTAAACTATGAACTTTGAATTATCAATCACTATTTTCCTAGGGATCTATTACATCATTATATATCATATTTAGAACATAAGATTCCTCTGCATTGGCCAAGAAAGATCACAAACCCCAAAGAAGAGTTGTAACGTGTGTACATGGATAGGTCATACCTAAATGAATAGAACTCCTCCGCCAATGAATGGAATGATGTGCAGATCTCTGGAAGGTCGGCCACGAACCAAAACACTATTGAACGATGTGTCATTAAGCTTCAAAGTTTGTGAAATGCTTTACAAGTCTTCTCCTTTAGTTGATTATCTAAGTCTATCAGGATGCTTTATTTTGAGAAAATAGTTGATCTTCTGATAGCGATAACTTTTCAGTACTTGATCCAAATGCTCTAAATTTTAGATATGATGTGCATGAAGGAATCTAGATGCTAAGTCTAGCTCTGCAAGGTCTAAAATGCAACTACGGTAGAATATGGACCAAAATACAGAAACTGATATTGCCTAAACTAAATTGGAAAATGAAAAGGAACAAACTGGAATGCAAACAAACTGAAATGCAAATATTTTTGGTTGATGCAAGATTTCTCTTGAACCAAGGATGCTCCTACATCACATAGCCATGATACTTGATGGGGTGCATAGAGCTCATCATAGACTGATATATGCTTGATCGAGTAGCTTGGTAATTTGGACTGTCACAAGATGTACCCTAGGAATAGAAAGTGTTTTCTTGGATACACGTAGAGGCACCATGGTGGGGGCCACCTCAACAAAGAGATGTAGGGCCATCCCATTCAAGGGCCTCAGCATGGGACAATTCTACCTAGGGGCTTGCAAACTCCTAATTTTTATAGTACATATGTATTTTTGGCAGGTCCTCAGGACTTGATGTATCATGATCATTTTTTATAGATATATATGAGAGGAGATGTATGATGAGATGGATTACGTATATGGATTTTATTTATGTGTATTTATGGATTATGATGTGGATTGTGATGTACTTGTTTAGGGTAAAATTTGGTAGTTTTGTCTCAACTAGGTTAAGTCCTACGATTTCACCAAACTAAACATTGGGAGGACAAGGATTGAGTGTGAGGTCAATCTATGAGTTGTTTGTCTATCCCTTATGCTCATAGTATCTGATTTTAAGAGCCTACCTAAGGTTTTGTTAAGTGTTTTGCTCATAAACCAAGTAAACCCTAATTATGCCTTAAATCAGAGATATTCAAAAATTGATAATGAAACAAGCAAAACTGATCACAGAAATGTAGAGAAAGAGTTTCAGAGACTATGCACCCTAATTTTAAGGGCTGACTAGACTAGGACACCCGCTCCTTAGTCTCAAAAGTTCCTCAAACTAGAAATCTTCTGCACAGGCTATCTGGCACTCCCAAATGGCTTCCAGATCCTAGAAATTGCCCCTAGTTGGAATAGGGAGCCCGCACTTTAGTCTAGCAAGTGTCAAAATTTGAAAACTCAAAAATCTGTGATGACTGTACCTATAATATCCTCCTTTTTGTAGCTTCTTTCCATCAGAACCTACAAAATACAATATGCACATACAAAAGAAGGAGAAAGATGTTGTGGCTATATAGGAGCTTTCCTCGGTCAAGCCCCGTCTTTGGTATTTCTACCTCAACAATAGCCAGAGCTAAAGATTTGCAGAAGTGTGTGCCAACCTAACAATGTGTATGCAGAAATATCAAATGCTAGATGTCTCAATCAAGGGAAGATCAACAACTTGCTTTGAATCAATAAACACATACAACTTCACCTCAAGGAGATGAAAATAAATAAAGATTTACATGAACAAGAAGGTGAATCAGCAATGTCCATGGAGGATCTCCAAGATCAATGTTGGAGGCTTCATCCCTTCTCCCAATAATACAAAGGGTGTACAAACCTTGGGAAGAGAAAGATAGTCTCAAGATCTTGATTCCTAATCTCCATCCATTGTCCCCATGATAGAAAATATAAAATACTTTCGAAAGCCTCAACAAGTCACTGATCTTCAATGGCAATTTTGGCAAAGTTTTGGCATCAAGCTTACATAAGAATTGTGTGTGATAAAATGATTTTCAAATGTCTTTTTATATCTAGTTTAGGGAAATTCAAATTTTGAAATAATGTCTCAATATCGCGTGAAAACAGAGAATTTGAAGATGGAATCCCAAGGCATACGTCGGGAGATGACATCCTGCCAAAATTTAAAATCTTGAGAAATAGGAGCGGACTAGGGCACGGGCACCCAAGTCCAAGTCCCCATTTTCCACTCAAATCTACTTTTTGGGGGTCCCAGGGACCTATAATTCAAACTCCCTTTCTAGGTTCCATTAAAAGGTTACCTCAAAAAGTCAACATTTTGCAACTAGACTTAGTCAATCAGGGTATCGGGAAGGTCAGAAAGAAAAAGGTTGAAAGGTCACCCAAAGCAAGGAGCTAAACTGAGGGAAATTTTACCATACCATGCAGGAGGAAAATTTCTAATGTTACATTTAGCCCCCACTTTAGTGGCCATATGACACTACGTGCATATGCAACTAAAGGAAAGTAAATACATCAACCGTGAAAAGGATACCCAAAAGAATATTATAGAGGAAGTTGAAGTGTTGGCGCTGAGAAGGAACGAGCCCCCAAGTTTGTAATCCTACAAGACCACAAAGGCAAGAACTGCAACCTGCAAAGGAACAATTGTCAGAAAATCAAAACCAAATTAGCCTACAACCACCACCAATGAGTTAGTACAAAAACACTAAGGGGGTTGAGTGATGAGACATGATGAGGGAGTAAATCAAGGGAGATATATGCCCCCCTTGTTTTTGCTTACTTAGTCTGAAAAGGAGAAAAAAGGAGATATCCTTGTGCATTGATTTCAAGGAAACTTGATGAGAAATGTGTTATGAGGGTCATTTGAAGAAACAACTCTCAAACATAACACATTGGGTAAGAAATAGAGTGGAACCAAGATTCCAACGCAATGAACGACGAGAAAATCAGAGTTCGATAGCTCAAGAAAAAGGGCTCAAGAGTAAAAGAGATCAATCTTGCACCTAGTTAAGGATAGGAATTCTCACTCATTTACTTTATGTAAAGGGGAGTTGTCAATTATCACTTACTCATTCTTGTTTCTCGTCATTGTAGAAAAGTAGAGGAGAGAGAGAAGGAGAATAGAAGGACGGCCACGCCGAGCCGACACCTGTATCAGCCACCACGACTGGAGATGCTCCAAGCCCGAATAGTGGAGAGGCATTTCCAGGCCGAGGTAGGGTCCTAATCTTGCACTTCTATCATCTTTTCAGTTTGCTTTTTGTTTTGACTTTATCATTTACTGTGCCTAGAGGGAGGAATTGACAAGGGTCCCTAAGAGGGGTGCCCAGGTCCACCTAGGGTGCTAGAGTCTCTCTGGGGTACTCTAGTCCCACAGGGATGCCAGTGTCCCTCTGGGGCACCCAAGTCTTCCTAGGGTGCCTGGGCACAAGCACTCTTTTTCTATCTTTGATAACTGCTTTCAATTTCTAAGGAGATTCTGATGTTCTTGCTTTCTTTTCGGCATGCAGGATGTCCCTGAGTTATGTGAGCACACAGGTGGTCACCTGATGGCACTTCTAAGAGAGCGTGCTAGTTCATTGTCCACTACAGAGAGAGAGCACCTATAGATGGTGGGCCTATGATGGGTGTTTGCTATGCCCACAATCAAATTCCATTACGATATGTTGATGGCACTGATGGAGAGGTGGGATGTAGATACATCCACATTCCACTTACCTATAGGCGAGATGAACATCACACTAGAGGATGTATATAGGATCCTTTGACTACCTATCTGAGGAGAGATAGTGAGGAAAGTAGGACATCACTCAGTAAGGTACACCCGCAAGAGTCAGCTATACTACTTGGGTCACACTATTTCTTAGGTAGAGCGAGGACACATTTAGCTCTAACTTCTAGAGCAGGGATGCGGTGACATTCCCTTGCTGTGGAGGATTATGATAGTCACAGTCGCTTTAGCCATTGTGCCTAATGGATGAGGCACTCACCTACATGGGGGTCTTGTTCACACCATTAGGGATATGGAGGAGCATCAGACGGTCTATGCATGGGGGCACAGTATGCTTGTGCACCTTTACCATGACTTGGGGTGATATGTCCACTATGAGATGCATAGTCTGATGATCTGCACATTACTACAGGTTTGGGCCTTTGAGCACATCAGATGCACGTGACCGGTGGGTTATCCTATAGAGGAAGCATTCACCCATCTGTATGTTTACGCCTATCCACTGGTCAGGTGTTGGAGGCATGGTAATCTGCTATACTAGAGAGTTGTTTTTGACAGATTATAGCCCAACAACATCATCTGGAGACCATATTGTGGCTACATCATATTGCTTGGCCAACAAAGGCAGTTAGAGAGGATGCAGAGGGATTGGCTGATGGTCAGTCACCTCAATCATGTCATGGGTTAGTTCTATTTTGACAGGGTGGCATGGCAATTCAGAGAGATATAGGATGTTCCTGCAGTTCATCTGAGCTATGTGTGTGCTACACATAGCACAGTCAAGGAAAATATTGTCCGATGACCAACAGCAATAGACGTGCCACTTAGTGATGATGAGAATCCTGAGGATGCAGAGCCAATATCAGACATAGATGATGTCAGTTGTACCTAAGCATATCAGACCTGGTGGCACATAGTGCAGCCTGCTCCTATCTTTCCACCTGGTCACCCTACAAGCGATGCCTAACCTTGGACTGGTCACGCTAGTGACACAGGGGTAGAGGACGATGTTAATGATTTTGTGGGATAGTACAATCTCGATAAGGATGTGGAGGATGATGAGGATGAGTCAGAGGAGGTCCCACCATAGTACATCTTCAGAGTGAGACCACGACAGGGCCAGCAGGAGGCAGACACTGATGAGGAAACCGATTCAAGACCATGGTCTAGAACTCGTGGTCCTATACCTATAATTGATGTGAGACCTAGTCAAAGAGAGCGAGGGGAGTGTAATAGGTCAATGCCCCCATCTACAGATTAGATTGTAGAGCTCATCACACCTTCGACAATCTAAGATCCATCCCGGCGAGATGGAGATCCAGGTTAGGTTTGATTTATTTTTTTAATGCTTTGTATAGTTTATTATCTGTGAGATTTATATGAGAGTCTAATATTTATGTTATCCTCTATTTTATAGTTGGGACAGATGCTTGGCGAGACTTTATGGGTCACATCATAGCAGAAATAGTACCTACAGATGTTTCAGAGAAGCAAGTATGGGCAGGTTATTCACCGCGGTCATCTGTTGGGTGACATGCATGGATATTTATGCCTTTCATCTGGTACAAGACTGCTATAAAGGCTATGCTAGAGTAGTCTGCATGGGAGAGAGAGGAGTTATGACAGAGAGTTGAGCACGTTGAAGCTAAGCTTAGGGTGCAACAAGAGCAGAGGGTAGCAGTGCCTACATTGGAGGGAGAGCCAGCTGTCAATGAATTCTTACTATGTGAAGTTCGTCAGGCGAGAACTGACAGAGAGAGGGTTCAATCCAAGAGAGACCAGTACCAAAGGATGTACTAGGAGGCACATGAGAAGATGATAGAGATGAGAGGTGAGATCAAGGGGTTATGATCATGAAGCATCTCTAGGATTCATTTGCAATCCGTATCCACACATGGTCAGGCTTCTATTACTTACACACCACAAGGGCCTGAGGGTACTAGCGATCGAGGCTCATCTATGTGATATATAGATTTTAGGCACTACGAAATCGCATTTTGTCCTGAGGGATAGTCAACTCGGATGTATATTTAAAACTGAGGATATATATAATGTTTATTTCTTTTCATCTATGTGTAATTGTTTTTGATCTATCACATGTGATTTTCATAAAAATACAACTAGTGATGATATTTAAATGCTATAACTAATGCTATTGTGATATATTAACAATTCTTAAAAGAACATATAGTAATAAGCACAATGATCAAGCATTTTACACGTAATCCAAAATATAATGCTATATTCAGTTAATACTAAAGTGATCTAAGCACAAAATACTTAAATAGGATACAACAATGATCAACTAAACAAAGATGAAATGCTAAATGAATTAAGACAAAATAGTAATTTTATGTCAACATTGAAGCTAATCTATATAATAAATTGGCTTAGGAACATTTAGCATTAGATCTTTTAAGCATAAAATCTTTTAAGGTGTGCTGCATTAATGGGTTCTTTAAGCAGTGTACCTTACTCATCAGCTAACGTATATGCTCCAGATCCAAAGGTTTCATTAATTATATACGGTCCAAGCCAATTAGGGCTGAACTTACCTTTTTTGCCAAGCGGTGCATTTACATTGTGTTGATTTTCATAGAGAACCAAATCCCCAATGTCAAATGAACGTTGTATGACATCCATTATAGGATCATTGTATACCTTTTTGATAAGCCTTGAGGTGCTCAAGAGCATTAATTCGTCTTTCGTCAAGCATCTCAAGTTCTTGTAATCTTTTCTTACATTCCATGTCATCATCCATGATGTCTCTTAGGGAAATTCTTAGGGACGAAATTTCTAACTCCAAGGGTATTATCACGTCTGCGCCATAGACGAGATTATATGGTGTATTACTAGTAGGTCTTCAAATGCTTGTTGTATAAGCCCACAATGCATATGATAATTGAGTATGCCAATCTTTTTGATGTTTATTAATAGTTTTTCGTAAAATCTATCCAATAACTTTGTTTGAAGCTTCTGCTTGGTTATTTGATTAAGGATAGTAAGGTATGGAGAAGCGATGTTGTATATGGTATTTTTCAAGGAACTTTTTCACATCATTGTTCTTAAATGGTGTACCATTGTCCAAAACAAGGGAGGAAGGTATTCCAAATCGAGAAATAATGTTGTCTTGTATAAATTGATAGATTACATCAGTAGTCGTGGATCGCAAGGGGATTGCTTCGACCCACTTTGTAAAATAATTAGTGGCGGTAATGATAAATGTATGTCCTTGAGAGGAGGGTGGGGAATTTTTACCAATTAAATCCAAGCCCCAAATAGAGAATGGCCATGGTGACACTTGGGCACAAAGCTCTTGAGCGGGAGCATGGATTAGGTGTTTGTGTTGTTGACATTGCGGGCATCTCTTGATGTAAGAAAAGGAATCTTGTTCCATGTACTACCAAGAGTGAGCTTCTTCTAAAGCTATCAGAATCTCTGAATTACTTAAACATTAGAGTAAAACACCATTGTAACTTCGTCGATATAAGACATTTGATAGTATAATGTATCGCATTGCTAGTTTGCGTAAACGGATTTAGGCATTCTTAGATGTTGAATTAGGAATAGTTCCATCATGCAAATAATTGAATATATAGGAGAACCATTCATCACTATATGTATTACCACAGAGTTCTGTATTTGCAACTATAGGATATTCAATTGTTGGTGTTTTAAGATTATGAACAACAAAAGTAAATTCCTCAGGAGAATCATCAGGGGATATAAGGGAAGTTGTGCTTGTCATTGCATCCACATGTCGATTATCTTTCCTAGGAA
This sequence comes from Cunninghamia lanceolata, assembly GCA_027924645.1. Lineage (NCBI taxonomy): Eukaryota > Viridiplantae > Streptophyta > Pinopsida > Cupressales > Cupressaceae > Cunninghamia > Cunninghamia lanceolata. Next base: position 2,762,975 of record BSBN01001253.1, on the reverse strand, counting down.
TAGTGCTAATTGAATATGATGTGAATTGTTTTAAGAGAGATAATGCCAACTCACGATACTAAGATAGTTTATCATGCTTAGTTTGATATGATCCAGTTATTTGTTTGACAACTAGCTGAGAATCACTGTATATTGTAATGTGTTTGATACTAAGAGCCAATGCGGTGCAAAGTCCTGTAATAAGAGCTTCATATTCAGCTATATTGTTTGTGCATAAGAAGCCTAAGCGGTAAGATAGAGGAATTGGCTTACCTACATGGGGTATCAATACAACACCAACCCTGGAGCCAGTTTGACATTTTGATCCGTCAAAGTATAATTCCCATTTTTCATCTTTAGAGATTGTTAAAACTTGGTCATCAGGAAATACATCCTGATGTTGTGTAGAAAAGGCTGAAGGAGCTTCAGCTAACTGATCATCTAATGCATTCCCTTTAATCACTTTTTGGGAAATGAATTTGAGATCAAGTTCTATTAGTAACATGACCCATTTAGCGAGACGACCCAATAGATCTATTTTTTCAAAGAGATGTTTCAAAGGGTCAAATTTTACCATCACGTGCACTTCAACATTTAAGAGATAGTGTCTAATCTTTTGAGTCGCAAACACTAAAGCTAAGAAATGCTTCTCTATAACAGTGTATCACACTTCATAATCGAGCAAAGTTTGACTAATGTAATAGACAACGCATTCCTTGCCTTTACCATTATGTTGAGCTAACAAAGCTACTAGGGCATTGTTAGATGCTGAGATGTATAACAAGAATGGTTTATTAGAGACAAGGGGTTGTAAAATAGGTAGATTAGATAGATAATCCTTTAAGTCATCAAAAGCTTTTTGATATTCATAATTCCATTGAAATTTAGAATCCTTCTTCAGTAATTGCGTAAAGGGGTGAGTCCTATCCACGAGTTGTGAAACAAATCAGTGGATGGCTTGTATCTTTCCCTGCAAACTACGAAGTTGAGATATGTTCTTAGGTATTGGCATATTAACAATTGCATCTATATTTTTTGTATCCACCCCAATACCACGATTTGAGATGATGAATCCTAATAGATTTCCACTGTCCACACCAAAAACACACTTATGCACTCAATTATTTGTCAAATATTTGTAGTGTGATTCTTACAATGGATAGACTTCGCCAAGATGTCATCGACGTAGTCTTATAAAATATTGTGCATATAATCATGAAATATAAGAGTCATTGTTCGTTGATAAGTAGCTCCCACATTCTTAAGTCCAAATGGCATGACTACCCAGCAAAATGTACCCTAAGGTGTTATAAAATTTGTTTTATATTAGTCCTAAGGATTTATTAGAATTTGATTATATCCTAAAAAATCATCCATGAAAGATAGCAGTTCATGTCCAGCTATGGAATAGACAATCATATCAATATTAGGGACTGGAAAATCATCTTTTAGAGATGCCAAATTCAAATCTCAAAAATTTGTGCACATTCTTATGCAACCATCAGGTTTAGCAACATCAACAATATTTGAAATCCACAGTGAATAATCAATAGGTCGGATGAAACCAACTTGTAGAAGCTTTTCTATCTCAGTTTTAACAAGCAATGTAATCTTAGGATTCATCTTACGAATCTTCTATTTGAATGGCTTAACATCTGGTTTCAACACGATATTATGTGTTACAATCTAAGGATCAATGCTAGGCATGTCAGAATACTTCCAAGCAAATAATTCTGAGAATTCATGCAATAACTTAGTCATCCCTTCTTTTTCTTCCACATTTAAACAATCACCAATAGGGAGAACTTTTTTAGTGTTATCCTTATCCATAACAACATCAACAGTCTTTCCATTAAGGAGAGTACTATGGTCTAATGGATTATATGATTGTAATTGTTCTTCAAACTCTCCATTGGGATTTACCGTAGCATTTATTGTGCTAGTAGTTTTTCCAAAATATGCATGGTTGTTTAAATAATAAGGTAGGCCATGTTTATGATGGTAACGAGGAATATTGTCATAAGAACCCAAGAATTCCACTATCACTTCGTCTGTTGAGAATACATCCAGGACTACTTAGTATTGATATTGAGAATACATCAAGGAATCACTAAGTATTGATATTGTATTCACATTAAGAGTAGGGCATTTACGGGCTTTGGATTCCTTGAAAGGATCATATCCAATGCCACTAGAGCAATGTCCTAAAGTAGATTCTATAGGGACTTTGATTCCTTGTTGATTTATATCACAACCTTTACCTACATAATCACAATCTTTATAAAGGATTCGGAATCCTTGACCATAAAGAGAAACCATTTCCTTAGAGGAAGGTGGAGCTTCATAAGTGTCATAATTAGTAGTGTAAGTAAGGGTATTATCCTTATTTGTTACCAAAGAAGCTTTATATTTATCAATTGAAGCGTGCAATGTGATTGATGCAATATTTGATATTTTAGGGATGGGGCTTTTGGGTTTGTATTCTCCTATAGAAGATGTAAAATCTAGCGAACCCTAGACATCACCAATAAATGTATTCGATTGTTTAGATTCTTGTGTAGCATTTTCGGAAGCAAAAGGAATTGATAAATCCATTTTTAGATTGTTTAGAGTCTTAGGACAAACAACATTTTTATGAACCTCCATTTGTAAGCAACTATCAAGTTCAGGATCAGCATGAATAGTGTGTAACTTATCTTTGAATATAAACTTGATTGAATGATGTAGAGTAGAAGGAACTGCTCCTAATGCGTGTATCCAAGGCCTACCAAGAATCATGTTATAAGATAGAGAGCAAGGCATGACATGAATCAAGGTAGGCACCATCACAGGTCCAACTTGTATAAGTAAAGTTATAGTGCCCATAGATTATTGTCTAACATTGTCAAAACCATGGATCCTTAATGATTTTGATTTGATTGTTGATGTATCAACCTTAACCTTATGTAATAAGTCAATGCCACAAACGTTAAGGGCTGATCTATTATCGATCATAACTCTCTTAACCAATGTTTTGTTTATTGTAATAAAGATAATCAAAGCATCATACTGATTTTGAACTTCAAGAGATGGCAATTCATGTTATTGAAATAGAATATCTATTTTTGTTGCATGCATACAATGTAATAAAGAAGCAACATCATTTGGTTTAATAGCAGGTGGAACAATCACTTTTTGTAAATCTTCTTGTACCATTCCATGGTAAGTAGGTGAAGTTTGTATAAGTTCCCAAAGAGATATCTTTGCAGGAGTAGTGTGAATTTGCTCTACAAGATCATAGTCTTTACCACCTTTATATGTTAAATGAGGTGCTTGAGGAAGCATAGGTTGAGAATCTGGTAAAGATATCAGAATACTCGATTGTTGTGTACTTTATTTATTATTCTGAGTGTTGTATGCATGAGCAACCACATTATGATTAGTTTGTTGTAAGTTTTGTTGTGCTATTTGTTTAGTATAATCATAAATATGATCAGGAGGTTGAGAAGAAGATGGACAACCTTTAATAGTAAGCACAGGTTTAAAAGATGGTTGCACCACATTTGAACATAAAGTGACCACAATTTTTGGTTTTTCAAGCTCTTCTTTAGATATAGGAACATAAATCACATTTACAAATCTTTGAAATAATGATGGCTTTAAGGCCATAGTGGAATGTTCAATCAAGATAAAGTCCTCAAGGGATTCATCTAGCATATCGAAGTCATCACGACTAAACGGCTCATCATAAGAATGAAAATCTTACAAAAAATAATCTGACATTTTAACATGCTCTTTTTAATCCAAGATTCAAATGCACAATGTTGGCCTATGAAAATGAAATACTATGTAAAACAATGAATAACAATTTTTCCAACTCTTTTAGTGAAAAGATAAAGAATATGATTCACAATTAAATGCATACAATTTCACCAAAGAGATTTTTCAATCTAAATATGCTCTAGGACAGCAAATTATTTCAGATCTAAAGTTTAAAAGGATGCAAATTCTTTAAAGGTTAGGTTCACCAAAATGTTTAGGGTAAAATTTGGTAGTTTTGTCTCAACAAGGTTAAGTCCTACTATTTCACCAAACTAAACATTAGGAGGACAAGGATTGAGTGTGAGGTTAGTCTATGAGTTTCTTGTCTATCCCTTATGCTCATGGTATTTGATTTTAAGAGCCTAACTAAGGTTTTGTTAAGTGTTTTTCTCATAAACCAAGTAAACCCTAATTATGCCTTAAACTAAAGATATTTAGAAATCAATAATGAAACAGGAAAAACTGATCACAAAAATGTAGAGAAAGAGTTTTAGAGACTGTGCACCCTAATTTTAAGGGTTGACTGGACTAGGGCACCTACTCCTTAGTCTCAAAAGTTCCCAAAACTAGAAATCTTCTGCACAAGCTATTTGGCACTCCCAAATGGCTTCCAAATCCCAAAAATTGCTCCCAGTTGGACTAGGGTGCCCACTCTTTAGTCTGGCAAGTGTCAGAATCTGAAAACTCAAAAGTCTGTGATGACTGTACCTACAATATCCTCCTTTATGTAGCTTCTTTCCACTAAAACCTACAAAATATGATCTGTACCTACGAAAGAAGGAGAAAGATGTTGCGAATATATAGAAGCTTGCCTTGGTCAAGCCCCGTCTTTGGTATTTATACCTCAACAATAGCCAGAGATAAAGATTTGTAGAAATGTGTGCAAACCTAACAATGTGTACATGTAGAAATAGCAAACCCTAGATGTCTCAATCAAGGGAAGATCAACAACTTGCTTTGAATCAATAAAAACATACAACTTCACTTCAAGGAGGTAAAAACAAATGAAGACTTGCATGAACAAGAAGGCGAATCAGTAATGTCTGCGGAGGATCTCCAAGCTTGATGTTGGAAGTTTCAACCCTTCTCCCGATCATACAAAGGGCATACAAACCCTAGGAAGAGCAAGATAGTCTCAAGATCTTGATTCCTAATCTCCATCCATTGTCCCCATGATAGCAAATATAAAATACTTTCGAAAGCTTCAACAAGTCACTAATCTTCAATGGCAATTTTGGCAGAGTTTTGGCATCAAGCTTACATAAGAATTGTGTGTGATAAAATTATTTTCAAATGTCTTTTTATATCTAGCTTTAGGGAAATTCAAATTTCGAAATAATGTCTCGATATCGTGCAAAAACTGAGAATTTGAAAATGGAATCCCGGGGCATACAGCAGGAGCTGACATCCCGCCAAAATTCAAAATCCCAAGAAATAGGGGAGGACTAGGGCTTGGGTGCCCAAGTCCAAGCCCCATTTTCCACTCAGATCTGCTTTTTGGGGATCCCAGGGACCTGTAATTCAAACTCCCTTTATGGGTTCCATCAAAAGGTTACCTTAAAAAGTGAACATTTTGCAACTAGACTTAGTCAATCAGGGTTTCGGGAAGGTCAGAAAGAAAAAGGTTGAGAGGTTACCTGAAGGAAGGAGCTAAACCAAGGGAAATTGTACCATACCATGCAGGAGGACAATTTCTAATGTTATAGTACTAAAATGTAGGTTACAGATATTGTATGTGTTTTGATGTTATGAATTGATAGATGATAGATGATGTGATTGATGATATATTTGTGATGTAGGATAATAATATGATAAATGATGAATGATGTATTTGTTGGGAATATGTGTCTCAACCTTGCAATATAAGGCTTATTGTTGAAAGGATATATATTTATATATATTTCCTAGTTACACCGATAGGTGTAATATACAATGGGAGCATGGGGTGGAGTGGGATGTGTGTTAACATTTTTTTGTTAACAAAAACTATTAAATGGTCTACATACATTAAATTAATGATATATTGTAAATATGGACCATTCATTTTTAGGTTTTAGATTTGATGGTAGATATTTTGTTGGCTTGTCTTGCCCTAGAAGGTAACCCTATTTTATGAGGGTGTTGTATTATGGTTGCAGTATCATGATGTATTTTGAGAGTTTGATAGTAGTCATGTTGTCTTTGGATCTTTGGAAGTGATACTCCTGTGAGAGGCTCTCTCTGAAAGTATATTGTAATCTTTGTGATTTCTGAATAATATATTGGGTGACTTTTGGAGTAGGGTTTTTCTCCCGAAAGGGATTTCCCCACGTAAATCACTATGTTGTGGTACGTATGATATCTATGTTTATTTCTGTTTATGTTTTTGTAACTATTAAAGATCTATAAAGTTTTACATTATCCTCCTCTCAATATTAGTGTAGGAAGTTGTTATGCTACCTTAGCTTCCTTACAAGTGGTATCAAAGCTTGATCACCTTTAGTTTTAATTGTGGGTTGTTGGGTTTTTTTAACTAATCTAGATTTGAGTGGGAGCTTGTGCAGAAGACACTTTGTGATCTTGTTGCAAGAATTTTCACATGACAAGTTCATCAAGGAGAATAGAGGTGGATAAATTTTTTGGAAATAATTTTGAAATGTGGAAGTTGAAGATGAAGGATCTATAGATAGATCGAGATCTGTGGGATGCTGTTGATGAGAAGGTTTCAAAGCCTGCAAATCCTACTTTGGCTACTCAATATGATGTTATGGACCATAAAGCTAAGGGTCTAATCAGATTGTGTTTGGCAAACTCTATTTTAATCAATGTCCATAAAGAGGCCTCTGCATAGAAACTATGGAAGAAGATTGGTGAGATGTATCAAGCCAAATCTTTAGTGAACAAGATTTTCTTGAGGAAGAAATTGTATTCCTTGAAAATGGAAGAGGGTGGATGAATTACAGACCATGTGGAAGCATTCAATATGCTAGTGGCTCAATTAGCATCAGTTGGTGTCAAGATGGATGAGGCAGAGAAATGTTAGATATTGCTTTGTTCTTTTCTTGATTTGTGGGATTCTCTTATTATGGCTATTGGGAGTACTTCTGTTATATTGAAGACTGAAGACATGGTGGGTTCTTTGCTTTTGAAGAGATGAGGAGGAAGGTATCCATCAGTGCCAAGGAGGCCCTAAATGTTCATGGAAGACATAAGGAAAAAGGTAAGAAGAATGAGAAACATGATAAATCCAAGTCCAAGGAGAGATCCAAATATCCTAGAAAGTCCAAAGTTGTTTGTTGGAACTGCGGTAAGCCTGGAAATATTTGTAAGGAATGCAAAGAAGAAAAGAAGAAGAAAAAGAAGAAATTTGATTATGATTCTGAGTCTGAGAAGGAAGATGGTGATGCATTCATTGCAGCTTTGGCAACTTGTGTAGGTAATGGTGCATGGTTAATTGACTCAAGTGCATCTTTCCATATGATCTGTTGGGACTGAAATTCCTAGGCTGCTTTTGGCAAATATTAAGTGATGTGGAGCACTCAATGGAAGTCATTATCCCACAGTTCAGATAGATTAATCCTTAATCAACTTTAAAAATCCACTCTCTAGGTCCAACAACACCGAAACATATATATTCTGCACTATCGGTAAGACAACTGATGTTGGAAAAACTTTCCCAAGTCTTACCATAGTGTTCTTGACACCTCCTTCACTGTGACTTCTTCCATCGGCATAACTTAAAACTCTTCCACCGATCTACATCTCTTACCGATATGCCAAACGATTGTATATACAAGACATGACTTGTTATCACTGGTTCTCTTTACCATTTCTATCAATCACCCTTTGCATCTAACGAAAGATACATTCTCGATATGCTTTTATGATATATGTATGCAATGTACATTTGGCAAAATGATACAAAACTCATGCCAATATATAGATTTATACCTACCGTGGAAACCAAAAGCCTTCGGTGACATTCATACCAATGTGGTGAATAAAAAAGATCGGCAAGGTCTTGTTTCAATTATACCAATTGGTGTAAGAATACGCATTGGACTAGATATTTCAAGATCCACCAATGAAGGGAATGACACCGATAGCCCTTCATCGAACAAACAAAGTCCTAGTCATAGCAATCGGTGTAAAGTAACTTGATCAGGGTATGTTTCATAGGTCTCTTCGACTATGCAGGTCACACCGATAGTAGAAGTCATAAAGGATTTCAGACAAGAACAAAGATAGTGTATCGGTGGGATCATTGCTATCGGCAAAAGATTATTTAAACTAACTGATCTTACATCTCTCACCGACGGAGCTCCGAGAGACATTCAAAGAGAAGTAAGTATCAGTGTGAGACTAACGTTCAGCAAGAAGATATTAAGGATCACCGATGAATAAATTCACACCAATGAACTTTCATCGGAAAGAGATTACGCGGTCATACCGAATAAGTAGACATCGGTGTAAGGAAAGTATATCGAAGAATACTCTGAAGATCGCCCCGACAGTATAAGCTATACTGATGGACTAAGTTTTCAAAGAGTCTCACTAAGCATACAAAGAACCATCAGTGAGATGCAATAAATCAAAACAAAGTTGGTGAGTTTGGCTGAAACAGAACTCACAACGATGTCGGGGACATGTTGTGAAAGTCATTCTAATAAAGAACAAGATAGATGATTGGGGAAACAACTACTATTGAGTCATGTGAAATATGTTATCCCGACACTGTATCTTATCCTGACGATAACAAAGGTTATGTCCATCAACAAGATTCTCGCCAATAATTATATCAGTGACACTCAATAGATCGAGGAAGGATGTTATTCTTACAATGATTTAGGAGGCCTTGCCGACGCAAAATATAGAAACCCTAAAAATGACATTTAAATCTAAATGGTTAATATACTCTTCTGACATTTGAAAAATGGGTTTTTGCAGGATATACATAGTGGGGATCAAACTATAAAACACCCACGAAAGGATTTTGAGCAACTGACAAATCATCGATAAGGGAAGTAATTAATTGAGTAAATACATTTGTTTAAATAAATTTGTTTTGATTATTTGATCAGAAATTAATTTGTAATTTATCTAGTCTTTTTAGGATAATAAAGAAATCCTCGAAGGAGATTAAGCGGAACTATAGTTAAAGAGCTTTATTTGATCCTGAAATGGTTATCCATTTGGTGATTAAAGATGAGTATTAATTTTCTTGAATTTGTTTATTAAGACAAATATTGTTGTTCGGTTATCAACTGTCACAACTATTGTAACTGGTCTGAAGCTTATATGCCTCTCTTTATAAGAGATGACCAAGACCAGAACGAGGATATAGGATATATAAAATAGGAAAAAAGAGATAGATAGATAGAATAGAATAGGGGATACTATAGATTAGATTTGAATAGCAATGCTAGTTCACTTTTAATATATTTTATTTCTGGTAGACCATGTGCAAGCATTCTCTAATGGAGTCAAGCTTGTAAGCATGAAGCAGTGACTACAGATTTCGGTATCAACTATCTATTAAATTTATTCAATTATATGATTGTCTCCTTTCAAAGTTTTCTCTGTTATTCAATTTGAGTTATCAAGTATATCTTCAAGTTGTCTATACACATTTGTTGTTATAGTGTGATAAGATTAATTGGTTTCTTCTTTCAGAATTAAATCCTTTAAATCTATCATAGTAACTGTGAAGGCATTGTCATGGATCTGTAAGAAGAGTCATATAGTTAGGGTTTGTATTCTGTCTCCAATTTTTGATAAATTTGTTACAATTGCAGTATTATTCTGATAGGTTCCTTCAAAGAGGGATTAAATCCTTTTAGATGAATGCAGGTAATTTGATTTTGTCAATTGGATAAATATAAGTATGGAGTATTAACTACTTCCTTGCAGGGTTGTACAAGTTACATACCTATTCTTTCATGCCAGATAGTTCGAGTTTTTACCAAATAAACAGTCATTTATTTCATGATCATACTGACTCTATATTCAATAAGGCACTGGTCTAATATTTTCATTATCACTTATCCAAATTCATTTTAGATTTACTTAATTAGATTGCATTATTGTTTTAGCATTACAGTTTAGATCATTTAGAATTAACTTGTTGTCTTTTCATTTGTTTTATAATTTATGCCATTATCAATAGTTAGATTAATTCTGATCAAAGTAGTGATCATCTTTTTATCTTCTTTATTAATTAGAGGTTTACCCGCCTAGGTCTGGCAGAGCCTGAAGTGAAGGGGGTTTAGCCATATCTACCCCGTGTCAGTTAGCCAAAAACTTCACGAGAGCCTGGCAACCTCTTAGTGTTAACGACCTGCATTTTTGAGACCTAAAATGATCTTTAATAGAGATTAGTTTTCTAAATATGAAAATTTTGATGGAGGTAAGGTGTACTTGGGTGATGATTCTTATTTAAATATTGTTGGCCGTAATAAAGTTTGAATCAGGTTTCCTAATGGTAGAATAAAAAGGATTAATGGTGTGTTGTATATCTCTAGATTAGCATGAAATTTGTTATTTTGTGATAAAACTAATAAATGCAAGTGTCCAAGTATTATTTTCTGATGTAGGTTGCAAGATGCTTAGAGGTGCTATAGTGATTGCTAGAGGTGTCAGACATGGCACATTATATAAGCTTGATGCATGCACTGTTGAGTGCAACAGTACTTCTATGAAAAGCAAGTCTATGGAAGAGGTGAGGGTTTCATCTTCAGTAGATGGTCATGGCTTTTGGGTATCCAAGGGTGCTCTTTCCTCTAAATCAAATTTACCTATAGAGAAAATTATGTTATGGAACTATAGACTTGGCCACATTGGAGAAAATGGTCTAAGGACCTTGAAAAATAAAAACCTTGTTGAAGGGTTGTCTGATTGTAATCTTGAGTTTGATTTCTATGAACATTACATTTATGGAAAATAAAACTGTGTTCAGTTTTACTCAAGTTCTCATAAATCTTGTGGTGTATTGGATCTTATTAATTCTGATGTGTTTGGTCCTGTAGATTTTCCTTGAATTGGAAAATTCACGTATTATGTTTCATTTATTGATGACTATAGTAGGACATGGGTATACTTTCTAAAGACTAAATATAAAGTTTTCAGTCAATTTATTGAATTTAAAACAATGGTTAAGTTGCAAACAGGAAAGAAAATAAAATGTTTGAGCACTGATAATGGTGATGAATTTTGCTCTAATGATTTTGATAGATTTTGTAAAGATTGTGGTTTCATAGACAAAAGATAACTCTGTATTCTCCACAACAAAATGTGGTGTAGGGGCACCCCTTCAACAAGCCTAGAGTCTACTAGGTTGATATGTTTTATGCATTTTAATGTAATAAGGTATGTTTGACCAAATGTCATTGTAATTTGTATTTAGTTTCTATTTGTAAGTCCCAAGGGATACCTGTCGTATGTAATAACTAGGTTGTTGAGTTTGTTAGTTAGTTATGATCTCCCAGCTACCTGGAATTGTCTCCCAGCCACTGGGAATCATGTTAGTACTACTATCAGTAAGTAGTTAAAAACCCTGGCTTGGATCAATTTGATCATATAGAGAGAGATCGAGATAAAGAATTGAATTTAGGGTTTCATAGTGAATGGTAATTGTTCAGCTGTGGAAACAAACAATTGTATTCATCTCTAAGAGCATAATAAAAGAGATCCTGTTTGCATTCATTCCTATTGTGTAATTGATTATTGAGTTACAGTCGAGATGGGTTTTTAACCCATTCCACCAGTTGATTACTTCATAATCGGTGGAATGGTTATGTATATTAGTTTGTGTTTTTGTTTTGGTTTCCTGTCTATTAGTTTCATGTTTGTAGGATTAGATGATAGCATGCGTTGATAAGCCCAGCATCGACATGTGCTAGGTTGATAAATTGCAGAAATTTGTTTATTCGTAGGAGAAAGGCTCACTGAAGTCACGAGGGGTTCGGCAGACTCAATCAGTGAAGTTGAAGTGTTTGAACCTCCCAATGGTTCAACGAAAGACAGCGCGTGGCATCGATGTGCAATACACTGTTAACCAAAGTATATCAGTTTCAGCCGATAAGTTGAATCAGGTCAAAACCCTTTGATTGAACCAATTTCAAAAGGTTCAAGGTTCATCGGTTCAAAGGAAGCGAAGCCAAGGTGTTCGGCATGTTTGTGTTTGGTGAAGAAGCCCTTTGGTTGAACCTTTGAACTGGTTCAATGGTTCAAAGGGTTCAACGGTTCAATAGCATGATTAGTAAGCTGACCAAAGGAGATAGTTGAACCGTCAGTTGAACTAGTTCAATGGTTCAACGATTCAACAAGGGTTGAAGGTTCAACGAGTCGATGGTTAAATGGTTCAGCGAACAGCGGTTCAGAGGTTCAATGAAGGCCGTGGGTTTGATGGTTCAATATGTTTGCCGACAGCATTAAATCAAAACAATAAAATATTAAGTTCAGTGGTTTACGTGGCATAGCGATCCAGCCATAGTGACAGTCCATGTTTTAGACGGGTTCCACCAAATCTACTGCCCGCTCTGCATCATCGTGGTATAAGAGCAAAGGAGAGTCTTTTGGGAAAAAGTAAAAGACAAAATGTCAGACGAAGAGGGATCATCAGAGTTCCTAGAAAGGATGACCAACGCTGAGTTGGCTATCTTGGTAAAGAAGTAGATTGCAAAGAGCAAAGCAGTGAAAGCATAGAATCAGGCCTTGAAAGATGAGTTGGAGAAATTGAGGGATAGAGTAGGTTCTGGTAAAGAAGATGACAGGGATGAAGAGGAAATCCCTAGGCGGGAAGAGATAGAGGTTCCTGCAGACCAGAGACCCTTATTGAATGCCCTCAAATCCATGGAGAGAAGGACCATGGATGTGAAACTAGATTTGCCAGTGTTTACAGGCAAAATGGATCCTAATTCAGTGATGGAGTGGATAGACTCCTTGAATAACTTTTTTGAAACAGAGGAAATACCAGAATTTCAGAGGGTAAAGATAGCCCAATCACAAATGAAAGAGGCTACATTGACTTGGTGGAATTTCATCCAAGATGATAGGGTGAAAGAAGGTAAAAATAGAGTTGCTACTTGGAAGAAAATGGTGGCTTTAGTGAAAGAAGCCTATGTTCCATTGGATTACAACATCCAATTACACAAAAGAAGACAAAACCTGAAACAGAAGGATTTAGTGTTAGCTCATATACTGAAGAATTCATGAAACTATGTGTCAAGACAAAAGTAAAAGAGAATGAGGAAGAGAGGGTAGCAAGATATCTCAATGGGTTGAGACTTGCCATCCAAGAGGATTTAAATCTGCATAGCCCTGATATAGTTTAGAAGTGCTACCAATTGGCACTCAAGGTGGAAGAAAAACTAAAGAGAAGACAAGAGCAGAACAGTAGAGGAAGAGGAAAACAGCAAAGAGGAGAAAGAGGTCCTTTCAGAGGAAGAGGCAATGGATTTGGCTATCAGGGTGAATCTAGTTAGGAAAACAACAAAGGAGACAACAGTCAAAACCAAGGGGGAAGTTACAATCAAAGAGGAAATTTTAGGGGCAGAAGACCATCATTCAAAGGAAGATCTCAGGGTAGAGGATCTATCAGATGTTATAACTACAATCAAGAAGGCCACATAGCCAGTAGATGTCCAGAAAAAGCCTCTAGTTCAATGGGTGAAAGGAGGACAAACCTGATACAAGAATCTGATTATCAAGGTGAAACAAGCTCAAACACTTGCCAAAGTGTGAATGCTCCTGACAACTATGGGTATCCTGAGAAAGGAAAATCTTTGATGATGAGGAGAACAATGACCACCATGAAGGTGCCTAACAGAGAACCCCCACAAAGGAAGTCTCTCTTCAGAACTACTTGCAAAGCAAGAGGAAAGGTATGTAAAGTTTTGATTGACTTTGGATCTACTGAGAATTTTGTGTCTCTTGAAATGGTAGAAAAGATTAAGCTCAGAAGATTGCCACATCCATCCCCATACAAGGTCTCATGGCTTACCCAAGGTTAGCAAACAGTTGTGGAAGAGCAGGCTTGGGTAGAGTTTCAGATTGAAGCATATAAGGATAGATTATTGTTTGACATCACCGAGATGGATGCTTGTCATCTCTTATTTGGAAGACCATGGCAGTATGATTTGAAAGCACACCATGATGGTGTTAGGAACACCTATTCAATTACCAAGGATGGTAAGGTGACAGAGTTGATACCATTAATGGAGAATGAGGAGGAATCAAAAGGAAAAGAGGTTAAGGTAATGATGGTAGAAGGCAAACAATTCATGAAAGAAATAGTAGAAGAAGGTACAGTTGCATATGCACTAATTCCATGCCTAAAAATGAAAAAGGAGCAGTAGCAAGAAGTCAAGGGAGGAAGAAGGCCAAGGTTTATAGATCCAGTTGTCCAAGAGTTATTGGACAAGTGCAAAGGCATCATCTCTGATGGAATGCCAAGATCCCTACCACCTGTAAAGGATATCAGCCATTGCATAGATCTAATTCCAGGATCTACACTTCCAAACAAGGTAGCATACAAGCTTACTCCAGAACAGAATGTAGAAGTAGCCAGATAGATTGAGGAATTGTTGGAGACAAGCCTAATTGGCAAGAGTTTAAGTCCATGTGCAGTACTTGCTGTACTAGCACCAAAGAAGGAAGGCACTTGGAGACTTTGCACTGATTCCAGGGCCATTAATAAGATAACAATTAGGTATAGGTTCCCTATACCCAAGATAGAAGATTTACTTGACTGTTTGGGAGGTGCTAAGCATTTCACAAAAATAGATTTGAAGAGTGGCTATTATCAGATTAGGATTAGGCCAAGAGATGAATGGAAAACAACATTTAAAACAAATGAAGGATTATATGAGTGGAAGGTCATGCCTTTTGGTTTATCCAATGCTCCTAGTACTTTCATGAGGTTGATGAATGAGGTTTTGAAAGAATTCATAGGCAAGTTTGTCATAGTATATCTAGATGACATCCTAATTTTCAGCAATACAAGGGAGGAACATCTCAAACATATAGACATGGTTCTCAAGAGGTTGCATGAAGAACAGCTCATGATCAATTTGGAAAAGTGTTTGTTTATGCAGGAGGAGATCACCTATTTGGGTTTTGTCATTTCACAAGGTAAACTGCAAATGGATAAGAAGGTAAGTGCCATATTGTCTTGGCCAACTCCTAGAACCCTGAATGATGTCAGAAGTTTTCATGGGTTAGCAACTTTCTACAAAAAGTTTATAAAAGGATTTAGTCATGTCTGTGAACCCATGCTTGACACCATAAAAGGAGGACAGAAGTGTAGGTTCACTTGGACAAAGGCAGCAGATGATTCATTTGAAACATTGAAAAAGAAGGTGGCAGAGTAGCCAGTCCTTGCACTTCTTGGTTTCAACAAAATTTTTCAGGTGGAATGTGATGCAGGTCACATGGCAATTGAGGTAGTACTCAATCAAGAAGGTAGGCCTATTGCATTTTTCAGTGAGAAGCTAAATGATGCAAAGAAGAGGTATTCATCATATGATTTGGAGATGTATGCTCTAGTTTAATCACTTAAAAAGTGGAGGCATTACTTGATGTCAAAGGAATTCATAGTGTTCACAAACAATTAGGCCCTTAGCTTCATAAACAGCCAAGAGAAATTGAATCATAGACATATGAAGTGGGTGGAGACCTTGCAAACTTTCACCTTCACCCTCAAATGTAAGAAAGGAATCAAGAATAAGGTAGCAGATGCTTTGAGCAGGAGAGCTCTGACCATAAATCAGATTCAACTGGAAAGTGTTGGCATTGATTCCCTGAAGACTATGTATGATGCTGATGAAGACTTTGGAGAAATATATCACGTATGTACCTCTTTTGGAGATAAATATCATGCTGAATTTTTTGAATTTCTAATCCAGGATGGATTGTTGTTCAAAGGTGGACAATTGTGTATCCCAAGATGTTCTATGAGGTTGAATATCATCAAGGAAAAACATTGTGGAGCTATGGTAGGACATTTTGGTCTGGATAAAGCTCTTGATCTAGTAAAAAGACATTATTATTGGCCTAAGTTATAGACAGATGTAAGAAAATTTGTGGAAACATGTGTGATATGTCAGAAAGCAAAAGGCAGATCAACTAATGCAGGATTATATCAGCCCTTACCTATTCCTTCTAGACCATGGGAGAGCATAAGCATGGATTTTGTGTTGCATTTACCTTGAACCAAGAAGGGTTATGATAGTGTTTTTGTTGTAGTGGACAGATTCAGTAAAATGGTACACTTCTTGCCATGCAAAACTACTTGTGATGCTTCATATGTTGCAGATTTGTTTGTCAAGGAAATAGTGAGGATACATGGATTGCCATTAAGCATTGTGTCAGACAGAGATGTAAGATTTATTGGTCATTTTTGGAGGACTCTTTGGAAGAAGCTTGGAACCAATTTATCTTTCTCATCAACTTATCATCCTCAAATAGATGGACAGACTAAGGTAGTTAACCGTTCTTTGGGAAATCTGCTAAGATGTTTGACAAGACAACATGGAGAAAAATGGGACAACATCTTACCACAGGTAGAATTTTCCTATAATGATACCATCAATAGAAGTACAAGGAAATCACCTTTTCAAGTGGTATATGGTATTCATCCCAGAGGTATTTTGGAGCTAAGAGATCTACCTACAGAAGACTCAATTAGTGCAGATGGAGAAGCTTTTGGAGCAGCAATTAAAGAGGTGCATGATCAAGTCAAGGACTAACTCCAGAAAACTACATTGCAGTATAAAGCCTATGCTGATAAGAAGAAAAGAGATGTACAGTTTGATGTTGGAGATTTGGTGTGGGTTAATTTGAAAAAGGACAGATTTCCAAAAGGAAAACATACCAAACTAATGCAGAAGAAGATTGGACCATGTCAGATTTTGAAGACATGTGGACAGAATGCATATAGAATCCAACTTCCTTCTGATTTTGGACTATCACCCATTTTCAATGTGTGTGATTTAACTCCATACAGGCCTAATATCGATGAAGAACAGGAATCACTATAGGGTATAGCAACTACTGACATTCCTAAACATGATCCACCACATTTGCAGAAGATTTTGGACTCCAGAGTGGCAAAGAAGACCAGGAACAAAGAATATATGGAATATTTGGTGGCTTGGTATGGGAAACCTAATTCAGAGGTAGTTTGGATGACTGAAGAATAGATCAGGAAACATGGAGCAGACTTACAAACTCTCATCTCAAGTGGACTTGAGATTTATTCTCTCGGGGAGTATGGCGTAGGGGCACCCCTTCAACAAGCCTAGAGTCTTATAGGTTGATATGTTTTATGCATTTTAATGTAATAAGGTCTGTTTGACCAAATGTCATTGTAATTTGTATTTAGTTTCTATTTGTAAGTCCCAAGGGACACCTGTCATATGTAATAACTAGGTTGTTGATTTTGTTAGTTAGTTTATGATCTCCCAGCTACCTGGAATTGTCTTCCAGCCGCTGGGAATCATGTTAGTACTACTGTCAGTAAGTAGTTAAAAACCCTAGCTTGGATCAATTTGATCATATAGAGAGAGATCAAGATAAAGAATTAAATTTGGGGTTTCATAGTGAATGGTGATTGTTTAGCTGTGGAAATAGACAATTGTATTCATCTTTGAGAGCATAATAAAAGAGATCCTGTTTGCATTCATTCCTATTGTGTAATCAATTTTTGAGTTACAGTCGAGATCAATTTTTAACCCATTCTACTGGTTGATTACTTCATAATCGGTGGAATGGTTATGTATATTAGTTTGTGTTTTTGTTTTGGTTTCCTGTCTATTAGTTTCATGTTTGTAGGATTGGATGATAGTATGCATTGATAAGCCTAGCATCGGCATGTGCTAGGTTGATAAATTGCAAAAATTTGTTTATTCGTAGGAGAAAGGCTCATTGAAGTCACGAGGGGTTCGGCAGACTCAATCAAAGAAGTTGAAGTGTTTGAACCTCCCAGTGGTTCAATGAAAGATAGCATGTGGCGTCGATGTGCAATACACTATCGACCAAAGCATATCAGGTTCAGCCGATAAGTTGAATCAGGCCGAAACCCTTTGATTGAACTGATTTGAAAAGGTTCAAGGTTCATCAGTTGAAAGGAAGCAAAGCCAAGCTGTTTGGCATGTTTGTGTTCAGCCAAGAAGCCCTCTGGTTGAACCTTTGAACCGGTTCAACGGTTCAAAGGGTTCAATGGTTCAATAGCGCGATTGGTAAGCCGGCCGAAGGAGATAGTTGAACCATCGGTTGAAGGTTCAACGAGTCGATGGTTAAATGGTTTAGCGAATAGTGGTTCAGAGGTTGAATGAAGGCAGCAGGTTCAATGGTTCAATATGTTTGCCGACAGCATTAAATCAAAACAATAAATATTAAGTTCAGTGGTTTACGTGGCATAGCGACCCAGCCACAGTGACAGTCCATGTTTTAGACGGGTTCCACCAAATCCACTGCCCACTCTACATCAAAATGGAGTTGCAGAAAGAATGAATAGGACACTAATGGAAAAGGCTAGGAGTATGTTGAGTGGTGCTAGTCTAGAATAAAGTTTTTGAGCTGAAGTTGTTGCCACTGTCTATTATCTAATTAACAGATCTCCTACATCACCTCTTGTTGATAAAATGTCTATAGAGGCATGGTCGAGTCACAAGCCTTCATTAAGACATCTTAGAATTTTTGGTTACGAGGCATATGCACATGTGCCAAAGGAGAAGTGAACAAAGTTAAAGAACAAGGGTGTGAAATGTATCTTCATTAGATACAGTTATGGTGTGGAAGGATACAAGCTTTGGGATCCTATTGCATAGAAGGTAATATATAGTAGAAGTGTTATTTTTAGTGAAACTATTGACCTATTTTCCTCTACCCACAGCCAAATAGTTCACCTTGAGAATCCTATTGAAATCCCTTGAAAACTTGGCTCTATGAGCCTAAAATCCTTCAAATTCTAGGGTTTTGCCTTGTAATAATCTCTGAAAATCTATCAAAAGAATCCTTGCAAAAAATCTAGAAAAACCCATAAAATTTGAATCTTTTGCCTTAATTTTTGCCCCTCTTTTGGCCTTTATCAACAAAACTTCATGTTTATGAACTAACAAAATTTGACTAAGGCATAAAATAGTTCCTTCCCTTTTATCGACAAAATTTAGGTTTTGTGAACTTGTGAAAAGTTCATTTTTTTCTCAAGTTCTTTGACTGGCTGATTCACCGACAAAGAAGGGAAGTTCTCAAAAATTGGCTAAGAGTAGTTTTCCCCTTTGTCAGCAAAGTGCATGAAGAGAAAACTTTTCATAAGTTCCAAGTTTCCGCAGTTCACCAATAGGGCAAATCGTCAACAAAGAGGGAATAAACAAGCAAAGTTCAGGAAAGTGGGACTTTCCTGACAAAGGGAAAAAGTTTGTGAAATCAGCTAATCAAAAGAAGAAAAGGAAGGCCTTTATCAACAAAGCTCACAAAATGTGAACTTCCCTCAAACTTCAAAAACTTTGTGGTTCACCTATGGAGTATTTTGCTAACAAGGCAAAGAAGTGGAAAGTGGCCAAACAAAGGGTTTGGCAAAGGAAGATTTTGCTGATAAAGGCAAAATCAGCTAAGGCATTGATGGTTCATAATTTCAATAGTTTGTTGATTGGCAATTTTACCGATAAGGCAAAGCACATAAAAAGAGGCAATTGAAAGGAAGGTTCAGCAAAACAAACTTTTGTCAACAAAAGTGCTCAGTTCAAAGAAAGCAAATTTTACTGATAAGGCAAAATAGAAACAGGAAAACTAGCTAAGGAAAAGAAAAGGCCCTTTCTATTAGTGAATCGGCATAGGGCCGAACTTCTCAAAAGTTCAAAAAGAGAAAAAATAGTTTAGAATGATGAGTTTTGCTGATAAGGCAAAAGTGGGTAGAAAATGCAGAAATAGAGAGTTTAGAAAACTAAAAAGTTGTCATCGACAGAAGGTGAAAATATGCAGAAACAGTGGCAGAATGGTCTATAAAAGACTAATTTTGGCCAATAGAGAAAAATATAAGCTAGATTTTCTAGAAATTTTAGAAATCAAAGAAAAGACAGAGTTGTAATGAATTGTAAACATCAAATATCTGAATGTAGATATTTGAATTGTTGTAAAAGCTCTATAAAAAGGGATTTTGGAGGGAAAACCTTTTGATTTTCTTCATCAACCATTAATGTAGATCTGATCTACTCAGCTACTCCATTCTATATATTTTTTCATTTATCATTACAAGTTGATGAATCAGCTATTTACATTGAAGGCAAAATATCTCCCAGCTGCTCCACATGATCCAAGATATTTTCTGCATTGAATTTCTACAGGTAGACATCCCCTTTGTAGGGATATTTTCTGATAGCCCATGGGGGTGAATTTATTGTGAAATGACTGAGGTCAAATGTAATTAATTACTATATATGCATGTAAAAAATATGTAATGGTTGTTGGATACAGAGACATTTTTGTACTCCAAACAGAGCCCTCTACTATAATCTTGCCTTCATGTTGAAATACACACTATGTTTTTATATTTTCTATTATTTTAGCTCTATGTAATTCTAAACTGATTGTCTATGAATGTTTCTTTCCTCTCAATTTTGTTCATTTCTTTACCTTTGCTAAGAATTTGTTAGATTTGTGTGAATGATCAGTTGTATTTCTTTATTTTGTGCATTTTCTCATCTTTGTGAGAGCTTTCATATTTACACCTGGTGTATCACCTCCATTAATTTCTAGTTTTACTCCTCTTCCTCTTTTCCTCAATGGTGGATAGATTAGGTTTAGTCTTAGGAATAGATGAATCTCTCATTTAGCGAAGGAACCAACCTCTCTCTGAAGATTTGGCCTTCTTGTAGGGTCCCACACTTAGAGGTCATCTAAATGTTTCATTGGATTGTTGGAGCCCTAAAAGCCTTCAACACAAGGTGCAAATCCAAGTGACAACAATTTCTAGCACACCTGGTGGGATGGACTTGATGGTCCTTATCATCCATTGAAGAGTTCTGGTGTGCTTTTCAATGGATCTTGCCATTCAGGGTTGTCATTTCAACACCATGGTGACTCTACCGATCATATCTATTGGTGAAGTAGCCCCAAGTGCCTAAAGAGCTTCAAGAATTAGGATTTTGGTGGTATTCTTGGTTTGATGTGCTTGTAGAAGAATTTCAATCACCTGGTGACTCTCCCTAGTATGAACATATTTCTCTGAGGGGCAGACCTATTTGCTCTTATTTTTCATAACTATTTGAATGTTTCTTGTTTCTTAATGCTTCAAAATGTCATTTTTTTATGGAAACTATGGCTATTCACCTCCACCCATCCAAAATTCAAACTATATGCCTCGATACCAACAATATCAAACCCAAGATGCCTCTAGTTTTTTGTCATTCTACTATGTTTCAACAGAATATCAGGATCCTTACAATGCTTACCTCCCACCCACCCATGCTATGTCTTCTTGGCAGCCCAATAATGCTTATTACCAACCCCAAAAAGACTATTTTCATCCTAGCCAGTGGAGTTACTCTCCTAGTTCCAAGATGTTGACCATGTGAATGCCGATGCATTCAATGAGCTCATGGGCATGCTCCTAGAGATCAATAGACAATTGGATGTTATGAAAACAAAAAGAGGGTATAACCAGCCTTAGCGGGATTACGGTCTCAACATCAGAAACATTAGTGAAATGAAGGAGGTGATGATGGACCTACTGAGGGAGTATGGTGAGTATGAAGAAATGAAGGAGTGTGACTAGCAGTAGGAAGTACAAGAAAGGTTTTTTTGAAAGAAAGCAAGGTATGTGGAACACACTTCCTACACCAATCTAATGAGGGAAGTAGAGTGCAAATTCTTTAAAAGCCTTACAATTATAGTTATGTTATATGTTTAACATAGAGATTACAACAACAAACATAACATAGAATGCAAGAGACACAAGATGTACATGAGGAAAACTCTTACGGGTGAAAAAGCCCACACTCCAAAACCTACACAATGTATTATCAAAACTGAAATGTTTACAATACACTTGCAATGCAAGTTCTTCTAGGAGCCTTCAAATGTCATTTCTAGAGTAATTTTAGTAGCATAACAATACCTGTACAAAACTCTATGCATACTACTACCCCAAACAGCTCATTATATAGAGTTACAAGGCATAACTGAGAAGCTTCTAGAGATGGGCGTCCATCTTGGCCACATGGCCCATTTCACACACCCAAGGACACTTGTCCAACATGCATACACCTCTCTTACATCCATCATACATGGCAGATTTAACAGCTATGACAGATGCTCTTATGCATCTTACAGCTGTCATAAAATCTGCCCAGCATAAAAACACTTAATGTTGTAAAAGCATCTATCATACAAGACTAAATATAGTATATTCCTCTTACAACATGTTATAACCCAACTTGGGTGCCCAAAGATACCTTCCCCATATGCAAAGATGCTCTCCAACATTTGTCTTCACTTGTCATAGGAATCTCTATACTTGGCTCTTACATGTCATAGATTTTGTCATACAAAATAACTCCTTTGTCATAACACAAGATGCTAACACATTGCATATTAGTGCCACCTCAAATGGGACACCTAAATCCTCATGTGTTGACTTGACCATGTAAGTCATATTACAAGTAGGATGACATGTTACAATGCTGAAAGGAAGCTAGGTGTGCAGAAATCACTTCCTACACTAATCTAATGACCAGAGAAGAGTACAAATTCATTTTAATCTTTACAATTACAGAATGTTTAATACAACAACAAAAATATTGCAGAAATGCACTACATAAGAATGTAAGATAGAAGAAGAGAGACACAAGATATACGTGGGGAAAACCCTTATCGAGTGAAAAACCCACACTCCAAAACTTACACAATGTATTAGTAAAACTATAATGCTTTACAATACACTTGCAATGCAAGCCCCTTAGGAGTCTTCGACACTCGTATCTGGAGATAAACTGGTAGCATAACAACACCTATTAATCACTCTCTCTTTTTCCTCTCCAAGCACCTGCTTATTATGAAGTTTTCAAGGCAAAATTGAACATATCTTGGAATGGGACACTTGTCCAATACTGCAGCAAGGTCACGACACTTGTCATACCACCCCATCCCAATATGGTCGCCTATTCCCAAGTTGGGCAATGACAGATGCTCTTACGCACCAACTGACTATCATAGAATCTGTCATAGCTGTCATAACTTACAGTTGTAAGAGAATCTGTCATAAATAGGCTATAAATAGCATATTCCCTTACAGCATGTCATAACCCTCCTTGGGGCATCCAAAGATGCCTTCTTTCAAGATGCCTTGTGACACATGTCTTCATCTATTGTAGAACCTTCTATTTCCAACTCTTACATGTCATAGATTCTGTCATAGGAATCTGTCATAACTGTTTCGGTCAAGATTCACTTACACACTAGTCAAGATACCGACACATGGTAGAAAATCTCTACCACACATAAGGGACACCTATATCCACATGGAGTGAGTTGACCATCCTAGTCACCTTACAAGTTAAGTGACAACTCATCATGCCACTTCACACTAGATGACAAAATAGGATGTGCAACAAAATTACAACATAGGCTAAGTAAATAAATTACATTATAATAATAAATACAAGGAATTTACAAGGTTGAGACACCTTAATTCCCAACATTCTCCCACTTTTCAAACACCTTGTAAGAGCCAATAGAAATAATAGGATTTAACTGCTATAGGCCGAGAGGCCCATAGACTCCAAACACATAAACTTCTCTATGCCCACTAGTTTCATTAATGCATCTGCAACATCACACTTTGACTGTCACAATAGATAGTAAACTATCTTGCACCAACACCAATATCTAAACACAATATCTCTTAAGCCAAATGGCTTCCTTGCAAGCATGAGTAGCTGCCAAATACTCAGCTCAACTAAACTCCACTATGCTCACCAACTTTACAGAAGCACCTATAACATATTCCAAGTGATCACCAACATGACAAAAGATTAGAATGCCAAAAATATGATGAAACACTAAATGCTACATAGACAAACCAATGTATCCAACTTCAAACTGGTTAACAAAAAATAACTTTAAAGTCCAAACATCTTCAAAACAACATCGAGCATGTAAGCTCCAAAATAGTTAGAACAACAACCACAGCTAGTTGTTTATAGAACTTTTGTACATGACATATTCAACCCATACTGCAACTCTCATCCCTGTATAATCCACTATCCTGCTCAAAGTTATCGTCTCCCATGATAACAAACACACCAAAAACATTGATGTGCAAAAAAATTGAAGACCTTTGATACTTCAGTCCAATGAAAAACCACCTACCAAAGATATACATACATCCTAGGAATCAAACTGCATGAGAAAGGCCAACTGAAGTAACTCAAAGTCTACCAATCAGCACTTACATAAAAAGATGGCTTATAATACAAACATATAATACAAAGAACAATTACAATGATCTGTAAACTACAACCAACTACTGCAAAATAGATCATATTTCCACAAACAGTTTTCTACTCACTTTCTCACATCTGACCTCCTCTATTTCTCCCAAGTCTACATTTAAAAAGAACACATACTGTTGCCAAAAAATAATAAAGTACAATAACAGTAGATGGCCATAAACCCAGTGATCAAACTAGATGAATAAGAACCTCTAGGAAGAAGAATGAGACCATAAAGAGAAACTGCAAACCATATCATATCCTTTTGCCAACATCACCAAGTGCTAAGCTATGCCAAGTATGTTCTCCTTCATAAAACCCCAACTAAAAAGCCTTAACAACACCTAGCCATTCAATCTCATAAGATCAAATAAACATCAACATGGATGTAAGCCTCTCTAAACAAGGTAGATCAAACTCATAACCATTCCATAACAAGGAATAAGCCCAAACACATCTCCTAAACTCCTTATGAATGAACATCATAAAACAAAACATACGAATCAATAAGATAACCATGCTAACATCCCTCAAATGAAACCTCCAAAACCAATAACTGTAGTTCAAGATTCATATCCATGAGAAAAAGTATAAGACAAAATGAATCTGAAATAACCTAGGCAATACCTATCAGAACATTTTCTGACAAGTGAACTGAGAATGGGGAATGAGAATGATCCACTAAGATACACCGAGTCTCATATACTCTCTCTAAGAACAATCTCCTCTCAAGTTCAAACATGAACTCATGTCCATAACAATTGAAGGCTCCTCAGTCTTTCTGCTAAAATTTAACCATTCCAACACATGATCCCTACAACAAGATATCTCAAGCCTCACCTCAAGTCTCTCTAGTATCCATGAGCAACCATCAACCAATATATACGAACTTCAAATGCATCCTACAAAATCATGAAGCTTCAAGCAAATGATTAATACTCAAAACCAAAGAGAACAAACAAGATCATTGTCAAAACTCCCACTGCACATCTGCATGATCAAGAAGCCCATCATGACATCATGATCTAACCATCTCCTTGTAACAATATCACATACAATAAAGTGTACAATGATGCATACATTCTATCTCAAGAGAACATGTATAATGCCAAAACTTTAAGCTAGCATCAAGAGTAAATAATGACATAGTAACATCTCTAAACAAAGGGTAAACATGTCATACTGACAAATCATAAACGTGACACCTCAATCAAGATGTCAACATCTCAAACATATGAAGATAACCATCTCCTGACAACAAAACTGAAGATGTCAAAGAACTCTCAAAACCAAGAGCTCCTCCATGACACCAATATCAACTGCAGAAGATCATCCATCACATATGATGAATCCAACATCACTGTCGAAGCTCCCACTGAAATTGTGATATTGAACTTATCAAGGCATTATGATAACCATCATCTCAATAAAGATCATCCATGGCTCTAACACAATCTAACAATTGTCCTGTGCAATATCACCAATGTAAAAGAATAAAATAGAACCAAGATCTCCAAGTCAAGAAGATAAAACTATCATTGTCAAAAGCTTACACTAAACTGTGTAATTAAGCTATCCTTGACATCATGATAAACATGCTATAAGTCCCAATAACTAACTATCCATGCACTCCAATTATCCATCCTCTTATCCCAATGCAACATACCAATACACAAATGACCACAGACAAGGCCAACTAACAAAGTTTGCATAAACACTAAATCAAACCCGTGGATAAAGATAGTCCACATTCAAGTCATCTCACTATAGCTAATGGGTAGCTAATCCACAAACTACATAACTCAAAGATCCAAAACAAATGTAACATGAAAACACATCATTACATTAGTAACTTGCAAAATGAGATACCAAAGAAGATAATCTGTAGACTTCAAGACTCAACCATCAAATCAATTCTAGATTCAATTTGCCAACAAGTCCATAAATGAGTGATCATAGTCAAGTAACTAATCAAGCATATGCTGTAGAAATTATGATTGATAGATCACATACCAACATCTCCACACTGAGAAAGATACAAACCTCCTCACATTATGCACGAAGCATACATACAAATCTGTAACTATCTTACATCTAGGAACACTCCCAAGGAATCATAATCTGAAAAATAGTTTTTCTACAGATTTACAAAACTACAAGTTTTGATTAACCATGTAATACCTGCAAAACCACCATGTCACTAACATACATGCAAATCCATATCCACTTATCATCTAGAAGACCCACAAGTCTGAAAGTCACCAATATAGTTAAACCAAAATAATGGAATAACATAGATAAGCATAACCATAGATTTTTTAACGGAATATCTACAAAACCCTCAGATCAAATCAATATGAAACTGAGACATGCAAGTACAAGGTCCAGGAACTCTAGGCCCACTTGTAGGCCAACTCCACAACCATCACCATGTACAAGCATATGGAGAACCTAGGCTGTTCCAGAAGCTTTAGATCATCCACTGATCAACTCCACAGCCTACATGCATTCGAGGTTAACAAAACAATGTCTTCCAATGCTAGGGACTAAATCCAAGCACCTAGCATAAACACATCAAAACATAGTCATTACAACCCAAGTTACTCCATGTGATCAGGGAGCCAAGACCAAACACCCAACATGAATACTTTGTTGCAAATGACCATATAATGATAGAACATAACCACCATGCAATAGGGTTATTGCATACTTTCAAATAGGAGCTCCAGATCAATAACATACTAAATGTAACTACATGGTCAACTCTACAACACTCCATCTTAAGTTTCCATAACTCAAAATTTGTGTTGTTAAACATCCCCATCTCTATTCTTCTGGATGTGTTTGTCATCTCATTCCTACAACAAGATTTCAGAATACTCTACATAGACTCCCACTTAATACTAAGATTAGTACACAAAACCCCTATCCAACAACTAGGACCAAAGAGAATAGCTCTGATACCAACTAAAAGGAAGCTAGGTGTGTGGAAATCGCTTCCTACACTAATCTAATGAGGAGATAAGAGTGCAAATTCATTTTAATCTTTATAATTAAAGAATTTTTAATACAACAACAGAGATATTGCAGCAATGCACCACATATGAATGTAAGATAGAAGAAAAGAGATACAAGATATACGTGGGAAAAACCCTTATCGGGTGAAAAACCCCACACTCCAAAACATGCACAATGTATTATCAAAATCGTAATGGTTTACAATACACTTGCAATGCAAGCCCCTCAGAAGTCTTCGACACTTGTATCTAGAGATAAACTGGTAGCACAACAACACATGTTAATCACCCTCTCTTTTTCCTCTCCAAGCACCTACTTATTATGAAGTTTTCAAGGCAAAACTAAACATATCTTGGAATGGGCATTCAACATGGCCTCATGGCCCAAAACCCATGCCTAGGGACACTTGTCCAAGACTGTAGCATGGTCATGACACTTGTCATACCACCCCAACCCAATATGGTCACCTATTCCCAAGTTGGGAAATGACAAATGCTCTTACACACCAACCAGCTATCATAGAATCTATCATAGATATCATAACTTACAGTTGTAAGATAATCTATCATAAATAGGCTATAAATAGCATATTCCCTTACAACATGTCATAATCCTCCTTGGGGTGTCCAAAGATGCCTTCTTCCAAGATGCCTTGTGACACATGTCTTCACCTATCATAGAACCTTCTATTTCTAATTCTTACATGTCATAGATTTTGTCATAGGAATCTGTCATAACTGTTTCGATCAAGATTCACTTACACACTAGTCAAGATACTGACACATGGCAAAAAATCTCTACCAAACATAAGGGATGCCTATCTCCACATGGAGTGAGTTGACCATCCTAGTTACCTTACAAGTGGAGTGACAACTCATCGTGCCACTTCACACTAGATGACAAAACAGGATGTGCAACAAAATTACAACATAGGCTTTGTAAATAAATTACATTACAATAATAAATCCAAGGAATTTACAATGTTGAGACACCTTAATTCCCAACAAATGCCACCTCATACTAAATGACAAAATAGGATGTGCAAATAAATACAAAATTAGGCAAATAAATAAATACATAAATGAATATCATATGCTATGAATTTGCAAAGGTTGAGACACCTTAATTCCCAACATTCTCCCACTTGTCAAACACCTTGCAAGAGCCAATAGAATGACAAGATTTAACTACTAGGAGCCAAGAGGCCCATAGACTCCGAACACCATCTAAACTTATTTGTGCCCACATGTTTCATCAATGCATCTGCAACATTCTTCAAAGTGTCAACCTTCTCCAATATCACCTTCCCATCTTCTACCATATCACAAAAAATGGATACTAAACATCAATGTGCTTTGTTCTAGCATGGAAAGTAGGATTCTTTGCTAAGAAAATTACACTTTGATTGTCACAATAGATAGTAATATGTCCTGCATCAAAACCAATGTCTAAACAAAACCTCTTAAGCCAAATGGCTTCCTTACAAGCATGAATTGCTGCCAAGTACTTTGCTTATGTCATGGATAAAGCAACCATAGGTTGTCACTTACTCATCCAACTAATAGCTCCACCAAACATAGTGCACACATAAGCACTGGTGGATCTCCTGTTGTCAATGTCACCTGCC
The DNA here is from genome assembly GCA_027924645.1 of Cunninghamia lanceolata. Taxonomy (NCBI): domain Eukaryota; kingdom Viridiplantae; phylum Streptophyta; class Pinopsida; order Cupressales; family Cupressaceae; genus Cunninghamia; species Cunninghamia lanceolata. The sequence goes on along the minus strand of BSBN01001253.1, from coordinate 2,734,082 downwards.
CAATCAGAATCCACAAATCCACGAATACTCACAAAATGTTGAGGTCCTATAGGAGAACCATGATAAAATAGGCAATACTCGTAAGTACCCCTCAAATATTTGAACACTCTTTTCACTCCATCCCAATCTACCCATCCAGGATTAGCCATAAACTAACTAAGGACTCCCACTACTTGGGCAATGTCTGGTCTTGTACAGACCATAACATACATCAAGCTGCCAACTGCATTAGCATAAGGGACTCTACTCATATCCTCTGTCTCAGAAGGATACTTTGGACAATCATCAACATATAACTTTGTGCCCATCGTAACAAGAATAGTCAACAGTCTGCAATGCACCATACCAAATCTCTCCAACACAGAGTTAACATAGTTACTCTGGCCTAACCAAAGTTTTTTGTTTGCTCTATCTCTTCTGATCCCCATCCCCAAAATATACTTGGTTGCCCTTAATTTTTTCATTTCAAACTGTGCTGACAACTGAGACTTCAAATCAGAAATTAAACCTTTACCATTCCCAATTAGTAACATATCATCAACATATAATGCTATAATGAGAATGTGATCATCGTCAAATTTGAAATAAACACAATGATTTGATTTTGATCTCAGAAATCTAATACTCAACACAAAGGCATCAAAATTTTGGTACCACATCCTAGGAGACTGTTTCAAACCATACAAAGACTTCTTTAACTTGCAAACTAGATTTTCTTTACCTTTTACCATGTAGTGCTCTAGCTATGACATGTAGATTTCTTCCTCCAAATCACCATGAAGGAAAGTTGTATTCACATCAATTTGTTCCACTTCTAAGTCATAAGTTGTTGCAAGAGATAACAAGAACTAAATTGATGTCATCTTTGCAACGAGAGAGAAAATCTCACCATCATCAATTCCCTCCACTTGAGAATACCCCTTTGCAACCAATCTGGCCTTATACTTCTCAACACTGCCATCTACACCAAATTTCTTCTTGAACACCCATTTGCAACCAATAGGTTTCCATCCTTCAGGCAAAGGCACCAAGTCCCAAGTTTTATTCTTTTCCAAAGAAGCTATCTCTTCTTCCATGGCCTCCTTTCAAGAACTTGCATCTTTCATACCCATAGCCTCTTTCATAGTTCTAGGCTCATCAGTGTTAAGGATCAAGGCAAAAGCACAACTAGAATCAAGTAAGAATAACCAAACCTCTCAGGTTGCTTCTTAATTCAGGTGGACCTCCTTACAAGATGAGGTGGAGGTTCTTCTTCTTCTTCTAAAATTTCAGAGCTGTTGGAGCTCTCCTCATCATCATTTCCAACAGGGTCTTTTAGTTCAATCTTCTCAGGGGTAGTAGGAAACTGAACCACATCCTCTTTCTTTTCTTTTTCTTCTGGCTATAAAACAATAGGAGTTAACTCTCTAAAAATAACACTTCTACTATACAATACTTCCTCATCCATAAGATCCCAAAGCTTGTACACTTTCACACCGACACCATAGTCAATGAAGATACACTTAACTACCTTGTTCTCCAATTTTGACCGCCTCTTCTCCTTAGGCACATGCGCATATGCCTTACAACCAAAAACATGAAGATGTCCCAATGAAGGCTTCTTACCAGACCACACCTCCATGCATGTCTTATCAATGAGCACTGAAGTAGGAGACTTGTTAATCAGGTAGCAAGAAGTGGCTATAGCTTCACCCCAAAACTTATGTTCGAGGCTAGCTCCACTAAGCATACTCCTAGCCCTCTCCATCAACGTTATGTTCATCCTCTCTGCAACTCCATTTTACTATGGAGTTGTCTTATGACTTTCAATCCCATGTTCTTTATAAAACTTATCGAAATCTGTCAAACAAAACTCACCACTGTTATCAGTTCTCAAACACTTATCTTTTTACTAGTCTAATTCTTTACAAAAGCTTTAAACTCTTTGAACCAACTAAAGACTTCAGATTTGCTTCTAAGAAAATAAACCCATGTCCTTCTACTGTAATCATCAATGAATGATACAAAATATAACGATTTAGAAATCGAAGGAACATTCACAAGACCAAACACATCAGAATGAATTAGATCCAACACACCAGAAGACTTGTGAGAACTAGAGTAAAACTGAACATAGTTTTTCTTTCCATATATACAATGTTCACAAAAATCTAATTCGAGATTACAATCACTTAACCCCTCGATGAGGTTTTTATTTTCAGGGGTCTAAGACCCTTCTCACTAATGTGACCAAGTCTCTTATGCCACAACATTGTCTTCTCAGTAGGAAGTTTCATTTCCAAAGCATGAGCACCTTAGGTACCTAGAAATCACTACCATCAGAAGTTGAAGCAATACATCTCTTCGCTGCTAGTTCCAATGGTGAGGATGAAGAATCTGAAGCTCTTTTCTTTGAAATAGAAGAACTATTGCATTGAGCAATGCATGTATCTAGCTAAAATAGAGTACCTCTCTGAGTACCCTTAGCAAGCACCATAGCTCCTCTTGTCATCTTGCATCCTACACTCGAGAAGACAACCTGCACACTTGCATCATTCAATTTACTTATAGAAAGGAAGTTTCATGCTAAACCAGGGATGTGCATAACCCCATTGATCCCCTTCAAACATCTATCTGGGAATCAGATCAAGACTCTTCCATAACCAACTATCTTCAAGTGAGAATCATCACCTAGGCACACCTTCCCACCATCGAACTCTTCATACTTTGTGAACCAACCTCGATGTGAGGTCATGTGGAAGGAAGCACCAGATTCAATCAACCACACATCTTCTAATGCATGGGTGGCCAAGGCAGTAATAAAGCATCACCATCATCTTGACATTTGTCAGAATCTAAATTAGAGGTGTTCTTTTTCTTCTTCTCCTCCTTGCACTCCTTTCAGAAATTCCTAGATTTACCACAGTTCCAATACAGTACCTTGGACTTTCTAGGAGATTTGGATCTCCCGCAGGATTTGGATTTTCCCTTTTCAGCTTTCTTGTCCTTCTTTTTCCCTTTTGCCTTGGGTCTACCATGAACCACAAGAGCCTCCTTAGTCGACTCAAAAGACTTTCTCTACATTTCTTCAGATAACAACAAAGACACCACTTCATCCATCTTGAAGGTGGCTGTATTACTCCCAATGGCCATGACAAGGTGGTCCCATGAGTCTGGAAAAGAACAAAGCAAGGTCATATAATGATCCTCCTCCTCCATTTTCATACCGATGGAAGTTAGCTGTGCAACTAGCATGTTAAAGGTATTCAGGTGATCTATAACTGATCCTCCATCTTCCATCCTTAGAGAATATAGCTTCTTCTTCAAGAATAACTTGTTTACCAGGGATTTGGCCTGATAAACATCATCAAGTTTATTCCACAACTCTTTCATGGTCTTCTCTTCATGAACATTTAACAAGATGGAATTAGCTAAATAGAGTCTCACAAGACCCTTAGCTTTATGATCTTTGAGATCCCAATCTACTTAAGTGATTGCCATTGGTTTTGTACGAAAAATTATTTCCCATAGGTCTCTATCAACAAGCATGTCTTCCATTTTAAGTTCCCACAACTCAAAATTGATGCCATTAAACTTTTCCAACTCTATTCTTTTAGATATCCCTACCATCTCCTTCCTGCAACAAGATTACAAAATACTCTACACAAACTCCCACTCAATCAAAGACTAGTACAAAAAACCCCTACCCAACAACTAGGATCAAAGGTGATCAAAGCTCTGATACCATTTGAAAGGAAGCAAGGTATGCAGAACACACTTCCTACACCAATCTAATGAGGGAAGTAGAGTGCAAATTCTTTAAAATCCTTACAATTACAATTATGTTATATGTTTAACATAGAGATTACAATAGAAAAGACAACACAAGAATGCAAGAGACACAAGATGTATGCACGGAAAACACTTACGAGTGAAAAATCCCATAGTCCAAAACCTTCATAATGTATTATCAAAATTGAAATTTTTATAATACACTTGCAATGCAAGTTCTTCCAAGAGTCTTCAAATGTCATCTTAGGAGTAATTTCAATAGCATAATAGTACTTATACAAAACTCTATGCATACTACTACTCCAAACACCTAATTATATAGTATTACAAGGCATAACTAAGAAGCTTCAAGAGTGTTAGATTTAGGACAGACAACTGAGAGGGGGGGTGAATCAGTTGTCCAAAACTTTCTTCCAATTAATCACTTAAATCCTTTTCTTAATTCAGTAACATAATAATAAATCAATCATGGAAACATAATACAACAATTCAAGAGCAAAAACACATTAACACATATGATACCAAGATTTTTAACGTGGAAAACCTGGTTAAGGGAAAAACCATGGGGTGACTAACCAAATATTATATTATCTGTTAGAAGAATAGAAAGAACAAGATGGCACATGCCAATTAGGGCTCACTGCCTGAGCACACTACTCACAAGAGGCCCACTGCCTACAGGAGACACACTGTCTACAAAAATAATAAGTATTACATACTTGAACTGAAGAATAGCATCTTCACCATGCTTGTGTCAGTTCCATTTAAGCCCAATACCTCTGCTCTTCCTTTCACTCTCCTCCTTTCTACCACACTCTCATCTCCACACAAGATACCTTTGAAATGACTTTACAATTCCTTATTTATACAAGACATCAACTTAGGAATAATCATCTAAGTTGGTAAACATTACAGAGCAAATACATAAATACATCATGACTAATTACAAAAAGACTTCACGCAGATCAACACACTGTCGGCCACACAGATCTAAGACTTCAATCTTTCTTTAGGAACATGCCATTCTTCACAGAACACCTTCAAGATCATCCGCAGAATGTGTAACTCACCCAGTCGGCTTGACTTGGGAAGAACATCATCATCCAGAAGTAATTCTTCAATTACGAGCTCAATCTTCAATACAGACCACCAACACAAACTGGACACAATCCAAAGACATCCACAAGCTTGCCTGAATCACCAGGAACATCCACACTACATCTGCTTACTGAAATCATTCTCTCCTTCATTTGGAACCTCAAGAACATAATCTATTATCACTGTCATAATGGAATAGATGCTTGTGGACCTCCAGACCATGAACCAATTGAGTTGTCAATTCACATTGATCTCCTAAACACTCCACCAAATCTGTAGAACAAGATATTGAATTTCTAGAGCTCACTGGACCTATCTGTGTCACTCTATCACCTCTAAACATCTGCTGAAACCAATTTTACTTAAGTGGCCATGACTTCTTTAGATCTTCATGTGGACCTCTGAAATCTTTATTGGATCATCTTAAGACACATATCTACAAACCCTTTGATGTGTAACCTCTGATCTTCATCTTATCTGGAATCTTTACCTTACTGTCTTCACTGCTCTTCTCTGTTCCTATTAGGACTAATTTTCTCAATATCCTTAGCACACAGCTCATCTAATCATTATCATTAATGCAACAGTAGTATGTTGACATCAATGACAACACCAGTTAGGCCCATACTTGCAACAATCTCCCCCTTTTTCATTGATGGCAACATATGATGTGAAAAAACTATTTTAACCATCAAGACAAGAACTTCTCCTCACTAACACAAATCCCCCTATCAACAACAACCATTCACATGTCTTCTCTTCCTTTACTACTCCCCCTTTAATTAGAAACCACTTGTTTTTCACATGTCTTCTCTCCCCCTTTGACATTAATGGCAAAGGGCACATACTTGCATCACTTCATAATCATACCAACTGCTCCCCCTAAGTAGCAGCTTCCCATCATCAATCTGGACCACAAGATATGACTATGAGGTCCACCAGACTGATGCACATCAGTGCACCTTAATTGAGAATCGGAGGGGTAGTAACCCCTAACTTATCCCTGAGATACTTAAAAGAGTCCTTAGGTAGAGGTTTAGTAAAAATATCTGCAATCTTATCCTTGGAAGGCACAAACTCCAATCTAACTTCATTCTTGTCCACTTTCTCTCTCAAAAAGTGAAACTTGATTGATATATGTTTAGTCTTTGAATGCAACACCAGATTCTTTGATATGTTAATTGCACTTGAATTATCACAAAAGATTGTGATAGGTTCCTCATACTCCACTCTGATGTCTCTTAGCATTTGCTTCATCCACAAAACTTGAGTGCAACTACCTGCTGCTGCAATATATTATGCTTCTAGAGTGGACAGAGATATTGCCTCTTGTTTCTTGCTTAGCCAAGAAACCAATCTCTTCCCCAAAAAGAATACTCCACCACTGGTACTCTTCCGGTCATCCACATCTCCTACCCAATCCGCATCTGTATATGCATGAAGAGAGAAATTATGATCTCTAGGATACCACAAACCATACTCAACGGTCCCTTTTAGATATCTAAAAATCCTCTTGATTGCCATGACATGAAATTCTCTAGGATCAGCTTGGAAGCTAGCAACAAGACTCACAACATTCATAATGTCAGGTCTAGTTTGAGTGAGATACAACAATCCTCCAATCATTGACCTGTACTTTTTCTGATTAGCCTTAGGAGAGTCATCATCTTTGCTCAATTTACATCTGGTTGTCATAGAAGTACTCATTGGTTTTGAGTCTTCCATCCCAAATTTCTTCAACAATTCTTTCACATATTTGGTCCGAGAAATGAAGATTCCTTTCTTTGTTTAAATGATTTGTAGACCCAATAAGAAATTCATTTCCCCAAACATGGACATCTCAAATTCACTTTTCATTTGATTTGCAAAAGTTTTGCACATACTATCTCTTCCTCCAAAAATGATATCATCAACAAACACTTCAATAATCAAGATATTTTCATGATCAATTTTGAAGTACAAATTACTATCAGCAGTACCTTTGTTGAAACCAATCTTCAAAAGATGCTTATCCAATCTTTCATACCAAGCTCTTGGGGCTTGCTTCAGTCCATACAGTGCTTTCTTCAACTTGTAGACCATATCACCATGATCAGACAATTGAAATCCATCTGGTTGCTCAATGTATACTTCTTCTTCCAAGTCACCATTCAGGAAGGCAGATTTGACATCCATATGATATACTTTGAAATCCTTGAAGGTAGCAAAGGCAAAAAATAGTCTGACTGCTTCAATTCTTGCCACCAGAGCAAAAGTTTCTTCAAAATCAACTCCTTCTACTTGAGAGTAGCCCTTGCAGACCAATCTGGCTTTATTTCTAACTACTTCACCAACTTCATTTAGTTTGTTCCGGAATACCCATTTGGTTCCAATCACATTCTTGTTTCTAGGTCTAGAAACAAGATCCCAAGTGTAATTTTTCTCAATTTGCATCAGTTCTTCCTCCATTGCTTTAGTCTAGCTTTCATCATTGCATGCTTCATTTACTAACTTTGATTCAATCTTAGAAATCAGACAATACTCTTCTGAGTCTTGAGCAATCTTTCTCCTTGTTTGAACACCTTTGCTTTTATCACCTATGATCTGATCTTCATAGTGATTTAGTCTTACATACCTGGGGATTTTAGGACTTTCTTGCACTTCTATCTCTTGAATAGGTTCATTCAAATTCATCTCTTCTTCCTGGTTTACCTGATCAGTCTGAATCTGAATCTTAGAAGGGACTTGGACTCCTTGGATGAGAACATCATTCTAATCATCTTCATCATATTCATAAAACCTTGAGGGTTTTTCAATCCCTTCATCAACCTTCACATTTGTACTTTCTATAATCTTTCTCAATCTCTTGTTATAACACTAGTATGCTTTGCTTTGAGTAGAATAACCCAAGAATATTCCTTCATCACTTCTAGCATCAAATTTTCCTAGATCTTCATCTCTTTTAATGTAACATTTACTACCAAAGACTCTAAAATACTTCACAGTAGGAGTGGTGCCAAACCAAAGTTCATAAGGAGTCCTACCAATATTGCTTCTGATTTGTACACGATTAAGAGTATAGACTACAGTGCTTACAACTTCTCTCCAATAAATCTGAGGAACATTTGCTTCCATCATCATGGTTCTAGAAGCTTCCTGGATAGTCTGGTTCTTTCTCTCCACTACTCCATTCTGCTATTGAGTCATTGGAGCAGACAACTGTCTTTTTATTCCATGTTTCTCACAAAATTCTATGAACTCACCGGATGTGAATTCTCCACCTCTATCAAACCTTAGACATTTTATGTTCAATCCAGTTTCATTCTCTACCATAGCCTTGAATATTTTAAATTTCTCAAGAGCCTATGATTTCTCTTTCAGAAAAGTCACCCACATCATCCGAGAATAGTCATCAATTAATAGCATGAAGTATCTATCACCTTGAACGCTTATGATTCTTGCCAAACCATATAGATCAGTATGAATTAAGTCCACTAATCTGGTAGAAGACTGTTCCTTACTTTTGAATGTGACCCTGCTCTGCTTGCCTAACTGACATTCTTTACACAAGCTATCAGAAGGTTTCACTAGTATTGGAAGATCCCTCATAGCCTAAGCATTGCTTATCTTGATGATGTTATCAAAATTCACATGACCCATTCTTCTATGTCATAACCAACTCTGATCAATTTGAACAAATAAATAACTTTTACCAGTACCAACCAAGTGGAAGATATTACCTTTAGTTTGAGTACCAAATGCAATCTCTATTCTGGAACTTTCAAAGATTTTGCATTTTCCATTTTTGAATTGGAGATCATAGCCTTTGTCCACCAACTGTCCAACACTGAGAAGATTGTGCTTCAGACCTTCAACATACAGTACATTACCAGTTTTGTTCTTTCCATCAAAAGAAATAGTTCCTCTACCTCTGATTCTACCAGCAGAATTATCACCAAATTTTACCACTCCTCCTTCATACCTTTCCAAATCTATGAATTTGTTTTTGTCACCTATCATATGGTGGGAGCATCCACTGTCAATAACCCAATCATCCTTTTCTTCAACTTGGGCAGCCAGAGCTCCTTCTACAATTTTATGATTGACAGATTCAGAGGGCATTGGATCTTCTTCCTTGATGGCAATAAACACCCAGTTAGTTTCAGATTTGTTTCATGTCTCTGATTCATTGTCTGTTACTCCTTCATCATCATCATCTTCATGAACATAGTAACACTTCTTTTGCAACTTTGATCTGTTAGGGTTTGGCCTTGAAAATCTTTCTAGACACCTTGAGGCAAAATGACCAATCTTATTGCAGTTAAAACATTTAAAAGGCAATTTTCCTTCATACTTACCAGATCCTCTTGGTAGCCTTTTTGCAATAAGGGCTTCAAGTTGAGCAATTTCTGCTTTATCTTCTTCCAGGTCTTTTCTTGCTTTTTCATACCATGATAGTTTCCTTGAAGAGTTCTCTCCTGGATCAAATCTTTGTTTACCTTTTACAGAAGCACTAGCTTTGAATGCAGATTTAGTCTTGGTTGGGGCATCTCCAAACTCGGTCAATTCAAATGTAGCCAATTTACCAACCAATTGATCTCTTGTGATACCTAAATAGGATCTGAATTCTTCAATGGCAGTAACCTTGTATTTGTAAGAATCAGGAAGGGATCTGAGAACTTTACCAACAATTTCATCTTCATCCAAGATTCCACCAGCACATCTAATGCCACAAACAAGCTTATTTACCCTTGGCATAAATGTAGTGATATTTTTATCTTCTCATTTTTAGATTTTTGAATTTTCCTTTCAAACTCTGCAGCTTGGCACATTTTACATACTTGTCTCCTTCATACAGAAGTTCCAATTTTTCCTAAATCTCAAGAGAAGTTTTTAGGTCAATAACATTTGTCATCTCTGAATCAGATAAGGCACTTAGAAGAGCTTCTTTAGTCCACAGATTGTTTTCAGCATCTCTAATTTCATCTACGGTACATGGACCATTATGAGGAGGCTCATACTTCTTTGAGGCCATGGTCTAATACTACATTCCCATACATTGTAAGTGGCATTCCATGCGACTTTTCCAAATAGTGAAATTGGTTCCATCAAACCTCAGACTATCCTTCTTGTAAGATGACATCCTGGATCTCCTCAAGCAGTTAATCTCTTTGAGAGGAACTTAGCTCTGCTACCAATTGTTAGATTTAGGACAGACAACTAAGAGGGGGGGTGAATCAGTTGTCCAAAACTTTCTTCCAATTAATCACTTAAATCATTTTCTTAATTCAGCAACATAATAATAAATCAATCATGGAAACATAATACAACAATTCAAGAGTAGAAACACATTAACACATATGACACCAAGATTTTTAACGTGGAAAACCCGGTTAAGGGAAAAACCATGGGGTAACTAAACCAAGATTGTATTCTTTGTTAGAAGAATAGAAAGAACAAGATGGCACATGCCAATTAGGGCTCACTTCCCGAGCACACTACTGACAAGAGGCCCACTACCTATAAGAGATACATTGTCTACAAAATAATATGTATTACATACTTGAACTGAAGAATAGCATCTTCACCATGCTTGAGTCAATTCCATTTAATCCCAATACCTCTGCTCTACCTTTCACTCTCCTCCTTTCTACCACACTCTCATCTCCACACAAGATACCTTTGAAATGACTTTACAATTCCTTATTTATACAAGACATCAACTTAGGAATAATCATCTAAGTCAGCAAACATTACAAAGCAAATACATAAATACATCATGACTAATTACAAAAAGACTTCACGCGGATCAACACACTATCAGCCACATAGATCTGAGACTTCAATCTTTCTTTAGGAACACGCCATTCTTTATAGAACACCTTCAAGATCATCCACAGAATGTGTAACTCATCCAGTCGGGCTGACTTGGGAAGAACATCATCATCCGGAAGTAATTCTTCAATTATGAGCTCAATCTTCAATGCGGACCACCAACACGAACTAGACACAATCCAAAGACATCCACAACCTTGCCTAAATCACCAGGAACATCCACACTACATCTGCTTACTGAAATCATTCTCTCCTTCATCTAGAACCTCAAGAACACAGTCTGTTATCACTGTCATAATGGAATAGATGCTTACGGACCTCCAGACCATGAACCAATTGAGTTGTCAATTCACATTGATCTCCTAAACACTCCACCAAATTTGCAGAACAAGATATTGCATTTCCAGAGCTCATCAGACCTATCTGTGTTGCTCTGTCACCTCTGAACATCTACCAGAACCAATTTTACTTAAGTGGCCATAACTTTAGATCTTCATGTGGATCTCTAAAATCTTTACTAGATCATCTTAAGACATATCTACAAACCCTTTGATGCGCAACCTCTGATCTTCATCTTATCTAGAATCTTTACCTTACTGTCTTCACTATTCTTATATGTTCTTGTTAGGACTAATTTTCTCAATATCCTTAGCACACAATTCATCCAATCCTTATCATTAATGCAATAGGAGTATGTTGACATCAATGACAACATTGGTTAGGCCCATGCTTGCAACATAGAGATGAGCATCCATCTTGGCCACATGGCCCATTTTGCACACCCAAGGACACTTGTCCAACATGCATACACCTCTCTTACATATGTCATACATGGAGTATTTGACTTCCCAAGATGGAGCATTCCAGGATAAAAATAGGCTATGACATATGCTCTTACACATCTTATAATTGTCATAAAATCTACCCAACATAACAACACTTAATGTTGTATGAGCATCCATCATACAAGACTAAATATAGTATATTCCTCTTACAACATGTCATAACCCAAGTTGGGCACCCAAAAATGCCTTCCCCACATGCAAAGATGCTCTTTGACACTTGTCTTCACTTGTCATAGGAATCTCTATGCTTGGCTCTTACATGTCATAGATTCTGTCATAGAAAATAACCCCTCTATCATAACACAAGATGCCAACACATGGCATATTAGTGCCACCTCAAATGGGATGCCTAAATCCTCATGTGTCGACTTGACTATCCAAGTCATATTACAAGTAGGATGACATGTCGCAATGCCACCTCATACTAAATGACAAAATAGGATGTGCAAGTAAATACAAAATTAGGCAAATAAATAAATATCATATGCTAGGAATTTGCAAAGGTTGAGACACCTTAATTCCCAACATTTTTTAATAAAACCTTTCTATGAGGATTTTAGCCCAAGAGCAATAGATGAGTCAAGTAGCCCAATTAGTTCCATCCTCTCCTAGTTTCAAATCCCCCTCATCTATCACTACAATTCAGCCTAAAGAAGAGCAGCCTCAACTTTACAAGTTCCAAGGCTTCAAAGACTATCTTCCTCCACAAGCCCCTGTTCCTGTGCAAACTTAGATTATCACTCTCTAGGAAAACAATTTCCCAGAACCCTCTCCCCTCCAAGAAATACAAGAAAATATCTAGGCCTCTTGCCTTGGTGCTATTTCAATTTTCAAGGGTGGACTTGTTGTCTACTGGGCTAATTGGAATGATGAGCCAAGGAGGGAAATACTTACAACTAGGGAGGAGCCACTTGCAAATGATGAACCCTTATGCACCATTAAAACTAAAAATTTAGACTAAAACTAAAAATTTAGACCTGTTGCAAGATGAAGTTAAGCTCAGTCGGATGGAGCAGTAGTGCATTGAGCATATTAGGGTTATTACTGATTCAAAGGCATAGTTGAGTCCTTTAGATTCTAGCTCATTCAAGGAGTTCTCTCATGCCTTGATCAAGAGGAATGAAAGCAAAATGCAAATATTGCATGGGGAAAACCTTCAGTTGCAGAAACAACTTGAGAAAAATCTAGGTGAACTACAGTCAAAGGATAGAGGCATAAGGGAGGGGATTTCTCCAGTCACTCTAGAGGTTGATGATGCCACTTTGTTTCATGAATTTCCCAATTGCATTGATGGCAAATATGGCATGCAAATGTCAACATTAGTTGTAGTTTTGGAACAACATGGAGGTAGTGAACATGATGGTGAGTTGCTGGCATGTGAGGAGGTGCAAGTAGGCAGCCCTATAATGAAAAGTACAGAGGGTAATATGTAGACCTGTTTGAGGAGCTCTCGTATTTTATTGAAAATAATGATGATGAGATTGAACATGGGTAGGAACAAATTAAACATTTGTTCCTAATTATCTGGCAAGGATATCAACTTCTTGGTGGGGAAGATTTCTCTATTGAGCATGTGCATGGCTCATTTTTTGGGCCTAATTTAGAGAATCATGAGCATCATGATCAAAAGGTGGAGGCAGACTTATCTCCAATTGAGCCGCAAGAACTAGAACACTCAAACCTATAGTAGAAGGTTGCAGAATCAGAGCATGAACATAAATGCAATAGTGATGGCTTGCATATCATTTTAGTGGGATGCCCTGTTAGGCATTTGGCCTAGTTAGAGACATATCAGGAATCCCTACCTATCATGCTTGCTTCAAAGCTTGAGGTTGAACATCAAAGAGAGCTAGATCAACACACTTACCCACTTCCAAGAAACTACATTTCTGATTAGTGCAAGGGGATAAGTGAGTTTTTCTTTGTCCTTGGGGAAGTTTATCATTACCTTGATATATGCCCATCCCTTCCCCACCTCTTTTTAACTTCCCACATGCAGGAAAAACATTGTAAATTGTTAAAAAAGGGGAGTTAATTTCAAGAACCTATCAATGGCTTTGTTTGAGATCATTTCCTTGTTGTTAGCTTAGGATTAGAGTAGGTTTTATTTCAATTTTAGGTTTACTTTCCCTAAGTACTTTTGCATAGACTGATGCAGACCTTTTTTGTTTTTCGTGTTGTCTTGGAAGGTAGGGTTTTAGTTGTTTTGCCCTATTGCAGTCCACTTTTAGATTCCATGCCCAATGGATGCTTAAGGCCACTAGTCTATTTGTTTAGCAGGCAAACATCCCTAAGAGGTCACCAAAATTTTGACCTATTTTCCTCTGCCCAGAGCCAAATAGTTCACCTTGAAAATCTTGTTGAAATCCCTTGAAAACTTGGCTCTACAAGCCTAAAATCCTTCAAATTCTAGGGTTTTGCCTTGTAAAAATCTTTGAAAATTGATCAGGAGAATCCTTGCAAAAAACTTAGAAAAACTCAAAAAATTTGAATTATTTTCCTTAATTTTTGCCCCTCTTTTGGCCTTTATTGGGAAAACTTCATGTTTATGAACTAACAAAATTTGACTAAGGAATAAAATAGTTCCTTCCCCTTTATTGGCAAAATTTAGGTTTTATGAACTTGTGAAAAGTTCACTTTTTCTCAAGTTCTCCAACTAGATGATTCGCCAGCAAAGAAGGGAAGTTTTCAAATTTTGGCTAAGTAAAGAGAATTTTTTGTTGAAGAAACAAGACAAATGAGGGGGGGAGCTGAATTACTTATATCAAAAACTTCAAACCCTTATGAACATAATCACATCCACATCAATTCACTTAAACCCTTAATTTGTTATGAAGATTAAACATGAAAAGCAGATAACATAAACTTAAACACATCAACACCATGCACAAGAGAACACCATATTTTTAAATGGAAAATCCTAAAAGGAAAAAACCACGATGAGGATTAGCTCACAATATAAAGTAGTAGCAATACCAAATTACAAGAGGCTCACTGTCAAAGGGCTCATTGCCCAAAAGAAAAAATGATCACTACAGGTGGACTCACTACCCACTGAGAAAGAAAGAAAAAAGAGAAGGGTGGCTCACTACTAGGATTTGAATTGACATAATTGTATCACTCCTATGCATGGAGTTCAGTTCCAATGAAGCTCAATATACACCTCAACACAAACAACACCTTCATAGCATTAATAAAAATTGTAGACACCATCTACTCACTACATCCGAAGCCTAACACATGAAAGATTTTACTGCCTTGATCAATTTCACATCATACTCATCATCCCCCTCACACACCCATGCACCCATGAATCCTTGACACTTATTTATACCATCATTACCCTTGAAACAATCTTCAAGGTCGGCAACACAATCTTCAATCCTTGAAACAATCTTCAAGGTCGACAAACACACAATGTTTGAATTAGGTCTGGACCTAAACATTCCATGGCATAAGGGAATGAATGAAAACCACTTTACACCTTATCTTAGACCTAAATCCATCCAAGCATCCTACACAACACTCACATAATCACTAAATCAATTCCATAATTGGCGCAAACATCCAAGGTCGACCAAACAGTATAAACATAATGAATTCTTGATCACACTCTTCCATGAACCCAAAAATAACTTGAAGACCACTCACAAGACTTTAAAACAATCTGGAAGCATCCACGAGCAACTTGAAGTCACTTGAGAATGAACAAATTCAACCATAACAAATTTCACTTGAAGAGAGTTTACAGATTGCTTACAAACAACACTGTTGAACTCTGCTACACAAGAAAATTACTTTTTGGAGCACCAAATCACAAAAACTCTAGAATTAAGATAGATAAGGACCTTATGAACACATATCTAGAACCATAGCACCTGAGACCATTCTACAGAGAAATGCAGAGAAAAATACTTTCTCCTAGACACATTGCAAACACTATTAGACACTGTCATCAAATTGGTGAACACAACTTTTACTGTATAGTATTCTGGAGCACAAAATTATGGATTGATCACCTTCAAACACTTCTCCACAACATATCCAAAACCCACATTTAGATCTTCAACATAGAATAAATGTGAAGCAAAAACTTGAATGGCATTCTATAAGCCAGAAGACTTCTTCAACACATTGTTTCCAATATTAATCAAATTTTCTTGAAAGTACTTGGAAACCCAACCACATAAACATAACCTTGACATCTTTATTATCTATATCAAGCATCCAAACCATCTTTAGTAAAGTAACTAAACCAATCACTAATGACATAATTGACACTGATGACAACACAAGCATGTTGACATCAATGACAACACTGATTAGCACATACTTGCAACAATCTCCCCCTTTATCATTGATGGCAACATATGATGTGAAAAACCATCATAACACAGCTCTGAACCAATGTCACTCTCCCCCTTTTTTTATAGATCTTACTCTCTTTCTCTCCCTTTGTTTTTCAAATGAACTCTCTCCCCCTTTGACATCATTGGCAAAGGGTGACACACCTTTTTCAAGCTCTCTCCCCTTGATTATGATACTGCACATACTTGCACTATTCTCAACTGCTCTAAATACTCCCCCTTAGGAGTACACACCAACCTGTACCAACTCTTACTCCCCCTAACTACAACAATCATCAATGCCACTACATGCTCCCCTTGAGAGGTAGCCTTCAACATCAGTCTAGAAAAGAATGAATCTTGAAATCCACAGAACTGATGCATTTCCTTATGCATCTAGTTCAAATAAAGAGGGGGAATAACCCCTAACTTCTCCAAGAGATATTGAAATGTATCCTTAGGAATAGCCTTAGTGAATATGTCAGCAACTTGATCCTTTGTAGGCACATACTCTAGCTTCACTTCATTCTCTGCAACTTTCTCTCTCAAAAAGTGATACCTAATTGAAATATGCTTTGTCCTTGAATGCATCACCAGATTTTTTCAAATGTTAATAGCACTAGTATTATCACAGAAGATAGGAATTGGATCATCATACTCAACTTTGATATCTTTCAAGGTTTTTCTCATCCATAACACCTATGTACAACAGGATGTAGTTACAATGTACTTTGCCTCTACAGAAGATAAAGACATTAAATCCTACTTCTTTCTTAGCCATAATAAAACTCTATCTCCAAGAAAGAATGCACCACCACTTGTACTTTTCCTATCATCTACACATCCAGCCCAATTTGCATCTGTGTAGGCACTTAGGGTAAAGTCATTGTTCTTAGGATACTACAAACCATGATCTAGAGTTCCCTTCAAATATCTGAATATCCTCTTCACTGTCATGACATGTGACTCTCTAGGATCTTCTTGAAATCTTGCCACAAGATAGACTGCATGCATATATCTGGTCTAGTAATAGTTAGGTATAGCAGTCCTCTAATCATTGATCTATATTTTCTCTAATCAGCCTTAGGGGATTTATCATTCTTGCTTAGCTTGCAACTAGTTGTCATGGGGGTACAAACCAGTTTAGAATCTTCCATTCCAAACTTCTTCAATGGTTCCTTGACATACTTTGATTGTGAAATGAAAATGCCCTTATCTGTCTGATTAATTTGTAGCCCAATAAAGAAGTTCATCTCTCCACACATTGACATTTCAAATTCTTTTTGCATTTCATTTGCAATGTTCTTACACATACCTTAATTTCCACCAAAGATTATGTCATCCACATAGACCTCAACAATTAGGATTTGATCTTTTCTTACTTTGATGTACAAATTACTGTCTGTAGACCCTTTACTGAATCCCTGCTACAACAAATACCTATCTAACCTTGTATAACAAGATCTGGGAGCTTGCTTCTATCCATACAATGACTTCTTCAATCTGCATACCATATATGGTTTGTCTAACAACTAAAATCCATTCAGTTTCTCTATATATACTTCCTCTTCCAACTCACCATTCAGAAAAGCAGACTTCACATCCATTTGATATACCTTGAAATCCTTATGTGTTGCATAAGCTAGAAATAGCCTAATAGCCTCCATTCTTTCCAATGAGGCAAAAGTTTCCTCATAGTCTATTCCTTCCACTTGTGAGTATCCCTTACACAGAAGTCTTTCCTTGTTCCTTACCACTTCTCCATTCTCATTCAAATTGTTCATGTATACCCACTTAGTTCCAATCACATTCTTATTCTCTGGTCTTGGGACAAGTTCCCATGTCTAATTCTTCTCAATCTGCATTAGTTCTTCTTCCATAGCCTTAATCCAATACTCATCCTTGCATGCCTCAACCATTGTTTTAGGTTCAACTTTGGAAAGTAAACATATATTTACCTATTCTTTAGCAGCGTTTCTTCTTATCAATACACCTTTGCTCTTATCACCAATGATTTGATCTTCAGTGTGACACTTTTGCACATATTTAGGAGTTTTAGGAACTTTTTCCAAAGCTTCTTGTTCTTTAACTTGTAATTCTCTTTCTGGAGGTTCTTGTTCTTCAACTTGTACTTTTTTTTCTTTTTTTTCTTCTTTTTCTCCACAAGAAGACTTGTCTGATTCATATCCATTAATCTCTAAAAACTTCTATATATCTTCATCAACCTTAACATTAGCACTTTCAACAATCTTTCTTAGCCTCTTATTATAGCAATGGTAATCTTTTCTTTTGTTAAAGTATCCAAGGAAAATACCTTCATCACATCTTGCATCAAACTTTCCTAGTTCTTCATCTCTTCTTATATAACATTTGCTTCCAAAAACTTTGAAATATTTAGTAGTGGGACTCCTTCCATATCATATCTCATAGGGAGTCTTTGTGTCATTTTCTTTCACATGTACTCTATTCTATATGTAGACAGTAGTACGAATTACTTCTCTCCAATAGACTTCCGGTAGGTTTTCTTCCTTTATCATTGTCCTTGTAGCTTCTTGAATGGTCATGTTCTTCCTTTCGACCACTCCATTCTGCTGAGGAGTTCTAGGAGTAGATAGATGCCTCTTTATCCCATCATTCTCACAAAACATGTTAAACTCATTAGAAGTAAATTATCCACCTCTGTCAGACCTCAAACATTTGATTTTCATTTCCAATTAACTTTCAACCATTGATTTAAAAGATTTAAACTTATCTAGGGCTTCTGATTTTTCCTTAAGAAAAGTGACCCTACAAGTTATTCTAGAGTAATCATCAATAAATAACATGAATTACATGTCACCTTGAAAACACCTTACTCTAGTAGAACCACATAGGTCTGTATGTACCAACTCCAATAGTCTGGTAGATGATTGATCCTTGCTTTTGAAGCTTTTTCTTGTTTGCTTTCCAAACTTACATTCCTTACAGATAGCAATAATAGGCTTTGTTAAGTTTGGTAGATCTCTCATAGCTTGGACTAAACTTATTTTTACCAAGCTATCAAAATTGATGTGACAGAATCTCCTATGCCATAGCCAACTTTCACTAATTTGAGTCAAAAGGCAATAACTAACACCACCTTTGAGATGATAAGCATTTCCACTTGTCTTCTTTCCAGCAGCAATTACTATTCTGGAGTTTTTTCTGATCTCACATCCATCATCCTAAAACATAAGATTGTAACACTTGCTACACATCTATCTAGTACTCAAGAGATTATGTTTTATACCTTTAACATAAAGAACATCATCAGTGTTATGCTTTCCATCAAAGCTAATTGAACCTTTTCCACAAATCTTAGCAGCTTCATCGCCACCAAACCTAACTACTCCATCAAATTTTTCAAGTTTAATAAAATTACTCTTATCACTTATCATATGATTTGAGCATCCACTATCAATGACCTAGTCATGCCTTTCACTCTTAGCATGAAAAGGAGATGTTATAGTGCCTTTAGGGTTAGTACATGCTTCCAAACTTCTTTCCTTCACAAAGCTTCCAAAGTTAGCAGAACCAGTTTCATCTCTTATGACAATAAATAAGCCTTCATCATCATTATCATCCTTAAAATGAGATTCATCATCAAAAATACCTACATAGTAATTTTTCTTGAACATCCTTCCTTTGTTTTCCCTATTCTTTATTCTCAGAGCTCTATCTAGACACCTTGAGCATAATGACCTATTTTTCCACAACTGAAACATTTAAAAGGCAACTTACCAGTACCCTTTTTCATCCTTCTTGCAAAGTTAACTTCCACTTCATCAAAGTCTTTCAGTTTTGATTCAACAGTCTTCTTTGTTTTACCATCTTTAAAAGTAGTCTCATCTTTTGTAGTTCCACTAGATGTGCCAAACTCTCTTATTTCAAAAGCAGTTAGTGTACCAAGAAACTAATCTTTGGTAAATTTACTCAAGTTTTGTAATTCTTCAATAGCAAAAACCTTATGACTGTAAGCTTTAGGAAGAGTTATAAGTACCTTCAATATTACTTCTTGATCATCTATATTTCCACCAAGTCCCTGATGTCATTGACAACTTTGTCCACTTTCTATAAATAGTTTCTAATGTTTTCATCTTCAAACATACTCATGGTCTCATAAGTGAGCTTCAAATTTTGCATTTTAGCCTGTTTAACCTTCTCATCTCCTTCATAGACACTTTCCAACCTTTTACAAATCTCATTAGCAGTTTTCAAATTCACAACTTTCACCAACTCAGAATTAGTAAGTCCACTTAAGAGAGCATGTTTTTCCTTACCATCTATTTTTCCAGCTTTGATTTCATCTTCATTATTTACACCATTCTCAGGTATAGTATAATTAGACTTGATGTATTTCTAGGCCTCATAACCAAGAGAAATTAGCAAGGCTTCCATCCTTACCTTCTAGAATGCATAATCTAATCCATCAAACAAGGGAGTATCCTTCTTATGCGCCATCCCAAATCTACCTCAAGTTGTTAAGATTTCTTTGAAGGAACCTTGCCTAATACCAATTGTTGAAGGCACAAGACAACTGAGAAGGGGGTTGAATTAGTTGTATCAAAAACTTCAAACCCTTAAGAACATAATCACATCCACATCAATTCACTTAAACCCTTAATCTGTTATGAAGATTAAACATGAAAAGCTGATAACAGAAACTTAAACACATCAACACCATGCACAAGAAAACACTAGATTTTTACGTGGAAAACCCTAAAAGGGAAAAATAATGGTGAGGATTAGCTCACAATATAAAATAGTAGCAATACAAATTACAAGAGGCTCACTGTCAAAGGGCTCGCTACCTAAAAGAAAGAATGCTCGCTGCAGGTGGACTCACTTTCCAAGTGGACTCATTGCCCACTGAGAAACAAAGAAAGAAGAGAAGGGTGGCTCACTACTAGGATTTGAACTGACATAATTGCTTCACTCCTATGAATGGAGTTTAGTTCCAATCAAGCTCAATATACACCTCAACACAAACAACACCTTCACAGCATCACTAAAAATTGTAGACACCATCTGCTCATTACATCCGGTAGCCTAACACATTAAATCTCTTACTACCTTGATCAATTTTGCATCATACTCATAATCTCCCTGGTACACCCATGCATCCACAAATCCTTGACACTTATTTATACCATCATTACCCTTGAAACAATCTTCAAGGTCGGCAACACAATCTTCAATCCTTGAAACAATCTCTAAAGTCGACAAACACAATGTTTGAATTAGGTCTGGACCTAAACATTCCATTGCATAAGGGAATGAAGGAAAACCACTTTACACCTTATCTCAGACCTAAATCCATCCAAGCATCCTACACAACACTGACATAATCACCAAATCAATTCCACAATTAGCACAAACATCCAAGGTTGGCTAAATAGTATAAACATAATGAATTCTTGATCACACGCTTCCACGAACCCAACCATAACTTGAAAGCCACTCATAAGGATTTAAAACAATCTGGAAGCATCCATGAAGAACTTGAATTCACCTGAGAACCAACAAATTCAACCATAACAAATTTCACTTGAAGACAGTTTACAGACTGCTTACAAACAACACTGTCGAACTCTGCTACACAAGAAAATTACTTTCCAAAGCACCAAATCACAAACCCTCTAGAATTAAGATAGATGAGGACCTTATGAACACATATCCAAAACTGTAGTACCTAAAACCATTATGTGGAGAAATGCAAAGCAAAATACTTTATCCTAGAAACACTACAAACACTGTCAGACACTGTCATCAAACTGGTGAATGAAACTTTTACTGTATAGCATTTTAGAGCACCAAATTCTAGATTTATCACCTTCAAACACTTCTCCACAACATATCCAAACTGTACATTTAGATCTTCAACACAGAAGAAATGTGGAGCAAAAACTCAAGCAATATTATGTAAGCCAGAAGACTTCTTCAACGCACGGTTTCCAATATTAATCAAACTTTCTCAAAAGCACTTGGAGACCCAACCACATAAATATAACCTCAACATCTTCAGCATCTATACCAAGAATCCAAACCATCTTTAGAAAAGTAACTGAACCAATCACTAATGACACAATTGACACCAATGACAACACAAGCATGTTGGCATCAATTACAACACTGATTAGCAAATACTTGCAACAGTTTTCCCCTTTGTCGGTAAAGTGCATGAAGAGAAAAATTTTCATAAGTTCCAATTTTTCACGATTTGCTGATAGCACAAATCACTGACAAAGAGGGAGTAAACAAGCAAAGTTCAGGAAAGTGGGACTTTCCTGATAAAGGGGAAAAAATTATGAAATTAGCTAAGTCAAAAGAAGAAAAGGAAGGCCTTTATCTACAAAGTTCAAAAAATGTGAACTTCCCTCAAAGTTCAAAAACTCTGCGGTTCACCAACAGAGTATTTTGCTGACAAGGCAAAGAAGTGGAAAGTGGCCAAGCAAATGGTTCGACGAAAGAAGATTTTTTTGATAAAGGCAAAATCAGCTAAGGCATTAATGGTTTATAATTTCAACAATTCGTCGATCAATGATTTTGATGATAAGGCAAAGCACATAAAGAAGAGGCAACTAAAAGGAAGGTTCAGCAAAATAGACTTTTGCCGACAAAAGTGCTCAACTCAAAGAAAGTGGATTTTGCTGATAAGGCAAATAGAAATAGGAAAATTGGCTAAGGAACAGAAAAGGCCCCTTCTATCAGCGAATTGGCATAGGGCCAAACTTCTCAAAAGTTAAAAAATAACAAAGTTCGTTGATATCAGCTTTTGCTAATAAGGAGGGTGCAAGGGGCAAGTGCTTAAGGAGGCCAATTTTTCTGACAACAAACATGGTTTGGTGAATGATAGTTTTTCTGATAGAGGCAAAACAAAAGCAAATGTTGGTAGGCTCAAAAGGTTCAGATATTGAAGAATTTGCTAACAAGGGCAAAAAAGTGACCAAAAACAAAGGTTCATCGATAGGCCACTTTTACCGATAAGACAAAACATGGCCAAAAGCCAAGGTTCAAGAAAAGATGGTTTTGTCGATGAAGAAGATAGGGCCAAAGAGAGCGATAGAATGACATTTTGTTGATAAAGGCAAAATAGGTATGAGAAAGAGATAGAGCCAAAATAGTTTAGAATGAAGAAACTGAAGAAACAAAGAGTTCATAAAACTAAAAAGTCACTGACAAAAGGTGAAAATATGCAAAAATAGAGGCAAAATAGTTTGTAAAAGACTAATTTTGGCCAACAGAACAAAATATAAGCCAATTTTTTTAGAAAATTTAGAAGTCAAAGAAAAGATAGAGTTGTAATGAATTGTAAACTTCAAATATCTAAATGTAGATATTTGAAGTATTATAAAAGCTCTATAAAAAAGGGATTTTGGAGGGAAAATCTTTTGATTTTTATCATCAGCCATTAATGTAAATCTGATCTACTCAGCTACTCCATTCTAGACATTTTTTTATTTATTATTGCAAGTTGATGAATCAGCTATTTGCATTGACGGTAAAATATCTCCCAGTTGCTCCATGATCCAAGATATTTTCTGCATTGAATTTCTATAGGTAGACATCCCTTTTACAGGGATATTTTCTGATAGCCCATGGGAGTGAATTTATTTTGAAATGATTGAGGTCAAATGTAATGAATTTCTATATATTCATGTAAAAAAGATGTAATGGTTGTTGGATATATAGACATTTTTGCACTCTAAATAGAGCCCTATGTTGTAACCTTGCCTTCGTGTTGAAATACACACTATGTTTTTACCTTTTCTATTTTTTAGCTCTTTGTAATTTGAAACTGATTGTTTGTGAATGTGTCGTTCCTCTCAATCTTGTTCATTTCTTTACCTCTGCTAAGAATTTGTTAGATTTGTGTGAACGATTAGCTATATTTCTTTATTTTGTGCATTTTCTCAACTCTGTGAAATTTCATATTCAAACCTAGTATATCACCTCCATTAATTTTTAGTTTTACCCCTCTTCCTCTTTTCCTCAATGGTGGATAGATTAGGTTTAGTCTTAGGAATAGCTAAATCTCACATTTTGCAAAGGAACCAGCCTCTCTGAAGATTTGGCCTCCTTGCAGGGTCCCACACCTAGAGGTCATCTCAATGTTTCACTGGATTGTTGGAGCCCTAAAAGCCTTCAACACAGGGTGCAAATCCAAGTGACAATAGAAACTAAGCCTTCTTCTGTTACATTGCAGCCAGAACAAAGTAAACAGGAATATATGATTGAATTTCCTTCTACACCTGAGAAAGTTGAATCGATGCCCATGGATAGACAAGAAGTTGAGGAAAGCTCATCTATCTCTGAATCTTTAGAAGAGTAGGAAGAACCTCCAACCCATCTTGTTCATAGGTCTACAAAGAATAGAGAACCACTTGAAATGTATTCACCTAATGATTGGAGATGTATTTTTTCTTTGAATACTAACATGGATGAACCTAGATCTATAGAAGAGGCATTAGGTATGAAAGATGCAGAATCCTGGAAGATTGCTATGGATAAATAAATGACATCTTTGAAAAAGAATGATACATGGGATCTTGTACCATTGCCTAAAGGATGAAAACCTATTGGTTGTAAATGGGTGTTCAAGAAAAAGATTGGTTTAGATGGAGGTATTGAGAAGTATAAAGTAAGGTTGGTTGCAAAAGGTTACTCTCAAGTTGACGGTGTTGATTATGGTGAGATATTTTCTCCTGTTGTAAAAATGACATCCATTAGATTTTTGCATTCTATTATTGTTGCTTATGATTTAAAGGTTGAGCAAATGGATGTGAAAACTACTTTCCTTCATGGTGACTTGGAGGAGGATATTTATATGACACATCTAGAGTACTATGTATTGAAAGGAAAAGGTAATTTGGTTTGCAAATTAAAGAAGTCTTTGTATGGCCTAAAACAGCGTGCTAGGATGTGGTACCATAAATTTGATACATATGTGTTGAATTTGGGATTTGAGCATTCTAAATTAGATCATTGTGTTTATTATAAAATTGATGGTGATCATTTCTTGTTTACTGCATTATATGTTGATGATATGTTATTTATTGGTAAAGGGAAAGGTATGATTTTAGAGCTAAAATCTCAACTTGCTACTAAATTTGAAATGAAAGACCTTGGTGCATCTAGACACATTCTTGGGATGGAAATTAGAAGAGATAGAGTGAACAAAAAGCTATGGCTTGTCCAAAGTAAGTATGTCAATTTAATTTTATAGAGGTTTAACATGTAGGACTATAGACCATTGTGTGTTCCCTTTTCAGTTGCAACAAAGTTATCTATTTCAGATTATCCAACATCTCCATCAAAGATGGAAGAGATAAGCAAAGTGCCTTACTAGAGTGTAGTTGGAAGTTTGATGTATGCTATGGTTTGTACTAGACCAAACATTGCCCAAGCAGTGGGAGTTCTTTCCAGATATATGTCTAATCCCGATAGAGTTCATTGGGATGCAATTAAAAGAGTCTTTAGATATTTGTGTGATACCTCAATGTATTCCTTTTGTTATCATAGTAATTTTATTGAAGATGATATTTCCCTTGATATTCATGGTTATGTGGATTCAGACTAGGAAGGTGATATTGAAAGTAGATGATCGACCTATTGACTCCCAAAATAACTATAACCCTAAACCTTAAAACATTCCCAAATCACCTAGGATGGGGATGGTCATTCTATATGAATGGAAGAGGTTTATCAACAAGTTCAGGGTGATTTTGGGCAACCTATAGGAGTGGGTTAACTCCTCTACACTTCAGGCTCAACTTAAACCTAAGAGGGATATTCCAAGGGGTATACCTGAACAGGTATTAGGTTCAAACCAGATGAACAACTAAAAATAGCAGGACAACCAAACCCAAACTACCTTTTAGGCCCCAAAGACTATCACTACAACTAAAACAACTGGTTGTCATTAATAACCCCTATCTAGCTAATAAAAGGGCACTCCCATTGACAATGGAAGGTGTAGATATGCTTGTTTGCAAGACATACAAATTAATTACTTTCTTCACACATGATAAATTTGTTCTAACTTTTAAGAGTGTGGGTTATCATGGAAACCTTCATACTAGTGCCTAATATATATTAGGTTATGAAGTCCACAGTCCAACAGAAGGAAAAAAACAAGGAAATGAAACATGCACTTTCTAGATATTTAGATGTAAGAAAACAACAATCAATGGAGAATATGATTAGTAATCCTTCATCAATAAACAATCAATCATCTATAACCATAAAAGAGATCATCACATAGAATGTAATGTTTTAAGAATCTGTTCATTCATCTAATCAATGGTTACAGTCATACCACAAAGTGTGGAAAGAGGAAACCCTAAAAGAAACTCAGGGTTTCCTTGAAAGATTACATAAGAAGAAGGAGAAGTTCATACACTGATAGTTGTAATCAATATGATAAACCTTTCATAACCTGTGTCTTCACTGTTGTAGAACTAGAACTTTTATGCTATTTGAAACCCTAGAGAACTCTACACTTGACTGCCTGAAAAAAAATACCCAAAGACCAACCCTTTTTACATCTTACATACATACATATATAGCATCTAATTCTAATTGACCTAATTAGCCTACAACAAATTTCCCTAAGGGCCACATCATAAAATATCTCAGTTAAAAGAGACGTTTATCTGCCATAAATAACTGCAAAAATATCTACGGTCCAAAGGCAGATGGAATATATTTTTTGCCTTAATGCACACAACTAGTTTGCGGATCTGCAACCATAATTGCAATAAATATCTGAGAAGGAAGGGGTAGCTGAATAGCATAGCACCTGCATTGATGGTGTACGAGACACATCCCTTCAAATTCACCAAGCAAAGCTTTTAGAACACTTTAAATCTAACCCTTGAGTCTCTGTGTCCTCATCGGCTTTGAATCCTTTGAAAAATTGACCCTGCAATGCCACCTAGCCAAATTCGTGCATCTTCCCACCTTTGGGATGTCTGAAAGTCCCTTTCAAATTTTAACCATAGATAATTCTACTTTAAGATTGACGGCCACCAAAATTCCCTTTTGATTTCTCATTGAAGAAGAGCACCAAAGATTCTATTTACGTGGCAATATATCACAGTCGCGCAATAGGAAGTGTGTCATCTCCATTTGGCTCCACAGGAGCACCTTAAGCCCTCCACATGGATCTTTTTTCATAAATCTTTTCATTCTTCATAGGAACAAGCCATGTGTCCACATTTCATAGTCGCATAGAGGATCTCTCCTACAGACAAGATTCCCCTATGACGCTGTGCTACCATTTGATCCCTGTAAGTCCCACTTCTTCACTACATTATTTGACACCTGGCATAGTCTGCTTCAGTCAACCGAGTCACCAACCATATGGACAAAGGCCATGACACACTTTACACCTATCCTTATTTCACAGCCATATGGTGGAGATATGACATCACCTTCAATAGTCTGCGAGCTTGCAACATCCTACCATGTGGCACTTTCAGCCCCTACAAAGACTTATGACTTAGGATTTTATAAAGGATATGACATTTACGGGCCAGAGTGGGTAAATACTAGGATTCAGGGCTAGTCACTTTATGATATATAAGGCTCAAAGTTACAACTTAGATGATTGGTAACCTAGACTAGACAGTCAACAACAGATTATAAGATAAAGTAAAATGATGACTGTAAGACCTAGGGCTTAAAAGGGGAAATAAGGAAAATAGGAACCTTGGGAAACACAGGACTCAGCTAATTTTTGAGTTTTTCTACCTTGCAATTCAAATGGCAAAGACATGAAAACCTATTAAATATGTCTCTAATCAGTTATATGCTATAGGTTCAAGTGGGAATATGAATGAGACATGAGGAGCAAAATAAGGCATTTTGGGAACTAATTTTTTAGTTGTCAACACTGGATTTAGTTGGGGAAATGTGCCAAGTAGTGGCACAATGAGAATCTAGATCTTTGGGTAGATCAAAAAGGCAAAAAATGAATGAGGGTAAATAATGGAAATGTATTCACAAGGCATACAGTCATAGGCATGAAAAACACAATCATAAACATGGAGGCAGAAAAGGAAAGATGAATGTATTCAAAATTTAAACATATTTGTAGGTCAAACCTACACCAAGTGACAGAACCTACTTTCCTCTATCAAAGATAAGATAAATGAAGGAGTTGATCTCCCTCAAACCAAATTTGCACTTCTCACCCAGCTGCAACAACTGAAAATGGCCCTTGGCATGCACCAATCTGTAATATATGCTTATGAAGCCAAGGTTAGCTTTACCAATAAAATCATTATTGCAAGGCAACCATAAGAGATAGGTACTTGACCTACTCCATACTGCATCATGCTTGAGCCAGGCAGCAATGGGTGAAAATTATAGAACCAAGTCAGCCTAAAAAGAAACAAATGGAAGGAAGCATCCATCATCAACTACAACTTCATACCTGCTAACCTCTTCATACAAATTGAGGGAAAAGGAGAACACCTCAAATTCACATGGCAAGGAGAACTGTGTCTAAATGCACTACTGATCCATAAGAAAAGACACTTCATCTTGTAGAGCAAACTAGAAAGACTCTAGCTTAGTCATATCTTGAAGTTGGGGAGGAACATGTTGATCTTGTTGTTGCTCAACAACATCTTCATTTGTATGTTGGGCACATACAAAGGACTCAAATTTAGGTACAACAGCATCATCCATAGCAATAGACACCTAACCTTCATTACAAATGAAACTTTCATACTCACAAGTGTCAAACTCTTCGATAATAGGTTGCTAGCATACAACATTTTCATACATGTTGATGTCTTGGTCCACACTTGGATCACAGACTTGATCCATATCTTCATTGTCATTATCAACATAAGAATCGTAATAAGGTTTTTCAAATGATGGACTACATCCATCCCACAACCTCTCTGTTTGAATCTCAAATGACAAACTTATTGTATTATAGCTACCACTACACATAGGTACAAGACTGTCCTCCTCCACACCACCACAAGGAAATCTATCAGTTGCCTGTATAATTAGATCAGCAACAAAAAATTCATTATGGAGGCTACTTTTATCGATGTGAACAGTTATAGGATCATCCAACTAGAACCAGTCAGTACACAAATCATAAGTAAAGGGAGAATAGGTGTGAGAAATATCACTTGAAGCACAAGATACCTTCACTTCCACACAAGCATCCTCAGCATAATCAACTTTATAACAATCAAAAGGGACAAAACCTAGGAGCTCGCTAAATAAAAACTCATCATTACTACAAATCCTATGGATTAATTCATCCAAATGCAAAGAAGTGCATATGATGCTCTTAACTTTTGCATTGCCAAGAGACACTACACCAAATGCCTCTACTCTCATGTCCTCACTGTCAGATTGCATTTGCCCAATACTGCATTCACCAACATCACAATCCACAGCAAGGTCCTCAAATTGAAAACAAAAGTCTGCACCTTCACTTGCCTCAGATCAATTATCATCAAGTGCACAAATGCTAGAGTCGCTTTTAATTTCAGGTTGGGGATCACAAGCTAGAACAACAACATCATCATCCACTAGGGATGATGCATCCAATTGAAAATAGGTAGCTACACTATCTTCACTCTCAACACAAGTATCATATGATGCTGCCTCCCAAGGGTTCATTTTCCTAACAACACATCCAACCTGTGTTGAAATTAGGGTAGACAACTGAGACAGGGGGTGAATCAGTCGTCTCAAAACTTTATCTTTTTCTATATTTAATCTTCTTTACAACTTATTAACAGATTAATGATATAACCATGAAAGCATGAATCAACAACACATGAGTAGAAACATAATCAACACACATAACACTAGGATTTTTATGTGGAAACTCGGTTAAGGGAAAAACCACAGTGGGGGTTAACCCACAAGATTTTACACTTTGTTAAAAGTATTACAAAATGGGAAGGCACATGCCTTTGGGTGCACTGCCTAGAGCTCACTACTCAAAGGAGGCTCACTACCTACAAGATCAATTATAAGAGTTTACTAAAATGTTTGAACTGAAGAAAAAGCATCTAACTATGCAAAATTACAGTTTTGGTTAAGCTCAGTACACTGACTTCACACACTTCATCTCTTTCTGCCCTACTTTATTGTTCTACTATGATTTAGAGCTTAGATCTCCTTGCTTTGCACTTGATACTACTATACTTCACACCTATCCCTTCATATTCACACATCTTTTTTTTAAATGCTCGAGTCCATCGATCATATATATCTGCAACATGAAATTTCATCAACCGCAGTCGGCCTTGAGAAAACTTAGAAACTATTTCAAGAACACTGTTCTGTCAGTTGAATCCATGTACAAACATCAATGCAGACTAAAACCTATGTTCTCAAGTCACCACACATGTCGTCCCATACCACTAAATCTCATACATTACTCAACCAATCACTTCTCTCAATCCGCACAAGGATAAAACACCAAGTCATCTTGTTCTTCACCAGACTGAACTATCTAACCAAAACCTGATACAAAGATGCTTGTAACTTTTAATCCCTTCATCACCAGAGGCTAAATCTTTGGATTTAGGTAGCCCTGACATCCTTTAACATTCCTTCAGATCTACAGTATAATATGATTTCCTATGGAGAAATGCAGACCAAAATGTTGAACCCTATCATATGCCCTGTTCCTGTCTATCTGGACTTAGACAAATCTGCAATCTGACTTCCGGTATGAATGGATGATACAATGCAGATGTGTAAGATGGATTTGGTTGCCATTAATGACAACACCTGACATGCCTAGCAGTGTTTCTTGCCAACAATCTCCCCCTTTGGCATTGATGGCAACACTTAGTGAAAAATGACTAAGTGTTAGAATGGCTCCCCCTTACTATGTACACTTGTGATTTCCAATGCTCCCCCTTAGATGAATTCCTCATTTTTCACTACTTTTCCTCTCCCCCTTTGACATCAATGGCAAAGGCTAGGATCTGCATATCAAAATTCATGCAAAAATTTTATGTACATGGGTCAAAACTCTAAGTGTATGCTTTCGCATATGAACACACAGTCCTTAAGCCTTGTTTATTAGCAAAATGATATCACCAAAAATGTTTTTCAACCGTGCCACTTCATTGTCCCAGTTCTTCTTTATGCTGCCCAACATGGATATATGCCCACTAAACAAAAATGCATGTGATTCTACCTTTTAAAGATCAATAGGATCACAAGTAGCAGCAGCAGCTTGGGATTCTGCCAACAGCAGATTGGGATTATACCAATAGATCATACATAGTTTCTAACTTAGGGGAAATCGGTCCCTAGAGCTCATCCAATCTGCCCAAAAGTTTAACCTTTTCCTTTTCCAAATCACTCAATTCATTTCACAAACCCTGTACTTGACATTATTTAGTGGTTATAGACTCAGTTAAATGACTATAGGACTGAGAGATGTTAGACAATTTAAACTCTAAGTCATTAATCTTCTTCTCAATATCTTCGACAGCTTTAGACCAATTTAGGCAAAACTTATAAATCAATGCACCTTTAGAGAGGGCATTTTGAATACTCTTTACACTAGTGTCAAGCACTAATCTATCATAGCTAATTATTTTCCTTATTTCATCAAATCTCTTCTCATTATATTCATTTCTAATTTTAACTTCTGTTGACTTCTCAAAAGTTTCAAAATGAGTACTTACAGAGTTTATCAGACTCTTCAACTAACTAGAGGGGGAAGCTGATGAGTCCTTCTGAAATGTAGGCATGATTTTCTCCAAAATCCCAGATGCAAGACCAAGCAACTCACTATCTTCAACATGGGATTTCAAGATTTCCTCTCTGATCATGTCTTGTATAATAGAGGCCAACTTCATCTTCTGTACTGGTGACAGAGTATCAAAATTGATTGGTCCTTGTATTATATCATGATCTTCTACAACTTGTTTATCTCTCTCCAAAATTTCTTTCACTGCTTCTGTAGTTTCTCTTGCCCAAAATGATGTTTCATATTTATGCTCTTTAGGGCCTCCATCTTCTCCCTTTTTGGAGTCAACCACATTGTCCTACTTAACATTTTCATTCTTTTTCTCTGCTTCTACCTTCTTTGCATCATCATTAGAGGCATTCTTTCTTTTATCTATATCATAAATATCTTCTGCATTCTCTTCTAGAGGATTTTGTGTATCCTCAGCAGCAGCATTATTATCATTTTTATCAAATTCCTCAACATCTAGAATAGAGGAATAAATTTCATTATCAGTTTCTTCTTCAACAGTGGGAAGATTATGCATTTTCAATGCATTCAGGAGAATCTCTTGAGTATCTTCAACTATCTTATCAATCTCTCCCAGCATGAGCATATTCATTCTGATCTTACTCCTGAAGTCCTCTTTCACTTCTTTGAATATCAGGTTCTTTTGATCCGGAGTAATGAGGACACAATTTTATTAGCACATGCTCCCGGAGCTCAAAGTATTTATCTTTTGCATTCTCTTTTCTTATTTCTAGAATCTTTACAAGGCTTTCCATAATTTCAAAAGTTATTTCAAATAAAGTCTTACTATAGATATTCAAGTATTTGACTATTGCTTCCTCCAAAACTCTCTTGTCAACATCACTGTAATGATCATAAAATTCAGTCATTAGCTTTAAGTTTCCATCTACAGTGATTAACTTAATGATGTCTTCCATAGAAAGACTAGGCTTCTCAACATAAGCCTTTGACTTATGCCTTTTACTTGACTTTTTGCTTCCAGAGGACTTCTCCTTAGACACTTTAGCAGCTTTGGTCCCTGAGGCCTTCAACTCTTTAACCTCATCATTTGAATCAGTCTTTTCTTCATCCTCCTTCTCCACACTAACATATGACCTTTTGGCCATTACCTTTGTTCTTTTTCCTTCCTTACCAGTAGGTGTTTTTTTTATTTTCTCTGCAATAGGAGAAGGTGATGCACCAGAAGTTGTACCAGAACTCCTAGTAGTCCTTGCTTTAGAAGTGGATTCCATCAGAACACTTCCCTATTCTCTCTCTTGCTTCTCCTTCTCAGCTTTCTCTATCCTTTCCCTATTTTATCTCATAGCTTCTTTTGTTATGCCAACAATTTCTACATACATTTCAACTTGTCTTTGAATCTTTCTCTTAGACTCAGGTTTTTGGAGCTCAACATGCAGTTTTACACTGAGTTCACTATATGTATCAAATTTCTCAACAGAAGTATCTTTTGGTTTGCTCATAAGATGTTGAGCATACATCTCCAGTATTTGTCCATCAACTTCATACCCCATGGGCATGATCCATATAGTCCTTGGTTCACTGCTTCCATCAAACATTGATATGTTTCCACCATGAAACAAATTGTATCCTTGTACTTTTCTACCACAAAAGTAGGGATTATTTCCCTTGATTGCATCATGCTCTAAAAATTCTTGAAATATCCCCAAAGAGTAGTCCTTTGGGCATTGGAGTCACCAATATTGTTCAAGTGCTCTCTTATTTGTATGGCAATAGGCTTATCATTGCTCCAACACATGCTTTTCTTACCAGGTAACTCATTCATGAAATAGAAGAACAAACACAATACCAATGTACCATACTTGAATGTATTCTTCTTGTCCTTTTTGATCTTGTTCAAGTTATCCATTAACTGGTTTTGTAGTAGCTCACACATGTCATAGTCAGCATTTTCTCTTAACATCTGATAAGCAGCATAAATGGTTGTATCAGATACAGATTTTTCCCTGCTAGAGTGATATATCTTATACCCAAACACCATAGAGGCAACTTTGACATCTAGATCAATTATATCATTTATTGTCATTGCCCTTATCAAATTTTGATCTGATAGCTTCAGTCATAGTCTGATTCTTCACTAGTTTTAAAATTGGCAGTCCACCAGATGAATTCAATCCTGTTATAGCCTAGATAGCATCCTTGGTGATCTTGAAGGGTTTCATCAACCACATGAATTCAGCATGCATTCAACTTAGTACATACTAGACCCACTCATCTTCGCCAAAGGATAAGAACCCAATAACTTGAATGAGATGTTTGACTTGTAGCACCTTATACTCAGGTTTAAGACCATGAATTTCATCCCTCAGATGATTCTTAAACAAATCTACTAAGTTCAAATCCCCAAACTCATCTATGCTAGCATGAATATAAGCCCTAATATCTTCAACATGCAACACACCATATGAAACATTTGAAAAGGCACCTAACAGATCGACCTCTATTGATTTGTGTGGATGCTTTTTGAATTTAGGTCAGGGCCTTTCAGTGATTTCAACAACCAATAGAGTAGCCATATCTAGAGGATGCAAATTTAGAGAGTTTTATAGAGAATACCTTGTTTCACCAGTTAGGGTTAGCTGTCAAATTCACTTTTTGCAATTCAAGTCTTTGAAATCTTAGCTCAAGCGCTCTTCTCCTTGTTTTCTTCAAATGCAAAGTGATTCAAATGTTGAGTAAATGAACTTTTATGCTATGCAAAACCTAATTCACCATTGTAATAAATGCTCTACCCTAATACATCCGGTTACATTGTTTCTACATACAGTCAATCTTCAATTGCTCTGCAAGCAATCACATTAGCTTCTTTTCTTCTGGAATTTTCTTCAACAAATCTGCAATAGGCTTCTTTATCTTCATTCATCATGCCAGATTCAGGCATTCACATACTGGTAGGGGGAATTAGATTTTTAATGTAGCTCCCCCTGAGCCAAAGCTCTTGTTTCAATTCTCAGAGGAATTATCAGCACCAGATTCCAGTGCGGACCCATCACCATCATTCACTACACTTTTCTTCACCCATGTTTTGTTCATTTCATTCTGGATCTCATTCACATCTACTTTGCCCTTACCTTTGTCTATCTTTTGCTCTGTTCTTCCTTTGCCTGCCTATGAGTTCTCCTTTTTGCTTCTGCAAAATTTAGCAATATGTCCAGGTTTGTTGCAGTTGAAACACAATCTTATTTTTCTGACAATTACATGTTGGAGTAGGTTTACATCTGCATTGCATTACAATATGCCCAAACTTGTTGCAAGTAAAACATCTTCCATTGAAAGCTTGTTTGTCCTTAGGAGGATTCCTTGATCCATTTCTGCAACCCTCAGCCTTATGACCTATCTTTTTGCAATTAAAGCATTGACCAGAGAAAGATAATGCATTTTGATTCACTTTACTTCTACATTGATTAGCTCTATGACCATACTTATTGCATTTGAAACAATTACCATTGAAATATGGATACCTTTGAGCATTAGGTTGTCTTACTGGAGGCCTTCTAGGCTTCCTTCTTTGATTTCTTGCTTAGGATTTCTTTGACCGGATCTAGAGATTTCACCTTTCTCAAATCCCAAACCATGCTTATCATCTACCTTCTTCTAACTATCAAGCAACACCTCAAGTTTAGTTGAACTTATCTTGAATTTCTCTTTATATTCATTTGCAACTTCTAGTTCATGTTTGAGAATGACAATTTGTCTTTCAAGTTGATCCTCATTATCCCTAGTTTATTGTAGATTAGATTCTAGATGACCAATTATTCTGTCCAATCTACAACACTCTTATGTTCTTTCTTTCAAAGATTGATTCAATTTTTCCTCAATCTTCTTCCTTTCCTCAATTTCCTTGGTTAGCCTCATCACCCCAAATTCCATCTCATGTTTTAGGACAACAACTTCTTTTGCTAGCTTCTCACATTGCTTGGTCTTGTCCTTTAGGGCCTCATCTATGTCTTGGTCTTCATTCTAATTTGCTAGTTGATGAAGTAGCTCCTTCCTCTTTTCATTAGATTTGCTCAGTTGTCCTTTTAAGGTCTCAATTAAATCTTCAGCATCTTTAAGGTTCTCTTACAGATCTTTGATTTCTGCTCTGGACAGATCAAGATCTTCTAAGGCTACTTAAAGTTGTTGATTGATACCATCAGAATACCTAGATGAACCCATTGAAATACCTTCCTAGATCTTCCTCAAGCTGTTAAAATTCTTCCAAGGAACCTTTCTCTAATACCAATTGTTGAAATTAGGGTAGACAACTAAGAGGGGGGGTGAATCAGTTGTCTCAAAACTTTATAGTTTTTCTATATTTAATCTTCTTTACAACTTATTAATAAATTAATGATATAACAATGAAAGCATGAATCAACAACACATGAGTAGAAACATAATCAACACACATAAAACTAGGATTTTTATGTGGAAACCTGGTTAAGGGAAAAACTATGGTAGGGGTTAACCCACAAGATTTTATACTCTATTAAAAGTATTAAAAAATGGGAAGGCACATGCCTTCAAGTGCACTGCCCAAAGCTCACTACTCAAAGGAGGCTCACTGCCTACAAGATCAATTATAAGAGTTCATTGAAATGTTTGAACTAAAGAAAAATCATCTAACTATGCAAAATTATAGTTCCAGTTAAGCTCAATACACTGACTTCACACACTTCATCTCTTTCTGCCCTACTTTACTATTCTGCCATGATCCAAAGCTTAGATTTCCTTGCTTCTCACTTGATACTGCTATACTTCGCACCTATCCCTTCATATTCACACATCATTTTTTTAAAATACTTGAATCCATCGGTCATATATATCCACAACATGAAATTTCATCAACTACAATTGGCCTTGAGAAAACTTAAAAACTATTTCAAGAACACTATTCTGTCAGTTGAATCCATGCACAAACATCAACATAGACCAAAACCTATGTTCTTAAGTCACCACACATGTCAGCCCATACCATTGGATCTCATACATTACTCAACCAATCAATTCTCTCAATCCGCACAAGGATCAAACACCAAGTGGGCTTGTTCTTCACCGGACTGAACTGTCAAACCAAAACCTGATACTCATATGCTTGTAACTTTCAATCCCTTCATCACCAAAGGCTAAATATTTGGATTTAGGTATCCCTGACATCACTTAACATTCCCTTAGATCTGCAGCACAATATGATTTCCTGTGGAGAAATGCGGACCAAAATGTTGAACCCTGTCATATGCCCTGTTCCTGTCTATTCGGACTTAGACAAATCTACAATCTGACTTCTAGTATGAGTGGATGATACAATGTGGATGTGTAAGATGAATTTGGTTGCCATTAATGACAACACTTGACATGCCTAGTAGTGTCTCTTGCTAACAACCTAATCTATGTTATTGTTGCCATCCACATGCTCATCATTCACAATATTCACCTTAGGGGACAACAACCCAGAAACATATTCATCTCTCATCTTAACCACGGCATCAAGAACAAGGTAAGCATGCTGCAAACTAATAATCCTCAAAATCTTCCTATACTAAACTCAATCCAATTTCATAAGATTCAAAAAACAAATTAATGCAAGCTAGAATACAAGGCTTGAAGGCATCTAGAATTCTAGATAGTGCAACAACAAACCGATGGCTAAAATCCATGTTGGATTCACCCTTGTGGCTTTTGATACTTTCAATCTCTTGGACAAGAAGAACAGGGTCCAAACTACTTGAATTTTTTTCAAAAGCAGCCACTAAATGATCCCAAGAAGCAAAGTGATTGTCAGGGAAACCAACAAGCCATTTCGGTGCCAATCCACAAAGTGATCTGACAAAGAACCTCATCCACATATCCTCATCCTCTAATTGGAACCTATCCATGAAATCTAAAAATACAAGAATATGTTCCTTCCCATCATAAACATCACACTCGTCAAATAAAGGCATCTGATAATAGATCTTATTGGGCATGGACTACTTCTCATAATTGACCCATAAAAGGTCCAGTTGTTTCTATGTGTTCTCATTAGCAATGGGAGGGGGCCAAAAAAATGAGCCATTGACAACAATAGGAAGGGCACTAGATTGCACCCTAGAGTGACATAGCATGATTTGATTTTCTAATTACTTTTCTTGCTGCAGTAAAGACTCTAACAACTATTTGGTTTTATCAATTTCATACTACAGTATGGATGGTTCATTCTGATTATGAAGGGGGGTTTGACATTGAGACATGGGAATACAAGATGTAGGGTAGTCTAAGTAACAAGATGAATCATCATCATAAGAACCATAAGCTTCTTCATCCTCACAATATCATGGCATGAGACATAGGACGATGCATAAGAAGGGTCTTCCCTAAGGCCATGAGTGTGCCAAGAAGCCATGACTATAATTTTTTACCAAGAACGGCAACACAAGACTTAATAGAATAAATGTTTTTGTATTTTGGAGGAAGTTTGAATTGGTTATAAAAGGAAACCATGTTTACCTTGAATTTCTAATTGTTGTTCATAATCTTGGGGCATCTAAATCACCAACAACACAACTATAATAGTAGCGAACAATATTTAGTTCTTTTGAAAGAAAAGTCACCACCTCTTTGAAAGAGGAAATCCCTAAAGCGTGACAATCTTCCGGGCCAAAACTAGTTCTAGGTTCAGCTCACCAGCAAAGTCTTCAATCTTTTATAACCCAATAGTACTCTTCCCTGGTAACGGCACCAGAAAGATGTTGACTCCTAAAATAACTACAACCCTAAACCCTAGAACATTCTCAAATCACCTGGGCTAGGGATGGTCATTATAGATGAATGGAAGAGGTTTATTAACAAGTTCAAGGTGATTTTGGGCAACCTATAGGAGTGGGTTAACTCCTCTGCACTTTAGGCTTAGCTTAAACCTAGGAGGGATATTCCAAGGGGTATACCTAAATAGGTATTAGGTTCAAACCAGATGAACAACTAAAAATACCAGGACAACCAAACCCAAACTACCTTTTAGGCCCCAAAGACTGTCACTAGACCTAAAACAATTGGTTGTCATTAATAACTCCTATATAGCTGATAAAAGGGCACTCCCATTGACAATGGAAGGTGCAGATATGCTTGTTTGCAAGACATACAAATTAATTACTTTCTTCACACATGATAAATTTGTTCTAGTTTTTAAGAGTGTCAGTGATCATGGAAACCTTCAAATTGGTGCCTAATATATATTGGGTTACGGAGTCCACAGTCCAACAGAAGGAAGAAAATAACAAGAGAAATGAAACATGTACTTTTTGGATATTCAAATGCAAGAAAAACAACAATCAATGGAGAATATGCTTAGTAATCCTTCATCAATATACAATCAATCATCTATAACCATAAAAGAGATCATCACATAGTATGTAATGTTTTAAGAATCTGTTCATTCATCTAATCAATAGTTACAGTCATACCACAAAGTGTAGCAAGAGGAAACCCTAAAAGAAACTCAAGATTTCCTTGAAAGATTACATAAGAAGAAGGAGAAGTTCATACACTAATAGTTGTAATCAATATGATAAACCTTTCATAACATGTGTCTTCATTGCTAGAGAACTAGAACTTTTTTGCTATTTGAAACCCTAGAGAACTCTACACTTGACTGCCTAAAAAAATACCCAAAAGACCAACCTTTTTTACATCTTACATTCTCACATATATAGCATATGATTCTAATTGACCTAATTAGGCTACAAAAAATTTCCCTAAGGGCCACATCATAAAATATCTTGGTCAGAAGAGACGTTTATCTGCCAGAAATAACTACAAAAATATCTAGGGTTTGGAGGTAGATGGACTTGATATTTTTTGCCTTAATGCACACAACTGGTTATCTGATATGCAACTATAAATGCAATAAATATCTGAGAAGGAAGGGGTAGCTAAAAGGCATAGCACCTGCATTGATGGCGTACAAAACACATCCCTTCAAATTCACCAAGAAATGTTTTTATAACACTTTAAATCAAACCCTTGAGTTCTCAAATGGGAAAGACATGAAAACCTATTAAATATGTCTCTAATCGGATATATGATATAGGTTCAAGTGGGACTATGAATGACACATGAGGAGCAAAATAGGGCATTTTGGGAACTAATTTTTTAGGTGTCAACACCACCAATGCTTATGTGTTTACTTTATTTGGTGGTACAATTAGTTGGATGAGTAAGCGATAGGTTGTGGTTTCTTTGTCCACTACTAAAGCTGAGTATATGGAAGCTACTCATGCTTGCAAAGAAGCCATTTGGCTTAAGCGACTGTATTCAGATATTGGCATAGAACAAGGTGCAGTGACAATTTATTGCAATAGTCAGCGTGTGATCTATCTAGATAAGAACCCAGCATTTCATGCCATGACCAAGCACATTGATGTATAATATCATTTTGTTAGGGATATGGTTGAAGATGGCGGGGTGAAGCTGGTTAAGGTAGAAACTTTTATGAATGTTGTTGATTCTTTAACTAAGCCTGTGAGCACAAAAAAGTTCAAATGGTGTTCAAAGACTATGGGCCTTTTGGCCCCTAACAATAAAGAGATGATGTTTACTCCTCGTTGCTCTTGCAAGGTGTTTGACAAGTGGGAGATTTGTTGGGAAAATGTGTCTCAACCTTGCAATTATATAAGGTGTATTATTGATAAAATATATATAAATAGTTATATATGTTTCCTAGTTATACCGATAGGTGTAATATATAATTGGAGCATGGGGTGGAGTGGGATGTGTGTTAACATTGTTTTGTTAACAAAAACTGTTAAATGGCTAACATACACTAAATTAATGATATATTGTAAATCTGGACCATTCTATATTAAGTTTTAGATCTGATGGTAGATATTTTGTTGGCTTGTCTTGTCCTAGAAGGTAATCCTATTTTATGAGGGCGTTGTATTATGGCTGTGATATTGTGATGTATTCTAAGAGTCTGATAGTAGTTGTGTTATCTTTGGATCTCTGGTAGTGATACTCCTATGAGAAGCTCTCTAAAAGTATATTGTAATCTTTGTGATTTCTAAATAATATATTGGGCAGATTTTGGAGTGTGGGATTTTTCTCCCAAAAGGGTTTTCCCCACATAAATCACTATGTTTTGGTATGCATGATATCTATTTTTATTTATGTTTAAGTTTTTGTAACTGTTAAAGATCTGTAAAGTTTTGCATTATCCTCTTCTCAAGATTAGTATAGGAAGTTGTTTCGCTACCTTAGCTTCCTTACAATATTTGTATGAATGTTTGTATGGATTATGATGATGAA
The DNA here is from genome assembly GCA_027924645.1 of Cunninghamia lanceolata. NCBI lineage: Eukaryota > Viridiplantae > Streptophyta > Pinopsida > Cupressales > Cupressaceae > Cunninghamia > Cunninghamia lanceolata. The sequence goes on along the minus strand of BSBN01001253.1, from coordinate 2,693,148 downwards.
TATGATATGCAGTATGTGTTATGGTTTTATGTTATGGACATGGTTAAATGTATGATGTGATGTTGTTGGGTTTGATGAGTGATATATGTTTTACATATGCGTATGTTGAAATGGATTAGAATGTATATTATAAATGTATGTATGACATGGTTTTTTGATATGTATGGATTGTTGATGTGGATAATGTGGATAATGCATTAACAATAATGTAATATGATGAAAACATGTGATGTAATATGGCTTAATGGACTAATGGTAATATAATGGAATAATGATGTGAATTAATGAACTAACTATTAATGATAATGAACTAATGATCAATGGACTAATGGGGCTTAATGGATTTATGAATGTAAATGGAATGCAATTTAAATGGTCAAATGATAATGAAATACAAATGGACAAATGATAATGAGATTAACAAATATATGCTTAGATTAATAAACATATATTATGAATGGATTAAAATGAAATGATAATGGGAATGATGAATATATGTTCATATTAATAAACATATATTATGAATGAAATAGAAAATGATTAGTGGAAAATTACTAATGCAAAGTGATGGTTAATGAAGAATGGTTAATGAATGGGAATGGGAAAGTCATGAATGTTGTGATTTGTTGATCATGATATCAAGTGCCTGAAAATACTCACTGGGTGTAGTCTAGGAGGGAAATAGATGGTCAAAATGGATAAGTAGGTTGGGGGGAGATGAGGATTGTTCCCATGAAGCATGGAGCAAGATATGGGAGGGGATAATTGTAATAGGGATGTATATGTAGGATGGAGGGATAAAGGGGATGATAGAACGTATTTCTACAAATAATTATGAGCACTACTATTCATATAGCATGAGATGTTATGCACCAGGGTATGAGGAACCAAGGTGGCAAGGTATCCCATACATGTGGACTTAACTCTACAAATAGTAGGATGATCCCATACATGCCCAAGATAGTACAATTTTGCCTAGATGAATGAGGGGGATCTAAAGCATAAGCCCTTAGTACATAAAAGGTATGAGGAACCTTAGATGTAAAAGGAAACTAATATGCTAGAACCGACCCTACTATTCACAAGATATGAATATTAAAGTGGAGTAATGAGAACCTCCCATAAGTACAACATACAAAAGCAATGACCATGCCCCATTCTAGATCTTTCACCACATACCATGATATAGTGAGATCAAGATCTTTTTCAAATAATATGAGAATAAGACAAAAGATAAAAATCAATAACCAAAAGACCAACTGACCAAACAAACAACCATTATATCTTTTGCCAAGATGGGTGTGGATTGGTGATTCTGCCTATTGTAGGAAGGATACATCTATAAGGCAGGAATTGATGGATGATTAGGATAAATCAAAGGATGGATGAGAATATATAGGCCATAAGGTTTAGTTGAAGTTGATCTTATAGTTGATGATTTTGCATGAAATGTGATGCTTTGATAGTATGTGTAGCGAGTGTATTGTGATGAGATCGAATGTAATCAACAAGCTCAAGGAATAGGGACTATCCAAGTGGGGTTGGACAGGTGGAATCTTATGCACCTGAGTCTAGATACTTTCTTCATATTCCAGATTGCCTACATACCATGTATCCAGAGGATCAAGGCACATTAAGATGTGGGTGATAATGATATGTAGTTCTAGCAACTTGATGAAAGGAGGAATAGGGATAGTATTATGTAGACAGATAAGGGCTAGTTAGAGGATGGAATTGTCATCTTTCAGACTATACCATGTATTAAAATCATGGTGAGGACAAGGATTGATAAGGTGTGATGTGAAGGGGGTGTGATGGTAAAAGGCTAAGTGACACATTGGTGGTGCAAGACGTGATGTAATAAATCACAGGGGAGATTGGTTGATGAGGGATTGTGGGAGGCTAGGGATGAGGGAGATAATGTAACTAGCTAGGAGACATGGCAATGCAAAGATGTGATATTTATACAAAACCTTGAAAGGGACCAGGTGATGGAGGGATGAAGGGAGGCTAGGGGATGAGAGAAGTAAGGTGAGTGAGGGGGCTGTTATGGTGGGCAAAAATTCTACTTTTATGTTACTCAATTCTTATAAAAAGAGTGATTTAGGCAAAGGAGATGGTAGTGGGATAAATAGTGTGGTGACCTATTGGAGGTACAAAGATGTGATGTGATAAATCACAAGGGGGACCAAATGTGTTAGGAGATTGTGTGTGTTAAAGAATGTGATAGGATGGGGTAATCAGGAGTGGGATGAGTAGGGCTTAGAATGATGAAGGGTTATGGTAGGTGGAATTCTACTTTTCTGTTACTCACTCTATTAAAAAAAGTGAGGGTGGCAGGGGTGGGATGAAAGCTCAGCTAGGGGGATAGCATGATGGAAGGGATGATCACAAAGGGAGGTGGGTCAATAATGGGCTTGATTTCTACTTTTATGTTACTCGGTTTCTTGTGCAACATATGTAGGTTGGTGACAAGGGATGCATATTTTGGGAATGATGGATAATTGGATTTATGGAAGCTCAAGTAGTGGGAACAGTGGGTAATGGATGAACAATGGATCTAGATTTGAACCTACCCATAATGCATGTAAACATTTTTTCATCATGGTACTTTCCCAAGGCCCCACGAGGAGTGGTTTTCACCATAGGATGAATTATTTTTCTTTACTTTTTTTATTTTTTTAATTTTTTTTATTTTATTTTATTTTTTGATATTTTTTTATTTTTTTGTATTTTGGATTTGGGGTATTCAACAATCTAACTATGAAACCACTTCAGGTGGGTGATGTTCATAGGTTCTTCAAGATCTTCTCCTTCAAGAGTGGAAAGGCAGTATACTCCTAAACCATACTTAGCTATGACAACATAGGGACCCAACCAGTTAGGTTCAAATTTCCCTTTCTTGTCTCATTCTGAGAGATTTCTTTGATTTTCTTCTATGACCAGGTCTTTTACTGTAAATTCTCTACCACAAATTTTCTTATTGTAGGATCTATGAAGCCTATTATGGTATGCTTGGAGATGATTCAAGGCATTGAGGTGTCATACATCTAGTATCTCTAACTCTTGGAGGCGTGCAACATGGTAATATTCTTCAATGATGACATTACACAAAGAGATGTGCAATGAGGGCAACTCGATCTTGATTGGCAAGATAGCTTCAACTCCAAAGACAAGGGAGTATGGGGTGGTTCTCATAGGTGTGCAGATGCTAGTGAGATAGGTGCAAAGGGTGGGCTAGATGTGGAGATGCTAATCATGACCAATTTCATTAACAATTTTCTTGAGGATTTTGAGCAAGGTTTTATTATTTGCCTCGGCTTGGCCGTTGTAGACACTTAAAAACTGTCTCGAGCCTATGAATGCCATTTTGACACCTGATTCATCCCATTCTACTATTAATTAAATAATCTTTAATTATTTAATAAATTCACTTTCCCCTTATGCTTTTAATTAAATAAATTATATTTATTTAATTACTTAGCAATTTTCTTCTGATTTCTTCTATAATTAAATAATTAATTAATTATTTAATTATTCATTATCCCAATTTCCACTTTACCCTATTAATTTAAATAAATACATATTTATTTAAATTATAGGTCTTTCCCTAATTAAATAGGTTCTACCTATTTAATTAAATCACATTACATTATCCCCTTTCACAAATAAATTAAATAAATGAACACAATTTATTTAATTTAAAAATCATATTACACCTCACCATTTCTTCAAATAAAAAATTATCCTTTGTCCTCTAGTGACTAGGAATCCTAATCAATCTACACCCTTCATCATATCAAAAGTCAAACTCTCAATCACAGCCCTCCATTCAAACCCTACTTCTCTATAAAATCATTCTCCCAGCCTCATTTCTTCACTTCACACTTGCATAATTTGAGCATCCTCTCTCTAATTTTGCCATAGCCATACTCTTGAGCTTCTCATTGTGTTTGCAGGTCTACAAATTTGAGAGCAAAGTTCTATCAAATTTGGCAGAAATAATGGATAATTCACACTAGTAGTCTAAGGTTTCATGTTTTATACTTGAATTTGTTTGATCCTAGGTTATTTAGTACTCCATTAGGTTGTTAGGACATGCATTGTACTATTTGTAGGTTTTAGAATATTTTTCCCTAACATCATTCATTCATTATCCTAAATATCTCCCCCATCACCTCCCTATGGTCCATGCTTTTGCATAAGCCTCTCATCCATCCTTCCATAATCCATGTCATAATCCACTCTCTTTCCATGCATAAACCTTTCATGATCCATTATCTACCATATCCATCTCACTCTCATGCAATCCCCTACCAACATCTTAGGCATAATGGCATTTGACATGGTTTATGCAATGGCATTCATCTCTAATGGGACTATTACATTTCATGGAACTAGACACTTGAGTCCCTCCTTTCCATATTCCACCTTCTTCCATTCAAAAATCAAAAAAGTCAAAAAAAATTCAAAATAGTAAAGAGAAATCCCTTCATCCAATGGTGAAAACTACCCTTGGTGGTGCCTTGGATAAGTACCATGATGAAAACCTAGAAAATAGGCATCATGTGTAGGTTTATCTTATATGTCACTTACACTTGGGGGCACAACATCTCATTCATCCTATCATTTCCATCCATACCATTTCCTACCCTATCTTACCATCTTTATCCATTACACCCACATACTTATCACATTGAATCCATTCATCCTCCCTTCCTCTTTTTGATCTTGATGAAGAAATGGGGGCACAATGTTGACACATGCTTTGGATATCTCTTGATATACCTCATCCTTTCCAAACAATCCATCTTATCATCCTATAGTCATAAGCCTTGTCATGAAAAAACCTAAGTAGTACATCTAGAATGGGGCATGTTGTTCCTATGTGACATAGCCTTTGGAGATCATACCCTTCCCCCCCTTTACACATACATCCATCCATTACATTTGCTATCACCTATCCTTTTTTCCATCCAATTCCACCTACCTCCTTGCACCTAGACTTGGTTCTCCCTTGTCATTGGTATCTAGCACAAAGGCTACCCAAATTTTCATCCAATGACATCCCAAAACATATTCAAAAATCCAAAAAATATCAAAAACATGTCAAAATACAAAAAAGTCACAACATTCCAAAATACAAAAAAACAAAACATTTCAAAAACACAAAAAAACTCAAAATGTGTCAAAATCCAAAAAAATCAAAACATTGTCAAAATCCAACAAAATCAAACATTTCCAAAATACAAAAAAAATAAAATATCCATCAAAAATCTAAGCAATAAAGTCAATCCATAAAATCAATTCAATCACATCATCAAATCAATTCCTCAAAATAAATTATCCCAATCATTCATCCAATCAAATCATTCCAAGAAATAACTCAAATGCAAGTCATCATCAATCCATACCAATCAAGTTAATCAATCAACTCAAATTATCCAATTACATCAATGGTCTTGATCCTAATCTTGACGTAAACCAAATCAATCAATCATTAATCAAATCTTGGTGTTGATATGCATGGCCACCATCACTAGTGTTAATCACTTAATCAATTGTCTTATACAAGATGTTGCATTATCAAAACCAAACTAGGCATCTTATATGGCATGTTTCATTTCCTAAAACTAGACAAAATTAATCATCAATCAATCAATCAATTAATCATTGGTTTACAACTTGATAGGGGCAATACCTTGTTATTTTTGTATCATTTTTGCATGCTTGCTTGCTTGCTTGTGTGTGTGTTATCATTTTTCTTGCATTTTTATCAAATCTAAATCTGACCTAGCTAATATTCATATCTTGTATCTAGACAAGGTTGTATTACACTGAGGCATGAGACACATCGTCACCTTGGTCCTTATGCCTTGGTGCATAATGTCTAGTGCTATATCAAACATCATGTTTGCTCACCTTCATTGCAGCATAACACATTCTTCCCTTTTTTTTGTCCATTCCCTTATCTTTCACCTTTGACCAATTCATTTCATTTCAAGAGCATACCCGTGTTTGTCCAACCCACTTATCCTCTTGAGGGGGCATCATCATCCTATTCTTTCATTGTCATCTCATTTCCTTAGCTTCTTTGAAATGATGTTACTTGGTCACAACATCATCTCAAAGAGGGGCAAAATGTATACACTTAAAATTGTACATCACCTAGTGAGATATCTTACAATGTTTTGTCCTAGGTTCTATCCTAATCCTACTCATAATTTTGTCTCAATCACCTAGAAAATTAGTTAAATAAATCACATTTTATTTAATTGATTCCCCCTCACTTGTCTCAAATAATTCAAATTAAATATATGAATTAAATCCCTCACCTTTCACCACATGCAAACAAGTGTCACATGACTACAACCCTTCACATGCACAACTAATTTAAATAAAACATTATTTAAACTAGACTTATCCTGCACATGTCACATGAATACAACCCCTCTTGAAGTGGGAAAACCTAATCAATCTTGACCGTTCATATCATTCAAAATAACTTCTAATCCCATTTGTTCATTCAAATTAGCCTTTTCTAAAAGCAAGCCTTTCACAAGCCATTAGCATATGAATCCTTGGAGTATTGTTATACTACTACAATGGTGAGCAACCAACATTCCTCCATCAACAACCTTTGAAATCTTGCATTCTTATGTGAGGTTGAGAAGAGAAATGGAGATAAATCAAGTTTAGTGTGGATTTGGGTTTGCATTCGTTTGTTATTTTGATTTTCATTCTTGCTTGTGCTCTATTGTGCTAGTTAGGGTTTGATATCTTGTTGTTTTAGTTTCAAACTTTGATTTTTTCCCTGACAACAGCCATTACCTTGGGGATAATATGGGGTGGACCAATGATGTTGAATATAGAATTGTTCACAAAGGGCACAAACATTATTATTTTTGAATGGTTTGCCATTATCTGTGACAAGGGCAGATGGGATACCATAACGACAGATAATATGGTAAAGGATGAATTTGGTAATTTGATTACTAGTGGTGAAAGTGAGAGGATTGGCTTCAACCCACTTGGTAAAGTACTTGGTGGCGATGATGATGAATTTGTGTCCATTGAAAGAAGGTGGGTGGATTTTGTCAATGAGATCTAGGCCCCACTAAGAGAAGGGCCATGGTTTGGTGATTGGTTGAAACACATGAGAGGGAGCATGTATGAGATCTTTGTGCTACTGACAAGGCTTACATTTCTTTACATACTCACATGCATCATGTTCCATTGTTGGCCAATAATATCCTATACATAAGAGTTTTTTAGCTAGGACAATATCACTTGTGTGAGCACCACAGATATCTACATGGACTTTGTGTAGTGAGAGGGAAGCTTCTTTTGTGTTTAGACATCATAGGAGAGTACCATCATAGCGTTGATGATAAAGGGTATTGGCAAGAATGGTGTAGCGAGAGGCTTAGTAGATGAGTGATCATTCTTGTTTACGAGAGGATTCGAATGGGAAAGTGTGATGTTGGAGGTAGACATAAATGTCATATTACCAAGGATTTTTGGGACCAACAATCTCACATACGAATTCTGACTCAGTGACATGATATGCTAGCATGAGGAGTTGTTCCACAAGAAACTCAAATTGATGACTATCATGAGGCATATCCAGGAGGGAACTAATAGTGGTCATGGCATCAGCTACTTTGTTATGAAGGAGATGCACATGTTCAAACTAAATGTAGGTGAAGAACAACTTGTATTCATCAACCATTTTTTTATAGTGGATCAATTTGTTGTCCTTAGTAAGGTATTCACCATTGACCTGTTTGATAACCAATTGGGATTCTCCATAGACTTGTAATTGCTAGATGTTCCACTAAGATGTTGTTTTGAGACTAATGATCAAGGCTTCATATTGAGCCACATTGTTTGTGTAAGGGAAGGAAATCCTGTATGCTTTGGGAATTTAGTTTCCTTGTGGAGGGAGCAAGAGTATTCCTACCCCTAAACTATGATTTGTGAGGGATCCATCAAAATATGGTTTCTAGATTATTGATTATGCCATAGTCAAGATAGATTCATCTAGGAAATTGATGGAGAGTGGTTGATGATTTGTGAGAGGTGCTTTAGCTAACTGATCTACTACAACTTTCCCTTTGATTGATCTTTAATAACAAACTCAATGTCAAACTCCCTATGCAACATTACCCATTTTGTCATTCATCTTGTGAGTGAGGTCCTAGAAAGTAGGTACTTGAGAGTGTCAACTTTGGAGATGAGCTTGATTGAGTGACTCAAAATGTAGTGTCATAACATTTGAGAGTAGAAAATGATAGCTAGACATGCTCATTCTATTGGTTTATAGTTAAGCTCATAGCCGACAAGGGTCTTGTTGATGTAGTATATAGCTCTTTCACGATCTGTGTCATCATGTGCTAAAAGTTTAGCTAGTGCTACTAAAGTTGCTAGTATGTACAATAGTAGGGGCTTTCCAGGGATGGGTGTCATAATGATCGGCAAAAAAGTGAGGTACTCCTTAATGCGGTGAAATGCTTGTTGATAGTTCTAGTCCCATTTGAATTGTACTTCCTTACGAAGCAAGTGGAAAAGGATTGATATTTATCTACAAGTTAAGCGATAAACCTTCAGATAGCTTGGAGCTTGCCTTGGAGGCTACGAAGTTGTTTGAGATTCTTTGGTGGTGGCATTTCTATTTTATTAGTAACCTTAGCTGGATCCACTTTGATACCTCTGCATGAGATAATAGACCCCAAGAGTTTTCCTGATGTGATGCCAAAGACACATTTCTTAGGATTGAGGTGGAGCTTATATTCCCTAAGGCATTCAAATATTTGTCGTAGAACCTTAGGGTGTTCTTCTCTTGTTCTTGATTTCCCAAGGAGATCATCTACATAATCCTTCATGATTTTGTGTAGCATGTCATGAAAAATAGTGGTCATGGCTCGTTGATGAGTTGCTCTAGCATTTTAAAGGCCAAAGGGTATGACTTGCTAGCAATAGGTGCCCCAAGGATAGGTGAATGTTCTTTTATGTTGATCTTCATGGGCAATTTTGATTTGATTATATCCCAAGAATCCATCCATGAGGGAAAGCATTTCATGCCCAACCATGAGGTCCACAATGATGTCAATATTAGGAAGTGAGAAGTCATCTTTTGGACATGCTTTGTTGAGGTCTCAAAATGATGCAGTCACAGTAGGAGGGTTCATAGAATGAACTGTCTGGACTATGCAGCAAGAGTAAACACAATGGAAACAACTCAAGAAATGGAACAAATGCAAATTCAATCATTCAATATATCAAAGAATTCAAATACAATCTGGGCAAAAACATGCGGGCTTACAATTAGGGCTCACAGGCCTGATTACATACATGTGCAAGATAAATCTTTGAAGCTCCTTCACACAAAATCTAAACTATAGAATATGAATCAATTGCTAACTTCTAAATTATTTTCTAAGGATCTATTACATCAATATATATCATTTCTGAACCAATAGATTCCTCTGCATTGGCCAAGGAAGATCACAAGCTCTAATAAAGAGTTGTAACATGTTCATAGATAGGTCAGACCTAAATGCATAGAACACTTCCTCAAATGAATGGAACAATGTGTGGACCCTTGGGGAAGGTTGGCCATAAACCAAATAAAATTTAATGATGTGCCATTGAGAACCGCAAGTCAAGGAACGATCCACAAGCCTCTTCCTTCAGGTGATTATTAGGAACTATTAAGATGCTCTGCACTGAGAAAATAGTTGATCTTCTGATAGCAATATCTTTCTGGTAACTGATCCAAATGTTCTAAATTCTTGATATGATGTAGATGAATGAATGTAGGTGCTAAGTCCAGATCTACAAGATGTGAAATGCCAAAACTGGACCACAACCTAAAACTGCTTCTGACTGAACTGCCTGAACTGAACTAGAAAATGAAAGAACTAAAATGCAAATGTTTTTGGTTGATGCAAGATTACTCTTGGGCCAAGGATGCTCCTACATCTTATTGAAAAAGTGAGTCCCTCACTTTGCTAGGGCTAGTAGAGAACCAAGTCAGTCCACCTCAGCCTGAGAAATCCAAGATGAGTCTTCTTTTGGTCTGCCTTTCCACTTCACAAGATATTCTTTGTATTGTCTTCCTCTAGTGTTGCATCCAACTCTACTGTCCAAAATGTCTTCAATATGTTCCGGTGCTTGTTGTGGTAACTACTTTTTCAAGTCCTTTGTTATGCTATCATTGAACTCTACTTCATGATACTAATAAAGATCTGTAATGTCAAAAATAGGTGATATACCCAATGTCTCCGATAATTCTACTTCATATGTATTTCCTGAATCAAATTTTCTGAGTATCTTACAAGGTCCAAACTTCTTCATCTTCAACTTGTTATAAGTCCCAACTGGAAATCTTTATTTTCTCAAGTACACCATCACTTCATCTCCAACTTCAAATTCCTTATGTCTTCTCTTCTCATTAGCCTTCTCTTTGTACTTATTGTTCATATCCTCCAAATGTTGCTTTACCTGATTATGCATTGTCTTCATATGGTCTACAAATTCTTCTGCTTCTGCACTCTTCCTTTCCTCTATACTCTTCCTTTCCTCTATACTAATGTCTCTCAATTTTGCAACTCCTCTAAGATTCACTCTGATCAAAATCTCAAAAGGTGTTCTTCTGGTACTCCTATTTACTGAATTATTGTAAGCAAACTCTGCTTGTGAAAGAATCAAATCCCAACTTCCAGCTTTCTCTCCAACCAAACATCTCAACAAGTTTCCCAAACTCCTATTTACTACCTCTATCTATCCATCTGTTTGTGGATGAAAAGTAGAACTAAACTTCAAATCTGTCCTCATCTTCTTCCAAAGTGTCTTCCAAAAATATCCAACAAACTTTGTATCTCTGTCTGAAACTATACTCTTAGGTATTCCATGCAATCTCACAATCTCCTTGAAAAATAGGTCAGCTACATGTACTGCATCAGTTGTCTTCTTACAAGGTATGAAATGAGCCATCTTTGAAAATCTATCAACCACTACAAATATTGAATCATGTCCTCTCTGTATCTTAGGTAATCCCATTACAAAATCCATGCTTACGTCTTCCCAAGTTCTCTCCAGAACTATCAAAGGTTTATACAATCCAGTGTTCTGACTACTCCCTTTTGCAACTTGAAAAACTCTACAACTCTACACAAATCTTCAAACATCCTTATGTATCTGAGGCCAAAAGTAATTTTCACTCACCAAAGCCATTGTCTTATCAATGCCAAAGTGTCTTGCTAATCGACCACTATGTTTCTCCTTGATCAAATTATCCCTCATTGAACTTTTAGGTATGCACAACTGACTTCCTCTAAACAACATATCTTCTTGAATGAAATAGTCCAACCACTTACTCCTATCTACCACAATAGGTTCCTTACATGCTTTCCAAGGTTCTGCAAAATCAGTGTCTCTCTCATACATGTTCTTCAATTCATCAAAACCCAACACTTCAACTCTCATCTCTGTCAACAAGTTTCTTCTTCTACCCAAGGCATCAACAACTTTGTTTGATTTTCCACTCCTATGCTTCAACACAAAAGTATAACTTTGCATGAAATCTACCCATCTCATATGTCTCTAATTCAACTTACCTTGACTATTCAAATATTGCAAAGCTTGATGATCAGTATACAGCACAAACTCCTTAGGTAACAAGTAATGTCTCCACTTCTTCAAGAATTGAATTATGGCATAGAATTCTTGATCATAAACTGAATATCTTTTCCTTGCATCATTCAACTTCTCACTAAAATAAGCTACAGGGCTACCTTCTTGACTTAACAGTGCTCCAATTGCATTTCCACTTGCATCACAATCAACTTGAAATATGTTATTGAAATCCGGTAATGCCAAAACAAGTTGCTCTATTACTTTCTACTTCAACAACTCAAAACTTTTGTCTGCTCTTGATGTCCACTTAAAATCCTTTTTGTCACCTCTCATTGTCTCTATCATAGGGTTCCAAACTGAACTGAAATTTATGATGAACTTCCAGTAGAAACTAGTCAATCCATGAAATGATCTAACTTCTCCAATGCCCTCCAATGTAGGCCATTCAATAATTGCTCTCACTTTCTCAGGGTCCATCTCTAATCCTTCCGCAGAAATCACAAATCCCAAATATACTATTCTTCCTTCATGAAACTACACTTCTTGATGTTTATCAGCAATTTCTCCTCTCTCAACCTCTGCAAAACTTGTCTAATATGCAACAAATGTTCCTTTTTTGTCCTACTGAAAATTAGAATATCATCCAAGTACACAATTACAAAGTTACCAAAGCATTTCTTCAATACTTCATTCATCAACCTCATGAAAGTAATCGGTGCATTTGTCAATCCAAAAGGCATCACTAACCACTCATAAAATCCTTCATTTGTCTTAAAAATAGTCTTCCATTCATCACCTTCTCTGATTCTGATCTAATGGTATCCACTCTTCAAGTCTATCTTTGTGAAATATCTTGCTCCACTCAAACAATCCATGATATCATCCATCCTAGGTAAAGGAAATCTACACTTAACTGTGATCTTGTTTATTGCTCTAGAGTCAGTACACATTCTCCATTCTCCATCCTTCTTCAGTGCTACCACTACAGGTACTACACAAGGGCTCAAACTTTCTCTAATCGATCCTTTTCTCAACAACTCTTGTATTTGTCTATTCAATTCTTCATTCTCTGCCGGTGTCATTCTATGTGCTACTTTGTTAGGCAAACTTGCTCCTGGAATAAGGTCCATGTGATGATTGATACTTCTTATAGGTGGTAATCTATTAGGTACATTATCTGATATGTTGTCTTCATACTCTGTCAGCAAATCTCTTATCTCATCTGGTTCAGTTTCTTTCTTCAATACTTCAGGCTTCTTAGGAATCAAGGCATAACACATACTTTCCTGTTTCAAACCATACAAAAAATTCTTCCATCTACTAAACAGATTCTAGTATTCCCACATACCACATCTTTAGGATCATCTTCCAGAGGAATCAAAGTAATTATTTTCCCATTTGTTGTTATAGTATATGTATTCTTTCTCCCATCATGCATAGATTTTCTATCATATTGCCAAGGTCTACCCAACAAGATATGACAAACATCCATAGGCATAATATCACACAAGACTTCATCATGATAAGATCCAATATGAAATTTCACAAAACATTGTTCACTCACCAGTATCTTATGATCATCCTGAATCCATGCTATCTAATAGGGCTTAGGGTGTTTCAATCTTTCCAACTTTAGCTTTGTCACTATCTCCTTTGAAACTAGTTTATCTGAACTACCTCTATCAATTACAACTTTACAACACTTACCTCCTGATTTACATCTAGTTCTAAATAGACTTTTCCTCTGTGATGGTTCCTCGTTTGTTTCTATTTGAAATAGTGCTCTCCTCATCACCAATGATTCTCCTTTCTCAGGTTTACCAATAGAACTAGGTGATTCAACGGGTTCTTCTTCAACATAGGCTACTCTTCCATTGTTCTCTGTCCTCTTGCTTGTACTACCCTGATTACACTCAAATGCTCTATGTCCTTCACCTCCACACTTGAAACAAGTACCTCTGAATGTCTTCTTATAAAATCCTCTTCCTTCTCTTTTGTACCCTTCATTCTGGTATGCACTAGGGTTTCCTCTCCGGTAAAAATTTTTGTCATCTCTCCGGTAAGCATTGTTATCTCTGTCATCCTTCTTCACTGGGTTGTCAAATTTGTTCTACTCTGTAAATGGTCTATCACATCCAAAAAACATTCTTCCTCTCTAAAATTTACCTCCTCTGCCTCTCTGCCTCTGATCATGTCTTTTATTCAGCTTTTCTTCAACTTTCAAGGTAAACTAATATGCTTCTTCCAAAGATGTCATCCTTAACAAACTTAGTTCTTCTTGAATGTTCAATCTCAGTCCATTGATGTATCTAGACACTTTCTCCTTGCTTGCTTCACTATGTCCTATCCTTATGATCATCTTATGAAATTCTTCAATGTACTCCTTCACAGATTTCTCCTTTTGTCTAAGGTTTTGCAATCTTTTCAACAATTCCAACTCATAGTCAATAGGTATGAATTGATTCTTCAACTTTGTCACCATCTGGTCCAACTTTGTAATCTTTTCTTTTCCTCTTCTATTCCTTTCCAACTAAACTTATTTCCACCATATAGCAGCATGTCCTTTCAACTCTGTCTTTACAAATTTCACCTTCTCTGGATCTTCAATTTCCACATATTCAAAGTATTCTACCATATCATTTATCCAGTTGATCAATTCTTCAAGATTCAAATTACCATTATAGTTCAGTACATCAACTCTAAGTCTCTTTCCAATCTTTGAAATAGCTCACAACATCTTTATCTGATATGATTCTTCTTCTTCATCACCTTCTAGGGTTTCGCCAGTATGTTCCACAGATTGAAATTCTTCCTCATCATCACTTTCAATATTAGGTCTCAGTGTCAATCCTCTTTGCCTATCTTCTTCAACAACATCCAAACAGATTTGCATTGTTCTAATCAATTCCATCATCTCGTCCATTCTATTATCCATTGTACCAACAGGAGGAACTATTCACGGTAGCATCTTCCTAGGATCAAGTGTAAACTGTCTTAGGTTCGGCGATCGGGCTACAAGCGACAACTGCCTTTCAATCGGTGATCGATTGCACACAAGTAACCTGCCTCAAATCGGCGATCTACTCACAATAAGATCTTACAGAATCCTCTTCACCAATTCGCTCCAAAGAATTGAACTTTCATTCTCATACCACTTGATGCAGTCACAGAAGGAGGGTTCACAGAATGAATTGTCCAGATCATGCAGCAAGAGTAAACATAATGGAAACAACTCAAGAAATAGAACAAATGTAGATTCAATCATTCAATATATCAAAGAATTCAAATACAATATGGTCGGCAACATGCGAGCTTACAATTAGGGCTCAAAAACCTGATTACATATATGCGCAAGATAAAGATTTGAAGCTCCTTCGCACAAAATCTAAACTATAGAATATGAATCAATTGCTAACTTCTAACTACTTTCCTAAGGATCTATTACATCAATATATATCATTTCCAGACCAATAGATTCCTCCACATCAGCCAAGGAAGATCACAAACTCCAATTAAGAGTTGTAACAAGTTCACAAATAGGTCAGACCTAAATGCATAAAACACTTCCTCAAATGAATGGAACAGTGTGCAGATGCTTTGGGAAGGTCAGCCATGAACCAAAGGACATTGAATGATGTGTCATTGAGATCCACAAGTCAAGGAATGATCCACAAGCCTTCTCCTTCAGCTGATTATCAGGAACTATTAAGATGCTCTGCACTGAGAAAACAGTTGATCTTCTGATGTAGATGAATGAATGTAGATACTAAGACCATATCTATAAGATGTGAAATGCCAAAACTGGACCACAAGCTGAAACTACTTCTAACTGAACTGCCTAGACTAAACTAGAAAATGAAAGAACTAAAATGCAAATGTTTTTGGTTGATGCAAGATTACTCTTGGACTAGGGATGCTCCTGCATCACAAAAATCTATACATACTCAGATTCCCCCAAATTTCTTAGCAACTAGAACAATATTGGAGACCTATTTCAGGTAGTCTATGGGGCAGATGAAGCCAACTTCCAACAGTTTCTGTCATTCTTCTTTGATGAGAAAAGTGACTTGAGGATGTACCTTACAGAGTTTTTGTTTGACTAGTTATGCTTCTAGATGTACCACAAGGTGATGTACTACCAAGGAGGGATCCAATCGCAACATGTCTTCATATGACCAAGCAAAGATATTGGGTGCCTCGTGGAGGATGATTGAAAGATAGATTTTACTTGGATAGCAAGACTTTCTACAATGTGGGTGAGCTTAGGTTGCTCATGTGTGCCAAGGTTGAATTCTTGTGTGCCTTCAATCAAGATAGTGGAACACTCTTGCTTATACGATGGTATAGGGGAAAGATGGAGATCTCATTTCCTAGCACCTTAGAGAGGTTTTCACCAAGAGATAAGTCTATTTTTCTCTTTCATGTCTAAAAGAGCCTCCAAGAGGTTTTCACCAGGGGATGATTTTTTATTTAGACTAAGGATCTCCTCTTCACCAAAATAGGCATTAGCATGCAAGCATATGTCATATTGTAAGATGTCATGGAGTTCTAGGAATGCAAAGAGGGCCTCATCATTTTGAAACATATCGAGAGGCAAAGGTCCTTGATAACCCTAGGCAATGAGATTGGGATGAATGAGGGGAAGATTGATGAGAAAGATGGCATTGTTGGGGAAGATGCATGAGAGATCAAGATCTTCACAAGAAGCTATGATGACACTTGATGTAATGTTTTCAACAATAAAAGAGGAATCGATCACCTCTACCAAAGTTTTAGAGGATCCATGGATTGTCATAGTAGGTGATGCATATCCTAAACCAAAATACTTGGCATATTGCTTGGGAGATGTGGGATCAATCAGAATAGGTTCTATAATGCCTTGTGAAAGGAAGCTAGGTGTGCAGAAATTGCTTCCTACACTAATCTAATGAGGGGAGGGCTATACAAATTTAATTTAATCTTTACAATTACAGCAACATGAAACATAGAATAGAGATATTGTAGCAATACACATAGAACCAGAAAGAAGACAAAAGAAGAGAGACAAGATATAATGTGGGGAAAACCCTTATCGAGTGAAAAACCCCACACTTGAAAACCTACACAATGTATTATCAAAACTAAATATGGTTTACAATACACTTGCAATGCAAGCTCTCAATAGTCTTCAACACTCATGTCTGGAGTCAATCTAGTAGCATAACAATACCTGTCAATCGCATAATGCTACTCCTCCTCAAAGTACCTGTTTATATAGAAAATACAAGGCAAAATAGCCTCTATCTTGGAATGGGCATCCAACTTGGCCTCATGGCCCAAAACCCACGCCTATGGACACTTGGTCAACATTGTAAGATATATCTGACACTTGTCCACACACCCCATCCCAAAGAGGTCACCTATTTCCAAAATGGTCTATGACAGATGCTCTTACGACTCTTACGACCATCATAGAATCTGCAATAGCTATCATATCTTACAGCTGTAAGAGAATTTGTCATACATAGGCTATAAATTGCATATCCTCTTACAACATGTCATTGTCCACCTTGGGGTGCCCAAAGATGCCTTTTTCAAAGATACTTCTCAACACATGTCTTCACCTATCTTACAAGCTTCTATTTCTGACTCTTACATGTCATAACTTCATCATAGGAATCTATCATGACCATTACGGTCAACATCCCCTTACACAACATCCAAGATGTTGACACATGGTAAAATATTCCTACCACTAAGTGGGATGCCTATCTCCTCATGTGAGGACAAAATTACATGTGGTCATATGCCATGTAGGATGACACATCACCATGCCAACTCCCACAATATAACAACATAAGATTTGCATCCAAATTATACAATAGGCAATAAATAAGTAAATACAATGAAATAATACAAGGAATACCAAGGTTGAGACACCTTAATTCCCAACATTCTCCCACTTGTCAAACCCCTTGTAAGAGCCAATAGAATAACAAGATTTAATTGCTATAGGTTGAGAGGCCCATAGACTCTGAAAACCATCTAAACTTCTTTGTGCCCACTAGCTTCGTCAATGCATCTACAACATTCTTCAAAGTATCTACCTTCTCTAAATTTACCTTCCCATCCTCTACCATGTCTTGCACGAAGTGAAACTATACATCAATATGCTTTGTTCTAGCATGGAAAGTTGGATTCTTCACAAGTCAAATCGCACTCTAACTGTCACAACAAATTATAATCTGTCTTGCATCAACACCAATATCTGAACACAATCTCTTAAGTGAAATGGCTTCCTTACAAGCATGAGTTGCTGCCATGTACTCAACCTCTGTCATGGACAAAGTAACCACAAGTTGTCGCTTACTCATCCAACTAATAGCACCACCGAACAATGTAAACACATAATCACTAGTGGATCTCCTACTGTCAATGTCACCTGCCTAATCTGAATCCACAAATCCATGAATATCAATAGAATGTGTAAGTCTTGTAACATTACCATGATAGCATATGGAATACTCGGAAGTACCCCTCAAATATTTGAACACTCGCTTAATTGCATCCCAATGTACCCGTCTAGGATTATCCATAAATTGACTAAAGACTCCCACTGCTTGGGCAATGTCTAGTCTTGTGCAGACCATAGCATACATCAAACTGCCAACAGCACTAGCATAAGGTACTCTGCTCATGTCCTCCACCTTACTAGGAGATTTTGGACAATCACTAATAGACAACTTTGTACCCAAAGAAACAGGAACACACAATGGTCTACAATCTGCCATGTTGAACCTATCCAACACGGTCTTCACATACTTACTCTAGCTTAACTAAAGTTTTATGTTAGTTCTGTCTCTTCTTATTTCCATTCCAAGAATGTACCTGGTTGCCCCTAAATCATTCATTTCAAACTGTGCTACCAACTGAGAATTAAAATCAGAAATCATATTCTTACCCTTCCCAATGAGCACCATATCATCAATATATAATGCAACAATGAGAATATGATCACCATCATACTTATAATACACACAGTAATCCAATTTTGATCTCACAAATCCAATTGACAACACAAAGGAATCAAAATTCAAGTACCACATCCTAGGAGACTGCTCTTTACCTTTCACCATGTAATGCTCTGGTTGTGACATGTAAATCTCTTCCTCCAAATCACCTTGAAGGAAAGTTGTCTTCACATCCATCTGCTCCACCTCTAAGTCATAAGCTGTTGCAAGAGATAACAGGAATTGAATGGATGTCATCTTTGCAATGGGAGAGAAGATCTCACCATAATCTATACCTTCCACTTGTGATTACCCCTTCACAACCAATCTGGCCTTATACTTCTTAACACTGCCATCTACACTAAATTTCTTCTTGAACACCCATTTGAATCCAATGGGTTTTTGTCCAGGAGGCAAAGGCACCAAGTCCCAAGTTTGATTCTTTTCCAAAGAAGCCATCTCATCCTCCATGGCCTCCTTCCAGGACCCTACATCTTTCATATCCATAGCCTCTGACATAGTTCTAGGTTCATCACTGTTAGTAAGCAAAGAAAAAGCACAACTAGAATCAAGCAATGTATAACCAAACCTCTCAGGTTACTTCCTAATTCATGTGGACCTCCTCAAAAGCTGAGGTAGAGGTTCTACTTCATCTTCTGAACTTTCAGAGCTACTAGAGCTCTCCTCATTTTTAGGTCCAACATTGTCTTTCTGTTCAGTCTTCTCAGGGGTAGAAGCAAACTGAACAACATCCTCTTTCTTTTCTTTTTCTTCTAGCTATAAAATAGTGGAAGAAGGTATTAGCTCTATAAAGATGACACTTCTGCTATACAACACTTTTTTAGCCACAGGATCCCAAAGCTTGTATCATTTCATACCGACACCATAGCCAATGAAGATACACTTAACAACCTTGTTCTCCAATTTTGACCACTTCTCCCTAGGCACATGTGCATATGCCTCACAACCAAAAACATGAAGATGCCTTATTGAAGGCTTTCTACCAAACCACACCTCCATGGGTGTCTTACCAACAAGAGCTGATGTAGGAGATCTATTTACCAGATAGCAAGTAGTGCTAATAGCTTCAGCCCAAAACTTTTGTTCTAGGCTAGCTCCACTAAGCATACTCCTAGCCTTCTCCATTAGTGTCATGTTCATCCTCTCTGCAACTCCATTTTTTTATGGGGTATATGGAGTTGTCTTATGTCTTTCAATCCTAAGTTCCTTGCAATATTTATCGAATTCTATAGAACAAAACTCACCACCATTGTTAGTTCTCAAGCATTTAATCCTTTTACTAGTCTGATTTTCAGCAAAGGTTCTAAACTCCTTAAACTTACTATAGACTTCAGATTTTCTTCTGAGAAAATAAATCCATGTCCTACTATAGTCATTTATGAAAGATACAAAATATATAGATTTTGATAACGAAGGAACATTAATAGGACCAAATACATCATAATGAACAAGGTCCAACACACCAAAAGACTTATGAGAACTCAAATAAAACTAAATAGGGTTTTATTTTCCATATATGCAATGTTCACAAAAGTCAAACTCAAGATTACAATCATCTAACCCCTCAACGAGGTTTTTATTTTTCAGGTTTCTAAGACCCTTCTCACCAATATGGCCAAATCTCTTCTGCCATAACATTGTCTTTTCAGCAAAAAGCTTAACTTCCAAAGCATGAATACAACCATCAGGACTAGATACAACAGATTTCTTCACTGATGGTTCAGATGGTGGGGATGAAGTGACTACTGCCCTCTTCCTTGAGTCAGAAGAACTATTGCATTATGAAATGCATGCCTCCAGATGAAACAAAGTACCTCTCCTAGTACCCTTAGCAAACACCATAGCTCCTCTAATCATCTTGCATCCTTCTTTTGAAAAGACAACTTGCACATCTGCATCATTCAACATACTTACAGAAAGTAGGTTATGTGCTAAGCCTAGGATGTGCATAACCCTAGAGATCCCCTTCACTTGTCCATTAGGGAATCGGATAGAGACTCTTCCATGACCAACAATCTTTAGATGAGAGTCGTCACCCAGGTACACCCTTCCACCATTGAACTCCTCATACTTAGTAAACCAGTCTCGATGCGAGGTCATGTGGAATGATGCACCAGAATCAATTAGCCACACATCATCAGATGCATGGGTTGCCAAGGCTGCAATGAAAGCATCACCATCATCTTGTGACATGTCAAAATCCAAATCTGGGTTCTTCTTCTTTTTCTTTTCCTCTTTACATTCCTTTCGGAAATGTCCAAATTTACCACAGTTCCAACAAAGAGCCTTAGACTTTCCAAGAGATTTGGATCTCCCATGGGATTTGGATCTGCCCTTATCAACTTTCTTGTCTTTCTTTTTCCCTTTCTCCTTAGGTCTTCCACGAACCGCAAGAGCCTCTTTGGCTGCCTCAGAAGACTTTCTCTACATCTCTTTAGATAATAGTGAAGATACCACTTCATCCAATGTGAAAGTGGATGTGGTGCTCCCAATAGCCATCACAAGATGATCCCATGAGTCTGGAAAAGAACAAAGCAAGGTCATGCAATGATCCTCCTCCATCTTTATACCAACTGATGTCAATTGTGCAATTAACATGTTGAAGGCATTTAGGTGATCTGCAACAAATCCTCCATCCTCCATCTTTAGAGAATACAACTTCTTTCTCAGAAAAAGTTTGATCACCAGGGACTTGTCCTAATAAACATCACCCAACTTCTTCCAAAGGTCTTTTGTGTTCTTCTCCTCATGGACATTTAACAGGATAGAATCAGCTAAACTAAGTCTTATGAGACCCTTAGCCTTTCAATCTTTGAGATCCCAATCAGCTTGTGCCATAGCAGTTGGTTTTACACCAAATACAATTTCCCATAGGTCACAATCAACAAGCATGTCTTCCATCTTGAGCTTCCATAGCTCGAAATTAGTGCCACTAAATTTTTCCACCTCTATCCTTCTAGATGTGCTTACCATCTCCTTACTGCAATAAGATTCAGAATACTCAACACAGACTCCCACTCAACTAAAGATCAGGTCAAAAACTCCTACCCAACAACTAGGACCAAAGGTGATCAAGCTCTAATACCAACTGAAAGGAAGCTAGGTGTGCGAAAATCTCTTCCTACACTAATCTAATGAGGGGAAAGCTATGCAAATTCAATTTAATCTTTACAATTACAGCAACATGAAACATAAAATAGAGATATTGCAGCAATACACATAGAACCAGAAAGAAGACAGAAGAAGAGAGATAAGATATAACGTGGGGAAAACCCTTATTGGGTGAAAACCCCCACACTTGAAAACCTACACAATATATTATCAAAAATGAATATGGTTTACAATATACTTGCAATGCAAGATCTCAATAGTCTTTGACACTCATGTCTCAAGTCAATCCAGCAGCATAACAATACTTGTCAATCACATAATGCTACTCCTCCTCAAAGCACCTATTTATATAGAAAATACAAGGCAAAATAGCCTCTCTTGGAATGGATGTCCAACTTGACCTCATGGCCCAAAACCCATGCCTATGGAAACTTGGTCAACATTGTAAGATGTATGTGACACTTGTCCACACACCCCATCCTAAAGAGATCACCTATTTCCAAAATGGGCTATGACATATGCTCTTACGACTATCATAGAATCTGTTATAGTTGTCATAACTTACAGCTATAACGGAATCTATCATACACAAGCTATAAATAGAATATTCTCTTACAACATGTCACAGTCCACCTTGGGGTGCCCAAAGATGCCATTTTCAAAGATGCTTCTTGACACGTGTCTTCACCTGTCTTACAAGCTTCTATTTCTGACTCTTGCGTGTCATAACTTCAGCATAGGAATCTAGAATAACCATTATGGTCAACATTCCCTTACACAACATCCAAGATGCCAACACATTGAAAAATATTCCTACCACTAAGTGGGATGCCTATCTCCTCATGTGAGGACAAAATTACATGTGGTCATATACCATGTAGGATGACACATCACCGTGCCAACTCCCACAATATGACAACATAGGATTTGCATCCAAATTATACAATAGGCAATAAATAAATAAATATAATGAAATAATACAAGGAATTACCAAGGTTGAGACACCTTAATTCCCAACACCTTGTTCATGAATGCCAAGCCATTTTCCATGGTAGGGAATTTTGGTACATATTTGGAATGGTATAGGATATTTTTCTTTGAAGTATTCAAGATCTGTTTGTGCTGGAGGGGTCTCATCACAATATAACCAATCATTCAAGTATGTTTCTATAGCTTCTTCTCGAGAGAGACCTATGCTGGGATGAAGGGGATCTTATCATCAACCTTGTGTTCATATTCTTGAGCCTTTATTTATAGATGATGGCCATGGGAGTAGGGGGACAAAAGCAATTGTCCCACATGAAAGGCGTTATGAAGCTCATATTCACCACACCCTTTCTCTATGATCTTGACCTAGGATACTTGAGGGGTCAGAGTGGAAGATGAAGTGGAAGTATGTGATGGATCAATGGTGACAGATGGAGTGGATGAAGTATGATATGAGGTGGATGGTATGGACGAGGGGTCTTTAAGATGTTCCCCATAAGTGCTTGGGCAATGAAATTGTCTATCATAGACAACCTCCAAAGCTTTACAATACTCAAATGGTTGTTGATCAGTAGGAATAGTGACTTCCATGCCATTATGGGGATACTTAAGACATTGATGATAGGTGGAGGGAACGTCCTGCATGGCATGTAACCATGGTCGGCCTAGGAGAAGTTTGTATGGTAGGTCAAGATCAATCACATGGCATAGAGTAGGTAATGTGAGAGGACCCACTTTGATAGGGAGACATATGGTACCTTCTGATTCTCACTATGTGTTGTCATATGCTTTGATGGAAATAACCAAAGACTCCAAGTCAGCTGCTGAATACCCCAAAAGTTTTATGAACTTTAATGTACATATATTCAAACCAAATCCATTATCCAAGAGGACCCTCTTGACTTTGTGGTTGGTGATTTGGAATTTGATATGGAGTGCTCTATTATGGATGGGGTCGATAGGTGGCATGTCGAATTGGCTAAAAAGTGAGATGGTAGGATGAGGACAATTGGGATGCTAGATTTTGTAATTGCACTGGAGGAATGTCGATGGGGACATAGGACTCTTGGAGAGATTTTTCAAGGATTTCATGATGGATGGTGGATGTCTTAAGGAGTTCCAAGATGGAGATTTGTGCGAGGGTCTTCCC
This sequence comes from Cunninghamia lanceolata, assembly GCA_027924645.1. NCBI lineage: Eukaryota > Viridiplantae > Streptophyta > Pinopsida > Cupressales > Cupressaceae > Cunninghamia > Cunninghamia lanceolata. The sequence goes on along the minus strand of BSBN01001253.1, from coordinate 2,669,250 downwards.
AAGATGGTTGAGAAGATTATATTTGGAAGTGGTAGTGGTGGAGGATGGTCATGGTCATGGTCCCTTGATGGTTATGCACCCACATCAAGTGGTAACAGCACATTCAGGAGTTTTGTTTTTTATTTTGATGGTGGCGATGTGAGTAGAGCTAAAATCAATTCGACCTACTACATTATCGTAAGGAGGTGGAATGTTGTTATAGTTGATGTTGTTGGCTTGGTTGTTGGGATTGGTGTTGGAGAATGATGGTTTGGATGTGGATTGGTTATTGCAATTGGGAACAAGGTCTTAGTAGACTCCTAACCCATCATTGGGTGAGGTATTGTTGTTTCCTTCCACTTGGATATCACTGCAATCAATGAGGTCTTAGATATAGTTTTTCAATTTCATGCATTTTCCTATGGAGTGTCCTTTGATACAATGATAGTCACAATACTCATTTTCCTTGTACCATGTAGGTTTAGGTTGGTTTTTATCAAAGGGTTTGGTCATGGGAAATTCAACCATGTTAGCTTGGACAAGTTTTTGGAACACAACTTTGAGAGATTCACTCAAGGGAGTGTACTTGCATTTTGGATTGTTGGGAGGAATTCATTTTGGTGGAGCGGATGGCACCAAGACATTGTTTGAAACATTTTGTACAATGTGTACCTCTTTAGGTCTAGGAGTGGCTATTTCAATGAACTTAGAATCGTTAGCGTCATCTCCTATGACATTTTTTCTTTTAGCCCAAAAGTTAGGTTTGTCATTGGATGGTTTTTTGTTATCATTTCAATTGTAGATTTTAACCAAACATTTTTCTATAAGATCCTTTTTGATGGTGACACATTTTTCTATGATTTGATCAAAGGTGGATGCATAATGCACTTGTAAGTGGAAGTCCATTTCTTGGTTCAAGTTTTGGATGAAGATATGTACGAGTTGTTTTTTGGTTGTTGTCCAAGGTAGCCTACTAGCAAGGGCTCTCCATATTTGTAAGTATGCGGCAATATTTTTATATGGAGCCTAATCAAACTTAGAGGTTAAATTTACCCCACTTTTATTAGTGTGGTTTCCCCCCAAATTATTTAATGGGGTCAAGGGGTAGTGCCCCTTGTAGTGGTTTGGGGGTAGTGCCCCCAAGACGGGGTCAAGGGGCAGAAATAGAAAATCATCCCCTGGTCAAAACCTCTCGGAGGCACTTTTAGACATGAAAGAGAAAAATAAAGACTTATCTCTTGGTGAAAACCTCTCTGAGGTGGTAGGAGACGAGATCTCCATCTTCCCCCTATACTTTCCTACTGGCAGGAGCATTCCACTATCTTGATTGAAGGCACGCAAGAATTCAACCTTGGCACACATGAACAACCTAAGCTTACCCACATTGGAGAAAGTCTTGCTATCCAAGTAAAATCCAATCTTTCAATCATCCTCCACAAGGCACCCAATATCTTTGCTTGTTCATATGAAGACATGCTATGATTGGATCCCTCCTTACTAGTACATCACCTTGTGGTACATCTAGAAGCATGACCAGTCAAACAAAAACTCCACAAGATACATCCTCAAGTCACTTTTCTCGTCAAAGAAGAATTATAGAAACTGTTAGAAGTTAGTACCCCCGAAACCTCCAACAATTTTTTATTATTTTATTAAGGCGTCGGGAGTTATTTTTCTATTGGCCAACATAAAAATCATTATTTTTGTAACTGACATAAGGCTTGATAAAAGAAGCTAAGGGTTAGGGCTTCCTATGACGTATTGTAGCATTTTGCAGTGGTATTGAGTTGCAAGGATTGTTGGTTGTAATCAGTTTGATTTACTGGATAATAATATTGGACTCTCTGCTGGTGGATGTAGCCTGAGTTTGGGTGAACCACGTTAAAAATTGTCTCTTGCTATTATTATTTTTGTGTATTTTCATTCCTCTGTTTAATCTTTATTTGCATTTAATTGATATCTTCTACTGACTAACCCTAATAGGCAAAACTCTCACCATTTCGTTGTTTGGTATTGCAAAGGTCGAGCATGGTGGTTTTGTGCTCTACATTATATGAGAAATGGGCGACAATTTTTTTTGAGAGGTCAACGAAAGTGGAGATGGAGCCATAAACCATTAGATGGCTTGACCTCATAAGCTTCATGGGAAAAGATGGAGGAATTGATCATCATAGGACACTTCTTAGCATGCCATGAAGAACTCCTTGATGTGGTCATGAGGATCCCCTTTTCCTTTGTACTTATCAAATTTGGATACTTCAAAATGTTGAAGAAAAGGTATAATCATCATGTTTCGATCAAATAGATAGGGACATAAGTCTTCAAACTTATAATGTTTCTTTTGGATCCCTAGTTGGATGTTTTTGAGTGTGTTTTTCATTTCTTACCATTCTTGATTGAAAGGATTGGCAAGGGGAGGTTGTGATATAGATTGAAGTGGTGGTTTTTGTGATTGTTGATGGAATGATGATTGTTGTTGTGGGATGGGTATTGTTATGTTGTATATGGCATTAGACCTATAGTTTGTGAGTAAACATGAGATTCATATGTTTGTAGTTGTGGTTAGGTGTGAGTAGATGAGTGATATGTATGTTGGGATTGGAAAGGTGGTTGTTGATGTTGAGTGGTCTATTGATGTTGCATGGAAGTACCATGGGGAGGTTGTTGATGATTGGTCGAGTGATATGTTTTATTTAGGTTCATGTAGTTTGTTAACAAGTTTTGAGATTGATGTGGTGGTTGTGATGCTAATGGATGTTGGGATTGGAGATAGGTTTGTGAAGATACCGTAGGGGGTAATGTTGTTTGGGTGATAGTCATCCTTTGTGGGATGACTAAAGGAGGAAGTGTTTGAGGAATTGTAATAACGTTGGAAGTGTTTTGAGGGATGGTGGTGATATTGGAGGTATTTGGAGGAATGTTGGATGTGGTAATGGTATTTGGAATAGTAGATATGTTGGTGTTAGGAATTAAATGCGATGGCATGCCATAAGGGTGTTTCGATCCTTGTGGTTGTGAAATGGTATTACCCCCTACATGTTTATCAATGGTATGGATGGTATTGGTGGTTGTAGTGAAGTTGGCCCATGGATTATCATAGACAGGGTTGTTGGGATCAAGGACACAACCCCAAGGGTGATTGACCTGATGGGTGATGGTGGCTTATCATGTATGATCATTTTGATTTTGTCTTGATCATATGAGTGGGGGAGTCATGTTCCATGTTCAATGAGGCCTTCAAGGAATTCATCCTTACAATTGTCAAGGAACTGGTCAAATTTATCTAGCAATCCTCTCTCATTAAGGAAATCAATGAAGGTGGGGGAATACACATGGTGATGTATGGATGCTTCACCCATTTTAGGTTAGCTGACATATCCCTCCATGTTTCTCGTGGCCAAGCCATGTGGAGAGAGGGGTTAATATCAATAGTCCATTTTTCTCTTGGCTTGTGATTGTGTGATGGGAGGCATAAAAGGATGACTATGATTGGGGTTGGATGATGTGGCCCTAATGTTTAGGGATGGTGATTTTTCTAATTTCAAAATCCAGATCACTTGGGAGTGTAGATCAAAGGTTATCTTTATAACTTAGGGTGGACAAAGAGCCTAAGCAAGGGGATAATGGGATTGTCTTACTTGGGGTAGACAAGATGCACCAAGAAAAACTAGATTTTTGAAGTTCACCAACTTAGGAAGTGTCTAAGTTCCTAAGCTAATTCATCCAAGTGGGGTGATTTTGAGTTTATATCAAGCTTAATATAGACAAGTTCTTAAGCCTAATACAAAAAAGAGGGTAAATGATCTAGATCCTAACTTTAGAAAGATTGGATTGGGTTTGGATATAGGATTGATTTTGATAGTTGGATTTGGATAAAAGTTGGTTTGATTTGGATAATTTGAAGTTGATTTGAATTGGGATGATGGATTTTGATTATGGGAACAAAGGTTAGATCACAAGCTAAAGTTCAAGTGGACATGGATAATTGACAATGATAATAATATGGATGGATTTGGATGTGAAAGGATGTTGGATGAAGTGGGAGGACCAATTTAACAACCAAAATGACAAATGCCTTTGGCTTTGTTTAATTTCAAAACTGGGTACTAAAATAGAAGGTTTAGGCACCAACAGAAAGGAAATGGACACTAAAGGGCATAGAATGGGCACTAATGCAAATGATTGGGTGCTAATAGAGGCCGACTGGGCACTGACAAAGACCAAGCTAGGCACTGATAGAGGCTATCTAGGTGCTAACAAAGGGTGGATGGGCACTGATAGGTGAAAATTAGACGTTGATTGGAGTTGTTTTAATTTTTGAAATATTTGTGTTTGGGATTTGGCAAGATTTTTCAATCAACAAACATAATGGTTTCTTCAACTTTCTAGAAATGGATGCGAGGGGCTATAAACCTTCATGGATGACAAATGGTTTATATGGGTTTATCACATGAAAACACGTCAAACACTTGTTTACAAACCTAGTATTTATTCAAGCAAGGTGTGTCATATCCCATAGACTCACTCAAGTGTGACTTCAACCCCCACTAATTATATAATGGTGGTTTCCATCCTCTTGATACCATTTATCATTGTTTGGATAGGTAGGGAATGCAAGGTCATCAACCACCTTACACACCTTACTTCGGAGACATAAGTCTTGCCCAAAGTGTATTCTATCTCACCCAATGAAGGTACAAGTGTCAGCTCTTCTCCTCCATGTGATTGTGATGCACCAAAGGATATGATAGCCGAAGGTCTTAACTAGGATAAACAAGGTTTCTAGGGGGTGTCCCAATATACACGAGGTACAGGGGATGAATCCATGAACAAGATTGTCCCTATCTAACCAAGTGCCAACTAACACAAGTCTCAGCGGATCAAGGGAGGAGAGGGTCCTTCCTTTGAAGTGAGTCTTTCAATTCTCACAATGCTTATATACCACGCCGAAACACACAGTTGAGGTTATACGCTTGGGGATGAATTCCAAGGCAAGCTCCCTAATGGGAAGGATTCAAGATGCTTTTGGTCACCCAAGATTGCATGAAGCGCAAGGGGAGAGCATACACATCAAAAATCCTAGGATAAAAACAAATAAAGATTAGATCAAATTAATATTTTTGATCTCCAAGATCACCAAATAGCGCGAGGAGAGAGCATACACCTTAATAAGATCTCAAACAAAGAACACAAAGTTTGTTTTAAAACTCAAAGTAAATGTTCCTAACTTAGTGATAAAAATGATTTTCTTGGACAAACAGGGTTGCACAAAAGCATTAGTAGTTTTTTGAGATGCCTTGGACAAGCGTAAGGTGTTGCAAAATAGAGATTAGTCCAAACAAATGCAAAACTCCTAGCAAATGTGAAAGACAGAACCTGGACTCTGAAATAGATTGTCTTGGTGCCAGTGATAACTTTAAGGAACCCCCTAAAAAAACTTATAAAATCCTGGTGAATCTTGGCTAAGTGCCATAATTTTCCTGGCGAATCTTTCCTTTTTTTTGAAAAAAATATTAATTTTCATGGCGAATATATGTAGATTATTAGAAATTTTATAAAATTCTAGTGAATCTTAATGAATAATTGGTAAAAGTAATAATTACAATGGTGAACCCTAGTGAATAATCACTAAAAAATTATTTACAATGGCGAATCTCTCCTGTAAAAATTTGCATATTTGGTCAGCACGGTCCCCCCTTATTTTTTTGTTTTTTGTAATATTGAAGTAGGGGCCCGGGGGTGGTAGCCACCAGCAGGATTGAGGGGGCAATGCCCCCTCACGAGGTCTGGGGACAGCGGCCCCAGCGCACTCCACCAAGCACAAATTCACTATCCAAAATGCATTGGAGCACACACAGATTATGTATTTTTTTAAAATCTCACTTAAAAAATAAGAATAAATGAAAAGTGCAATTATTACCATTGATTAGATTTTTAATTGAATGGTTGTAGATCAATTATGTGACCTATATGCGTGTGCTTTATAAAAGTCTTGTTGAGGCCCAGAATTTGTTTTGGGCCACACAATCAAATCTGATCGTGTGGCCCAAAACAAATTCTGGGCCTCAACAAGACTTTTATAAAGCATGCGCATATAGGTCACAGAATTGATCTGCAGCCATCCGATTAAAAAGCTAATTGATGGAAACAAATAAAAGCCCTATTCAAAGCTAAAATATCCATAAATTAAATGGTAATTAATTATTACTCATGATATTGCCCCAAAATTAACGATATTAATATAGTATTACTGGTGAATAATATTAATAGTTTTAATTACAATAAAAACTATTGGCGAATTAGTTCCAATGCCGCATCATTTACAAGGCAAAACAATTCAATTTATTAGTTTAAAAAAATAATGCATTGGTGAATTAACCGAGACAAAATTATTTTTCTGCAAAAACCTGGCAATTCAGTCTCCTTTTTATCTTGTACCATTCGCCATTTATGGAGGTCCTGATTTCAAATATTCATCAATTGGCAAAGAATCGCCACTAAAAAAATCCATGCTTGGTGCTAACAGAGCTAGGTGCTGAGTCTCGGGGGTTAGGTGCTGAAATAGAAAATGGAAGTGCTAAAAGAAATGTTGTTATACCTTCTAGTTTAGGTGTTGAATCTAACTGATTAGGCATTAATGCAAGTTTTCTAGGTGCTGATACAGCAGGATTGGTATGATGGCTTGCAATTTGGTGATTTCCTACACAACAGAGAGGTAGCACACCCAAATTTGGTGTTAAGGGTGTTTGTAAGCCATGAGCTATGCAAACATAACTATTAGCTCTTAATCAAATGAAAATAAAAGTGCATATAATTCCTAAAAACCTGGTGTTGATCTGTCTAGAAGATGGGTGCTAAAGCCTGTGTGTCTAGCACTGAAATGTGTTGGGCATTATAATGGCTTGTAATTTTTTAATTTCCCACAAAATAGAGAGCTAATATACCTAATTTTTTTGTTAAGGAGGTTAGTGGTCACATAAAAACCCAATAACATCACAAGTATTCAAGTAAATGATGAAATTATGAAATTTTTTACCTCCCTGAGACCAGGCGCTAAAGCAAGCCAATTGGACGCTGATGTAGGTTGACTGAGAATTGAACAATAGAATCCAAGTGTTAAAGTGTGTTCAGAGACCTATAGAACTCAGTGATGATACAGAGGACTTAGGTGATAACAGAGAGCCGGTCGAAGTTGTTCTGCAGAATTATGGCATTGATCTGACCTGCACACATGGAAACAAGCCAAAAAACAACATAAAATGATAGTTAAGGTGGTGGGAGTTCCACCAGGCATGTCAAAATGTAAACAAGAAAGAGTGAACCACCTAGGACAAGCTAAAACATTTTTAACCTATCCAATTCACTAATTACCAAAAATATTTGCATTCTTTTGTTTTCTTTCATTTTCAGTTCAGTTTAGTCATTTAAAGTTTCAGTATTTTGTACCGCATTTTACCTCATCTTCATATCATAGCTCACAGAGAAAGACTTAGCATCTACATATCATCATCAACATCATATTTAGATTTCAAGTGATTTGGATTTGTTTCCTAAAAGTTATCGCTATCAGAAGATCATCAGTTTTCATAGCACAGAGCATCTAGACAGTCAGTGAAAGGAGAAGGTCTACGAAGCACTTTTGTGACTTGTGGAGCCTAATGAAACATCATACATGTCACATAAGGATCATATAGTGATGCAGAGTCCAATGGTGTTCAATTTGACTCAATGAGTTTGTCAAGACAACATTCAAACCTAGAACATGGTTCTCTTGTGAAATGATTTAGATCAACAAAACTTTCTTTAAGACAGACATGGAGGGGTCCTCTTTCAAGGTTTGACAAGACATCAAAGACTTGGAATGGGTTCCTTTTGAGCATGTGGATTGTCTCTCCTAACAGACCTATAATATTGTCTCAATTAGGCCTCCTAAATGGAACAGTTTGATATAACTTCTACTAGTGGCTTGCAAACTTTAATCTTAGACAATCCTAAGATACCCTTTTTGATGCCCTCTAACATATCACAAACTTGGGGTACTTTGTTTTAGACAATATACCCTAACCTATAATTGTCCTCTAACAGCCCTTGGCCAATTAGGCCTATTTTATTAAGCAACTACCTTCCTTATACTGCACAGACTACTCTGAATGGTAGGGACACATTCCATATTGGTCAAAACATCAGATTTAGCAAGAATTTTTCCTTCACAATCAACTGTGATAAACTTGGATAATGTTGTTCCTTTCCTTGACACCTAACACATGGATCTTGTTAGGTTTCTTCATTCAATCTTTGTGAATTTAGTCCTCTGTCTTCAAATTCATTACAACACATGGAAATAGACCTATCTATAGTCATTCCACTAGTTTATGAGGATCAGACCAGTGGAATGGGAACAAAATACATAATTTTAGTGCCAAAAACCTAGTTCAGGGTTTTACGACTAGTTACAGAAAAACAACTCAAACTCTACTCTAGACTTGTTTCAAAGGCTCCAACAAAGTGCAATGAAATATTAACTCATGTCTTCGTTGACACTGTACCATATGATCATGTGGGAGAGTCGTACTAGTATGGTACATAGGTAGAAACAATGAAAAGAACAAGAAAATGCAGAGAACTGTATGTCTTTTTATTGATTTCTTCTTCCAAACTTCATCATCATCAAAAATGAACATGTTCAAGGCTTTTTAAGCCTGCATACCTCTTGACAGACCTTTGGAAGGTAGTTTTGATCGATGGGAAGGTATAAAACTGATCTTCAACCATCGCTGTCGTATTTTGTTAGCATTTGCCACTAATGACATGGGTTTACATTGTGTTTACAAGTGTGTTATCCCTTTTTGGGATGTTTAGACCTTTTTTCCAAGAGTGATAAGCCTTTGACAAGCAATTCAACCCATGACTACCTCCTTTATGCCATAAAAAGGCTACAATGTATGACTGCCCCATTACAATGCATGACTCTTATGACTGTCCCAACCACAAACATGACATTATTGGACATGATCCTTATTACAAAGCATAGGAATGGTCTTCAAGACCTTATTATAACATCATGATCATCAAAAAAAATATTTACAATGCAAGACAGATGGAGAACTCCTTACTGCCCCTGTACCATACTCCTGGGGGTGGAAAAGAACTCAAGTCCCTTGAGGAATCAGATCAAAAATAGTAGTACCATGTTTGATAATGTCCTCTTCTCTCATCCAAATGGCATCTTCAGTAGGTAGGCCACTCCATTTGACAAGGTATTACTTGTAGGTCTTCTTTCTAGTCTTCTTGAGGACTTTGGTGTCCAAGATACATTCCAATTGCAAGGGTTGATTGGGTGGAAGACCCTTAACCCATTCCTCATTTCCTATTGTTGTCACATGTGCCTTTGAATCTACATCATTATCATCCCTATAAGGAAACAAATCTGAGACATTAAAGATAGGAGATATGGCCAAGCCTTGAGGAATCTCAATCTCATAGGCATTAGGCCCAAATTTGTGCACAATCTGGCAAGGACCTATCTTCTTCATGAGGAGTTTGGTTGGCTATCCCTTTAGAAGTCTTTCCTTCTTCAAATGTGCCATGACCAAATCCCCAACCTTGTATTGCACATCTCTCCTTCTCTCATTGGCTTTCTCCTTGTACTTCTTATTATTCTTTTGAAGATTTTCTCTTACATTATCATGGATGTCCTTCATGGCCAATGCAAAATCTTCTCCTTGAGCACTCTTCCTCTCCAATCCATGTAGAACTCTTAGCTTAAAAATGCCTCTTGGGTGAATCCCATAGACAATCTCAAATGGACTCCTTCCTGTGCTTCTATTGGTGGAGTCATTGTAAGTAAATTCAGCTTGAGGGATGATCATATCCCATGTTTCTCCATGCTATTTTGTAAGACATCTAAGAAGATTTCCCAAAGATCTATTCACCACTTCAGTTTGGCCATCAGTCTAAGGGTGATAGGCTGAAGTGAATGACAATTGAGTGCCCAACTTCTTCCACAAAGTATGCCAAAAGTGGCCCACAAACTTAGGATCCCTGTCAGTCACAATGTTAAGAGGCAAACCATGGATTCTAACAATTTCCTTGAAGAATAAACTAGCAATGTGTGAACCATCATTAGTGCATTTACATGGCAAGAAATGAGCCATCTTACTAAACCTATCCACCACAACAAATATGCTATCAAAACCTCTTTGAGTCCTAGGAAGACCCAAGACAAAATCCATGCTAATACTCTCCCATGGCCTATTAGGAATAGGAAGTGGCTGATATAGACCAGCATTAGATGAAGTACCTTTTGCCCTTTGACTAATACTACAACTCTCAACAAATTTTCTGATGTCTGATTGCATTTTTGGCCAAAAATAAAATCTTTTCACCTGATCCAATGTTTTATCCAGCCCAAAGTGACATCCTAGTCCACCACAATGCTTTTCCTTTATGATGTTCTCCCTCATGGAACACTTAGGAACACATAATTGGCTGCCTTTGAATAACAACCCCTACTACAACAAAAACTCAGAAAAATCATAATGGTAAGTGTCCAAAAACTGAGAACAAACTTTATATACCTCCTTAAAATCCTCATCATCCTGGTACATATGTTTGAGAGAATCAATTCTGACACTTTACAACTGAATCTCTTGCACCATACACACCCTTCTACTCAACGCATCTGCGACTTTATTGGCCTGCCCCTTCTTGTGCTTGATGGAAAATGTGTATGCTTGAAGTTGTTCAACCCATTTCATATGCCTGTGACTAAGTTTCTCTTGTGAATTCAAAAAACTAAGTGCATGGTTGTCAGTATAAACAATAAACTCCTTAGGCAAATGATAGTGCCTCTATTTTTTCAAAGCTTACACCATTGCATACAACTCCAAGTCATAAGTAGAATATTTTCTTTTGGCATCATTCAATTTTTCACTAAAGAAAGCAACTGGCCTACCTTCTTGACTCAAGATAGCCCCTATAGCAAGGTTACTAGCATCACATTCCACTGTAAACAACTTATTAAAATCAGGAAAAATAAGAATGGGCTATTGTGCTACCTTTTGTTTCAGAATTTCAAAAGAATCATTGGCTGCCTTTGTCCAAGAAAACTTACATTTCTGCCACCCCTTAATGGTATCCAAAATAGGTGCACAAATATGACTAAAACCCCTTATAAACTTCATATAGAATGTTGCCAAACCATGAAAAATTTTTACATCACCTGTTGTTTTAGGAGTTGACCATGACAAAATAGCCTCTACCTTTGCTAGATCCATCTTCAAATTACCTTGGGAAATGACAAAACCAAGATAGGTGAGTTCTTCCCTCATGAAGACACTCTTCTCCATGTTAATCATCAATTTCTCATCATGCAACTTCTTCAAAACCTGATCCAAATGCTCTTCCTTTGTCCTACTAAACACAAGAATATCATCAAGATACACCACAACAAATTTCCCAATGAAATCCTTCAACACTTCATTCATAAGACACATCAAAGTACTTGGGGCATTGGATAGACCAAATGGCATCACCAACCACTCATAAAGACCCTCATTTGTCTTAAAGGTAGTCTTCCATTCATCTCCTTGTTTTATCCTGATTTGATGATACCCACTCTTAAGATCAATCTTGGAAAAGTATCTAGCCCCTCCCAAATATTCCATTTGGTCCTCAATCCTTGGCATAGGGAACCTATATCTTATGGTGATCTTGTTAATATCCCTAGAATCTATACATAGTCTCCATTTACCATCTTTTTTAGGGGCTAGGACTATTGGGACAGCACATGGGCTAAGGCTCTTTCTCACTAAACCCTTATCCAACAACTCTTGTACTTGTTTTGCAATCTCTTCATTTTGTGATGGTGTCATCTTGTAGGCTGCTTTGTTTGGCAATGTAGACCCAGGAATGAAATCAATTTGGTAACTTATGTCCCTCATAGGTGGTAATGCATTAGGCATATCCTCTACCATAATACCCTTATACTTCTCTAACAATTGTTGCACCTCCTTGGGAACCTCTTCCTCACTAGGACCATGCAAATTAGGACTATTTTTTGGCTTCAAAATGAGAGCATACCCTTGGGTTCCTTCCTCCTTAAGGGTATTAATAAACTTTCTACCACTCACCAACATGACACTTGACCCTACATTCTTCTCCACACTCTCATCTAGCAAAGGATCCATTTTATACTTCCTACCATTCTTGATTCTGAAAAAAGAGTTTGACTTCCCATCATGTTGGGCTTGTACATCATACTGCCAAGGATGTCCTAACAACAAATGACAAGCATCCATGGGGATTATATCACACAAAATCTTATCCTTATATTCCCCTATCTCAAATTCTACCCAAGATTGTTCTTCAACTAAGACTTGTTGGCCCTTATTCAACCATGACACCTTATAGGGACTAGCATGAGGAAGTCTTTTCAATTTCAACTTGTCTACCATCTCAATAGAAACCAAATTTTTAGTTGAACCCGAATCAACAATTACCTTGCATATCTTACCATAGGCCTTGCATGTTGTCCTGAACAATGTCTTCCTCTAAGGGGGTTCTTGTGTTTGAGGCCCCTTCAACATGGTTCTCCTCATCAACAAACTTTCTCCATCATGAACTGGGGCTGCACTTCTAATTGGAGAGTTAACACTTTGGTAATCTTCTTCTTGGATCAACTGGGTCCTTCTCTCTCCTCCATGAAAGCTTGAGGCTTTCTCAGGACACTTGTTCATAGTGTGCACTACTTGGTTGCAATGGAAACATCTTCCTGTGAAGACATTAGGACCTCTACCTGGTCCACCAAACCTACCCCTTCCATTGGGTCTCCTTCCTCTAAAGCCTCCTCTTGAACTTGATTCTCCACTTTGTTCTTGGGAACTAGATTCCCCTTGACTTCTTTAGGACTGATTTCTGCCCCTAAAACTACCCCTACCTCTAAAATTTTTGCCCCCTCTACCTCTATTTTGCTGCTCTCCCTTTCTCCTCAACTTTTCTTCAACCCTCAATTCCATCTGGAAACACTTATCTACTGTCTCAAGGGTCAAAATGCTGATCTCATCTTGTATACTAAATTTTAGACCATTTATGTATCTAGCAACTTTGCCTTTCTCATCTTCTACCTACCCATATCTGAGAGTAAGTTTGTGAAACTCTTCAGTGTAGGAGGAAACATCCATATCTCTTTGTTTGAGGTTTTGCATCTTCTTGTAAATCTACACCTCATAGTCTACTGGAAGGAATTGAGACTTGATTCTCTCCACCATTCTGCTCCAAGAAGCAATCATACTCTTCCTACTCTTCACCCTCTCACCTTGGGTGTAATTCCACCATGTAAGGGCAGCACCCTTGAGTTTTGTTTTAGCAAACTTTACCCTCTTGTTCTCTGGTACTTCCTTGTACTCAAAATAGTTATTCAGGGCCTCAATCCACTCCATAACCTCCTCAGAATCCATCTTCCCACTAAACGTTGGGATCTCCATCTGAGCCTCTTATGAATCCTTGCCAAGTGTCTTGATGGCTTCAAGAAAGTATTTCTGATCAGCAGGTATTTCTGTCTGCCCTTGGGGTTCTTCTTCTTCTTCCCCTTCTTCTTCTCCATTAGACTCCTCATTTGACCTCTTTCCAATCCTCAAGGCTTTCAATTCTACCTTGAGTGCATCCTTGACTCCCACTTTGATCATCTCTTCCATTTCTTGAAACTTCTTGGCCACCTCAATGGTCATCCCCTTTGGAGGCATGATACTAGCCTCTCCTTCACTCTCCTCTGCTAACATACACAAGGAACCTTCTCACAACCTAAAATAGAACATTGTATGGCTTTGATACCACTATGATGCAGAGTCCAATGGTGTTCAATGTGATTCAATGAGTTTGTCAAGACAACATTCAAACCTAGAGCATGGTTCTCTTGTGAAATGATTTAAATCAACAAAAATTTCTTTAAGATAGACATGGAGGGGTCCTATTTCAAGGTTTGACAAGACATCAAAGACTTGGAATGGGTTCCTTTTGAGCATGTGGACTATCTCTCCTGACAGACCTATAACATTGCCTCAATTAGGCCTCCTAAATGGAACAGTTTGATATAACTTCTACTAGTGGCTTGCAAACTTTGATCTTAGACAATCCTAAGATACCCTTTTTGATGCCCTCTAACATATCACAAACTTGGGGTACTTTGTTTTGGACAATATACCCTAACCTATAACTGTCCTCTAACAGCCCTTGGCCAATTAGGCCTATTTTGTTAAGCAACTACCTTCCTTATACTGCACAGACTACTCTGAATGGTAGGGACACATTCCATATTGGTCAAAACATTAGATTTAGCAAGAATTTTTCCTTCACAATCAACTGTGATAAACTTGGATAATGTTGTTCCTTTCCTTGACACCTAACACATGGATCTTGTTAGATTTCTTCATTCAATCTTCATGAATTCAGTCCTCTATCTTCAAATTCATTACAACACATGGAAATAGACCTATCTATAGTCATTCCACTAGTTTATGAGGATCAGACCAGTGGAATGGGAACAAAATACATAATTTTAGTGCCAAAAACCTAGATCAGGGTTTTACGACTAGTTACAGAAAAACAACTCAAACTCTACTCTAGACTTGTTTCAAAGGCTCCAACAAAGTGCAATGAAATATTAACTCATGTCTTCGTTGACACTGTACCATATGATCATGTGGGAGAGTCGTACTAGTATGGTACATAGGTAGAAACAATGAAAAGAACAAGAAAATGCAGAGAACTGTATGTCTTTTTATTGATTTCTTCTTCCAAACTTCATCATCATCAAAAATGAACATGTTCAAGGCTTTTTAAGCCTGCATACCTCTTGATAGACCTTTGGAAGGCAGTTTTGATTGATGGGAAGGTATAAAACTGATCTTCAACCATTGATGCCCTGTTTTGTCAACATTTGCCACTAATGACATGGGTTTACATTGTGTTTACAAGTGTGTTATCCCTGTTTGGGATGTTTAGACCTTTTTTCCAAAAGTGATAAGCCTTTGACAAGGCATTCAACCCATGACTACCTCCTATATGCCATAAAAAGGCTACAATGTATGACTGCCCCATTACAATGCATGACTCTTATGACTGTCCCAACCACAAACATGACATTATTGGACATGATCCTTATTACAAAGCATAGGGATGGTCTTCAAGACCTTATTACAACATCATGATCATCAAAACAAAACATTTACAATGCAAGATAGATGGAGAACTCCTTAGTGCCCCTGCACCATATAGACATTTATTGAGGTATGCACCAAGTTTCATCCATTTATGAAGCAATACCATATGTTGTAGGTGACCTACTTGGTTCTACATGTTACATCCTTCATTGGAGTTTGTAACCTCTTTTGGCCAATGCCTAGAGGATTTCATGAGCTTGAAGAGGGATATATATAGATCTCTTAGATGTATTTGGAAGACAGTTAATTGATTTCATAAGATACATAGTTAGATTATTTTCGGGAAGGCACTTCAATGCCATATCTTGCATATCTGTTGTAACTTGGAAAGCAGGGCTATGATCCCTTTGATAGTATCATGCATGTTGTTGGCATATGAGTATTGTAATTCTTCAATATACTAAATATATGAATCTTCTATTACATTCTATGATTGTGTTGTTTCCATTGTGTTTACCCTAGCTGCATAGTTTGGAGAGTTCATTCTTTGAACCCTCTGGCCATGACTGCACCAAGTGGTATCAGAGCCAGGTTTTGAATCCTTTTCAAAGTGAATGCATGCTAGAAGATCTTGTGACAAATAGAGTAATGACCTGAGGCAGTCTACTTGTGTGTGTTAACAGAGTGTCGATTCTGAGGCTGTTGCTACCTTGTAGTCAGATCGCTAAATTGAGGCAGTTGCACTGGATCTTAGGAAGAGATGCCGCCAAGGAGGATGCTTGTTAAGACCAATGTTGTTGGAAGAATGAAATAAATGATTAATATGATGAGGACAATGAAAGTTTGATTGGATTTTGTAGAAGAAGATAGAAGAAGAGGACTGAATCCTAGACATGATGTTGAAATTGATGATGAAGAATTTTAATCTACTAAACAAAGTGAAGAAACCCTAGAAGAAGAAGAAGAAGAAGATCAGGTAAAGATGTTGAAAGCTATTTCTAATATTTGCAAGAGACCTAGAGTGGAAGTACCGAACTATACTGGAAATTTGAATCCTAAGGAATTGATTGACTAGATAAATGACTTGGAGGAATACTTTGAATATGAAGAAATTGAACATCCGAAGGGAGTAAGATTTGCAAAAACTAAGTTGAAAGGACATGCTACTATTTGGTGGAAAGAAGTTCAATTGGATATAAATAGGAGAGGAAAAAAAAGATCATAAAATGGGATAGGATGGTGACAAATTTGAAGAATCAGTTCATACCTACTGACTATGAGTTGGAATTGCTGAAGAGATTTCAAAACCTAAGGCAAAATGAGAAATCTGTGGAGTATATTGACGAATTTCATAAGGTGATAATAAGGATTGGACATAGTGAAGCAAGCAAGGAGAAAGTGGCAAGATACATAAATGGATTGAGGATGAATATTCAAGAAGAACTAAGTTTGGTAAGGATGACAACAATAGAGGAAGCATATCAGTTTGCATTGAAAGTTGAAGACAAGTTGAATAAGAAGCATGAGCAAAGATAGAGAGGTAGAGGAGGTAAATTTCAAAGATGTAGAACATATTCTAGAGGAGAAATACCTTATGCATAGTAGAACAAAGAAAGTAGCCCATATCAGAAGGAAGAAAAGGACAACAATTCATACTACAGAGGGAGAGATGACAGAATTTTCTACTGCAACGGTAGAGGGAATCATAATTCTTACCGCAATGAAGGATATAGGAGAGACGATAGAGGATTTGACAAAAGATCATTCAGAGGAACTTGTTTTAAGTGTGGAGGTGGACATGGAGAACTTTAATGTCATCAGCGGAGTACAAGCAAGAGGACAGAGAACAGCACAAGAGTAGCTTATACGGAGGAAGAACATGTTGGATGACTAAGTTCTATTGGAAAGCTAGAGAAAGGAGAATCATTAGTCATGAGGAGAGAATTATTTCAAGTAGAGACAACTGAGGAACCATTGCAAAGGAAAAGTATGTTCTAGACCAAACGTAAATTAGGAGGTAAATACTATAAAGTGATCATTGATAGTGGTAATACTGATAATTTGGTTTCAGAGGAGATGGTGACTAGGCTAAACCTAGAAAGATTGAAACACCCTAAGCCCTACAAGATAGCATGGATTCATGATGAACACAAGGAACTGGTGAGTGAACAATGTTTGGTGAAATTTCATATAGGATCTTATAATGATGAAGTATTGTGTGATATTATGCCAATGGATGTATGTCATATATTTTTGGGCAAACCATGGTAATATGATAGAAAGACTATACATGATGGGAGAAAGAATACTTATACTATAACATCAAACAGGAAGAAACATACCTTGATACCTTTGGAAGATAAGCCTAAAAGTGAAGCATGTGGGAATGCTAGAATCTGTTTGGTAGATGAAAGGAAATTTCTGGATGGATAGAGACATGAGAATATGTGTTTTTCTTTAATTCCAAAGAAGTGTGGAACCCTAACTACGGAGACTATTACCGGAAAAGAAGAACCACCATCAGAGGAGATAACTGAATTGTTGACAAAGTATGAAGATATCATATCAGATAATATTCCTGAAGGATTACCACCAATCTGGAGTATTAGTCATCATATGGACCTTATACCTAGAGCTAGTTTGCCTAACAAAGAGGCACACCGAATGACACCAGCAAAGAATGCGGAGCTAAATTGACAAATACAGGAGCTGTTGAGGAAAAGATTGATCAAAGAAAGTTTGAGCCCATGTGTGATACCTGCAGTACCAGCACCAAAGAAAGATGGAGAATGGAGCATGGGTATAAACTCTAGAGCAATCAATAAGATCATTGTTAAGTATAGATTTCCATTGCCAAGGATGGATGACATCATGAACTGTTTGAGTGGAGAAAAGTATTTCACAAAGATAGACTTGAAGAGTGGATACCATTATATCAAAATCAGAGAAGGAGATAAGTGGAAGACTGCATTCAAGAAAAATGAGGGATTGCATGAATGGTTAGTGATGCCTTTTGGATTGACTAATGCACTGAGTACTTTCATGAGGTTGATGAATGAGGTTTCGAAGAAATTCTTGGGTAAGTTTATTATTGTATACTTGGATGTTATTTTGATTTTCAATAAGACAAAAGAAGAACATTTGTGGCATATTAGACAGCAGCGACCTCCCCAGATCCGTCGCCCCATTCTTGCCTGAACTTCATTCTTCGGACCTACCAATATTTGCATGTATTTATATATTTATATATATATATATATATCACTATGTTTCAAACATATATGCACCTCCAAATTCATACTCAGTGCATATATATATATATATATATATATATATATATATATATATTTATATACATAAATATATACACCCAGATGTATATATATATAATTAAATATATATATGAACAAAAATATATATATTATTGAAACAAAAAGAAACCCTAATGAGGATACATATTGTGTATACCTTTGTGCATATAAATATGGCAGCCATCGGAGTGGAATTTCCAACTTGCAAACAAGAATGAAGAAAACAAAACAAAATGGAGTAAACAAAACACAGAGAGAGAGAGAGAGAGAGCAAAACAGAGAGAAGGAATAGGGTTTCCATAAGGAAACTATAAAATAATGATTAGGGCTTTTCTTGTGGAGAGGATTATTTTAATGAATTAGGGTGAGATGTGCATGTGAGGACTTTGTTTTATTAGTTAGATTAAATTCTCTATTTTTGCCCTTGGGCCTTTTTGAATTTTCTTGTGCTCCATTTAAATTGTTTTAATTTTATTGAGGGGTTTTGAATTTTAGTGCCTTGTAGAAGGGTATTTTGAGGGGAATGGGTTAAATTGTTTTAAATGGGAAGTATGTTCTTTTTTTAATTTATTTAATCGGGATATTTATTTCATTTTCCCTAGCGCGTTTTAGCCTTTTAATTTGGTCAGTTTAATTAATATTTTTACGGGGAGAGGTATTTTAATCTTTCCCTTTTCTCTATTATTTTTGAGTTGGTTAATAAATATAATGTCAAAATTATATTTATTATCGGACTTAAATTTAAAATTTAATTTTGGTGTCATTTAATTATTTTATTATTTTTGAATTTTAATATTTAATTGCAAGGTCAATTTAATTGGCCTTGGCAAGGTATTTAATTTTTAATTTTTAAATTTTCTTTAAGTTTAATTTTTAATTTTTAATTTTTGCTTGAATTCTTGTTGGAGTTTTTATTTTTAAAATTTTAATTCAATTATTGAAATTGCATTATGCTGTCAAATTTTTCCTAGATTTTAGGGTTTTAATTTTATGTCATTTTATTAACTTTCTTTTTATCACTCCATTTTATCATGTGTCCTTTATGCCATTATCTCATATCTTTTTATTCGATTTCATTTTGTTTTAGAGTTAGGGTTTGGTTTCAAATCTGACGAAATCACCTTCTCACCTAGGAAACTTAGGGTTCGGATTAAAATCATTCCAACCCTAAAAGAGGCACGATTCACGTCGCATACCCCCTAGATGACTATCATCTCGCAGGGGACCGCATAGGACAACGCACTTCCCCAAATAATGTTGACATGTTTACACCTTATGTGTATTGCCACCGAGCACACAGACGCATGTGAGGGGGTTCCTAGGGATAGGTAGAAAAGTTTTTTTTATAATTTGTGTCATGACCACATGTCAAATGTGGACATGACACGTGTGTTGTGTTTCGTGACCGCATGGAAAATGTGGGCATGACACATTCTATTATTGAAATAGAAAGAAACCCTAACAAGGATACATATTGTGTATAACTCTGTGCATATAAACATGGGAGCCATGGGAGTGGAATTTCCAACCTACAAACAAGAATGAAGAAAAGAAAGCAAAATGGAGTAAACAAAACAAAAAGAGAGAGAGCAAAACAGAGAGAAGGAATAGGGTTCCCATAAGGAAATTATAAAATAATGATTAGGGCTTTTCTTGTGGAGAAGATTATTTTAATGAATTAGGATGAGATGTACATGTGAGGACTTTGTTTTATTATTTAGATTAAATTCTCTATTTTTTCCCTTGGGCCTTTTTGAATTTCCTTGTGCTCCATTTAAATTGTTTTAATTTTATTAAGGGGTTTTGAATTTTAGTGCCTTGTAGAAGGGTATTTTGAGGGGAATGGGTTAAATTGTTTTAAATGGGAAGTGTGTTCTTTTTTTAATTTATTTAATCAGCATATTTATTTCATTTTCCCTAGCGCATTTTAGCCTTTTAATTTAGTCGGTTTAATTAATCTTTTTATGGGGAGAGGTATTTTAATCTTTCCCTTTTCTCTGTTATTTTCGAGTTGGTTAATAAATATAATGTCAAAATTATATTTATTATCGGACTTAAATTTGAAATTTAATTTTGGTGTTATTTAATTATTTTTTTATTTTCAAATTTTAATATTTAATTGCAAGGTCGATTTAATTGGCCTTGGCAAGGTATTTAATTTTTAATTTTTAGCTTTTCTTTAAGTTTAATTTTAAATTTTAAATTTTTGCTTGAATTCTTGTTGGAGTTTTTATTTTTAAAATTTTAATTTGATTATTGAAAACGCGTTATGCTGTCAAATTTTTCCTAGATTTTAGGGTTTTAATTTTATGTCATTTTATTAACTTTCTTTTTATCATTTCATTTTATCATGCATCCTTTATGCCATTATCTCATATCTTTTTATTCAATTTTATTTTGTTTTAGAGTTAGGGTTTGGTTTCGAATCTGATGAAGTCACCTTCTCACCTATAAAAGTTAGGGTTCAGATTAAAATTGTTCTAACCCTAAAAGTGACACACTTCATGTCGCATACCCCCTAGATGGCTATCATCACACAGGGGACCGTGTAGGACAATGCACTTCCCTGAATTATGTTGACATGTTTACGCCTTATGCATATTGTCACCGAGCACACAGACGCGTGCAAGGGGATTCCTAGGGATAGGTAGAAAAAAAAAACTATAATTCATGTCATGACCACATGTCAAAAGTGGACATGACACATGTGTTGTGTGTCATGACTACATGGGAAATGTGGGCATGACATTTGGTATCAGAGCCCAAGTTTAAACACTGGGCTTGTTTAGGGCACATTATTTTTCTGCAACTTTGATTAATTTGTGGTTACCTCCTTTTTGTAGGATGCCTCCCCAATCTGTTCGGCGAGCGCAATCCCTCCACACTGCATCTGTCAAGGTGCACAGTGATTCTTTAGCTAAGGGATAGGCACCGTCGGCCCCATAGGTACTACAGGCACCACCAGCCCTACCTATACCAGATATTGGGCCACAAATATTACAGGCACTACAGGAAGTGTTAGATAGGTTTCATCGGTCGTAGTTGAGTCGCTCATCGAGCCACGTGTTGAGCCCCACAATGATCTACGAGAGGAACCACACGTGGAGCCATGAGCAGAGTCACGTGTCGAGCCCCGCGTTGAGTTGTGAGAGCCACCACGTGTGGAGCCATATGTTAAGGTACCAGATACGACGGTAGAGGATGTTGGATCCGCCGACAGGGCCTGTAGCAGGAGCCCTCCACATCATGCTAGGTGTGAGGAGGTAGTGAGGGTGGAGCATATTACCTTATGATTATTATGCGGATGAGCCTATCAAAGGGTACAGAGACAGAGGAGATCCCATCAGGGATTTGTTGAGGCTGAATCCTCCTACTTTCACTAGGACCACAGAGGGAGCTGAGGCAAAGGCTTAGCTCATCAACTTAGACAGATGCTTCACATTGCGTCCTTACGAGGGAAACATGAAGGCTCGTGTGGTAGTCCACCTATTGCGAGATGCAACAGCTACTTGGTGGCGCACTAAGGAGTACAAGTGCCATCTATCATTGGACACACTCACATGGGAGACCTTCATTGACCACTTCAATGTGCGGTATTTATCAGATCACTACAGGTTGCGTCACATAGATGATTTTTATGACCTTCAATAGAGAGGACTTATGGTTGCTTAGTATGAGGGTAGATTTACCGAGTTGTCTCAATATGTAGAGTATCTCCATGATGAGAAACTCTTGGTTTATAAGTTTATTAGAGGATTGAACCATAGCATAGCAGGGCCTGTACACATGGTAGACCACTAGATATTAAGTGATGCTGTCGAAAAGACATACATAGCTAAGGAGATACAGGGATGAGGGTAGATTTCACACCCTTAGTTTTAGGATCGTGGGCAATAGCAACATCAGCAGAGTTATCGCAGACCACCACTGCCACCTTAGAGAGGAGGATTTAGTTCCACATCCTTACCTCCTAGGCCCCCACAGCAGTAGCAGCAGAGACCTAGGACACAGCAGAGGGCACATGGGGGACATAATCAAGGTTGGTAGTAGTAGGGCCCCCACAGATATCAGAGGCAGCATGGACCACCTGCGAGACTTGCTAGGTCGCAGCAATCATACAGGGGTTCACAGGGGTCCACAAGCAAATATGGATAATAGAAGTCAAGTAGGACTCAGACTGGATAGGTACAGGCTAGGGGCCCATGTTATGTGTGTGGTGTAGGACATCTAGCCAGAGTGTGTCCATAGGGCTTTATAGCAGGGGGCAGCCTCATTTAGGAGGATCAGAGCAGACGATTGGAGATGTGGGTAGGTCCCACCATATGTTCATAGTGGTTGATAACCACCAGGCTAATTTTCAGGCATCAGTTATTGAGACATTAGGTATGATAGGGGTGTCCCCATTTCTATTCTTTTTTACTCTGGTGCTACTGACTCTTTCATATCTCCACCATTAGTGGAGCATTGCAGGCTAGTGGCCTCTAGGCAGGGTGATAGGTAGGTGGTTGAGTTGGCCTCAGGGGCCAAGATAATAGTAGATGCCTTAGTCCATGACTGTGAGATATCTTTGGGACCTTTTGCCACAGTTTGTGACCTTAGAGTTATGACATTAGGATCCTACGATGTGGTTTTGGGTATGGACTAGCTTGCAACTCATCGAGCTAAGATAGATTGTCACCAAAAGGCAATTAGCTACTTAGATGATCATGTTACATCAGTTGAGTTAGTGGGAATTTAGAAGCCCATAGCAGTGTGTATGATATCCACTCAGCAGCTTAAGTACTGCATGCAGAAGGGATGCCAGATATATGCTATTATAGTGAATGACAGATCAAATGACAAGCCTGAGGCATCTTTGGATGATCATCCCATCCTGAGAGAGTTTGTCGATGTGTTTCCAGTAGAGTTACCGGGGATGCCACCCCGTCATGAGGTAGACTTTCATATTGACTTAGTGTCGGGTGTCGAGCCAGTATCTCGTGTACCCTATAGGATGACCACTCATGAGCTCACAGAGCTCAAGTTATAGCTTGAGGACTTGCTCGAGAAGGAGCACATCCGACCGAGCATTTTACCTTGGATTATAGGTAGTTGAATAAGGTGATGGTGAAGAACCGTTATCCTCTGCCTAGGATTGATGATCTCTTTGATTAGATGTAGGAAGCCAGGGTGTTCTCTAAGATTGACCTGAAGCCTGGTTACCATCAGTTGTGTATCACAGAGGTAGACATCCATAGGACCACCTTTCGGACTCGATATGGCCACTATGAGTTCACTGTGGTCCCCTTCGAGTTGACAAATGCCCCTGCAGTGTTCATGAGTCTCATGAACGGGGTGTTCTGTGTCTACTTAGATCAGTTTGTGATTATTTTCCTTGATGACATTTTGATCTATTCGCGGACCAAGGAGGAGCATGAGGAGCAATTACGTCAAGTTCTATAGTGTTTGAGGGAGCAGAATCTTTATGGGAACTTGGTGAAGTGTGCATTTTTCAGGATAGAGGTATAGTATTTGGGGCATATCCTATCTGTTGATGGAATCTTTGTAGATCTATCGAAGATCAGGGCTATCAGAGATTGGCCAGCACCCACCAATGTGATAGAGGTTAGGATTTTTATAGGGTTAGCTAGTTATTACCATAGATTTGTTGAGGGTTTTTCTCAGATAGCACACCCCATCACTTCCCTTCAATGGAAAGGGAAGATTTTTCTTTGGACTGAGTAGTGTGAGAGGGCCTTTGGGGTCCTCAAGGAGTGTCTTACTAGCACCCCCATTTTAGCAGTTCCTGATCCTGTAGCAAATTTTATGGTTTACACGGATGCATCACTTGAGGGTTTGGGAGTCGTACTTATGCAGGGTGGTAGAGCGATCGCATATGAGTCATGAAAGCTCAAGACCCATGAGTTGAACTACCCTACTCACAATTTGGAGTTAGCGGTAGTGGTTCATGCTCTAGTTCATTGGAGACATTTCTTATTGGGTTGTCACTTTGAGCTTCATTCAGATCACCACAGTCTTCAATATATATTTACACAGTCGAATGCCCATCAGCGACGTTGGATGGAGTTTCTTTGCGAGTATGACTTTGATGTCCACTACATCAAAGGGAAGGAGAATGTGGTTGTTGACGCATTAAGTCAGAGGTGCCATGAGATCTTGACCTTGACTCTGAGTGTGGACTTGAGTGGACACATTATTCATCATCTGCCTAAGAATGAGTGGTTTCTTGAGGTGCAGCAGGAGATCCATTCACAGAGGGCCCTTGTGGGAAAGTTTGCAGGGTATTCACTTGAGGCAGATGGGTTACTTCATCATCAATGGCACATCTATGTACCCCATGTAGGTGACCTACATACTGTAGTGTTATTAGAGGCTCACAAAGCACCATATGTAGCACATCTGGGGGTGAAGAAGATGCATGCTGACCTATGATAGTTGTACCATTGGGCAGGTATGAGATGGGATATAACAGAGTTTGTTTCTCGATGCCTTGAGTGCCAGAGGGTTAAGGCCGAGCAACAGCATCCAACAGGTCTTTTATACCCTCATGAGATACCTGAGTGGAAATGGGACACCATTTCCATGGATTTTATTGTTAGTCTTCCTATGTCTTCGCGTCACCATGATGCCATCATGGTGACAGTCGACAAGTTGACCAAGGTGGCACATTTCTCATCTGTATGCATGACGTACAATGCACCAACAGTGGCGAGAGTATTCTTAGATGATATTGTGAGATTACATGGAGTGCCTCACCACATTATTTTTGACAGGGATTCAATGTTCACTTTAGCCTTTTGGAGAGCTTTGCAGTAGGCGTTGGGCACACAACTCAACTTTAGCTCCGCTTATCATCCTGAGACAGATGGGCAGACAAAGTGGATGAATCAGGTGTTGGAAGACATACTTCATATGTATGTTATGGACCATCAGTCTAGATGGGAGGAGTATCTGTATCTCGTTGAGTTTGCCTACAATAATGGGCATCATAGCTCATTGGGTATGCCTCCTTTTCAGGCTTTATACGGTAGACCATGCAGGACACTATTGAGCTGGGATTAGACAGAGGACAGGGTTGCCATTAGTCTAGAGTTAGTTCAGGATATGGAGTAGCAGGTCACACTGATTAGGTAGAGACTTCAGGAGGCACAAGATAGATAGAAGAAGTATGTCAATGCTAAGAGAACTAATGGAAGCTTCTCAGTGGGTGATAAGGTATCCTTAGAGTGCGGCCACACAAGAGTCCAATCTATTATGGAAAGGGCTCTAAGCTCACACCACGGTTTGTAAGACCTTTTGAGATCTTGGAGCGGATAGGACCTGTTGCCTACCATCTAGCATTGCCACCTAGCCTCTCACATATCCATGATGTCTTTCATATTTATGTATTGAGGCAGTATATATCTGATTTATCTCATGTATTGGACTAGAGTGCTCTATAAGTAGAGGCGGATGTACAGTTGGCTTTGGAGCCAATTCGCATATTGACTCATCAGACGTTGGGCCTTTAAGGTCGAGAGCTGGACCAGGTTAGGGTCTAGTGGGATTGTTATGATGAGGTCATAGTGACTTGGGAGGATGCAGCTAGTTTGAGGGCACTCTATCCTCACCTTTTTGATGACTTCCAGGAGGAAGTTTAGTCTTAGAAGGGGAAGATGTGAGGCCGATTATTTTTCCTTCCTTATTTTGATCATTTTACATTTCAATTGATGACATTATCATACTTTTTGAGACTATGGTTCCATTATGTTGCTTTGATTATATCTCCTAATTTTGATATGACATTGATTAGATATATGGTGTTTCAATTTGATTATATTTTGATACTATGTTGAGACTAGACATGCGAGATATATTTGAGGATGTTTTGTGATGTGATTTCTAGTTCTTTATGTGATGATGATTATGCGAGATTAGATAGAAAGTGTAGTTTAATCTTGAATTATGTTGTAGATGATTAATGTCATATTCAATGGCATGAATTTAATTCAAGTTGCTTTGGCTATGATTATTCATGATATGATTGGCACTTGATCTAGATGTGTAGGATTATATTCCTAGGCCATGGCAAATTGGAGGTAGTATTCACACATATGTTATTCCCTATGAAACTGATCCATTCCCAAGAGGGATGAGGATCATGTTTGATTCGAATGTTGTTTAAGTGCTTATTTATTTGATCATTTTGGCCTAGTACCCCTTTGTTTAAATTAATTATATCGTGTGTTGTATAATTTTTATTGTTTTATACCACTTGGTATTGTTTTATTTTTTAGGCCATTTAAAGTGGATTTATGACTCCCTAGGTGAACCTTAGTGTCCCAAAGCTTATGCTAGGTGGTTACCCATGGGTCTAGGGTCAATTTTGACTAACTAAACCTTGGGATAACTCACTTTTGGTCACTTTAAATTGAGGTTTAGTCAAAGTGACGAATTTTGAAATAGATAAGGGTGGGAGATGAGTCATGCTTTGGGAAAGACTCATCTCCCTTCCCAAAGTTTGGGAATCCCTTCACTAAGAAGACTTGGGAGGTCTCCAAGACTCCCAAGTGTGTGGGATTTTCCTCCAAGACTCTCACACATGTGTGAGAGAATCTTGGAGGGAGATGGCTCTCTTGGAGAATAAGAGGATGCCATATGGCATCCCTTATCCTCATGGAGGCTTGAAGGGGATTGCCACCTCACCACTTGTTCTCTCACACATGTGTGAGAGAAAAAGTGGATAAGGTGAGGATTGGGATGGAATTGGAGGGTGACACTTGTCACCCTCACACTTCTTCTCCCTTGCAAGTGGCATGGGAGGAGGAAGGAGAAGGTGACAAGTGTCACCTTCTCATTCCTCAAGGCCAAATTAGAAGGCCTATATTACCTTCTCTTGTTGAGGAGTGTGGGATTCTTACATTATGGGATTCTCTTTCTATCTTTGGAGTTCCTTTGGGGAGTTAGAGAAAATTTTAGAGATTGGAAGATTTGGAGAAGCTTGGAGCTCTTCACCAAATGTGCTTCCATTATTAGGGCTTTTGAAGGTAAGCTCCATGACTCGTTCATTGCCCTTGCATATTTCATTATGTTGTGTTGTGGATTTTGTTGTTTGTTGTTTTCATTTTTTTTATGTGGGTTGGGAGTTTGGTGAGAGCACCTCCATTTGGAGGTAAGGCTCAACTTGTTTGGGGAAGGGGAAAGTGAACCTCCTCGAGGTCACCCCCATATTTGTGCTACTTATAGCCTTGAGGGCTTTTTAATTGGTGTTGAGATCATTTTGATGGCAAGAGTGCGATGGCAGTTTTTTTGATACTTGGAGATATGTGTTTTTGGAGGTTTGGGCTTGAGGCCATGAGACTTGGTGTTTTTGATATTTTTGGTGTGGCTTTTGAGTAGAGGGGTCCATTCCCTACCCCCATCAAACTCATTTTCATGAGTTTTGTTATGTGTTAATCCATGGGTTATTACGGTGTTGTTTTTGTGTTACTTGTTGTGGTATGTGTGTGCAACCGTGTGTTTCCTACCTTCCTACCTCGAGGGTGACCCACTTGCGGGTCTATGGTAGGGAGGAGGGCATTTCATAGTGGCTTGGTTTCCCCTTTTTGTTGTGTATTTATTGCAAGCTTATCATTGAGAAGAAAAAGAAGTTGGAGGAGCTCCTTCTTGCCTTGGTTTATTTTTTTGGTTGGTTGTGAGAGCCATGGCCTTTAAGGCCTTATTGTATTTTGTTTCAAATCATTATTACTCTTTTGGTGGAGTTGTAAATCTATTGTGTTCTCCATTGCTAATGTTGAGGAAGGAAATTTCTTTTATGAGTATATCCTATTGTTGTGATGGTCTTAAATATGCTTTATATTGTTAAATTTATTAGTTGTGGAAAAGCTGGCCTAAAGAAAGTGTTCTTGCTGTATTATATCAAATGTCATTGTTGATTTAATATGTTGTTGCTTTTAAACTTAAAATGAAGGAAATAATGTTGTCTACATTTTAAAGTATGTTCTGAAAAATAAAGAGAAAAAAGGGGAATAATATAGAGGTATAATTTCTGTTATGTTTGCATTAAAATTTCATGTTTATTATATGATGTTTGTGTATATGAGTTGTTGAAAATATAACTGAAATTATTTTGTGTTTTCTGCCTCATGTATTCCTAACCCAAGAAGAATTATTAAATCTAGTTTTATTTAATTTCAGAAAGGAAATGTATAGTTTCTACTAGATACAAAAGAATAGTATTATGCTATACTTGTATGTTGTTAAAACAAAAAAAAAAGAAAAAAAGAAAAAAAATATAGTAAGCTTAATTTGTGTATATGATTGCAAAAAAAAATTATGCCCTTCTGACTAAGTTATGATTTCAATTTGTTTTGCTATTTTTATGGATATATGTGACAGTATATATATAAGAGGTATAATATATATATATATGCATATATATATACCAAGTATATATACATACATATATATATATTGTTCTTATATATATAAATATTTTTTTTTGTAATATATATATAACCTGGAAGAATAGAGAAAAGAAAATATTTATATATATATATATATATACTATGTTTAACAGTGTGTATATATATAGATGTGTATATATAAATATATATATACATACCTATATATATACATACATATATATATACATACACACACACACACACACACACACACACACACACACACACACACATATATATATATATATATTATGTGCTATGCCTAGCAGATTGTATTGAAAATCCTACCAAAACCAAATGTAATTTCTAAATCATATTGCAGAATAGAGGGAAGAATGGCGAAATCGTTGATAGTTAGGTTTTAGTGTTATGTTTTTTTTCTAAAACAAATATAAAGCAAACAGAGCGACAACGGCCTCAGCAACCGCCGCCCCCTATAGCGTTTAACAATGTGGTGTGGGGAGGGGGCCGTGCCTCCCTCCACACCGTTGGGTGTGGGGGGAGGCACGGCCCCCTCCCCACACCACACCACCTCCCCTTAAACCTTCCACGTCGTCCCTTCAACCACTCACACACCGCTTCCCCTCCACACTGTCTCCCATGCGACCTCCACTACTGGCCCTTTTACCCGCGGCGGTGGCAGAGACCTCCCCAGATCCGTCACCCCATTCTTGCCTGCACTTCATTCTTTGGACCTGCCAATATTTGCAAATATATATATATCACTATGTTTCAAACATATATGCACCTCCAAATTCATACTCAGTGCATATATATATATATATTTATTTATATACATAAATATATACACCCAGTTGTATGTATATATATGAACAAAAAATATATATTATTGAAACAGAGTGAAACCCTAACGAGGATACCTATTGTGTATACCTCTGCATATAAACATGGTAGCCATGGGAGTGGAATTTCCAACCTGCAAACAAGAATGAAGAAAAGAAATCAAAATGGAGTAAACAAAACAACAAGAGAGAGAGCAAAACAAAGAGAAGGAATAGGGTTTCCATAAGGAAACTATAAAATATTGATTAGGGCTTTTCTTGTGGAGAAGATTATTTTAATGAATTAGGATGAGATGTACATGTGAGGACTTTGTTTTATTATTTAGATTAAATTCTCTATTATTGCCCTTGGGCCTTTTTGAATTTCCTTGTCCTCCATTTAAATTGTTTTAATTTTATTAAGGAGTTTTGAATTTTAGTGCCTTGTAGAAGGGTATTTTGAGGGGAATGGGTTAAATTGTTTTAAATGGGAAGTGTGTTCTTTTTTTAATTTATTTAATCGAGAAATTTATTTCATTTTCCCTAGCATGTTTTAGCCTTTTAATTGTCAGTTTAATTAATATTTTTACGGGGAGAGGTATTTTAATCTTTCCCTTTTCTCTATTATTTTTGAGTTGGTTAATAAATATAATGTCAAAATTATATTTATTATCAGACTTATTTGAAATTTAATTTTGGTGTCATTTAATTATTTTATTATTTTCAAATTTTAATATTTAATTGCAAGGTTGATTTAATTGGCCTTGGCAAGGTATTTAATTTTTAATTTTTAAATTTTCTTTAAGTTTAATTTTTAATTTTTAATTTTTGCTTGAATTCTTGTTGGAGTTTTTATTTTTAAAATTTTAATTCAATTATTGAAAACATGTTATGCTGTCGAATTTTTTCAAGATTTTAGGGGTTTAATTTTACGTCATTTTATTAACTTTCTTTTTATCACTCCATTTTATCATGCGTCCTTTATGCTATTATCTCATATATTCAATTTCATTTTGTTTCAGAGTTAGGGTTTGGTTTCGACTCTAACGAAATCACCTCCTCACCTAGGAAACTTAGGGTTCGGATTAAAATTGTTCTAACCCTAAAAGAGGCACGCTTCACATCGCATAACCCCTAGACGGCTATCATCATGCAGGGGACCGCATAGGACAATGCACTTCCCTGAATTATGTTGACATGTTTATGCCTTATGCGTATTGCCACCGAGCACGTAGACGCGTGCAAGGGGGTTCCTAGGGATAGGTAGAAAAAAAATTTTGTAATTCATGTCATGACCACATGTCAAATGTGGACATGACACATGTGTTGTGTGTCGTGATCGTATGGGAAATGTGGGCATGACATATTGCAGAGGTTGAGAGAAGAGAAATTGTTGATAAACATCAAGAAATATAGTTTCATGAAGGAAGAATTGGATATTTGGGATTTGTGATTTCTGCAGAGGGATTGAAGATGGACCCTGAGAAAGTTAGAGCAATTGTTGAGTGGCCAATACCTGAGAGCATTAGAGAGGTTAGATCATTTCATGGATTAGCAAGTTTCTACAAGAAGTTCATCAGAAATTTCAATTCAGAATGCACACCAATGACAGAGACAATGAGAGGTGACAAAAAGTATTTTAAATGGACATTAGGAGGATATAACAGTTTTGAATTATTGAAGCAGAAAGTGACAGAGCAACCAGTGTTAGCATTACCAAATTTTAACAAAGTATTTCAAGTAGATTGTGATGCCGGTGGAAATGCAATAGGAGCAGTATTAAGTCAAGAAGGGAGACCAGTAGCATATTTTAGTAAGAAGTTGAATGATGCAAGGAGAAGATATTTAGTTTATGATTAGGAGTTCTATGCCATAATTCAAGCCTTGAAGAAGTGGAGACATTATTTGTTTCCTAAAGAATTTGTATTATACACTAACCATTAAGCTTTACAATATTTAAACAGTCAAGAAAAGTTGAATCAAAGACATATGAGGTGGGTAGAGTTCATGCAGAGTTACACATTTGTATTGAAGCATAGAAGTAGAAATTCAAACAAAATTGCATATGCATTGAGCAGAAGAAGGAATTTGTTGACAGAGATGAGGATAGAAGTGTGAGGATTTGAAGAACTGAAGCACATGTATGAAGAAGATCTTGATTTTTCCAAACCATGGAAAGCATGTAAGGAACATGTTGTGACAGATAGAAGTAAGTGGTTAGATTATTTCATTCAAGAAGACATGTTGTTCAAGGGACATTAGTTGTGTATACCTCAAAGTTCTATGAGAGATAATTTGATGAAGGAGAAGCATAGTGGTGGATTAGTAGGACATTTTGGGATTGACAAGACAGTAGCCTTGGTAAGTGAACATTACTTTTGGCCTCAGATAAATAAGGATGTAAGGAAGTTTTTATAGAGTTGTAGAGTTTGTCAAGTTACAAAAGGGAGTAATTAGAATAATACATTGTACAAATCTTTGACAGTTGCAAAGAGACCTTGGGAAGATATAAGCATGGATTTCATATTAGGTTTGCCAAGAACATAGAGGGGACATGTTTCTATATTTGTAGTAGTGGATAGATTTTGAAAGATGTCACATTTCATTCCTTGTAAGAAGACAAATGATGCAGTGCATGTTGCTAACCTATTTTTCAAGGAGATTGTGAGATTGCATGGATTACCTAAGAGTATATTTTCAGAAAGGGATAGAAGATTCATTGGATATTTTTAGAAGACATTGTGGAAGAAGATGAAGATGGACCTAAAGTTCAGTTCAGCATTTCATCCACACATAGATGGACAAATAGAAGTGGTAAATAGGAGTTTGGGTAACTTGTTGAGATGTTTAGTAGGAGATAAAGTGGGAAATTAGGATCTAATTCTATCACAAGCAAAGTTTGTATACAATAATTCAGTGAATAGGAGTACAGGGAAG
This sequence comes from Cunninghamia lanceolata, assembly GCA_027924645.1. Taxonomy (NCBI): domain Eukaryota; kingdom Viridiplantae; phylum Streptophyta; class Pinopsida; order Cupressales; family Cupressaceae; genus Cunninghamia; species Cunninghamia lanceolata. The sequence goes on along the minus strand of BSBN01001253.1, from coordinate 2,636,638 downwards.
ACACCATTTGAAGTTGTGACTGGAATAAAACCTAGAGGATTTGTAGAGTTGAGAGACATCAGTATGGAGAATAAAAGGAGTGCAGAGGTAGAAGAATTTGTAGGATACATGGAGACACTACATAATCAGGTCAAGAAGTATTTGGAGGAGATGAATAGTAAGTATAAGGAACAAGCAGATGAGAAGAGGAGACATAAAGAATTTTTAGTTGGAGATGAAGTAATGGTATTGTTATCGTATAGAATTGCACCCAACTTAGACAGATTCCAAGCATTCTAATGACACAATGGGAATGATCTCAAGGTGTGAGACCTTGCAAGTTGAGATTAGACCTCCAAAAAAGGTTGGTTCCTTATTCTAAGCCTAATGCTTAGAGAAAACTATCTAAACCTAGTGCTAATACTGCATGGGAAAAGGGTTAGGAAGAAACTGAATGAAAATAGAGGTGATGCACTAGATTTAATGAGTGTTGGTAAGCCTGGAAAAGACACAATAATGATCTCAATCACAAAGGAAGGCTCACATAGACTTATAGAACTGATTGAGGCTTTGGGATGAAGATCCAACCTATAGAGGAGCCATTTTACTCATAGAATAGATCATAACTTCAAGTAAAATATAGAAATCAGAGCATAAGAGAGGTAAGAGATTGTGATTATATTGATCATGAAGGCTAGAAACTATTACAATGAAAAACAATTCATAGCAGAAAAACACATAGTATAGCCAATTACATTCATGGGTGGATTAACTAGAAGACAACAGAGGCCAAGCTATAGGCACAGTGAGTCAAATTTTGATAATCCTACAATCGCACTAAGAGGTCTAACTACAAAGAATTTGGCAGCATAACAGCCTAGAAATTACTAACTCCTCTAACTAAAGATTACAATGCTTTTTATAACAAATTCTTGTGTAGAGGGCATTGAGGTAGGTCCATGGGATCAAAGGTCACCAAAGCTATCATCAATATAGATTCTGGGACAAATGGTGATGAGGACAGAACCCATGCCTCTAGCAGACCTGCAACACTACGAAAGGGTTACCCATACGTAAGCAAGGACAAAGCATTGAGAAGAGAGCCTGAAAGTCATCGTTGACCATTGAAAGATCTGCCACCAAGCCACTAAAGTCTCTTTGTATTGAAGAACCATGCCATCCTTCCTGAATTTCATCTACATAGCTCACCAACTCGAATCAATGTGAAATATCTACCTCTACAACACTTCAAGTTGGTCTTTGAGATGTCTTGTCAGCTGAACCTGCATATTCATCCTCATTCAGCAACTATCTTGATATCCAGATGTGCACATTTAGATCATGAAATTTGAATCATATTTTGAAAGTGAGAATATTCCCCCAAATGCCCACCAAATGAAAGAGGAGGAAATTCTAAGCACATCTTCCTTTTGGATCATGTAGAAATTCCTCAGGATGAGGGAGATATCTGCGGTCAAATTTGTAGTCAACCAGCATTTGTATGTCCACGTGTCATCATCTCATGGCCGTGCATAGGATCTTCCCTGCGAACAAGATTCACCTATGACACTATGCTACTATTTGATCTTCAAAGTTGTAGCCCCACCACCAATATACTTTACAACTGTCTTCATTTTGCAGCCCTGCAGAAGGAACATGACATCAGCTTCAGCAGTTTGTGAGTTATGTGATATCCAGATGCACCCGTCAAATTTACCTTCATAGCATGGAGAAATTGTCATCTACATGGTTATTAATCTTTAATATCCAAGTGCTAAATTAATATCTGAATGCCACTTGAATATCCTAATGATATCATCAACATGAAGAGTTTCATTGAAGAGGAGATCTGAATGATATCATCAGGATGCTTTATCAATGCTGGATAATATGTCGAGGGTGAAATGTCTGGATGACATCGTCATCATATGCATTTCTTTGGGGAGGGGATCAGGATGACATCATCAAGACATTCTCAAGGTCATGGATATTAAGGAAGATCCTGGACATTAGGAAAGGACTCGGATATTAACTAAGGTCCGAATATGAAATGGATATCAAGACCTTAGCTAAGGTCTAAGATATTGAGATAATATCTGAGATGTTAGCTAAGATCCGAATGACATCATCAAGATATCCATACTAAAATTACTAAGTATGCAGATGGGAAATCCCTGCGAAGGAAGGCATTTGAAGATTAAGGATTTCTAGGTTTTTCTAGGTTTTTTGCAAGGATTCTTCAGATGAAAATCTAGGGATTTTTGCAAAGTAGAGCATGCAAATTTGAAGAATATAGGCTTGCAAGGCCATATTCCAAGGGATGTCCAAGATATTTTAGGGTGAATTGTTTGACTCTAGACAGAGGAAAATGGGTCAACAGGTATATCTGAGAAAATAGAGATTTTTATTAGGGACATACAATAAGCTGAAGATGAAGAAGTTTGGACCATGTAAGATTCTTAAGAAGTTTGATTTAGGAAATGCATATGAAGTGGAGCTACCAAAGACATTTGGTATATCATCTATATTCAATATTATAGATCTATATCAGTATCATGAAGGAGAATCAAGTGATAGCATCAAAGTGTTGATAACTGAGAGGGGGGGTGAATCAGTTATCCTAATTATTTCCCTTATTGAACTTTCTTCTTAATTAATGCAACATTGAATCAAACACAAAAACATTACCATGAAATAAGAAACACATGACACAGTATTTTTGATGTGGAAACCCTGTTAAGGGAGAAAACCACGGGGTGATTAACCCAAAAATTATTCTCTGTTAGAAGAATAGGAAATTACAAAAATGGCACTTGCCAATTAGGGCTCACTGCCCGAGCACACCGCTCACAAAGAGGCCCACTGCCTACAAGGAGACACACTGTCTACAAAGTGATCAGAATCACAGTCTTGAACTGATTGGAAGCATCTGCATATGCTGGAGTTCAATTCCGGTTAGGCTCAGTACACTGAACTGCTGCACTTCATCTCTCCTCTGTTCTTTATTCTGCTATCCTTTCACATACCGAATCTTTCTTGCTACTTCTGCTCTGTTCTGCACTTGTTTGCATATACCTTCACACCATCACACTCTCTACAACTAGATCCATCCTCTATATATATCCACACAAGTAATTTCATCACTTTTCTAGTCAGCATCCAGAACAGTCTAGTTTCTTACAAACTCTGTTCTGTCGGCTGAATCCTTGCTCACCAAGCAATGCGGATCAAGCATATACTTGTAGATATCATTAATCATGTCGGCCAAACATGATTCATGCCTTCACAACCTTTATCATCTACAGTAACACATCCGGAAAGTAGTCTGATACTCTGTCAGTCAGTTCTTCCTCTGTTTTCACTGTCTCTCAGGAATCCGGTACTCAACTATTCATATCTTTTTCCTTGTCCATCACCGGAGGCTAAATCCTTAGAATATACCACTCAAGGTAGTCCTCTTGACTTCCCCAAATCCGCACTGCACCAAGACACTTCCTCTGAGAGATCCGGACCAATCTGTCGGACCTTGCCACATGCTCTGTTCTTGTTCACCGGACCACAACAATCTTTATTCTGACTTCCGGTAGAGACACACCATGACTTGCGGATATGTGGGATGACCTTTGTTGCCATCAATGACAACAACCATGAATCCATATAGTGTCTCTTGCCAACAATCTCCCCCTTTGGCATTGATGGCAACACTTAGTGAAAAATGACTAAGTGTTTACACTATGCTCCCCCTTTGCTGATGCTCTGTCTTTATATACAATTTCTGGAACTCCCCCTTAGTTGGATTCCTCATTTTTCACAGCTCCTCACTCCCCCTTTGACATCAATGGCAAAGGGTAGGGTCCGCACACCAAAATTTTCAAAAAATTTCTATACATAGCCGCATATTTACATACTCACATATACTGAAGAATGTCTGCAAAGGATGTCTTCAATTGGATCAGTTCTGTAGCCCAACTTTGCTTCATTCTATCCAAAATTGAGATGTGACCACTCAACAAAAATGCAAAAGCTTCTGCCCTCTTGAGATCTGTCGGATCATTTGTTTGGGCGGTGGTCTGAGCATCACTGATGGCCTCATGCATAGTTTCTAACTTAGGGATTATAATCCTTCTAAGTTCTCCCATCCGGTTAGTGATATTCTTCCTTTCCTTCTCAAGATTCTTTATTTCATTCAAGACTGCAATAGTCTGACATTCTTGATTTATTATGGAGGAAGAGAGAGGATCAAAACTTTGAGATAAACTTTGTAGCTTGTCCTTTTCCTCTTTTATTTTCTTATCAATTGCTGCCGTTGCCTTTGACCAGGATATACAAAATTTGTAAATGTCACCGCCATCCTTAAGAGCATTTTCTAAGCTCTTTATTCCAATACTCATATTTCTCCTATTGTTAGAGATTAATCCTAATACTTCTGAAAATCTTTTATCCAAAAATTCCTTCCAGACCTTTTCTTCAGCAGATTTTTCTAGAGATTCAAAATGTGTACTAACACTGCTGACTAAGGTTTTGAGATTTCCGGAAGAGGAGGCTGTGGGATCCTTTTGAAAAGATGGCATGATATTTTCTAGCACTCCAGATGCTACCTCCATAAGCTCACAGTCTTCCATGTGAGATTTCAGCAGTTTCTCTTTGACTTTCTCATTTGCAAATGAGGCTATTTTCATTGTTTGCACCGGTGACAAAGAGTCAAAATCTAATGGTCCTTTTAGCAGGTCCGGTTCATCAATTTCTATAGTGGCTTTTGTTAGGAATTCTTGAACAGTTTGTGCAGTGTCTCTTGCCGGAGATAGATGTTTCTTCTCTTCTGCAGTTTTGTCCTTTTGAATCTTTTCTCCTTCCTTACTCTTACCACTTTCACTCGTGGTTTTCTCTGTTGGGGTGCTGTCAGCCTCTTTTTCTTTAACTGCTGCTTCTTTCTCCTGTAGTTTCTCTTCTTCTTGGGATCCAGAGACTGTAGGGGAAACCAGAGGAGAGATGTTAGTCTATTCAGGGCCCACTTCTTCCGGAGCAGATGATTCCAAATCCGCAGCTGTTTCTGCACCTAAGTCCTCTACAACAGGAAGATTGAACCTTTTGAAGGCCTTCCGGAGGATCTCTTCTGTCTCTTTGGCCACTTTGTCAGTCTCACCAAGCATGAGTTGATTCATCCTGGCTTTACTTCTGAACTCATCTTTGCAGTCGTTGAAGATTATGTTCATTGTCTTGGGATCAATTTGAGGATATAGCTGAATAGCTATCTGCTCCCGGATCTCAACATCTTTTGCATGAGCATTATTCTTTCTTATTTCTAATTCCTTTTCTAGGCTTTTAGGAATAAGAGATATGATCTCAATGAAAGCCTTATTGTATATGTTCAGATATTTGACTGTGGCTTCCTACAGAGTCTTTTGGTCAGCCTCATTGTAGTCATCATAAAATTCAGTCATTGGTTGAAGGTTTCCATCCACCGTAACCGACTTGATTACACTCTCTAGAGACAGAGTGGGCTTTTCAATAGATACCTCTGCTATTTCATCCTTGTCTTAGCCTGTGGAGGGTTTACCGGATCCTTTCTTCTTCTGCTTCTTTATTTCTTTTACTCCCTCATCTGACTCTGTTTCCTCTTCATCCTTTTGGCTTTCATAAGCCCTTGTGGCTTTTGTCTTAGATCTTTTACCGGATGCCTGGACTTCTGGTTTTGAGCTTTTGGTTGTGGGAGGTGCAGATCTTTTTGATGATCTGGTCCGGGTGGAAGTTTCAACCGGAACACTTTCTTTACTTTTCTTTTCTTCCTCAGCCTTCCTCCTCTCTTCCCGGCTGGCATCAAGTGCCTCTTTTGAGATGCCTAGGCCTTAAGCAATATGCTCTACTTCTTTTCTCACCTTTCTCTTTATCTCAGGTTCCCTGAGTTCTACATGGATCTTTACACTCAGCTCTCAAAGGTTCCAAACCTTTCTGCCTTTGGATCTTTGGGCTGACTTAGCATGTGTTGAACATGCAGCTCCACTATCTGTTCATCCACTTCATACCCCATGGGCATGATCCATACAGTTCTTGGTTCTACTGCCTCCATTAGACACTGATCTGTTTCTACCATGAAGCATACTGTATCTTTGTACTTTTCAATGAGGGATAGGGGTATTCTTTCTCTTGCATGCATCATGCTTTGGAAGTTCTTGAAGTATCCCCATAGAGCTGTGTTTCTTGCTTTAGCATCCCCAAGTCCATGCAAATAGTCTCTGATTTGAATGGCAACCGGTCTGTCATTCTGCCATATCCATCCACTGGATCCGGGAAGCTCGTTCATGTAGTAAAAGAAGAGACAAAGGATCAGATTGCCATACTTGAAGGAGTTTTTCTTGTCCTTCTTAATCTTCTACAGATTTTCAAAGAGTTGGTTTACAAGAAGCTCACACAAGTCATAGTCTGCATTCTCCTTTAACATTTGATAGGCTGTGTAGATTGTAGTTCCCGGTACTGAATTTTCCCTACTGGAGTGATAGATTTTGTAACCAATTATCATAGATGCAAATTTGACATCCGGTTCAGTGATGTCATCAACTGTCATAGCTCTCTTGTCAAACTTGGATCCAGTTGCATCACTAACTGTCTGATTTTTGACAGACTTGAGAACAGGTAATCCACCGGATGAGTGCAGACCGGTTACAGCCCTAATTGCATCTTTGGTGATCTTGAAGGGCTTGTTCAACCATAGGAAGTTGTCATGTACTCTACTTAGTACATACCAGACCCATTCATCTTCTTCAAAACAGGGGAAATGAATGCACTGTGCAAAGTGTTTGTCCCGGATGGCTTTGTACTGAGGTTTGATCTCAAAGGAGTCATCTATCAATTGTTTGTGATAGATATCCATCAGTTTTGATTCTCCAAAGTCTTCAAGATTCGCATGGATGTAAACCCTAATATCTTCCGTGTGCAATACACCATGAGGAACACTAGAGAAGGCTCCTAGTGGATCTACCTCCAAGGATTTGTAAGGATGTTTCTTGAATGTGGGGTGAGGTCTATCAGAGATCTTAACTATATTCGAAGTAGCCATTCTTCAAAGATTTGCAGTGAGATAATGAAAACGGAGAATACCTTATGCGCCTTCGGTTTGCACGGAGTGGTTGGATTGATTTCTTTATGCAATGACTTAGGCAGGAGATCTTTGGTGTGCTTGATGAATCTTGTTGCAGAGCTCCGCTTTTCGCTTCTTCTTGGATGTGGAATGATCAAATGATTGTTGAGAATCCCTTATATCATTTCGCAAACCCTAATATCTGTTTGCAATAAATGCTTCACCTATATTATTCCGGTTTGCCTTGTCCGGATAGCTTGGAGTATCCCGGATCAGTCCTGATTTATGAACATCATGCGGATCTTTCAATCATGAATAAATCAAGATAACACATCACAAGGACATCCCAAACACTCTGTCCAATCCGCAGAATAAGACAATGCACTTTTGGATCTCTCTGGACCTTTTTGTAATCCTCTGTCATTCTGGAGCATCTCCCAGAACAGGTCTTACTTGATCGATCACAGCTTCTTCACATTTTCATGTGGACCTCTGAAATCTTATCTAGATCATCTCAAGACTTATATCTTTAAACCCTTTACTCCGCATCTTGTGACACATCCGGCACCACTTGATTGGCTGGGGAAACAGGATTTTCTTTGAGTCTCCCCCTGAGCCAGAGCTCACTTTTTAATTTCTGGAAGAAATATCAGCACCAGAGTCTGGTGCGGATCCAACCTCTACATTCTCTAAACTTTTCTTCACCCAAATCTTGCTCATCTGATTCCTAACTTCATCCACATTCATCTTTTGTTTACCCTTGTCTTGATTCTGATTATACACCGGACCTCTTTTGTCCTGATTCTTGCTTCTGCAGACTTTAGCATTATGACCGGACCTATTACAGATTTGGCAAATAACATTTCTTTGCATATTTGACTGATAACCTCTTGATCTGCATTGATTAGCCATATGACCTACTCTATTGCATGTAAAGCATCTACCTTTGAATGATTTGTTTACTTGCATATTTCTGCATTCATGGGATTTGTGTCCATACCTTTTGCAGTTAAAGCACTGTCTGGAGAAGGATGAATTAATCTGATTCATTCTCTTTCTGCACTGATTAGCTTTGTGACCAAAGTGGTTGCAGCTGTGGCAGTATCCATTGAAAGATGGATATCTTTGAGCATTGGGCTGTCTTACCGGAGGTCTTCTAGGCCTATTCCTTGGATTTTCTGATCCAAAATTCTTTTGACCGGATCCGGAGCTTTCTCCTTTCTCATATCCCAAACCATACTTGTCATCTGCCCTCTTTTGACTTCCAAGAAGTACTTCAAGTTGGGCATAACTTATCTTGAATTTTTCTTTATATTCATTTGCTGTTTGAAGATCTCTTTTGAGAGAGGCAATTTGATCCTCAAGTTTTTCTTCATTATCTTTGGCATCTTCAAGATCAGATTCAAGATGTCTGATAATCCTGTCCATCTGGTGGCATTCTTCTGATTTTTCTTTAAGAGATTGTCTTAGATTGTCTTCAGCTTTTCTTTTTTCTTCAATCTCTTGAGTAAACTTTATAGTTCCTGATTCCATTTCATGTCTTAACATAATGACTTCTTTTGATAACTTTTCACATAACTTGGTTTGCTCAGTCAATTCTTCATTTGTATTGCTTTCTTCACTTTGTCTTGCCAATTGTTGGAGCAACTTCTTTCTCTTTTTCATAGAGAGACTTAATTTGTCTTTTAATTCTCTCATGAATTCATCGGCCTGTTTGAGTCTTTCCTTTAATTCATTGACTTCAAAATTTGACTGTTCAAGATCCTCAAGGGCAGTCTTGAGTTGCTCCCTTAAACCATATGCATCCATTTGAACTCCCAGATCTTCCTCAAGCTGTTAGGCTCTATTAGGAGGAACTTAGCTCTGATACCAATTGTTGATAACTGAGAGGGGGGGTGAATCAGTTATCCTAATTATTTCCCTTATTGAACTTTCTTCTTAATTAATGCAGCATTGAATCAAACACAAAAACATTACCATGAAATAAGAAACACATGACACAGTATTTTTGACGTGGAAACCCTGTTAAGGGAGAAAACCACGGGGTGATTAACCCAAAAATTATTCTCTGTTAGAAGAATAGGAAATTACAAAAATGGCACTTGCCAATTAGGGCTCACTGCCTGAGCACACTGCTCACAAAGAGGCCCACTGCCTACAAGGAGACACACTGTCTACAAAGTGATAAGAATCACAGTCTTGAACTGATTGGAAGCATCTGCATATGCTGGAGTTCAGTTCCGGTTAGGCTCAGTACACTGAACTGCTGCACTTCATCTCTCCTCTGTTCTTTATTCTGCTATCCTTTCACATACCGGATCTTTCTTGCTACTTCTGCTCTGTTCTGCACTTGTTCGCATATACCTTCACACCATCACACTCTCTACAACTAGATCCATCCTCTATATATATCCGCACAAGTAATTTCATCACTTTTCTAGTCGGCATCCGGAACAATCTAGTTTCTTACAAACTCTGTTCTGTCGGCTGAATCCTTGCTCACCAAGCAATGTGGATCAAGCATATACTTGTAGATATCATTAATCATGTTGGCCAAACATGATTCATGCCTTCACAACCTTTATCATCAACAGTAACACATCCGGAAAGTAGTCTGATTCTCTGTCAGTCAGTTCTTCCTCTGTTTTCACTGTCTCTCAGGAATCCGGTACTCAACTATTCATATCTTTTTCCTTGTCCATCACCGGAGGCTAAATCCTTGGAATATACCACTCAAGGTAGTCCTCTTGACTTCCCCAAATCCGCACTACACCAAGACACTTCCTCTGAGAGATCCGGACCAATCTGTCGGACCTTGCCACATGCTCTGTTCTTGTTCACCGGACCACAACAATCTTTATTCTGACTTCCGGTAGAGACACACCATGACTTGCGGATATGTGGGATGACCTTTGTTGCCATCAATGACAACAACCATGAATCCATATAGTGTCTCTTGCCAACACAAAGATGGTTTGAAGAATCAGTTACCACAATAATCACCAGAGTAGATAGAGGACATCTTGGATAGCAGAGTTAGATGCAGTACTAGAGGCAAGTAGTACAAAGAATACCTAGTCAAGTGGAAAGGAAGACTAGAAGAAGATTCATCATGGATTTCTTAAGCTGAGGTAGACCACCTTGGTTTTCCTCTGGCCCCAACAAAGTGTGGGACTCACTTTTCAACAACCCCAACTGTCTGATGCAAGAGAATCCCAGGTTGCAGAGCAATCTTACATCAACCAAAAATATTTATATTCTTTTGTTTTCTTTCATTTTCAGTTCAATTCAATCATTTACAGTTTCAGCATTTTGTTCCACATTTTACCGCATCTTCATATCAAAGCTTACGAAGCAGGACTTAGCATCTTCATATCATCATCAACATCATATTCATATTTCAAGTGATTTGGATTTGTTTCCTAAAATTTATTTCTATCAAAAGATCATTAGTTTTCACATAACAGAGCATCTAGACAATCAGTGGAAGGAGAAGGTCTACGGAGCACTTCCATGACTTGTCAAGCCTAATGAAAAATCATACATGGCACATAAGGATCATATAGACCTTTCTTGAGGTTCGCACCAAGTTTCATCCATTTGGAGAGAAATACCATATGTTGTAGGCTGACCTACTTGGTTCTACACGTTACATCCTTCATTGGAGTTTGTAACCTGTTTTGGATGACGTGGAGGAATTCATGAGATTAAAGATGGTGTATATAGATCTCTTAGATGTATTTGAAAGGCAGTTAGTTGATTTCATAAGATAGATAGTTAGATTCTTTTTGGGAAGGCACTTCAATGCCATATCTTGCATAATTGTTGTCAGAAAGCAGGCCTGTGAGCCCTTTGATTGTAGCCCACATGTTGCTGGCATATGAGTATTGTAATTATTTGATATATTAATGAATATATGAATCTTCCATTGCATTCTATGATTGTGTTGTTTCCGTTGTGTTTATCCTAGCTGCATGGTTTGGACAGTTCATTCTGTGAACCCTCCAGTCATGATTGCACCACTAATTCATGCAACCTCTAGATAAGACTAAATAGAAATGCACAATTAACTATATTTGCACCCTATCTATGTGCAATCCTATTGATATGTCCTAATGATAAGTGCAGATTAGGAAAAATCAAGGTAAATACATGAATCATCAATATCAACCACAAAACTATCTAAATTCAAGCCATAAAGACCCTAATCTAACAATGAAGCACAGGATGACAATAGAAATCAAATTATAAAGCAATAATATCTAAATCCCTATGCCAAAGTTGAATCTCCTTCATTACTCTTCTCAATTTTGCTTTATTTGCTCTCAGATTTGTAGCATGCAAGATATATGATAAGCTCAATAGCAAGATCTCAAGATGAATGATAGAAAAATATTAAAGATCATGATTGTGGTTCACCTAGAAATGTAGATGAAGTCTTACTTTTATAGAAGACTTGGATTTGAATTAAGCGTGAGGATTGAAAGGTGAGTTGTGTGATGTGGATGGCTAAGATTAAGAGATCATTTAAGATAAGGCCCTTCATTTAATAAAAGGTAGTGGTGTTACAACTTTTTTAAATGAAGGTGGTGGTGTGACAAATGATTTAATGAGAGAGGGACATGTGTGAAGATGAGGGCTAATTTAAATAAAAATTTATTTATTTAAATTGGATGATGGAAGAAATGGAAAATTATAAATAATTGGAAAACATCATTTAATAATGTTTGGAAAATAGATAAATGACTAATTAAATAATTAGAAATAATTATTTAATTATAGAGGAAAAGAGGGAAAATGGAGATGACTAATTAAATAAATAAGAATTTAAATTATAGAATAGAAAAGGGTCCTTAGTTAACATAATTAAATAAAATTTATTTAATTATTTAAGAAGAATAAAGAAAAAGTGAATTAATTAAATAATTTAAAAATTATTCAATTAATAGAAGAATATGACATTAGGAAATAATTAAATAATTAAAAATTATTTAACTATGTAAGGAAGAGATGGAAATTAGTGTGAAAATGTTAGTCATAGACTCAAGACATTTTTAAGTGTCTACATTTTACCCCTCTTTGATACAATGTGAATCTGAATGTTGTATCAAAGAATAATTAGAAAATTTTGGCTCAGGACCTGCCCCAAATAAAATGGAATAGTTTGATGCCCTCTCAGGAAATTTGTCAAATTTTCAAAAAATTCAAAAAAAATTGGTAAATTTACCGATAGGTCAATTTAGACTCATGTATTTTTTATCAAGCCTGTGAGCTCCATTTTTTGTGTCATGGCACGCCATCAAGATGACTGCAAGGATGCACGGAATAAATGTTAATGTGAAAGAGATGGTGTTAGCAAGAAAGGAAGAATGATTTTGATCTTTTAATTTCATTGCATGATTATCATCATAGAGATTTTATTATGAAAATCAGTAATGAATACCATGGCTTGATATAGACCAAGGCACAAAATGTGATCCCTTTCAGAACAAGCACATGACAAACAAGGAATACCATGACACAGACTAGTAACCATAGAACCTTGTCAGAATATGTGAGGAAGTAACCACAAAGCATGTTAGTCCTAGTACAAGAAAGCATTAGGTGACCTTTCACTTGCATAGGATACTTTTATTATGCCAAATGGAATCCCAATCACACACAAGGAACTTAGTTTCCCTAGTCATATTTCCAAGACAAACCACAAATAGAAATCAAAGAGAAAAAGGTCATGATCCATCATTGCTCTTCTCATCACTTGTAGACTTCCTCGAGCACATAAGAACATGACCAAAGATCAATCAAATACAAAGATAAGACAAACTAGACCAATATCGTCAATAGCCATTTAGATCTTCTTTCCAAATAATGAGTGTTTGCTTGATAGGACTGCATAATAGCACCTGGTTTCAGGGAGAGAAATATGTCGTATAAGACATCAAGTCTGGTTTTGACAATGCAAACACCTTTATAAGGTAAATGATAGGATTGTGTCTAGTTTCATAAATGTGACACCTCATATAAGACACCTAGTCTAGTTTCGAGAGAGCAACAATTTGTATAGGACTGATGATATGATTGATGTGTAATGATAGTGTATGGTTTCAAGAAACGAAGCATGTCATATAAGACATTAAGTCTAGTTTTGACAATGCAACATTCTATATAAGACAATTAATAGATGATAAAGTTAACTGATAGTGATGAACATTCGTGACTAGGTAATTGATGGGTTAGGATTGAAGACTTGATGGATAGCTTGTCTGTTGTTTTGAGATTGGTTAAGCTCAGTTCTCTACATAAGATAATTATTTTATGTCTAATCAAGGTGTCAGCCTTAGCAAGGGACAACTTATTATGAGATATGAACAATGGTAGACTCGACTCAACGGGCCCTAAGGGACTGATCTAATGTCTTGGGGGCTCATCGATGATGGCCTTGCCTACATAAAGCACAGAGACAATGTAGTTTGACCATGTGGACTCTTTATTATGGATGGAAAAATATAAGACCTAGGGGATGGACTACAGTCTCGAGGGCTCATCGATGATGGCCTTCCCTACATGAAGTTGTAGAGGCAACGTAGTTCGATAGGGTGGATTGACACTGACACAAACTTGATGACCGACATTATTTTTTGAAAAAAATTGATGTTTTTCAATTTTTTTGGGTTTTTGAAATGTTCTGATTTTTTTTAGATTTTTGGAATGTTTTGTTTTTTTTGGATTTTTAAAATCTTTTGATTTTTTTGGATTTTTGAAATTTTTTTATTTTTTTGGATTTTTGAAATTATTTGATTTTTTTATTTTTGAAATTTTTGCCCCTTGATACCACATCTAGAATCCCATATGAAAACCTAAGTCAAGGATTTACCTCTAGTTAGGTATAGGACAAAATTATTATGAAGGAAGAGGGATGGGGTAGTATTTATTATGGATGGATATGGAAAATGAGAGATGCAAAATGCCAACTACTCTCAGGCCATGAGAAGGACAACAAAGCTTTATTGTGGATTATGATGTGGATTATGTATAGGCAGCTAATGGAATTTCATTATGGATGTGGGTGTGAACTAATTATGAAAGGTAAAGTGAAAGACCAAATAGAATGATGATAGATGATAGAGCAAAGACTAACTACACATGACACCTATTTGCTAGGTTTTCACCACGATACTTATCCAAAGTGCCACCAAAGTGGTTTTCACTATTGGATGGATTATTTCTCTTTACTATTTTATTATTATTTTTTCTCATCCAAAGCACCAGTGAAATGGTTTTGTAACATCAAAAAAAGTCCCCTTGGGGGCTTTTCCCTCATAAAGTTTAGCTCCCAGGTCTTTAGAGTGCATTTAGGACATTTTAGTTCATATTTGAGCATCTCAATGGAATGAGACCTAAGTCCCATGGAAAATAGGACCTAGGAGGACCCCTTGAGTTGTACCCTACCTAAAATACGAGGGAGGACTTGGGCACCCATGCCCTAGTCCTACCTTATTTTAGGGCAGATTCAATTTTTGAGTGTCAGTTAGTGACCATTATTGGGCCCCTTTGCCAACACGGTAAGTTTAAATTTCAAATATTTTAGTGGGAGTTCTTGTAGATGCATATATAAGCATGTGTAGGCATTCATTTGTAAACTAGATTGTTATTGTGAACTCTAGGAATTCTCAAGGTGATTCAAGGCTTTCTATTGTGTTGCAAGAGCAGACTTGTATGTTTTGTGTATTGATATTTGTAGATTTGAGCATCAATTCCTTCATGGCATGAAGAGAATCTTCCTCCATGAAAGCTTCACTACAAGGTGACATATCATTATGTTTTTATCATTGATTCCTTTAGTTTTGGCCTCTGCCTCACAAGGGCACGCCCTCTTTATCTGACAATGATGTTTGGAGACTTAAGTGTCCTCTAGGGTTTGACTGAGGCAAACCTATAAACACCACAACCCCCAAACCAAGTCTTGTGATTGCAGGTTATAGGTGTCGCATCCTAGAAAAGTGGAGTTGCAGGAAGGCTGGAAAGACATCACGGATTTGGGATCTAAATGAAAGATGGACAAAGGAGCACTTCTGGGACTAAGGCACTCACTCCAGTGTCCTCTACGGACTGATTCCAAAAAATAGAAGTTACAGGGTTGATCAGTGTCTGAACGAGGTTCAGATTCCCTGAAAAAGCATGTACATTAGACTTGGGTGCCCGCTCTAGTGTCCCCAACTATTCTACTTTGAAACCCTAAAAATAGGCATTCTATAATTTGGCATTTTACTCCCGTCTGTAATAGCTTTTTTTGTAATTCATTAATTTGTTGTCGTATTTGCATAATTAGGGTTTTAATGGTCAATTGAGCATAAGAGAAGGAAAAATTAATAATTAATTCCATAATCCAAGATTCCTCTCATTTTCAAGAGAGCTAGGGTATGATAGTGCTAGCCATTCAACCCTAGATCCTTCAATGTTAGGGTGAAAGGAGGATTTTAACATCTAAGCCATAAAAGATTAACAAATCCAATTTTACCCTAGACATTTTGGTGAACCTATGTCTTTGAAATTAAATTGCAACTTTTTGAGTGTTTTTCTACAGATTTGGTGTGATTTCATTCATTCATTTGGTTGTTTAATTTATTGCATTGAAAAATTTTCAAAAAAATTGAAAATTTTGGAAAAATACAAAAAATTTGCATTGTTGGGCTTACTAAATTATGTCAGTTCTTTCTAATTTTTCCTAATTCATGATTTTTGCATCAGACCTGATATAAAATACAGAAAAATACAAAAATTCAAAATCTTGATTTGCATTTTCATCATTTAATTGCTAAGGTTTTGTGGAAATTTTGACAATTTTTAGATAATCTAGTAATTCCAAAATCTAGGGTTTGTAGGCAAAATCTTTTATCAGATTTTTCTACTAATTTTAGAGGATCATTAAAATTTTCATTTGTTTTTAGTCTTTCATTTTAGTGTGAATTTGCATTTAAATTTAAATTATTTGCATTTTTGCATTAAAAATTTCAGCAAAAACTAGCAATTTTGGTGCATTTTCATTAAATTTGTATGGGAATTCTGCATGATTAAGCTTGAAAATCATTTTCAGATCTAATAATATGTAATTTCCATCAAAAATCAGACTTCAAACCATTCTCATAGCATTTTGTTCCAAAATCTCGAACCTAGGGCTTTGAAAACAACGATTTTCACCAATTTGTGCCTTAATTGACTTCATAAATTTGCACCATAGGTGTGTTGTGAAATGTATTTTAGCATTAATTTTTTGTTATCATGGTAATAATTTTCTTCCCCTCATAAAAATCTTCACAACACCCTTTTAACAAGCTCTTGTAGTGAAAAATTGGCGAAAAACTACACATTTTGGCTATTTTGGCCCTAGGGTTTGACCTAGTTTGCACTCCAAGCATGTTGTGATCAATTTTATGGATTTAGATGACTGATATTATTGATATTCTTCTCTTTACCTCCTAAAATTCCTTACAACACCTTCTTTACTAGGTCTTGGAATTGAAAAATCGTGAAAAATAGCTTATTTTTGCTATATTTTCACTAGGGTTTGACCTTAAGTGGCGCTAAAAGCATGTTATGTTGGGTATTTTGGCACCAAGTGGATGTTATTACTAATATTATTTTCTTTCCATCAAAATTTTCCTCACAATACCCTTTTTTATGCTCTTTTGCATTCAATTTTGGTGAAAAAAGTGCTCATTTTGACATATTTTAACTATATTTTGACTTGGCATTATATTGGATTTGCATCAAGCGTGTGTTGAGAGTGATTAGATTAATGTTTTGGACTGATGTCAGACATATAACTTTCTTTCCTTGATCAAAATCCTTACAACATCATTTGTTTCATTCATTGGCTTTGAAAAAGTATCAAAAAATTAAGCATTTTGGGCTATTTTTGCTCTTGTCTTTTATACCAATTTTGAAAAGCTTTCAAAATCTAATTTTGCATTCATTTGGAAATAGATATAATGGCTACTTCTTTGGAATAATTGTTTGCATACATCACAGACATGTATCATTTCTCTAAATTCACTAATAAATATCCTCAAGTTCTGGAACAAATAGCACACATTCATGATATTGATCCATCTATGTGCTCCACATATGAAATTCTTTGTCATATAGATGAATTTGATAGCTTCACAACTCTCATGGGAATATACCCTTCAATATTGGATGATCTCACTAAATTCATGATCAATAATACATATACTAGTGATGATCTTAAAATGTTAGGTGAAGCCTTGAATGATTTTATGGGAAATTCTACTATGGCAACTATTGATAAAACATGTGATGATAACTTTGGTTTACCTTATGATCCCTCTTCAAAGGTTATTACCCCTCATGAGGACACTTTGATGCAAGAGGATGATTTCATTGACACATCTATTAAAATCACGTCATCAAGTCTTCATTCTAATGCTCACTCTGGCCAAGATAAAGCGTTAGCAAATGAAGAGCCATCACCAGTTTGTCATTCCAATGCTCTCCCTGGCCAAGAGGAAGCATTAGTGAATGAAGAACTCCCTTCAACAAAGATCATTCCATGGGTAGACAATGATATTTCATCTAACAACAATAAAAACTCTATTACAATGCATGAAACCTTTATGGATCATCCTACCAATCTTGCTCCTTTATTTGATTATTCATATACCTTGGATATCGCTAACGAAGACAAGACCTTTAATGTCCCTCCTTTGATTGAATATTCAATTCATTTGGACATCACTAAGGATGTAGCACTAGTGGATGAGGAGAAGTCTCTCACATTGAATCCCTCAAAGATGGATGTTGAGATCACTCAAAATAATTTGCTTCTCCCACCTCTTAAGATGATAGAGCATATGTGTACTAATGAACTTCAACAAGAACACATTCCACCTAATGTTGAGTCAAACCAAGAAGCATTTAAGAATGAAAAAAAGAATAATTACAAGAACTTGGCAATAGTACCTTATGTTTGCAAATGGAAAGAAAATGATTTAATGGTTGATGACTTCTAGCCCAAAAGGGGCCCTACAAGTAAGTATCTATAAATTTTATTTCTATCATAATATCCTTCCCTTGTGATGTGTTATATGTTGTTTAGGCCTCTTGGGATGACCCCTAATTCTCTTGTAAGGTCTGAGATACCAAGATACTGCCTCTGTTGTAACCTTCTTCTATTTGTATCATTATTCTTCCAAATTGCTCTCTCTTTGATTTCATTGTTGTGTGTTATGTCTTACAGACATAGCATTGTGGTTGGTGACTTAGGGGCACCCTCCTATGTGATTTTCCCTAAGACACTTGTTTTCTCCTCTCTTATTTATTGTTTCCCTTCCTCTAGTGTTTCCACCTAGCGGGAAGATGATGACAAACATTTATACTAATGCGGACCTAGTGTCCCTTTCGAGAGCAATCAAAAAATAGACTATAGTTCCTAATATGACGATGCAGTTGTATATTTTATCTGATGCTTGGCTAGTGGAATTACTCGTGCTTTCTGCATAGTGAATTTCATGATGTTTCTATCTCATTTAGAAACCTTAACAATATTGTTGCTTTGTGCACCTTTGTTTGCCTTTGAATCTAGCCTTGGCGGTACTCGATTCGGAGAGCTTTGTGATATAGCCCCTGGTTATCCTCACACTCCGAATTCATTGTATAACCTTGGCTCTTTGTGTGGTTAATCATATGCATTAATGTTTTTATTTATCATGATGTTGTAGGCACTAACATGTTTCTTGCAAGGATGTGTTTGTGGGAGCATTTGGTGATTGTAAAGTACATGTCACCTTCGAGGAGCATGGACTGTGTGAAATTCAGTGTTCCCTTGTGTGTTTTCTTCCTTAATGTGCTTGATATCAATAACTGATATCAACCACCTTGATGTGGGGGCATATAAGGTAAGTTGTCTGTTATAGATGTTAGTAATGTGTTTGATCTCAGATACAGTGACCTGCGCTCTTGAGTAGTGCATCGTGCATCTTGAGTTTGTTTGCAATCAATCAATCAATCATGTAAGCCCTCTACGGAGGTAGGATATCAATCATATCCTATTTCTTAAGCCCTCCACCGAGGTGGGGATTGTGTATTTCTCAGAGTAAATTGCATCATCCTGTCATTTTCAAAAGTCCTCTACGAAGGCAGGGAGAGGTTCTATGACTAACTCAACCCTTAAGTGTGTCTTCAGCAATTATTGTGGTGAATCTCAATCGTCGATGCGTGCCTGTAATGTGCCTGAAATGGTGATGAGCCTAGAAATAGGGAACACACCATCACTTTTCTACCGTGTTTTCTCCATGTCTTCAAGTGTGTGTATTTTGGCGTGCTTATTTTGTACGGTGTGTTTGTTGCCCCATATGCACTGACCAGCACTCTTGGGGAGTGCTTCGTGTATTTTGGGAGGTTTTGTGTGTCTTGTATGTGTGTTGCCCCATATCCAGAGACCTGCGCCCTTAAGTGGTGCATCGTGTATTATGGGAGGTTTGTTTACTTTCCAGTATTTACATTTGCATTTCATATATATGAGAAAAAGAAAAGAAAAGATATCATTTCTATCTTCCATGCATTAATGTGTCTTTCATGCATTAACTGTCTGCTCTGTGTTTTGCGTGACTATAACTATCTTCTATGTGATTGGCGTATCTTCTTCGTGCTTGGTGTGTTTGTTGTGTTTGTGACCTTACTTTAATGCATGTATGGGCCTCATGTTCATACATACATTAAAGTGGGGGCTAAATGTAATGTCAGAAAATGTCCCCTTGGGGCCTTTCCTTCATAAAGTTTAGCTCCCAGGTCTTTAGAGTGCATTTAGGACATTTTAGTTCATATTTGAGCATCCTGATGGAATGAGACCTAAGTCCCATGGCAAATAGGACCTTGGAGGACCCCTTGAGTTGTACCCTACCAAAAATAGGGGGGAGGACTTGGGTGCTCACACCCTAGTCCTACCCTATTTTAGGGCAGCCTCAATTTATGGTGTCGGTTAGTGACAGTTATTAGGCCCCTTTGCCAACACGGTAAGTTTGAATTTCAAATATCTTGGCGGGAGTGCTTGTAGATGCATATTTAAGCATGTGTAGGCATTCATTTGTAAACTAGATTGTTATTGTGAACTCTAGGCATTCTCAAGGTGATTCAAGGCTTTCTTTTATGTTGCAAGAGTAGACTTGTATGTTTTGTGTATTGATATTTGCAAGTTTGAGCATCAATTCCTTCATGTCATGAAGAGCATCTTCCTCAATGAAAGCTTCACTACACTGTGGCATATCATTGTGTTTTTATCATTGATTCCTTTGGTTTTTGCCTCTACCTCACAAGGGCATGCCCTCTTTATCTGACAATGGTGTTTGGAGACTTAAGTGTCCTCTGGGGTTTGACTGAGGCAAACCTATAAACACCACAACCCCTAAACCAAGTCTTGTGATTGCAGGTTACAGGTGTCACATTCAGGAAAAGTGGAGTTATAGGAAGGCTGGAAAGACATCAAGGATTTGGGGTCTAAAGGAAAGATAGACAAAGGAGCACTTTTGGGACTAGGGTGCTTGCTCCAGTGTCCTTCGCAGACTGATTCCAAAAAATAGAAGTTACAAGGTTGATCAATGTCTAAAGGAGGTCTAGATTCCCCAAAAAAGTATGTACCTTGGACTTGGGCAGCCGGTCCAGTGTCCCTGACTATTCCGCTTCAGAACCCCAAAAATAGGTATTCTATAATTTGGCATTTTACTCCCGTCTGCAATAGCTTTTTCTGTAATTCATTAATTTGTTGTTGTATTTGCATAATTAGGGTTTTAATGGTCAATTGAGCATAAGAGAAGGAAAAATTGATAATGAATTCCTTAATCCAAGCTTCCCCTCATTTGCAAGAGATCTAGGGTATGATAGTGCTTGCCATTCGACCCTAGATCCTTCAATGTTAAGGTAAAAGGAGGATTTTAACATCTAAGCCATAAAAGATTAACAAATCCAATTTTACCCTAAACAGGTTTTTACTATTGGATGGCTTTTTTTTGTATTATGGGGATTCCCTAAGGATCAAGTATAGTACTTGTGAAGGTGTGTGCTATTGCTTGGCTCTGGTAGAGGTTCACCTTCAAGAGTAGCAAGTTGATGAGTGTTGGATCCATATACTACAGTTATGATGTAAGGACCCGACCAATTAGGTTCAAACTTTCCAAGCTTCTCTCAGTCCAACTGATTCTTCATATTTTCTTTTAAAACCAAGTCCCCAATGTCAAAATATTGAACCTGGACTTTCATGTTATAGCTATGATATAGACAGTTCTAATAGGCTTCTAGGTCGACCAATGCATTTTGTTGTCTCTCATCCTGCAATTCTAGCTCATGCAATATAGATATGCGATACTCTTGATCATCAATGAACTATTGCATAGATACTCTCAGGGAGGGTAACTTGACCTCAATGGGATGAATAGATTTAGAACCAAAGATGAGGGAATGTCGAGTGGCTCCCTAGGGGTAGGGATGCTAGTTCAATAAGCCCATAAGGATGGATAAAGTTGGATGTACTAGTCACCGCCAGCATCACTGACGGTCTTCTTTAGGATTTTGATGATGGTTTTGTTAGATGCCTCATCTTGACCATTACCTCGAGGGTAATATGGAGTGGCAAAATGGTGGTGGATATGGAATTTATAGCATAGTTCATAGACATCCTAATTTTTGAGCAGACGGCCATTATATGTGACAATGGATTGGGGAACACCATACTAGCATATGATGTAATTGAGGATGAACTTAGATATTTGCTTTCCAGTAATATAGGTCATGGGAATATCTTCAATCCATTTCATGAAATATTCAGTTGCAGTGATAATGAACTTACGGCCATTAGTGGAAGTATAATGAATCTTTCCCACAAGGTTGAGTCCCCATTGAGAAAAAGGCCATGATGATGTGATTGGATGAAGTTCTTGAGCGGGTGCATGTACAAGATCTCCATATATCTAACACTGTCGGCATTTCTTAACAAAATTATATGCATCATGTTCCATAGTAGGCCAATAGTATCTAGTTTGCATGATCTTCTTAGCCAGGGTAGGACCACTAGAGTGAGCTCCACATATACCATCATGTACTTTGTACAAAGACATTTGCACTTCGTCAGAATTGAGACATCTAAGAAGGGTACTATCTAGGCTTAGGTAGTAAAGGGTATCACTGATGATGACATATCTAGAGGCTTGACAGATAAAGGTTTGTCATTGGTTGGAAGACAAATCAGGGAGAATGATTTGGGCATGTAGGTAGTTGTAAATATCTCTATACCAAGGGGAATCGAGACCAACAATTTCACGCACAATCTCAGATTCAAGAATATTGAATGCAGGGATCAAAATTTGTTCCACCAAGAATTCATACTGAGGTACATTGTTGGGTATATCCAAGAGAGATCCTATGGTGGCCATTCCATTGGCTGCTTTATTTTGAATCCTTGCAATTTGATTGAAGATGATGGAATCAAAATACATCTTGAAACTATCAACAATCTACTTGTGCGGTGTAAGTTTTTCATCCTTTGTATCATAATCATCATTGACCTGACGGATTACTAGTTGTGAATCACCATAGGTTCAAAGATTTTTTATTTTCCATTTAATAGCCATGCAAAGTCCTATGAGAAATGCTTCATATTCAACTATGTTGTTGGCGCAAGGGAATGTTATTCTAAATGACTTAGGTATTGTATCTCCTTGAGGTGTGATGAAGAGGATTCTAGCCCCCAAACCATGATTTGTACAAGATCCATTAAAATAAAGCTTCCATGTATTTGAAGTTTTTGTCATGAAAATTGACTCACCAGGAAAATCACAAACCAATGGATGATTTGCTACTATTGGAGCATCTGCGAGTTGATCAGCTATCACTTGTCCTTTCATTGCCTTTCAATCGAAATATTCTATATCAAACTCACTAAGGATCATGACCCATTTTTCTATACAACCTGTTAGAGCTACTTTATTGAGTAAATACTTTAATGGATATATCTTTGCTACAAGCTTTGTCTAATGATTTAACTTATAGTGTTGGAGTTTCTGAGTGGCAAAGACCACTGCAAGGCATGCTCATTCAATGGAACTGTAGATAAGCTCATACCCCACAAGTGTTCTACTGATGTAATGTATGGCTCATTCCTTTCCTTCATCATTTTGTGCCAAGAGGGCCCCAATGCTAATGAGGTTGTTGATATATACAATATTAGGAGTTTTCCATCAATAGGTGGCATGAGAACTAGAGGAGATAATAGATAATATTTGATTTTTTGGAAAGGTTATTGACAATGATTAGACCATATGAATGGGACTCCTTTGCGAAGCAAATGTTGGATTGGGTGACATTTATTGGCCAATTGTGCTATGAACCTATGAATTAATTGTAGCTTTCCTTGAAGACTGTGTAACTACTTAATATTTGCTAGTGGAGGCATATCCATGATAGCTTTCACTTTTGCTGGATCAACTTCAATAGCTCTGTGAGACATGATATACCCTAATAGTTTACTGGAGGTTACTTTGAAAATGCATTTCTTTAGATTTAATCTAACTTTGTATTCTTCCAACCTTGTGAAAACCTTGTCTAATATATCTAGATGACTATCTCTTGTAATGGATTTGGTTAACAAGTCATCAACATAGTCCTCCATGAGTGTATGCATGTAGTCATGGAAAATTGTGGTCATAGCCCTTAGATATGTTGCTCCAGCATTTTTAAGGCCGAAGGGCATGACATTCCAACAATAGGTACCCTAGGGGAAAGTGAATGTTGATCTTTAGGTGCAATTCTGATCTAAGTATATCCTGAGAAGCCATCCATGAGTGATAGCATTTTATATCCTGTCGTCAGGTCTACTATGATATCTATGTTAGGCAATAAGAAATCATCCTTAGGACAAGATTTGTTTAAGTCTCTAAAGTCTTCACAAATTTGGATTCCTGTATTTGGTTTAGTTATTGGTACAAGATTGGAAATCCATTATGCATAGTCTATGGGTTGAATGAAACTAACGTCTAGCAACTTCTTCAATTCTACCTTGACCAAAAGTGCAATCTGGGGGTGCATCTTTCTCAACTTTTGTTTGACTGGTTTTGCATTTAGGAATAATGGAAAATGATGTAAAACTAACTCAAGATCTAGCCCAAGCATATCAGTGTACGACCAAGCAAATTTTATTTGTCTCACAGAAAAGAAGGTCGTAAACTCTAATTTTTTGGTCTATGTCAAGGACGCTGCAAAGTGAACAATCCTGGGAATATTTACTTTCACTAATTTCTCTACTAGCACTGGTGATCTCTCTTGAGTCATAGGGAGCACATCCAATCCTCCATCCTTAGGTGCCTCAAAGAGGTTTTCACCCTCAGATACGTCCTTTCTTTTTACTTTTTCACGGTCTAAAGGTGCCTTTCAGTTTTCACCTAGAGACCTATCTTTTTTTGTTTTATTTTCACTTTTGCAACTAGATGAAGGAGTGGACTCCCCAAAATAGGTTGTGCTATCAAGATCTATGATGAATCCAACTTTATGATCCCCACTAGGTATTCCTTCTCGAATTCCCATAAACTCAGCAATTGCTTCATCATTTTCAAATGTGTCTAAGTTTAGTGGTCCTTGTTGGTCCCAATCTATCAATTGTGGGTGAACTAGGGGTAGATCACCATCGGTGTTTGTGTAACTCAAGGATAAGGTAGATATAATGCATACTGAGGTATTGTCAGGGTCCCAAAAGATATTAATCTAGGTAAAACCTTCAGATTGTTTAGTTTTAGGGGAATTGGTCTTGAGACTTTCCTTAGATGTCTCAACGTCTTCAAAAACTATAGCATCTTTACCCAATAATAACTTAGTACGAGGAGCATTCACTTTTAATGGTGCATACCCTAACCCTTTATTCTTTGGTAACCTACTCATTTGCAAAGGTTTTTTTTCCTTCCATTCTTATTCAGACCAAGTCCACCATGTCCATCATAACCTTGTTGCTTTACGAATTCAAAACCCTTTCCATATTGTTCAACTGGTAATTTTGAGGGTTCAAATTCTTCTTCATCCTTATAGATCTATGTAGAAGTGTCTTCATCTATGTTTTATTTTCTCAATTCACCCCACTTGGTAAAAATGGTAGGGACAGCGCAAATAGTGAATTTAGGTTTGATAGGACGTGATTTTCCATGAGACTTTGGTGACACAAGTAGCTTACCAATGCTATATGAACTCTCCATGTTATATTCACCACACCCTACATCGTGGATCTGGACCTTAGGTCTAGAAGAGGGAATGAATGTAGTGGAAGATTTGGTTAATGTGGAAGGATCAATATAATGAGATGAAGCGAAAGGTGAAACTCCCCTGTTAACAAGCACTTGATGTTCATGTGTTCCTTTTAGATGGCTACAATATTGAAAGGGATTGGGATCACTGGCTATTGTAATTTTGGTGCCATTATAGGGAAATTTAAAGCATTGATGGTATGTGGATGGAACGGCCTTCATGGCATCAATCCATGGATGAATGAGAATGATGTTATATGGAAGGTCCAGATCTAGGACTTGGAATATAGTATCTAGAACATCAGGTCCAACTCTTACCGGTAGTGGAATCACACCCTTGGAAGAATGCTTTGCATCATCATAAGCCTTTATAACAATCTTCTTAGATACATCTATACAAGCCTCAAAGAATCCTAGTGTTGTGACCAATTTTAAGGTACATATGTTCAAACCTGCTCCACCATCTACCAAAATTCATCTAATCTTATGTTTATTGATGAATACCTCGAGGTGTAATAGGTCATTATGATTAGTTCTTTGCAAAGGAAGGTCATGTTCGGTGAATGTAACATGATGAGTGGTAGCTAAGTATCCCACCATGGCTTAAAACTTATTGACATTAAGGTATGTGGGGACGGATTCTTCTTGCAAGGCTTTGTCCAATATGGCTTTATGTTCAAGGGATATGCGAAGCAACTCAAGGATGTAAATCTGCATGGGGTTCTTCCCTAAATGATCTAGGAGATTATATTGAGACTTCGGTTGGGAATTGGAAGGAGCACTTTGCAAGGTCAACTTGGGTCTTCAGGTGGTAATAGCACATTTTGAACAGGCTTTGATGGTAATCGTGGAGACATTGTTGTCATATGTTTGAATATTATTAACGGTATATTCATAGGCAACATAGATATAATTGGATTGGTCATTTATTTTTGTCCCTAAACTAGAGGCTTTTCCTGAACCATGATCTTGTAAGGGATTCTTGAAGATGGTATGGTCATTTTTTGAGGACCCTTGTAGACCATCTAGTACTATGTCGCCTTGTTCAATGAAGTCTTGAATTGTGCTCTTCAATTTGTAACAATTTGATGTATTATGTCCCTTCATTTGATGGTATTCACAAAATTCATTATCATTCCACGAGGCTAGTTTGAAAGTTGGGTCATACTGTCTTATCTCCAAAAGTTGGATGAGGTTTGATTGTAATAGTTTCTATAGAATTGACTCAATAGGATTTGATAAGGGGGTATAATTTCATCTTGGGGGAATGTTTCTTGGAGGACCTCATCATTGATTGTTTTGAATTGCATTTGTTGTTTGTTGATGTATAGGCAGTGGATTGTTTCATATAGTTGGTCCTTTGAGAGTAAGGATAGGACTAGCTTTGTTTATCGCTTTTGCATCAACAACCCCATCATTCATGACATTCTTATTTCTAGACCAAAATTTGCTCTTGTCATGAGAAGTTTTTTGATTATTTTAGTTCTTATTGAAAATTTTGATCAATCCCTTTGCAATAAGTGCCTTTTCAATGACCACTCCTTTCTCAATAACATCTACAAAGGTGGTACAATAATGAATTTGAAGTTGGTGCATCAATTCGGTGTTTATATTTTCAACAAACATAGGGACCAATTGGTTCTCTGATATGTGACATGGGCACTTACTAGCCATGCTTCTCCATCTTTGGAAGAAAGAGAGGAATGATTCTCCATCATATTGTTTTGTGTGACATAATGTTGCAACTTTTAGGTTAGTCTCAATATTATAAGATAAATGTGTTATTAATTTGTCAGCCAATTCGTTCCATGTCCTTATCCTAGGAGGTAGGTGCACAAACAACTCAAGTTCTTGTCCAATGAGACTTCGTGGGAATAGTCTCATTAGATATGTATGGTCAAATGCAAGTTCAAGGCAAGCAGTGTGAAACTCTTGCACATGTTCTATTAGACTCCCCTTTCCTCTATATTTGTTAACATTTGGATTGTTATAGTTTTGAGGAAAGGGAGGCATATATATACTCTGATCAAAAGGAAATGGACATAAGTCTTCCATGGAGTTAGTCTTCTTTGTCCTGGATACTTGCATGTTAGAGATTTGTTGTTGCAATGAGTGCATTTTGTGTGCTAAAACTTCCAAAGAGGATAGTGATGTGTCTATGGCATTTACAAGTGCATTGTGATAGTAAGAACCCATGTTTGAAGGGGATGTGTTTTGAAATCACATACTCACAGTGGAAGGGTTGTTGTTAGTGTTAAATTAATTATGTGATGAAGATGGGTTTTGATTTTGGATGTTTGGTATGAATGTGTTATTTGGGTTGGTATTTGATATGTTTTGGTTGGTATGTGATGAAGATGGATTTTGATTTTAGTTGTTTGGTATGAATGTGGTATTTGGGTTGGTATTTTGTATGTTTTGGTTGGTGTGTTGAAAATGAGGTGGAATGTTTGTTTGAATTGATATTGAATTGGATTGGAGTTTGTTTGAAAGTTTGGATTGATTTGTTGTTGAATGGGATTTGAGTTGATTTTTTGTTGGCATGGATTAGTGCTTTGATGAGACACATTAATGTTTTGATACGATGGATCGATATTTTGATGAGTCAAGTTGTTTTGATTAGACCCAAAGTTCATGTTTGTGTTTGGTATGGCATTAGTGTTTTGGGATTGTGTCCATGGAGTAACCATGTGTATCATTCGAGGTCTCTTTGATGCACTTAAATTCATTGTGTCTTGACCCATGGGTATGGTATTGGTTGATGGTGTAGTAGTTTGAGATGACGATGAGGCAAATGAATTCACAAAGTTTAGTGGTTGAGATGTGGGATTTGTGTTGTTTGCCCCAAATGGTGGAATGGGAGGCACGTTGACACTCTTTGTGTTATGTGTAGTTTGTCCCAATGGTAAGATAGTGTGCTCTTGTCGTGAATTAGTGTGATTTGATGAAGGTGTTGTATGACTTTGGTTTTGTGTCACATTTTTTGGAGATGACCCTAGAAGTATGTTGATGTCAACACCAAGAGGGAGTTTGGTTTCATTTTGAAGAAGTCGCATAAGATATGTTTGTGGATATCATTTCATCTAGAATGTGTAATAGCTTTGGATCTTGGGAAACCTCATCAATTTCTTGTTGGATCACACCTTGTTCTACCTCATGTAAGGTGAGATTTTCAAAAGGATTTGCAACGTTAAACTCCAACTCACGTGGTTCGCTTGAGAATGATCCAAACTTCATGGTGCTAACGGGATTATTGTTGGGGTGATTTGAGTAGTCCACTCCTTTTCATTTCCTTTGTGACCTTGTTTGGACCATAAAGACTTATGGGTTTTGGGATGACAATGCAAACTAGAGATGACAATGCAAGGTGGTTATGCAACTATGCTATTTTTTGGGATTTTTTCTTTGAATATAGGGATGTCAATTGATAATGCAACTATGACCAAGATATGGGATGCAAAGTGACAATGAAGCTATGACTATGACAATTCTTGGAGTTTTTAAATATGCAACATTAGGATTTGAAAAGGATGCTAAACCAAACTATGATGGACCAAAGTAACTAACTGGAATGTCAAGACCTCAAAAGGACAAGTGCTAAGATGATTGTGATTAGATAAAGTGAACCTAAACTAGACACATTAGTTTAAGTCTCAACTTGATGATGATTGTATAAAGTGAACCTAAAATAAACACATAATTTTAAGGCTCAACTTGATGATGATTGTAGATTAATAATGAAAAGGTCTAGACAATCCAAGTATGTGACAATGGCCTGATCAAGTATGAAAATATTCATAATTTCAAGTCTCAAAGATGATTATGACTATGAATGACCTAGGATGACCAAGGCTAACTAGACAATGAAAGCTAAACTAGGTGAATGCAATGGATGGACTAGATAAACTGAATAGGTCTTAGGTCTGGATGTATAGTCACTATCCAAATCAGATCAGGAATTTAGATACTTAAGAACTTCCCCAAAAAATTTTATTCTGGCAGATGCATCACTAGAGGCTACAATTGCGGTGTTGTAAGCTACAGATGCATTTTAGAAATTGGCAATTATGACTTAGGATGCTACAGTTGTGGTTTTTTTTTTTACAAATGTACTTTCAAATATGATAGTTGCGGTTCAAGATCTAACAATTGCGTTTCAGGATCTAACAAATGTAGTGCACTATTTTCTGTAGTCTAAAATCAAAGGTTTCTAAATAATTTTTCATTTTGAGAAGTTTGTTTTGGTGATCAGAAAACACAAAAACACTTAAAATACATATCTTCGGTTGTTTTGACTCTTTGACTCTTGGGAAAAGTGGTACTTTGCAAGTTTCCTTCCACAAAACTCGCTAGGCCTTGGTTCACAAATAATTAAAACAAGCACAACCTAGCTAGTAGTAAAGGGTTGTCTACTATAGTGGGCTTACCACACCTTCTGATGTTTTTAGATATGAGAAAATGGAGTGGGTAACTAGAGTATACCAAGATCTTGGACCACCTTGACACCTCTCGCCTTGAAAGGATGAGTCCAAACAAGGAACCATATCACCTCAACCAAGAACCATGTGTGGTAAGTGTGATTAGGAAAATCAAATCAAAGGTAAAACTTAAACTAAATGCATAACAAAACAAGAAGTTATACCTAGATAAGAAGACCCAATCTCATCAAAGGGAAATAAGCTTTTCACCCAAGAGCTCCTAGATAAGATATACCCTAGTTGATGAATACAATGTGAAAAGCTCTATCTTAATTGCAACTCACAAACTAGCTCAATGGATATTTTGGCATGATAACATTACATGAAATTGGATCCCCAAATGGCTTGGGAGAGGTTCTATTTATAGATTTTTTTTGAGAGATTTTGATCCAAGGGTGGAGATTGATTTGGAAGATCAATGGTGGAGGATGAAAGTGATGTGGAGGGCCTAGATTTCATCTTGGAGGATGGAGGGTTAGGAATAAATATGAATCTTTTATTCATTTTTGGGAAAAGGGTGAATTAAATGAGGTTGGGTGAGATGGATTATTTGTGAATTAAAGATTCACATGGGGAATGTAAAATGAATTAAAAATTTATTTGGGGATGAGTGGACATGAATGAGGTATGGGGGTGTAAGAGATATTAATTGTGATGTGGGATATATTTAATTTTTTATTTGGAGGATGTGGAAAAGGGTGTTAAGCTAGGTTTGACCACCCAAATGAGGGGTTAAGATTAATTAAATATAGGTTTCATTTAATTAATCCTAAGGCTAGGATGAGATAGGCTAGGGTAGGCAATTAAATAATAGCTATTTAATTACCTACGATAGGGATAGGTCAATTAATAGGCTAAATTAATTAGTTAAACATGATTTAGCTAATTAATTGGGTTTACTGAGGAGGGGGAAATTGACCAAATAAATATTGCATATTTATTAAATCAATGGGCTAAAGTTGAACTATTGAATTAATGAAATTAATCCAATTGTTGGGGATAGAATGGTGAAAAATTAGGTGATGAAGGGATAATTAATTAAATAAAAATTTAATTAATTGATTAGAAGGGGAATTGGTATGTTTAGGGATGTCAGGAGTCGGTTTAATGATCAAGACATTTTTAGGTGTCTACATTTGCCCCTCTTTGACGTGGGGTCAAGACCTAGCAGGGAAGTGGTGTTAGGTCAAAGAATAATATGCCCCAGCTGTCGAGAAGAAATAAGATGGGTGAGGGATTCCCCCTCGAGAGGTCGGTGGATAAAATAAAAAAAAGCTCTCGAAAGGACGTGACGGGAGTGAAAGTTGGATAGGGGGTGGAAAAAGAAGATGACAAGAAGAAAAATAGAGGAAAAAGGTTGTGATCTACACCTTGGAGGGGAAAAAGAGTGGGTGAAAGGATGACATGGCTTACAATATTTAGACAAGTGGACCCTAAGGTTGCCACATTTGTACGTATTAAACTCTTGAGAAGAAGGAGCAAAGGAGAGATGGCAGAGCACAACCCCCAATTCCCACGACTCACACACCTTTCTGAGCGTTTCTGATCATTTGACTGAGTACCAGAGGCTGGACCCCAGGTAGGGCCTAACCCTGGCTTTGTGAGTTTTTGATTGTATCACATTTTTTGGTGTACAGGAATTGGGTTTTGGGATTATGGCGCTATCACAAGATCTTGCAGTGCAAAAAATAAGTAGATTAGCACAATCCTCTGGATTGGTGCTATCTACTAGGGTACAATAGAGGCAGATTGTCGCCATGTGTTTAGCATTTTGGTGCTATCTTCTGTAGTAGTGCAATGTGTGGAAGAGTTAGGGTTTTGGCTTTTTAGCACCAACTAGGTGTTAGGGTAGTGTTATGTTCTCAACTAGCACTATTTTAGGTAGTAGCATTATATTTTGTTTTAGCGCTATCTAGGGGATCAGTGCAATATGTGATATATGAGCTATTGAGAGAATTGGTGCTATTCCTTAGATTAGCACCAAGTGGCCGGGTGGCACCATTTTTAAAATGGCACAAAGTGGTTTGCGCAGTGGAGCTATTATCTGTAATAGCGCCATGAGGAAAAGTGGTAGCGTCATTGTTAAAAATGGTGCAAAGTATGGTCTGTTTTGGTTCCAAATGATTTTGGCGTGCAACATTAGAAGAAAAGGGGTGGATTCAGAAAAGACAGGTAGATTTCTAACCAGAAGACTGTGGATATAGGAGATGAGGTCCTTTATAGTGTACTCATGAGAGCGACGCGTGCCATCGGTGATGGCATTATTTGATCAGTTTGATGATGCCACTCAGGCTCGATTAGCTAGGATAGGGCTCTTGATAGCGGCGTCGATGCCAATGTTCCGAGCTCATAGAGCTCTGATGACAGTGGTGGTGGAGCGGTATCAGCCAGAGATCTATACATTTTTGCTACCTACTGGGGAGATCACTATCATGCTTGAGGATGTTTATCGCATCCTCAAGCTACCTATTCATGGCCGTCAGGTGAGATATGACATGAGGTGGGGATGGAGGGCCCTGATCAGATTCTTTGGTTGGGATCATATGGTTTTGTCAGCAGACGGCAGGGAGATGAGTTATGAGGGGTCACTAGCAGTGGGTGCAAACCACTTTGCCTTATTCCTATGCACATTGATTGGTGGTGTGTTGATGGCCGATAGGAGGGGCAGGGGATTTCTAGTTGGCTAGGGAGAGATGATCGAGGGGATGGTCAGGCATGAGACCATGTATGCCTGAGGACCGGTGATACTAGCACAGCTCTATCAAGAGATGCACACAGTTGTCTATCATTATGATTCAGCTTTATTAGTCAAGGTTACGTTGTTGCATGTGTGGATTTGAGAGCATATTGTAGATACTCGGTCGAGATGTGGGTATTATCGTTGTCCGTTTGAGGCCTTTGTGTTCTTGTATCAGGATGCGGAGTACACATACACTAGTCAGGTTCGGTATTGGTGGCAGGTTTTGGATGATGTTATCAAGTTACATGGCGACCCTACATCAGAGTAGAGCCGTGGCCAGATGATGATGTGCACATGCCCTTCAGTTTCCAGCAGTGCTACCTGATAGGTTGAGAAGACCATATGATTGACATGTATCTACCATCGTGAGTTATGTGACAGTTTAGGTTGCGGCAGGATACCCCACAGCAGATGACTATTTTTGTACAGACCTGTTGAGATGTACATTATTGGCCTGCAGCCATATAGTCATGGGTTGCCTTGGAGGACTTTGTGGCTTTACAGCCGTTGTAGTGGGATTGGCAGAGTACGGTCATAGATGTAGGCATGACTCCTGCATACGAGACATGGTGGTAGATGTGGCGACTAACTCGGTTCACAGACCCATCAGATGAGGTAGTCCCTATAGAGGAGGCCGCAGGTTCAGGAGATGAGGAGTTTGAGGAGGGTGGGGATGATGATTTCGATGGAGATGATTTTTTGGAGGAGGGTGAGGAGATCATTGTAGACTACCTCGTGGAGGTGGGAGGAGATGGGGAGGAGAGGGAGATTGGGAGGGATGGTCAGCCGATGGATGTGCTACTAGCAGTGGCAGTTAGACAGGTGCCCTAGTAGTAGGTGAGACAGTAGGTACCTGTACAGCAGGTGCCTATTGAGTAGGTTCATATTGGAGTGGTACAACGGCATGGGGGGCCTCGACGGTGTGGGGGATAGCCGAGAGTGGATAGGGGTGCTATGCCCTCACCATAGGTATCGCAGCAGTAGCAGGTTATTGCAGCAGTGTAGCAGGCAGAGGCAGGCTCATTAGGGGCAAGTGGAGAGGTAGAGCTTCAAGAGTCAACATCTCATCAGTGGCCTCAGGGTGGAGAGGAGGAGGAGGTTGAGACTCTGCGGGCACAGGTAGCCAGCCTGCAGGAGGCTTTAGAGAGTCATGATGCAGAGTTAGTGTAGTTGGGGGGGACAGTGGCTTTACTGGATAGTACCGATGGACAGGTGGTGATATTGTGGGCACAGTTAGCCCAAGATCAGGGTGATATAGTCATTTTGACTGGAGATCAGGATGTGGCACCTGTGAGGGCACAACAAGCAGAGGCTACGGCGAGTAGTTTGCAGTCTTCAGGTGCTAGTATGGCCCCAATTTTGACATTGATGCAGACATAGTTGTCTCAGGCACAGACATAGTTATCTAAGGTACAGGGGGAGTTGGTAGAGGCCAAAGGATGGATGGATTATTATCAAGGTCTCTATTATGCGGCAGTGCCAGCAGAGCAACGTGCACCGAGCTATAGTCAGGTCAGTGGATCGAGGTCATCTAGGTCACACAAATCTAGATCAGTTCAATCAATTCAGTAGGCGATGGGTCCCCCATCACATGTGCCCCAGCAGGTTCCACAGATTCAGGCTCGGTCGTGGCTACAGCCACAGCCATAGACAGGACCATAGCCACCACCAGGGCCAGGATCCCCCAGTGTGTCAGAGAGAGGGTCCTCTATGTGACAATGTATCATTTTGGCCCTTAGAGGCATTGTATCATGATATTATATATTTTTTGATGTACATATATGAGCGATGTATTTTTGGTGATGATGATATATGAGATGATGCTTTTTGATGGCCTATATGTTTGTTTATAATGTTTTTATATGATTATGATGATGCTCATGTTTGATGGATGCAATATGCTTTATGGATTATATGCTATGGATGTGTTGTGTTTATGCAATGTATTATGTTGATGTTATGGATGTACCTATTGATGTAATATGATGGATGCAATGATGGTTTACTTATTGTGATATATGCATGTCTGTGATCTATGGACTATAATGTATAATGCAAATAAATGTTTAGATTAATAAACATTTATTATGGATATAATATGTAATGCAATGGGAATGTATGTTTATCTTAATAAACACATGTTATGTATCAAAATATGATAATGCAGCTAACTGATTAGGATTGTGATTATGCAATGTAATTAAATGATTATGCTATGTGAGCAAATGTAACTAAATGATTATGAAATGCAATGCAATTTAACTGATTTATGGAATGCAATTTAAGGATTATAAAATGCACCTAAGTGCTTACAACCTAAATAATAAATGATATGTGGGATTGAAACTAAGTGATTCTAAAAATGCACCTAATGAAATGTCAATGATATATGATATGCAACTAAATGATATAAAATGTAAATGATTTATTATATGCAAATTAAAGGACTCTAAAATGCACCTAATGAAATGCAACTTAACTGATATATGATATGCAACTAAATGATATAAAATACAAATGATATATGATATGCAAATTAAAGGATTCTAAAATGCACCTAATGAAATGCAAATTAAATGATTTATGATATGACACTAAATGATATGTGAGATGCAAACTAGGTGATAGGTGAGATGCAAACTAAGTGATATGTGAGATGATTAAGTCTTGATACACATGATGATCTTTGTTGGACCCTGGGTGGTGGGGCTGTGTGACAAGGGAATAAGGGGGGGTAGGAGAAGGATGGATGGATATGATTGGTTGCAGTCTGATTGAGAGGAGGCGGGGGCTGGGATGGTTAATGCGAGAGTTGCTAGGTCATGAAACACCATGTCATTGAGGGGGGATTTACTTTGGGTCAAGATGTGTTGAGTGAGAATGAGTTGGAGGAGTGGGATTAGTGAGGGGATTTGGTAGGGTGGAGGGGTTAGGTTAGGTGATTACAAAATCTAGGCCCAAATGGTATAGTTGAATAAATGATTAGGATGATGATTTGAGCTAGTAACAATAGTTGCATAACATTAATTGAGAGCATTTCTTAGTTTACTATAGCAATGTAGGATACAGTTTACAAAAGTATGAGATGACCTAGATGATGATATATATCCCACGATTGCATGGACTAGACCCACAAACAATAGGTTGATTTCATGCATGCCCAAGGTAGTATAACCTTGCTTGCCCTAGGAAGGGGACTTAGCGATGAGTGCGAATAGTACATATAATGTATTGATGCTTATATATGCAAATGGGGCACATCATACTAGAACCGACCTAGGCTTCAAGATATGAGTACTACCCTGGAGTAATGAAACCAACCCACAAGCACAGCATACAGAAACAATGACCATGTCCATTCCAGGTGTTGTCCGCCACTTACCATGATATAATGAGATCAAGGTAGCTTTGGAAATGACCTAGAGTGAGATGAAAAGATAAAAATCAATAATCAAAAAGGCCAACAAAAAGATACAAATAGCCTGTGTGTGCTCTTGCCAAGAGACGTGATGATAGAATGACAGATTCTTGTCCATTGTAGGAATGATATATCCTAGGATTTGAATCTGTTTGGTCTGATTGGATGATTCTCAAAAGGTGGGAAAAAGGAGAGTCAGGCCATATGTGGGATTATAGTTGGTATGTTGATTGATGATTTTTGTGTTAGGTACCATGCTTCAAGCGTATACTTAGCATGTGCATCATTTATTAGGTCCAGTAAGATCAATAAATGGGGACCATCCAAGCGGGTTAGATGGGTACATCTTATGTACCTGAGTACAGGAAACTTCCTTCGTATTCTAGACTGCCTACATACCCTATGTCCACGAGATCAAGGTACTTTCAAAATGTGGGTGAGATGAATATGTAGTTCTA
This sequence comes from Cunninghamia lanceolata, assembly GCA_027924645.1. Lineage (NCBI taxonomy): Eukaryota > Viridiplantae > Streptophyta > Pinopsida > Cupressales > Cupressaceae > Cunninghamia > Cunninghamia lanceolata. The sequence goes on along the minus strand of BSBN01001253.1, from coordinate 2,600,197 downwards.
GTAAGACTTGATGATGTGGGAATGGTTTAGGATGAGTATGCTGCTAAGAGCTGATAGATGTTGATGGTCACGATTTATAGTGAGATTGATGTATGGGGGGTGATTTGCAGTGGATTGTTGAAAATTTTTTGGATTTTGGGAAGTTTCTATTATTTTTGGATTTCTTGACTTTTGTATTGTTTTTAGATTTTTTTATTTTGGGTTGTACAAAAGGGAGCTTACAAGGATCCTCGTTCCATGAGTTAGCCGTGGGTGGGATATTGTGGGATGGGTAATAGGACTTGATGTTTCAGAATTCCAAGCCATGGGATGCATGCAATATGGAGTGTTGTGACGGAAAGATGACTTATTTAGATGGTAGAACCAGCCACTACACATGGCACCTGAAACAAGTTTTCACCATGGTACTTATCCAAGGCATCACCGAAGTGATTTTCACCATTGGAAGTTTTTATTGCACTCAGCTTTTTTCTTGATTTTTGATTTTTTTTTATTTTTTGGCTTTTGGATTTTTTGGTTTTTTTATTTTTTTTATTTTTTTTATTGGGATACTCGATGGGTTATGAGTAGAATTTCTTGAGGTGTAGGATGTTCATAGGCTCATCCAGAGGCTACCCCTCAGGTGTTGCAAGCTGGTATGCTCCTGATCCATAGCTAGTTGTGATGACATACGGCCCTAGCCAATTGGGCTCAAATTTTCCTTTCTTAGGGCGCTCTTGCAAGTTTTTCTAGTTTTCCATGAGGACAAGGTCACCTACCTCAAACTTTTGGTTTCTGATTCTCTTGTGATAGCTTCTTCTGAGGCAATTTTGATAGGCTTGCAGGTGGTTCAACGCATTCAGACATTTCTCATCTAGTAATTCTAGTTGATGCAACCTTGTGACCTGGTATTCCTCATCATTGATTATATTTTGTAGGGATACTCTTAGGGATGGGAGCTTGACCTCTATAGGTAAAATGGCTTAGGATCCAAATACAAGGGAATATGGAGTGGCTCATGTGGAGGTGTGAATGCTTGTGCGATAGGCCCATAGGGTGGGGTTGAGCTAGAGGTTCTAGTCATGGCCTACTTCATTAACCATCTTCTTTAGAATGCAGAGGATAGTTTTATTTGAAGCTTCTGCTTGACCATTTCCCTGAGGGTAATATGGAGTGGAGAAGTGGTGTTGGATTTGGAATTTTTTGCACAAAGTGCAAACTTCTTAGTTTTTGAATGATTTTCCATTGTCAGTGATGATGGAATGGGGGATACCATAATGACATATGATATAGTGGAGGATGAACTTGGATATCTGGGTTCCAATGGTGAAGGTGAGTGGTATTGCTTCCACCCACTTAGTGAAGTATTCGGTAGCTGTGATAATGAATTTATGGCCATTGGATGAAGGTGGATGGATTTTGTCTACGAGGTCGAGTTCCCACTATGAGAAAGGCCACGGCATCGTGATTGGTTGCAATTCTTGTGCTGGTACATGAATGAGATCTCCATGCTGTTGACATGGTAGGCATTTTTTGATAAACTGGTAGGCATCTCATTCCATGGTTGGCCAATAGTATCCGGTCCTCAAGATCTTTTTAGCAAGGGCAGGTCTACTTGAACGTGCCCCACAGATACCTGTATGTACCTCTTGCAAGGCCATTTCATCTTCCCTAGAGTCTAAACATCGTAAAAGTGTGCCCTCAAGACTCCTTTTGTATAACATATCTCCTACAAGGGTGAAGCGAGAGGCTCAATGGATGAAAAATTTTTATTGTGAACTAGATAGGTTAGGAGGAATGATGTTATCATGGAGATATAGATAGGTTTCTTGATACCACGGGGATAAGGGACCAACGACTTCGCACACTAGCTCCGATTGGGGAACATCATATGCTAGAATAGGGAGTTCCTCTATCAGGAATTCGCACTTTTTGCTATCCTTCTTCATGTCGACCAGGGACCTGATGGTAGTCATGGCATCTATAGCTTTGTTGTTTAGCCTTGGGATCTACTCAAAGTGGATGTCATCAAAATATCTTTAAAGTCGTTGACCATCTTTTTGTAAGGCAATAGTTTATCATCCTTGGTCTTGTACTCATTATTTACTTGTTGGATAACCAGTTGAGTGTCTCTGTATACTGTCAACTTCTGAATTCTCCATTTGATTGCCATTCTGAGACCTGTGATAAGGGCCTCATATTCTGCCACATTGTTGGTACATGGGAATGTGATTTTGAAGGACTTGGGGATGGTGTCACCTTGAGGGGTAACAAACAAGATGCCTGCCCCCAAGCCTCTATGTGTAAATGACCCATCGAAGTACATTTCCATGTTTCTATTGCCAGTGCTATTGTCAAGATGGCTTCATCAAGAAATTCTGCCAGTGTAAGATATTCTATAGGGATGGGTGCTTCAACCAGCTAATCAACGATAACTTGTCCTTTGATGGCTTTTCTCTCAGTATATTCAATGTCGAATTCAGTGAGAATCATGACCCATTTTGCCATTCTCCCTGTAAGAGCAGCTCTGTTTAGTAGGTATTTTAGTTGATCAATCTTGGCGATGAGCCTAGTTTTATGATTGATCATGTAGTGTCTTAGTATTTGTGAAGTAAAGGCCAAGGCTAGACATGCTCATTCAATTGGTGTATAGTTTAGCTCATAGGATATCAGAGTGTGGTTGATGTAATAGATGGATCTTTCTTTCCCTTGCTCATCATGTTGTGCTAACAAGGCTCCAATAGCTATTTTTGTTGCTGAGATGTATAGTAGGAGGGGTTCTCCTTGCCTTGTTGGAGTTAGAATAGGGGGATTAGCTAGGTAGTCTTTCAGCTGATCAAAGGTAGCCTGACACTGATTGTCCCAGGCAAAAATTGTATCCTTTCTGAGTAGATGTCAGAACGGTTGGCATTTATCGACAAGTTGAGCAATAAACCGACGAATGGATTGGAGTTTTCCTTGTAGACTTCTTAGTTGCTTTAGTGTTTTTGAAGGAGGCATTTCAGTGATGGCCTTGACTTTAGTGGGATCTACCTCAATTCCTCTTCTAGAGACTATGTATCCCAAAAGTTTTCCGGAGGTGACCCTGAAGACACATTTCTTTGGATTGAGGTAAACATTGTATTGCTCTAGCTGATCGAAGATCTTTGCCAAGACATCTAGGTGTTCCTCCCTTGTCTTTGATTTTCCTAGCAAGTCATCCACAGTCTTCCATGATGTGGTGGAAAAGATCATGGAAGATGACAGTCATGGCTCGTTGATACGTGGCTCTTACATTCTTTAGGCCAAAAGGCATTACCACCCAGCAGTACGTCCCCCATGGACATATGAAGGTTGTCTTATGTTAGTCCTCTTCTGCGATCTTGATTTGGTTGTACCCTAAAAAACCATCCATGAGGGATAACACATCGTGTCCTACCGTAAGATCCACTATCATGTCAATGTTTGGTAAGGGGAAGTCATCCTTTGGGCAGGCTTTGTTAAGATCTCAGAAGTCAGTGCAACAACAAATTCGGCCATCAAGTTTGGATATTGGTACTAGGTTGGAAACCCATTCGAGATAATCAATCAGGTGGATGAACCCAACATCGAGTAGTTTCTTTAATTCTTCTTTGACTAGGAGGGCCACCTAAGGGTTCATTTTTCTAAGCTTCTATTTCACTAGTTTTACATCAAGTCGTACTGCAAGGTGATGGATGACCAAAGTGGGATTGAGCCCTGGCATGTCTTCATAAGTCCACGCAAAATTGTGATTTCTACGTTTGAATAAGGCCAAGAAGTTTTCTTGATCTGCTGCACTAAGAGATTCTACCCTAAAAGTGATTTTTGGCTCTTCTTCCATCCCAAGATTCATCTCTTAAGCGGGCTCTACTAGGATGGGTGACCTATCAGGGTATACCTTGTCTATCTCGAGAAGGCCCATGCTTCCATCTCCTAGCACCTCATGGAGGTTTTCACCAGGAGATACATCCTTTGTTTTTACTTTTTTGGGTTCTGACATTGGTGCAGAGCAGCTTTCGCCATCGGATCCATGTTTGATTTTTATATTTTTATGACTGGAAGCAGGGGTGGTCTCCTTGAAATAGGCAGCTGTATCAAGTTCCATGATGTATCCTACTCTATGATCTTCCAGAGGGAAGTGATCTCTAGCCCCCATCTATTTAGCAATGGCTTCATCGTTGGGTGCTACGTCGAAGACAGGAGGTCCCTGTTGGTCCCAGTCTATGAGGTCCGAGTATACAAGGGTTAGGTCATTGGATGAAGAGGCTAGGGTGGTGACAGTGTATACGGTGCATATGGATGAGTCAAATAAATCAGTGAAGTCACTAAAGGAGTCTTGATGGCCCATTTTGTTGACATTATCGACTTCAAGGGAGACTGTAGCGACCTCAACTAAGATACATTCGCTGGTAGTGAGGATACATTGTCGTTGACCATATCCTAGCCCTTGAGTATAAGGATTTCTTGTTGCTTGGACTGGTTCCATGATCCCCTATTCATGAAGGCTGATACCACCTTCTCCTTTATAGCCCATGTTTTTGACAATTTCTGACCCTTTGCCATAGATCTTTGTTGGTATTGTGGGGGCTTCTTGCTCAGTTTCTTCATCTTTGTATAGACAAGATGATATGTCTTCGAGCACATCTTGATCCAGGAGATGTTTCTTCTCAAAGATAGGTGATGGTTGACATTTGATGACAATTGTGTTGGCAGCTTCTTTCTTTGGGATTCCAAACATTTTAGGATTGGGTAATGTGCCCACACAAAACCTACCATGTAGGTTGTATTCCCCACATTCCATATCATTGAGATTGATCTTGACCTCAGGCGGTGGAGGTGTTTGGGATGAAGTGGTGGCAGTGTTGGTGGAGTCAATGTATGAGGTGGATGTTGTGGGATTGGGTTTTGTGATGGCTTTGTTATATAGACAGAAGGTGTGGTCATGGCCTTCTAAGAAACTGCAGTATTGGAAGGGGTGGGGGTCGGCATAGATAGTTACTTCCGTGCTGTATGAGGGAACTTTAGGCATTGATGGAATGTAGATGGGACCGCTTGCATGGCATGGATCCACGGTCGACCAAGGAGAATGTTGTAGGGGAGGTCAAGATCAAGGACCTGACATTTCATTTCCATTATCTTTTGTCCTACTTGAATAGGGAGCTTGATAGTACCCTCAGATAAATGTTCAGGGTCATCATATCCTTTGATTGTTATGCACTCACCGGTGTCTGCAACCACATCTGAGTATCCCAAGTGTTTTAGTAATTTAAGAGTGCATATGTTTAGGTTGGAGCCACCATCTATTAAGACTCTCTTGATGATGTGCTTGTGGATGCAGACTTTGATGTGTAAGGCGTCATTATGTAAATGTTCAGAAGCGAGAAGATCTTTTTTTGAAAATGTGAGATGATGAGGTGCGGCAATATGGCCCACCATGGCTTGGAATTGATTCACATTTAGGTTGGCAGGGACTTGGGTTTCCAATAGTGCTTTGTCAAGGACTTCCTTATGGATCGGTGACATGTGAAGGAACTCAAGTATGGAGACTTGTGCAGGGATCTTTCCTAGATGTTCTAGGAGGTTGTACTGATTGGTAGGTGATGGACATGTGGTTGGATGAGGGGGTAGTGAATCAGACGTGGAGGCAGGGGTTTGATTAGTGGTAGGAGCTGTGTGGATGGATACATGGCCACGACGAGTTGTGATGGCACAATCGGGTGCTTGAGCCTGAATGGTGATTGTGTTCACATGGTTAAATGATGGTTCTATCCTCCCTACAATAGAGTCATAGGACGCAGGTGGTGGGGTGACGTTGTAAGCTTGATTAGATGAGGAGGCCTTGTTATGATTAGGCAGCGGATCCTTTTAAACTCCTAGATTAGCATTGGGTGATGGTTGGGTACTTCGGTCAAAGCTGACTTGATTCTGATCTATGAGATCTTGCATGCAATGATTTACTTTCATGCAGTCAGCAGTTTTGTGAACCACAATGTGGTAGTAGTCGCAATAATCGTTCTTGATGTACCACACAGCTTTGAGCGCATTCTCTTGATGGGGTTTAACAATTGGGAGAGTTATCAAACCTTTCTTTAGGCATATGTCGACGATGTCCTCGATTGGTTCTCCTAAAGGTGTGAATTGCCTTCGAGGTTTGTTTTGTCTAAATTGCCCCTTTGGGATATTTACATTAGTGGTATATGTTTGATTATGTACATGTTGGATGGATTTCACATCAGTGACGCCATCATTCAAGGTGTTTTTGTTCTTCCCCCAATAGCGTGGCTTGTCGTTTGATTGCGTGTTGGTGTTGTTGTTTGCATTGGGGGTGTTGATATGGACTTTGTTGTTGTTGCTGTTGTTGTTGTTGTTGTTGTTATTGTAGGATTTGGTTTCATATAATTTGATCGTTCCTTTGGCGATAAGGGTCCTTTCTATGGTAGTGCCTTTGTCAATGACTTCTTTGAAGGTAGAAGCACAAAGGATCTGCAGATGGAACCCTATTTCTTGATTTAAGTTAGTCACAAACATGGTGACTAATTGTTTCTTAGGGATTGGCCAAGGGAGTTTGCTTGCTAAGCTTCTCCACCTCTGCAAGAAGGAAGCAAAGGCTTCTCCACTCTTTTGTTTTGTATTGCAAAGGTCTGTCATAGATATTTTGTGTTTGAAATTGTAGGAGAAGTGGTTTACAAATTTTTCCACAAGCTCAGGGAAAGACCTAATGCCTGGGGGAAGATGTACGAACCATTCAACTGCTTGACCACTGAGGCTTCTCAGAAATAGTCTCATTAGATAGGTATCGTTGTTTGAGACTTCTAAGCAAGTGATGTAGAACTCCCTAAGATGATCCCTAGGGTCTCCCTTTCCCTTGTATTTGTCAAATTTGGGCATTTCAAAATTTTTGGGGAAAGGGGGCATGTACAATGTCCAATCAAATGGATAGGGACAAATATCCTCAAAAGAATAGTGTTTGTGTTTGCCCCCAATCTATATGTTGTCCAATTTTTGGATCAAGGTTTGTACAATGCTCGTTAGACCCTGGGTTGGTGGCGGTTGTGGTGTGTAGGTTTTTTGATTGGTGAGATGTTGGAGATTGGGTGGGATTGATGTTGGAGGTTTTGGGAGGTCATGTTTTGGTACTGTGGGTTGGCATTTTGGTTGATTTGTGCAAGATGTTGTTGATAAGTGTAGATTTGTTGGAGAATATGTGGAGGTATTTGGGGATTGGGGTTATGTTGTGTTGATGACGCTATGGGGTTTTGTAGATACGTGATATTAGATGGATTGATATTGGATGGGTTGACATTGGATGGGTTGACATGAGATGGATTGACGTTGGATAGGTTGGTCGTGTTGTAAGGTGGTTGTGAGAATAATTGTCTTATGTAGGCTATGGTTTGAGGGTTGGGTGGAGGCACACTCGAGGAGGTACTTGCATGCATGATGTTCCCTTGGATGCCTAAGGTGATTTGTGGAATGGAAGAGGTTACATTAGTTGTGATAGTGGATATGGTGATGGGTTGGGAGGTGGTAGGATTGGAGACACTTATGGGAATAGTAGATGTGATAGCATTAGAGCTTGTGGGGGTGGTAGAGATGGTGGGTGTTGACGTTTGAGAGATGATAGATTGGGTGTTTGATGTGGATGGTTGGGAGGATGTGGTAGGATTGGTGTTAGAAGTGGATGGTTGAGACGATGTCATGTTGTTGGGTGGTTGGGCACCAATTTTGAGGAGGTAATCAAGATATCTATTTGGATCCGACCTTAGGATTTTGTCAAGTCCATGTTGTCGATGTCTTGTGTAAAGTTCAAGACATCTAGGTCATCTTGGCTAAGGGTGGGTGGTGGTGGTGGTTGTGGTTGCAAGAAGTGGAAGGGGTTTTCATTGGGATTGTATGTTGGGATTTGAAAGACCGAAGGTGGGAGGTATGTTTGGTTGATTGGTAGGTTTATGTCATTGGTATTAGGCATTCCTATGCCCTTATATTGTCCAGATTCTTCCATTTCTTGATTCTTTTTGTGTTGTGATCTAGTTATGGGCATGCAAGTTATGGATTTTATTTTGAGGTGGAGTGAAATGGGGGATGGAGACCTTAGAGAAACTGGATTGATTTGTTGGACCCAAAGATGGATGTGGTAGTAAGATGGAGAGGGTGAGTGTAGTATGATGAAGGATCGATAAGTCCTCAAAAAGGTGTTAATCTAAGGATGATAAGAATGGATGGTAATGTGAAAGGGATTGACTTTTTGCACAAATTTGGACTAAAAGGTAGATGATGGATGATGTTTTCTCGAGGATGATTTGATGAAAGGGATTTTGATGTTTGATTTTGATGCTTGATATCAAAGATTAGGATGATGTTTTTGAAAAGGATTTTTGAGGGTCAACGAATGAGCTTAAGTAAGATCTAGACTTGTGTCACACAAATGGATGTTTCTCTTTGTTTGGGGTAGACTAATGACCTTACACAAAGAAGGATGATTATTTCACTTGAAAGGTTGACTAATGACTCTCCAAGAAAAATATGATGTCAATGATGAAATCTAGATCTAGCTTTAGCTCAAAGGGATGACGAGTTTTTGGTTAATGATTTTTTAATGCGTGTTTGGATTTGGAAGATTTTGGATATGTTTTTGATGAGAGAGGTGAAAAGATCTTGGAATGATTTCTTGTGACAAGGATATTTATTTGGTCCAAAAGGTATGCAAAAGATTAATCAGGATGAATGGAGATGAAATTATGAGGATTACTATATAGCAAAGGGTCCAATAATGATAATGATTGATTCTCTAAGGTCAAATGGAGGTATGATTTCGAAAATTTGAGGAGAAAATGGATGGGGTATTGACGAATTTTTGGAAGGTGAATATGGATTATGGCAAAGCAAGTCCTAAACATAACAATGGAATTTTCTTTGGCTTCAAGCAAGTCAATCTACAAATAGTGCCAATCCATAGGTGAAATGGCACCAAAATCAGACAGAGATGGCACTGAAATAGGGCAATGTTGGTCGAGGCTCTGAAAAAGATAGATTTTGATGGTAAATTTGGATTTGTTTTGATATGAAGTTTGATCAAATGATTTTGATTGTCTCTTGGCAAGTTTCTTGAAAACAATTTAAGCACAATAACAAACAATAACCAAGATTTTGTTTGTGAAAAGACATGTGATTTTCTGTAACAAGCACTTTGCACAACCTAAAGCAAAGATAAGACAGTATTTGTTGAATCCCCTAACTGCGCCTATTCAAAGTGGGTAGCTCCAAGATCTTGGTAGCACTAGCTCCCCTCCACGGCACACACTTCTCACGTATACCAAGATCCGGGTTTCCTATAAGGCTTGTCCCTCACCAAACCTTAGGATGGTCCTTGCTACCTCGGCTAAGAACCGCATGAATTAGAGCCACTTCAAAGGTTTCCCTTCTACGTCAACAAATAGAAAGTTTTTGGCTTGCTAAAACAAAGGTTTGTAGTAAGTGCTTTCATTCAGGTGGTCATACATGTGGCAGCGCTACTCTCTATTATGGAGTCTCCCAGCCTCCAAGGGTTACGCCTTGGAGGGTTTTGGGGGAGGTTGGCTGTCAGTATGACACAACAACACTTGTTGCTTGTGACTTTTGTCCCAAACACATTATTTTATATAGTGGCTTGAAAGAACCTAGCTTTAGCTTGTTGCCACTTGGGTCATTCCCACCTTTTGAAGTGGGGTGGCAAGCCCTCTAAAGGATTTAACAAAAGAAACAAAACCACAAAAATACTTTTGTTCCCCAAGTTCATACAAAGATGCGAGGGGAGAGCATACATATATTTTGTGCTTGGGTCATAATAAACAAGGTTCATTTCAGTTCTTTGGATTATGTTGGGGGTGATTTATGCATGTGTTTTGAGAAGCTTTTGATTCCCAAGGTCACTAATGGTGCAAGGGAAGAGCATACACTTTTCACACTACAAACATAATCATGAAAACACTTCACACAAATTTGATTTGTTTTCTTGTTTAGATGAGTGAAGAATGCAGATTGTTGTTCTTTTTAATCCAATGAGTTTATTGATGCACTTTGTGGTTCTTTTTAAAGCCCAAAATTGAAATATTTGTGGATTTGTTTGCAAACACTTGTGAATTTTAGAGCACCGAATTCAAATGTTTTCTAAGCTAAGGCACACACAAAGATTTGTTTGTTGGTTGTTGATTGATTTTATTGCACCAAATTGAAATGTTTGTTTCTAAGCTAACATGCAAGGGTTCTTCTCAAATCCCAATTGAAATGTTTGTTTTAAACTAAAGATAAACACCCTGCAAAAACTTGTTAGTGTCCGCAAAATGATGGTGTTGACCTGCAAACAACTTATCAGTCCCTGCACAGAACCCAACGTTAGCCTGTAAACATAGCGCTAAAACAGAGAATAAATGGTGCCACTGTGGATAGAAAATGGCACTACTGAAAGAACCTAACCTAACTCCTAACTAGCCTAGACAATAGTGCTGATATACATACAATATAGTGTTGATTCACAAAATAGCACTAAGACTAGGTACAGAAGGTGCTAGAAAAGAATATAGTGCTGAAACATTATACATAAGGTGCTAGAATAGAATATCGCACTAAAATTAGATAAAGAAGGCATCAAAATAGGAAATAGCACCAATATGGATATAATAAGGCACCACTGCGCATGTCGTTAAGTGGTCTGGTCACAGTTGAACATAGCATCGCTCTGGGTGTTGATAGCGCCGATATGACCTTAAATTTGTCAATCCTGCAGAACAGAGGTCTTCCTAACCAAACTAGAGGGTTAGACTACAAAGAAAGCACCTGGTTAGTCTTGTTAGCCTAATGAATGGAAAACAAGACAAGATAAATGCCAAAATATGTTTTTTTCCTTAAGAAAATTTTGGTATAAGCTCCCCCTCTTCGTTCAAGATTCTTGCAAAAACAAAGTACTAAAAACCTAAGAAAATAACAGGAAGACAAAGAAAATCGAATGGATTTGTGAGTGAAAGTTAAGAGAGAAAGTGCTCTGCCAAATAGCGCTAAAATAGTAAATAGCACCAAAATGTGCCAAAGATAGCGCCACTGCGCAAGGTAGATAGCACTAGACCTGCAAAAACACGTCTCAAACACAAAAACTCACAAAAATTTGATTAGATTTAGACCTTGTGGGTCCCACCGGGCGTGCCAATGTGATTACGAAAATCAAATCAAAGGTAAAACTTAAACTAAATGCATAACAAAACAAGAAGTTATACCTAGATAAGAAGACCCAATCCCATCAAAGGGAAAGAAGATTTTCATCCAAGAGCTCCTAGATAAGATATACCTTAGTTGATGAATACAATGTGAAATGCTCTATCTTAATTGTAACTCACAAACTAGCTCAATGGATATTTTGGCATGATAACATTATATGAAATTGGATCCCCAAATGGCTTGGGAGAGGTTCTATTTATAAATTTTTTTGGAGAGATTTTGATCCAAGGGTGGAGATTGATTTGGAAGATCAATGGTGGAAAATGAAAGTGATGTGGAGGGCCTATATTTCATCTTGGAGGATGGAGGGCTAGGAATAAATATGAATCTTTTATTCATTTTTGCAAAAAGGGTGAATTAAATGAGGTTGGGTGAGATGGATTATTTGTGAATTAAAGATTCACATGGGGAATGTAAAATAAATTAAAAATTTATTTGGGGATGAGTGGACATGAATGAGGTATGGGGGTGTAAGAGATATTAATTGTGATGTGGGATATATTTAAATTTTTTATTTGGAGGATGTGAAAAAAGGTGTTAAGCTAGGTTTGACCACCCAAATGAGGGGTTAAGATTAATTAAATATAGGTTTTATTTAATTAATCCTAAGGCTATGATGAGATAGGCTAGGGTAGGCAATTAAATAATAGCTATTTAATTACTTAGGGTAGGGATAGGTCAATTAATAGGCTAAATTAATTATTTAAACATGATTTAGCTAATTAATTAGGTTTATTGAGGAGGGGGAAATTGACCAAATAAATATTGCACATTTATTAAATCAATTGGCTAAAGTTGAACTATTGAATTAATGAAATTAATCCAATTGTTGGGGATAGAATGGTGAAAAATTAGGTGATGAAGGGATAATTAATTAAATAAAAATTTAATTAATTGATTAGAAGGGGAATTGGTATGTTTAGGGATGTCGAGAGTCAATTTAATGATCAAGACATTTTTAGGTGTCTATAGTAAGTAACTTCAGGGTACCGTCTACATTCTTTGCACCACCATAGTATATGACCAAAAGGTCTTAGGCTTCTAAAAACAATGGTTCATTGTGGAGGAACTCCTAAGAACACCACGACATAGTAGTGATGTGATGAAAGGGTAAATCATAAAACACACAACAACAGAAATTGTATACAGAAAATAGAACTTTCTTGATTGATTTGGACAACTTATTACATTACAGAAGCTCAAATACAATCAGAGGAATTAACCTTCCACCGGCTGCAACACATTATAGCTTCATATCCCCAGACTCCAGAATCATCTACATTCTGTAACCCTGAATCAGCTAGGGTTTCTATTTTCCCGCCTATTCTTGACTCTACACTTCCCCCCTTAACTCTACTACTGCCCAGGGTTCCCAAAAATGGTTTTTAATAGCCTTTTTGGCGGCCAACAACCTAATTTTGAAATTTGCATCTCCCTCCAAAAATAGGTCAACTTCTGGAAGCCATAACTTTTGATCTGGATGTCTGATTGACGAACTGTTTTATGCGTCAGAAAGCTTGTGGAGTGCTCTACGCTCTAAGAACCCGCTCTACTAGTTCTAGCCATTTTCAGGTCCATACAAGGCTGTTTAGTGCCTCAAACCTAAGTTTGAATAATTTTTAGGCATTTTTCAAGAAACAAAAACTTTAATAGCTTTTAGCTCGCAAATGATCTTTGCGTGATTCCGTTGCCAAAGGTCTTACTTTTCAGTTATGAAACTTCCTGTAAAATTTCACTTCATTCTGTGCCCAAATGTAAACTTTCTAAAAATAGTAGGTTGCTATTTTTAGCAGTTTGGAAAAATTGAAAGTTCTACATCATTATTCAAGTGATTATGGAACCAGAACCACAAATTTTGAAAAGAAATGGAAAGAACATCAATAATTTTGAAACACATCTTTTTTGGGGTGATGTAAGATTGCCCTTACACCACTAGATGCTCCTGTATCAGACACCCAGGGTAATTTGAGAAGTGACCCTGTCACGTCTCAGGTATTTGTGTGAGAAAAACCCAAATGGTCAACCTCTGCCTTAGACAACCAAGAAGAATCTTCAATAGGCCTTCCTTTCCATTTCACCAAGTATTCTTCATATTGCATATTCTGAGTACTTCTTCCCACATGACTATCCAAGATCTCTTCTATCTCCTCTGTTGAAGTAGATATCAGAATACTCCACTATTCTTTAGTTGGTCCATCGTCTGTTCCACCTTCATGATATTCTGATAAATCAGCAATGTTAAAAATAGGGGAAATGTTGATCCCATTCGGCAGCTCTACCTCATATGTATTTCTTGAATCATGTTTCTTCAAAATTGTGCATGGTCCAAATTTCTTCATTTTTAGATTATTGTATGTTCTAATTGAGAACCTTTCTTTTCTCAAGTGAACCATGATTTCATCTCCTACCTGGAATTCCTTATATCTCCTCTTCTGATCTGCCTTAGCCTTGTACTGAATATTCATCTTATTAATATGCCTTTTCACCTCTTCAAGCAAATTCTTCATGTGTGATGCAAAGTCTTTAGCCTCGGCACTTGTCTTTTCTCCTTTGTCCAGATTCCTTAATGCTGAAGCATTTCTTGGACTATTCTCATATACAATCTAGAATGGTGATTTACTAGTACTCCTATTGAAAGAATTGTTGTAAGCAAGTTCTGCCTATGGTAAAATCAAATCCCATCCCTTGGGCTTATCTCCTACTAAGCATCGTTGCAAGTTACCCAAACTCCTATTCACCACTTTCATCTTTCCATCAGTCTGTGGATAGTGTGCAGAACTGAACTTCAAATCTATCTTCAACTTTTTCCACAATGTCTTCCAGAAATAACCAACAAACTTGGTATCTCGATCTAAAACTATGCTCTTTGGTAGACCAGGTAATCTCACCACCTCAAAGAAAAATATTTCAACAATATGGACAGCATCATTAGTCTTCTTGCAAGAAATAAAATGTGCCATCTTCAAGAATCTGTCCACCACCACAAAAAATGGAATCATGTCCTCTCTATGTACTTGGTAAACCAAGAACAAAATCCATACTAATATCATCCCATGGTTTCTCTGGTATAGGTAGTGGCTGATATAGACCTGTATTCTTACCTGCTCCTTTCGCCATCTGACATACTCTGCAACTCTACACAAATTTCCTCACATCCTATTGCAACTGTGGCCAATAATAATTTTCACCAACAATAGCAATGGTCTTATCTCGACCAAAGTGTCTAGCCAATCCTCAACTATGCTTCTCCTTAATCAAGTTTTCTCTCATGGAACTCCTTGGAATGCACAACTGGCTTCCTCTAAATAACATGCTATCTTGGATTATGAAATCCAACCATTTTGTCATGTCCAAAGTAACAGGTTCCAAACAAGCTTTCCAGGCCTCTACAAAATCTGGATCTTCAGGATACAAACTTTTGATATCATCGAACCTAACAACCTCTTTCTTCATTTCTGTCAACAAATTTTTCCTTCTGCTCAAGGCATCTGCAACTCTATTAGACTTCCCACTCTTGTGCTTCAAAACAAAAGTATAGCTCTGCAAAAATTCAACTCATTTTAAGTGCCTTTGATTTAACTTTCCTTGACTATTAAGATACTACAAAGATTGATGATCAATATATAAAACAAACTCCTTTAGCAACAAATAATGTCTCCATTTCTTCAAAGCCTAAACTATTGCATAAAACTCTTGATCATAAATAGAATATTTTTTATTGGCATCATTAAGCTTCTCACTAAAATAGGCAATGGGCTTACCTTCTTGACTCAAAACAGCTCCTATAGCACTACCACTAGCATCACAATCTACCTAAAACACCTTATTGAAATCTAGAAGTGCCAAAGCAAGTTGCTCTGTGACTTTCTGCTTCAATGTATCAAAGCTTTTGTCTGCTCCTTTAGTCCATTTAAACTATTTTCTATCCCCTCTCATTGTCTCAGTTAGGGTTTCACAAATGCTACTAAAATTCCTGACAAACTTTTTGTAAAAACTTGCCAAACCATGAAAAGATCTTACCTCGGTGGCACTCCTTGGCATAGGCCATTCAAGAATATCTCTCACCTTCTCTGGGTCCATCTTAAGACCTTCCTTTGAGATAAAAAATCCTAAGTATACTAACTCCTTCTTTGCAAAACTACATTTCTTTAGATTAATCAACTTCTCCTCCCTCATCTTCTCTAAAACTCTTCTAATATGCATCAGATGCTCATCCCAAGTCTTACTGAAAATTAAAATATCATCCAAATAAACAATAACAAAACTTCCCAAAAATTCTTTCAATACCTCGTTCATGAGCTGCATGAATGTGCTCGGTGCATTAGTTAGCCCAAATGGCATGACTAACCACTCATACAAACCTTCTTTTATCTTGAAGGCTGTCTTCCACTCATCTCCTCCTCTGATACGGATCTAGTGATACCCACTCTTCAAGTCAATCTTCATGAAGTACTTGGCTCCACTCAAATAGTCCATTATGTCAGCCATTCTAGGTAATAGAAATCTATACTTGATTGTGATCTTAATCATGGATCAAGAGTCTATACACATTCTCCACTCTCCATCTTTATTTGGTGCTAGTATTGTAGGTACCGCACATGGACTTAGGCTCTCTCTTATCAATCCCTTCCTCAACAACTCCTGAACTTGTCTGTTCAACTTTTCACTCTCTGCTGGAGTCATTCTATGGGTTGCCTTATTCAAAAAACTAGATCCTGGTATCAAATCCATTTAATGACTTATCTTCCTCACTGGTGGTAAACCCTCTAGTACATTATCAGAGATAATATCCTAAAATTCTTCCAATAGATCTAAAACTTCTGCTAGTACATCTTCACATTTCTCTTGACTAATCTTAGGAATCAATACAAAATAATGATGCTCGTGCTTTATACCCTCCCAAAATTTTCTACCATCTACCAAACAAATTCTAGCAGTACTACATACCTTTTCTTCCACCTCCTTCAAGGGCTTCAACTTATGATGAACTCCATCCTTTGTTAGGGAATATGTGTTTGCACAGCCATCATAGACAGCGCTCCTATCATACTGCCATGGCCTCCCCAATAACATATGACATGCATCCATCAGTATGATGTCACACAGCACCTCATCATGGTAGTCACCAATAGTGAACTTCACTAAACACTGCTCATTGACCAAAGCTCTATGGTCCTTCTACAACCATGCAATCTGGTATGGATGCGGATGCTTTCTTCTTGTCAACTTCAACTTGTCAACCATCTCCTCTGAAACAAGATTGTCAGTACTTCCACTGTCAATAATACTATCACAACACTTACCTTCACACTTGCACCTTGTGTGGAATAAACTCTTTCTCTGATTGGGTTCTTTCTCTTCATTCAACAAGATTCTTTTGACAACTAGGGTTTCTCCCCTTTCAGCATCTTCAGAATGGTCAGACTGCGCTTCATCTACATGTGCAACTTGTGCATTACCTTCAGGTCTTCTATTTGTCCTTCCTTAATGTTGTGAACACTCATATGCTCGATGCCCTTCTTCTCCACATTGGAAACAGGTTCCTCTGAAACCTCCTCTTCCAGGTCCTTGCCTAGATCTACCTCTTCCTCTTCATTTTTGCTCACCATTGTTCTAGTCACGAGGGAGGTAGGCATTATCCCCTCTCTGATTTTGACTAGTGCCAACTTCTTTACTTTTCTTTTGATCTTCATTACAGCCTCCATAGGGTCTTCCACCAGTCCTTTCTCCTTGACCTCTTCCCCTTTGCTTGCTATCGAATCTTTTATTCAGCTTCGCTTCCACCTTCAGGGAAAACTGGTACGCATCTTCTATGGTGGTCATTCTGACCAGGCTCAGCTCCTCTTGAATACTCAGCCTCAATCCATTAATGTAACAGGCTACCTTCTCCTTGTTGGGATCTGCATGGCCTATCCTAATAGTAATTTTATAAAACTCTTCTGTATACTCCTTAACAGACTTGTTACCTTGCTTCAACCCTTGCAGCTTCTTCAACAACTCCATCTCATAGTCCACAGGAATGAACTACTTCTTCAATTTTTCCACCATCTGATCCCATATGGTGATCTTTCCTTTTCCTCTTCTATACCTCTCTAACTGGACCTCCTTCCACCAAATACTGGCATGGCCCTTCAATTTTGCTTTTGCAAACTTGACCCAATCTGGGTCTTCCACATCTTCATACTTGAAATACTCCTCCATGTCATTGATCCAATCAATAAGATGTTCTGAATTCAAATCTCTAGGATATGTAGAAACTTCAGTCCTAGGCCTCTTTCCAATCTTAGAAATGGCCCTCAACAACCTAACTTCTGCAGGATCTCCTGAAGCTTCTTGTTCTTCCTCAGATAGCTCTTCTTCAGCTTTATCCTCACTTTCTTCTCTTGTTCTTGGATCAAACCCTCTTTGCAGCTCTTCTTGCAATGCATTGATTTGCCTTTGCAGGGCTCTAAAAACCTCTTCCATCAAATTATTCCTCCCAATACGATTTCTTCATGGAGGCATCTTGATCTCCGCAGCAAACCCACAACCTCAGGTCCTGGTGCAAACTGCCTCATGGTCGGCGATCTGTCTACACACTTAGGAAACCTGGCTCTGATACCACTTGATGAAGGGGGTAAATCATAAAACACACAACAACAGAAATTGCACACAGAATAATAGAACTTTCTTGATTGATTTGGACAACTTATTATATTACAGAAGCTCAAATACAATCAGAGGAATCAACCTTCCACCGGCTGCAACACATTACAACTTCCTATCCTCAGACTCCAGAATCATCTACATTCTATAACCCTAAATTAGCTAGGGTTTCTATTTTACCACCTTTTCTTGACTCTACACTTCCCCTCTTAACTCTACTATTGCCCAGGGTTCCCAAAAATGGTTATTAATAGCCTTTTTGGTGGCCAACAACCTAATTTTGAAATTTGCATCTCCCTCCACAAATAGGTCAACTTCTGGGAGCCATAACTTTTGATCTAGGTGTCTGATTGACAAACCATTTTATGCATTAGAAAGCTCGCAGAGTGCTCTACATGCTAAGAACCCACTCTGCTAGTTTCGGCAATTTTTGGGCCTCTACAGGGCCGTTTAGTGCCTCAAACCTAAGTTTGAATAATTTTCAAGGATTTTTTGGGAAAAAAAACTTTAATATCTTTTAGCTCATAAATGATCTTTGCGTGATTCCTTCGCCAAAGGTCTTATTTTTCAGTTATGAAACTTCTTGTAAAATTTCACTTCATTCCGTTCCCAAATGCAAACTTTCTAAAAATAGCAGGTTGTTATTTTTAGCAGTTTAGAAAAACTAAAAGTTCTACATCATTATTCAAGCGATTATGGAACTAGGACCACAAATTTTGAAAAGAAATGGAAAGAACATCAACAATTTTGAAACACATCTTTTTTTGGGTGATGCAAGATTGCCCTTACACCACTGGATGCTCCTGCATCATGATGGGAGACTAAAATCTCTAGCCCGCATTTGGAATTACCCAGGACGGCAAAGGCCCACCCCCTATGGCACAAGTGGATTGAGCTCACCTTTTAGTTTTTGCCCCTTTATATAGCCCACTAGAGATATGTTCTTCTGGTCAAACCCTAGGGTGAACTCCCAGGCAGGCCACCTACTAAAATAAAAAAGGGTTCAAGCTTGTGTATTACTCTTTCTTATCACCCAAGAATCGCACATACCGCAAGGGGAGAGGATACTCAAGACAACATGGTGTTGTTATTTCTCATCACCCAAGAATCACATGTAGTACAAGGGGATAGGATACTTTAGACAAATACACTTTCGGTAACTAACTCACATGTGTGCAAGTGTACAATGTTCCTAAATTAAAAATCACAAACACACAATGGATCCCTACAAGAAATTAGATTAGTAGTTTGATTCAAGTACCAAATCCAAATGTTCCTAAATTAAAAATCACAAACACACAATGGATCCCTACAAGAAATTGGATTAGTAGTTTGATTCAAAGGTCTTCTCCCAATGATCACCACACAGATGAAAATCAAATATCAATAACAGAAAAATCTCTACCCTAGTGAATACAAAAAGCATAAAAAGATGAAAATCACATATTTATACCCCATTTTGCTTGACAGTAGAATGCGGTGTAGAATGGATCAAATGCAGTTCAAGATCTAGTTGATGGGGAGCACACAGTGAAAACACAGAATGGGTCCTACTTTTCTCACAAACGGCAAGACTTAACAAATGAGCCACTGATACATCTCGATCAGTCAGATAACCGTCGGTCAGAATGATTTTCTTAAGTCTTATTGTTGATCTACCTTACACCAATAGCTCAATTGAATTTATCTTCGGCGAGATACATCAAGACTCACACCGAGTCAATCAACTCTTCATCGTCGGTGAGACTTACTTCTATCAGCGAAGTCTTCTATCCTTCAACCGATGCCCCGATGATGGTTAAGTCCCCCTCGTCTTAACCATGACAGCTTCAACACCGGTTAGACGTGACTGTGTCAGCATGACTCACCTCTGTCAGCAGAACTTTGAACTTGTGCGCTAATGGCATTTGTCTTTGGTGAGACTCTTCTCATCGGTGAGCACTTACAAACTCTGGTTGATGCACCGATGGACCAACTTCCTCAGTGAGACTGCTCGACTTCGATGGACTTGTTGTGAGTCCCAGCAACTCGTCGATGCACATCTTACTTTCTTCCTGTAGAGTATAAGACTACATTTTGTATTAGTTGCAGCGCATCCGCGGGTTTCAAATTATGTCTGTGAATGTTTCTAAGTTGGGCCGCAAGGGTTTTCATTTTACCTAGCTGCGGAACCCACCAAGTGTCGAGCCCCAGTTTCAAGCTGCACTTATGTTTCTAAGTATTAACTTTGATACGGATCATGCCACGTAGTGGAAGGTATTTCAATATTGTTCTAAAGTTACTAGCTGTGGAGCTTGCCAAGTGTCAGCTTCTGCGTTATGGTTTCTTATATGTTTTGATGCTAAGAAAGATGGAGGCGGGTCCTTGTTTCTAATTACATTGAAGAAAAACTTGCCAAGTGTCAGTTTCCGCTTGAGTTTCAAAGGCTCTTTAAAAGTTTCTGTGTGAGTACAGAACGTGCCATGTGTCTTTTATGGTAACTATGAAGCTTTCCAAGTGTCAACCTCCATAGGTTGGTTCTTATATGTTTCGATGTGAAGAGAAAGATAAAGGTGGGCCCCAGTATAGAGCTCAAGTAAGGCGGAAAGTGCCACGTGGTGGATGCAGCGTCAAAGTTGAAAACTTTTGTCTCTTTCTCTGGTGATTAATAAATATTTCTCAAATAAGGCAGAGCCCGACAAGTGTCGGCATCCGCGTGAGTCTCAAAAGGTTTTTAAATGTTTCTCAAATAGGCAGAGAGCACCATGTGTCAACTTCCACATGAGTTTTAGGCAAGTTTCTTATAGAGTTTCAAATGCACGGAAAGCGCCACGTATCAGTTAGCTATTGCTGCAGAAGGTGCCACCTGTCCTTGTTTTCTTTTTTGAAGCTACCAAATAGGAGTTGATTGTGGGTCCTACTTCTATGAGTTTTAAAGGTTTCAATACTGTGGATCGCGCCAAGTGTCACAAGCAAAACTCCCCTGAATATAAAGATATAGTTAAGTAAAGTAAGGCGAATAAGGACACGTATTGTTTCTAAATGTTGCAGAAGCCGCCAAGTGTCATCTTCCTGTTTCTTCCAGAGAGATGGAGTTTCAAGTTATGAGCACGGACGCTGCCATCTGTTGCAGGGTTTTAAGTCTCAAATAGGCGGAAGCCACCAAGTGTCTATACCTGATTTAGAGGAAATATGCCACATATGCTTTGCTATAGCCAATGGGCTTGCAGAAGGAATAACCATCTCAAATTTGAAGATCTTTTCTGTCAGACACCTCCAATTATCTCCAGTCTAGTTAAACCATTGGGATTAGACTATTGCATACAATCTAAAGTCGATCATGTGCTATAAATATGTAATATCTATAATGAATAAGGGGCCTTTTTCCAGAGTTAGAATTGGAATTTTCTGATAGAGAAATTCATATTGTTTTCAGAGTTTTCCGTCAGAGATTTCAGAGAGAGGTTTGAGACTTTTGTCGTGACCAGTAAATATCATTTGCCTTCATTTTGTTATTCTTGATTTAGAAAATGAATGTAACTGTGCATGTAATCTGTGCCTCTTATGTTGCTTGAAAATTAATGAGAAAGACAGAGTTATGTGCCTTGGTTGATATTTCTGTGTCATTGCAAATTGTCTTGTTGTGAGCCTTTGATTTTATTCATTTTATCTGTTATATTAATCATGCGGCATCTGCTCTTTAATGTGACTGAATCTTGAGGGTAGCTTCACTGTGCTTAGTCGAGAGAAACACTTTATTTCAGGCGCATCGCCATAGATAGATTTGCTTTTATTGTATTTGTAATTCTGTTAGTTTGTCCCCTTTTCCTCAAAACCCATTTAAGATAGAGAAGAGCCATCTTCTTTAAAATCTAGAGGTTGTTTCAGGTAGCAAGTCACACATTCCTAAAACTTCCCATGTTGGTGTTGGAACCTGCGTAATTTTACACATCAACACTTCCTCTTAAACTGAACCCTAGCACATGGAGATGCTAGGTCAACCTACTATGCAAAACATTTTGTCTGGATCCCATGCACTATCAAACACAAAAACAAACAAGAAACAAAAACAAATACTTGTACAACAAAGCCATTCCACTGATTTCGACAGAAATCTTACCAGTGGAATGCTTCACATTGACATACTGCAATGATGGAAAGCACAAAAAGAATAGAAATCTACAGTTATACAAATTACAGTTACAGAGAACAGAAACCCAAATTGACGGAACAGAACAGTTTTTTTTATTTCTCCTCAGAACAATACACACCTCCTCCCACACTTCTCCTTCCTTTGGTTGTTATCAACTCAACTTGCTAGTAATTGGAAAACCAACTGATGCAAACAGTTGGGAGACCAACCAATCCAAACTGCCTCAAACTGTCCTATTGCCCTGTTTTGGCACTATGTGATTACAATATGACAAAAGTGTATTTTAAGTCACTTTGGACTTACAAAATGGGTTCTAGGTCCTGAAAAACCTAGAGACAAACTAAAATGAAAATACATTGGTCAAATAGACTTTATTACAAAAGAAAACAAGATTTTCTAGGTGCTCCTGCACCATACTCACCGCATGAAAGTTGTCTCAAGTCCTCTTAGAGACTAACTGCTGTAAATCAGCACCTTGCTTTTTGATGTCTTCTTCCAGCATCCATGTGGCTTCTGAGTCTGGAAGTCCTTACCATTTGACTAAGTGCTTAAAATAGGTCTAATTTCTTGTCTTCTTAGTTGTCCTACTATCCAAGATGCACTCCATCTTAGGTGGTTCCTTAGGTGGTAAATGTTGTACCTACTCTGCATTATCTTGGATAGAATCTACTATACCTTCTCCTATATCAGGACTCCTATACAATGTTAGATCTGCAACATGGAATATAGGTGAAATAGAAATATCATCAGGGAGTTCAATTTTGTAAGCATTAGGACCATATTTCTCCAGAATCTGACAAGGCCCAATTTTTCTCATCATCAACTTGTTGTGGCTTCCCTTGGGCAGTCTACTCTTGTTGAGATGAACCATGACCATATCTCCTATTTGGTACTGCACATCCCTCCTTCTTTGATCCACTCGAGCCTTGATGTTCTAACTAGTCTGGTGTAGAGTATCCTTGAATTGTTGATGAATCTCCTTCATAGCCTCTGCAAATGTATCAGCATGTCCACTCCTCTTATCCAACTCTTGAACATCTCTCAATTCAAAAGGACTTAGACCTGTACTTCTATTTGTAGAATCATTAGAGGCATATTCTACTTGTGGGAGTACCACATCCCAGCTACCTCCATGTTCTCTTGTCAAACATCTCAGTAGATTGCCTAATGACCTATTCACAACCTTAGTTTGGCCATCAATCTAAGGATGATAGGCTAAACTAAAGGACAAGTTTGTACCCAATCTTTTCCACAAGGTTCTCCAAAAATGTCCCACAAATTTGTTGTCTCTGTCAGATACAATACTCGAAGGCAATCCATGAATCTTGACAATTTCTTTAAAGAACAAGCCTACAATGTAACTAGCATCATTGGTGGTTTTACAAGGAATAAAGTGAGCCATCTTGTTGAACCTGTCTACCACAACAAACACACTGTCATAACCTGTCCTTGTCTTTATTAACCCCATCACAA
Organism: Cunninghamia lanceolata; assembly: GCA_027924645.1. Lineage (NCBI taxonomy): Eukaryota > Viridiplantae > Streptophyta > Pinopsida > Cupressales > Cupressaceae > Cunninghamia > Cunninghamia lanceolata. The sequence continues at coordinate 2,576,721 of BSBN01001253.1, read as the reverse complement.
AATCCATACTTAAACTTTCCCAAGGTCTATTTTGTATGGGTAGAGGTTGGTACAGTCCTACATTGGTTGAGACCCCCTTTGCTCTCTGGCAAATCATACAACTCTCAACAAACCTTCTAATATCAGATTGCATCCTTGGCCAAAAGTAAAATCTTCTTACAAGATCTAAGGTCTTATTGAGCCCAAAATGTCCTAAACCACCACTATGTTTCTCCTTCACTATATTATCCCTCATTGAACACTTAGGGATACATAGTTGACTCCCTTTAAACAAAATTCCATCCTACAATGTATAATCTAAAAATTCACTGTGGAAAGCATTGGAAAACTCACTGCATACCTTGTAAATCTCCTTGAAATCTTGGTCCTCTTCATACAATCCTTTGAGTGCCTCAACACCCATGCTTTGTAGCTGCACTTCTTGCACTGTCAACACCCTTCTGCTTAAAGCATCAGCAACCTTATTGGTTATCCCATTCTTATGTTTGATGATGAAGGTATATGCTTGAAGATTTTCCACCCACTTCATGTGTCTATGACTAAGCTTTTCCTATCCATTCAAAAAACTGAGAGCATGATTGTCAGTGTATACAATAAATTCTTTAGGAAGCAAGTAGTGCCTCTATTTTTTCAGAGCTTGTACCATGGCATACAACTCTAAATCATAAGAGGAGTACTTCCTCTTAGCTTCATTCAATTTTTCACTAAAAAAGGCTACTGGTCCGCCTTCTTGGCTCAACACTGCCCCTATGGCTAGCCCACTTGCATCACATTCAATGGTGAAGAATTCATTGAAATTAGGAAGTACTAAGACAGGATACTCGAAAACTTTTTGCTTCAGACTTTCAAAACTCAGATCTGCCTCTTTTGTCCACACAAACTTCACCTTACCGCCACCCTTGATGGTCTCCAACATAGGTGTACAAATATCATTGTAGTTCTTAATAATTTTTTTGTAAAATGTGGCCAACCCATGAAAACTTCTAACATCTCCTATTGTCCTAGGTGTAGGCCAATTCAAAATAGCTTCTACCTTGGAAGAATCCATTTTCAAATCACCCTTAGAGATGACAAAGCCTAGGTAAATCAATTCTTGTTTCATGAAGTCACACTTTTCCAAGTTTATCATTAACTTCTAATCTTGCAGCCTCTTCAAGACTATCTACAAATGTTTCAAGTGTTCTTCCTTGCTCTTACTAAACACCAAGATATCATCAAAGTAGACTACCACAACTTTCCCTATGAACTCCTACAACACCTCATTCATTAGTCTCATTAAGGTGATAGGGGCATTTGAAAGACCAAAAGGCATCACAAGCCACACATACAACCCTTCATTGGTTTTGAATGTTGTCTTCCACTCATCCCCCTCTCTTATTCATATTTGGTGATACCCACTCTTTAAGTCTATCTTGGATAAATAAGTAGCCCCTCCCAAACAATCCATTAGATCTTCTATTCTAGGAATAGGAAACCTATATCTGATGGTTATCCTATTTATGGCCCTAGAATCAATACAAAGCCTCCATTTCCCATCCTTCTTTGGGGATAAAATAGTAGGTATTGCACATGGGCTAAGGCTCTTCCTTATCAACCCTTTGTTTAGGAGTTCTTGAATCTGATTTGATATCTCTTCATTCTGCTGAGGGGTCATTTTATATGTTGCCTTATTAGGAAGTACTGCTCCTGGTATGAGGTCTATCTGGTGGCTAATATCTCTGACAGGTGGTAGGGAATCAAGTATGTCTGTTGCATTCACTCCTTTGTAACTTTTAAGCAGATCTCTAATGTCTGTTGCAATCACTCCTTTGTAACTTTCGAGCAGATCTCTAACCTCCTTAGGTCCTACTTCCCTCACACTTTCCTTCTTTTCCCCCTTAGGCTTCACAATCAAAGAAAAACCTACTCCACCACCTTCCTTTAATGTGTCCATGAATTCCTTTTCTCCTACCATCATTATACTAGACCCTACATGTTGTGGATCCTCTTCTACCAATGACTATATCCTATAAGTCACACCATCCTTTTGGAATGAGTAAGCATTCTTTTCTCCATCATGATGAGCCTTTCTGTCAAACTGCCATGGTATGCCTAACAAAAGATGGAAAGCATCCATTGGAAGGATGTCACACAAGATTTTATCTCTATACTCCCCAATACTGAATTCTACCCATGCTTGTTCATTAATGAGTATGTGCTGCCCCTTATTCAACCAACTGACTTTATATGGGCTGCTATGGGGTATCTTTTCTAGATTCAACTTATTCACTACTTCCAAAGATATAATATTATCAGTAGAACCAAAATCAATAATAACTTTACAAACATTACCTTGGATCTTGCAGTTGATTATAAACAAAGCCCTTCTTTGAGATGGTTTACTCTGCACTGGTTCCTTGAGCAGCATCCTCTTGATCATCAGATTTTCTCCCATCTCTGATGTTAGATTCACTTCAAGAGATGTCACACTCCTTGCATCTTCTTGAATCAAAGTGGTTCTCTTCTCACCGCCATGAGAAGTTAAGGCCTTCTCTGGACACTTGTATGTCGGGTGCCCTATCTGATTGCAGTTATAACATCTCATATTGGAGAACTTGGATCCTCTACTTGATCCATTTGTCCCACCCCTCCCATTAGACCTTCTTCCTCGATAGCCTCCTCTACTACTTGAGTCTCCAACTTGCTCTTCTTGGCTAGACTCACCACTAGGCCTCTGGTTAGGACTTCTTCCTCCAAAACTGCCTATGCCTCTGAAACTTCTTCCTCCTCTACCTCTATTATTCTACTCTTTCTTTTTATCTTCTTTTCAGTCCTTAAGGCCATTTGGAAACACTTGTTCACTGTTTCTAGTGCTAAGATGTTGATCTCATCTTGGATGTTCATCCTTAGGCCATTTAGATACCTGGCCACCTTCTTTGACTCTTCTTATTGTCTCTTTGATATGAGACTGAGTTTATGAAACTCTTGTGTGTATAAATTCACATCAAGGTCTCTATGTTTGAGGTTCTATAATTTCTTATACATCTTCATGTTATAGTCCAGGGGTAAGAATTGTGCCTTGATTTTGGTCTTCATCCTTTCCCAGGAGGATATCATATCCTTTCCCTCCTTGACTCTCTCTCCTTGCTCATAATTCCACCATGCAAGAGCAGACCCCTTCAATCTTGTCTTTCCCAACTTAACCCTCTTATCATCAGGGACTTCTTTGTATTCGAAATGATTGTTCAATGCCTCAATCCAGTCAATCACCTCTTCAGCTTCCATACTTCCACTATACATAGGTAACCCATCTATGGTGTCCCTATTGACTAACTTCAAAGCATTTACAAATGCCCTCTGGTCTGCTGGTATCTCCTCTATCCTCTTATTGGTTTCATCAATTTTTGTATCTCCTTCATCGCTGTCACTTTCATCTTCCCTATCCTTACCCTTGGTTCTTTTCAATTCCTCGAGTTTGGACTCAAACATCGCTTCAATCAGTTTCTTCACTGCATCTTGTGACATGCTTTTAGGAGGCATCGTGTTAGCCTCTATTTCACTTTCACTATCTAACATACACCAAGACCACACCACCCGAGTGATCTTCAAAACTCACTCTGATACCAATATGATGGAGAGCGCATAGTGAAAACGTAGAACGGGTCCCACTTTTCTCACAGATGGCAAGACTTAACAAATGAGCTGCCGATACATCTCGATCGGTTAGATAACCGTCGATCGAAATGACTTTCTTAAGTATTACCGTTGATCTACCTTACACCAATAGCTCAATTGAATTTATCTTCAGCGAGATACATCAGGACTCACACCGAATCGATCATCTCTTCATCATCAGTGAGACTTACTTCTATCAGCAAAGTTTTCTATCCTTCAACCGATGCCCCAATGATGGTTAAGTCCCCCTCATCTTAATCGTGATGACTTCAATGCCGGTTAGACATGACTGTCTCAGTATGACTCACCTTTGTCGACAAAACTTTGAACTTGTCTCCCGATGTGTCGATGGCATTTGTCTTCGGTGAGACTCTTCTCATCAGCAAGCACTTACAAACTCTGGCTGATGCACTGATGGACCAACTCCCTCAATGAGACTGCTCGACTTCAACGGACTTGTTGTGAGTCCCAGCAACTCACCGATGCATAGCTTACTTTCTTCCTCTTCAACCAAACCCTAGCACATGGAGATGCTAGGTCAACCTACTGTGCAAAACATTCTGTCTGGATCCCCTATGCCGTTGAACACAAAAACAAAACAAGAAACAAAAACAAATACTTGTACAATGAAGCCATTCCACTGATTTTGATAGAAATATTACCAGTTGAATGCTTCACATCAACATGCTGCAACTATAGAAAGCACAGAAAGAATAAAAATTTACAGTTATACAAATTACAGTTACAGAGAATGGAAACCCAAATTGACAGAACATAATAGTTTTTTTTTTTATTTCTCCTCAGAACAATACACACCTCCTCCCACACTTCTCCTTCCTCTGGTTGTTATCAAATCAACCTGCCAATAGTTGGAAAACCAAACGATGTAAACAATTGGGAGACCAACCGATCCAAACTGCCTCAAACTATCCTGCTGCCCTATTTTGGCACTATGTGATTATAATATGACAAAAGTGTGTTTTAAGTCACTTTGGACTTACAAAATGGGTTCTAGGTCCTGAAAGACCTAGAGACAAACTGAAATGAAAATGCATTGGTCAAATAGACCTTATTACAAAAGAAAATAGGATTTTCTAGGTGCTCCTGCACCACTAGTGAATGTGTCATAGGATCTAACGAATGCAGCTCAAGATTTAATGAATGCATCACAGGATCTGTCAATTGCAATGTAGGACATCACGAATGTATTGCAATGTAACCTGAATCTTAGAACACATCAAATCTGACAAAAAGAAGTCTATACATAAACCTCTATGATGTAAATCCACTATCAAGATGTCAGAAAGATAGGTAAAACACTATAACATGATCATAAAAGCAATCAAATCCTTATAAACAATATTAAACAGCAATGATTAAAAACCTAAAACTTGCCAAACACAGTCAGATGCGGTATCGCAAGCAACAAATGTGGCTTTCTGCACAATAGTTGCGACATTGGAATCGATGAATGCACCGCACTACACAATGAATGCATCATAGAAAGATTCAAATGTGGTGTTGGATTTGACAAATGTGTCGCACTGTCTGCAAAACCCTAAATTCACAAAATTTGTGCAAAATTTGGTTAGTTCATGTTGGGTTCACTAGATGTAGATTAGGAAAAATTAGGGTAAATGCATGAATCATCAATAGCAATGACAAAACTATCTAACATCAAGACATAAAGACCCTAATCTGATAATAAAGCACAAGATGATAATAGAAATCAAATGATAAAAGCCATAATATCTAAATCCCTATGCCAAAGTTGATTCTCCTTCATTGCTCTTCTCAATTTTACTTTGTTTGCTCTGAAATTTGTAGCATGCAATATATATGATAATCTCAATAGAAAGATCTCAAGATGAATGATAGCAAAATATTAAAGATTATGATTGTGGTTCACCTTGAAATGTAGATAAAGGCTTGTTGATAACTGAGAGGGGGGGGTGAATCAGTTATCCTAATTATTTCCCTTATTGAATTTTCCTCTTAATTGAAGCAACATAAAATCAAACACAAAACATTAACCATGAAGTAAGAAACACATGACACAGTATTTTTGACGTGGAAACCCTGTTAAGGGAGAAAACCACGGGGTGATTAACCCAAGAATTATTCTCTGTTAGAAGAATAGGAAATTACAAAAATGGCACTTGCCAATTAGGGCTCACTGCCCGAGCACACTGCTCACAAGAGGCCCACTGCCTACAAGAAGACACACTGTCTACAAAGTGATGATAATCACAGTCTTGAACTGATTGGAAGCATCTTCATATGCTGGAGTTCAGTTCCGGTTAGGCTCAGTACACTGATCTGCTGCACTTCATCTTTCCTCTGTTCTTTGTTCTGCTATCTTTCACATACCGGATCCTTTTTGCTACCTCTGCTCTTTCTCTGGACTTATTCGCATATCTCTCCACATCCACACCACTTTCACAACTAAATCCATCCTCTATATATATCCGCACTAGTAATTTCATCACCTTTCTAGTCGGCATCCGGAACAGTCTAGTTTCTTACAAACTCTCATTCTGTCGGCTGAATCCTTCCTCACCAAGCAATGCGGATCAAGCATATACTTGTAGATATCATTAATCATGTCGGCCAAACATGATTCATGCCTTCACAACCTCTGTTATCAACAGTAACCCATCCGGAAAGTAGTCTGATACTCTGCCAGTCAGTTCTTCCTCTGTTTTCACTGTCTCTCACGAATCCGGTACTCAACCATTCATATCTTTTTCCTTGTCCATCACCGGAGGCTAAATCCTTGGAATATACCACTCAAGGTAGTCCTCTTGACTTCCCCAAATCCGCACTGCACCAAGACACTTCCTCTGAGAGGTCCGGACCAATCTGTCGGACCTTGCCACATGCTCTGTTCTTCTTCACCGGACCACAACATTCTTTATTCTGACTTCCGGTAGAGACATATCATGTCTTGCGGATATGTGGGATGACCTTTGTTGCCATCAATGACAACAACCATGAATCCATATAGTGTCTCTTGCCAACAATCTCCCCCTTTGGCATTGATGGCAACACTTAGTGAAAAATGACTAAGTGTTTTCACTATGCTCCCCCTTTGCTGATGCTCTGTCTTTATATACAATTTCCGGAACTCCCCCTTTGTTGGATCCCTCATTTTTCACTGCTCCTCACTCCCCCTTTGACATCAATGGCAAAGGGTAGGGTCCGCATATCAAAATTTTCAAAAATTTCTTATACTTAGCCGCATATTTACATACTCACATATATTGAAGAATGTCTGCAAAGGATGTCTGTAATTGAATCATTTCGGTAGCCCAACTTTGCTTCATTCTGTCCAAAATTGAAATGTGACCACTTAACAAAAATGCAAACGCTTCTGCCCGCTTGAGATCTGTCGGATCTTTTGTTTGGGCGGTGGTCCTAGCATCACTGATGGCCTCATGCATGGTTTCCAACTTAGGGATTATAATCCTTCTAAGTTCTCCCATCCGGTTGGTGATGTTCTTCCTTTCCTTCTCAAGATTCTTTATTTCGTTCAAGACTGCAATAGTCTGACATTCTTGATTTATTATAGAGGAAGAGAGAGGATCAAAACTTTGAGATAAGCTTTGTAGCTTATCCTATTCCTCTTTTATTTTCTTGTCAAATGCTGCTGTTGCCTTTGACCAGGATATACAAAATTTATAGATATCACCGCCATCCTTAAGAGCATTCTCTAAGCTCCTTATTCCAATGCTTACAATCTTCCTATCCTTAGAGATTAATTCTAATATCTCTGAAAATCTCTTATCCAAAAATTCCTTCCGGACCTTTTCTTCAGCTGATTTTTCTAAAGAATCAAAATGTGTATCAACACTGCTGACTAAGGTTTTTAGATTACCGGAAGTGGAGGCTGTCGGATCTATCTGGATTGATGGCATGATCTTTACAAGTATTCCGGAAGCAGCCTCTATCAACTCACAGTCTTCCATATGAGACTTCAGGAGCTTTTCATTTGCCTTGGCATTTGCAAATGAAGCTATCTTCATTGTTTGTACCGGAGAGAGAGAGTCAAAATCAAATGGACCTTTGAGAAGCTCCGGTTCATCAATCTCTAGAGTTTCTTTACTCAAAAATTGTTGAACAGTTTGTGCAGTGTCTCTTGCCGGAGACAGATGTTTCTTTTCTTCTGCAGTCTTAGAACTGTCAACCTCTTTGTCTTTCACCACTGCTTCCTTCTCCTGTAGTTGCTCTTCTTCTTTGGATCCGGAGACTGTAGGGGAAACCGGAGGAGAGATGCTAACTTGTTCATGGGCCACTTCTTCTTGAGCAGAGGGTCCCAAGTCCTCACTTGTCTGTTCAGGGCTCACTTCTTCCGGAACAGAAGATTCCAAATCAGCAGCTGTTTCTGCACCTAAGTCCTCTACAACAGGAAGATTGAACCTTTTGAAGGCCTTCCGGAGGATCTCTTCTGTTTCTTGGGCCACTTTGTCAGTCTCACCAAGCATGAGTTGATTCATCCTGGCTTTGCTTCTGAACTCATCTTTACAGTCCTTGAAGATAATGTTCATTGTCTTGGGATCAATTTGAGGATATAGCTGAATAGCTATCTGCTCCCGGATCTCAAGATCTTTGGCATGAGCATTATTCTTTCTTACTTCCATTTCCTTCTCTAGGCTTTTAGGAATGAGAGATATGATCTCAATGAAAGCCTTATTGTATATGTTCAAATATTTAACTGTGGCTTCCTGCAGAGTCTTTTGGTCTGCCTCACTGAAGTCATCATAGGATTCAGTCATTGGTTGAAGGTTTCCATCCACCGTGACCGACTTGATTATGCTCTCTAGTGACAGAGTGGGCTTTTCAACTGTTACCTCTGCCATTTCCTCCTTGTCTTGGCCTGTGGAGGGCTTACCGGATCCTTTCTTTTTCTGTTTCTTTACTTCTCTTACTCCCTCATCTGATTCTGTTTCCTCTTCATCCTTTTGGCTTCCATAGGCCCTTGTGGCTTTTGCCTTTGATCTCTTACCGGATGCCTGGACTTCCGGTTTAGAACTTTTGGTTGAGGGAGGTGCAGATCTCTTTGTTGATCTGGTCCGGGTGGGAGCTCCAACCGGAGCACTTTCTTTGCTTTTCTCTTCTTCCTCGGCCTTCCTCCTCTTTTCCCGGCTGGCATCAAGTGCCTCCTTTGAGATTCCAAGACCTTGAGCAATGTGCTCTACTTCTTTTCTCACTTTTCTTTTGATCTCAGGTTCCCTGAGTTCTACATGTAACTTTATACTCAGCTCCTCAAAGGTTCCAAACCTTTCTGCCTTAGGATCTTTGGGCTGACTTAGCATGTGTTGAATATGTAGCTCCACTATCTGTTCATCAACTTCATACCCCATGGGCATGATCCAGACAGTCCTTGGCTCCACTGCCTCCATCAGGCACTGATCAGTGTCAACCATAAAGCACACTGAGTCCTTGTATTTCTCAATGAGAGACTGGGGAATTCTCTCTCTTGCTTGCATCATGCTCTGAAAGTTTTTGAAGTATCCCCATAGAGCTGAATTTCTTGCTTTTGCATCCCCAAGTCCATGCAAGTAGTCTCTTATCTGGACTGCAACAGGTTTGTCATTCTGCCATACCCATCCACTTGTTCCGGGTAGCTCATTCATGAAGTAGAAGAATAGACATACAATCAGAGTACCATACTTAAAGGAATTCTTCTTATCCTTCTTGATTTTCTGTATGTTTTCCATTAATTGGCTTAGTAGTAGTTCGCAGAGATCATATTCTGCATTCTTTCTTAACATTTCATAAGCAGTGTATATTGCAGTTCCGGATACAGAATTCTCCCTGCTGGAGTGATAGATCTTGTATCCTATTATCATTGATGCATATTTGATATCCGGATCGGAGATGTCTTCAATGGTCATTGCCCTTTTGTCAAATTTTGATCCGGTGGCCTCAGTTACAATGTTGTTCTTGACAGATTTGAGGATAGGTACTCCTCCGGAAGAGTATAGGCCAGTTACTGCTCTAATTGCCTCTTTTGTGATCTTGCAGGGTCTATCTAGCCATAAAAAGTTGTCATGCATCCTGCTCAGTACATACCGGACCCATTCATCCTCTTCAAAACAGGGGAAATGAATAAATTGCTCAAATTGTTTCTTCTGAATATCCTTATACTCTGGTTTAAGCTCAAAGGCATTGTCAATCAGCTGCTTGTGATAGAGGTCTCTTAATTTGAAATCCCCAAATTCCTCAATGTTTGCATGTATGTAAACCCTAATGTCTTCGGTGTGTAAAACTCCGTGAGGAACACTAGAGAAGGCTCCTAGTGGGTCAACCTCCAATGATTTGTAGGGATGTTTCTTGAATGAGGGGCGAGGTCTATCGGAGATCTTAACTATGTTTGGAGTAGCCATTTTTCAAAGATTTGCAGTGAGGTAATGAAAAACGGAGAATACCTTATGCGCCTTCGGTTTGCACGGAGTGGTTGGATTGATTTCTTTATCCAATAGCTTCGGCAGGAGATCCTTGGTGTGCTTGAAGAACCTTGTTGCAGAGCTCCACTTTTCGCTTCTTCTCGAGTGCAGAATGAGCAAATGACCTTTGAGAAATCCCTTAAATTGCTCCGCGAACCCTAATACCTGTCTGCAATAAATGCTTCACCTACATCATTCCAGTTTGCCTTGTCTGGATAGCTTGGAGTATCCGGATTAGTCCTGATCTGTGGATATCATCCGGATCTTTCAATCAAGAGTAAATCGAGGAGGCATATTACAAGATCATCTCAAACACTCTGTCCAATCCGCAGAACAAGATAGTGCATTTCCGGATCTTTCCGGACCTTTTTGTAATCCTTTATCATACCGGAGCATTTCCCTGAACAGGTCTTATTTGATCGATCACAGCTTCTTCATAACTTCATGCGGACCTCTGAAAACTTGACTGAAGTATCTCAAGATTCACATCTACAAACCCTTTGATCCGCATCTTGTGCAACATCCGGCACCACTTGTTTGGCTGGGGGAATAAGATTTTCTTTGAGTCTCCCCCTGAGCCAGAGCTCACTTTTAATTTCTGGAAGAAATATCAGCACCAGAGTCTGGTGCGGATCCAACCTCTACATTCTCTGAACTTTTCTTCACCCAAATCTTGCTCATCTGATTCCTAACCTCATCCGCATTCATCTTTTGTTTACCCTTGTCTTGATTCTGATTATACACCGGACCTCTTTTGTCCTGATTCTTGTTTCTGCAGACTTTAGCATTATGACCGGACCTATTGCAGATTTGGCAAATAACATTCCTTTGCATATTTGACTGATATCCTCTTGATCTGCATTGATTAGCCCTATGACCTATTCTACTGCATGTGAAGCATCTACCTTTGAATGATTTGTTTACTTGCATAATTCTACATTCATGGGATTTGTGTCCATACCTTTTGCAGTTGAAGCACTGTCCGGAGAAGGATGAATTATTCTGATTCATTCTCATTCTGCACTGATTAGCTTTGTGACCAAAGTGGTTGCAGCTGTGGCAGTATCCATTGAAGGATGGATATCTTTGAGCATTTGGCTGTCTTACCGGAGGTCTTCTAGGCCTGCTCCTTGGATTTTCTGATCCAAGATTCTTCTGACCGGATCCGGAGCTTTCTCCTTTCTCATATCCCAAGCCATACTTGTCATCTGTCCTCTTTTGACTTCCAAGAAGAACTTCAAGTTGAGCAGAACTTATCTTGAATTTCTCTTTATATTCATTTGCTGTTTGAAGGTCTCTTTTGAGAGAGGCAATTTGATCCTCAAGTTTTCCTTCATTATCTTTGGCATCTTCAAGATCAGATTCAAGGTGTCTGATAATCCTGTCCATCTGGTGGCATTCTTCTGATTTTTCTTTAAGAGATTGTCTTAGATTGTCTTCAGCCTTTCTTTTTTCTTCAATCTCTTGAGTAAACTTTATAGTTCCTGATTCCATTTCATGTCTTAACATAATGACTTCTTTTGATAACTTTTCACATAACTTGGTTTGCTCAGTCAATTCCTCATTTGTATTGCTTTCTTCACTTTGTCTTGCCAACTGTTGAAGCAGCTCCTTTCTCTTTTTCATAGAGAGACTTAATTTGTCTTTTAATTCTCTTATGAATTCATCAGCCTGTTTGAGTCTTTCCTTTAATTCACTGACTTCAGAATTTGACTGTTCAAGATCCTCAAGGGCAGTCTTGAGTTGCTCCCTTAAACCATATGCATCCATTTGAAATCCCAGATCTTCCTCAAGCTGTTAGGCTCTATTAGGAGGAACTTAGCTCTGATACCAATTGTTGATAACTGAGAGGGGGGGGTGAATCAGTTATCCTAATTATTTCCCTTATTGAATTTTCCTCTTAATTGAAGCAGCATAAAATCAAACACAAAACATTAACCATGAAGTAAGAAACACATGACACAGTATTTTTGACGTGGAAACCCTGTTAAGGGAGAAAACCACGGGGTGATTAACCCAAGAATTATTCTCTGTTAGAAGAATAGGAAATTACAAAAATGGCACTTGCCAATTAGGGCTCACTGCCCGAGCACACTGCTCACAAGAGGCCCACTGCCTACAAGAAGACACACTGTCTACAAAGTGATGATAATCACAGTCTTGAACTGATTGGAAGCATCTTCATATGCTGGAGTTCAGTTCCGGTTAGGCTCAGTACACTGATCTGCTGCACTTCATCTTTCCTCTGTTCTTTGTTCTGCTATCTTTCACATACCGGATCCTTTTTGCTACCTCTGCTCTTTCTCTGGACTTATTCGCATATCTCTCCACATCCACACCACTTTCACAACTAAATCCATCCTCTATATATATCCGCACTAGTAATTTCATCACCTTTCTAGTCGGCATCCGGAACAGTCTAGTTTCTTACAAACTCTCATTCTGTCGGCTGAATCCTTCCTCACCAAGCAATGCGGATCAAGCATATACTTGTAGATATCATTAATCATGTCGGCCAAACATGATTCATGCCTTCACAACCTCTGTTATCAACAGTAACCCATCCGGAAAGTAGTCTGATACTCTGCCAGTCAGTTCTTCCTCTGTTTTCACTGTCTCTCACGAATCCGGTACTCAACCATTCATATCTTTTTCCTTGTCCATCACCGGAGGCTAAATCCTTGGAATATACCACTCAAGGTAGTCCTCTTGACTTCCCCAAATCCGCACTGCACCAAGACACTTCCTCTGAGAGGTCCGGACCAATCTGTCGGACCTTGCCACATGCTCTGTTCTTCTTCACCGGACCACAACATTCTTTATTCTGACTTCCGGTAGAGACATATCATGTCTTGCGGATATGTGGGATGACCTTTGTTGCCATCAATGACAACAACCATGAATCCATATAGTGTCTCTTGCCAACAAGGCTTTCTTTTATAGAAGACTTGGATTTGAATTAAGGGTGAGGATTGAAAGGTGAGTTGTGTGATATGGACGGCTAAGATTAAGAGATCATTTAAGACAAGGTCCTTCATTTAATAAAACCTATAGTAGTGTTACAACTTTTTTAAATGAAGGTGGTTAATGTGACAAATGATTTAACGAGAGGGATGTTTGTTGTTTTAAATTCCCAACCTGATCTCAAGGAAAAAATATAGATCTATAGAATAGCCACTTTCTAATAACTGACCTACCTCGAGGGATTGGCCAACGAACAAGAAATGGGGGTTTTCAATCCCTTTATCCTTTGCACTTTAGGCTCTGTGAAACCAAGGAGGGTGTTCCTATTTTTGGGATCTTTTCCTTTTGGGGAAAACAGTGTTCTATTCAAATGGATAGGGGACCTTGAAAGTACTTGCTCAACAACATTGCCCCAATGACAAATGTATTCCTTTAAGATTGTTTAAAGAATATATGATAAGTAAAGAGATGGACTAGATTCTTAAGCTTGAATCATTTTCTTTGTAGAGGAACATGTAAAACAAACTTAACTCCTAACACCTATTGTTGGAAAGGAAAATGTGTTGATTTCTTTAAAATAATGATGAGGATGATTAAAAGGGTGTAAGCTCAGCATAGGATTCATGAACAGACCAGTGCCTATCCAACGGCCATAGAATCAAGAAACTTACAGAAATATTCAAAGAAATGTGATATAATGAAACTTAGTTTACTGTAAAGATATAGTAATGCCTTACATTAAAACACTTTACTAATCTTGAAGTTGACAATACTTAGTTATCCCTGTAAACCTGTAATACATTCTATATGCTCTAGCACACAATTATTTCAGTACTTGAGCGAATGCTACAAGAAAAATATACAACACAGGAAGGACTGTGATGATGAAAAAACCTAATCCTTAATTAAATATATTCATAAATGTAGAACTGTATACACAAAGTAGGAGACAGTACACTTCAGAGATTCAATAGAATTTGTAAAGTAAATTATTTAGTAAATTATAACATAGCCTTTGTAGCTCTATAAAGATATCCTAAAACTCAGAATGAAAACTTGAAAATGGATGACTGATTTATTGTAGGAAACAAACTATTTACAATTCCTCCTTAACCAGATTGATCCCATATTTTAGACTAAGTTTGGAGCTATGATCTCGAACCAATGAATTTTCATAAGCCCCGAATTCCCTTTTATAAAGATAAGGGAGCAGACAAGCTTCAAGATTAAGACAAAAGAAGTTACAAATTTTTAGTAACCAAAAGATGGAGCTGCGAGAAGAGGCCGGTGCAACTGCTTCACAACTGCATGTCCTTCTTTCATGGTATATGCTGAGATACCCATAAGACTATGTGTCCTCTCAATTTAGGCGAGGAAAACAAGCCACGATGCTAATAGGGGAATGTTTGATAAATGTTGTTAGAGCTCACATACCCATCATATGCTACCTATATGTTTGATAGGAGCATTCACCGTCTAGCTTACCCACCTCAATTTGGAACGACTGCAAGCGATAATATCAGAAGAAAACCCCATCAACTGGAGTTCTTCACTTTATGCCCATTGTCATTTGTAAGGATGTTAATCCTCTTTCATAATTGAGTGGTCACCAACCTCTGTCATAAATCTACATAACTGAGAACATCACTTCTTGTACTGAATCATGTCAAGTTAGGTGTCTTGGTTTCCAAAATTTAGCATTGTCATCATGTCAAATTTCATCATACAGTAGATGAAATGTCATTCCTAGTAGAAGCACATATTTCCAAAGGTCGAGCCTGCATAAGCCAAATCTTTCTGTTAATAAATTCCTTCGTAGTGGTGGCAATGGAGACATCTGCACATGCCTGAGTAGTTAATGCTTGCAACAAACCATCATCAGATCAGTGCCAAATTATTTCCCTATCACACTTTTAAATTCTGGCTGTCGATCTTGATCTTAGCTGGCTTTATTTCAATGGAAATTTGGTCCTTTATGAAGTAGGAGGGTTATGCTTGCTTTTCCCAATGACGAATTTCCACCTAGATAGCTCTCCCAACCACGATCCTGAGAAAATATCCTCTTTGTAGTATAGTTAAGACCGTATTCCACAATCCTACATGTAAAGTATATGGCCAGAGATATGGTCCTGACAGAATGGTGGATGACCATTGGATTAGCTACACGTAATCAAGACAACTCTCTAACAAATCGCCATGCCCATAAGACTATGACACGTCATTTTCTTGTTATTTAATGCACCAGTCCCATCCTTTTAGAATGCCATGTGTCAAGATTTCTACCGTTCCGCAATCTGGCAAAGCCAGTCAAAGTATGTTCAAGGGGACATAAGGAAGCAACTTAAACCTTGGGTAACAAGAGATAGGTGGTCACTATTCACATCTTTCTTTAGCATGAGGGCTTTAGGGTTTAACACCTCTTTTGGTATGAAAAGAACCCTAAGTCTGGAAATGCTTCAACCTGATGACATAAGCCTAAGGATAAAAATACTAGAACTATGAAAAATTTTATATGGTTCCATCAGTGGCTCTAGTTGGGGACACCTGTTCAACCTGAATAAGGTGAGATCATAGAAAAAGTTTGGAGGAGCAGACCAAACACATAATAGCCCCAGGCTGTTATGCAGAGAAGCAAAACTTGCCTTTGTCAAACATTTTGTTCTCTAGTGACTTCATCGGGTTGCTTCTGAAAACTTTACTAAAATCTAATATGTTTCTACCATAGACACTTGGATAGCCCTTTGGACAACTATTGCCTTCATAATCTCCATGTCCACTCTGAACCATAGATATATGAAAAATATTGTCAAAAAGAGAGACAGCATCTAGTTCAATTATATCCAACCATTTGAAATAACTATTTTCTTCTGACTTCTACCTTTTGCATATATCTGAAAAATAAAAGTAGTCATAATCTATTTCATAGTTGGTAGTGAAGTAATTTTCAGACTTTGTTGAGTTAATGTCAAACCTAAAATAATCATACTTAGTTTCTTCTTCAAAGCCTGACATGATGACTTTATTTTCTAGTTTTTTGGCTAGCCATTCCATTTGATGATGAATATGGGGTTGGGAATTATCCAGGTTTGTATCATTTAATGAAGTTTTTGTTTCCCCAGATACTTCTATATGTTGAACTAATATCAATCCACTAGCTTCCTCAGGATTCTCTTCAAAAAGTGGATTATCTATGTATCCATAAGGCTCCATATCCTTTATTTATGACAAGCCCATAGGCTCCTCAAAAAGTGAGTTATCTCTTACATGCATTGTGTTTGCATATTCTTCAATATCACTATCCTGATAACCTGCATCATTATCTGACTTAGAGTTTCTACAAATCTAGTATGAGCATCAATTGTAAAGCTTCTGGATACACTGTGTTGCTTTTTTTTGCATCGATGTTTCAAATCACACTCTGTGATCCGTCATCAAGAAAAAATGAGAATGAGAGTAAAATTGCAAAGTTAGCTGTCCTTAAAAAGAGAGAGGGGGGGAAATTCTGTGGCACGGTATGCTAGGTTGACTAGAGCTAAAGAGACCATAGAAGAAAAGCAGGAAAAGAAACACATAAACCCAATAAAATTAAAAATAAGGAAGAGTGGGAAATTAAGTAATAAATAAAAGCCAATCAATATACCGACATCTATTCTTTCCCCAAACTGTTCCATAAAAGCCAACTTTAAATCTTTCCATGAAAGAATAAACTGATTGGGTAAACATGCAAACCAATCTCTAACTTCTCCTTTAAAAGTTTGAACAAACAACTTTATGTCAACATCCTCATGATCTATTTCACAATCTCCTAGTAAGTCACAAAATTCCTGTAAATGGCTACTAGTTGTTTTGGATCTGTCATTATTGAACTTTGTTATCTAACTCCTAACTTCATTAGGCACATGGTTTGGAAACTCACAAATATTACTGAAATCAATAGCCTTATACCTTTCCGTGACAAATTTACCTTGATAAAAGAAATGCAATTGCTGAGTATACATCTTTAAATTTTTAGGGAAACTTTCTTGAAACTTTGTAAAATACCTGAAAGGAACCTTTTGCCACCGGTACAAACTTTGTTTTGATTTTTATGGAAAATCAAGAATATTGAACTGCATTACTAGACTTCTTCATAGAGTCGCCACCTCTGCTTATAGAGGAATAGAACTTGAAAGCATACTACTCCCTTGTAAAATCAACTTCTGAATCCTATTTCATAGTAGGGTCATGTAGAACATTATGGGATATGAAACTTGATGTATTAGATTTGTATCTACCTCAACTGTAAATGAAAAATATAGTAGAGTCATCATCCTTTTCTTGTAAGGAACATGATAATATGACCTCTGACTCTTCAATATATAGGGGGATTTATTTAGCCAAGACCCTAGGATAAACATGGGTTTTTCTTCATGTTCCAATAGAGTCACAAATATGTGGGTGGCTCAACTAGACGGAAACTTCTTGGTCCTTTGCTAAAAGAATGTTGGCACTTGTAAGGGAACATATACTTTTAGGATAAAACATAGCTCTTATTTTAGTTCCCCAGTAGAGTTGCCAATCTGTTGGTGACTCGAATGGGCAAACCATCACCAGCAACTCTAGGGCAAGATTTGACAATATTTTCTCTTCAAGTCCCCAGTAGAGTCGTCAATCTGTTGGTTGTTTTAAATTCCCAACCTGATATCAAGGAAAAAACATAGATTTATAGAATAGCCACTTTCTAATAACTAACTTAGCTCGAGGGATTGGCTAACAAACAAGAAACAGGGGTTTTCAATCCCTCTTTCCTCTGCACTTTAGGCTCTGTGAAACCAAGGAGGGTGTTCCTATTTTTGGGATCTTTCCCTTTTGGTGAAAATAGTGTTCTGTTCAAATGGATGAGGGTCCCTAAAAGTATTTGCTCAACAACACTGTCCCAATGACAGATGTGTTCCTTTAAGATTGCTTAAATAATATATGATAAGTAAAGAGATGGGCTGGATTCTTAAGCTTGAATCATTTTCTTTACAGAAGAACACGTAAAATAAACTTAACTCCTAACATCTATTGCTAGAAAGAAAAAAGTGTTAATTTCTTTAAAATAATGATGAGGATGATTAAAAGGATGTAAGCTCGGCATAGCATTCATGAACAGACCAATGCCTATCCAAGGGCCATAGAGTCAAGAAACTTACAGAAACATTCAAAGAACTATGGTATAATGAAACTTAGTTTACTGTAAAGATATAGTAATGCCTTACATTAAAACACTTTACTAATCTTGAAGTTGACAATACTTAGTTATCCCTGTAAACCTGTAATACATTCTATATCCTCTAGCAGCCAATTATTTCACTACTTGAGCGAATGCTACAAGAAAAATATACAACATAGGAAACACTATGATGATGAATAAACCTGATCGTTAATCAAATATATTCATAAATGTAAAACTATATACATGAAGTAGGAGAATGTACACTTCAGAGATTCAATAGAATTTGTAAAGTAAAATGTTCAATAAATTATAATACAACCTTTGTAGCTCTATAAAGATGTCTTAAAACATAGAATGAAAACTTGGAAATGGATGACTGATTTATTGTAGAAAACAAACTATTTACAGTTCCTCCTTAACCAGATTGATCCCATATTTTGTACTAATTCTGGAGTTATGACCTCGAACCAATGAATTTTCATAAGCCCCGAATTCCCTTTTATAAAGATAAGGGAGTAGACAAGCTTCAAGCTTAAGACAAAAGAAGTCATAAATTTTCAATAACCAAAAGATGGAGCTACGAGAAGAGGCCAGTGCAACCGCTTCAAAACTGTATGTCCTTCTTTTATGGTATAAGTTGAGATACCCATAAGACTGTGTGTCCTCTCGATTTAGGTGGGGAAAACAAGTTGTGATGCTGATGGGGGAATGTTTGATAAATGTTGTTAGAGCTCACATACCCATCATATGCTACCTATTTGTTTGATAGGAGCATTCACCGCCCAGCTTACCCACCTCAATTGGGAACAACTGCAAGTGGCAATATCAGAAGAAAACCCATTAACTGGAGTTCTTCACTTTATGCCCATTATCGTTTGCAAGGATGTGATTCCTCTTTCATAATTGAGTGGTCACCAACCAACTCAACCAGACAAAAACTAGATGAAATCACATTAGGCTGGATATGTCAACGCCATCTATCCAGCAAGGGGGGCAGCAACAACAACAAAATGGGAGCACCCTGTCTTCATATGCTACATTCGGAGAGGAATCATCCCTACTACTAGAGCTAATGATTTGTTAGGAAAAGTAGAAGAGGGATGAAGGCAAAGAGAGAAATGATTTCCCTCTGCACCTGATACTAATATGCCTAATCACAGACATAAGGAATGACTAGAATCAAGAGATTAAAATCTGAGGTCCCAATCCAGATGAAACAACAGGAAGAAGAAAAGCTCACAGAGACTCATTAAATATTGATGTTGTCCCCAAATTTTCCCTGCACCACCTATTCCAAAGGAAGAAAACTCCAAGTCTCCCAATTCTATAAGGACAAGTTAATAACCATGAGAACAAGGAAGAAAATCTGATAGAACAGGGGAGCAAACAGAACACACAGGAATAGGGGAGAGCCATACTGTCAGCATGTTTTAAACAGTATAAGGGGTATCACCAGCACTTGTCTATTTATAGAAATTCTAGGATGTAAGCATAGATCCACACATCTTTGGTCAAATTAATTCCAATCACTTCGAAGAATTCTTGTCATAAATGGAAATCTCTTGAAGATTACCAAAAGTAAATAGAAAGATAGGATCTCATAAATCCGCACAACTGAGAATATAACTTCTTGTACTGAATCATGCCAGGTCAGGTGTCTTGGTTTCCACAATTTAGCATTGTCATCATGTCAAATTTCATCATACAGCAGATGAAATGTCATTCCTAGTAGAAGCACAGATTTCCAAAGGTTGAACCTGCATAAGCCAAATCTTTCTCTTAATAAATTTCTTTGTAGTGGTGGCAATGGAGACATCTGCACATGCTTGAGTAGTTAATGCTTGCAATGAAGCATCATCAGATCAGTGCCAACTTATTTTCCTGTCACACTTTTAAATTCTGGTCGTCGATCTTGATCTTAGTTGGCTTGATTTCAATGGCACTGATTTGGTCCTTTATGAAGTAGGAGGGTTATGCTTGCTTTTCCCAATGACGACTTGCCACCTGGATAGCTCTCAACCATAATCTCGAGAAAATATCTTCTTTGTAGTATAGTTAAGATTGTATTCTACAATTCCTCACGCAAAGGATATGGCCAGAGATATGGTCCTAGCGGAATGGCAGATGACCATTAGATCAGTTGCACATGATTAGGACAACTCTCCAACAAGTGGCCACATCCATAAGACTATGACATGTCATGTTCTTGTTATTTAATGCACCAGTCCCATCCTTTTAAAATGCCATGTGCCAAGATTTATGTCATTCTACAATTCGGTGAAGCATACTGATTTATAGCCCAGCAGAATGGCGGAGGAATGACAACTAGGATATCAGAGCACGCCCCTCTCTAGCTAAACCTTTTATTGCATACATGGTAGCCACATGTCAAACTTCTACCTTTTCGCGGCCCTAAGAGAGACTCCATGGTGAAGCATGGTGGAATGGCAAAAACACTTGAAGTAATCACTTCATATTGTTCAAGGCCCACCCTCCTTCACTCCTCGATAGTCATTGACTAGCTATCACTCTTTCTACGATTCTGCAGGCACCAACTCCATCAATATTTTATTGTTGGCAGAATGGCGGATACAAATCCACTATCACCACCTATCAAAAAAGAGTTAGTAGGACTGGACCTTGGCGTCTATGCATTAAAATATCTTTTTTCCTTCTAGAAAAAAAGGGGGGCAATGGGTCGACTTCTTTTTCCCTTAAAATAATGTTTTTCTAGGCACAGGCTAGAAAAGGTAAATTTTCAGTGAGGGGCCAGTCAAAAGACATTCAAGGGACACAAGGAAGCAACTTAAACCTTGGGTAACAGGAGACAGGCGGTCACTGAAAAAAATAGCAAATATGGCCTTCACATCTTTCTTTGGCATGAGGGCTTTAGGGTTTTACGCCTCTTTTGGTATGCAAAGAACCCTAAGTCTAGAAATCCTTCAACCTGATGACATAAGCCTAAGGATAAAAATACTAGAACTATGAAAAAAATTATATGGTTCCATCAAGAGACATGTGTGAAGATGGGGGCTAATTTAAATAAATATTTTATTTATTTAAAATGGATGATGGAGGAAATAGAAAATTATTAAATAATTGGAAACCACCATTTAATAATGTTTGGAAAATAGATAAATGACTAATTAAATAATTAGAAATAATTATTTAATTATAGAGGAAAAGAGGGAAAATGGAGATGACTAATTAACTAAATAAGAATTTATTTAATTATAGAATAGAAAGGGGTCCTTAGTTAACATAATTAAATAAAATTTATTTAATTATTTTAGAGGAATAAAGAAAAAGTGAATTAATTAAATAATTCAAAAATTATTTAATTAATAGAAGAATATGATATTAGGAAATAATTAAACAATAAAAAAAAATTTAACTATGTAAGAAGACATGGAAATTAGTGTGAAAATGTTACTCACAGACTGAGGACATTTTTAAGTGTCTATAATAATATACTAAGCTATGTGACGTGCTAAAATTAGCTATGTGAGTGCACAAATTTATAAAATTTCTTTTCATTCAAATTGCTTGTTGGAAATGGAAGGGAGAGGCTCAATTTATACATTTTTGGAGGTGAGAATGGAGGGCTAGGATTGAACTGAAGGATCAAGGGCTCAAATTGCTTAAGGATCCTCAAGCAGGGAGAATTGGACAAGTGTCATGAGGAGGTTGGATGAGATAAATGCTCCAAGATTCAAGTGAAGATCAATGGATAAAATTGGATGGTTGAATGGATGAAGGGCTAGGATTGGGTAGGTGTATGACATGTAAAGCTTCATTTATGAAAAGGTATGGTTTAGATTTTGTGAAGAATTTAAAATTGGGAGAGGATAAGTGGAATTTAAAATTGGATGAATAGTGTCACATGGAATTTAAAATTCCATGAATAGTGACACTTGGAGTGGAAGAAAAGGAAATAGGACAAATGTACAATTTTTGAAAGATTTACCCATGCTTCTAAATTACCACTTGTCATGTACATGCATGTACATTTAATGACAAGTGAACTTCTAGAAACATGGGGAGATGTAATTGTGAGTTAATTTTAATTAACTCATGTGCACATGATTAAGAGGAAAATAATGAAGATTACCAGAAATAATCAAAAGTGTACAAAATAGGGAATTAATTAAATAGGGATATTTATTTAATTTGTAGGAGTGCATATGAACTATAGTTGTCAAAAATATTTAATTTTTTGAACTATAGTAGAAGAAATTGATTTTTAGTGATGGGACAAAGAAAGGAAAATATAATTAAATTGTGCGAATTGTCGGGTTTAGAATACATAGGATAGATGAAGGTGGTTGCAGGTGTCTATAGTAATGATCAATAAGTTTAAGGGGTAGTGCTTCTTATAGGGTTGAGGGAGTAGTTCTCCCTCTTCGGGCGAAGGGGCAATGCCCATTATGGGGGTTGAGGGGGAAAAGCCTCCTAAATGCCTCTTAAATGTAGCACTTAACCTCTTCTTGACTAGGAACTCTCTTTGGGCATAGTAGAAATAATCATGGCTTGTTTCTCTCTATGATTTTTGTCATCACCTAGAATTGCACCCTGTTAGAAGCTCGTTCAAGCATTCCAGTGACACATGGAATTGGTCTCAAGGTGTGGGACCTTGTAGTTGAGACCAAACCTCCAAACAAGGTTGGTTCCTCTTTCTAAACTTAAGGTTCAGAACAAATAGCTAAACCTATGCTACTGATCACTAAGGAAAAGGGAAAGAAGGAGAAACTAAAATTAAAAGAGGTGATGAACCAGATTTAGAGTGTTAGCTAGGACTGACATAACACAACAATAGCCTCAAATGCTAACAGACACTCACATAGATGTGCTTGCATCATTGGGATGGATGATATTTAGTGGCTTGATATAATTAGGTTGATTATGTCTTTGTGTGTTAGTCTGATATGGCAATATGTTTTGTTGATAAGCCTGATTGAATGGTTGATATGGCCTACTAGGTTGTGTATGTTGTCTTCTTGCCAACACCAATTCATTAGCCAGGATTCTGATCAGAGCATCTTTATCATCTACCTTTTCCACTCTAGGTGTAATCAAAGGAGTAACAAGGTTGACTATTATAGGTGATGGTGTGGCAGCTAGATGGATAACAGCTACCTCTAGAAATAAGGGCATCGGTGGTCTTGGGGCAATTTTCCATCCTGAATCAAACAATTTTATGCCCTTATTGTTATGTCATATGCACCTGGTAACATTGTCTCGCCCATGGATTGGATCATAAGAGCAATGTCAGGGTTTAAGGACTTCAAATAATATATGAAGGGAGTTTTTGGAGAGGGCTTCATCAACAATGGAATCTTATCCCATGTTTTCTAAAACCTGTAGATAAGTCTACCGAGTGCTGCCACAATAATAGGTTACACTTTCTGGAACATCCTAATTTTTTCTGAAATCATATATTTTTAGAAAATATAATTATTTAATCCTTGAAAGGTTCAATTTAAAGGATTTTAATTGAAAATGGTTTGATCAAACCCCCTTAGATTCAAACCCCCTTGGATAGAACCTCGCTGATTTTAAACCATACATATAATGGAGTCTCCTCTACCCCTATCAAAATGCTGATAAAAAACCACTTTTGATTTACCTTTTGGGGGATCAAATGAATTCATTTAAAACTTATGTTTTGTAAGCATGTAGTCCTTATTATAAGCTTCCTAAAAAGTATAATTTTAAATATATTTAATTTGATTATTATATTTATTTTTATTTCTTGTGAATGTAGGTTTTTCAATGAACATCAGGGTCTTTGTTTCACACATACGAAAAAATAGAAAAATACAAAAAAAAATTCTAAAAAATACATGTCCTCTAGGTATTGATGTCCTTATTCCAACCAAAAAAAAAATTGAATTATGATACATACAAAAAAAGTTATGTTGGATAGAATAAGCCTATGTCTAAATTATAATTGGTTTGAATTTTAAACTTAATTAAAAAATATATTCAACAAAACATTATGAAACCAAGTGCATCCTCTATATATCAGTGTTACCAATCTAAATTCAAAAGAATTAGAATTTTATCATTTGTAGAAAAAAAGTTATGTGCAACAGAATATACATCACTTTAAAAAAGAATTGTTTACTATTAAAAACTAGATATCAAAGGAGACACAAAAAAATTTACAATTTAACTCCAAATTTTTTTTTAAATATATATTTAGAATCCACAGACAAAATCTCAAAAATCACTAGTTCGCATCATCTTCAAATTCCTAACGGTTTAGTGGCTATAGGTGTCAAAAAGTAAAGATTTAGTCCAAAATGTTGATTTCAATGTCAAGTTTGGCCAAAAAGTGTAACCCATTATTGTGGGATGACCCCACCATGAACTTATGGGGAGCCCTTTTGATTGTTGCTCACTGCTCCATCAAAGACAAGTGGTCACTCTTATCTTCAAAATGTTGGCACAGTCTTGTTCCCAAGTCATTCCAATTGTGAATGCAGTTAGCTGGCAGACCCCTATACCATTGGAGGGATTTTCCTTCAAAGGAAGAAACCAAAAGTCTCATAGCAACATTGTTAGTAGTGACATTATGGATAGAGCACACGCTGGCAATATCTTGGATATTCTCAGCAGGGGTGGAAGAATTTTCACCATTAAAAAATGGGATAGCATTCAGAGCAGAAGTAGGGATATCATCATATTGTGTTAGATAAAGAGGGCTTGCTCCATTGAAAGTAACAAAAGGGAGGTTCCTTGCCTTATTCGGGATATTCAAATTAATTCTAGGTATATGCAAGCTCCTTCTTAAATACTAAAATCTAACAGGAGGAGGTGTGGACTAGGCTCTTGAAGGAGATGGAACAACACTCATGTTTTCCCTCACAGGGGACCTAGACAACCTACTTCTTCTTGAAGCAATGAAAGATAACTCTACAAATTGAAAATTACCTCTTGAAGAAGATCTTGTTTGCACTCCAGGCATGAAATGTTGAACTGGTTCAAATACTGGACCAAAACAGTCGCCAAGTGCTTGTTGAATGCTTCCATAGTAGCAAATGAACCAAGAATAGCACCAAGATTTCTTGGTTCAACTCTTACATAGAGTAGAGGGGTCCCAGCGTGTATGCCAGGAACTGTTATCACTTGGAATTGCACCCTTCTTGAAGCTCATTCAAGCATTCTAGTGACATGTGGGATTGGTCTCAAGGTGTGGGACTTTGCAGTTGAGACCAATCCTCTAGAGAAGGCTAGTTCCTCTTTCTAAACTTAAGGTTTAGAGAAAATAGCTAAACCTATGCTATCGATCACCAGGGAAAAGGGAAAGAAGAAACTGAAATTAAAAGAGGTGATGCACTAGATTTAAACTATTAGCTGGGACTAACATAACACAACAATGGCCTCAAATAATGACAGAAATTCACACAGACTTACAGCTTTAATAGAGGCTCAAATAAGAAAATTGTAACTATAGGAGGGACTATTTTATCCACAGAATAAGCTACATATTTCAAGTAAACACATAGCAAAAATAGAAGAGAGGCAAAATATCAGTGATTGTATTGATTGTGAAGGCTTAATAGCCATTACAAAAGAGAGATAATTTGTTATAGAGAGGTAGACACAAAATAATCATCTACATTCATTGGTGAACCACTATCAGAGACATCAAAGGTTCAACTTCAAGCACAATGCATCAGATCTAACTAATGCGTTACAAGATTTGTGAAAATAAACTATCTAACCTATATAATATCCCAAAAGAACAACTAACATTAAAATCATCTTGTTTACAAGTATATATGGCATTTCATAATCCATTGCGTAGCTACAGGTGTTGAAAATCAGTCAACCACCTGCCCAAGCACCCACGCTGCATTCAATTTGGCCCTTATCTCTGTCAGAAGACCTACAAACCTAGGATGGTGGCCATGCATTGTTAGGCCTAAAATATGGTAGAGGAAGGGCACCCACACACATGGGTATGGCTATATTAATGAGAGAAGGTCTGAAATACTCCCCTAACACCTACAAATCCATTTTGTCTCTCATTGGTACTAGTGCATTGAAGAATTTCACCAGTTTCAACCACCTTCATTTAGCATTGACCTGCAACATTGAATGTTGGGTACCTCCTCATCCCATAATAATGGCGTGATTATAGGGATATAGTAAATCACGCCCTACAGAAGATTTTACAACACTTTAAAGTGTTGTACCTTCAATTCTACTTTGGCATCCTGGGAGCATTTGAATTCCTGCACAAATTACCTCCTTATCGACTCAATCAGTGAATTTTCCCCATGTCAAACTCCTTTGTTTCACCTCTTGTATCCTCCTTGCCTTAATCTCCCTTTGGTCAGTAAAATCTACATTTCATGAACCATCGGACTCTCTTGTTTTCCTCCTTTTGCCTTTGGCTTCTTTGGCTTCCTAGTCGCCTTATCAGCGAA
Source organism: Cunninghamia lanceolata (assembly GCA_027924645.1). Classification (NCBI taxonomy): domain Eukaryota; kingdom Viridiplantae; phylum Streptophyta; class Pinopsida; order Cupressales; family Cupressaceae; genus Cunninghamia; species Cunninghamia lanceolata. Next base: position 2,550,019 of record BSBN01001253.1, on the reverse strand, counting down.
TTTTTGAAATCGCAAACTAGTTGGCGGGTTTGTATTTTTACCGATTCGTCGATTGGCTACCTTTTCCTTAGTATTTCTTTTTCTCTTTTATCAAACTTTTCTTTTACTCTGTCGACAAGGTAACCAATCGGCGAACATGTCGATTGATGAACTTAAAGTTCACCGAAGATTAAGTTTTCTGACAAAAGGCATCTTTTTTTACTTGGCTGCTTCTATCTTGTTTTGAGAGCAACCTCCTTCTGCCTCCTTGCCTTTGCACTTTTCCCCTTTGTCAGTAAATTTATCAATCAGGGAACTTACGGACCGATGAACCAAGAGGTTCGTAAACCTTCCATTTTTCCAATAAAGGCAACCTTGCCTTCATTAACCCCTTTTCCTTAGAAAATTACATCCAACTACTAAAGTTTTCCCTTCTCCTTATCAGCAAACTAAGTCATCGGCGAACCAAGAGGTTTGCGAACTTCAAATTTTTCTGACAAAGGCAAAATACAAAGGCAAAGAACTTAGAAAATTTTGGGATTTTCAAAGGGAGACTTTCTTCCATGTTAGGATTTCTCAGGTCGAATATTTCTAATGGAAGGACGGGATTTTTGGGCTATTTTGGCTTGCGCAAAATATGACAACATTTTGGCAACTATGCAGGGGTTGTTATCTGCTAAACATAGGGATCCAGTGGCCTTATCAGTCTATTGGGCACAGAGTCAGAAGGGAAACTTTAGCAACATGATCATATAGAACTGAAAACTGCCTCCAAAAGACAAAACAAGAAAGAAAACAAGGAAGATAATCTCCTAATGAGAATGCAGCCTGTGCAAGAGCACTTATAGAAGGGAAACCTAAAATAGAAATAAGACATACTCTAATTATTTACAAGAATCCCAAAACCAAACTAAGAAGTATGGTTTAAGATGAATCACACTCACTAGGACTAAAGTTGATTCACCAGTTAACTTGGAGAGTTGAAAGGAATTTGCTTGCTTGCAACTTGTGATGATATATGGACCGCTCCATAAGGCATCAAATTTGGAATGCCTCCCAGCCTGAGCTCTGTCCTCATCTCGTTTTAGCACTAAATCTCCCTCTTAGAAGACTGTCAATTGATTTTATGTCAAATGTTCTTTTTACCTGATCCCGATGGGCTTCAAGGGTCTTCATGGTAGAGTCTCTTCTTTCTTCAAGTTCCATTAGCTCAACAAACCTTACTATCATGGCATCATTCTCTAGCAATTCCAGCTACAGTGCTAACTCAAGGGAAGGCAACTCTAGTGACAGTGGAAGCCTTGCTTCCTTTCCATAAACCAGCATGAAGGGCAAATTGCCAATGGCTCTTTTGGGGGTGATTCTATCAGCCAGTTTTCAACTTGGAATGCCAAGTCCTCTGGCTGTCCTCCACTATTCTTCTAATGATCTTGATCAAGTTTTTGTTTGTGGACTCAGCCAGGCCATTGCCCTGAGGGTAGTAATTGGAAGATGTCTTCAAGTAAATTCCATAGTTAAGCGCTCATTCACTAATTTTTGTGTCTACAAAGGCCTTGGTGTTGTCAAAAATAATGGTAAATGGAATACCAAATCTAGTAACTATACCCTTAAGGAACTCTAAAATAGAGGCCTTTGTAGCATCCTTCAATGCAACCACCTCTATCCACCTTGTGAAAAATTCAATGGCTGCTAAAATCCACTTATGATCAGCACTGGAAGGTGGATTAATAATCCCAATGAAGTCTAAACCCCATTGGGAAAATGGTTGATCAGTTTGAATTGGGTGCAAGGGAAGAGCAGCCAACTTTTGTTTACCTACAAATAATGCATATTCTTTGCAGCTTCTTACCCATTTATACGCATCTTTGAACAAATTGGGCTAGTAATAACTAGCCCTCATGATTTTGATAGCAGTTGTTCTTGGTGAATAAAGGTCACCATCAAGGCCATTATGGAACTCTTCTAACACCCTTGAGGTTTGATTTTGTGCAATGCATCTGAGAAGAACTCCACTGATGTCTTTCCTAAACAAGATACCATCGAAAGAACATAAGGAATGGACCGAAGTCTGAAATGCCTTCTTTTTGCTTGATCCAATCTATCTGGGCATCTACCTCACTGTAGAAATGTGGCCATATCATGGTACCAATTGCCTAAGGTTTGGGAACCAGTTGGCTGCCCTTGTTCAAGGACACATATAGCATCATCCTTGTCTTCAAAGTCCACGACATCATGATCCATGAATTTTGTGATCCACCCAGCCCTCTTCTCATTGACATCTCTGCTCAGTGGAAATTTTTTACACCAGGGTGATTCACCATTAACTATATCTTGTTGTTCGAAAGCATGTGTCTAAATTTTTTAAGTGCTTTCACCATAGAAAACACTTGTTTCTCAATACAATCATACCTCAGCTCATACTCTTTGAGAGGCTAGCTAAAGAAACCATTTGGTTGCTCCAATATCTCTTCATTCTGCTGCATCAAGACTATTGATATGCCTTCCTTGCCTCCAAAGGCGTAAAGGTTAAAATCCTTCTCATAGTTTGGGTTTATCAGCATAGGAGCCTGTGCAATGGATTTTTTTATAGATTCAAAATTGTCCTTGCCTTCTCTTGACCATGTGAAGGTAGAATTATTCTTAAGCAAGACGGTGAGAGGTTTTTCTATTGAAGCAAATTTTGGTATAAACATTCTCATGAAATTAATCTTGCCCCCAAAACTATGTAGGCCCTTCTTATGAATGGGAAGAGGAAGAGATAGAATGGAACTAGTCCTTTCTAGGTCAATAGCTAGTCCTTCCTTGGAGACAACATGTCCTAATAATTTTCCTTCTAAGACAGCAAGCACATATTTATTTGGATTCAATGACACACCATATTCTCTACATCTTTCAAAGACTTTTCTCAAATGACCTAGACGGTCAACTGCATGCTTAGATTACATAATTAAATCATTAAGATACACTAAAATAATATCATTGATTAGGCCTTTAAAGGGCAAATCCATTTCTCTTTGGAAGGTTGCTCCGGCATTGGTCAACCCAAATGGCATTTTCTGATAAGCCAAGGCACCCAATTTGGTGGTAAAGGTTGTTTTGTACTAGTTTGATTCTTTTACAAGAATCTGATTATAGCTTGAGTAGCCATCTAGGAGTGAAACTTTTAGCTCCTACCACTATTTGTAATATATGTTCGATGGGAGGGAGTGGATAGTGGTCTTTAAGGGAGGCCTTGTTTAGGTCTCTATATTCCACACAGCCTAATTTCCCCATTCTTTTTCCTAACTAGGACTAGGTTAGCCACCCAAGAGGAATGTTTAATTGGATAAATGATTTTGGCTTCTATGAGATTAGATAGCTCTTTCCTCATTAATGGTTCTATTTTGGGGTTGACAAGCCTTTGCTTTTGGAGGATAGATTTGGCATTGGAGTCTAAATCAATGGTATGTTGGATTAAACCAGGGTCACAACATTTTAGATCCCTATAATCTCAAGCAATTAAATCATCAAATTCATTACAGAGTTCAACAAAACCTTGTCTTTCAGCTTGGTTACATACCTTGCCATGTTTTAGAAATCTACCCTATGTGATTTCCACCTCTTCACAGTCCTCTTTTTTTACTATCATGTTCATCTTTTCCTTCTTAGCTTAATCATCAACATCAAATATGTTCTCCAAAGTGACCAATCCTCTAGGCAGTTTGTTGGTCTTCAGCTAGATCACTTGGTCACCATATTTCTCTTGCAATATTGATTAGTTATTGGCAAAAAACTCTACCTCATCTTGCAAAAAAATTACAATTTGTTGGTCACTTTCAAATACTTGCCAGCTAGACATGTTGTCAGACATAGCAAGCCACACAACAACTTTCACATGTTCTAAATTTTGTTTGACATTCTTGGGAATGTCAAACTAGGTACCGACTATAGCCAGTCTATCAACATCTTTGTTTCTTTGTTTAGGTACTGCCTGGATATTGAAGGCATCAAAGTCTTCAATCAGATCCCAGACCCTGTGCTTATATGACTTCAACAAGTCATTTCTAGAGGCACTTTGTGATATGATTTGGTGAACAACAAGCTCAGTGTCACTAAATGCTTGTAAATTTTTTATTCCCCTTTTTCGTGCCTGCTACATACCGAGAATTAAGGCCTCATAGTCATCCACATTATTGGTACAACTGAACTATAACCTAAAATCAGAGAAATAATTTTCCTTTTGGGGTGAAATCAACACAACCCCAGCACCTACTCCATTTTTACTTCTGAAGCCATCAAAATATAATTACCATACCCCACTTGGAACTATTGTTGAATTCTCAAGAATAGGGACGATGCCATCCTCCTCATGGATACAATAAGTACCCATCTTTGTTTGCTTTACATGATCTAGGGCATCAAACTAAAAACAATTTGCCCACTCATCAAGTAATATGTCTAGAATTTCTTCTACAAGTGTTGCAGCCTCATGCATACTGATGTCATCCTCTGGATCATGGATTGTGTAGTTCATGTTCAAAGGGATGGGTGTGCAAGGCTCTATGTGGTCATTATATATTGGTTTAGCCTTAATGGTCACCCTAGTTCCATATCTAGTCCTGAATAACATATGGGACCAGTCAGAAGCTGGGTACCCACCTATTTTAGCAGTGAACTTTCTAGATAGGCATATGCCAAAGTATGTGGAGTGGTCAATAACTGAGATATCTTGTAAAATAGAGCAGCCAGGGAATGCATGCAAGGTGAGCTTCAAATCTTTGACTACACCTGCTATTTTAATGGCAGTGCCATCTAATTGCACAACCCCTTTTGTTACAAGTTCATATTTGATGCCCAATCTATCAACTATTTCCTTAGGCATAACAGAACTACTTGCCCCAAAATCTATCATGTAATTATGCAATAATTTATCACCAATGATGAGGTAAACACAAAAAGGGGGCTTACTAATTTTCTTATGCTTTCCTCCTCCTTGGGTTGGCACAGGTTTGTTGGAGTGGTCACTTTTTCTTTTGTTGTCTCTACAGTAAGTTGATTGAAGCTTGTTAAAGACATCTGCAACAAATCCCTTTGTAATGGGATTAACAGGGCATCCCACATAGTGATGCTCAAGTTGTTTTTTTTCATCAAATCAACTATGATGAAGGGAATCTGATTAAGATTATGAGATGCCTTTGTGACAGCAACATCACCTTTTGTTTGTTGGTTGACCTAGGGTTACCATTCTAGGACTATATTCACTCACCCAGTAGATTGGCTCACTGGTGTTGAAGGTGTTTCTGATGTTGCGCCCTTGCCTACACTTGTTGGGGATGCATGAGAGGTAGGAGAATGAGAGGCTACAGGGTTCTATTGAAGTTCCTCATTTGCTCTCCTTTTGGCCTTAGTGTTGAACGCAATTGGGCCCGTGCCTTGATTAACGCCACAGAAATCATCATGTGTCTAGTTCATCAAGGTGGAATTGTCCTACCTTTGCTCTTGTCCTACCACAATCTCTTGATTGGAAGTGATTTGTTGTTTTGAGGGGACGGATTAGCTTTGCACTGTCAAAGCCTGATTGAATTGTCCTATTTGGCATAAATTCTGATCATGTGGCTAATTGCATGGATAACACCATTCGTTGTCCTGAACCATATTGTTTTGTATTGGAACTAGAGGTCCAGATGTGCTTGCAACATTGGGATGAATAGCATTTAGTGGCTTGGTGTAACTAGGTTGATTTTGTCTTTGTGTGTTACTCTGATATGGCAGTTTGTTTTTCCGATAAGCCTGATTGAATGGTTGATATGGCCTACTAGGTTGTGTTTGTTGTCTTCTTGCCAACGCTAATTCATTGGTCAGGATTCTGATTAGAGAATCTTTATCATCTACCTTTTCCACTCCAGGTGTAATCAGAGGAGTAATAGGATTGACTATTGTAGGTATTGGCACTGTAGTAGGCTAGATAATAGGTGCCTCTAGAAATAAGGGCATCGATGGTCTTGGGGCAATTTTTCCAACCTGGATCAAATTTTTTTCTTCCCTTATTGCTATGTCATATGCACCTGGTAACAATATCCCACCCATCGATTAGATCATAACAGCAATGTCAGGGTTTTAGGACTTCAAATAATAAATGAAGGCAGTGTTTGGAGAAGGCTTCACTAACAATGGAATCTTGTTCCATGTTTTTTGAAACCTATAGTTGAAGTCCACCATGAACTTATGGGGATCCCTTTTGATTGTTGCTAATTGCTCCATTAAAGACAAGTGGTCACTCTTATCTTCAAAATGTTGGCACAGTCTTGTTCCCAAGTCATCTCAATTGTGAATGTAGTTAGCTGGGAAACCCCTGTACTATTGGAGGGATTTTCCTTTAAAGGAAGAATCTAGAAGTCTCACAACAACATTATTAGTAGTGACATTGTTGACAGAGCACACAGTGGCAATATCTTGGATATGCTCAACAGGTGTGGTAGAGTTTTCACCATTAAAAAATAGGATAGCTTTTAAAGCAAAGGTAGGGATATCATCATATTGTCCTAGGTCAAGAGGGCTTGGTCCATTGAAAGTAACAAAAGGGAGGTTCCTTGCCATTTTGGGGATATTCAAATTAATTCTAGGTATATACAAGCTCCTTCTTGAATACTGAAATCTAACATGAAGAGGTGTGAATTGGGCTCTCGAAGGAGATGGAACAGCACTCCTATTTTTCCTCACAGGGGACCTACACAACCTACTTCTTCTTGAAGTAGCAAAAGATAACTCTACAAATTGGAAATTACCTCTTGAAGAAGATCTTGTTTGCACTCCAGGCATGAAATGTTGAACTGGTTCGAATACTAGACCAGCAAAGTTGCCAAGTGCTTGTTGAATGCTTCCACAGCAGTAAATAAACCAAGAACAGTTCCAATAGTTCTTAGTTCAGCTCTTACTTAGAGTAGAGGGGTCCCACCAGGTGTGTTAGGAACTGTTATCACCTGGAATTGCACCCTACTTGAAGCTCATTCAAGCATCCTAGTGACAGATGGGATTGGTCTCAAGGTGTGGGACCTTGCAGTTAAGACCAAACCTCTAGAGAAGGTTGGTTCCTCTTTCTGAACTTAAGGTTCAGAGAAAATATCTAAACCTATGCTACCAATCACCAGGGAAAAGGGAAAGAAGGAGAAACCAAAATTAAAAGAGGTGATGCACCAAATTTAGAGTGTTAGATGAGACTGACATAACACAACAATGGCTTCAAATACTGATAGAGACTCACACAGACTTACATATTTAACAGAGGCTCGAATTAGAAAATTGTAACTATAAGAGGGACCATTTTAACCACAAAATAAGCTACAGATTTCAAGTAAACACAGAGCAAAAGCATAAGAGAGAAAAAATATTAGTGATTGTATTGATTGTGAAGGCTAAATAGCCATTACCAAAGACAGATAATTTGTTGCAGAGAGGAAGACACAAAATAACCATCTACATTCATTGGTGAACCACTATTAGAGACATCAAAGGCTCAGCTTCGAGCATAATGCATCAGATCTAATTTGTTCTTATAAATGTGTTACAAGATCTGTGAAAATAAACTATCCAACCTGTATAATAGCCCAAAACAACAGCTAACATTAAAAACATCTTTTTTACATTTATATATAGCATTTCATAATCCATCGTGTAGCTACAAGCACTAAAAATTAGTCAACCACCTGCCCAAGTACCCACGATGCATTCAATTCAGCCCTTATCTCTATCAAAAGACCTACAAACCTAGGACAGAGGCCATTCCCTATTAGTCTTGAAAAAATGGTAGACGTAGGTCACCCACACGCATGGGTATGGCTACCTTAATGAGAGAAGGCCTGAAATACTTGCTTGACACCTGCAAATCCATCTTGTCTCTCATTGGTACTAGCGCATTGAAGAATTTCACTATTTCAACCACCTTCATTCGGTCATGACCTACAACATTGAATATTGGGTACCTCCTCATCCTGTAATAATGGCATGATTATAGGGATACAGTCAAACATGCCCTACAGAAGCTTTTACAACACTTTAAAGTGTTGTACCTCCTTATCAGCTCAATCGGTGAATTTGCCCCATTTCGAACTCCTCTGTTTCACCTCTTTTATCCTCCTCATCGTAATCTCCCTTTGGTCAGCAAAATCTACTTTTCATGAACCATTGGGCTCTCTTCTTTTCCTTCTTTTTCCTTTGGTTTCTTTGGCTTCCTAGTCACCCTATTGGTGAATTTTTGAAATCATGAACTTGTTGGCAGGTTTGTATTTTTACTGATTGGCTGCCTTTTCCTTAGTCTTTCTTTTTCTCTTTTATCAAGCTTTTCATTTACTCTATCAACAAAGTCACCAATCAGTGAACCCATTGATCAATGAACTTCAAGTTCACCAAAGCTTAAGTTTGCTAACAAATGGCATTTTTTTTTGACTTAGCCACTTCTATCTTGTTTTTAGAGCACCCTCCTACTACCTCCTTGCCTTTGCACATTTCCCCTTTGTCGGCAAATTCACCGATCAGAGAACTTGCTGACTGACAAACCAAGAGGTTTGCAAACCTTCCATTTTGCCGATAAAGGCAACCTTGCCTTAGCCCATTTGCCTTAGAAAATTCCACCCAACTACTAAAGTTTTCCCTTTGCCTAATTAGAAAACTAAGTCGTCAGCGAACCAGTCAATCAATGAACCAATTAGTCAGTAAACCAAGAGGTTCATGAACTTCAAATTTTACCAACAAAGGCAAAGAACTTAGATAATTTTGGGATTTTTAAAGGGATACTTTCTTCCATGTTAGGATTTCTTAGGTTGAATATTTATGATGGAAGAAGGAGGGGATTTTTGGGCTATTTTGGCCTAGAAAAAATATGACAACAATTTTCTTTGAAGAAGGTGACCTGGTCTTCAATCTTGATAATCTCCTAAAAAAAATGCTTAGAGGACTACCACTTTATTGAACTTGACTTAGTATTTTTCTTGGATTCCTTGCTAGGTCTGTTGCATAAGAATAGGTCCTCCTATTTATAAGGAGAGGCTTGATTATTCTTTTGAATAGTTACAACTACCCTTAGACAACTGCAAGATGATAGAAGCCTACTAATTACTGAAATTTGACTAAGTCTAAACAATTATAAGATCCTCCAAAACCTAGGATCTGCATTATAACTCCTAGAGATCTAAAATATTCTCAAACATCCTGAAACTATATACATGAAATAAAACTTAAAGTATAAGAAAGTAAATGTCCATATGTAAATGTCATGTATACTTAAATGTTTATTTCATTTATATAGCCCTAACCTAACCTAGAGTGAAAGAAGTTGGAGGATTTGCTACACATATCATCCAAAGCATTTTAACTACTCTAAAATGCAAGCATATTATAACATGCTCATATTATGACTCAATAGTGACTGAGCCTAGGATCGGTAACTACTGATCCATAATGCGCTCACATTATTACCCAGGTGCGCTATATCTTGTTTGAACCAAAAAGTGGTTTTGGCCACTTTTTGGTCCCCCATCTTTATGCACGTGCTCCTCTATTTGACATAATTTTTAACCACAACCATAGGAGAATCTAGACCAAGGTCAAAATAAGTACCCAAAACTTCCCCACTATCACCATCCAAAACCCTAGAATTCTCCTCGTCCTAGGAATGCAAAGAAGCATCAAGAAAGGGTGGACCGAAAAATGGAGCTTTTCCAAACCCACCTTTGAAATTTCATCTTTCCATCAAATCAAAATCCTACCATGCCTTGCCAATGAGCCCATGAGGGCATCTTTGAATGAAGTAGGCAAAACTAAAACATCATGACCAAAACCATTGTATCCATGAGGAATAGCTATAGACAAAGAAGAGGCAGAATTGCAATATGTGTGTGAATATGTATATGTATATCTATATGTATATGTATATGTATATGTAGTTACAAGTTAAGTGTGACATGTTATTCAATGTACCCCTAATTTATAGATAAACAACTTGACATCCTATAATTCATACATCTCAATTTACTCTTATTATTTAGCTAGATATATATGGACTAATAGGGTGAGAAGTTATTTATATATAAATTAGAGGTAGGTTGGATATGTTGAAAAAAGTAATCCCAACCACTACTAACATTTTTTGTCGTGTTTTTCTACAACTCTTAATTTCCCAGCATGGCCTCACCACTCCATTTAATGGATATGACTTTTGTTTTTGACTATTTCCTTTCCCCTACCTTTGTCCTATTTTCCATTAATTTTATAAAGGGATTGTTGTCTTGAAGGTATGGCCCAACTTCTCCAACACATGGCTCAAGGTAGGATTTGTCTAAAATCTAAATGTTATTCAAGTCAAGTTTGGACAGGGATATCTACATTTTACTAGAAAACCCTTTTTTATTTAAGAAGCTTAGATTGATGTGATGTGTTTTGTCCCATGGGGTCAGTTTCATTCTTCTTTGTTTTATCACTACCATTTTGCTTCTCAAAAGGTAGTTTTGATATAGCACTTAAAAGAGCTCAATCTCTCTTGAATTAAATCTTAGTAAGAAGTTTTCTTCATCAATTCAAGGAAGTTTGTGTGTCTATCTTTCTAGTATTATTCTCTCCATTTTTTTATTCATCCAGTATCAAAACCAAGTAATGGCATCTTCTTCTGGCACAAGTCTTACAAATCCCCAAATTCCTTATTTTATTGGCAAGAACGATGAGTATTGGTCAATCACATTGAAGGCTTTTTTCAATTCTTAAAATATAAGGGAGGTTGTAGAGAATGGATTTACTGAACCTACAGATGCAGTAGCATATAATTTTAGGTAGAGAAGGATTTGCTCAAGGATAACAAAAAATGATTCCAAGGCTCTCTTCTACATATTTCAAGCAATGCATGAGAGCATCTTCCCAAGGGTGTAGCAACAAAAAAATCAAAACAGGCATGGGACATCCTTCAAACTGCATATCAAGGAATGGCTAAGGTAAAAACTACAAAGTTGCAAATGTTAAGAAGAGATTTTGAAACTATGTCTATGAAGGTGTACCAGAGTTGTTGGAAGTTTTATGCCCTTTACAATTTCACACTACATTTGGTACCCTTTTTAACATAAGTGTTCACCCCTATTTTTATATGCAATCTCTAGTACTTCTATGAGAATCTAGGTTAAGTCCTCTGGCATCTAGCTTTTGGATGGCCCAAATCACTAGGACTAGGGTACCCAGTGCTAAAGTCCTAGCAATTTGGCCCTGATAACTTATATCTTATTGTTGGCCTTATGACTTATGTGATGCACCTTGTCGGCCTTGACTCAATTGGGCCCTTGGAAAGTAATCAGGAAACATATATAAACAAGTCTTGAACACTCATAACCCAACTAAGGATTTTCCACTAGACTCTCTTGATATTAATGCGATCTAACAAGATTTTATCTATCTACAAGTTCTCTATTTCTGCAAGTTACTATTGTAGGTATTTAAGGAAGCCTTCTTCCTTCATCAACACCTTGTTGATTATCCATGTTGCGACATACATCCACCTAGGGTTTCATGCTCATGGTAACTATTGTCATTTTATTTTATTACATAACTCTTTGTTATATGTTCTGCCTCTTCCTACATAGGGTATGCACTCTCTATCACACTTATCTTTGTTGTTGTGGAAGTAGGAACACTTACACGAGGTTTAACTAAGGCAAGCCTCTATACAGCACAAACATTTTCCCCTCTTTTGTGTGTATAGGTCGCATTGGGAGTTTCATACATATGACGGATGACTGAGAGACGGAAGCAGCAGATACAATTGCACACAAATTTTATTTGCCCCAAAACCCTAGGACCTGGGCATCCAACGCCCTAGTCCTCCAAATCTGGCCTCTGTTTCCAACTGGGATATCTGACATCTCTGCTCTGCTCCTTTCAAGTTTTGCTTTCTTGGTTTTCTATTCTATCAAATATGTAACCTTTGTTTTGGCATATTTCATCATTAAAACCCTAGATCTAGCTCACTAACCTCACCTTCTCAATTACAACAAAAGGAAAGAGTCCCCACCAACCCTAACATGGCTCTTCCTAAGGTACAGTAGCCTTGTCTTGAGCCATTGGTGGCTCGTGTCCTAATGTTATATGTGAAAAGGGTTTGACCTAGTTAGTTCATAATTGATTAGGCATCTTTTTTCCACCTTAACATTTTGGTGAACCCGATGTGCTTGCACCTTCTTTAGATTTGTTGTATCTTTTCTATACTCTCTTTAGCTTTGCTGCACTCTCTTTAGCTTTGTTGTGTTTAATTAGTTGATAAGTTAATTAGACACTCATTTTTTGCATACACATTGATCTTTTATTGTTACAGTTACTAGAATCCTACATTTTGGTGACTCCGATGCCTCTTACATTTTCAATTTTTTGTTATTCTATATCATATCTAATTAGTATTGAAGTGATTAAGCATTTCCCATTTTCACATCTTACATGTATACTCCTTCATTGTTGTGGTTACCAAAAACCTCACCTTTTTGGTAAACCCTGCTAGTCTTGCACTTAGTGGTCATGATTGCAATCTTGTTTTAGATATTTGCTATATTGATTAGTTGCTACATCTGATTTCAAAATTGTTGTAGAATATCATACTTGTCATGTGTGTTTAATTAGAAAGCAATAACATTGATACATTTATCATTCCTTTGTGATTGAAAAGAAAAAACATAAATAAAACTCTCTAAAACAAACATGTCTTCCTCTTTTATTACATTACTTTCCAACTTTACTCAAAAAAAATGTGATTTTGATGTGCCATTCATCAAATATGGTAAGAACAAAGAAATTCCTATACCTTTGTACTCTTCTCCTAATATTCCTCCAAATAATTAGGACATGTTGACACAAGAGGAAGTAATCATTAATACATCTCAACATCCCCTTCATCCCAATGCTCTCTCTCCAAAATATGAAGCATTTGTGGATGAAGGGTGCCACATCACATTGATTGAAGACATTACTTTACCTTCTATTCATTTGGATGATCTCTCTTCAAACGATGTAGTATTAGTACATAGGGAGCATATCACTTCTACTTATACCACACCTTCCTTGATTCATGATAATCTTCCTCCTCTGGTGACATATCCAAACTCCTTGGGTATCATAAAGGAGGTTAGACCTTCTTCTCTCCCTCCTTTGGTGGCACATCCAAGCTTCTTGAGTATCACAAAGGAGGTTAGACCTTCTCCTTTTCCTCCTTCGGTTGCATGTTCAAGTTCCTTGGGTATCATGAAGGTTGTGAAGGATTCTTCTTTTCCTCCTCCTGAGGCATGTTCAAGTCCCTTGGGTATCACGAAGGTAGTGAAAAACTCTCCTCTTCCTCCTTCAAATGCATGTTCAAGTTTCTTGGGTATCATGAAGGTTGTGAAGGCTTCCTCTCTTCCTCCTTTGGTTGCATGTTCAAGTTCCTTGGGTATCATGAAGGTTGTGAAAGACTCTCCTCTTCCTCCTTCAATTGCATGTTCAAGTTCCTTAGGTATCACGAAGGTTGTGAAAGACTCTCCTCTTCCTTCTTCAGTTGCATGTTCAAGTTCCTTGGGTATCATGAAGGTTTTGAAGGCTTCTTCTCTTCCTCCTTTGGTTGCATGTTCAAGATCCTTAGGTATAACAAAGGTTGTGAGGAATACTTTTCTTTCTCCTTTGGTTGAATGTTTTCCCTTGGATGTCATTCATAATTCAACCATAGATACTTTCCTCAATATCACCTTACCTAATCTTCACTCCGATGATCTTCATTGTAGCAATGAAACTTCCAAAAAAGAAGGATCAAAGCTCACATCAGCTTCTACACAAATACATAATACCAACAATCAAATCAACATAATTTATGTTTCCAGTTCTCAACAAGAACTTGTGAAACCTAAAATTGTCATGCATCTCCCTCCCAAAATCCCACAACAACCATCTACTCCTATTCCAAATTCACCTCAACCTCTTGGCTACATTCTTAACTATGCAAAACATCTAACTCAAAACAACAAAATTGATCAAAATGTGTCACAACAACCTCATTATCATGCGATTTCTCACACGTATAACAACAATAATCAAACTAAAAATTGATCAACTCTCATTTATCTCCCTCCCCTACTTACAAGAACTCTTCTCAAAATAAATCAAGAGGCACCTCTTCCAGGGCCTTGATGTTTCAGACCCTAGCTGATGTTCCTCCTCTATCTAAAACATTTACTAAAATAAAATCACCACCTTCACAAAATGTTCTCTACTCATCCTAGCTAGGCACACTTTGAAGAAACTTCTAGATGTACCTTTTCCTTTCTCACCTTTAAAGTCTTCATACTTCTTCCTTAACATTAGTTATCTCAATTTGATGTTACACTTCTCCCCTTTTTGGTGGTAAGAAGTTTTTTTATCAATTGATGGTGACCTTACTATATCTCTTACGCTTCACACTCTACCCTTGGAGATCTCTCTTCCTCTCCTCATGATGTAGACCTCATTAATCACCTCACCACTAATGTAACAATTGTAGATTTTTCTAATTAGCTCATTGATATGCATGGTGACACAACCTCATTTCATAATTATCTCTTTCATGGTTGTTCTCACCTGTACCCTAGGGGGTAGAAGGACAACATGTTAAAGGGCTAGGCATTCTTTTTAAGGAGATCCCCTCTTCTTACACTTTCCCCTCTTTTATACCTTAAAACATTTTAATAGTATACATGCAAACATTTTAAGGGGGGGCATATATATATATATGTGTGTGTGTGTGTGTGTGTGTGTGTGTGTGTGTGTGTGTGTGCACGTCCATCCATACATGCACCCTTATTCATTCCTCTTGAGCTTTAGCCTATTGATGTACCCCCTACGGAAGTGTTTTTCATAACGCCCCCTAAGGCATGGTTATCAATATGCTCCCTAAGGTGTTTATTTTTACACTCCCTAAAGCACTATGCTCCCTAAGGCATTGTGTATTTATGCTCCCTAAAGCATTAGTGGTGTATGGTCACCTAGAATAACGCAACTTGATAGCCTGTGATCTGCATAGTCTATGAGCCACTTAGCATAATGCAACTTGCTAGCATGTGTACTTCATACGACCCAAACTTATGGTCACCTAGCATAAAACAACTTTCTATCATGTGATCTGCATAGTCTATGAGCCACCTAGCATAACGCAACTTGCTAGCTTGTGTGTTTCATACAACCTTAACCCATAGTCACCTAGCATAACGCAAGTTGCTAACCTATGATCTGCATAGTCTATGAGCCACCTAGCATAATGTAACTTGCTAGCCTGTGTGTTTCATACAACATTAACCCATTGTCAACTGCATAACACAACTTTCTAGCTTGTGATCCATGAGGGTATATTGATCTACATGACCCCTAGTGATAGAGAAAGCTAGTGTCAAAGTCATGTACTCCTCTCCATTAGATTTCTGCCTATCTATTTGTTTATCTTATCTCCTTGTGGAAATCAATCAACTCACTATTCTTCCATCTCCTTTTTAGAATTCCTCTATTGTCAGATTTCTTTTGTGGATGATACAAAGTATCGAGAAATCTTTTCAACCTAGGTCCCCTTACATTGCTGACTCAAAGCTTTCTTTTTTTCATTTGCCTATGTGATTACATGCTCTTGTTTTCCATGTATACTCTATGTATGCTTTGTGTATTCCATGTCTTCTTCATGTATTCCATGTCTTCTCCATGTATTCCATGTTTGCTTCATGTATTCTATGAGCTTACTTCATGAATATACCTTGTGTATTCCGTGAATGTTTTGTGTGCTTTATATATGATCTATGCTATGTGTTTTCATAACATCTTTATCCAAGTGTTGTTGACTTGTAGGATCCTAAGCTTGGGAGGCTACCGCAACTCTCAATTTAGTGAGATTCTATGGCTCCAACATCTTGGTAAATAGATCTTTGTCTTCTCCATACTTTAGCAAGAGTATGACCATAAGTTCATACCATCACTAAAGTGAGCGCTTAATGTACTATCTAAAATTGAGTACCCTTTACAATTTCACACTACATTTGGAACACTTTTTAACATAAGTGTTCACCCCTATTTTCAGTATGCAATCTCTAGTACTTCTATGAGAATATAGGTTAAGTCCTTTGGCATCCAGATTTTGGATGGCCAAACTAGGACTAGGGATCCTAGTGCTAGAGTTCTAGAAATTTGACCCTCATAACTTATATCTTATTATTGGCCTTATGACTTTTGAAATGAACCTTGTCAGCCTCAACTCAATTGGGCCCTCAAAAAGTAATCGTGAATCATATATAAACAATTCTTAAACACTCATAACCTGACTAAGCATTTTCCATTAAACTCTCTTGATATTGATGCGATCTAACAAGCTTTTATCTATCTATGAAATCTCTATTTCTACAGGTTACTATTGCAGGCATTAACCCTTGTTGCAGGTATTTAAGTGTTAGATGGAAAAGGGATACATATCTTAAAAGGTTAAACTAGGAAAAAACCCTCTTCTATACACATTCGAACACAAACTGAGTTCTGATTTTGCCTTTGAAGGAGAGGCAAAGTACAAGGGTTTTGTCCCTTTGTTGTATAAAGGAGTGTCAAACAAATCTAACCAATCAAACTAGGGCAAATTAGGAAACCCTAATTGAATAAGGTTAGAGAATAGATGACTAAGGGAAACAGTTACAAAAATTCTAATACTACAACAGAGACCAGGGAACAGAGGAGAATCAAAACCTCGGTTCAAGAGTAGAGAGGTACCAAGGTGTTGGGTACCCTAGACCCAAATTAGGGTTTTGTAGATTGTTCAAATTTGGGTGCCTTCTCCTATCTAACTTCCTCCTTCTTGTCACTTGTTTTCTTCTTGCTCCTCCGAATGCGACCTACACACAAACAAGAAGGAAAAGGGTTGTGCTATTTTTAGGGGCTTGCCTTAGTCAAACCTCATGTCAGTGTTCACACCTCCACTACAACAAGGATTAGAGATCAAAGAGTGCAAGATCGGCAATAAATGATGAAAGTATGAATGTAAATGGTAAAGGTTACCACAAGATATGAAACCCTAGTTGGAGTAGGTGACTCAAGACCATGTACCAACAAGGAGATAGAGAATGTAGACTTGAACTTCCATGCATCATAACATCCACATAAAAAGAGTTATTCCAACCATGAAGAACACTTGAGCATAAGAGAGCAATTCATCAAAGCATGAAGTACTTCTAACATTCTAGGTGTAAAATGAATAATAAGACTCCTTATATGCATTCCCACTCACTAACGATGAATAAAACCAAATGGGGTCAACAAGGGTAAGCCAAAGAAGTGTCATAAGCTGACACCACCAAATTAAGGTCAAGGCTATCATTTGGGTCCAGGGCGCTAGGCACCCTAGTCCTTTAGCCCCCACAAACTCCAAGGAGTGGTTAATGAGGTGAGATTAGACCAGCCCTAAGTTTATTTTTTAGGGATTATTCATCAGGATCGAGAATTAATTGTTTATTGTTCCACTAGGTGTCAAAATAGGTCTAAATTAACAAGGGTAAACATTTTACTCTATAACATTTAATTCCCACTTTAGCATGGGTACGAACTTATGTTAGTACTCACACTAAAGTAAGGAGAAAACAGATTTACATCATGAAAACATAGAAGCCAAAGAATTCCACAAAGTTGTGGACCATAGTAGCCCTCAAGCATAGGATTCTAAGGTTGCAAACATGCAAGGCATTGTAACATAATACACACATACATGGAGTACTACAAGCATATATAAGGAATACACTCGAAAGACATGCAATTTACACAAAGGTAATACATGTCATACATAATGCATACACTCTTGACACGAAGCATACACAGAAGGCTTAAAGTGTACATGGAAAACATGATGAAGACACATAAAACACATGGAAACAATACATCACACAAACAAACATGGAAACAAACACACAAGCAACATGACTCTGACACTAGCTTGCTCTGTCACTAGGGGTCATGTGAAGAGAAGTGTATTCATGGATCACGGACTAGTAAGGACCGTCAAATTACTAGGTGATCATGACAAGTCACATGAAGCACACAAGCTAGCAAACTTTGTTATACTAGGTGGCTCATGGACCGACAACACAATGGAAACATCATGAGATAGTGAGGAGCATCGAATCACTAGGTGAGTTCCATGTCGATCATAATCGACAAGTGTATAATCAAAAGAGCATAGCGTGATGTATGCCCCCACCTTAAGTTGATTATTTGCTTCCTCAGAGAGAAATTTCTTTAAGGTAGAATAAATTACAAGACAAGCACAAGAACTTTTTGGAAGCACATGGCCACATGATATGTGTTCCCAAAATCTACATCACAATAAGGGGTTGACCCCAAAAAAGCCAAACTGAGGTGATGTTGCGAGCATGATACACAATGGCTTTTGTAGTCATGGTATGATGTCGAGCATAGCAACAAGGTGCCACATAAATCAGATCAAACAAGTAATATCAAGTTAGAGTAAATAATATAAAGTAATAATACAAAGGGATCTACCTGACTAGCGTTATTATATGAATGGTTGTATAATAGGAGACATCTCGTGACAATATTTTTGGAATTGTCATCATCCACCAATTGGTAGAACTACTGAGACAAAGGATGAAAATATCATATGAAAGCAAATATAAAACTTTGGGTTAACAAGGAAGGATGCTAAATCATCCTACACCTTGCATCATCCCCAAAGGAAACAACAATGATAAAAAGCAACCTATGACATATAGAAAAATGATGATACAAATAGAGAGAATGTCACAATAGATTTCGGTCCCTTATTATCCTTGTACCAACAAGGGTATCAAGGGTCCTCCAAAGAGAGCTTAACAAACATAAATACACATCAAGTAACATAATACGAGGGTAATAACATGTGCAATCATAACACAAGAGAGAGAGAGGCCACATTTGCAAGTGGACCAAAACAAATCATCATCCTTCCAATATTGCTCATCATAAAGGGATGGAGGGAAAGACGCAAGAGGGACTATAGCAAGTGTGCTGTAAGGTACTAGAACCATACCTGTTCCATTATTACCTTCGGATTTGTTGTCAGAATATAGCACAATAGGTTCCATTGTGGGTTGTGAAGCACTATCTTTCACTAGAGGAGATAAAGTACTAGTAGATGCCTCCTTCGCATCTGTCGATGACTAACACTTGCGAGGAGAGAGATCCTCCTCTCCTGCAGCAAGGCAAGCCATATCACGACAATGCTTCTTTCATTCTCTTGCAATTTGATTTCATTTAGTTTTTTTTGTGATGTTTCTTAGGGGACCCATAGTATCTTCCAACGTGGGTTCATTTTCCTCCTTTGCTTCAGGAACATTAGAAGAAACTAGAGGAAGCACCAAAGGTTGAGAGACTATGAGGGGAGGGTTCCTCAAAGTGGGTTTCTCTTCCCTCTAAACTTGTGAAATAAGTGGAGGTACTTGAGCATCCACAAGCAGTTGAGAAACCTCAGGAAATAATTTACGCACAATCAATTGCTTTTCACTAGTCTCCGAAGAGGCAGATGGGACAAAAGTAATATTGCGATTGTGGTGAGGTATGTTTTGTGCTAGATGGTTACCTCATTGTCCTTGAAGGGATGGTGGAGGGGGACACTCAACATATCTAACAAGCACTCGAGAATAGGGAGGAACCTTTGATTCAAGATTAACTTCATTCACCACCTTCAGGACAAAGGGAACTACCATCATAGCCTCAAAAGATTGAGAGGGCCCAAGGACATCACTAGAAGGTATGTTACTAAGTAATAATTTAGCAATTTTCTATGCCTTATATTTTTTATATGAAAAAAAAATAGATCCTCTCTAGTTTGAGAAACTCTAACTTCACATGAAATAAGTTTGATGTTGGAATGATAACAAAAGTAACATCCAAGGTTCTTGGCCCAACTTTGACGACATGGTCAAGGTACCAAGAGTTGGAAGAATAGACCCATCGTGTGCTCTAATCACATTTTTTGATACATCATAGTTATTGCAGTTCAAACCATGCATGTAATTCTTTAGTTGGTACATTTACCATGCAGATAGGATAAATCATAGCACCTCTTATGGGTTTATCATTGATTTTAATGGTGATGTATAAAGGTCCATCAGGAGCTTCAATGGTAGCATCATGAGGAGTGAAAGATATAGTTGGTTCGGGCTCTGCTCGCTCTTCATGAGGGCGAGCATCCACCATGTAAATATCTCCTTCATAATATTGTTCTTGATGACTATAAGTATATTGAATTTCTTGAGATTGTTCCACAATGTTGGCTTGGTGTTGAGGAAATGGATCTGTGAATATTTGTAAGTTTTGATTAGGTGGAGACACCAATTTATTTTCTGTCATTTACACCAGCAACTTGGATGACATTAGAATCAATGAGCTCTTGAACTTCATGTTTAAGATGCATACATCTTTCAGTGTCATGACTGGCGGTGTGGTGAAATTGACAAAAGGCCTTCGAATCGAAAGAAGATGCTTGCATCTTACTTGGATCAAGAGGTCAAATTGGTGGAAGTTTGATGAGATTGTTGTTTAAAATTTGCATCATTATGGAATAAAGAGATTCTAATAATGGTGTGAATTGTCTAAATTTTTGTTTTAGTTTGTATGGGGTGGGAGCAGAAGATGTTGCAGCCGCTACATGTTTTTGAATGCGATTTGATATTGCATTGATTTTGATGAAATTTTTGTTGTGTCTTTTGAATGAATGAGTGTATAAGGAAGTGGCTTTAGATTGACCAATAGGAGCTGATGAGTGATTATTCTCATAGTGACTAACTTACAGCTGGTAATCATAAAGATTTGTGCAAAGATTAGTGAAAGAGTCATAACATATTAACAAGATTTTGTCACAGATGTGAGGTTGTAAGTCTCCAATGAAGATTCTTTGTACATCAACATCTAGAATAGCATATTGAATTTGTGAAAAGAGAGCTTGATAATGCCCCATGTAATTAGTTACTTTCTCCTTTATTCCTTGTTTGCAATTGACCAAATCGGTCAAAGAAATATGAGGTCCAATTTTTTCTTGAAAGTGTTGAAGAAAATTATTGATTAATTGCAAGAAAGAAGTGATTGAATTAGGAGGCAAGGAGCAAAAACCAATCTAAGGTCATGTCTTTGAGTGACATAGGAAGGATTTTAGCCAATATTACATCTTCAAAGAAGAAATCACTACACATAGCTATAAAGGTTGTCACATGTTTTTTAGGGTCTCCCTTCCCATTATACTTCTCAAAGCGAGGCGTTTCAAACTTCTCAAGCATTTGAGATCTTAGGATTGGATAATATAATGGGATGTGAATACAATTTGATGTAATAGTTGGTTTTGAGGGACTTTGACTCATTATTTTTAATTGTTGTTGGATGGAAGTCATATTTTGCAAAAGTTGGTTGATGATAGGGTCAGAAGGTGAACTAGGTTGAGATTGGTATGAATGAACAGGGCTAACCATTGGTTGTGACACTGTATGATTGGATTTCTTGAAAGTTATATTAGGTTTAGGTTGATTAGATATAGGCAAAGTGACAATAGGTGTAGTACTTGGATAAGTAAAGGGAAAGGCACTATAATGACGAATGAGATTCCTAGTAGATAACTCAACACGTGGTAGCACTATTACTTGGTTGTGTAGTTGTAGTGAGGATAGTAGAAGTATATGTAGGAATAAGGAGTGTTGGTATGGGTGTCAACACTTGAGTCCCTATTTGATTTGATTAAGTCACATTAGTGATGATTTCCACACTAGTTGCATACATAATATTATTGTGCACTATGTGAGCTATGCCACACAAGACTTCTAGTCACTCTTGTACTTCAAGCAATAAACTTCTTAGACTCTCAACAACAAGGATGACCTCCTCAGCTATATGTTTTGAGATTACAAGTTGCTAAAAATTAGCCAACTCAGTGTCTAATCTTTGAATTTGAGCTTCAGGAACATGAGCCACGAGGTCCTCTATGTTGATGGTTTCATGGAAAGTTGATGCTTCTGGGATATGTAAAGTAGGTATATCATGAAGAGGTGATGGGCCCTCTTGTGTTATTGGACTCATGAATTGGGGTACCGATATGTTGATATCGGTGCTATTCAAAGCATTAGAACCCATAATTCAATGACTTCTTTGCACAAAGGTGTTAGAATCGGGGCACTGGCTCACAAACTTCATAAAGTTTTTTAAGTATGAGTGACACACAAGATTCACACAAATAAGAAATGAATGATGTGATAAAATAAGAGGTTGATTTTTTGTTTAAATGAATCAATGCTTTGTTGTTTTGATCAAATGTAAACACATATATTGCAATAGTAAACCTTTGATCAAATTCACTTCTACTCAAGCTCAATTTGATTTAAACAATGCATATATTCAAATCATATCCTAAATCTAACAATTCAAGAATGCTCTATCCTTCAAATTTTAACACAAAATGATATTTATGATATGCTAAAGCAATGTAAAATCATATTTGATAATAAAATAACATCAACAAAATCTGCAACAAACCTAGGCTTCAAGACTAGCTAGGTTTTCTTAAAAATGCAAGGCTTTTGTAAACCCTAACAATGAAACATTGCAAAAGCAACCTACGCAACTATGTCAAATGATCAATGAATTCAACCTAATCAAATATAGGGAAGAAACTAACTCATATCTGAAGCAAGAAGGATGCAAGAGTGCAAGACACGTTAGGTTCACCAAAATGTTAGATGAAAAAGGGAGACCTATCTTAAAAGGTTAAACTAGGCCAAAACCCTCTTCTATCAATATTGAAACACAAACCAAGTTTGGCTTCTATCTTTGAAGGAGAGCCAAACCACGGGGGTTTTGTTCCTTTGTTGTATAAAGGAGTGTCAACCAAATCTAACCAATCAAACAAGGGCAAAGTAGGAAACCCTAATTGAACAAGGTCAGAGAATAGATGACTAACGGAAATAGTTACACAAAATCTAATACCACAACAGAGACCAAGGAACAGAGGAGAATCAAAACCTGGGTTCAGGAGCAAAGAGGTACTAGGTTGTTGGGCACCATAGACCCAAATTAAGGTTTTGTAAATTGTTTAGATCTGGGTGCCTTCTCCTATCTAACTTCCTCCTGCCTGTTACTTGTTGTTTTCTTGCTCCTCCAAATGCGACCTACACACAAACAAGAAGGAAAAAGGTTGTGCTATTTTTAGGGGCTTGTCTTAGTCAAACCTTGTGTCGACGATCCCACCTCTACTACAATAAGGATTAGATATCAAAGATTGCAAGATCTACAATAAATGATGAAAGTATGAGTATAAATGGTAAAGGCTACCACAAGATATGAAACCCTAGTTGGAGTAGGTGACTCAAGACCATGCACCAAAAAGGAGATAGAGAATGTAGACCTGCAAACAAGCATCATAACATCCACATACAAAGATCTAATCCAACCATGAAGAACATTTGAGCATAAGAGAGCAATTCTTTGAAGCATGAGGTAAGTACTTCTAACATTCTAGGTGTAAAATGAATAATAAGACTCCTTATTTGCATTCCCACTCACTAATGATGAATAAAACCAAATGGGGCCGACAAGGGTAAGCCAAAGAGGTGTCCTCAGCTGACACCACCAAATTAAATTTTGGGTCTATCATCTGGGCCTAGAGTGTTAGGTGCCCTGGTCCTTTAGCCCCCATAAACTCTAGAGAGTGTTTAATGAGGTGAGATTAGACTAGACCTAAGGTTACTTTCCAGGGATTATTCATCGGGATCAAGAATTAATTGTTTATTGTTCCAATAGGTGTCAAAATAGGTCCAAATTAACAAGGGTAAACATTTACTCTATAACATTAAGGAAGCCTTCTTCCTTAACCAACACCTTGTGGATGATCCATGTTGCGACATACATCCAACTAGGGTTTCATGCTCATGATAACTCTTGTCATTTTATTTTATTAAAGAACTCTTTGTTATATGTTTTGCCTCTACCTACTTAGGGCACGCACTCTCTATCACACTTATCTCTATTGTTGTGGAAGTGGGAATACTTACACAAGGTTTGACTGAGGCAAGCCTCTATACGACACAAACATTTTGCCCTCTTTCATGTGTATAGGTCGTAATAGGAGTTTCAAACATCTGACAGATGACTGAGAGATGGAAGTAGCAGATACAATCACACACATATTTTGTCTACTCCAAAACCCTAGGACCTGGGTGCCCAATGCCCTAGTCCTCCATATTTGGCCTCTATTTTCAGCTAGGATCTCTGATAGCTCTACTCTACTCCTTTCAGGTTTTGCTTTCTAGGTTTTCTACTCTGTCAGATTTGTAACTTGTATTTTGGCATATTTCATCATTAAAACCCTAAATCTAGCTCACTAGCCTCAACCTTTTCAATTACAACAAAAGTGCAGAATCCCCACCAACCCCAACAAGGCTCTTCCTAAGGGACAATAGCCTTGTCTTGAGTCATTGGTGGCATGTGTCCTAATGTTAGATGTGAAAAGGGTTTGACCTAGTTAGTTCATAATTGATTAGGCATCTCTTTTCCACCTTACCAGAAGGATTTTGAATCTATAGATTCATTTTTACCCAAGTTATTGGACTAGTTGTTATGGAGTAAAAAATAGACACGTCTTTTTACCTTCTTGTTTAGCTCCTAGGTCCTCGTGATTACATTACACATCTTAAATATTCATCCTGATGCAAAATCCCCTAAAACCAATGCAAATTGGAAACTAGGGGCCCATTCTTAGCCTTACCCCAGACCAAAAAGGTGCCTTAGGACTTGGGCACCCGCCCCCAAGTCCTCCCTAATTGGTCGGGGCAAATTTCAAGGTATGTCGGTATAAGACCTTTAAAAGTGTTTCTCCTTGTCAATTATTTTAATTAATTTCAAGAATGTTAGCGGGAAAGCATATATAAGTGTGTTTTTGAGTTTATTTGTAACCTAGATGGATATTGTGAACTTATAATCTTGGAACAAAGAGCATTCAAAGCATTATTTGTGTTTATAAAGAAAATTTGTGTTTGTGTTGTGTGTGTTGTTCCAGATTTGGTATCATCATCCATCTCCTTATGAGTTGAAGTATCTCAATTCTTCTAAGGGCTTCACCTCCAAGGTGATATCATTTTTATTTGAATCATTCTATCATTGATTTTGTTTAGCCTCTGCCCTGCTAGGGCATGCACTCTCTATCAAACAACGGTGTTGGGAAGCTTGAATGCTATCGTGGGGTCTGACCGAGGCAAGTCCCTAAACACCATAACCACCAAACCCCTTTTCTTCTTGTGTGCATGTTATAGGTGCGAGATCTAGAAAGGTGAAGATATAGGAAGCAGTAAGGGAAAGGGTTTTGATTTTGAAGGCATTTTTAGAATATTCCTCTACATAAGACTTGGGCTCCTGTGAAATAGTCTTCCTGCCTAAACAGACATTAGAGTCAGCATCACGATATTCTCTGTTATATTTCTCTAGTTTTTAGTTTATGAAGATTCTAATTTCTAGGACTTTGGCACCCATGAAATAGTCCTCTGACTTTCTAGCTTCTGGGACACCAATTCTAATATCTCTCTTATCACTCTTGTGAAATTTGTTTCTAAATATCTGTTGTTCATCTTATGTTATAATCAAATCTTTGCAAATGTAGGGTTGTGTGCATTAGTTGACCTAAGGTTTGATAAAATGATTGATTAAATCTGATCTTTATTAATAACTGAGAGGGGGAGTGAATCAGTTATCTTAATTAACTTAACTTTCTATTCTTCTTTAATAACTAGTGCAGCATCAAAACAAATAAGCATCCATAATCATGAAAGCAAAAACAAAGTCAATTCACATAACACAATGACTTTGACGTGGAAAACCTTGTTAAGGGAAAAACCACGGGGTGACTAACACAAGAATGTATACTCTATTAGAAGAATAGAAATACAAAAATGGCACTTTCCAATTAGGGCTCACTACCCGAGCACACTGCTCACAACAGGCTCACTACCTAGAAGAGACTCACTGTCTACAAGATACAAAGAAAGTAACAAGATACTTGAACTGATGAGAAGCATCCACATATGCTGAGGTTCAATTCCAGTTAGGCTTAATACACTGATCTACTGCACTTCATTCTTCCTCTTCTTTGGTGTTGTTGTCCTGTCACATACTGGACCTGTATTACTGTTGTTACACTACTCTTCTACTTTTCTTTGTACAACACAACACACCACACACATTCGCATCTAAAACCATCTAGTATATATATCCACACCAATGATTTCAACACCTTTCTAGTCGGCATCCGGAATAGTCATTATTTTCCCAAACTCTGATCTGTCGGTTGAATCCTTGCTTGTCAAGTGATGCATATCAAATAGATGCTTATAGAAGTCATCAATCATGTCGGCCAATCATGAATGATACCTCAAGAAACTTGATCACCATCAATATCTCATCCAGATTAAGGTCTGATGCTCTGCCAGTCAAGTCTTCCTTAGTCTACTCTGCCAATCAGGAACCCAACACTTAGGTGATCATATCTTTTCACTCTTACATCACTGGAGGCTCAATATCTAGGATATATCAGTCAAGGTACTCCTCTTGACTTCCCCAAGTCCGCACTTTACTAAGATACTTCCTCTCAGAGATCCAGACCTGATTTTCAGACCTTGTTGCATGCTCTGTTCTTGCTTACCGGACCACAACACTCTTCAATCTGACTTCCGGTAGAGACACACCATGTCTTGCGGATGTGTGGGATGGACTTTGTTGCCATCAATGACAACACTTATGAAGCTACACAGTGTCTCTTGCCAACAATCTCCCCCATTGGCATTGATGGCAACACTTAATGAAAAATGACTAAGTGTCACACTGTACTCCCCCTTTGGCTAATGCTTTGTTCTAATGTACACTTTTCCAGAGCTCCCCCTTAGCTAGATTCCACATTTTTCACTGCTCCTCACTCCCCCTTTGACATCAATGGAAAAGGGTAGAATCCGCATACCAAAATTTTCAAAAATCAATCTATACATATCCGCATAAGTATATATACAAGTTGTACTTACATATACTTAAGTATATCTGCAAAAGTATTTTTCAACTGTACAACTTTTGTCACCCAACTCTGCTTCATCTTGTCCAAAATTGAGATGTGACCACTCAACAAGAATGTAAAAGCTTCTGCCTTCTTTAGATTTGTCGGATCATTGGTCTGCGTTGTGGCCTGTGCATCAGTTAGGGCCTCATGCATGGCCTCTAACTTAGGGATAATGATCCCTCTAAGTTCACTTAACTTGTTTATTCTATTTTTCTTCTCCTTCTCAAGCTTCTTTATTTCAGCTATGACTGCAATAGTCTGACACTCTTGATTTACTATGGAGGAGGAGAGAGGATCAAAACTTTGAGATAAACTTAATAGTTTATCCTCTTGCTCTTTTACTTTCTTCTCAATATCCTTGGTCACTTTAGGCCAGGATAAACAAAATTTATAGATATCTCCGCCATCTTTAAGAGCATTTTCTAAGCTCTTTATTCCAATATCCATAACTCTCCTATCATTTGTTATTAGACCCTGCACTTCAGAGAATCTTTTTCCCAAAAACTCCTTCCAGACCTTTTCTTCTGCTGACTTTTCTAAGGAATCAAAATGTGTATGAACAAAATTTACAAGATGTTGGGTGAATATTTTGTCTTCAACTAACTAAAGGCAAAATGGGTATATCAACCACGGTACAATGAGATAAATCTGTCCTCTCAACAAGGAGAGGTTCCCTATCAATTATTACAACTTTATTTTAAACTAAAAACTAACTTGAGGGTGAGATCATACCATCCATTTCTCTTTTTTCAGAAATGATGTTTACAATATATTACGATTTCAACAAAAACTGATATAATGCCAAGAACTAGGAAGTACCACAAAATCTACGAAAACACAAAGTCTTCCATTACTTTGTTCACCAATGGAAAATAAAATGATTCGAAGTAGAGTGCAGCCCAAAGTCTTCACTATACGCCAAAATGAGATAAATATATTAAAGATAACAACTTGCAGCACAAAGTCTTCAAGCTATTTCTCATTCATGAACACAACACAATTCTCACAAATGATTTTATAGCTCAAAGTCTATTAAAATCAGATTTAGAATACTCCTTAATCACTTGAAATAAACCCTTACACTTCAATTACTTATCAAAGATAATATGATAGCAAAGACATAAGAACAATTCTATCATAAAACAAATCACTCCAAGACAAAGATTGGAATTCAACTTGCTCTCTTGTATTGATAAATATCTAAAAATTGATTTACACAAATAAGCACAAAGTCTCAACTTGCTTCTCAATTCGGCAGAGTTTTGCTACAATAGATAAAAGATAATATTTACAAAAGAGGCCCTCTTTATTTATAGGGAGAGGCCTTGAGAAAATTTAGGAAAAACCTAACTACTTTGACTTATTCAAAAATAGGAGTCCTTATTGACTTGAGACTTCCTATATTTTTACATGTAATTACATATGAAAAATGTACATGTAAAAATGTCCAGAATTGTTTTGAAAGTACATCAGAAAAAATGAAAAATAAACTAAGGAAAAACTGCTTCAATTTGTGTCGCCACTTTTCCTCATGTGATGATCATACATAGTGAAAGCTGCTTACATCTCAATGCTATCTAGGTTGAATGTGTTCTTGAAGATCATCTTGGCTCTCACTATGGCATCCCTCACTGTAGTGATTGATTTTGCATGACCAATCAACTTGGTTTTCAGATTATCCAAAGTTAACTGGTTGTCTAAAATATTGTCCACAGAAGTCATTGAAAATGTTTTATTTTCGAATTCTTTCTGGAACATGTCTTCAAACTCCTGAACCATTTCTTCTATAGAAAGAAATTGGTTATCCTGTGATATCAACTTACAAGGTAACTCCTCCAACTTATGCAAAAGGTTGACATCACTTTGTTCACTGATTTCCTTTGCAACTTCAAGATCATTGATCAAATTTCTAAGCATACTGCTCCTGTACATCAAAGCCTCCTTTGTTTCTGTATAAGAATCCCTATTAGTGATGGCACCAATTGATATTAGGGTGTTTATTTTCAATTTCCTCATCTCTGCCCATTTATCATGAGTATTCTCTATGCGTTCAATATCTTGAGAAATAGTATCAATGAGGTCATTAAGTTCTGCTCTTATTTTACTCATTTTACCTGTCTTCTCAGATATGTCTGTGAGCAAAGAGATTCCTTGTGCACGCATCCTGTCTAAGTACTCTTCAAGTACTTTCCTTTTGAGATGAGTCCTTTCCACTTTCGGGATGATGGGGTCTTCTACAGAAACGGCTTCTGGAGTAATTGCTTCTGAGTTCAAAGTGATTTTCCTTACCACTGCAGTTAGCTATTCTACCATTGCCTTGTAGTGATCCTTCATTTCTTTTTCCCTGTCAAACTTCTAGATTAGGATGTCCATGGCTGATTGCATATCATTTTTAGCGCTTTCATGGGTTATTTTGCCCAATTCAACTTTAGAAATAGAGTAATCATTCATATCAAAACCTTCAATAGTTGCGTCTTGTGGAGGTTTTGCTATCTCCAAAAATTTGTGTCCCTTGTCTTCAAGTACTCTGGAAAGAATCTTTGGTTTCTTCAGGGCCTTAGGCTTTGCAGGTACTAGCTTAGTGAAATCAAAGTCATCTGGGGAGATGACTTGCTTTTTCCTTTTTGGCGTGTAAGCTGATAACCAAGGTGGGAGCAGAGAAGCACTCACATTGGGATCCATTCCTACTGCTGGTGTTCCTGGAACTGTACTTGTACTGATAGTAGAAACAATAGGCGAGGTGTTAGTAAAAACCGCACCTGTTACATTTGCACTAGAGACTTGCTCCGTATTCATTACAAAATGATCAAAAATGGATGCATCCCCAATATCAAAAGACGAAGAAGACAAACTAGGAATAGACCCTGAAGAACGGAGATCTTCTACCATGGGTTGAGGATTATCAAAAATTATTTTAGAAGGAGAGGGAGATTCAGAAGAGGGAATATCAATAGGGGAAACAGACACAGGGGTTGCAACAGGTGTATCAGGCAATGGAGATGATACTCCTGTTTCTTGTTGTGTATTTTCCTGTGGAGACAAAGCCTCCTCGTCTTGTTGATCTATAGTCCTATCTTCAACATCCATCTCTTCTATTTCTGGCTCTTCAGTAGTTGCCTCCTCAACTTCCATTTCTTTCATTTCAAGTTCTTCCTCCACAGCTTTTGATTTCTTCATCACAAATCTGATCTTAGGCTTGTGTGTTTTAGAGGATGAGGGAACATCACTCTTGTTCTTCATTCTGTTTTCCACCTTTTTACCAGTTTGCTCTTGAACTTCAGTTTCTGACCCAGTGAGGAATTCTTTCAGAGTAATTCCTTTATCCGCCAGCCAATTATTGGTGTTAGCCAATATGGGCTCAAATCTCTTCCTCAATGAAGTCAACTCCTTTTGGGACCACTGGATTGGAGGAAGAGGAGTATTAGCAATCTGCTCAGCATTATATTTTTCATCAACCAATTCCCTGTCATCCACAATATCCTCTGGAATATTAGCAAGTCCTAAATATTCAATCTGTTCAAGGGACAACCTACTGTAGTCTAGCTTCCTGATATCTTCCTCTGTCCTCAAATCTACCCAAACATCTTCTACCATGGGTTCATGAAATTGAGTTTTCCTTCTGATTTTATCCTTCACCTCCCTGTAGTCAAACTTCGGTCTCCTTTTGAATTGCTTCATGGTGACCAGCTGCATCTCTATCTCCATGGCCCTTGCCTTTGCGGCAATCAATACTGAACATCTGTCGATCTCCACTGGGAATCTGAAACCAGGCTTCTTAAGTTCCATTTGTTTGTTATGCACGACAATCATTTGTCTGCACAACTCCATTAAGACCAGTTTATCTGAAGGGAATCTTGGAAGCATATAAGGGTAACCTTGGAAAAAGCCAACTCTTAACTATGAAAAAGAAGGAAATTGCAAAAACATACACCTGAAGTCATTTACCACTGTCCATGCCTCATCTGAAATTCTTCTCTGTTCCAGTTGGGGATCAAAAAGACACAAGAATACAGCAAAGAATGCATCATTCACTCTTCTAAAATGATGAATTGAACCTTTCAATGTCAGTTGGGAATAATATTGGTATACTGGAACTACCCTCCTATCCCCTTCCGGTGTTAATCCTGGAAAAATCTTCATAGAGGCTGCAATGTACACCAGATAGGAAGTCATGTAGAACTTGGAGGTAGTGGATACCTTCGTCAGCTTCTCATGTAAAGCATTGCTGATTTGTTCTCCCCAGAAAATGGTTTGCTTACCCTGGAGTATGACCTTAATGAAAGGATACATCCATTCATGAAACTGTGAAGAGGAAGACAAACCTCTTATCCTACTGAGGAGAGTAATCAGGTCACCAACTTCCTCTACAAAATCACTCCGAGGGAAACTACGTGGCCACCTCGACAAATTTGACCTTGCAGTCTTCAGCCATTTATTGTTGATCACTTTCTTTGCTTTCTCTGGATTCTTGTCATATTCCTTTTGAGCTTCAACAAAGTCAGGCTTCAATACCTCTGTCACAGGAGCACACATGAACACCTTATCAATGAACTCAGGATCCAACCTGATTATCACATAACCACCGGCGTCCACCACAGCTCTAATATCTTTGTTATAGAAATGGGCACACTGAAGAACAAATTGTGTGTTGTGAGCTGCCACTAGGAAGGATGACACCAGATGAATATTACTTTCCACTATCTTCTTCATCATAGCACTGGGGTTGTTAGACTTGGTCCTCTCTACAAACTCAGCCATATCAACATGGCCGATCTCCGTATCTCTAATGTCATCAACATTAGAATGGACTGAGGTGATTGGGAAAACACCTTGATATTTGTACTTCATCGCTTTTGATTTCTTCGGGGACAGCTCAGTCATTTGGATGAGCTTTCACGAAGAAGAAATTTGATGTAGAATGAAGCTCCACAGAAGAAACTGCAACAAAAAGTCATGATCATGCAATTAGCGAAAATACTGGCAATCTAGGAAAATTGCATGTTGATGATCACGACTATGGGAACGCGCTTAAAAAAGGGCTATAGTGTGAGCTGGCCAAAAATCAGAGGAAAAGCGGGCTCAGAAAATCAAAACTGGAAATTTTCCAGAGTTAGAAAAATTTGGGATAGTTTTTGCATGGGCGGCAAAATTAGCTGCTCTTGCATGTGAGTATTTTATTTGTATATGCATTGGCGGCAAAATTAGCCACCATTGCATGTGGTAAGGGTTTGAAGTTGGAATGAGCGGTGAATTTTGCCGCTACCGCAGGTAACAAAGATTTTGTAGTCTTAATGTTAAAGCGGCAAAAATTATCACTTTCGCATGTGGTATGAATTGGAAGATCTTCGTGTAAGGGCGACGAAATCCGCCGCCCATACACCATACAAAAATTTGTGAAGATAATACACAAACGGCGAATCGTGCCACTTTTGCATGTGGCATTGGATTTTGAAGTTTTCGCAATGTTTGATCGGCGAAAATGGCCGACATTGCATGTAACCAGTTACTAAACAAAAGCGTAAGGTTGAAATGGAATCTAGCAACTTCACTCGATGAGTTATTGGGTCGCTTGTGTTAGGGCAGCGAAATCTGCTGCCCATACACATCTCGGTAGATGGCAAATACCCAAGGGTTTGGGCAGTGAAACCTAGCAACTTTCAGACGGAAAAAGAAACAAGAAAAAACCTAGGGCACCTTTGGTTTGGTTTGAAAACAAATCTGACACATCAAACAAACAGCATTCGAACAAAAATGAGTATAACAAAATAGAAAAAAAAACAATTGTAAAGCGAAAATACGTAACAAAAATCAATCAAAACAAAAACTAAGAGACATACAGATCATCGTATCAAGCAAAACATTTGGGAGCAAAATAGAAACAAATGGGAGTCTTACCTGTAGCGCTGGCGGCAACACCCTAATGATGGTGACGAATTCGATTGAGCTCCCAATCAGTGTGATCGAATGGCACGAGGGAAGGCTTAGAGACCGGCTAGGCAGGAGGAAATGATAAAAAGAATGATCAAATAAGTATTTAAGACCCAAAAATAGACATTAAATGGATGGCACGAGTGGCCATTAATGGCACTCGGTGTTGAAGATCCGAAGGATCTCACTCGAGCGGTAAAATCAGCTGCTTTTGCACGAGTGTCAACAAACATGCAAAGGCGGCGAATTCGACCGACCATGCATGAAACTTTGGGGAAACATGTAACGGCGGCAAAAAGTGCCGCCTTTACATGTGCAAAGAGAAACCTATGTAAAAGCGGCAAAATTTGCCGCCGTTACACATTCAACAAATGAAAAGTAAAGAGATATGTATGAGCGGCAAAAAATGTCGCCATTACATATCAAAACTCAAAAATTACTAACTCTTGAAAATGGTCAAAATCAACATCCTAATCAATTTATGACTTAAACGATATTCACGAATATCAAGAAACTGATTCAAAGGAATGTCGCAAACCAGTTTAGAATGTCAAACGACTTCACATGAGATCAAGGGAATCTTGTCTCGATTTGCAAATTCAGAGCGTAGATCACAAAACGAACAAGTTTCGTGGGGTTGTCTACAAAAATAAGCACAGCTAATTTTGAGAACAACACAAGAGACGTTAGATTACCATATGTGGAGGCCGAAGGATCCTTTTGGAAGGATGGCATGATCTTTTGCAATACACCAGATGCAATTTCTATTAGCTCACAGTCCTCTATGTGAGACTTCAGAAGTTTTTCTTTTGCCTTTGCATGGGCAAAGGATGCTATCTTCATAGTCTGAACTGGGGAGAGGGAATCAAAATTGAATGGTCCTTAAAGTAGCTCCGGTTCATCTAATTCCATCATTTCTTTTATCAAAAAGTCTTTGACTACTTCTGCAGTGTCTCTTGCCGAAGACAGAGTTTTATTCCCTTGTGCAGCCTCAGCACTGTCACTTGTGGTCTTCTCTGCTTGAACTTCTTCTCTTCCCTTCACCTCTTCTTCTTGACTGATTTTCTCTTCTATTCTTTCTTCTCCTTTAGATCCAGAGTCTGCAGGGGAAACCAAAGGAGAGATGTTTGCTTCTTCATGGACTTCCTCTTTCGGAGCAGAGGAATCTAAGTCCTTAGCTTTCTCTTCACTTGTCTCCTTTGCCCCTTCTGCCACTATCTCAGTAGATTCTCCTTTGTCATCCATGACAGAGGGTTCATCACCTAAATCCTCTATGATAGGAATATTGAATCTTTTATAGGCATTATGGAAGATTTCTTCTGTTTCTTTTACCACTTTGTCAGTTTCTCCAAGCATAAGTTGTTTCATTCTAGCTTTACTCCAAAACTCATCCTTGCAATCTTTGAAGATCATATTCATTTGTTTCGAAGTGATTGAAGGATAGAGCTGAATAGCTATCTGTTCCCGGATCTCAAGGTCCTTTGCCTTAGCATTGTTCTTCCTTATTTCTAGTTCCTTCTCTATGCTCTTAGGAATTAGAGATATGATTTCAATAAATGCCTTATTATAGATATTTAGATACCTGACTGTAGCTTCTTGCAAGATCTTCTGGTCAGCTTCATTATAATCATCATAGAATTCAGTCATTCGTTTTAGGTTCCCACCCACAGTGACTGATTTGACTACATCATCAATGGACAGAGTGGGCCTTTCAACAAACTCTTCTACCTCTGCTTCCTTGTTATGACCAGTAGAGGGTTCACCGAATGTTTTCTTCTTCTTCTTCATTTTCTTTACTTCCCCGTCTCTCTTTGTCTCTTCATCATCCTTGAGGCTTGTGTATGATCTTGTAGCCTTTGTCTTTGTTCTCTTTTCTCCTTTACCAAATGATTTTGCTTCCGGTTTTGATGCCTTTGAGCTCTTAGCAGTGGTAGGTGTAGAGCTCTTAGAGGATCTGGTCCAAGAGGGGGGTTCTACCAGAGCACTTTTATTTTTTGTTTCTTCCTTTTCTCTTCCTGCCCTTTCCATCTTCTCTTTGTTTGCATCGAGTGCATCTTTTGAAATGCCATATCTTTTGGCAATATTCTCTACTTCTTTTCTCACTTTTCTTTTCATCTCCGATTGTCTAAGCTTCACATGAATCTTTACACTCAACAATTCAAAGGTTCCAAACCTTTCTGCCTCAGGGTCCTTGGGTTGACTTAGCATGTGTTGAACATGTAGCTCAACAATTTTCTCATCTACTTCATACCCCATTGGCATGATCCAGATTGTCCTTGGCTCCACTGCCTCCATTAAGCATTGATCAGTATCCACCATTGAGCATACTATATCTTTGTATTTTTCCACTAGAGATTGGGGGATTCTCTCTCTTGCTTGCATCATACTCTGAAAGTTCTTGAAGTAGCCCCATAGTGTTGTATTCTGTGCCTTGGCATCACCTATTCCATGCAAATAATCCCTGATTTGTATGGCTACTGGTCTATCATTTTGCCACATCCAACCATTGGATCTAGGAAGCTCATTCATAAAGTAGAAGAACAAGCACAGTATTAGCCCACCATACTTAAATGAATTCTTTTTATCCTTCTTTATTTTTTGCAAATTCTCTAACAGTTGATTCAGGAGAAGCTCACAAAGATCATAGTCAGTATTTTCTTTAAACATCTGATAGGCAGTGTAAATAGCAGTTCCGAGTACTAAATTTTCCCTGCTGGAATGATATATCTTGTAATTAATTATCATAGAGGCAAACTTGATATCCGAATCAGTGATATCTTCTATTGTCATTGCTCTCTTATCAAATTTTGATCATGTTGCCTCACTCATTATCTGATTCTTGACGGACTTGAGAGCAGGTATCCCACTGGATGAGTGCAATTCGGTAACTGCCCTAAAGGCATCCTTGGTTATCTT
Organism: Cunninghamia lanceolata; assembly: GCA_027924645.1. NCBI lineage: Eukaryota > Viridiplantae > Streptophyta > Pinopsida > Cupressales > Cupressaceae > Cunninghamia > Cunninghamia lanceolata. Next base: position 2,514,108 of record BSBN01001253.1, on the reverse strand, counting down.
GAATGGTCTCATCAACCACATAAAGTTGTCATGCATTCTACTCGGAACATACCGGACCCATTCATCTTCTGTAATTCAGGGGAAATGGATGCAATGTCTAAAATGCTTGTCCCAGATAGCCTTGTATTAAGGTTTGAGTTCAAAAGAATCATCTATTAACTGGTTGTGATAGATATCCCTTAGCTTGGATTCCCAAATTCCTCAATGTTAGCATGAATATATGCCCTAACATCTTCTACATGCAAAACCCCATGCGGAATGTTTGAAAAGGCGCGTAGGGGATCAACTTCTAGGGATTTGTATGGATGTTTCTTGAATTTGGGACGTGGTTTATCAATGATCTTCACAAAATTTGGTGTAGCCATCTTTCAAAAGATTCAGAGAGAGATTTCAAGAATAGAAAATACCTTTTACACTTTTAGGGTTCACGAAATGAGCTGAAAAGATTGTTGGTTGACTTGAATTCTGCAATTGATCCTTGAGATAGATGAAGCAAACTTGTTTGCAGAGCTCTTCTTATCTTTTTCACTAATGTAAATGTGCAAATGACGAGCAAATGAACCCTTTTATCTCTGAGAAAACCCTAATTCCACATTGCAATAAATGTGCAACTTAAGTCATTCTGGTTGCCTTGTTCTCCTTGTTCTAAGAAAGATCTTTTCCAGATCACTGAGATATATTTGGAGTTGTTCTCGGTGATTAATGAAAATCTATCTTCCTTTCCCCAAACATTTGATCTATCCATAGATCAAGATACCTCAAATTTGAATCATACTGGATTTAACTGTGAAAATCCTGTTCTTACCATATGACTGTTAAACTGGATTAATCTTAGATGATTAACCTCTTCAAATTCATTGCGAATCTTTCATATCTTTCCCAAGGGTTATTTAGATGTTTCTCTAAGAGCCCTTTTAGTCCGTAACCTTCCATGTGCCAATTTCAGGCACCAAATGACTGGCTAGGGGAAAATATTTTCTTTTGTGACTTTTCCTGAGCCAGAGCTCATCTATTTAGTTTCTAGAAGGAATATTAGCACCAGATTCTGGTGCAGATCTATCCTTAACATTTTCTATACTCCTCTTCACCCAAATCTTGTTCATCTCCCTTTGAATTTCATCGGCATTCACTTTTCCTTTTCCTTTGTCTTGATTTTGATTATGATGTACCAGACCCTTATTGTCCTAATTCTTACTTCTGCAGAATTTGGCAATATGACTGGATCTATTGCAATTGTAGCAAACAACATTTCTTTTCATATTTGACTGATATCTTTTTGATCTACACTGATTAGCCATATGTCCCATTCTATTGCATGCAAAGCATCTTCCATTGAATGAATTGTTCATTTGCATATTTCTATACTCATGAGATTTGTGACCATACCTTTTGCAGTTGAAACACTGTCCAGAGAAGGATGAATTAGTTTGATTCATTCTTCTTCTACACTGATTTGCTTTATGACCAAATTTATTGTAGTTGTGGCAATATCCATTGAAAGATGGATATCTTTGAGCATTTGGTTGCCTTACCAGAGGTCTTCTAGGTCTATTCCTTGGATTTCCTAATCCAAAGTTCTTCTGACTGGATCCAGAGCTTTCACCTTTCTCATACCCCAAGCCTTGTTTGTCATCTACCCTCTTCTAGCTTTGAAGAAGAAGTTCAAGTTGAGCAGAGCTTATCTTGAATTTCTCTTTGTATTCATTTGTTGTTTGAAGATCCCTTTTAAGAGTGTCAATCTGATTCTCAAGTTGTTCTTCATTATCTCTAGCTTCTTCAAGATCAGATTCTAGATGCCTGATTATTCTATCCATTTTGTGGCAGTCTTCTGACTTCTCCTTGAGAGATTGTCTTAGATCATCTTCAGTTTTTCTTTTCTCTTAAATTTCTTGGGTGAATTTCATAACTCCTGATTCCATTTCATGTCTTACCATAATGACCTCTTTTGATAACTTTTCACATAACTTAGTTTCTCCTTTAGATCTTCATTTGTATCATTGCCTTCACCTTGACTTGCTAATTGCTAAAGTAGTTCCTTTCTCTTTTTCATAAAGATACTCAGTTTCTCTTTTAGTTCATTTATGAAATCATTAGCCTATTTGAGTCTTTCCTTCAAGTTGTTGACTTCGGAGTGAGATTGCTCAAGATCATCTAGGGAACACTGAAGTTGTTCCCTCATACCATACATATCCATTGAGATTCCCAGATCTTCCTCAATCTATTAGGCTCTGTTTGGAGGAACTTGGCTCTGATACCAATTGTTGATAACTGAGAGGGGGGGTGAATCAGTTATCTTAAATTAACTTACCTTTATTTTCTTTTTTTAATAACTAGTGCAGCATCAAAACAAATAAGCATCCATAATCATGAAAGCAGAAACAAAGTTAATTCACATAACACTGATTTTGACGTGGAAAACCCTGTTAAGGGAAAAACCATAGGGTGACTAACCCAAGAATGTATTCTCTATTAGAAGAATAGAAATACAAAAATGGCACTTGCCAATTAGGGCTCACTACCCAAGCACACTGCTCACAAGAGCCTCACTGTCTACAAGATACAAAGAAAGTAACAAGATACTTGAACTGATGAGAAACATCTGCATATGCTGAGTTCAGTTCTGGTTAGGCTCAATACACTGATCTACAACACAACACACCACACACACATTCGCATCCAAAACCATCTAGTATATATATCTGCACCAATGATTTCAACACCTTTCTAGTCGGCATCCGAAATAGTCAATATTTTCCCAAACTCTGATCTGTCAGCTAAATCCTTGCTTGTCAAGTGATGCGTATCAAAGAGATGCTTATAGAAGTCATCAATCATGTCGGCCAATCCTGAATGATACCTCAAGAAACTTGATCACTATCAATATCTCATCTGGATTAAGGTCTGATGCTCTGTCGGTCAGGTCTTCCTCAGTCTACTCTGCCAATCAGGAACCCAACACTTAGGTGATCATATCTTTTCACTCTTACATCACCGGAGGCTCAATCTCTTGACTTTCCTAAGTCCACACTTCACTGAGATACTTCCTCTGAGAGATCTGGACCTAATTGTCAGACCTTGTTGCATGCTCTATTCTTGCTTACTAGACCACAACACTCTTCATTCTAACTTTCAGTAGAGACACACCATGTCCTGCAGATGTGTGGGATGGACTTTGTTGCCATCAATGACAACACTCATGAAGCTACACAGTGTCTCTTGCCAACAATCTTTCCACACCACTCTTGAGCACAAGATCTATACCTGAGTCCACCTCCATTTGGTAGTGATTTGGCTCGATCTTGTCCTTGAATGTTATTGTGGAAGAGGGTTTGATTTAGTGTGCATGTTAGACTTCATCATTCATCTTTTCCTCCATAATATTTTGGTGAACCTATAGCTCTGAGAATTTGCATCTTGCTAACTGTTGAATTCAGATCTTGCATTAATTCATAGCATAATTATCATTAATCATTGAAAAATCTTGCATAATCTTGAAAAAGGTGAAAAATTTGAGCATTCTAGCCTAGGAAAAGGCATAGTTTTGCAGTGTTTTCACTTCGTATGATAGAAAGATTTGAATTTCTGATTTTTACATCAAATTTGATCCATATTGCAGTATACAATTATCTCATGATATTGTACCTTACATTTGAAGCTCTCATCTGCAAGGGTTTTGTTGAAAATTTTTCATTTTCCTAAAACCTAGTCAATTTCAAAAGCTAGGGTTTGTAGTCAAAATCTTATTTCAGATTTTGTTGCTATCATAAACATTCATTCATATCTAATTTTGCATTGAATTATTGCATCATCTTTCATCTTTCAACTCACAAATCACAATTTTCACAATTACACATTGTGTATTTCAACATTAAGAACTTTTAGTTACTTTCTCACACTTCTTTGTGCAAAATCTCAAAATCATCTACATTGCCTTTTTGTGCAGCACTCTTCACATCATACTCACTTAGTTTGTAGTGAAATTATTGTGTTTTTATCGTCAAAAACCTAATTTCCTCAAACTAGTGGCTTGGTGTGCAAAGGTCTCACATACATGGCATCTAATCAAAATAAGGGTGGTATGGTTCCTCCTTGAGCTAATAAGAAAAGGAAGGCTCCTAAACCCATAATCTCATTCACACCACATGAGGTCACAATTAGAGATATTGATTTGGCACAAGACACTTATGATCCTACACATATAATTCTCAAGGCACATAATGGATATTTCCTCTTGGTTATTGGAAAGATTACACTCTTGATTAAAGTGGTGGAAAAAGCCTTAGAACAACCATTTGTCATCATTCCCACCTTGGACCTATTTCATGTGAAATTAGTCCATCCTTGTCTCAAGTCCATGAAAGTGGTCCCTTCTACCATTCATAAGTGTTTAAAATTCCCTCATCAAGGACACATGCATGTTGTACATCATAGTGGATGGAAACCTTTGGTCAATCGTGGAAACTTCAACTTGGACTACTTTTGGCCGCAACCTACTAAACCAAAACAACCAAGAGAAGAACAATTTTTCCTAGCATATCGAAAATATAGGGCAAAGTTAATAGCTCAACTATCACATGGAAAGAATGCTTCTGGACCCTCTCAGTCCTTTGAGGCTACAATTCCTCCTACTAAACAAATAGAGAGTGAAAAGTAGTCTAAACTAAAGGAATCCCCTCGCCCAAGAGGTAAAGGAATTTTTGTCGAGGTTCCTCCTCCACCATCCTTACAAGGATCCGGAGACAACCTTAAAGAGTGAAGCATTTCATCACAAAAGATCAATTATGTACCGGCTTCCTCTTCTAAAATGTCAAATAATGTGGAAACTCATGAAACTCCTTTTGCAAACATCACTAACAAGACAAGAAGGAAATGGAATGCAAGAGAAAGAAGGAGAAAACAACAAGCATTAGCTCAACAAGTATCACCTCAATGAGAAAACATCCCACCGACAGAAATTGAATCAAAAGAAGAGCTAAAAGACGAAAAATTAAAGGACAAAGTTTCAAATTGGGCCATAGTACCTTATGTACCAATTTCTTCTCAAATTCAAGATTAGGAAGAAGATGATTTACTAAAAGACAACCACTAGTGTGGTTACATATTTTTGCAGGTAAGCATTTCTCACCCTTTTAGCCACCTTTGATGTAGCACCTCTTTGAGTTTCTCTCACGGGGGCCTCCTCTAATGTGTTGTGTTGTGTTCCCTCGTTTTGTGTTAAATGTTGTTTAGGTCACCTTGGATGACCCTTGATACTCTCGTAAGGTCAAGGATACAAAGAGACCACTTCTGTTGTGACACTTCTATTTGTTTCTCTATTCTTCTATTATCCTCTCTCTTATTGTAATTGTTGTGTGTGGTGCCTTGGGGGCATAACGTTGTGGAGGATATATTGGGGGCATCTTCCCACGTTGTGAACTTAAGTCACTTTTGTCTACTCTCTCATTTTTAGTGTTTCACTTCTTCAGTGGCTCTACTACTCAGCGGATGACAAAAACAAATAAATACTAATAAGTATCATGCGTCCCTATAGCAAGAAAGAAAAAATGGACCCAGTACATATATGAAGATGGGGTTGATATATTGCTAATGCTTGACTAGTAGAATCACCTCATGTTGTGGTCATGTGTCATGTTGTGAAGATTCTTGTAACAAACCTTTGCAATACTCTAAATCTTCTTCTAGGCACTTCGATATGTTTCATATCTCACATTGTAGCTCCACTTGGCTCTGAGATACTTAAGTATAACCTAACGGATATACTCAATTCTGAACCTGACAGTGTAGCCTTGGTTTATTTATGTGGTATGTTACCTTATTTCTATATTGTTGGAAATTACAATTTGATACTAACATGTGTGTTTGTGGGAACATTTGGTGATTACAAGTACATGTCACCTTTGGGGCATGGGCTTTGCAAAAGCTCTTGTTCCCTTCCATGTTTTCACTTTACCTTAAATGTGTTTGATACCAACAAGCGGGATCAGCCACTTTAAGGTGGGGGCATATATTGTAGTTGATTATTTTAGATATTATTAATAAAGTGTGTTTGTGTATGCTTCCTTTTCACCATAAGGCGTTTGCGAATGCAGGTGGGGTTGTGTACTTTGTTTTGTTTTGCATATACCTCCTTTTCACTCTAAGGCATCTACGGATGCATGTGGGGTTGTATACTTGGTGCATGCTTCCTTTTTACTATAAGGCATCTGCAAATGCAAGTGGGGTTACATTTTGAAAGTGCTTCTGCAAAAGGCGGGATTGTGTCTTCCCTTGAATGGTGATGAAGGGGGTAAATCACAAAACACACAACAACAGAAATTGAACACAAAAAATAGAACTTTCTTTTATTGATCTGGGCAACTCATTACATTACAGAAGCTCAATTACAATCCGAGGATGAATCCTCTACTGGCTGCAACACATTACCACTTTCCCCAACCACAAGACTCTAGAATCTTCAGCCTTTTGTAAACCCAAATCAGCTAGGGTTTATGTTTTCCCTCCTATTCTTGACTCTACACTAGCCCCCTTAACTCTACTACTGCCCAGGCTTCCCAAATTAGCCATAAATAACACTTTTTGGCGGCCTCCAGCTAAATTTCAAAATTTACAACTCCCTCCAGAAGTAGGTCAACTTCCGGGAAGCATAACTTTTGATCCGGGTGTTCGATTGACGAACCGTTTTAGGCGTCGGAAAGCTTGCGATGTGAACTATCACGTTGGAAATCTATAAATAGATTTCTGTCAACTTTTCAAGACATTTAGGGAAGTTTTAGTGCCTCATATCTCGTTTCGAAAACTTTTAGGGGCTTTTCAGAAAACAAAAACTTTAATATCTTTTAGCTCACAAATGATCTTTGCCTGATTCCTTCACCAAAGGTCTTATATTTCTATTTAGTAACTTTTTGCAAGTTTTCACTTCAATCCGTGCCCAACTGCAAACTTTCCAAAAATAGCAGGTAGACTTTCCAAAATAGGCAGGTTGCTATTTTTAGCATTTTTGGAAAAACTGAAAGTCCTACATCATTATTCTGGATATTATGGAACCAGAAACACTAATTATGGAAAGAAATGAAAACAACTACAATGATTTTGAATTAACTTCTTTTTGGGTGATGCAAGATTGCCCTTACACCATTGGATGCCCCTGCATCAGACACCCGCGATAATTTGAGAAGTGACCCTGTCACATCTCAGATGTTTGTGTGAGGGAAACCCAAACGGTCGACCTCTACCTTAGATAACCAAGAGGAATCTTCAACAGGCCTTCCTTTCCATTTTACTAGATATTCTTCATATTGCTTGTTCCGAGTACTTCTTCGCACACGGCTATCCAAGATCTCTTCTATCTCGTCAATTGAAGTAGATTCTGGAATACTCCACTGTGCTTCTGTTGGTCCATCCTCTATTCCACTGTCATGATATTCTAATAAATCAGCAATATTGAAAACAGGGGAAATATTGATCCCATTCGACAGCTCTACCTCATATGCATTTCCTGAATCATGCTTCTTCAAGATTCTGCATGGTCCAAATTTCTTCATTTTCAACTTATTGTATGTTCCACTTGGGAACCTTTCTTTTCTCAAGTGAACCATGACTTCATCTCCTACCTAGAACTCCTTATACCTCCTCTTCTGATCTGCCTTAGCCTTGTACTGAATATTAATCTTATTAATGTGCTTTCTCACCTCTTCATGCAAATTCTTCGGATGTTCTACAAAGTCTTCAGCTTCAGCACTTGGCTTTTCTCCTTTGTCCAGCTTCCTTAACTCAAAAGCATTTCTCGGGCTATTGTCATATACAACCTGGAATGGTGATTTACCAGTACTCCTATTGACAGAATTGTTGTAAGCAAATTTTGCCTGTGGTAAAATCAAATCCCATCCCTTGGGCTTATCTCCTACTAAGCATCATAGCAGGTTACCCAAACTCTTATTCACCACTTCTGTCTATCCATCAGTCTGTGGATGGTGTGTAGAACTGAACTTTAAATCTGTGAAACTATGCTCTTTGGGAGACCATGTAATCTCACCAACTCTCTGAAAAATAATTCAGCAATATGAACAGCATCATTAGTCTTCCGACAAGGAATAAAATGTGCCATCTTTGAGAATCTGTCTACCACCACAAATATGGAATCATGTCCTCTCTGTGTCCTTGGTAATCCAAGAACAAAATCCATACTGATATCATCCCATGGCTTCTCTAGTACAGGTAATGGTTGATACAACCATGTATTCTGACTTGTTCCTTTTGCCATCTGACATACTCTGCAACTCTACACATATTTCCTCACATCCTGCTGCAACTGTGGCCAATAATAATTTTCACCAACAATAGCAATGGTCTTATCTCGACCAAAGTGTCCAGCCAATCCTCCACTATGCTTCTGCTTAATCAAGTTCTCTCTCATGGAACTCCTTGGAATGCACAACTGGCTTCCTCTAAACAACATGCCATCTTGGATTATGAAATCCAACCATTTTGTCCTGTCCAAAGTAACAGGTTTCAAACAAGCTTTCCAAGCCTCTGCAAAATCTGGATCTTCAGGATACAAACTTTTGAGCTCATCAAACCCAACAACCTCTATCTTCATTTCTGTCAACAAATTTTGCCTTATGCTCAAGGCATCTGCAACTCTATTGGACTTCCCACTCCTGTGCTTCAAAACAAAAGTATAGCTCTGCAAAAACTCAACCCATTTTAAGTGCCTTTGATTTAACTTTCCTTGACTATTAAGATATTGTAAAGCCTGATGATCAGTATATAAAACAAACTCCTTTGGCAACAAATAATGTCTCCATTTCTTCAAAGCTTGAACTATTGCATAAAACTCCTGATCATAAATAGAATATTTTTTCTTGGCATCATTAAGCTTCTCACTAAAATAGGCAATGGGCTTACCTTCTTGGCTCAAAACAGCTCCTATATCACTACCACTAGCATCACAATCTACCTGAAATACCTGATTGAAATCTGGTAGTGCCAAAATAGGTTGCTCTACAACTTTCTGCTTCAATGTATCAAAGCTCTTGTCTGCTCCTTTAGTCCATCTAAACTCTTTTCTATCCCCTCTCATTGTCTCAGTTAGGGGTGCACAAATGCTACTAAAATTTCTAATAAACTTTATGTAAAAACTTGCCAAACCATGAAAAGATCTTACCTCCATTGCACTCCTTGGCATAGGCCATTCAATGATAGCCCTTACTTTTTCTGGGTCCATCTTAAGACCTTCCTCTGAGACAACAAATCCCAGGTACACAAACTCCTTTGCAAAACTACATTTCTTCAGATTAATCAGTAACTTCTCCTCCCTCAGCTTCTCTAGAACTCTTCTGATATACATCAGATGTTCATCCCAAGTCTTACTAAAAATCAAAATATCATCCAAATAAACAATAACAAAACTTTCCAAAATTTCTTTCAGTACCTCATTCATGAGCCGGATGAATGTGCTCGGTGCATTGGTTAGCCCAAATGGCATGACTAACCATTCATACAAACCTTCCTTTGTCTTGAAAGTTGTCTTCCATTCATCTCCTTCTCTAATACGGATATGGTGATACCCACTCTTCAGGTTAATTTTCGTGAAGTACTTGGCTCCACTCAAACAATCCATGATGTCATCCATTCTTGGCAATGGAAATCTATACTTGATCGTTATCTTATTGATGGCTCGAGAGTCTGTACACATCCTCCATTCTCCATCCTTCTTTGGTGCTAGTACTGCAGGTAGCGCACATGGACTTAGGCTCTTCCTTATCAGTCCCTTCCTCAACAACTCCTGAACTTGTCTGTTCAGCTCTTCATTCTCTGTAGGGGTCATTCTGTGGGCTGCCTTGTTTGGCAAACTGGCTCCTGGTATCAAATCCATTTAATGACTTATCTTCCTTACTGGTGGTAAACCTTCTGGTACATTATCAGAGATAATGTCCTGGAACTCTTCCAACATATCTAAAACTTCTACCGGTACATCTTCACAGTTCTCTTGACTAATCTTAGGAATCAATGCAAAGCAATGACGCTCATGCTTCATACCCTCCAAAAATTTCCTACCATCTACCAAGCAAATTCTGGAAGTACTACATACCTTTTCTTCCACCTCCTTCAAGGGCTTCAATTTATGACGAACTCCATCTTTTGTTAGGGAATATGTGTTTGCACAACCATCATGGACAGCGCTTCTATCATACTGCCACGGTCTCCCCAACAACATATGACATGCATCCATCGGTATGATATCACACAACACCTCATCATGGTAGTCCCCAATCTTGAACTTCACTAAACACTACTCATTGACCAAAGCTTGGTGGTCCTTCTGCAACCATGCAATCCGATATGGATGTGGATGCTTTCTTCTTGTCAACTTTAACTTGTCAACCATCTCCTCTGAAACAAGATTATCAGTGCTTCCACTGTCAATAATAATATCACAACACTTACCTTCACATTTGCACCTTGTGCGGAATAAACTCTTCCTCTGATTGGGTTCTTTCTCCTCATTCAGCAAGGTTCTTCTGACAACTAGGGTTTCTCCCCTTTCAGCATCTTTAGAATGCTCAGAATGTGCATCTTCATATACATGTGCAACTCATGCATTGCCTTCAAGTCTTCTATTTGTCCTTCCTTGATGTTGCAGACACTCGTATGCTCGATGCCCTTCTTCTCCACATTGGAAACAGGTCCTTTGAAACCTCCTCTTCCAGGTCCTTGCTCAAGTCTACCTCTTCCTCTTCCTCTTTGCTCACCATTGTTCTAGTCACAAGGGTGGTAGGTATTATCTCCTCTCTGATTTTGACTAGTGCTAGCTTCTTCGCTTTTCTTTGCATCTTCATTTCGGCCCCCATAGGGTCTTCCACCAGTCCTTTCGCCTTGACCTCTTCCCCTTTGCTTGCTGTCAAATCTTTTATTCAGCTTCTCTTCCACCTTCAGGGAAAACTGGTATGCATCTTCTATGGTGGTCATTCTGACCAGGCTCAGCTCCTCTTGAATACTCGGCCTCAACCCATTAATGTAACGGGCTACCTTCTCCTTGTTGGGCTCTGCATGGCTTGTCCTGATAGTAATCTTATAAAACTCTTCTGTATACTCCTTGACAGACTTGTTACCTTGCTTTAGTCCTTGCAGTTGCTTCAACAACTCCATCTCATAGTCCACAGGAATGAACTGCTTCTTTAGTTTCTCCACCATCCGATCCCATCTGGTGATCTTTCCTTTTCCTCTTCTGTTCCTCTCTAATTGGACCTCCTTCCACCAAATACTGGCGTGGCCCTTCAACTTTGTTTTTGCAAACTTAACCCGATCTGGGTCCTCCACATCTTCATACTCGAAATACTCCATGTCATTGATCCAATCAATAAGTTGTTCCGGATTCAAATCTCCAGAATATGTAGAAACTTCGATCCTGGGCCTCTTTCCAATCTTCGAAATGGCCCTCAACAACCTAACTTCTACAGGATCTTCTGCAGCTTCTTGATCTTCCTCAGATAGCTCTTCTTTAGCTTCATCTTTGCTTTCATCTCTTATCCTTGGCTCAAACCCTCTTCGTAGCTCCTCTTGCAATGCATCGATTTGCCTTTGCAGGGCTCTAAAACCCTCTTCTGTCAAAGCATTCCTCCCAACACGATTTCTTTGTGGAGGCATCTTGGTCTCCGCAGCAAACCCACAACTTTAGGTCCTAGTGCAAACTGCCTCACAGTCGGCGATCTGTCTACACACTCAGGAACCCTTGCTCTGATACCACTTGATGAAGCGAGTAAATCACAAAACACACAACAACAAAAATTGAACACAGAAAATAGAACTTTCTTTTATTGATCTGGGCAACTCATTACATTACAGAAGCTCAATTACAATCCGAGGATGAATCCTCTACTAGCTGCAACACATTACCACTTTCCCCAACCACAAGACTCTAGAATCTTCAGCCTTCTGTAAACAAAAAATCAGCTAGGGTTTATGTTTTCCCTCCTATTCTTGACTCTACACTGGCCCCCTTAACTCTACTACCACCTAGGGTTCCCAAATTAGCCATAAATAACACTTTTTGGCGGCCTCCAGCTAAATTTCGAAATTTACAACTCCCTCCAAAAGTAGGTCAACTTCCAGGAAGCATAACTTTTGATCCGGATGTCCGATTGACAAACCATTTTAGGCGTCGGAAAGCTCGCGATGTGAACTATCACGCCGGAAATCTATAAATGGATTTCCATCAACTTTTCAGGACGTTTAGGGAAGTTTTTGTGCCTCATATCTCGTTTCAAAAATTTTTAGGGGCTTTTCAGAAAATAGAAACTTTAATATCTTTCAGCTTACAAATGATCTTTGCCTGATTCCTTCGCCAAAGGTCTTATATTTCCATTTAGTAACTTTCTGCAAGTTTTCACTTCAATCTGTGCCCAACTGCAAACTTTCCGAAAATAGCAAGTAGACTTTCCAAAACAAGCAGGTTGTTATTTTTAGCATTTTTGGAAAAATTGAAAGTCCTACATCATTATTCTAGATATTATGGAACCAGAAACACTAATTATGGAAAGAAATGAAAACAACTACAATGATTTTGAATTAATTTCTTTTTGGGTGATGCAAGATTGCCCTTACACCACTGGATGCTCCTGCATCAAATGGTTGCACATCCTTTTAAAAAGTCCTCTGCGGAGGCGGGGTTGGATCTTGAGTTATTCACCCTTAAGCATGTCTTTGGCAGTTATTGTAGCATAGTTCAACCATTAGGTGTGTTTGTCATGTCTTAGATAGTGGAGAATAGCGATGATCTCCTCCTTATCACCTATTTTTGTTGTGTATAAGACGTATAGTCTGTCAACGACATACTATATGGTGCTCAAGTATTCCATGTGTTTTTCGTGTCTGTCTTGTGTGTCTTGCATGTTGGTAGTGGTATAAATGCACGTAAAGATGAGATCCCCCCATGCTGTGTGTTTTGTGTGCTTTTGATGGTGGTGCATAGCAATGAGCTCCCCACATTGCCTAGTTAGGATTATTTATATATAATTGTTGTCTAATCATGTTTTCTCTATGTATTGCATGACTGTATTCATGTCTTCTTTGTGTATTGCATGTTTTACTGTCTTCTCTGTATATTGTGTGCTTCCTTATTGTATTCACCATGTTTTGCATGATTGTCAAGTGTTTTCTTATATTTGCCTAAGCTTAGGGGATAGAAATGGTTCTCTAGTCTTAGGGTGTGTCTTCACTCTAGTGTTTGATGTGTCTGATATGCTTTGACCATACTTTAATGCCTATATTGATCATAAAATCATACACACATTAAAGTGGGGGCTAAATGTTATGCAATAAAAAGTGGACACGTGCCTTTTTACCTCCTTGTTTAGCTCCTAGGTCTTTGGTGGTCCCCCTTTAGGGTTTAGGGTTTTAGGTTTGTAAAGTTATAAGTCTTTGTCTTTTAAGTAAATCCATTAAACCTAAGTCCCTAAGCTCGCGCACTTTATTTCTATTTCCTTATTGACCGCTTGTGGTAGGTTTCTGGTCCCTTAAGTTACGACTTTAAGCCTTTATATTCATTAGGTGACCGGCCCCATGTCCTAGTTCTTACTTCCTATGGCCCATAAAAATTAAATCCATATCCTAAGCCTTCCCATAAGTTATAAGGCTTAATAGAATAAAAATTGCAGCATCGCAATGCATCATCTATGACATCACCACCTCGCTGTGCGGCCACGATAGGGTGACACTTGTCCAAGGATCTATGCTTACGTCCCATTACATTAGGAATCCTACACTTGCCAACCATATGTTGATAGATGTCAGTATAAAAGTGGTCCTAGGGAAAGTTTTAATCTAATGGTTGTGCATCATCGCAAGGGTATCTTGCAAGAAAGAATCTTCGTCGCGCAGTCGCGAGATGGTGACACATGGCCCCATTTTACAAAGGAGTTCAAAAGCAAATAAAAGGACATGTGGGGGATTTATTGTGCCCGCGCATGGTAGGTAAAGTGGTGGCCCACTGTCGGCTGCGATGCCGCGAAGTGATACCACGTGTCCAGGATGGACAAAGGGTGATGTGGTCAGCAATGGATTACATCTGATGTGGCTCACCCTGACTGATCGAAGACTTTTCAACCATAATGATTGAGATTTCAAATCTCACAGGTAAATGAGAGCCGTGGATCTAGCAGGAATGAATTCAAATCAACGATGCAGTTTTAAACTCTTTGTGATGAACGTTGAGGGTGCCCTGTGACACGAATGAAAGGTTATAGCGGAGGCTACCTCCATTGATGCACTAGAAGCTATGCTATGAAGCATAAAAGAAAGAAAGATCGGGACTTTGTGTATCATTTCTTCAAGCACATACAAATTTCAGATGCACAGAGAGTTCTCAAACAGGTGAAGAGAGAAAATTTGGGACTCTGCAAGTGTAAACCAATAAGTTCATTTTGTCTTATTGTGTCTGGCATATTTTAGATTGACTGCTCGGTTAAGGAGGTAGATAATTGACTGTATAAGAAGCCCTAGCTTGTTAAGATCAATCTGAAGAAATGAGTCAAGCTAGCCAGCCCTCCACCTCTAAGCACGGCTTAGATGAGGATCTTATGATCCAGCTCCCAGGTTCTACCAGAAGAGCCCTAAATTTGCATGGTCCAGGCAAGCCCAATGATAAGTTCCTTGATTTTTGCTACAATTGTAGAGATGCTATATTGCCTGTTCCCGGTTGGATCCTGTTTGAGCACTGGCACAAAAGAATGAACTATAAGGCTTCTGTCTGCCATGACTAGCAATTTGATTTGGCCAAACTTATTTGATCCAATGTATTCCTGAATCCTGACCTAGTTAAGGCAATAGCACTAAGATATGATCCTAACACAAGGATGGTCATAGCAGGAAATGGCACAAAAATGATCAAATTCACTAAAGGGTACATAGCTACTGTGTTTAACTTGAACCCTATAGCTAGTAAGCCAATTGACCTAATTGCTTTACAGAACAAATATCAAACTGTCAAACGTGCCTATAGGGATTACAACCTGAACAAGCACAGGCCGAGAGGTGTTGATGGAAAATTGGTGAAGATTTCAGCCAGTGAATAGGAGCCCTTTCATTATAGCATGCTCATGGATTATTTTGTCAGAACATACCACAGTTTGTGTCAAGTGTTAGGCAAGGATGCTTCAGATAGAATGCCTATATCTCTGATGATGATGGCAGTAGACATTCCAAGTCAAGAGACCAAAAAGCCATATGATTATGCCACTTACATTGCAGATAGAATGCACAAGCAGATGTCTGAAATCAAGAGTAAGCTATCTACTGTGGATGCCTGTGTTGAATTCACATGGTATTCCATGCTGTGCCATATGCTTCTATTTGCTTTGTCTGGAATGTGGCACCAGAATCTGCATGTCAAAATGACAGATGCCAAAGGAAACATGTTGCCAGTGCAAATATAGACCTGCATGATAGACATGCATTGCATTAAGGTTGATTATATAATTTTTGAGGAATATTTTATGAGGATTCTTGGTTTCCCGGAGCCAGAGGGAGAGAGACTACACCCAGATGTATTGGATTTTTTAAGGCCTTTGGACAAGACTCCTCACTTAGGGATTGATCATAATTGGGGTGACTAGTTTTTTCATGAGCACACTACTTGCATTAGGGTCTATGGATGTGAGACCCCACCCCATATTCTGCCTAAATATGTGCCTGAGAGAGTTGCATTCTTATATATCGTTAGGCAATTGAATGATTTAGATAAAGAGGATCTGAGGAGACATAAAAAGGGCTCATTCTTTCCCACTTCCCTCAGATTCAATGATTTTCTAATAGCTAACAAGAGTGGGCTTGATCAGATCAATTTAGTGATGCAGTGTTATGGGATGTATTTTGAGCATCCAAGGATTTTTTACCCTGAGGGCTTCATCAACAGGGTAAGAGCTAACAAACAAAGGCCAAGCTACATCCACCAGGTTTACCTCAATGAGGATCCTGTCAGAAATTTCTTCACAATGAATGATGTCCACACTTTGAGAATCAAGTGGGACTCAATAATGGTAGGAGAAAGAATGAGGAAAAGTGTAAATGCAGCATATCAAGGTGCCTTTGCAGAAGTGCAAGACCCTATACAAAGAATTTAGAAAATGTTGGATAATGCTGATCAATTAATTACTACTGCTCCTGCAGGAGAAGAAGGACCCTCCTATCAGCCTGGCAGCTCAATCAGAGGATATGCTGCTAAAAGGGAATCAATTGACCCATCCCCTGCCAAGAAAGCAAAAATCATTAATTTAGAAGATCCTGAGGAAATTGAAGTAGTTGATTTAGAGGGGGGGTTGAAGAACATGTGTAAGAAGATGCCCATCAGGTGAATTCACCTAATAGAATAAGGCCCTAATCATCCCCTGAAAACAAGGCAGTAAGGACAATGAGAAGCCAGAATGTATACATTTAAGATGTTAGGATAATGGCTTGTAATAAATTTTTAGAGGATGATGAATTTATAAATACTCCTGAATTCAAGAGTTATGTACTGAAAGTAAGAAGTGAGGAGTTTCAAAAAAGGATTGAAGATGCTAAGAGTGGAGCTAACCCCACTGAGTATGAAGCCATTACACAGAGGGTCTTAAAAGAGGTCAATCAATCCATTAGTACAATGACTCCAGAGGAGGGAAGGGCATTTGTTGCTAAGAGTAATATCTTACTCCTTCCTCACTAGACCTGGTCAGATGCAACTGCATTTGACACAATAACCAGAGAAGATTTTGATGTGACAGGTGAACAAATAGAGAAGGCTCTCTCTGGTGCAGCCTTCAATCCTAGGTTTGAAACATTGGCTATATGGGCTTTAGCCCCAAATAATAAGAAGCCTAGGGTTGAATTGGTGGAATTAATAGATGTGATAATTAAGAGGGTATCTGACACCCCTACTCCCAAGCTACAAGTTTGAATGTCCAAACTACACAATTTGCAGAAGCAGTCACCAACAAGTTGCAGAAAGATTACAATGAGTTGCTGCTACAATATGCCCAGGTAGTTGAAGAACTCAATAGGTGCAAAGAGCAATTTTCATTAGGGGCTAGTACTTCCACTCCCCCACCAATGATCCCAACAGCTAAGTCCTTCCCAGTTGATACTGAGCCTCTATTGACTGAAATCATAGAACTGAAGGAGGAGGTGAAAAGATTGGAGGATGAGAAAAAGAATACAGTGAAGGATATGGTCGCTAATTTGATAAACAACAGGGTGACCAAATGCTTGGCAAGGGTGGATGAGACCTGGAGGTCTTATTCACAATTGAAGATAGCCTATGAGAAGCATGAATTAGATAAAGAAAGGCTCTCAGTTGTGAAAGCAAAATGGTTGCCAAGGACTGGAGAGATAAGGAATCTTTGTAGGTGCTCAAGATTTGATGCACAGGCACCCCCTGAATTAAAATTGGTAATGGATATGTTGACACATTTTGAAGGAGTTACCAATTTTCAGTCAAGATTGGATAAAGTTTTGGCAGAGAAGAAGCAAGCAATAGAAAAGATGGACACAAGATGGTTGCCAAGTATTTTGGAAGGTGATGGGCAAGCAAAAGGCCTAGATAAGTGGAAAGCATAAATAGAAGAAAATGCTAACCGATTAATTCCTACTTGGTGTACTGAGGTCAATCCAACTATGAAGGTTTTGAGCTTAACACTTGATAAGTTGCATATAGTTGAAATAAATTTTGAAATATTTTGCAAGGAAGTAAAGATTTTGTTGGATGCTCAGTACATCAGTCATAATGGAAGGATTGTAGAGATAATCTCATTTCAGTGGCCATCTAAAAAGACATATAGTGACTGGATAGAAAAGTATGGCCTGCATGATTGGAAGGAAAGGCCAACCACCACCTACCCAGTATTGATGAGGCAGATCAACTTCAGGCGGCTACACATTTTCCAAGCCTATCTACCTTTTCTCTTCTATCCATTGTAGTAAATGTTCTCAATGCCAAAATGGGCGGTGCATTGTATCATGTAATTCTCTGAAATGACATTGTAATTAATGATGAGTGCACGTTCTTGGTCTATAAAAGAGCTATGTTACTCATTCTTTTGGTGGTTGAAGATTTTGGCAATTTTGAAGAGTAAATGAAATGTTTGTTTTACTAGGTTGCTCCATTTCTTGTCTTGTAAGTCTATGAATTGTGTGTTGAATGTATTTTGCATAAGTTTATCAGTTTCATGTTGATTATAAATGAGAAATGTTATATGCATGTATTATGTTAAATGTCTCCATGGTTGTATGTGTTCTTCTTTTGAATCTAATAACTAAGGGTTATCTCATATTCTAGAATATAGTTTTTCTGTATTGCATACTCAATCTTTTACTTCTATTCAAGGGATAGATTAAATGTTCTGGGTTAAGTATGGGGAAGGATGTATTGCAACAAGGATATATGTAAGTAGAGTTAATTGAATACTCTGTCTTGGGAGGTGTCTATAAGGCAGATACTGATTAACCCCTTGAAACTTGATTGTTAGTTTAGTTTATGCAAATCATTCACACATATATGTCAATGTGACTCCATGCCCTGAGATAAGCACCGGTGTGAGTTGGTATTGAATTTATGAATCAAAACCCAAGTCTTACAGCCAAGTACAAAACAAAAACTAAACAACTTTTACAAACTTTTAGGATTTTAGGAGTAGTTTAGGTTCAAAATCCTTTGGTTCACAATTGGAGTAGGGTCCAAAGCTAGCCCCTTTGCATTTATCTTACAGTTTTGGTCTTCATAAGAAAGCATTCATCTGTTTTATGTCAATACCAGGTCACAAGTAGATATTTATCCTAAAGGTGTTGAGTAGGGAATACCCCCTAGGTTTTGTAAAGCCTGGAGAGGAGAGGAGACATTTAGAATCTGTTTCCTGTATTGTTGGCCCCTAACCTAAGGATCCTGTTGATAAATGATGGCTACCTTGTAGGGAAACTTAGGAACAATCAATTGGAAAAAACCCAACAGTCCCCATGATTACATTATATATCTTAAATATTCATCCTGATGCAAAATCCCCTAAAACCAATGCAAATTGAGAACTAGGGGCCCATTCTTAGCCTTATCTCAGACCAAAAAGGTGCTTTGGGACTTGGCTGCCCACGCCCAAGTCCTCCCTGATTGGTCAAGGAAAATTTCAAGGTATGTCGGCATAGGACCTTTAAAAGGGTTTCTCCTTGTCGGCTCTTTTGATTAATTTCACAAATGTTAACGAGAAAGCATATATAAGTGTGTTTTTGAATTCATTTGTAACCTAGATGGATATTGTGAACTTATGATCTTGGAACAAATATCATTCAAAACATTCATTGTGTTTCTAGAGTAGATTTGTGTTTGTATTGTGTGTGGTGTTGCAGATTTCAAATCATCATCTATCTCCTTATGAGTTGAAGGATCTTCATTCTCCTAAGGGCTTCATCTCCGAGGTGATATCATTGCTATTTGAATCATTCTATCATTGATTTTGTTTAGCCTCTGTCCTACTAGAGCACACACTCTCTATCAGACAATGGTGTTGGGAAGCATGAAATCTATCTCAGGATTTGACTAAGGCAAGTCCCTAAACACCATAACCCCCAAACCCCTTTTCTTCTTGTGTGCAGGTTATAGGTGTGAGATCCAAAAAGGTGAAAGTACAGGAAGGAGTAAGGGAAAGGGTTTTGAGATCCGAAGACATTTTTGTAATATTCCTCTGTAGAAGACTTGGACACTCGTGAAATAGTCTTCCTGCCTAAACAGATATCAGCTCCAACATCAAGACATTCTCTATTACATTTCTCCAGTTTTTAATTTCTGAAGATTTTGATTTCCAAGACTTAGGTGCCCACGAAATAGTCCTCCGACTTTCTAGCTTCGGAGACACATGTTCTGATATCTCTCTGATCACTCTTGTGAAATTGGTTTATAAATATATGTTCTTCATCTTCTGTTATATTCAAATCTTTGCAAATCTAGGGTTTTGTGCATTGGTTGACCTAGGGTTTGATAAAAGGCTTGGTTAAATCCGATCTTTCCATAGCACTCTTGAGCACAAGATCTATAGCTGAGTCCACCTCCATTTGGTAGTGATTTGGCTCAGCCTTGTCCTTGAATGTTATTGTGGAAGAGGGTTTGATTTAGTGTGAATGTTAGACTTCATCGTTCATCTTTTCCTCTATAACATTGGTTAACCAAATTATATCTCATGGTGAGACTCTTAAAGATAGAAGAATAGTAGAAAAGATTTTGAGGAGCCTACACGCAAAGTTTGAATCTATTATTGTGGCTATAGAAGAGACAAAAAATCTTTCACAATTTTCTATAGATGAGCTTCATGCATTTCTAATTTTTCATGAGCATAGGCTAAGTCATTCATCTAGCTCATCTTTGGAGCATGCTTTCAAGTCACAAGTTTCAATTACTCATGGTAGAGGTAGAGGAAGATCTAACTTCAAAGGAAGAGGAATAAATTCATACAAAGGTGGAAGAAACAGTCTAACCAAATCAAGTGGAAGAGGCAACGGCCAAAACCCAAGTCAAAATCAGTATCATGGCCAAAGGTATGAAAAATCTCAAGTTCAATGTTATTACTATAAAAAGTATGACCATTATGCAAATGAATGTAAATAACGATAGTTTGATTTCAGCAAACCAATTGCAAATTTTTCTAAAGAAAATCAAAATCAAGGTAGTATATTTTTGGCATGTAATGTTTCCCAAGAGAGTCCAAAAGATGTTTGGTTTCTAGATTCAAGTTGTAGTAATCACATGACAAGGAATTTAGAAATGTTTTCCAATTTGGATAAGTTAGTTAAATCATATGTTACTTTGGGGAATGATAATAAAGTGTTAGTCATAAAAGGAAATATCAATATTCTAACTAAGCAAGGGGAGAAAAATTTTATTTCAAATGTTTACTTTGTTCCTAGTAAAACATAATTGAGGGCAACTTGTTCAGAAGGAGTATAGAGTGCTTCAAAAACAAGGAATGTGTAATTTTGGAGCAATTTCTAAGAAATCAACATATAGCAAAAGTTCAACTAACCAACAATAGAATGTTTCCTTTGAGGTTGAAACCAAGTTTGAGGGTGGAATTTGCTCAAGCTCACCCCTTAGTGAGTCCACAATTGGGTCAAGATAAAACTCAAGATTTTTCAATGAGTGAGCTTAGAGATACCTTTAGAAGTCCCACATTTAGCCCAGGGAGATATCACTCAAATATCTTTCCAGACTAAAATAAGAGATGAGAATTAGCTTTGGCATTTATAATTTGGACACATGAATTTTGGAGGTCTGAATTTGCTACACAGGAAAATATGGTAAAAGGTTTGCCACTGATAGAAAAAATAGATAAATCATGTGAAGGGTGCATTTTGGGAAAGCAACATAGAGAGTCATTCCCAACTGGCAAGTCAATTAGAGAAAAAGCACCATTGGAGATTGTTCACTCTAATTTGTGTGGACCAATGTAGACACCTTCAATTGATGGATGTTTTTACTTTTTAGCATTCATTGATGACTACACCAGAAAAACATGGGTGTATTTCCTAAAACATAAGAATGACAATTTTGAGATCTTTCACCAATTCAAAGCTCTAGTTGAGAAGAAAAGTGGACATTATATAAAAGTTCTAAGAACAGATAGAGGTGGAGAATATATCTCAAATGCTTTCTTGAATTTTTGCAAGGATCGTGGAATTCACAAGCAATTTACTACCAGGTACACACCTCAACAAAATGGTGTGGCAGAAAGAAAAAAGAGAACAATCATGGACATGGCCAAGAGTATGTTGAAGGCTAAACATTTACCAAATGAGTATTGGGCAGAGGTTGTAGCATGTGCAGTTTACATATTGAATAGATGTCCAACCAAGAGTGTCAAGAACATAATTCCAGAGGAAGCATGGAGTGGAAGAAAGTTCAGCGTTGCTCATATGAGAATGTTTGGATGTGTTGCATATGCACATGTCCTAGATGAATTGGGAAAGAAAATGGATAACAAGGGAGAAAATGTCTCTTTGTAAGATATAGTGAGGACACCAAAGCTTACAAATTATATAATCCTATAACTAGAAAAGTAATAATCAACATAGATGTTCAATTCATAGAAGAAGAAGCATGGGAATGGAAGTTTAGAGAAAACAACAAGTATTGCAACAAGTTTACCTCAAGATGATAGAGAAGTATTAACTCCAACAAGTGTTCCCTCTATGGTATCTCCTTCCACACCCACTCAAGCTCAACAACTTGGTCCACAAGTGACACCTTCATCAAGTAGAAGGACATTCTCACACATTCAGCTAAGTAGTCCATCAAATGAACAACAACAAACATCACAAGGTACACTCGAAGCTACACCTTCTACAACAGCATTTTATATGTGGGACTATCAAATCCAAATACTTCAGGATCTACTTCAAGTGATATGTCAAATCCAACATTCACAAGTCTAAGGAGACAAAAAGCAAGAAGCTTGAGGGATATCTATGATTAGAATCGAGATGAACATAATGCTGGTTTGCTTTCTCTTTTTGCATTATTTTCACAACTAAATGATCCGATTCACTTTGAAGATGCAGTTAAAGATGAAATTTTGGGACAAGCCATAGATGAAGAAATTGATGTTATAGAGAAAAATCATACATGGAATTTAGTGGATCTTCCAGAAGGAAAAGATGTGGTAGGAGTAAAGGGGCTCTACAAGACCAAGTTAAGTGCAAAAGGAGATGTGCAAAATCATAAGGAAAGACTTGTAGCAAAGGGTTATCCATACCGACCTAGAGTTGACTATAATGAAACATTTGCACCAGTAGCTCATTTGCACACAGTGAGAATAGTATTAGCAATTGCGACTCAAAACAAGTGGCCAGTATATCAAATGGATGTAAAATTTGCATTTCTAAATCATTTCTTAGAAGTATATGTGGAGTAGCTACCGGGATATAAGATCTTAGGCCATGAAGACTTAAGTAAGCTCCTAGAGCATTGTATAGTAGAATTGATTCTTACCTCTTACAAAATGGCTTCAAAAGTTGCGGCAACGAGGCTACATTGTACACAAAGATGAGTGAACAAGGTCAAATTTTAATTGTATGTTTGTATGCTGATGACTTGATAATCACATGTGATTATCAATTGATTTGTTTAAAGGAGCCATGAAAAAGGAATTTGAGATGACTAGTTTGGGTCTTATGAAATATTTTCTTGGCATTGAAGTGAATCAAAATGAAAATGGCATATTCATTTCACAAGGCAAATATGCCAATGATATTTTAAAAAGAGTCAATATGGTAAAATATAAGCCAATACCAACACCAATTGTGACAAGTTTGAAGTTAAGCAAGGATGACAAGGGATCCAATATTGATCCAACATTGTACAAAAGACTCATTGGTAGTCTAATGTACTTGATAGCGACAAGGCCAGACATAATGTATGGTGTGAGCCTTATTTCAAGGTTCATGGAATCTCCAAAAGTTTCTCATTGGCAAGCAGGAAAAAGAATTTTGAGATATGAATGGAACCAAAAATCATGGAATTCAGTATTCAAGATCAGATGAGTTCAAACTCATAAGATACGCAGATAATGATTGTGCATGAAACATTGATGATATGAAGAGTACATCTAGTCATGTTTTCATTTTGGAACAAGTGCAATATCATGGGCATCCAAGAAACAGCGCATTGTCACTCTTTCATCGATAGAAGCAAAGTATGTAACAACAACAAAGGCAATGTGTCAAGCAATTTGGATGAGAAGAGTGTTAACAATTTTGATGCACAAACAAGAGGAAGCAACAAAGATTTTATGTGACAACTTAGCAATCACACTATCCAAGAATCTTGTATTTCACAAGAGGAGTAAGCATATAGACAATAGATACCATTTCATCAGTGAGTTAATCAACAATGGAGAGATTTTTTTGAAATATTATAGATCTAAAGATCAATATGCAGACATTTTCACCAAGCCATTGGTAAAAAAAAGCTTTGAGTATCTAAGAGATCATTTGGGAATCCTAGATGGCAATAGTGTTAGTGTAGATATTGTCTTATGCATGTACTACACATGGCATTAAGCATAATTAGGTGTGTCAGTTGACAGGCTACCTTTGTGGAGTTAACTCGCCACCTCTTGCTAGTCTTATGGGAGTTAACTTGCCATTAGTCTTAGTTAGTGGTAGTTACGTGCAGTTATCTCCTCCATTATCTTCTCCACTTTTTACCTTTATGTACATCTCCAATATTAATGCAAATTCATTCGATTGCATCCTTTTTTGTGTATTTCATTTGCTTGCATATTCTATTTTCGTATCTTGCAAGAGCATGCAATAGCTTGTCTTTCGTGGCTTAACCTGGTATCGGTATTCTATCAGAAGATATCATCAATTTGACAGTCTCAAAGTCAATCTGGTTTTGATTATCCGGTTTGGCACTTTACGAAGGTAAACAATAGATGCATGCAAATTATTTGAGTAACTATGTATGCGAAAACCATTTCTGTGTTTTCCATATTTGCAACAGAGGAGAGCACATTTGTGCGGTCAGCGAAGAGGTCAATTTGTATCGAAGAGGTCAACCCCTACACAGAGTCACAAGTTGATCCCTGCACAGAGACATAAAGGTCGATTGACCTGCACTCAAGGGTGTTTTAAGGCGGATCAAGGGCATTAAAGGCTAAGTAGCTTGCGCAGAAGTGAAGGTCGAATGGTCTGTTGTTTGTGCAAAGGTTGAATTGTGGCCTGCCTCTTGTGTAAAGGCCTAACGGGGACCTGATCTTGAGGCCGATGGCCTGCATAGAGGACGGCCCATGAACGACTGAAGGGGCTATTTCTTCTACAAAGAGGAGGGTGCACTAACAAGCCACGTCACCCTATTTTGGTGCCTTCTTAGCTAAGGTCAGCATCTCCATCGCCATTACAAGATACGAAAAAAAAATATATGCAAGTAAATGAAATACATGAAAAATCTAAGGGCAAGGGTCTAGTTGCAGTTGCATCTTCTTTAGCTCCGTCTTGGATCATTGACTCAGGTGCCTCACACCACATGGGTTCTTCACAAGTTGAATTTTCTTCCTTAGAGACTTATAGCATGTCTACTATCACTTTGGGTGATAATTCTCCAACATCAGTTACAAGGAGAGGGTCTGTTGAAGTTGAAGGTCGAACATTCACAAATGTTCTAAGTGTGCCTTCTCTTTCAGCTAATCTCCTATCAGTGTATCACATTACCCACATAGGGAAGGGCATGAGAGTTCACTTTTCTCCAGACTCATTTGAGATTAGAGAGTTGCATAGCAACAATTTGATAGCTTTGGGAAGGGTAGATCACCAAGCTAGGTTGTATACCTTCTCTCACCTTGCACCTGATGTTTCTCCTATAGCATTACTTACTCATTCAAATGGAGTTAGAAAATTATGGCATGAGCGGTTCGGCCACCTTAACTACCACTACCTTGAACAACTAAGTCAACAGGATATGGTCACAGGATTGCCAAGAGTTATATTTTCTAAGGGTCATTGTGAGGGTTGCACCCTTGGGAAGCATCCCGAAGAGAAATTTGATAAAGGCAAATCTTGGAGGGCTACACAGGCTTTGGAGCTTGTTCACAGTGATGTATCAGGGGTGTTTCCCCATCCATATTTCACTAAGTTAGAGTATGTTCTCACCTTCGTAGATGACTTCTCCAAATACACATGGGTCTACTTCCTTCGAAAAAAATTTGAAGTCTTCAACAACTTTCGAGACTTCAAGGCTCTTGCTGAAAAACGGTTAGGAAAAGTCATCAAGGTTCTTTGAATTGACAATGGGGGGAATTATGTCAACATCAAGTTTGAGTAGTTTTGTACAACAGAGGGGATAAACTTGCAACACACAGTTCCTTATACTCCCCAACAGAATGGTGTTGCAGAATGTAAGAACAAATCCTTAAAAGAGATGGCTAATTGCATGATACACTCTAAGGGCCTTGCACCACAGTATTGAAAGGAAGCAAGGTATGCGGAAACATCTTCCTACACTGATCTAATGAGGAAAGTTATGCAACTTCATATTTTACAATTATAGATTGTGAGATGCACATTAACAAAAAGGTAATAACAACATCCACATGCAAATACAAAGCTCACAACACAAGATATACATAGAGAAAACCCTTTCGGGTGAAAAACCCTACACTCCAAAACCTGCACAATGTATTATCAAATCAAAGGATGATTACAACACACTTGCAATGCAAGTTCTTCCAGGAGTACACAAATGTCAAATACTGGAGTAATTTTGATAGCATAACAATACCTGCAAGATGAACCATGCCACTCCAACTCCAAGCACCTGTA
This sequence comes from Cunninghamia lanceolata, assembly GCA_027924645.1. Classification (NCBI taxonomy): domain Eukaryota; kingdom Viridiplantae; phylum Streptophyta; class Pinopsida; order Cupressales; family Cupressaceae; genus Cunninghamia; species Cunninghamia lanceolata. The sequence goes on along the minus strand of BSBN01001253.1, from coordinate 2,487,786 downwards.
TATATAGAGAAATATCAAGGATGGAGGTAGCTTCTATTGAAAGCCACAAAGGATTTTCATCTAAATCCACATGGCACAAATTCCAAGGCCATAAAACATGCAAATGACACTTGTCTAAGATTCCCTTTCATCCCTTACAACCTTCCATACTTGGGCACCCCAAATTTGCCCAAAATAGGTATGACATATGCTCTTACACACCTTACAATGTCATAGAATCTGTCATGTATGATAACTCTTATAGTTGTAAGAGAATGTCATAACAAACTAACAATATATGACAGAGTTGTAAGAGAGTCTGTCATAACAGACTAACAATAGCATATTCCTCTTACAACTCTGTCATATTCAAACTTGGACGCCTACTTTCTCCATGCAAAAATGCCACATGACACATGTCACACCTGTCATAGAATCTCTATTTTCAGCTCTTACATGTCATAGATTTTGTCATAGGAATCTGTCATAACTTACCCGTCATAGAATCTGTCATAACTCATGACACATGACCACAAGGTGCCGACACATGGAAAAACTATGCCAAGTCAACATGGGACACCTACCTCCTCATATGAGGACAAAAATACATCTAGTCACATTCCATGTAGGATGACACTTCATTGTGCCAACTCCCACACAGTGACAAAATAGGATTTACATGAATAATTACAATAATAGGCAAAAACTACATAAATAAATAAATACAAACATTAGGAATTTGCAAAGGTTGAGACATCTTAATTCCCAACAAGTACTGGGCAAAAACAATCAACTATTCTTGTTATATTCAAAACTGAGTTCCTCACAAAGCCTTTAAGGGAATCACTCTCTTTGAAGCTTGGACAGGTAGGAAACCATCAGTTAAGCACTTTAGGGTCTTTGGATCTCTAGCTATGGCACGCATACTGAAGCAAAATCGCAAGGCTATGGATCCTCAATCCAAACCTTGCATCTTTGTAGGTTATCCAGATGGTGTAAAAGGTTATCGCCTACTCCACCCGACCACACATGAGTTGTTCATTGAGAGGAGTGCTAAGTTTCAAGAGAGTCTTGCCAACTCTATACTTAACATTTCTCCTTCTATTGTGGACTCACTTGACTTTGATGATCCTTCTGACAATTCAGACCATCCACTGCAAATTCCTGAGGCAAGTCTTCTTCTTCCAATTCTGATAGCAAGGATAGTGATGGGGAGTCATCCTCATCCACTTCTAGACTTGCTTTGGAGGTTGATATTTCAGTTACTAACTCGCCCACATCTCATCCTCTTTGGGCTAGATAGACACTTCAAAGTGCAAGCACTTGGGTAGGGAAACTAGCAGATGGTAGACATACACGATTAGATTATCAAAGTTGGCCACATGCTTTCTATGCCTCAGCCTATGATGCACAAACATTCTAAGAGGCATTAGGCATACCTAAGTGGGATAATATTATGCATGAGAAATATGATTCCTTAATCAGAAATTACACTTGGGACTTAACTTCACTTCCTAAGGGAAGGAAGAGGGTTCGATGTAGGTGAATATATCAGACTAAGTTTGTTGCAGATGGGTCGATTGATAAGTACAAGGCACATTTGGTTGCCAAGGGTTTTTCACAAGTTGCTAGTATTGATTACACATATACCTTTGCACCCATGGCCAAATGACTTTCATTTGACTTACTCTTGCTATTGCCGCCGCACATGGTTGGGATGTGCACTAGATGGATGTGAAGAGTACTTTTCTTCACAAAGACCTTGAGGAGATCTACATGGAGCAACCACCAGGGTTTGTTCAAGATTCATCCTTAGTTTGCAAACTTAGGAAATCCCTCTATGGCCTCAAACAAGCCCCTTGGGCTTGGTATGCCAAGATGGACTCCTCTCTCCTAGCTTCAGGTTTCACTTGATGTCATTCATATCCTAATGTATATTTCCTGTTGCAAGATGATTCATTGTTGATACTGGTACTTTATGTTGATGATCTTTTGATCACCAAGAGCTCTTCATCCACTATTGTAGCAGTGAAGTCAACTCTGCATGACAGACTTGGGTCTATTGCATTACTTCCTTGGCATTGAGATTTCACAGTCCAATTCGGAGATCACTTTTGCACAACTCAAGTACACTCTCGATTTACTTGCTCGGTTTCACATGACTGATTGTAAGCTATCTCCTACTCCCTTTCTATCTGGAGTCAAGCTTGAGGTTGATTGTACTACACCACTGGTTGATGCAACCTTGTATCGATAACTTGTTGGCAGTCTCATCTATTTGACCTATACCGGGCCCGATATTTCATATGATGTCAGCATAGTTTCAAGATTCATGTAGTAGCCTCATGAGCCGCACTGGAAAGCAGCTAAGACGATCCTTCACTACCTTCAAGGCACTCTCAGATTCGAGATTCATTATAGAGCTAGCACAAAGGTTGACTTGGTTGGATACACATTCAAATTGGGCTGGTGATACTTAGAATCGCAAGTCCACTTCAGGATATAGTTTCTCACTAGGTTTTGGTCCTATCAATTAGTCTAGCAAAAAGCAAAATGCTATTGCCTTATCATCCTCAAAGGCAGAGTAAAAGGAATTGTCAACGCAACTACTGAGGCTCTTTGGCTTCAAGGGATTCTCACTAAGTTTGGCATTCCATTCAAGCAACACACAATCATCTACTATGACAACCAGAGCACCATCCAAATATGCAAGACTCTAGTCCAACACCAACGAACAAAACACAGGCATTCACATGCATTTTATTCGGGAGCTTATTCATTGTCAGATCATCAACTTAGTTTTCAAATCAAGTTGCTGATATCTTCACCAAACCTTTTAGTGAAAGCAAGTTCATTCATCTGCAAGCTCTTCTTGGGGTACGGTCTACTTCAACAATAGCATCATCTTCGAGAGGGGCCTTCTAATCCTCTTCATCTTCTTTTCTCGTTTTTGGGGGGGAGTTTTTTTTTCCACTGAGTTTTCTCCCTTTCTCCACTTTACAAGAAATAGCATTGTACTTGAGTACCTCATCAAGCCTAGTTGTTGGGACTCAATTTGTTATTGTGCCTACCTAAGCTATGCTTAATGGAGGGTGTTAGTGTAGATATTATCTTATGCATGTATCTTACTCATGGCATTAAGCATAATTAGGTGTGTCAATTGACAGGCTGGCTTTGTGAAGTTAACTCGCCACCACTTACTAGTCTTATGGGAGTTAACTTGCTGCTAGTCTCAATTAGTGGTAGTTACGTGGAGTTATGTTCTCCATTATCTTCTCCAATTTCACTTATATGTACATCTTCAATCTTAATGCAAATTCATTCAATTGCATCCTTTTATGTGTATTTAATTTGCTTGCATATTTTGTTTTTTGTATCTTGCATGCCATAGCTTGTCTTTTGTCCCAATACCAACATTCTACAAAAAGATCTTGTCAATCTAACAAATAGTTATGATTAAGGGAGAATGTTGGAAAAAATAATCCCAAACACCACTAACCTTTTTTGTCCTGTTTTTCTATAGCTCTTAATTTCCCAGCATAGCCTCACCGTTCCATTTAATGGATATGACTTTTGTTTTTGACTATTTACTTTCCCCTGCCTCTGTCCTGTTTTCCATTAATTATTTAAACTAAAGTCACAGTAAGAACTTCGCAAAAATTCCTGCTAATTTACTCATCCAGCAAACAATTTGTCATCAAATAAGTTCAAACCCAAAATATTTAGATGGTTGATGCAATTGCAGATACGACAGAAAATATAACTAATAAAACACAGTTCGACGATTCTTGAAGCCAACATTTAATTCGGTAAATTCATTAATTATTGAATTCAATTGCTTTTGAAAACCAATAAAATTTCTGTAGATGAAAAACTGTCCTATCCATTCCACGGAAAGAAAATGTACTCACAACTGAAGTGAGATTGTGAGGGTTGATGCGCAAACAATTAGTGATCAAATTTTGATCCAATATAAAATACAAAGCAATAAAATTACATGGTCTAGCAGATAACTCGCATGCCAAAGTACCAATGGATCCTTCAGTTCTCCAAGAAAGCCATATATTATCGTCTTCGCAGAGTCCTTGTCTGAGAGGTGATCTGGTAATCAACAATTTTAGAAACCTTTTAGTTTGATTCTTCAATCTTAAAAGTCAAATATACTCAACTTCCAATGATTTCAGCCTTTAGAGAGTAAAGAGGAAAGCATTTATATGGCAAAAGAAAAGGAACATCCCAGAAAAGTTCCTTCTACAAACCGTTTCTCTCTGTTGGCGAGTCTTGTGAGAACTCCTTGTTTGAGGGATCTGCTTAGTATTATTTTCTTTCTCTTCATCTATTACCGATCCTTCTGATTCTTCAGCCGGGAGTTTAAGGTGTACTGTTTTCTTACGTCGAGATAATCCTGACACAATACAAAGCCATGAGATTAGCAGGACTGTCTCTACTCAAAGCAAACAATCATATGCAATTCTATAAATTTCCATTTCGATACTCAAAGGCACAATTTATCCAAAGTAAGCCCAAGATTTCTGCAGTACCTTTGATACCTGTGTCCCCTAAGTCGGTTTTCAAAGGTGTAGTTTCAGTTTTCTGTTCATTATCAGATGCAGGTCTATATTTGGATACAATCTCCCCAATGTTGTCATGCAAAAAACTTGATACACTTGAGTTGTCATCAGGAAGCTCCGTCCCAGGCTGAACATTACCTTCAGCTGGTTGGATATCCAGGAATTCACCCTCTTCCTCTGTTATAGGCACCTCCAGCTTGGGATTCCTTCTCGACGGCGGCTGAAAGAGTACAAATTCTCTCAATAAAATGAAACAAGGCATTCATATGAATGCCAATTCCCTACATTCTCCATTACAATGTATTGCCTGACAAAACGAAAACTAGGAATCTATCCTAACTCACCTTTTTCCTCGATCTTCCCTTCCTACAGCTTTTAGTAGCGGATGGAGATAAGTCATTTTCCAAATGGCTTTCACCACTTGTACTTATAGGGGCGGCAGCATCTCCAGGCTCGGATATGATTGATTCATGACTTTCAATATCCTCATTAGCATCTGCAAAACTTATTAGCATCAGTATTCTAGGAACAGATTGCTCCTTTTGTGCATAAGCCCATTGCAAAGCATGTCTTTTCCATGCAGTAGACTTTGGATATGCATAATTATGTCATGTGAAAAAGCCTATACCAAATGTTCAGAGATTCAAAGTCCCGAGCACTAGTATTCTTGAAAGTAAAAAGCAATGTAAATAGACTATTATAATTCATATCTTACCACCCCTTGTGCTTTCCTGTGATGTATTCTTGGAACTACCAACATCCTCCTTATCAACCCCATCTTCCTGAGAGTCAATTTTTGTCTCACAACTTGTTTCGTCTGAATTTGACTTTTCCATTTCCACCTGACCAGATAATTTCTGCTGATGTGCCATAGCATTTTGTGCAGTTATTTCCAGTTCTTTTCTCTCTTCATGACACTTGACAAGCTTCACTTCAAAGTCCTCTACAAAAGACTTCACTTCAGGTTTTGCAAACTTTTTGGCCTGATAACCAGTGTTAGAGATTTCAAGTCCTTGAGTATTCATTTCAAAAATGATGAAAAAAAAGCATGAAACAAAAGAAAGCTTTGTGCATTACTTACCTTATTGGATATACTTTTGAAGTAATCAATAACAGCATCCTCGGATAAAGCATGTTCATAGCTTTTGAACAAATCTGCTAGCTTCTTGAACCCTTTTTCAGTGTAAGTGAGTTGAGAAAGACAGTAGGCAATGTCAACCCATTGCTTTTTATCTGGAAAATATGAAATCCAAGGATTTGTGTCAGCAACCTTAGAGTTGAAGCACACATTGTAAAATGAAATGAAAGTGACATGATGAACATTAATGACAATAATCCCTATAACATAGGTACTACTACAGGAGAAGAAACGGAAGCAATAAAAGTTAAAACTATCAATAGTCCCGACTGCCAATACAAACCCCCATTTGAAAATTGTAAAAAATAGATCCAACATTGAAGGTGGTAAGTAGTAAACACTAGAGGAGAAAAGCAAAGAGAAGAAAAGGTCAAAATCAATTGTGCCTGTGATTCCAGAGAACCGATGACAGAGCTTCTCAATTAGACCTTCCATTTGTTTATCCTGTCATGCAAAGAATTAAGGCGGTAATAACAAGTAACATGATAAGCACTCATTCCCAAAGAAAAAACACAGGCATCACAAGCTACTTTTGTTTCTACTGGCATTGATTATAAATTCTGAATATTCCAATAGAATTGAAATAAATATGAGATGGACAACAACAACAAAGTTCTTGACATGTTAATTGTGGCTCTAATCAATTCAAGCTTCAAAGAATTTCTTCCATATTCAAGTTACTGTTGCTTACCAGAATTTAACAATTTGAAGTTAATCAAGCTGTAATATATATTTCCAAGAATACAGTATAATTTCATAAGGATTAATCATACGAACCTTCTTTATAGAATCAATCAAGAACTGCATAATATTGCAGAAAGTTTCTTCTGACATGTTTTGGCATGAAAGTCGACTGAGAATGTCAGGTAAAAGATTATAAATTGGGTTGCTTCCTGCAATCAAAAACAAACAATAGTTTGGATGTGTAGGCAGCACAAATTTGGATGTGCTAACATAGAAGAAACAAATGATGGATGATGAACAAAACAAAAGGTGCCTCACCCTTCTTTGACAATTCATGGAAAAAAAGTTTCACAAGATTAGAGATACGCGGGTCTTCATCCTCCAGCCGAAGAGCCATTTCACTTATGTACCCTTTGACCTACAAAATCATCACCTTTCCCTTACTGGACTTGCTCAATTTCTTATACAAAATTAACTAGATAATCAGACATGGACTATCTTAAAATACCTTCATCATATCATTTAATATGAGGTGTGACAAAACTAGCACTGCATTCTTTCGCACAGATACTGACTGATCACTGAGACGAGCATACATATGCTCAGTCCAAGGTTCTAAATGGTTAGGAAACCGCACTGCCAAATCACCCAGAGCAATGATGCAATTTGATCGAACAGTTTCTGACACCGCATTTTGGGCAACTGTGAATAGTAGCTGTAGATTTGCATCACTGCAAAAATTTTAAACATTCAATTTTCATTTTTCAATCTTTAAATGGATACTTCTGCAAAAACAACAATTTAGTTGGCATACTTCCAAGTGGACTTAAAAGCATATGCACAGGAGCTAGATAATATACCAGAAGTCAGGATCAACAACCATTAACTTGCAAAGAGCTAGCATAGCTGACGCCTGCAGTCTTGGAAACTACAATGTCCAAGTGCATATTTAAGTTGTTACCCTCACATACAGACAATACATGGGAATCATGAATTTAAATTTTATAAAACCAATGAAATCATTCTTGTTCAGAATCCTGATGACATGAATCCTTCATTACAAGGAAAGAATTTAAGCAGCCCTACCTTCTGCAACAGAGCAAAGTCTTTACAAATCTTTGCAACAATAGGAGCACATATTCCAATTATAAACTTTTGATTTTGTCTGCCTGAAATAATTTCCTTCTCTGCTTTCTCTGCAAGGGAGTCAAGCCTTGCATCTTCAGATGCAGAAACGCCCAATTCAGCATTGATATTGCATTCCTGGTAAAACATTAGCAGTTAGCATATGATGTACTTTTGTATAACTCGCAAACTAGTAAGCAACAATTACATAATGAGACAATGAAGTTATCCTGCCTAAACCAAAGGGGGGAAGGAGGATCTCCCAAATTAACTTGTTTAAGCTTATTCACTCACCTCTGATGCTTTTTCAGAAGACTGTGACAAATCAGCATCAGTTTCGGATGCTTGTGACTCAACTGCTGCTCTCTGTTTGTCTGCTTTCTGCTTTCTAACCTTTCGCACAGAGGATTCTATATAAACCAAGTGTTTCAAGGCTACATGGCTCACAATGAACAGAAATCTACTTAACTTGGTAACCCCCAGAGATAAAGAACCATGGGGAGGAGATGCCTCATCCACCTGATTTTCAGCATCTGGAGCCACTTGATCAAGTGTTTCATTTTGTCCAAAAACACTTGCATGACACCTTTTTATGATGTCAGCCAAAAACATTTCTGGCTTGGGATGCAGTGCATAGATAGCATTTATGGCCTGCTCAGCAGCAGAATACCAGCTCTGTTCAGTAAGCCCTTGACCAATTAGTAAACTTTTTAAGGAATTGAAAACTCGGCTATGACGTGATATGAGACTTCCTCGATCTTCTTCAGAGAGTCGCTGAAGAGCAATGCATGCTGTCCTTGCAAGCAATGGATCCTCCTTCGCCCATCGACCAAACCCAATGTCAATAATATTCAACAAATGTGAACTCAGGACCTTTGGAGATGATTTTGCAGCCATGCATAGCACTGATAAAGCTCCACGACTTAGCTCTGCAGATACTCCATTCACATTAAATGTGAAAAAATCCCACAAAGCAGATATCTGTGAGAAATAAAAAAACAATAAATGTCTTAAATAGTAATAACTAAATGAATTTTGCAAAATCTGCTAAAAAATATTGCTTGATCCCCGCATGCTAAAAGTGAAAATGGACAGCTATCGAGCATGTAGTATTGCACCAAGAATGCAAACTTTGCCTAGTCCCGGCCAGGATCATTACAGCTGAGAATAAATCATGAATGAAATATCTATAAATAGAAAATGCTCATTTATGGCCCAAACTTACAAACTCAAGAAAATTAGTTAATAAAATAGAAAGAGCACCTGGCATCTGCCTCCAAAACACTACACCAACTAAAGAAAACTACACACATTTGAACATAAATAAGGGCCAGCCAATAAAAACTAGGATCTCGCTTCTAGATGACCAGTCAAATGCTTGTAGCTAAAGAGTTAATATTATACATACTGTTCCAGAAGGAATGTCCCCTTTCGAAACCAGTACACCAATTATATATTCAAGTGCTGCAAGATCTCCAACGCTAGCATCTATTGTGATATTTATCAGATTTGATGCAGTTTCCATTGAGTTCTTCTTTATGTATATTGTAATGAAGGCGCCCTCAACAGCCTCATAGATAGCTTTCTCCTGAGAGAAGACCTACAAGGCAATCAACCAACTTCTGTCAGTGACCTTTGATTTGGCAATGCAATAGAAGCTCACATCTCACATAACATGTAACAAATTTAAAATAAAGCACATCTAAAAAGAGGATTGAAAAAAAGCTTTCAAGAAAGTGAATTTAACCATTATATATTGAGTATCATGTAAACAAGCATAACGGCAGAAAAAATATTACCAAGGGTAGCATTTTGCGAAGACATGACTCTGCTCCATCCACCAGAAATTGTCTGCAACGCATCAAAAACTGAATACTGTGTTCAACATCAGTGACCGCAGGAGATGCTAATAGTTGCACAAGAACAGGCATCGTTGATGACATGCATTTTGCAAACCGTACACCTGCTTCAAGGGATGCAACCAATGCCCTGGTCTGTTCTAAACTCCCAACATCAGGAGTGTTGTCATCATTGTCAACCCCATTCTCAACTTGAGATGGACCACTGTCTTCAACATGGTTTTGTTCTGTTTCCTCATTTTTGTCAGGAGATGGATGTTCTTCAGCTACATTACCATTCAAATCATTATTAATTTCCCCTTCCTTGTTTTCAGAGATCTCAGTCTTGACTACCACATCATTTTCTTCATTATCATGTGATGTACTTGGAGGTGTCATTCCAGTAAGTTTTTGCTTGTATTTCTCTAGTGTTGCTTCAAATGTAGCAGTACGAAGCTGCGGCCCAAATGGATTATACTGCAACAATGTACTTAGTAAGTTCAGTGCACTTTTCCTTACCATTGCAGCCTTGTCCTCTAGTCTGCCTGCTGCAATTTCTGACACCTGATTCCATAGCCCAATGGAAACAGAATGTTCTTCACATAGTTCAGCCCAGGTTTGAAGTACACGACTTCTTGTGTATGCTGAAACATCACGACACCTTTCAAGTAAAATATCAAGCATTGCCTGCTTGCTGCGAAGTCTATGTGTACTGCTAGAAGATTTGCCATCATTATCCTTAAATGCCTTAGCAATTAACTTACCAAACACTCCTACAAGTGAGCTTCTTATCTTATATGATTCACCACCAAAATGAGGCATCAAAATTCCCACATTTGTTGACATGAGCTTTGGCATTCGATCTGCAAGTTCAACAAGAAATCGGCCTACATTTTCCGCACCACTGGCATCCCTAGCATAATCTTTAGGACTCATCCGTCCTATTTCTCTTATCAATGAAATTGCTAAACTCCCATCATTGTACTTTGTCTCTGCTTGAGCAACTGCATCAGCCATATGCTGTGGCAGAAAATCATACTTATGAATGAGATGTAAAATGGAAGCAGATGACTGCATTGTGTAGTGATACTTGGTAGCACATGCACCAACGATTTTGCATAGTGCATCTTTTGTGTCCTTGTTTTTCAAAAGAGATGGCTTTTCGAACATCGAAAATGCACCTCTATAGATAAGAGAAACATATAATGCTTATTAGCGAAGTCCATAATCAACAAACACATTAAGATTAAATAAACTTGTCAGTTATCAATATTAAAAGTTACAGGGATTTACTTTGCAACAAAAGCAAGGAAGTTTTCTTCTGGATCAGACTGGCCATAAAGCTGTTTAATGTTGGTTTCAACAGCTGTAGCCAATATGGAGATAATTTTCGAGCAGTGGACTTCCCAATTCCATTCTTGGGGAATGTGTTTTTTGCGAGAATTCTTCTCCTGCAAATCAACAGTATTTTCAGAAGTCAGCTGCCATGGGTACACTTCAATACAGTACAAAGAGCAGAAAGGATATAGGCTTTCCTCATTATATACTTATAAACAGTTATTATCAAACTATAGATCTGAATTATTCTCTACATAAAAACCATTTCCAACTGGTGGACAAATCAAGATATTTTTAATTTATTTTAAATTGATTCTGTTTGAACTTAGTATTTTATTCTAGTAACTCTGCATTATATCAGTGAATGCATGTCGTTGTATTTCATCATTTTTAAATCAACTTGAAACGCTTTGTTAAAGCAGATTTTTTACCCGTATTCCAATTACCTTGGGAAAAATATATATATTTCACTAAAAGTAAATGCAGAAAAGAAGCCCACTACTAGAAAGTAGCTTTAAATAATCAAGAAAGCATACCTTGTCATAATTTATATGGTTATCAAAACAGAGCTATCAAAAAGAAAAGACAAAAAAGTCTCATCCTTCACTACCAAAAACACATATATGCATTATTGTTCCTGAAAATAGAAGCATAACAAATCAAAAGTAAAATTATCATCTTAAACAATTATTGTTTTTCGATTAGTGTTTCACTTTATGCAAAGCCGTTAGTGAGCATTGTACCTCGGTTTTGTCAATTATTCAATGTCTAAGCCAGTTATTACAAGCATCTCTCAACATTTCATCTCCCAACTCTTTTGATTTATTATTGCTTTCTTATAGTTGAGCATAGGAATGCTCCCTGATGCACTATAAGCTATGGCTATACAAGAGGACAGCCAACAAGAAAGGATGAACTGGTGTACACAACCTAGGTGAACTCCTCGAGTGCCAGAACTCTTGACCAGCTACAGCCCCCATGAGGTCTTCTTCCCTATCACTCTCCCGGGGGCTCATTGTACAAGGAAAACAATGAAAAAGGACCACAAGCAAATCCTTAACCATGCTTCAATAGGACTATAGTAATGATGGTAAGCCCTCCCTTGAGATTCAACTAACAAACAAAATTGCTTACTTGGACTACAAACTCCATCCTTTGATAAGTGAGCTAAAGATATTTGCAAGATCTAAGGGTGGGTGCCAAAGAATATGTATCAAGTCTAGGAAAGTTATATGTACCAAGAATTTTTTATTATAATTCTGTTAAGAAAAGTGTCTCAACCTTGCATCCTAATATTAGGAACAAAAAAAATGGAAATTTTAGAGCTATAGAGATCAATTTTAGCCCCGAAAAATATTGAAACAGGCCGTAACCAAAGAAATCTGCTTATGGTGACATGGACCTCTTCAGGATCTACAATTTTAAAAAAAAAGGAGGCTCAATTAGCTTCCTAGATCAAAAGTTATGGCCTCTCAAAGTTGGGCCTCCTACATTGGATATGTAAGAGCAACTATGGCACATAAAAGAGTTGTAAGAGGGAGTTACATTTGTTGACCAACTTATGACGCATGTTATGACACATGAAAAGGCTTAGAACAAAAGTTTGTTGAAGTGAGAATGGAGGAGAAAGATTGTTGCATGACACTTCTGTGTTCTTTCCTAGACTCGTGGGATCAATTAGTGACGGCAATTGAGATCACTACCTCAAAACACAAAACGGATGAAATAGTGGTTTCTTTACTCTTGGAGGAGATGTGGCGAAAAGCTTTTGAATCTACTAAGGAGGCCTTATCAATTCATCGAAGATCAAAAGAGAAAGACAAGAAGGACAAGAAGAAGAAAAAAGCCTAGATCCAAATCTCTTAGAAAGTCCAAGGCTAAGTGTTGGAACTATGGCAAAACCAGACACTTGCGTAGAGACTGCAAAGAAGAGAAAAACAAAAAGACAAAGAATATTGGTTCAAATGACGAGTCCAAGAAGTCTTCTCAAGATGATGCAAATGCCTTTGTCACGACCTTGGCATCTCATGCAGCACAAGATGCATGGTTGATAAGACTCTAGAGCTTCCTTCCATATGAGCTCCTATCAAGGGTGGTTTTCAAAGTATGAAGAATATGATGGTTGATGGTGGGGAAGGTGTATCTCGATGATGATTCTCATTTGAACATAGTTGGTCATGGTAGAGTCTGGATTTGATTCCTTGATGGACAAGTGAAGAGGATCGATGGTGTCTTGCACATCCCTGGTTTGACACAAAACCTATTATCAATTATCACACTCAATGATGTAGGTGTGTAGGTTGTTTCCTCTAATGGAGGGTGTAAGATGGTTTGAGAAGCTATGGTGCTCGCTAAGGGCATTCGTGTGGGCACTTTGTTTTAACTAGATGCGTGCTAGTGCAATAGTTCTTCTACTCCTATAGTGAAGAGATCTGAAGAATCAACCCCTTCACCCTCAAAATCAACAACAAAGAGGAGAGTTGTTCCCACTTCCAATGGTTGTGCTTTCTAGGTACCTAAGTGAGCTCTCGCTTCAAGGAGCAAGTTATCTGTAGAAAAAACAATGCTATGGCACTAGAGGATGGGCCATATAAGTGAGAAGGGTCTAAGGACCCTGAAAAATAAAAATCTTGTTGAAGGGTTGAACGATTGTGCTCTTGAATTTGATTTTTGTGAACATTGTATATATGGTAAGCAAAACTATGTTCAATTTTATTCCACTTCTCAAAAATCTTCTAGAGTGTTGAATTTGATTCATTCAAATGTATTTGGTCCTGTTAATAGTCCTTCAATTTCTAAAACTTTGTATTAGGTATTGTTGTGACCAAATCACACATTGCCCCATTGCAAATGGGGACCCCCTTTTTTTTTTGAGCTCCGATGTTTTCCATGAAGTTTTGATGATGCCTTAGGTTCATTTCCTCTGCCAATCCAATAATGAGTCTCTTCCCTAGAAGATTTTGCTCTATAACAGGAGGTCTCATCTGGTGCATAAACTTGTAGTAATGAAGAATCTTAATCAAATCGCATCCAAATCATGAATCTTGAGACCCATCCTAATGTATGTTTGAGATCCTGAAAAGACTAAGTCTGGTAGCCTGAAATCCTGAAAAATTGACTAAGTCTGAAATCTGGTGAATCCTCCAAATTCTAGATTTTGCATGTTAAATCCGGTGGATTCGAGACCTATCAACAGGAGGTCTCATCTGGTGCATAAACTTGTAGTAATGAAGAATCTTAATCAAATCGCATCCAAATCATGAATCTTGAGACCCATCCTAATGTATGTTTGAGATCCTGAAAAGACTAAGTCTGGTAGCCTGAAATCCTGAAAAATTGACTAAGTCTGAAATCTGGTGAATCCTCCAAATTCTAGATTTTGCATGTTAAATCCGGTGGATTCGAGACCTATCTCAAACATCCTGAAAGGTATATTGGTATAAGAAATTCAATCTCTCAACTTATACTTAAATATATTTTTCAATATACCTTTACCCTCAAGGATCCTAAAAAAACGGCTAAGTGTTCTAGAGGATCTCAAAAGTGTGATCCAGTGCGCAAATTTCTAGAGGATTTCGAAACCTCCAACCGATGTGCCAAAAGGGAAAGAAGAAGATGAGGATCCTCGACCCTTGATCCAATGCGCCAAGGGTAGCAAAGATGATGATTTCGACTTCCCCATCTAATCTGCCAACTTGAAGAAGATTTCGAAAGTGTTATCTATTGCGCCACATTCTAGAGGATTTGAAATGCCTATCTAATGTGAAAACAAGAGGAATTCACCTTCTTGATCTAATGCGCCAACTTCAAGAAGAATCCAAGTCAAGTCTTAAAACGAAATTCTAGAGGAAATCAAAATCTTGATCTCTTGCGCCAAAAAGGGAGAGATGATTTGAAGAAGATTTCAAAGGTCTCATATAATGCGACCACTTCAAGGAGGATCTAAAATCAAGGTTTAAAGTACTGGAAGAGGGGTTTATCATAAATTTAGAAGAAAATCAAGAGGATGTTGAATACCCCATCCATTGTGCCTTATTTGCTTAAGTTCGATTGTGGATGCTTGTTTGAGCTGCGCCGTTCAATGGGTGCTTGTATAAGCTTTCATGATTTGAAAACAATTCGCGTAACCTTAGGAGATTGCACCAATTTCATGTAGTTGTAGGCATCCTTGGCGAAGTGGAGTTAGGTTTATCGAGAAGTTTGTCTGTTCAATACACCATCATTGCTTCATTGACCTTAGATTAGTTTTCCTAAACCCTTTCCCTTTTACTTTTCTTTAGTCATGGAGGTCTTGTATATATGTCATCCACACTGAAAGAGAAATAAGCTGAATGAAAGAAGAAAGATCTGATGTAAGTCCCTTTGTGTTTACCAGCAAAATCATGCTTAGTCACTGAGCTGTCTCTTACAAAATCATAAAAAAAGAACCTTGGAGTCATCTTGTTTGATCACTTTGTTCAGCATTCGAGAGGCTTTGCTCAAGAGAGAGTCAGATACTCTGTATTTCACTCTATTGTTGACTTGTCCAAAAACAAACATCAACAAGTATCTTTTATAGATGATTATTCTAAAAGAACATGGGTGTATTTCTTCAAGAGTAAATCTGAAGTCTTTAGTCGGTTAAAGAGACTAAAGCTTTTTCAAAAAATCTAATTGCTTTTGAATACTGACAATGGCAATGAGTTCTGTTCCACAAATATTGACAAATTCTATAAAGAGTACAAGATTGAGAGACATTAGACAACTCCATATACCCCTCAAAAGAATGGAGCTGCAGAAAGAATGAATAGGACATTACTAAAAGAGGGCTAGAAGCATGCTTAGTGGAGTTGGCTTAGAACAAAAGTTTTGAGCAAACACAATTGCTATGAGTTTTTACCTAATTAACAAATCTCCTACATCAGCTCTTGTTGATAAGACTCCTATGGAAGCATGGACAAACAAAAATCCCTCATTACAACATCTTAGAGTTTTTGGTTACAAGGCATATGCACACATGGCTAGAGAAAAGTAGTCAAAGTTGGAGAAAAAACAGCAAAATATACCTTCATTGACTATAGTGTTGGTGTGAAAGAGTACAAATATTAGGACCCTAGGGTTGAAAGAATTTTGTATGGTAGAAGTGTTACTTTCAAAGAGATTAAGCCTTCTTTTACAATGTTGCAGCCAAAAGAGGATGGGAAAAAAGATGTGGTTCAACTAACCCCAAAGACCAAGAAAATTGAACCGGAAGTTCATGAAGGACTTGAAGAGGAGGAGAGATTAGATAGTTTTGATAGTTTAGAAGAAAAAGTAGAACCTCCACCTTAGCTCTTGAGGAGATCCACTCAATAGAGATAACCAAATAAATATACTCCTCCTAAATGGAGATGTATTTTTGCTTTGATTACTAATATTGATGAGCCTAAAACTATGAAGGAGGCAATGAATATGGGTGATTATGAGTCTTGGAGAGTAGTTATGAATAAAGGGATGGCTACGTTGAAGAAGAATGACACATGGCACTTGGTACCATTGCCAAAAGGAAGAAAGATTGTTGGATTTAAATGGGTGTTTACAAAGAAGATTGGTTTAGATGGTTGTCTTGAAAAGTACAAGGCAAGATTGGCTGCATAAAGATATTCCCAAATTGAAGGAAATAGACTTTGGTGAGATTTTTTCCCCAGTTGCTACGCTAACATCTATCAAGTTCTTATTATCTATAACAACTTTTGATTTAGAAATAGAACATATGGATGTGAAGATATCATTCCTACATAGTGACTTGGAGGAAGAAATCTACATGACACAACTAAAGCACTATGTTGTTTAAAAGCAAGTTGTCTTTGGTTTGCAAATTGAAAAAATCTTTGTATGGGCTCATACAATCTCCTAAAATGTGGTACCAAAACTTGTTTCATTTATGTTGGGCTTGGGATTCCTGAGATCATATCGAATCACTATGTTTATTATAAAATGGAGTGTGATTGATTCTTCGTATCACATTGTACGTAGATGGCATGTTGTTTTTGGTAACAGTAAGGATGTGATTTGTGATTTGAAGTCTCGACTTTTAGCACAATTTGACATGGATTTGGAGACTGCCAAATACATTTTGGGTATGGAGTTCAAAAGAGATAAAGTGAACAGAAAGCTTTGGTTGGACTAGAGTAAGTATGAAAACTCCATACTACAACATCTCAACATGGTAGATTGCAAACCATTGGATATTCTTATTTCTGTGGGAACTAAGCTTTCAATTGAGCAATGTCCTACAACACCCACAAAGATGGAGGATATGGATCATGTTCCTTGTGCCAATGCAATTGAGAGTTTGATGTATGCTATGGTCTATATAGACCAAACATGGCCCAAGCAATGGGAGTCTTGAGCCAATTTATGGCTAATCTTGGACAAAATCATTGGGATGCAATTAAAAAGGTCTTCAAATGTTTGTGAGGTACCTCTAAGTACTCTATTTATTATCATCACTCAATGGATATTCATGGATCCAAACTAGACAAGAGATGTTGATAGCAAAAGATCCAATAGTGGATATGTGTTCAATTTATTTGGCGGTGCTATTAGTTGAATGAGTAAGTGACAAGTTGTGGTTGCTTTGTCCACCACAAAGGTTGCATACATGGCAGCTAATCATACCTATAAGGAGGCTATCTAGCTTAAGAGATTGTGTTCAAATGTGGGGCTAAGTCAAAGAGCTATCAAAATTCTTTCTAACAATCAAAGTGCCATATGTCTAACAAAGAACCCAACCTTTCATGCAAAGACAGAGCATATAGATGTCCAATACCATTTTGTTCGTGACATGGTAGAGGATGGGAGGGTAATGCTAAAGAAAATTGACACTTTGCAAAATGTTGCAAATGCATTGACGAACCCAGTCAACACAAAGAAGTTCAAGTGATGCAATAAGTATATGGGCCTCTCAACCCCTAGCAGATAATTGATAATGTTGGTATTCCCTTTGCTCTTGCAAGGTGCTCAACAAGGGGGAGAATGTTATGAAAGGTGTCCCAACCTTGCATCCTAATGTTAAGAACAAAAAAATGTAAATTTTAGGCTATAGAACAAAAAATGTAATTTTTAGGGCTCTAGAGGTTGATTTTGGCCCTAAAAAAACATCAAAATGTACCTTAACTAGAGCAAGCTGGTTACAATGACACAAACCTCTTTGAGATCTGCAATTTAAAAAAAAAAAAGTTCAATCAACTTCCTGGATCAAAAGTTATGGCCTCCAGAAGTTGGGCTTCCCACATCAAAAATATAAGAGCATATATGACGCATAAAAGAGTTGTAAGAGGGATTTATATTTGTTGACCAACTTATGATCCATGTTATGACACATCATAAGGCATCTTTGAATGGAGATAATGGAGCCAAAATGTAGTGCCCAAGTTGGTGAGTGGATTATGACGAGCTTATGGTAGATGAAAGAAATATGTTATTTTTAACATGTGGATTCTCTTGGGATTTGGGTGTTAGATTTTTTATTAGGAATTTGGGCGCCACATTTTGGATGGTTTTAGCTCATGGTTTCTTAATTACCACTTGATGGTTTCATGTATTGCTTCTGCTATTATTGCTTCTTATTTATTGGATGCTTGAAATGGAGGTTTCATAGTGAGTTTTATGTGTATTGTTATGCTACATAATTGCTCTAGATCTCTTGTTGGTGATACTGTTGTAAAGTGTATTGTAACCATTGATTATTGAATAATACATTGAATTGCTATAGAGGGTGGAGTTTTTCTCTTAAAAGGGTTTTCCCCACATAAATCAATATGTTATGATATAATGCTTTTGTGTTTATTTCCTTGTAACTATATGATCAGTTCAATTTTTTGCACATAGCTCCTCTTGTAGATTAGTGTAGGAAGTGTATTCCTCACTATTGTTTCCTTTCAAATGCAACTACCAAGGAAGTGTTGCAATATAGTAGATCAATAATCAATGGCCATTTATGTTACAGGCACAAACCTAGGTACTTGATTTTTAATCGCAAAAGATAAATTAAACAAATACTTTATAGGTAAATCTGACCTTAGAACCATACTTTGAAAGCCACCAGATGTCAAAAAGGGAGATTTAGTGGTTCCGAGGCAAAATCGGGCAAATATGTGAGATTGAAGATGCATTCACTAGGTTTATTTCTCTTTATGACCCCATATATATTCATTGGGGCAGATATCTCTTGGAGAGTTAAGATTTTGATCGGCCAGCTTAGGACTAACTCTCATCAACTCCGTTGTGAGACGGGTAGGTGGAAGAGACCTAAAGAAACTTAGGGAGAGAGAGTTTGTACTTTCTGCACCTCGAGGGATGTGGAATCAAAAAAACACTTTATTTTAGAATGTGACGCTTACACTAACATCAAAGCAAAGTATGCTGATATCCTGACAGCGATTTCTTGGCATGATCTTTTTGTTGAGAGTGCTTTGGTGAAGATGGGAGAGCTCATAATATCTTTACAC
Source organism: Cunninghamia lanceolata (assembly GCA_027924645.1). Lineage (NCBI taxonomy): Eukaryota > Viridiplantae > Streptophyta > Pinopsida > Cupressales > Cupressaceae > Cunninghamia > Cunninghamia lanceolata. Next base: position 2,468,642 of record BSBN01001253.1, on the reverse strand, counting down.
AAAAGCAGAATGGCAAGACAAAAGCAAATTTGATGGGGTTAGCTGTCTCTTAGGCTATTTTTTAGCCTCGTGGACGTTAAAAGCTATTCTATTCTATTCTATGTAATTGACTACCTCCGGTTTACCTAAATTAAAAAAATACCAATTTTTGGAATAGAGAATGACACCTTATCAAATATTGCCCTAAGAGGAATCCGTGAAAGACAATGCTAAGCAATGTACCACTAATAAATTGATGAAGACAATAAGGAACAACAATAACAATCATTCTCCCTCCCAAGAACAAGGTGTAACTCCAACTAAAGGGATGTTTGAACCCTCCATAAAATTAAGTGTGAGACACACAGTAAGACAACAAAACGCTTATAACACTATGGCAAGAAGCAAAGATTAGAAACATCATATGGTTGTGTCTTAGTCTATGTTTGAGGAGATTCCCATAATAGCATTCCATTTACACGACATTCATAAAGCATCGGAAACGTGTAAGTGGAATTTATTACCTAGATTTAACAAGGGAAAAAAACACGGCAAATTAAAAATGTACATGTAAAAGTGAACCAAAAAATAGGTATACATGAAAAAAGATATAATCCCTAGTTTTTGAAAAACTTGACCATAACTCATGAGTTATTCAAGGGTTTTTTGGCAACTTTTTCAAAAACATGATAATTTTTCAAGCTATTGTTCAGTTATGACCTCGATACCCTTAGGTAGTTTGAAATTGCATGGCATTAATTGTGGGTTGTAATTAATCTCATACTTTGATACAACGGGAATTCCTTTCTATATTTCTCTTGAGAGAAAGGCAAGGGAGGAATTGACCTTTCGTTCTACAACCTAGATGAGTAAAGCTTAAACTAAAATAGGAGTGAACCAATCCCAACTACATCCAAGCATCGTCACAAGTGCATCCAAGAAGTATTCATACTTTATAGAGGAATGGTTGTAGTTTGTCTAATATATTATCATCGGAGGCTGGTATACTTGGTCTAGTATTCATAGAGGAGGAGAAAGGAATATAGGTTGAGATGATAATTTATATATGGATCTCAACCTAAAAGCCATCATAATAGATACAAAGGAATTGCTCAATTTACTCTACCATCCAATCTAGTAAATCTAATGAAGAGGACAAGTAATAGAAATTATCCTTCAAGCTTAATGCTAAACCTTATATAGAACAAAGTACAATCCCCTAAACTTTTAACTCATGCAATGATTTAGCAATGACAACAATCATTTCAACTTTGCTTTCATATAGAATTCAAAACAATCTAATACCTATCAAACCCAAGGGGCTAAGGTTCAAACCAAGCCACACTTGAAAGGTGAAAAGCAACCAAATTATTCTTCAATGCCATAAGAACAAACAAATTATATAAAAGACCTTTTCCTACAAATCCACAGTGAAATGGTACCTATCAATAGGAAATCAAGGATCAATTTCTTTCACTTCTAGAATATCTTTATCAATAATTATAAGGAATGCAAAACAAGATATATAATTTCAACTATCAAAGCTAGGATAGCCTCCTTATTACAAAGTATAGAGAATGATCTTTACATGTTCAAGGAAGATATGTGGGTATTATGATTAATTGGAGTTCATCAATTTCACCCCTAAACACAACAGTAATGACGAATCTCGAGCAAAGACCAATCACCTTCCTAAAAATCTTCTTATGAAGGGTAAGTCGAAGCATGAGCTTTTCTAATCCAAAGCCAAGTTAGAGTTTTAAAGAAGTTGTTCCAAAGACTATAATTATATAATCATGATAGGAACAAAAAGATTTTAAGGCATTTCATGAGGACATCATGAAAGAAGCTTGATGGTCAATTGTAGTTTAGCTTGGCCTATCTCACATACTACACATCTAACTAACGTTGTGAAAGGAAGTTTGGGTAATTTTCTAAGGAGCATGGTTGGAGAATGTCCCAAGCAAAGCAAATTGGTCCTACTACAAGCTGAATTTACATATAATTCTAACATGAACAAGTTGACTAGAAAATGACTGTTTCAGATAGAACTTCACAAAATTATTAAGTCATTGATGTCATTTGTCTTCAAGTAGTAATGCGTGTGAAATATGATGTAGAGGAATTTATAAAGCATGTGAAAAAGGTGCAAATACACATAAGTAAAGTGAGAAGAATAACCTTCATAGATTTTTGAAAAAAACAGTGAGGTAAACAAGTGTTGGTGTTTGCAAAATAAGAGGCTTCATGGAACTTAGATAAAAACCAAGTTAGGAAAGAAATGGTAAGGCTTACGTTGTTTACTTCCTGAAGAATTTGACATCGGTCCTGTTGTGACCAAATCACACATCGCCCCATTGCAAATGGGGACCCCCTTTTTTTTTAAGCTCCGATGTTTTGCATGAGATCTTAGATGATGCCTTAGGTTCATTTCCTCTGCCAATCCAATAATGAGTTCCTCTTCTAGGAGATTTTTGCTTCATAACTGGAGGTCTCATCTAGAAAATGAAGAATCATGATTGAATTCTATCCAAGTAATGAATAATGAGACCCTTCTTGATGTATGTTTGAGATCCTGAAAAGACTAAGTCTGATAGCCTGAAATCCTGAAAATCCTGAAAAAATGGCTAAGTCTGAAATCTGGTGAATCCTCCAAATTCTATATTTTGCATGTTAAATCCGGTGGATTTGAGACCTATCTCAAACATCCTGAAAGGTATATTGAAAAATATTTAAAGTATAAGAAATTCAAAATCTTACCTTTACCTCACGAACCTTGAAAAACGCCTAAGTTTCCAGAGGATTCAAAAAGCTGATCCAATGCGACGGGATATCAAAGTGGCGCAAAATCTTCATAAATCACGCCGCTCCCTAGAGGATTTCAAGTTGATGATCCCTTGCGCTTGAACAAATGCGCCCAAGGATAGAGGATAGAAGAGGATTCTGAACCCTCCAACCAATGCGCTCAATACAAGAGGATTCCGAATACTTGAAATGATGCGCCCAAAGTGGAAATTGCTTATGTTCAAGAGACTTTCAAGAGGGAATCACATTGTTGATCTAATGCGCCAACATAAAGGATGATTTCGAAGCTCTCAACCAAAGCGCCAGTTTGGAAGCTAAATTCCAGAGGATTTCAAATCTTCATCTAATGCGAATTTTAGAGGAAATCAATCTCTTCATCTAATGCGCCTAAGTCAAGTGGATCAAAGCAAGTTTCAAGAGGACTTCAATATGCCTAACCAATGCGAATTCCAAAGGATTTCCAAATCATCATCCAATGCGACCTAAGGTAAAGTGAGTGGAATTTTAGAGGATTTTAGACATGCCTATCCAATGCGAAAGTTCAGAGGAAATCAAAACCTTGAAGCAATGCGCCAAGGAGAAAGAAAATGCTGGGTGTCAAGGTGTGAGTTTTTATGTTTCCAAAGGATTTCAAATCCTTAACCAATGCGAAAATCAAGAGGATTCTTAATTCCTCATCCAATGCGACCTTGTAGAAGAGAGTAAAAGTTGAGTTTTGAAAGGAAAATTTCAGGAGATTTCAAAATATCTATCCAATGCGCCACATGTAGAATAGATTTGATAAGTGTTGAATGTTTATCTAGAGGATTTTAACTGCCCCATCTAGTGCGTCATTTCAAAGGTAAGATAAAGGAAATTGCAATAGACATTAAAAGTGTTGAGTTCCTAGAGGATTCTCTAGACCTCATCCAATGCGACCTAAGGATGGAAGGGTTAATTCCAAAATGTAAATTTTGAGGAAAATCTAGAGGATTTTGATTGCCTCATCCAGTGCGTCACTTGAAGAAAAGGAGGAGTTTGTTAGAATTGCTATATCACGGGCTCTAGTTAGAAGATTCCGAATGTGTCAACCAAAGCGCCCAAGGTAAAATGTCAATTTCCAAGGAGATTCAGAGGTCCGCTTGATGGAAAGAGGGGGAAAATGCCAGAGGAAATCAATACCTCAATCCAATGCGACCACTTCAAGGAGGATCAACATCAAAATCTAATGCGCTTAATGGAAGGTAAGTGAGAAGAATAGGCAAAATTCCAAAGGAAATCAAACCTTTGATCCGGTGCGCTCAATTCAAGGAGATATCAAACACCTCAACCAATGTGATTTAAGTAGAAGTGATTCGTCAAAACTGATTTGCAAGGATACAATATACATTTTAAGGAAGATATTGAAAGCCTTAACCGATGCGCCAGCCCCTTGAGAATGTAAAAGTTTGATCAAGACATATATTTCAAGAGGAATTTAAAGTCCCCATCCAACGCGTCACATGTAGAGGGAGATTGTTTGATGTTTGAAAGTTTATTAAAGAAGAATACAAACACTTGAACTAATGCGCCAAGAGTGATGAAGGAGAAAAAGTGTAAAGATTTAACTACTGCGCCACAACAAGAAGATCTTCAATCCTTAAACCGTTGCGCTAGGATCTAGTGAGGAAGATTTCGAGGTCTTAAACCAATCCGCCAAAAGTAAATCCAGAGGATTTCTAATATCTCAACTAATGCGCTTATAACAAGAAGATATCAAATATCTCAACCGGTGCGCTAGCTTTGGAGGATGTGCAAATTTGATCTAAGGTGTATGCATTTCATTTCTTTTAGGAAGACTTTGAATACTTCATCCAATGCACCTAGAACGAGTAAAAATAGTGCTTTAGAGTGAAATTTTAAGTAAAGATTTAATTTGCGATTGGCTGGGAGCTGAATGAAGTGATTCTTATATGTTATAAATCAAGTATTATCAAGGAATTGATGTTGCTTCTTTGTTTGTTTGCAGGAGCTAGGAAATCATCCTAGGAGCTAAAGAGTTATCTCCAAGCGAGGGATGAAGCTAAGGAAAGGAGCTAAAGGCTGGAATCACTCTCATGTAGGAAGGAAAGTCAAGAAGTAGTCCACAAGAAGAAGGCTTCCACTCTACTTCAAGGAAACCTCAAGTAGCTGTTCTAAGAAGTCACTTCAAGTATTAACTACTTCATCTTTATCAATCATAGCTTCAAGTCATCATGAAGCTACTCTCAAGGATCGTCTTCATCTTCATCAAGACTTCCAAAGGCATCCACTCTACTTCAAGTTCTTTCAACCTTCAAGGAAGAGTCATCATGTGGCTATTTTAAGGAATATTTCAAGATCATCTCCAAGGAAGCATTTCATCAAGTGGCATCATGTTCAAAGACAAGGCATTCATCCATCTAAACTTCAAGATTTTATAATTTCAAATCCAAGAGAAATCTCCTACTCTTCATGAAGGAATCAAGTGTCATCATCTACTCTCTACTCTCTTCAAGAAGCTACAAAGAAGGTCATCATATATCTTACCTACAAGAAGAAGAAACATTACAAAGTCAATCAAATGAGCTACAAGTATCATACATCTAGTTGCAAGGAAATGTACAAGGCAAGATGATACAATTTTCAAAGTATGTTGAGTAGGCATCTATGTGGCGAGTACACATCATTCAATTTTGATTAGCCGCATTATTTAATGCATTCAATGTATCATTTAATAAAAGAAGTCAAAGGGATTCCTATGTGGAGGAATATTTTAAATGCTTTCGCCTTACCCTATCACATTGGAAAACGTGTCTTCATTGCCTCCCTCTTTTGTGCTAAAAATAATAGTTTGTTGTAACTACCTCTAAGGTGGCACGATCTAGACCCTTGGCTATTGAATTAATCTTAGCCATTCATTGTAATTGGGACTTCTATATAAAGGCCTTGTTGCCTCATTTGTAATATATAGAAATTAGATTGTAGGCAAGTAGGAGTAGAATAGGAGACTCTCGAAATTTTCTGAGAGGACTTGGAATTGTTGTAAATATTTCTCAAGAATAATGCAAAACATTGGAAGTTTATTTGGTGTTAAGTGTTATCTTGTGGAGTAACATGATTTCTGGTATCTTGAATTAAATGGAGAGATGTTTCAAATAGATTAGAAGTAGATTAGAAGCTCTTTGTTGTAATGCATGTTGTATTGAATATTTGATCAACTCTTAGCTCATGCTTTTAATATTCATCGTCGGTGAAGTGTTGTGTAAAGCTAGTCTGAGCCTTATAATTGCATAAGTTCGATTGTGGGTGTTTGTTTGAGCTGCGCCATTCGATGGGTGCTTATATGAGCCTTCATGATTTGAAAACCTTTTGCGTAACCTTAGGAGATTGCACCAGCTTCATGTAGTTGTAGGCACCCTTGGCAAAGTGAAGTTAGGTTAAATCAGGAGTTTGTTTGTTCAATACCTCATCATTGCTTCATTGACCTTAGATTAGTTTTCCTGAACCCTTATCTTTTTACTTTTCTTTATCATTGAGACTCTGTATATATGTCATCCACACCGAAGGAGGAACAAGCTAATGAAAGGAGAAGAGTCTGCGTAAGTCCCTTTGTGTTTAACAGTAAAATCATACTTAGTCACTGAGCTATCTCTTACAAAATCATCAGAAAGGAAACTTGGAGTCATCTTGTTTGATCACATAGTTCAGCATTCGAGAGACTTTGCTCAAGAGGGAGTTAGATACTTTGTATTTCACTCTAATTGTTGACTTGTCCAAAAACAAACATCAACAAGTCCTATTTTCAATGTTTCTGATACTTAATCTTACTGTACAGATGAAAAGAAAGAATCTCTTTGTATGACAAAAGTCAAGTGGAAAATGTGTGTAACTAATCAGAACACTTGGGAACCCTTGGGAATGTTGTGAATGTGAAACTGGCTTCCAGTTCCAATAGATAAGGCACTTGCACATCTAAGGATACTTGGGTGACAGAAACAGACCTCATGAAATTCAGTCATTATCTACCATAATCATCGTACCAAGGGCAGACTGATGCAGATCCTACCAGAAAGCAGTTGTGGGAGTACCAAAATGAGACAGTTGGAAAAGGAATGTGTTAGAACTACATTTACTTTCTAAAAAACGCTTCATATTTTCTATAAAAAGGATTTCAAAAGCAAGGTAAAGGTATTAGAGGTTTCATTGTTTTCCATGTTAAGTATGATTTTTTTTAAATTGGAGTTGGGTTTCTTTTCTCTGCTTCAACTCAAAGACAGAATGACTTTGTTTGTTTCATCTGCCCTCCATCTTCTGTTAATGTTTTTTGATTGCTTAATTGAGGAAGTTATGGTTCCTCGGCCTCTTGGAGCACAACAGTGGCTCTGATCCCCAACCAACAATGAGTTCAAACCCGCATGCACACTAGCCCAGCAACTGTTTGAATCCATGTGGTTGCTGTAAAAACCCACCCCAATACCATTGCACTATGCCACAAATGCCATATTTATGTTAATATTAAGTACCAGCAATAAATTCAATAAATCTCTGAATGGAGTAAAGATTCTCTATCAAATCAATAGCAGAATCATGTATTGAACTTCAAGTTTCAATTCCAAATTATATTGATTGTTAAATTGTTGGAACAGAATATTTCCCTGAATGTTGGGTGATAAACTTGTGAAGCAGAACTTATTTTTGGCAGCACGCAGCTTAGAAACAATATTGAACAGATTCAAGTGGCATGTTCAAGAAACCTATGCTTGGAAAAAATCCGTGACAGAGTCGGGCAGAATGCTTCAGAAAGGCTTGGCAAAATTATTTAACAGAACACTGGATCGCGTAACCTATGCCAGCAAAGTTTATTACCAAATTTGAGTTGAATGCTCCTAAGACCTATGCATAGAAATAATTTTTTAAACAGATTTTGTGCTATGATCCAAACGTACACTTAGGAACTTCTTGTAACAATTTTTGAAGAATGCTCCAGAAAATTATGCTTAGCAGAATCCAGTAGAATGCTCCAGAAGATTATACTTAGCAGAATCCTGTAGAATGCTCCAGAAACCTATGGTTAGCAAAATTCATTGACAGAATGCTGTGGAATGTTACAATAACACGTGCTTGGCAAAATTCTTCAACAAACGTGAGTAGACTACACCAGAAGCCTTAGAAGTATTATTTAATAGTTTTTTGTAGAATAATTCAGAAAGTTACGCTTTCCAAAATTCATTGATAGATTTTTGTGGAATGTTCCAGAGGCATATACTCGTGATTCTTTAAATGATCTAGAAAGATATGCTTGCCAAAAACCTTAATCAATTTTTTGAGTGATGCAACAAAAAGCTATTCTTAGCAAACTTCTTCAACAGATTTAATTAGAGTACTCCTAAACCTGTCTGTAGTGAAAATTTTCAAATTTGTATTCAAAAGATTTTTGAATAATGCACCCAAAGGCTATGCTTAGATCACAATTCTTCTACAGATTTAATTACAGTGCTCTTTGTTAGATAAGTGTTGTATAATTTCCATGTTTAATAGTCAAGATGGGATTAACCTTGCAAGTTGATTGTTTCTAATTCGGTTTCCGATGAAAAAATTTTGGGTGATATTTTAGGTTTTCTCTATTTTTGCCCATGTTTTAAAGCACTTGTATCTTTTGCATGATTTCATGCAATTTGTTAAACCACTTTCGATGTGCCTATTATACCTACACATACTTAACGGTGAAGTAAGAGAGATTCATTACTGTATTGGAGAATGGTCAAGTTTTTACGATACTGAAAAATTTTACTGTGCTGAGTTTTTAATCTGGAAGGGTTTCCCAAGTGAAAATATTACCTATTGTCTTTGCTTTCATTCTGTAATTGTTTCAGATTGTGTACAAGTTTATCAGGCTTCTTTTTCTCAACACTCCTAAGCTACCTGTAGCCAAATTCTTTAGCATACATTTTCGGACTTCTTCACAAAGCTATGATTAATAAATTTCTTTAACAGGATTGTATGCAATTTGGCAGTTTTCATTAGCCCTACACTTCGCCAAAAAAGATAAATGGTTTGCTCAGAAAGGTTATCCTTAGGAAACTTCTTTGACAGGTTATTGTGGAATGCTCAAGGAATTTACGGTTAGCAAAAAATATTTGGCATATGCTCAGAAAAAAAAAAAACTTGTAATGGATTTTTCTAAAATCCGGAAATCTATGTCTTGCAGAATTCTATTAACGGATTCCTTTGGAGCTTTGTATAAACCTTTGCTTAGCAGGGGTGTATAACAGAAGCCTGTGGAATCCTCTGTTTAGCATAAGTATTTACCGGGTTTTTTTGTGTAAATCTCCAGAAAGCTAGGCTTAGCTAAGTCTAGTCCATATACCAGGGCAAAGAAGCCCTTACAGCAGTGGCTTGCGACAGGAGTACTCGAGCTCAAAATTTCACTTCCTTCAAATAAAGCACATACAATTTCTTTAAGATTAAATAAAATGCACTTACCTTTCCATTGTTTTTACGCAGCACAGGCTGCTCAGGTTGGGCTTCTTCAATGAAAACAATCGTCTGAAGAAAATAAGTGTAAATTTTAAGCACATTTCGACAGGAGCTTATCCGATCCTGCAGAGATGGCCCGTCGGAAGCAGAATGAGAGGAAAGCGTCGTTATATTAAGAAGCAGCACGCTAAAATTCGACCTGAGGCTTTCAATAAAGTATCCCTTGGCCGAGGGTTGGAGAAATTGGAATCCCTTAACAAGAGAGTACGTTTGATCAAATAGTTGCTGCTCTTCCACACAAAACAGATCCTTATCGGCCAAGTCAAATGCAACCCCTGGAAGACGCAGAGCACACTATATAACTCAAAACCTAACTGAAAATCAAGATACAGTGGCAAATAAACTGAAGATTATTACATCGTGCGATCTGAAAGAGCATTAAAACATGAATTTATTTATCATCGTCTGTATATTGTCAAAGATAGTCCAGCGAAGCAAATTTACAGATTAAATGCTGGAAAGAAGTAGGATTTCATTGCTTATTTAACAACCCTCATTTGTCAAGAGAACTTGAAATTTTTCAAAAATATATTGGTGCCTGAGAAAAAATATAAGAATCTAACCCTTGACGAGCTCATCGATTTCTGAAGGCGAAAGCACGTCCAATTCAACAACGTCTTGAGCGTAAAGGCGGTCTTCTTCGTCGGGCACATCTTCCAAGTCTTTAAGAGTATCAGGAATTACAAAGTGGGGAGCCATGGCTGTTCTCTCTCAATTCTTGTTCAGTACAGGCTGATACAGGGGTTTTTCTTTTTGGTTTGATTTGTTTTCTTACTGTTTTTTTCCCTCTCTGCGGACTTCAAATGTGAATTCAGCTCGATTTGAATGAATGGGTGTACGGCTGTGCGCGGGAATTTCAAGGTAACGTTCAAAATCCGAAGTAAGATTTGAAATCTTCTTTTCTTTTTCTCTTCTTTTTTTAGATTTGAAATCTTCTTTTCTTTTTCTTTTCTTTTTTTCGTCTTTTACACCAAAATATTGCTTTTGTGACGAGTTTGGAAAAGCGTATTGTCTATTCAGCACGTTTGACCGTATTTATTAATTAATTGAAATTCAAAATCAAATTTTGGAAAAGCGTATTGTCTATCCAGCGCATTTGATCCTATATATTAATTAATTGAAATTGAGAATATAATACTAGTACGCACCCATAGGAGGTTAGGGAATACGCCGATAGGAACAACAAGAGTTTAGAATTTTCCCAGCGTTATTTTTTTAACAGCGTGAATTTTTCGAGCATGAGACAATTCCGAGCATTATGATGCTCACATGTAAAAGTCTATCAACTAACTAGCATAGATATCTTAAATACATCTATCTAATAGCCTATATTTAAATTGTTTTTGAGAATAGATAGGCTCCTTGAGACTATACCTCTTGGCGTCTTTTAGATAGATATATTTAAGATATCTATGCTAGTTTATATCTCTCGACCATTTATTTTTCTTATATCTTTTCATTGTTATTAATTTAATGTATGTCGACATTTAATACATTTTAATATCCTCTTAACCTCTTATATTTTACTTACCATACTTTTCTTATGTATCTATATATTTATTCACCTACCATTAATATAATCACTTATAATTTAATATATATTCTCTTGCATTTATATCTCTGCGTGCATATTTTCCTATTACCTATTAAATATGATAAGTAAAAAAAAAATTAAATTTTGAACTTTTAGATAGGTTTTTATTGGTATATTACATTGTGTTGACATTTTAATTTCCTCTCTACTTGATCTCAATTCCTCCTTTCCTTAATGTTTCTTACTCTCTATCTTTAGGAATCCTTGTTGATTGGTTTGGGTGAACCTATTACTCTTTCCCATTACTTTACTTGTTTCTCTCCCCTTTAGTTAAACTTCGTGCCCACACTTCCCCTCTCTCTTTTTAAGGAACCCAATCTGCAATTACTACTCACTAATTCTCTTCTCTTCATCCTGATGATGGATCATGGAGTGTGATCCGAAACGTCGATCTTAAAAAGCTACACACAGTCTCTTCCAAAAGCTCTACATATTACATTTTAATATTTTTTTTTGTTTTTCTTAACACGCTCACATTCCGCTCCATGCTACCACTATAGGTTACGCCTCTCGACGTAATGATTTTGAATTTTAATATGTTTTAGATTTGTCACTTGTGTTTGTGAACCTTGAAAAAAGATGAGATACTATTGTAATGGAATGATTACCCTCACATGGATTAGATTATTTATTTCAATTAAATAAACATAATTGATAAAGTACAAACTAATTTAGATAAATTAGGAGTTAATATTGATAATTGGATTGAAAATAATGATAAATTAGAAGTTGGGATTAATAGTTGGATTAAAATAAATGTAGTAATTAAATGAGAGGATAAAGGATTTTAACTTTAAAATTAATGATGGAGATTGATATGAATGATGTTCTAAATTGATTCCCCACTTTTTAAGTTTGAATACTCTCAATTTGATGAATGGATCAAAGTTTGAACTAGTATAAAAATCTCAACGGTGTAGTCTTAAGGCTCGCAGGTTTGATCCTAATCGTCACAAATTTATTCTATGGTGTGTGGATCTAAACTAATGAAACACAAGATATTGAATCATACTCGGCTTGATTTATGATGTTTGGGATGCTTGTAAGGACTATGGTGTCTATAAACACTTTTGGGAAATCTATTGAATCCTTTGGTTCAAGTTCTCCTAGTGACATTATTGCTAGTTTAGATCTACATATTACAAATCATAGATATTGATCTATGAGTAAATCCTCCATCTTGAGCTTCCATAGCTCAAAGTTAGAGCTACTAATTTTTTCCATCTCTAGTCTAGATATACTTGTCATCTTCCCTAAAATAAAGGTCTTCATGCACACTCCCACTCAAACCAAGATTAGTATAAAAAACTTGTTCCTACCACCTAGGACCTAAGTTGATCAATCTTTGATATCAAATGAAAGGAAACTAAGGTGTTGAAATGCTTCCTATACTAATATAAGAGGAGTGATGAACATAAAATGTGATCTATAATAATTCGCAAGAAAGAAATAACATAATAAAATCATTCACCATAACATAATAATGTATCCTAGAAAAAAACTTTAGGAAACAAGCCTAGCCTCTAAACTCTGAACCAATGTATTGATTAATAACAATAACAGTTGCAATATAATCTAGGAAAGGAGCCCTCATAGGAGACAAGACCGACACTCAGATTTGGAGTAATATTGGTCACATAACAATACCTATAAAATACACTATATAAACTCCATCCCAAGCACCTAATAAATAGAGAAACCAATTTACATGAAACCACAAAAGAGGAATTGCAAAACCATGAGCTAATACCACCCAAAAGTGGCACCCAAATTGCCTACTCAAATTCCAACACCCACATCCTATGAGAATTCCTATAAGAATATGTCATAACATGTCATAGTTATCCTCCTAACCTAGGCACTCCAATTTGTCTTATCCAAACCCTCTAAAGATGCTTCATGATAGTCATAATGACATGCCATAAGTTGGTGAATGTTCTTGGTCAACATGCATAACTCCCTCTTTCAACTCTCTTATGTGTTATAGATGCTCTTACATTCTTAAAGTGGGAGCCTAACTTTTTATCTAGGAGCTTGATTGAGTCTTTTTTTAAATTGAAGATCTTGTAGAGATATGATATTAAAACAAGTAAACTACTACAAATGAAAGTTCTTCAAAGAGTATGCAAATCTAATTTTCTTAATACAACATTTGATTAACCATTATGAGATTATGTGAAAATGTATAACAAGAAGTAGAAATCAGCAAACCACAATAATTTAATACATGACACCAGACATACATGGAGAAACCCTTTTGGAAAAAAATTCCACCATCAAAGAGAGGCACAAGTGTGTATTAATCTTCGATACAAAAGTACATATGCAACACACTTCTCTCCTCGATTTGATAGCATACTAACAACACCTGTGTAATTATAAATCAATCCATGAAACTACTATCTCATGCCTCTAATTTATAGAGAAACAGGAGAGGAAACCATAAATAATTTCACAAAACAATGTACCACTAAAACCATGGTAAAATACAAAAAATGCGGGGCCCACTCGAAGATGAACCTATAATTAGACATCATGTCTAGACCTACAAAAACCTCTCTCAATTTTTCTCAACTTGAATTCCTTTGCTCGTGGTGGCGATGAATGAAATGTTGCAAAATTCTTCAATTTGGTTCAATAAAAGGGTGTTGGGAGTGATATTTTTCATTTCATACCTTATGGCACCAATAGTGCTATGAGTGATATTTTCATTCTCCACCCCATGGAACCAAACCAACCACACCAACACATCCAAGTGGGTTATAAAATTCTAGTGGAGGCATCATTGTGTTGCACAAGCATCCCAATCCTTCCAAGCTACAATGGTTCGATGAAGTCTCTTAAGTGCCATAAGACCAAAAATGTGTCAAACTTTGGAAAAATTGTTCTCTCAAACCGTAGAAACCAAGAATCTCTAATCTAAACCTATGTTGGATGTTGGGTCCACCTACAATAACCTATCTTGATTTTTCTCAAATCAAATTCATTTGCTTGTAGTGACGACATACACAATGTTGTCAAATGCTTCAATTTCGTTTAGTGAAAGGGTGTTATGAGCGATATTTTGTATTTTGTACCTCGTGGCATTGAGCTGGCCATGCCAACATGTTTAGTGGGGTAGATAACATTAGTGGAGGAATCATTTCACTTCTCAAGCATCCCAATCCTTTTGGGCTATAATGGTTCAATGAAGCCTCTTAAGAGTCTTAAGACCAATAAAGTGCCAAACTTTGTCATGATTGTTCTCTCAAACCATGGCACCCAAGAATCTCTCATCTAAACCTCTAGATAGATGTTAGGTCCACCTATGATAAGCTCTCTCAAATTTTCACAACTTGAATTCATTTGCTTCCATCAATGATTAATGCAATGTTGCCAAATGCTTCAATTTCATTCAATGTTGCCAAATACTTCAATTTCATTCAATGAAAGGGTGCTATGAGTGAAATTTTACATTTTGCATCTTGTGGAACCTAATTGACTATGCCAACACATTCGAATGGGCTAGATGATCTAGTGGAGGCATCATTTCATTGCCTAAGCATCCCAATCCTTCCACGCTACAATGGTCCAACGAAGTCTCTTGAGAGCCCTAAGACCAAAACTGTGCAAACTTTAGTATGACTACTCTCTCAAATCATGGAAAACATAAATCTCTCATTGGAACCTATAGGTGGATGTCGAGTCCACCTACAAAAACTTCTCTCAATTTGTCTCAAATCGAATTCATTTGCTTATGACAATGTAAATGCAATGTTGCCAAATGCTTCAATTTCATTGAGTGAAAGGGTGTTATGAGTGATATTTTACATTATGCATTCATGGCATTGAGTTGATCAAGACAACACATCCAAGTGGGTATAATACTAGTGGAGGTGTCATTTTGTTACACAAGCATCTCAATCCTTCTCAGCTACAATGGTCCAACAAAGTCTCTTAAGAGCCCTACGACCCAAAAAGCCAAACTTTGGCAATGTTGTTCTCTTAAACCACGGCACCTAGGATTCTATTTGAACTTACAGGTGGGCATCAATTCCACCTACAAAAACTTCTCTCAATTTCTCTCAACTTGAATTCATTTGCTCACAAAAACAATAAACGTAATGTTGCCACATGCTTCAATTTTATTTAATGAAAGGGTGTTATAAGTGATATTTTACATTATGCACCTCATGGCACTAAACTAACCATGCCAACACATCTAAATGGTCTATTTAATGTTAATGGAGATGTTAAAGAGCTACTTAGACATGTAACGCCTGCCTTGTACACCTTAAAGAAATACACTCTTATGCTATATGAAACAGGAAATTTTTTTTTTTAAATGATTAAGATATCAAAGAAATGTTAACATAACTAATTACGACATATTCTCCAAGGATTCAAGGCTGCATTACTTTACAAACCAACTAACATAATTAACATATATCAATAACTGATCTAAATCCAATGCATAATTGAATAACTGATTCATATTCACTACATACCGTCAGATAATACAATCTACATGATCAAAACATAACTAAAATGCTTTTATTACACATAAGTACATCATGACATCATTACATTGCCATTTTCAGACTACATCAGAATTACATACACAATGAATGTTCTGTTACACAAATCTGGTACAAGATTATACACATACATCTTCATCAACTGGTACAAGTACAATTGTCTGAAAACTGGAATAAATCTCTTCTATACATGAGCTTCGACAAGAATAACCAATGGATAAAATAGCTCTTCCACCCGACCATGTGGAACCCTGAGGTCCACCCCCCGAGCTAGGAGTTAACATGAGGTCCCAAACAATAACAGTCAGGTAGACAAAAGACAAACAAGAACAAAGGACGACCAAACGCCAATACAACATATGGCAATAACATAAACAACACAACACAACTTAACTTCCAGAGGTGAAACATAACGTAAGTGGAGAGACGAAACAAGGAATGCTAGGTTGTAGTAGGGAGAGTGTCATCGCATGGTCCTAACATGGGTTATCCTGACAGCCTCTCACTAGGCGCCAGCCCCCATCTATGGTTATCCTGACAGCCTCTCACTAGGCACCGGCCCCATAGGGTGACACATGCGGAATCGACCTTCCTTTCATGAGGACAAGGAAGTCAATCATGCCAACCAGGCCTTCTCTACCCATCCTTAGTCTATACAAGCACTACAGGCCATGGGAGAGGAATCCATTAATCTTGTTTAATGTGAAAACTACCCTTAACCCCCTAGTTCATTTTAGGTTATCACTTGATTAATCTACTTTCAACGGGTTATCCTGACTGCCACTTTGGGCGCCGGCCCCACGTTGAAAGCCACTCTCCTTCCTAACACCTAGTAAACCCTAACCACCATACAAGGCATTATAGCAATACACATACATGTTCATTGCAAGGCATAAACCCTCTTGCATTACAAACAGAATCATAACACCAATTGTTATCCATTGCCTATAGCATTACAACATTTTACACTTTTACAGACACCAGGTCTCTCCATACGACCATTACGACAAAACGGATACAAGATAGTCACAACTGGTTAAATATCTCATCCAGAGAATATTATATCACAAAACACATAATCAACTTAGTCAATACTCCATTATACTTCATACTAAATTTGAATCACATAATCGTTATAACATCACAAATACAAAAACATCCATCCACACTACGACAAACTAAGCCTCTGGAATTTCGAGTTTGACCACTCTCAATTCGACTCTTTACGACAATAGAAATACTTAACTCACACAGTACAATTCAGATTCTAGAAATTAAACACTAAAATTCCTTCTTGGCTCATCATAAATAACTTTGTAATGAAATCAATAATGGATTACATTATCTCTTTAAATCAAACTAATTGATTTCACAATAAATACAACAATTATACTAATACATTACAATTAAATTATCTAAATATTCTACATTTTGTTTCTAAAGATAGATTATAAAACACAAGTATAACAAATTTTACACTGATTAACTTACCTTTCCAACGTTGGATTAAGTACTAAAACAATACCTTATAACTATACGGCAATACAACGAGGACAAAGGTCCAACCATCAACAATGAACATCAATGTTTTCATTTTCCTCTAAGTTCTACCCTAATACGGTCCTTCAGATATTCTTGACCTCAATCAGATAACAGTTTAATATGCTTGGATTTCTTCGTCATAACGATGTCTCTGAAATGTTTTAATCAAAGATGATTTAAATCTGTCTAAGAAGAAGATCGGGACTGGTCATTCTCACGTCGTCAAAACTTGATAGATGTATCAACTATGTTCATTCACAAGGCATTTCAGTTTTCTGTTAAATGCTTCTACTATATCTGTTTCAAGTGTAAAATCCTATTGAATTGTAAGCACTGATCGCAGAGATGGTGTGAAATTGTTATTGACTGGTTTACCATTGAAATGGATGATATTAGTTTAGTCTAACAACTTCTGGCAGCGTCCATCCAGCTCCCTTGGACTACGAATTGATTGTATTGACAGCACAAACTTAGATAGCTTAATCTCTCTCCAGAGATTTATCTAACGGGAAGCTATGATGACAGTAACTGGATTTGTTGGATTGACTCTAAGCAATTTTAATAAATGGTATTATTGTTGCCCAACGTCCATCTGATACTCCTCACGGTTGTGCAAATTTCCATATATGAAAGGTAGGGATACAAATTAAAATACAACAGGAGGTGCCTCCATCTCTGATTTTATTGTCTGACTGAAGTTGACACCATTTAAT
The DNA here is from genome assembly GCA_027924645.1 of Cunninghamia lanceolata. NCBI lineage: Eukaryota > Viridiplantae > Streptophyta > Pinopsida > Cupressales > Cupressaceae > Cunninghamia > Cunninghamia lanceolata. The sequence continues at coordinate 2,450,976 of BSBN01001253.1, read as the reverse complement.
TCTCCTTTGTAATCCATAAGCAGAATACAAAATAGCTATTCATTGGTGAGCATAGTAGGCCTCCTTGCTATGTTGGCCTTCAGAGAAAACATTAACTTTATCATTGAAGTACCTAATGAGTCTGTGCTGATGGAGTTGCATTTATTCTAAAAGCTTGAAACTTAAACACTGGTGCGATTGACAGGGTGGATCGCCCCATTGAAAGACATCTCTGCGCACTCTATAACTCACTACAAGATCTGCGATTTGACAAACTTACCTAAGATGTTTGCTTAAGGTCACATAATTTTGATAGGTTAAAAGCCTAAAAGCTACCATGAACGGGCAGGCTCCTAATGTGAAGAAAACACAAGGCTAAGAATTAAAATAGATAGCTAATCAGTTTGCCCACAAAGCACTTATCTCATAAAGCATTATTCACTACTGCAAATGATGTTAGAATGGGGAAGGAAAAACAGCTTAATGAGAAATGAAGCCATCCTTAGCAGAGGAAGAATGCAATTGAATTTTGATAGGGTTGCCAAGCATAATCTTGGTCTTGCAAGCAGGGCAGAAGTATCTTATGACGGCCTTCTGTCTGGAGTCCTGCGACAACTCATTCCTCCAGTTGCTGCAGTTGCTACTGTTGGTGGTGGTGGTGACTGAATTTATATGCTTAAAAGAGATCAAGATACAATAGTCTAATATTTCAACAATGAAAGCAGAGAATTTTAGTTTGGGTTGCAACAGATCTTGTGATGATATTACAAGCATATATAAAAATGACCAATCTTTAGAACTGGATGCCCTTGCTAATGTGGTTTGGGGGTTAACTGATGAAATCTAATTGGTGGTGTGCAGAGTCCTTTAGTCTCTCAGCTTGTGCATTTTGTATGTAGGCAGGGCTGCATGCTCCTCCTCGATAATCAACAGCATGGTAAATATTTTTTTGGTTTTAAATTTCTCTGTCATTTCAGTTTGTACCCAATTTCATTATTGGATGTACTGATCTAGAAAAGATACAAAATATTAAAATATGGACTTCCCTTTTTATTAATACGAGTCTATTTCATCTGATAATAAAGTAGAGAAAAATACTACCTATAATTTAGGGGATTATCTGGAGTCTGCAGTACAGGATGGCAGAAATGCCTCAAATAATCTCCCCAACTGAAAAATTGGTCAACTTGTGCACTAACAGCAAAACCTCAATTATTTGTTTCCTTCCCTTTTATGCAAAAATGGAGATCTAAAAATATCTTACAGATCAAACAATAGTACCTCAGATTTAAAAAAAGCTTATGACGAAGCAGTTGCTCCGAGTTTCCAAAAGCAGTTATACCACGAGGCCAATCGTGTGAAATAAAAATGTCCAGAGGCTCCTCGACTTGCTTAAGTTTGTGAACATCATATTCACGTACGTGATATATAGACCTGATATCACTATTATTGTAAGGTGCCCTTTCATAATGACCTGAATAATAATCACGTGCATTGAAGCTGGTTCCATATCTCACTGGATCAGAAACATCCCTATTCCCATACTTCATCTTCTCCTCAGAGGAGAGCAAGAAGAACTGATGGGCTAAATCTAATATACTAGCTATCAGAGATGCCTCAATCCCATGATTAATTACCCGAAAGAATCCCCACTCTGCGCAAGCCTCGCCAAGAGATTGGATGGTTTGAAGTCGTTGCTGTTGGGATCCATCAAGGGACGAGATGTCAATAATGGGTATATTCTCTCCTTGAAAGATTTCAGAGGCTGATGGGCGTCTGTTCTGAGGAAAGACATACTTAGCAGGCACTGAATCCATAACGCCTGTGTCCAGCAAATCTTTGACGCCCTTCATGTGATCGTGATCATTATCAAGATTCTTGCTTGACTCAAGCACCACAACAGCCATAATATCAGGTACAGATAAAAGCAATGTATACAGAAATGGGACTAGTAAGCCTTTATGTTTAGAGGGCTTCTGTGATTCCTCTGGCCACTAAGTATAATCCCAGGGTCACTCAGATTGCATGCTTGCTATAACCGAAGGGAAGGCTTAAACTCTTGTGTTTGGAATGGCTAAGGTGATATTACGTAGGTCACTTGGATTAGCTTGGCCTTCCGTCATCAAAGGTGAGACACTTTTAACTTCTATTAAATTAATCAAACCCCAAGGCTGTAGGATGAAATGGACGACTAGATTAATCAGGGTTAAGCAGATTTCCACCTCTACGTCGATTGCCCAGATTATAATGCAATTTTCACTATAGAGTTGGCATCTATTGTTGAATGATCTTAATTAATAGGTCCGCCTATTGGCTTGCACTCAATTCTCAGTCTATCTCCGTTCTCTTTGCAGATGCAAGGTTCCGGTGACAGTCCAAAAGCGTCTCTTATAAATCTCAGTGATGGCAGAATTCCCACATTATGGAATTATTATTACTTATCAAGTCGATTGCTTTGAAACAGCGAAAAGGTCGCAGTGCAGAGATAAAACCTATTGTTAGATGTATGAATATTTAGTGGTTGAGAGAGGAAGAGAATTGCGATTACATACACCCGATGCCATGTTGAAATCTACTGCAGGTAAATACAACTGAGAGAGAAGGTGAACTACCGAAAACACATCATGGCATCTACGAATTGGAATCCTCATAAAGGCGATCTCCTTTGAATGTAACCTGGGGAAACAGTTACTAAGCTGTTGGAGGGCGGTGGGGGAATTGTAAGGCAAATTCCATTTGTTACAAACCCAATGATTTACATCTAAATCCGCCCACAGAAATTACACATTTGCAGAAGTGACAGAAAGTTCTGGCAGAAAACCATTTAACCAAAAATCATTTCGTAGATAAAGAAGCAATCAACCAACATGCTCAGATGCAGAGAAAAAGAAACAACGAAAAAGGTCAAGCATTCCAAGGAACCTGGCTACGATGTCGGATCCACGAGTCTGCTTCAATTGCTGCAGATCCAAGCTTTTCCTTGTCTTCTTTCCTGTTCTTCTACCTGTAATGCTGTCCTCTTAGCCTCAACAAGCCTTTTCTTTTATAACACAGTCTCTCTAATCTACCAAGGACTCGGCACGCGATCCCGTGCATCTCCCTTCTAAAAATATACTTTTATTTAATTTAATGATCCCAAAGAAGTTCTTTATTTATTTTATTGTATTTCATTTTTTAAATGAAAACACATAATTCCCGACAACATTTAATGACTTTATAGCTGACCAAGCATATTTTATTTAATAAAGTTATAACATTACAACAATCCATAATTGTACAACTTTATTTTAATTTATTTTATTAATTAAGTTGTAAATCACAAATTACAACATAACTTACAACTATTTTATTTATCTAAATATTTATTGTAAATAATATTATATTAAATAATACAAAACCTCTTACAATCTTTATTTAACAACTATACTTCTAATAAAATAATAATTTATTTACAACAATAATTAACAACTATCGACTCAATATTATCTTTTATAAATATATTTAATTATCAACATTATAATTTCCATAATATGATTCTATCTAATGCACAACGATACCTTACACACTTAGACATCTTCGGACCCAATTAGACTTCAAAGTACAACATTACCTGTCAACAAGTCATGATCAAACGACTGACGACGACCAAAAGGATAAACTGACAACCAGACAACATTGACATGGGACCTCACGTTAACTCCAAACAACTAATCCATTGGCGAAGGCACGCTCAGACCTGTATTCAGGTGGAGTCGATGCCTAGTACCTGCATTCCTGCAACAATGCACGGTTAAACATTCAAGATATATATCCACATACAGTCCTATAGTGAATGGAAATCGCAGTGGCGTAGGGTACTCAAGAGCGAGTAATACGACACTGTTCCATTCACGTTTATGTATAAACAGTTAACTATATTGAACAAGGTATCTGATATTAATCAACAACATAAAACATTCAATCCTATATCACAATTAACATCAAAACATCTGTAACATCTACTTCATTTATCAAATTCTAAAACATAAAATGATAAAATCCAACATCAACAACTGTTATCATAACAATCAGGTTCATAATGAAGTAACAAGATAACAAGAGATCCATCATCTACAGTCTAAGATACTATCATAACGTCTAAGCAAACATCAATCTGATGGACGACGAGATGAGGGGCATTACATTGGAGGTGTCATTTTGTTACACAAGCATCTCAATCCTTCTCAGCTACAATGGTCCAACAAAGTCTCTTAAGAGCCCTACGACCCAAAAAGCCAAACTTTGGCAATGTTGTTCTCTTAAACCACGGCACCTAGGATTCTATTTGAACTTACAGGTGGGCATCAATTCCACCTACAAAAACTTCTCTCAATTTCTCTCAACTTGAATTCATTTGCTCACAAAAACAATAAACGTAATGTTGCCACATGCTTCAATTTTATTTAATGAAAGGGTGTTATAAGTGATATTTTACATTATGCACCTCATGGCACTAAACTAACCATGCCAACACATCTAAATGGTCTATTTAATGTTAATGGAGATGTTAAAGAGCTACTTAGACATCTTTATCCTTTTGGGCTACATCAAACTAGTGAAGTCTCTTAAGAGCCCTAAGACTGAAGAAGTGTCAATCTTTGGCATGACTATTTTCTCAAACTATGGCACCAAAGAATCTCTCATCTAAACCTATAGGTGATTGTTAGGTCCACCTACAAAATGCTACCTTAGTTTTCCTCAACTTGAATTCATTTTCCTGCAATGGTGATGAACACAATGTTGCGAAATACTTCAATTTTGTGTGAAATGGTTCTCAGAGTGATAATTTGCATTCTACACCTCGTTGTAGTAGAGTAATTGTGCCAACACATATAGGTGGACTATCTACTACTACAAGAAATGTTAAAGAGTTGCCTAGACATCTTGATCCTTCTATGGTACATCAGTCTAGCAAAGCCTCTTAAGTACAAAATTTGACATATTACTAACGAGTTACATGACTATGTGCATTACCATAGACCTTATAAGGTCTCAAATTACCTTACTTGACAATGTGTTTCCACTGTGATAGCTATATAAACCTTTATTGATCGTTATTTGGCATTTTATTAGCTTTGAACTCTCATTGTGTTATACGTGTGTTTCTTTCTATGACTTATAACTCACTTTTGTTGAGGATTTCTAGCCTCACATAGGCTCCCTTATCAATGTCCATGCCAATACAAGCATTATTCAAGCTCTAAACTTTCCAAACAAAGGTAGAGAGAGGAAGAGAGAGATAGAGAGAGATAGAGAGGGAGAGAGACTGAGAGAGATATGATTTCTATTATTTAGGAGGAAAATTGGATTTGTTGATGTTTTAGTGTTTTGGTGTTTTAAATCCTCCTCTCCACTTTACATTCAAGGACCTAGGGTCGAGTGGCGAGCACTATCATACCCTAGGTCACTGTGAGATGTAGGGAAACTTGGATTAGGGAATTTAATTATCAATTTCTCTTCTCTTATGCTTAATTGACCATTAAAACCCTGATTATGCAAATACAGCAATAAATTGATGAATAACGGAAAATGCTCTTGCAGACGGAAGTAAAATGGCAAATCGCAGAATACATGTAACCTGCAATCATAAGACTTGGATTGGGGGTTATGGTGTTTAGGAGCTTTCCTTAGTCAAGCCCTGGAAGGACACTTAACTCTTCCAACACCTTTGTCAGATAGAGAGAGTGTGCCCTTGTGAGGCAGAGGCCAAATCCAAATGAAACAATGATAAAAAGTACAATGATATCACCTTGTAGTGAAGATCTCATGGGAGGAAGATGCTCTTCATTCCATGAGGAGATGAATGCTCAAATCTGCAAGTACAAACACAGAAACAAAACAAGTTTGCTCTTGCAACACTACGAAAGCCTTGAATCACCTTGAGAACACAATAGCTTGCTAGTAATCATCTAGTTCACAAATGAATGCCTAAACATGCTTTTACATGCAACTACAAACACTCCCGCCAAGATTTTCATAATTCAAACTTACCGTGTCAGCAAATGGACCAAATAACGGTCATAAACTGACACTTAAAATTTGGGACTGACCCGAAATAGGGCAGGACTTGGGCGCCAAGTCCTCCCCTATTTTTGGCAGGGTTAAGGTCAAGGGGTCCTCCTAGGTCCACTTTGCCATGAAACTTAGGCCTCATTCCATTGGGATGCCAAAATATGAACTAAGATGTCCTAAATGTATGCTAAAGACCCGGGAGCTAAACCTTATGAGGGAAAAGCCCCCAAGGGGACATTTTCCGACGTTGCATCTATAAAATACCTAAATGTAAAATACAATAATGTATTAGCTAACTAGAGTAGATAAGGTAGACAAGAATCTTATTTTGATTATGTATTGAGAATGAAGACAATCTTAAGTTTGAAGTGAGCATTAAAACCATTTAAACTATTTACACTCACTCTCAACAATGACTAATTTTAAGCCTTATTATTCAAACCATTTAAGCCATCAATACATTCACAATATTTATATATATTATTCTTAATAAGGCCATGAAGGAATACACAGTATAATGAGAATGTCATATACTTGCTTACAATTTCATATAGGCATACAATGAATGTCTCAACAAAGTCATACAGGTGTACAATGATATACATCAACAAAATACAAATCTATGCCTACATGCCATGAAGGCATACAACAAAATATCTATACATCATAACTAGGGAGTGTCATTAAAAAATTGATGACTTTTGCCCCACTAAGAAGATGAAGAACCACTATCATAAATGATAGCTATCCTCTGTTGATCGAATCTTCTATGCTCATAACTAGCTTGTAGCTCTTCCTATCAATAGAATTAGATAAGATACACATTAGTATAAAAATATGACTTATAAATTGACATAAGTAAATAATCACTTACCACAATCTCATGATCCCTCTAAACCATCCTCTACTTTGTTGCATGTGGTTGTCATTGATGTCAAGGTCTCAGGCAGTTGTTGTTGTCATGGATGTCAAGGTTGCAAAGCTTTCAAGTTGTAGTTCCAATGTTGCAAAAGTTGTCATTTTCATTTTCTTCTTTGCAGAAGTTATTCTTGGTATCACAGTTGCAGAAAAGTGGTATAGATTGCATTGGCATATTGTTTCAAACATCTTGGTATGATATGATTAGTTGGATTGTTTTTTCATGGACCTGAAAATCACTTTTTAATCTCTTTGATCAAATTAGGTTTTCCTTCATGTCCTAAACCCTAAACTCAAATTCCTTATCAGGTGCCATGCACTTTAGTTCTAAATTGATGTTGACTGGCTATGGCTCATACTCGATAGCTTAAGTTATAATTTAAGCCTCTTATGTCATGTGCTTACCAGCCCCACCTTCCTAGTCGCATCGAATGGCCTGGTCACCTTATGTCTTCACGGTTTGGGTGATGTGGATGTTGGCCCCACCGGTCTTCCAATTCAACTCTAGTTGGCATGCATTCATTGGTAGCACACAGGCACAGGCTATGATGACTTGGTTTTAGTTCAAGTTGCGATGTTGCGATATTATGCCAAGTGTCAAGAAAGTGCAAGCTTGTAGGAGATAAAGCAGGACCTGACATATTGGATGCAAGGCCACAGAATGTTGCCACCTGGCCCTGTGTTAGTACGAACCCCTAATGCTTCGAGTATGACTTATCAGAGTGGTGGAGTGAGATGGCTCCACGTGTCGAGCTAGCGCAAGTGCACGAAGGAGGAAAGAGAAGGTTTGTGAAGCCATAAAAATGTGTCACGTGTCCAACTTCAGACATTGACTAAGTAGGAAGATTTTTTGACTGATGACATGCTTCATTATGTGCTATCATGGTGCAATATCATTTGTCGACGACTTTTCAATGTCGAGCTTTTGCACAAGGAAGTCCTATTTTTGAACTCCATTATTAACCAATACATTGATGCAGAAAGGGCATGCATACTACTCAACGGACCAACATATCCTATATCAAGCAACCTACTGGCTATATAATGTATTACATTTACATTGTCAAATCAGGGAATCGTAATATTCTTGGATGATGCCTATACTATGTGTATAGTTAAGGAATTTTTGAGTTTTAATCTAGAGGTTGTGTAAGGGAATAATATAACTAAAGGAAACATAATTCCAATTGCAAGGATTGGCAATACTCTAAGTAAGCAGGACTGATAGGAAATAACTAAAGCTTATTCAACATGGTAGTAGTTAAATGGTCCTATGTAACTTCTAGATAAAAGAGTAGCTAATAGTTGGTTCAGTGATCACCTTGACTCAATAAGACTTACAACACATATTATCAAAGTCTAACTAATTCTCATAACATAATTCATTACAACATGCATTAATCATAGATATATAAACATACAATCATAAACTAAACATATAACCAAAGTGGAGAGACATAGTACCTCAAGTGCCCTGCTTGAGTAACTATGATCCCACGAAATCTAGCTAAACCTTTATTGTATCTTTGTAATCATTGATAGAACTCAAAACATGTATTCCTTTATTGAATGCTAAAGCGAAAAGATACAACAATGAAATCTGATACTATATCTTTGTCTAACCTATATGAAACAAAATCTAATCTCTCATAGACGAGATCAACATTGTCTGTTTGAACAAAACTACTGAACAATAAATGCTATAGCTGTCCATTGTCCAACAACGTAGGAAGAGGACTTTATTACAAAGCAAACTACAAATAGGAAACTAAACTGACACGAAGGTGGCATCTAGACGATACAATCTTACTGTAACTGTCTCTAGCATCCATGTGTTTTACATGAAAAGAGGGACAACGAGGTTGAATGGCTAGATCCTCCTTTCACTACAAACATTCAAGGACATATCAACCGAGTTGAATCACACTTTTACAAGAGGATTCACCTACAAGTTAGTTTGTCACTTAGAACGCTGTGGAAATTTAGAGATTGTCAATTAATGTATTAATTTAATGCTCAAATACCCTCGAAACCCTAACTAGGTAAAACAATAAGTAAACTGATGAATTACGACAAATGCTTGCAGACCAAGGTAGTAAACAGATATTAATTACTGACCATTTTTTGAAGTTTAAGATGCAGAATACTCGGGGACACTGGTACTCATGCCCCTGTCCAATGTGGTGTTTTCTTTAGGGAATCCTGATCTCCTTCCAACACTAATGATCATTGTATTTTTCATTTCTATCCCGAGAGATGTGAAGGACACTGGCACCAATGCCTGAGTCTAAGGCAGGGTATTCTTCAAGATGTTGAAGCCTCTTTAGATGTTGATTGTCATTGTCACAATGATTTTTGTGTTTTCAACCTCGAAGGACACTAGCACTAGCACCCGAGTCCAAGCAATGTTTTTCTTTAGAGATCTAAAATCCTTATCTTCTGCAACCTTCCTTTGCAACTTCACTCCGCGAAATCTGATACCTGTAACCTGCAATCGCAAGGAGTGTGGTTGGGGGTTGTGGTGTTTAGAGGTTTGCCTCAGTCAAGCCCGAGAAGGACATTCAAGTCTCCTGAACACCGTTGCTAGATAAAGAGTGCATATCCCTGTGGGATAGAGGCAAAAACAAATTGATAAATGATTCAAACACAAGTAGATATCAACTCAAAGGTATAGCTCTCATGGAGGGAAGAAGCTCTTTTCATGCCATGAGGAGATGGATTGATGAAGCCAAGTCTGTAACAAACACAATAACAACACAAGACTTCTCTACAACACAATGAAAGCCTTGAATCACCTTAGCATAAGCTCACAAGTTCACATTATCCATGTAGTTTTCAAATGAAGTCCTAAACATGCTTATATATGCAACTAAACACATTCCTGGTAAGAATTTCGTATTTCAAACTTAAGATGTCGGCATGGGACCTAATTAACGGTCACATAACCGACATTCAAATTTGGGACCTACCTGAAATAGAGCAAGACAAGGGTGCGAGCACCTGTGTCCACAGGTCCCATTTCAGGGCAGGACTAAGTACAATAATGTCCTCATGCCCAATGTGACATGGATTTCAGGCCATTTTCTTCCGAAAGTTAAAATGAACGTGTAAGATGCAAAACAAGGGACCTGGGAGCTAAACTTAGGAGAGAAAAAGTCCAGGGAGACATTTTTTGACATAACATTTATCCCCCACTTTAATTTATGTATGAACACAAGGCCCATAAATGCATTAAAGTATGGTCAAAACGCAACATTGAACACACCAGGCACTTGAAGCTAATGCATACACTAAGATTGAGGAACTATTCCTAGCCCCTAGTCTTAGGTAGACATTAGAGAAAATATACCGCAAACACGCCAAACATAGTGAAGACAATATCAGGCATGTGAAACATAGAGAAGATAGTAACAAGCACACAAAACACAAAGAAGACATCATTGAATACACACAAAATAAGATGAATACAGTGAATGTAGTGATTATTTCTTTTTCAATTTCATATATATGAATGCAAATGCAAGTACATGGAAAGTAAACACACAACCCAAAATATAGGAGGGACTCATCACTGCACGTCTTTAGACTACATATGAGGCTACAAACATGCAATAGAAATCTCAGAGTGTAGGAGGGACTCATTGCCACACCTCTTTAGACTACACTTGAGAACAAACATGCCTTACAAATCCCAAAGCATAGGAGGGACTCATCACCACATGTCTTTAGACTATGCTTGGGAATAAACATGCCATACAAAACCTGAGTCTAGGAGGGACTCATCGCTACACGTCTTTAGACTACACAAGGGGAAAAACACATGGAAAACACATGGAAGACACAAGCATCATATAATATGCCAAAGACATATTATACATCTTAAACATGACAAACAAGTGATGGAAGGAGCCTATTGCTAGGTTCACCACCATCTCAAGCACGTTATAGGCACACCTGACAGTTGGGCTTATGCCACAACAACCGCCAAAGACATGCTTAAGGGAGGATATACCAACCCCGCCTACTCAAAGGACTTTTGAAATAAAAAGGATGTGCACTAGCTCAAGAGATACACCATCCCCGCATCTACAGAGGGCTTTAAAATAAAAGGATATGCACGATATCCCGCCTCCGCAGAGGGATTACAAATATGCTTTGTTAGTACCAAAATCATTAGACAACTTACCTTATATGCCCCCACCTTAAGGTGGTTGATATTGTGTACCGATATCAAGCACTTTAAGGTAGAGAGAAAACACACAAGGGAACAAGAGCTCATGCAAAGCCCATGCCCACAAAGGTAACATGTACTTTATGATCCCCGAATGTTCCCACAAACACACAATTTCCTACAAAAAGAGAGGTTAGAAATCTTTCTCTAAGATAATAACCACATCACATGATCCAAAAACAATGCATGAAAGTAATCACATCAAGAGCCAAGGTTATACTATGGATTCGTAAACTGAGTATAACCGTGGGGCTATACTGTAGAGATCTCAGAACTGAGTGTAACCAAGGCGAGAACCAAGATAAATAAAGTGCACGGAGTAGCTATATTGTTATGATTTGTTATAAAAGATAAGTCATCATCAAAATATCACATGAAGTGATTCTACTAGCCAAGCATCGGATAATATATATCAACCCCATCGTCATATATGGACTAGGTCCATTTTTGCTTACTTGCTGAAGGAACACACAGTCCATATCAATGTTATTTGTTTTTCATCATCCTCCAGCTAGATAGAACCACTAGAATAAGGTAAACTATAAATCAAGAGATGAGAACAAGTACCCTAGGGTCGTCATGTAGGAAGGTGCCCCCAGGTCACCAACCACAACGCTATGCCCCTAGGACACAACACGCAACAATGAAAAATAGAGAAGCAAGATAGAAGAATGGTGATGCAAATAGAAGAATGGTCACAACAGAGGCGATCTCCTATAATCCTTGACCTTACAAGAGTATTAAGGGTCATCCAAGGAGGCCTAAACAACACATAACACATCACGGGGGAAACACAACACAGAGGCAAAGGGTTAGAAATACTTACCTGCAGAGACAACTAGACTAGCAATCATCATCAGGTAAGTCATCATCTTCCCAATCTTGAATGTTAGAGGAAAGAGGTACATAAGGTACCATAGCCCAACTTTTGTTCTTGTCTTCAAGTTGTTATTGTTAAGCTCTTCTTGGTTTGATTCAATGTTAGGTGGAATGTTTTCTTGTGGATGTGCATTTCGTTGGGCAAAAGCTTGTCTTTTCCTCCTTATTTCTCTTGCTTGTCTATTTCTTTTTGTCTTGTTGCTTATATCTTCAAAAGTATTGTCATGTTTTTCCATAGGTTTTCGCATGTTAGAGGAGGAAGCACCATGTTCAAATCTCATTTGTCTTGATGAAGTGCCTTATTCTTGACGAATGCCTCTTGATCCTTGTAAGGATGATGGAGGAGGAACCTCAACATAGGGTCCTTTTCCTTTTGATCTAGGAATGTCTTCTAATGTGGGTTGTTTGTCTCTTATTGTTTGCATAGGAGGCTCGACCACTCTAGATGTAAGTTTTGCTTTGTACTATCTATATTGTAGGAAAGAGTAATCTCTTTGTGGCTCAGGGTCTCTATCAGGTTGTGGCCAAAAGTAATTAAGAGTAAAGTTGTTGTTCATTGCCAAAGGCTGATATGTATTATGTCGAATAGTATGCACTTGTCCATGTAAAGGGAATTTTATGCAATTGTGAATAGTTGAGGGGACATCGTTCATAGATTTTAACCATGGGTGTCCTAGTTTTACACGGAAGAGGTCGAATAAAGGGATAACCTCAAATACTTGATCCACAGTTTTATTAAAAACTGTAAACAATAAAGTTATCTTCCCAGAGGTAGGCATTAAAGCTCCATTATGTGCCTTAATCCTTATATCTGAAGGTTCATAGGAATCTTGTGTCAAATTATGGGCAATAAGAAACTCTTCCGTTACCACATTATTCATGCAATTAGGATCTATAAGTGTACCATTCATCATAATCTCCATTATTTTCACAGTAATGTAAAGAGGCCCTTCATTGTCTACAAATGTTCTATCTTGAGGTGTAAATGTAACTTCACGTTCAGGGCTCCTTCTTTTCAAATAAGGTCTAGGAGGAAGCCTAGCATTATTGTTGCAATTATAAGCCATGTGTATATGTATTCAAATGTATGCAAATAGATTTTCAATGCTTATGCAAGGAACAAGTGCAAACTATGTATACTTATAATCTAAAATGCTTGATTTTTTCACGTTTTTCAATGTAAATGACTAAAAGAAGAAGTATTGTGAAGGAATTAAAGAGGGGCAGTGAATAATAAGATCAACATCAATCCAATAATGCAGCAATATCCTTCACAACACACATATAATGTAATTCTAGAGAGATGACAAGGCAAAATCTAGTGAAAATACAAGCTTTTCAAACCCTAGACATGAATTTTTGCAAAAAAAACACTATGATGAAACACTACAATTAGAAATAAATCTTAAATGAGTGTTTAAAAGAGTAGTAAATTCTGAAACAAGATTTTAACCACAAACCCTAGCTAATGCAAAAACTAGGTTATATGAAAAATGCACAATTTCAAGCAATTTTTAACAAATTAAGCATGAAAATACAATGCAAGTGATTAAAGTAATGATGAATTTATGTAATTTAAATCAGATCTAATGAAAATAATAGAAATTAAATGGAATTAAATTAAATTAATGCAAATTATGCCAAAATGCAAGCCTAAGATGCCAATTTTTTCAAAATTTTCAATTTTTTTTAAATGTTCAAATGCAATAAGATGAATAAATGCAAATATAGAGTACAACACTCAGCAAGGTACAAAATTAAAATAAACATGAGTTCACCAAAATGTTTTACATGAAAAGATGTACAACGGGGTTGAATGGCTAGATCCTCCTTTCACTACAAACATTCAAGGACATATCAATTGAGTTGAATCACACTTTTACAAGAGGATTCACCTATAGGTTAGGATGTCACTTGGAACGATGTGGAAATTCAGAGATTGTCAATTAATGTATTAATTTAATGCTCAAATACCCTCAAAACCCTAATTAGGCAAAACAGTAAGTAAAATGATGAATTACGACAAATGCTTGCAGACTAAGGTAGTAAACAAAGATTAATTATTGACTATTTTTTGAAGTTTGATATGCACAATACTTGAGGACACTGGCACTAACACCCCTATCCAAGGTGGTGTTTTCTTTAGGGAATCCTGATCTCCTTCTGACACTGATGATCACTGTATTTTCCATTTCTATCTTGGGAGATGCGAAGGACACTGGCACTAGTGCCCGAGTCCAAGGCAGGGTATTCTTCAGGATGTCAGAGCCTCTTCAAATGTTGATTGTCACTGTCACAATGATTTATGTGTTTTCAACCTCAGAGGATACTGGTACTAGCGCTCGAGTCCAAGTAGTGCTTTTCTTCAGAGATCTATAATCCGTATCTTCTGCAACCTTCCTCTGCAACTTCACTCCATGAAATCTGATACCTATAGCCTACAATCACAAGGAGTGTGGTTGGGGGTTGTGGTGTTTAGAGGCTTGCCTCAGTCAATCCATGGAAGGACATTCAATTCTTCCAAACACCATTGTCAGATAAAGAATGCATATCCTTGCGAGATAGAGGCAAAAATAAATTGATAAATGATTCAAACACAAATAGATATCACCTTAGAGGTGTAGCTCTCATGGAAGGAAGAAGCTCTTTTCATGCCATGAGGATATGGATTGATGAAGCCAAGTCTACAACAAACAAACACAATAACAACACAAGACTTCTCTGTAACACAATTAAAGCCTTGAATCACCTTAGCATAAGATCACAAGTTTGTATTATCCATCTAGTTTTCAAATGAAGTCCTAAACATGCTCATATGTGCAACTAAACACATTCCCACTAAGAATTTCATATTTCAAACTTAAGATGTCGGCATGGTACCTAATTAACAGTCACGTAATCAACATTCAAATTTGGGACCTGCCTGAAATAGGGTAGGACAAGGGCGCGAGCACCTGTGTCCATAGGTCCTATTTCAAGGCAGAACTAAGTACAACAATGTTCCTCATGCCTCATGTGACATGGGTTTCAGGCCATTTTCTTCCGGGAGTTAAAATGAACATGTAAGATGCAAAACAAGGGACCCTGGAGCTAAACTTAGGAGGGAAAAAGTCCAAGGAGACATTTTTTGACATAACACCATGAAGAACAATTGAGACTAGAAACAAAACATAGAGCACAATCTAAGATTCCTTCATTATTTAAGAATGCATCATCTGTCGAAGGATAACTGTCACAAAGTGGAGAGTTATGGATGACTCATCCCAATCAATTCGGGGTCTTCTTCATTTGGCTGCATGTGCCTGTATCATCTATTGTGGATATCAGCATCTCCTTTAGCTGCGAGTTATATAGTGATCTTCATGACATGAAGCCATGTTCTTGCTACATGAGGAGTTAACATCACATGGTATCTATGCATCACTGTCACTAAAATCAACATAAAGTACTAACATATTTTATGAGCAATCAACCATTCACACATAATTAATTAACAACATAGTATATACCCATCTTCATGCTTTCAATGTCTTAAGGATAATCATAGACATAGATAGTCTATATAGAAGTTTGGAAATGTCTTAGGAAATAGGTACTTAAAGCAAGAAAAACAAGACAAAACATGGCCTTATCACTATCTCGCATCTACTTTGTTCATTCTTTGCCGTGAAAGATAAGATTGACATCGTGCATTCAATTTTTTTATAACAGCTAGTTCTTGGTTTAAAATTTTAATTATAGAGGTCGACAAGGTAGCGATATGTCTGTATTTTTTGTTTGCTGACTTTGGATCAAGTTAACGATTGTTTCGAGGCATCTAGGCTAACATGAGGATTGTATCTAAATAGGCAGATTGATATTTAGTGTAGATCATTTCATTTTTGTGAGGAAGGTAAGCATAGAAGTTAACTATGATTGTGAGTGATTGTGAATGGACTATGACTTTGTTTAAGCACTTCATGGCTTATCATTCAGGGTAGAGTTGATGTTTTTAATGTAGAGCAGATTATGCATCTAAATTAGTCAAAATGCTAAGGCAAAATTAATCATCTTTGTTCTGATATTGTGTAGACATTATTACTGATAATTTATGTTTGTCGCTTCTTTTATAATCGTTTTAGAGGTTGGTGCCTCTTGATCCTTATGAGGTCGGTGCCTGTCTTTATCTGGGTTGCTGCTCAGTTTGGGGGATTGGAGTCTCCTTTAGGTTGGTGCCTATAAATCTTGTTTTTAATTAGGGGATTGGTGTCTCCTGTGGGTTGGTGCCTACAAAACTCATTGTATGATCATTTCTTTTTGTGAGGATGGATTTGGGCAGTAGATCCAAGTTGCTTTCTCGCTATAGTTTTTACCTTATAGGGTTTTCCACGTAAATCTGGTGTTTGTCTCATGTGTGAATGTGTTCATTACTTGCATTGATAATTGTGTTGATCTCGTTATTACTTGTTCTCAAAATCAGCTACGCTCGTTTTTGTAGACAACCCCCACGAATCTTGTCTGTTTTGTGATCTACACTCTAAGTTCGCAAATCGAGACAAGATTCTCTTGGTTCAGTGCGAAGTTGTATGGTATCCTAGACTAGTTTATAACATTCCTTCAAATCGATTCCTCGATATTTGCACAGATCGGTTAGGTTGTAAATTGACCAAAATATCAATTTTGGTCATTTTTTGGGTTGTTAGTGAAATTTTGAGTCTTGACATGTAAGGTCGGCCTAATTCACCGCTTTTACATGTCTTTTTGTTCACTTAGGTAAAGTCGGCAAAAAATGTCGCTTTTACATGATTTTTCTTTTTCACATGCTTAAGCGGTAGTTTTAGCCGCCATTACATGTTCTCGTTAAAAACTTCAGTTGCGTGTGCTTGGTCGGTGGTTTTTACTGCTCTTGCGTTTTGGTTAATTACATGTCATGTCGGTCAAAATTACCGCCCGAACAAGATCTCCAAGATCTTGAACTTCAAGTGGCATTAATGGCCACGTGTGCTAAACATTAAGGACTTGTTTTTAAGTTTCTTAAATACATTTTTTTCGTTTTCTTTTGTTATTTCTATTTCTTAAGTCTTCTAATAGATTAGTAAGCCCTTCTTGGAGCCACTTGATCGCGTTGGCATTGGATTCAAGCAGATTTTGACTCGTCTCTGTCATATTTTAGGGTTTTCGCTTCTTCTGACTGGTAAGTCCTTTAAGTGTTGTTTTTGTTATTTATTTTCATTTAGAGTTTCTTTTTTTTTGTTCTTTGGAGCCATCAAACCCATTTCTTTCAAAAATTATGTTGTTTGTATGTCATTCTAGACGAATTGTAATTTTCGTATTTCTCTTCTTTTGAGTCGTTCGGAAACCCTAGTTTCTGTTCAAAACCCCATCAAAACCAACTCACGGTTCATAACCCTTGCTTGAGTATTGCTATATCGGCTATATCCGCCGCTCTTACACGAAAAGATTGCAACTTTTATGCGTTATGCATTGTCGGTGAAATCCGCCACCCGAACATCAAACTTCCAATTTCCTTCTTACCTGCAACATTGGCATTTTTTGCCGCTCCAACATACAAACATTTTTCCTATAATATGCAATGGCGGTTGAAATTGCCGACCATACACATACCTTGAAGGTTGCAAAATACCCACATGTAAGGGCGGTCATTTTGACCGCCCCTACATGTAAAACATTTTTCCAAGAAATCACATGCAGTAGTGGTGTTTTTCACCGACTTTACATGATAATGAATGTTCTTCCCAAGCACATGCACAAGCAGCGGAAACATCCGCCTTTACACGTGCAAGTACTTCCTCATGCAGGAGCGGTCATTTTGACCGCTCATGCATATTTTCCTGAATTTTTCCAACACTAGGAAAATTCACCTTTCAAGACTTGTTAGCCCGCTTTCGCCTTTGCCTCGATTTGTGCGCACTCAAGCCCTTCAACGCATGCTTTCCTGTCCATGATCATCAAGTTGCGGTTATCCCAGTTTATCCATTTTTCCCCTAACTGCGAGATCATGGCCTTTTGTAGTTCTCAACCAGTGTTCATGGTAGACATTAATCTCAGAGTTCTCTTCAGAGCTAATGTTAGAGCCATCTCCGTCCAAGGCAAAAATCATGAAGTACAAGTACCAAGGTGTTTTTCCAGTGACAATAGTACAGTCAAATATTGATGAAATCAGAGATACAGAAATTGGACATGTGGACATGGCAGAATTTGTGGAAAGAACAAAACAGATAAATCCTTCTAGACCTATGCAAAAAATCATTGGTAGTAATATTCATTTGGTTGCATCATTTCCAGTTTCTGCACACAATCTTGAGTTTGTTCTTCAGGTAGCCAGTCATTACAACAGGGACACTAGAGTTGTGACAGATTCTCACGGGAATGTGATCATGAGATTGGATGCATAATTCTTAGACAAAATATTCATGTGTCCACCCATTGAAAATATTGGACGGATTGACTTTGCTCAGGGGCAACAGGATTATGATAAAGATGTGGAAGCTGCCAAAAGGTACATCAACAACAAATGGTTGAAAATCCCTAGAAGTAATTTGACCAGATGGCCAAATGATCTTCCTAGGAGTGACTTTGTTGAAGAAGTTTGTGATTTGATCACTCTTTTGAGTTGCATCAAATGACTCTCTTCTACTTCCAAGTTCCAAGAATGGATGTACACTTACATCAAGGTGATTCTTTGAGGTACACAGAGAATATTTTGGGGAGAGCAAATTAGTAATGCATTGCATGAGCAATTGGTAAAGGTCAATACAACATTCAAATTCTATATGACTTCATATCTTGTATATGTTGCTGCAAGCATGAGAAGCTTTCCAGGTTTGACTCAAGTAGGAGACAGGAGATTGATCCCTGTATATGAATATTACCCTCAAATAACTCTAAAGGGATCAATTCATCATTTCTGAAGGGTCAGTGATGACTTCTTTTCAGTATTCACATGCTTATGGGATGATGAACTTGTTTAGAAAAGGGTCTCAGATGAAGCTTGGCAGATTGTGAATTCTTTTGGTTTCTTGTTCTTGCTATTCCCCACTTTCACATATCTTAGGGTAGGATATTATCCTGGTTACCCTTATATTCTTCCACAGTATCCTAGTGACCGTATTGTTCTTATGGAGCTGTGCAGACAGCTGATTGTAGTGCACAATAAATAGATGGAATTGAAGAAGTCAGGGATAAAGTTCCCTGTTGAGATTGGAAGGTATTCAGTTCAATCAGCTAATAAAGCAAAAATAGTTGATTCTGAATTACAGCTGGTTACTATGAGAACCTACAAGAAAAGAGACCATTTTGACTTCAAAAGAGTTCAAGATAAGATCAAAAGGAAATCAACCTTTCATATACCAATGGTTGAAGATATTTGGGCTGATCTCAAGACACAGAACGAGATCAGAAAGCTAGACTACTGCAGACTTCATTTGAGTCAGATTGAAGAGCTGGACATCGCTGATATTCCAGATGGAATGGAGGATGATGGGGATTTTCTAGATCCTAGATATAATACTGAGAATGTTGAAGCCTCGCCTCTTCCGGAGGTAAAATGGTCAATCAAAGAAGAAACATCCATAAGGAAAAGATTTCAATCAATACTGGCCAACACAAACATGTGGTTGGAAAGTAAAGGGATCAAATTGAAAGAGTTCCTCATAGGGTCAGAGACTGAAGCACAGGAGTAGATAGGCAAGAAGGTAGAGAACATAACAAAAAACAAGAGTGACGCCCCTTCTTCATCTAAGATACGCAAACCAAAAATTAAGTTTGTGTCCAAAGGAGGGAAGAAGGAAGTTGCAGAAACTTCCAATGTCACTGAATCAAATGTTGAAGATACTAATGTTGATCAAATGGAGATTTAAGATGTTGAAGTTGAAGAGAAAAATATTCAGAAGTCTAAGGATGTTCAACAAATAATAGTATCTGATAAATCTGATGAAGAAGATCAAACTGAACAAGGTGAAGATGAGGATGCAGAAAAGGAACGACTTGGTGATCCACCTCAATCTCCTGAGAAAGATCTTCCCACAGGAACACGAGTTTCTACACCTCCCCCTCATGTTCCAGTTTTTGGTAGTTTCCCAGTGATTTCAAATGTTCCTCTTTCGCCTATTTTTCTTGTTTCTTTTGATAATACCCCTACTTCTGTGAAAACCAGTTTTGGGACCCTTTTTTATTCTTCTAGTTCCATCCCAAGTTTATCTTCTCCATCTTTTGACATTGGTGAACAATTTGTTTTAGAGAATCTTTTGGATGCTTCAGAAAAGGTTGTTGATATAGGAGTGGTTTTTACCAACACCAGTCCTATTGTGACTATAATAGGTATAAACATGGATCTGGCAAAACAAGTGGTAGACTCATCTCCGGTTGTTGGCGCTTCTGTTCTTCCCCCATGGTTATCTGCATATACTCCAAAGAAGAAGAAGAAAGTTATTTCGCCTGATGAGATTGATATTGAAAAGTTGTTACTTGTAAAAGCAAAGACTACGAAGAAGAAGCCTAAGACTGTTTCTAGGCTTGTCAACGAGAAAGGAATCAGATACGCAGAAATTGTTAAACCACCAGAAGATGCCACTATTGACACTTTTGACATGAATGATTATGTCATTTCAAGGGTTGAGTTGGGCAAGCTAACTCATGAGGGTATAAAGGCATATTTTCAAAGTACTACCAGCACTTTACTTGAAAAGTATGATGAGGTCAAAAAAGAAAAAGAATAGTATAAGGCCAAAGCAGAACAACTTGCTGTTGTTCTTCAAAAGATAGTAAAGTCATCAGAAATTGTAGAACCCATGGCAGTGACTGTAGAAGATCCCTTGATCCAGAAGGTTGAAAAAGCACAAGCCAGAGGAAGGGTGGTAGGTGATATTGTGGAGCGGTTGTTAGCTCAAGGACAAGTTCTGCTAAAAACCACTATAGAGAGAAAAGAGAAGATGGATAAAGCTAAAGCTGAGTTGGACAACCTGGTTGACTTACTCTCGCAAGAGCTACAAGATCAAGAAGAGAGCTTGGAGGAGTGGATAGATATGAAAAAGATTAAGATAAAGAACCTGATCACCATCGAGGTCATTGCAAATAAGGAATCATATCTTAAAACCAAGGAGACTCTGGTTCATCGAATCCACATAATAAAGGGTTTACTTGAAGATCTATGTCAAGCTCGAGAAGCCAGTGAAGATAGTGATGTCACACTTCTACATAGGCTAGAAGAACTTCCATGCACTTTAACAGGTGAAGATCACAAGTTCCTCTTAGCAGGGGAGATGGTAAGTTCCTTTGAAGAAATGGTCCAAAGGAAATTTGAAGAGGAGGCAGCCTCAGTGCTTTCCATGGATAATCTATATGATCAACATTCAACTTTAGAAAACTTGAAGGACAATCTAGATAAACATGAAAAGGCAATAAAAATAGTGAAAAATGCAATTCTTCGGGCCCGCACCATCTCAGAAAACACAGCAAAACTAGATGCATGCGAGATGGTAGCCATACAGGCTATGTACCAGGATTTTCTAAAGAAGAATGACGGAGGAAGCTAGTGCCTTAGTTTATGTTTCTTGTATATGATATGTAATTTGAATTTTGTTGTGGACATATCCACATGTAATTTTCCAAAATGTGATTACATGTGAGACAAAGGAAGTCCCAAGTCAAATAGGACTCTTTTGTTGAATAAGTCAAAGTAGTTGTAAATTTCCTATTTTTGCTCCAGGCTCCTCCCTATAAATAAAGAGGGCCTCTATTGTAAATATGATATTTTTTCTTTTGCAAAGAAACTCTGCCAAATTGGAAAACATTTCAAGACTTTGAGCTTTTTATGTTTATCATATTTTTTCAAGTGAATATCAATATAAGAAGGCGATTTGAGTATCAAACTTTGAGTTGAATCATATTGTTTTATGATATCAGTGTTTCTTATGTCATTGGTGTTATAGTATATTGAATCATTGTTGGAATCGTGGAGTTTATTGAGATTTGAGAGGAGTGTTCTTGTTTTGGTCGAATAGACTTTGTGCTATTTTTCTCATTGCGGGAGTTTGTATTTGTGGGAATGAAATTGTTTAGAGACTTTGTGCTGTAAACTGTTATTTTCAAGTCAGTTATATTGTATTGAGTGAAAGTGGAGATTTTGGGCTGCATTTGAATTCAATTAAGTTTGTTTGTGAGAAACAAGCCAAACGATAGAAAACTTTGCGTTTCTATGGTTTGTCTCTGTTCAAGAATTGTCAAATATCATCTTTTGTGAAGTTGTTATTTTGTAAAGAAAGAAACATCTATTCTAAAAAAAGAGAATAGGATGCGATGAAAACACCCCAAGAATAGTTTTAGTTTATTTAAGTATTAAAAGTTGTTTGTTAGAAATAGCTCATTATCTAGAGGGAACCTCCCCTTGCTGAGAGGAGAGACTCAGTCTCATCAAAGCTGTGGTGATATAACCATTTTGTCATTAGTTAGCTAAGTGACAAAATATTCACCCAACATTACTTTGATGATAACTGATTATTGGTTTGAAGTTAAAAATGGTAATAGACTAATTCACCCCCCCTCCCTCAGTATACCTGTGTGTTCTACAATTGGTATCAAAGCTAAATTCCTTGGTGCAACCTAATTGCTGAAGGTAGATCTTGGATTAGAATGTACATGGCAGGTCAAGAAGGATCCTATTCAAACAAGGCACCTCTATTTGATGGATTAAACTATGCTTTCTAGAGTATAAGGATTGAAGCCTATTTGACTTCATTAATATTTTATGTTTGGCAATCTATTGTGGATGGTTATAATGCTCCTACAACTCCTCCAACAGATCAGGTTGGTAAGAAGGAAAGTGAGAACAATGCTAAAGCTAAGAATGCTAGTCTGTGTGGTTTAATAAATTATGAGTTTGTTAAAGTGATGCATTGCAACACTGCTCCTTGGATCACCAGAAGGGCCATCTTTTCCATGGCAAAATTCACCATTAGCATCGCAATGAGTGAAATCATTATATGTAATAACCACAACATCTTGTCTACCATACATAACCCTAACATGAAAGTGGGTTTGAAAACCCCTTTTTTGGATAAACCTTCATTTCCTTTTTTTCTTTTTTTTTTTCTTTTTTTCAGATATATTTCTGTTGTCCTCGGGGTCAAAAGTACACCAATAACTATTTACAACTATACAAAATATATATTATTGATATAACAAATAAAAAATATAAGTTCTGACTTGCTTAATTATTATATTAAATCTAAGCAAACCTTGAGTACATCTTGGTTGCATGGTCATTATGTTGTGTCAATTTGGGCTCTCTATGCAATTTGCGTACAAATGTTGTCTCTATACTATCCAATAAACCTTCTCCTTTGACAAAGTGAGGGAGTCTTTCAAGAGGGATTGCAGCACACATGTCTTTCTCACCATTATCATCTCCAATAGGTGTCCATTCAAGGTCAACACTTGAGAAATGATTTCCCTGGTTGGGAATGTCTTGCATTGCCAGATCTATGAGTGATTTCCATTTTGTTGGCTTGCCCATTCTGAATAATATTAAGATGGTTAGTGGACCTCTATGTTGTTCAAATATGTCAAAACAACTATATTGTTTTTTTCTAATGACTCTGTGTTATACTTCTCTTTACCTTGGTGTTCACACTTTCCTCTGAGCTTTAAAATAATATAAGAATGAAGTTCAATGACCTGTTGCAAAAGAGTCTATATGAATCATTGGGATAAAGTCATACAAAACAATTTTGTAATATAAAAATCATAGAAATATTATTATATCCTCAATAGAATAGAATATCATATCCCTTGGTTAAAATGTTTGTTTAATATACAACTATTTAGGACGAAGGATGATGTTTGATCTATCCATATGTAAATTGTGTTGACATCATAGGATTGATTTGTGATCTGATAGTGGTAGGATATGAGTTTATTTTATGGATGTAAATGGTGGGGTTGAACCTAATATGTGATTATGAGCAATTTGATGCCATGATTTAGGATTTAGGATTTCAATTAAGTGTTTAAGGTTGGATTTTGGATTGCAGATGATTTGGATGTTGATAAGATGGGTTTAGTTGAATCCTTGCTCAAAAGGGATGATGTTTGGATAGATTGATGGTGGTTGACGAGATAAAAGTGGTTGTTTGGAGATGTATATGAAGAGGAAAAATGATTGGATTACAGTTTTGGACTCAGGAAGATGTAGGCTAATTGTGATAAGAAGGATTGAGTCTCTATATTTTCTATGTGAAGCAGTTTTCCCAAGAACAAAGTGCAATCACCTCTATGGGTAGCGAAGATGCCTAAGTATAGAAACACCTATCAAAGTAATGGATTCGCCTATGAGGGAATGACCTGTAGATTGTACAAATATTGACAGCGTATTCACCCAAGAACATAGAGGAAACACCTATGAAGGATAGAGGGACTCAGTGGCAAAGGACATACATAAAAGATCAAATAGTAGATAGTGAGACATGAATAAGGATGGACTCAAGATAATCACTTGTATGCATAAAAAACATGCCAAACAACACAAACATGTATATTATTCAAGTGGGTTTGTAAACTCAGTGTAGGCTCACCACCACGAGGGGTTAATACTCAGTGATACTTGGGTGGAGCACCCTTTCTCACAAAGGCAGATAGGTAGAGATCTAGTGACATAGGGTCATCAATAGACACCACAGGCACACCTTCTCTCTCTCCTCAGGAACTGTCGAAGTTCACCTGAAGATTTCTATCTCAACCTAAGGGAGTACATGGTGAGTAGCTTCGAGGTATGATCCACATCCCCTGCACTATACTAAGCCACGATTGACAACATGTCTTAAGCTGGGTTGAATACAAGCTCTCTAGTGCATCCTCTAAAGATGAGGAGGGTGTGTGAGGCACATCCGTGAACATCAGCCTATCACAAGTGTGGGTCAGGAACATCAATTAAGCCACTCAGACCAACCCTGCACTCCTAACTCAAAATCACCTGAGTATCAGAGCTTTGCTAAAAATAATGTGACTGGATTAGGGTATAACTTTCATTCTCCCCCCTTTATATTCCTCGCTAGTTCACATGGTTGAGGTCATCCCTTGGGGTGATGAAATCCTCAAGCAGGCCTCCTAAAGGGAAGGTGATGCTAGGCGTTTCTAATCCCCAGACTCACATGTAGTGCAAGGGGAGAGCATATGCGTAAAGCTAGCACACCTGGGATGAATCACAAGTGGACTTAGATTAATTCGTAGTTTTTGATCCCTAGGGTCATCGAATGGTGCAAGGGGAGAGCATATGCCAATGAATAATCCCAAACACAACAAACAAAGTTAATTGATCCCCCTAGAAAATGAAGTGTTCCTAGTTAGTGCAAATATACTTACATTAATCTTGGACTGATCGTCTTGCAATAAACAAGTTAGAAGTTTTGATACACCGGTCTTCGACAAATGAGGCTACAAAATGATTAGGAAACACTCATATAATTTAATATATTATATAATATATTATAATATTTAAATATTTAGATCATAATATCTAATATTAAATATATTATATTGTATATTTAAATATTATATTAAATATTTTATATAATATTAAATATTTTATATTATATTATATTAACATTAAATAAATATTAGTGGGAGGTTGGGAGGGAACCTTGCCACCTTGTCTTCATTAGGTGGCAAGGCCGGGGCAACGTGTGAGTGTAGGGCCATTTCCATTCCTTTCAATGATTGCAAGGGAAAGGAACATTCTAGAAATTTGGTGCATTGAGAAGTTTCTGAGGAAACAAAAATCATAAAAGGATGCGGGTTAACCGTTTTAGCAAACATTTGGCCTAGTCTCGATGCCTATCAGATTTACAATTGTCTTCTCTGCTAAAGCAATTAGTTGCGACAATATGGAAACCCTAGTCAGGTTAGTGAGCTGCAAGCGCCAGATGGCTTTTCTTGGCCATGTTTCTGACTTCCAGTTGCAGAGGATGCTTTGTCGCTTAGATGAGTTGATGGTAGGAGAAATCAGAATGATCGTGGGAAAGTACTTCTTGTAGAATGATGAACAGTATAAGGTAGACACTGATATATCTTCGAGGGTCCTGGCCATGCTTCTGGAGCTTGAAACGCCCAAGGCAGAAGTGGAAACCATCTTGAAAGGCATTTTCTATGCAGAGCATTTGGGGGACTTGGATTTAATTCTATAAGAGGCTAATTTGGGAGTTAGAGCTCCGCAACCCAAGGATATGGCCCTTTTTGTGGATCCAAAGGCAGTAGTAAAACTATATCCTTTCATTCTGGATATTAAGGGTTTTGAATTGCTAGTGGCAAAGGACATTGCTCAGACTGTTGTCGACTTCATCAAGAAGGTGCTGGGTATCGAGCCTATGGAAGGCTTCGACTGGGTGGCAGATTTCAACTTGCAACTACTGGATTTTGATAAGGTGGAAGCTGTATAAACTTAGTACTGTAATCCTTTTTGGTTTATGGAAGCCCGAAGTATATGTAAATAGGTGACATTCATGGTTGAGCCTGCGAGGTCTCTAGTTTCTATTCGACCCTGTAAGGTCTTTTTAGAAAAGTACTGGGAGATATACAGTTTGAAGTCAGTAGCAGAATAGTAGTAATATTCTCAGAAGAGCCATGTCTTGGCACATAACTATGTAATTTCCTATTTTCAGTTTAATATAATATCAATATTACGAATAAAAAAAATATTATATAAATATTATATAAATTAAATATTAATATCTTAAATTATATAAAGCCAAAAAAAAAACCAAATTATTAGACTCCTTATAAAATTTTGGACATTTTTAGAAAAAATCAACCAAAGTGAAGTTAGTACGTGAAAGTTAATGTAGTTTAAAGATTGAAGAAGAAATACTCACTCCAAATAAATTTACCTTTCTAGTGTGCAATATAAGGAAATGACCTAGTCCACTATGTTTAATTTTTAGATGCCTACAAATAATCAAATAATCAATTAATTAGAGACAGTTATTTTAAAAATAACACTTGATAAGTACAAATAAATAACTTCAAATATATCTAAAGGTAAATAAAATAACTCTTTAAGTAATAAAAGAGTTAGAAATAATTTTTAAATAATTTGAAATAAAATAAAATTTCCTTTCAATAAATATTATGTATTTTAATTTTTAGTAAATTAATAAATTTGGTCAACTGTATAGATGGATGCATAGACAATACAGTCCTACTACATGAAACCTGGACTTAATCAAACAAATGTAATGTTACATGTTTTTAATAAGATATACTATGTATTATATATAAATTACAGATAAAAATAATAATAATATTACCTTTCATTTATAAACAAAATTGATAATTGTTGGCAAAATTTTATCCAAATCTATTGATATTTAAATATATCTAAGAGGGCAAAGAGAAAAGATCAAAATTACAAAAATTATGAAGCATCTATCCTTGCGTTTCTCGAGAAAACATTGGAGTGTTTTCTAGCAATGAGAAGATCTGTATTTATATCACTAAACTATGGTACTTCCAAACTAAAAATAAACATTTTATTCATCTAAAAAGGTACCAGACATTAAACACCAAACATAAAATTATTATATAAATTTTTTGTTAACAAAATTTAATGGTACACAATTTGCCAAATTATTCAAGAAACTTAAAATAGTAGTTCTGGTTTAGCAGAAGTGTATCATGAATTCCTTTTTCACATGGGCAACCCCTTTTCTTAACCATAAAAGAAATCTAAAGATAGAATTTAGACTGCATTCACGATTATTATTAAAAAACGAGCAAATATAGAAAGCATATTCAAGTTGTCAAATGGATACATCATATTTGGTGTAAAAATCATACACCAATAGTTTCCCACAATTCTAAAAGAAGATGAAAAAAATAAAGAATTTCTTCAGAATTTTGAATGTCTGCAAATTGCAAGACAAAAGGGAAGTTTTGAGACAAAAAAAGAGACATAATTTTTTTCTGGTATTAATCCCACAGCTGCTAAGGTATTCTACCTAATAATAATCATCTGTGTCTTGCAAAGTCGAAATATTTTGAAAAGTACTACTAAACTCAATTTAAACAAATAAAAGAAAAGATGCATTAAACATAAAAATGGTAGTTAGAAAAAGTGGCTTGCATGACTACAAAGTAAACATCAGTATATAGTTAGCAATGATAGAATTTCAACTTAAAAAATCCCAGCAGATATGAAAAGAATATCGTTGATTGTCATTAGAAAAATGTTTAGATCATAAAATATGAATGCATTCAATCCCTCAACAACATTAAACATAGAACAATCCAGCTATAACATGCATGCTCCTACAACACCTAAAAGGAAAATATAGAATTAGCTTTTCTCTTCAGAGGAAATCAAACTTGTCTCATTCCTCATATCAAGGACCTACATGCCATAAAAAACTCAAAGATTAATACAAGAATCCCATGATCTATCTAGCACTGCTAAACATGATATCATTGAAGTTATTATTACCGTGGGGCATAGCAAAACATGTGCAAGATTTGGCTTGCAGGAAATGAACCAATCACGTAGCCAAATGCAACTAGGTTTCCTCCTCCTTTCTTAGTTGTGCAGGGGATTGGAGGGAAATGAACTTGTAAATTTTTATTTAAGCGTGAAATTAAAGGCAAGAAGGCGGGAAATAATTTGCAACGGGTGGTTGGTTAATAAATTTTCCGCATCCACAATTGAGTTGATATTGTAGCCGACATGGTATTGGCGAGAGATATGGGGAGATTTGCATGTTATATTATCTGACATGACTTTGACCTAGTGGGAGTGGTGGCATAGCAGAGGACATTAACACATACGGAGGAGGAGTACCTGCAAGACCATTACTTACACGGGGTTGCACGGGCATGGGCCATCAAATGGACATGCCATCCCGATGGCTACATAGCCTATTCCTAAACGGAATGGTCTTGGCGGGAGACTTTTGAACAAAATATGTAATAGGAGGTGGGCCCCACAATGGAATTGAGTGTGATTTAGGATGACCCCCAAAATTGAAGTAAAAATAATTAATTATCTGTGAATTGGACCTTCGAAGATGATTGAAAATGACACATAGAAATCCCATCAATGAACATGTCACGGGGGCATAATGTCGCTAAAATAACATTCCATGTGAAAGGAAGCAAGGTATGCGGAAAACGCTTCCTACACTGATCTAATGAGGAAAGACTAAGATGGAAATTTTTACTTTTACAGTTACAAATTAAGATGCACATTAACAGAAAGATAATAACAACTTCCAAATGCAAACACAAAACTCACAACACAACATATACGTGGGGAAAACCCTTTCAGGTAAAAACCCCACACTCCAAAGTTGCCCAATATATTATTCAGAAATCACAAAGATTACAATATACTTGCAGAGCAAGCTTTTACAGAAGTATATCCAACCAGTGATCCAGGAGGTAACTCAACATCTATAAGATTCTTACATGCAACCTCCATCTCAAGTTCTTGATATATAGGAGATACAATACAGTACACCGTCAATGGTAATTACAAAACCATGAGCTAAAACCACCCAAACGTGGCACCTAAATTATCTCCAATCAATCAACACCATGATTTAATTGCTAGAGGCCATGAGGCCCATAGACTCTGAACACCATCTGAACTTCTCTGTGCTCACAGGTTTTGTCAAAGAATCTACAACATTAATTAAAGTTTCAACTTTTTCTAAGTTTACCTTCCCGTCCTCTACCATATCACGAACAAAATGGTACTAGACATCAATATGTTTAGTCCTTGCATGGAAAGTAGGATACTTCACCAAACATATGGCACTCTGACTGTCACAACAAACGGTAATCTTCCCTGCGTCAGACCCAACATCAAAACACAATCTCTTAAGCCAAATGGCTTCTTTACAAGCATGAGTTGCTGCCATGTACTTAGCTTCAGTAGTGGACAAAGCGATCACAGGTTGTCGCTTACTCATCCAACACCATGATTTAATTGCTAGGGGCTATGAGGCCCATAGACTTTGAACACCATCTGAACTTATATGTGCTCACAGGTTTTGTCAAAGAATCTACAACATTCATCAAAGTTTCAACTTTTTCTAAGTTTACCTTCCCATCCTCTACCATATCACGAACAAAATGGTACTGGACATCAATATGCTTAGTCCTTGCATGGAAAGTAGGATACTTCACCAAACATATGGTACTTTGACTGTCACAACAAATGGTAATCTTCCTTGCATCAAACCCAACATCAAAACACAATCTCTTAAGCCAAATGGCTTCTTTACAAGCATGAGTTGCTGCCATGTACTCAGCTTCAGTAGTGGACAAAGTGACCACAGGTTGCCGCTTACTCATCCAACTAATAGTACCACCAAACATAGTGAACACATAAGCACTGGTGGATCTCCTGTTGTCAATGTCACCTACCCAATCTAAATCCACAAATCCATGAATACAAAGTGAATGCCAAGGTACTATAGGATAACCATGATAACATAAAGAATACTCAGAAGTACCCTGCAAATATCTGAACACTCTCTTCACTTCATCCTAATGTACCCATCCAGGATTAACCATAAATTGACTAAGGACTCCCACTACTTGGGAAATGTCTGGTCTTGTGCAGACCATCGCATACATCAAACTGCCAACCACACTAGCATAAAGAACTCTACTCATATCCTCTATCTCAGAAGGAGACTTTGGACAATCTTCAACAGATAACTTTGTCCCCATTGTAACAGAAACAATCAAAGGTCTGTAATCCATCATGTTGAATCTCTTCAACACAGTGTTAACATACTTACTCTGGCCTAACCAAAGTTTTCTATTTGTTCTGTCTCTTCTGATTTCCATTCCTAGAATGTACCGAGCTGCCTCTAGATTTTTCATCTCAAATTGTGCTGACAACTGAGACTTCAAATTAGAAATCAAACTTTTACCATTCCCAATGAGTAACATATCATCAACTTATAATGCAATAATGAGAATGTGATCATTGTCAAACTTGTAGTAAACACAATGATCTGATTTTGATCTCTAAAATCCAATACTCAACACAAAAGCATCAAACTTTTGGTACCACATCCTAGGAGACTGTTTCAAACCATACAAACACTTTTTCAACTTGCAAACTAGATTTTCTTTACCTTTCACCATGTAGTGCTATGGCTGTGACATATAAATTTCCTCCTCCAAGTCACCATGAAGGAATGTTGTTTTCACATCCATCTGTTCCACTTCTAGATCATACGCTGCTGTAAGAGATAATAGGAACCAAATAGATGTCATCTTTGCAACGGGAGAGAAAATCTCACCATAGTCAATTCCCTCCACCTGAGAATACCCGTCCGCAACCAATCTAGCCTTATATTTCTCAACACTGCCATCTACACTGAATTTCTTTTTGAACACCCATTTGCATCTGACAGGTTTTCATCCTTCAGGCAAAGGCACCAAGTCCCAAGTATTATTCTTTTCCAAAAAGCCATCTCCTCCTCCATGGCTTCCTTCCAGGAACCTGCATCTTTCATACCCATAGCCTCTTTCATAGTTCTAGGCTCATCAATGTTAGAAATCAAAGCAAAAATACAAATGGAATCATGTAATGAATAACCAAACCTATCAGGTTGTTGCCTTATCCGTGTGGACATCCTCAAAGGTTGAGGTTGAGGTTCTTCATCTTCTTCTAAACTTTTAGAGCTACTAGAGCTCTCCTCATTATCAGGTCCAATAGATGTTTTTGGTTCAACTTTCTCAGGGGTGGAAGGAAGCTGAACCACATCATCTTTCTTCTCTTATTTCTTTGGCTACAAGACAATAGAAGAAGGATTGAGCTCTCTGAAGATCACGCTTTTGCTATATAGAACTCTCTCAGCTACTAGATCCCAAAGCTTGTACCCTTTCACACCGATACCATAACCGATGAAGATACACTTTACAACCTTTTTCTCCAATTTAAACCTCTTATCCTTAGGCACATGTGCATATGCCTCACAACCAAATACTCGAATGTGTCTTAATGAAGGCTTTTTACCAAACTGTACCTCAGTAGGTGTCTTATCAACGAGCACTGATGTAGGAGACTTGTTAACTAGATAACAAGCGGTAGCAACATCTTCAGCCCAGAACTTTTGTTCAAGACCAACTCCACTTAGCATACTCATTGCCCTCTCCATCAACATTCTATTCATCCTCTCTGCAACTCCATTCTGTTGAGGGGTATACGGAGTTGTCTTGTGCTTCTTAATCCCTTATTCTTTACAGAACTTGTCAAAATTTGCTGAACAAAACTCACCACCATTATCAGTCCTCGAACACTTAATCTTTCTATCCTTCTGATTCTCTACAAGAGCTTTGAACTCTTTGAATCTATTAAAGACTTCATATTTACTTCTAAGGAAATACACCCATGTCCTTCTACTATAATCATCAATGAATGAAACAAAGTAAACAAATTTTGAAATCAAAGGAACATTAACATGACCAAACACATCAGAATGAATCAAGTCCAACACCTCAGAAGATTTGTGAGAACTAGAATAAAACTGAACATAGTTTTGTTTTCCATAAATGCAATGCTCACAGAAATCAAACTCAAGCTTACAATCATTCATACCCTCAACAAGATTTTTATTCTCTAGGGTCCTTAAACCTTTTTCACCAATGTGACCAAGCCTTTGGTGCCATAACATTGTCTTCTCAATTGGAAGTTTCATCTCCATAGAATGAGCACCCTTAGGTACCCAAAAAGCATGACCATTAGAAGTAGATGCAACAGTCTTTTTCGTTGTTGATTCCAATGGTGAGGATGAAGACTCTGAAGCTCTCTTCTTTGAAATAGAGGCTCTATTGCACTGAACTACACATGCATCAAGCTGAAACAGAGTGCCAATCCGAACACCCTTAGCCAACACCATAGATCCTCTAGTAATCTTGCATCCTCCATTCAAGAAAACAACCTGCACACCCACATCATTCAATTTACTTACAGAAAGAAGGTTCCATGTCAAACCAGGGATATGTAAAACACCCTTGATTCCCTTTACTTGTCCATCAGGGAATTGTATCAAGACTCTTCCATGACCAACAATATCTAAGTGAGAATCATCACCCAAGTACACCTTTCCACCATCATATTCCTCATACTTTGAAAACCAACCCCAATGCGAGGTCATGTGAAAAGATGCACCAGAGTCAAAAAGCCACACATCCTTGGATGCATGCATTACCAAGGCAACAACAAATGCTTCTCCTTCATTCTGAGAGGACTTGTTAGAATCTGAATCATGATTCTTCTTCTTTTTCTTTTTCTCCTCCTTGCACTCCTTGCGGAAGTGACCAGGTTTGCCGCAGTTCCAACAAAGGGCCTTGGACTTTCCGGGAGACTTAGATCTCCCATGGGCTTTGGATCTTCCTTTTTCTTCATTCTTCTTATCCTTTTTCTTTCCCTTCTCTTTAGATCTACCACGAACCACAAGAGCCTCCTTAGCCGATTCGAAAGACTTTCTCTACATCTATTTAGACAATAGCAAAGAAACCACTTCATCCATCTTGAAGGTGGTAGTGGTACTCCTAATGGCCATAACAAGGTGGTCCCACGAATCTAGTAAGGAACACAGTAATGTCATACATCGATCCTCCTCCTCCATCTTCACACCAACAAAAGTCAATTGGGCAACAAGCATTTTGAATGTGTTCAGGTGATCGGCGACAGATCCTCCATCTTCCATCCTTAGAGAATACAATTTCTTTCATAGGAATAACTTGTTCACTAGGGAATTAGCCTGATAAACATCTCCAAGCTTCTTCCAAAGATCCTTTGCAGTCTTCTCTTCATGGATATTTAGGAGCATTGAATTGGCCAAACAGAGTCTTATCAAACCCTTAGCTTTTCGATCTTTGAGATCCCAGTCTTCTTGAGACATTGTCGTTGGTTTTGTACTAGATACAGCTTCCCATAAATCTTGATCTACAAGCATGTCCTCCATTTTGAGTTTCTACAACTCGAAATTACTTCCGTTAAACTTCTCTATCTCAAACCTCCCAGATGTGCTCGCCATCTCTTACCTGCAACAAAGATTTCAAAATCCTCTGCACAAGCTCCCACTTAAACGAAGATCAGCTCAAAAAACCCTCTACCCAACGATTAGAACCAAAGGTGATCAGGCTCTGATACCAACTGAAAGGAAGCAAGGTATGCGGAAGACACTTCCTACACTAATCTAATGAGGAAAGATTTATGCAAATTTTTACTTTTATAGTTATAGATTAAGATGCACATTAACAGAAAGATAATAACAACTTCCAAATGCAAACACAAAACTCACAACACAAGATATACGTGGGGAAAACCCAAGTTCAGGTAAAAAACCCCACACTCCAAAGCTGCCCAATATATTATTCATAAATCATGAAGATTACAATATACTTGCAGAGAAAGCTTTTACAGGAGTATAGCTAACCAGAGATCTAGGAGGTAACTCAACATCTATAAGATTCTTACATGGAACCTCCATCTCAAGTTCCTGATATATAGGAGATACAATACAGTACATCGCCAACGGTAATTACAAAACCATGAGCTAAAACCACCCAAATGTGGTGCCCAAATTATCTCCAATAAAAAATGCCTTGTGATATGCCAAACCACATACCAACATGTGTAACTCTCCCCTTTACATCTCTTTTATGTGTCCAACATGTTTTTACATTTCCCAAAATTGAAGGTCCAACTTCTGGAGGCCATAACTTTTGATCTGAGTGTCTGATTGATGAACTGTTTTATGCGTCAGAAAGCTCATGAAGTGATCTATCACCCTGTAACTCAGTTCGTCAGTTACGACAATTTTTAGGACATTTAGAGAAGTTTTGATACCCAAATATTAAGTTCAAAACTTTTTTGGCAGTTTCAAAAAAATAGAAACTTTAATATCTCACAATCTAGATATGATCTTGAGTCGAAACTCCCCCGAGATGTTTATGTAGTTGTTCCGCACCATCTGGGAAAATTTCAGGTCAACCTGAGGTTAATTGAAGGACTTGCTAAAAATAGTAAGTCACGCTATTTTAAGCTCGTTTGGAGACTTTTGGAAACTTTGAAGGTTCCAAACCATTCTCCAACATAAAGGGTATTCAAAAAGACCAAAACTGGGAAGAATAGTAATCTTTCGAAGTTGCAAGGTTGAGACACTTTTATTAACACCATGAAAGACATAAAAGCTTAAAGACAAAAGAAAAAAATACAACACAGACATTGAAGTGAAGCAATGCATTGAGATTGTGTTGCCCTTGTGGAGAGGACTCAATAGTTGAGCACCTTAACTTCACACCTCTCAAAATTATACATGGCAATTCTGAATCACTCCAAAATTTTTACAATAACTTATTTGGCAACACCCCTGCTTATAACTAAGGTTTCAGGGCCACATAATCAAATATGATGCCACATCATCACACTTTTTGTTGAGGTGTCAAATAGTTCCCCCCCCAAAAGGGTGGACCAATAGGTGTACATTAAGTCATGTTTTGTTGGTGCACTAATGTGGCATCACATGATTGGTTGCTTTTTAAATCTAATGAGCACATTTCATTCAATTATAAGTACTTATAGTAACACTAACAACCTTAAAGTCACAACTACAAGTGCTAAACTTTTAAAAATATTAGGCCTTAATACATAAATACTATCACACCTATTGGAACATGCTCAGCAATTGGGTCCTCTCCCCTAATGCTTGCACTTAAAGAATCTTTTCACTAAATTGATGGTCTAGATAAGACACCAACAAAAAAGGATGCCATCATCTGATGATGAGAATTGATTTGTTACTTTTTAATGCCATATGATGTTGAATGGTATGTATAGATTTGTGCAATCACTTTATTTATCATCTACTTCAATAGTTAAACAATTAATACCAATTTTACACCTCATTCATAGCAAAAAGGTAAATATTTATCCTATTTTTATTGGCCAAAATTGATCTTTGATTGTTGAAGTGGACGTGTTTAAGAATAGCCTTGTGAAATGTGAATGGTTGAGGGCGGCAAGATTATCAATACTCACTTAGATTCTACCTCCCTTCAAATATTCATTCTCCCTCCCTTCCTCCAAATTAAATTTTACATTTCAAATATTTTTTACAAGTTAGAATCATATATTGATTATAAATTATATGGTCAAAATATCTTTGATAATAATCTTTTTAATCTGTACCATCAATATATATTTTTATGCCTCTCTTAGTGAGGAGAACTACATGAAATACATATATTAGTGGTTCATATTAAAAGGACTACTATGAAAAAGATCTTAACCATTGATTTTTTCAAGCACATAATAAATGAAAGAAAACAAAAAAAAAACTATTACTCCAAGACAAATCAAGCCAATCCACTTGGGTTTCCACACCATTTGATAATAAATAAAGCCATTAAATTCATTTGAATTTTGCCACCATATCTACAAATGTTGTTAACACCATTGATTTGGCTACTTAGCTGGCTTTGGAAACCGTAAACATCTTGAGAAGGCATTACAACGCGGTGGGAGCCACTCCGCTTATGTTTGTCAATTCCTGAGCATGAGTTTTTCTGTTTTGTTTTCAAAATTCTAAGAATGCACCATCTCTTTTTTTTAAAAAGCATATTGATTGCTGAAAACAAAGAGGAATATAATGTTTGTAGGTATTTCTTCTTAGACCTTAGATTATTCTATGGGCCTAAACCTTAGGATGCTTTTTAGGTCTTTTTTAAAGTAATTTTATTTTATTTTCAAGAGTGGAAAATACGACTGTCTTAGCTCTCAGATGGAACATACACCTAACCTAAGATGCTATGTGTACCTTTGGCCTTAGAAAATATTATTGAGCCAATTAATGTCTGGGCCTTGTTATGTGGGGTGGCTTGTACTATTGCGGTGATTTCTTAACTAAATTTAAAAAATGGGGTTTAGATCGTAATATGTATGAACTCATGATGATGGAGATATTTGTGGGAGTGAATGTTTTATTTTAATTCTGTAATGGAAAACATCTATAGCACGCCATTATGTTTAAATTATAGCATGTAGTTCTTGCATTATCAACCCTAGTTGTAAGGGTGGTAAGTTCTTTGTATCTGGATCAATAATTACTAGAAAGTAGATATATTCACATATTTTAATTATTTTTGAAAGATAAAATAATTTTGTGCAGAATGTTAATGAGAACAGGGATGTGGGAGCTTAACTATGAGTAATAGTGTGTTGTTTTTTGAGTTAAATTCTTCTACCACGTCTTCTTTACCTCACCCTTTATCCACCGCCAAATTTCCACTGCCATTGTGCCACAATACTATAAAATAGAGATATCAGATTCTACTAAGATATTTGGGAGGGACATGTCATAGAGCTACTAAGTCCCTTCAACTACGAAGCCATAAATTTTTTGTCACTATGTTTGGTCAGTCATGTCAATGCTTTCTTTGATTGTTAGGTTGACACATTTTGTTTGAATTTTTGCATACAAATACGCTCAAGATGTGCTTCCAATCTTAGAACATTAATCATTACTGTTAACACAGACCGGCTACCACTACACCAAAAGCTCAAACTGTTAGTGAGGGTGCCACCGGAGAGGTTAGCCAGAGACCACACGGGTCCGAAGGGAGGGATTGAGGGTCCTGCGCAATAACAACTTAGCCCCCCCAAGCTGAGAGGTCCGTACCAGACATAGGCGACCACGAGGTGAGTAGAGTGTATCGGCGGGAATCGAACCCCTCCCCAGCGGAGTCGCTAGTTTGTTAACACAGACCGGCTACCACTACACCAAAAGCTCGAATTGTTAGTGAGGGTGCCACTGGAGAGGTTAGCCAAAGACCACACAGGTCTGAAGGGAGGGATTGAGGGTCCCACACGATAACAATTACAATAAGCCAATAAATCTCTATTTGGAGACATTGAATGATTGAAAGCATGAAAATCAATTTCATCGCTTTGCTGCTATAAAATGAAGTAGGAAGGCTTACTTATGCATAAAACAATACAATTTTCAGCGTCTGTCTTATACATATATTTGATCTTTCTTAGCTTTCAATTGCTATATAAAACTCAATCCTCTACGGTTAAGTAGACCCTAAGAAACTTAGTAGACAAATCAAAATGAAGGGAGAGGTATTGTTTTGACGAAGAAATTCCTAGAAGTGGCTTGCAATAAATCATTTGAGAAAATGTTCAAGATATAAAGTTTGTGGTGGAAGAGCTTCCGACCCTGTTATGCCATAGGCTATAGAAAATAAGCTTGATAGTTTGTTCTCATGACCTCCCCATTTTGGGTGGATAGTATCAATGAACTCCAAACCCCAACTCCATTAAGATCTTCATATCATGTAGATTTGAGGTTGGTTTGTCTCTCTTATTTAGCCTATAATTTGAATTGCTTTTAAATCCAAATCTAATATGATTTGCATTCCATGATGTTTGTGGGCATTCGTGATTTAGAGGATAGTATACAAGCTGAGGTTTTAGATGCTTATCACCTTCGATTGTAAAAAGTCCTAAAGAATATATTACTGTGATTTCTTCTTTTTGGTGAAGAAACTATTTCTGTGTTTAATTATTTGAGAGTTCATATTCTCAAATTAAATGGTTCATTGTATGTAGATATAACAGAGAATCTTGAAATCCACCT
Source organism: Cunninghamia lanceolata (assembly GCA_027924645.1). NCBI lineage: Eukaryota > Viridiplantae > Streptophyta > Pinopsida > Cupressales > Cupressaceae > Cunninghamia > Cunninghamia lanceolata. The sequence goes on along the minus strand of BSBN01001253.1, from coordinate 2,412,267 downwards.
ACAAGATCAATGAATTTCAACCCATCCCAAGATCCACAAACCCTTGAGTTTACTTGTATAATATAAGCCCAATCCTGTCCTTTTTTGGGGTCTTAACATCTCTAATTGGAAGTGTATAACAAAGGTGAATAAATTTTGTAGGGTTTGTAGATGTCACAACCACTCGTAAATATGATCTCATTTTCAACTCTTTAAATTGTTCACCTTTGGCTGTAGCAGATCTCATGTTAAGCGCTCTCTCCATAATCGTCTTTTTTTCTTTTTGCTTAACTACAATTAATTGTCATCTTTTTGGTAGGTAACAAGATTAACACACCTTTTAAACTTAGGCTGAGTATTCAACTAGAATACATCACCTACTTGAGTGACAAGGATAATTAAGCTGGACTTGATATCGATTTGGTTGCTTTGGATTAAGTAACCTTGGATTAAACAAATTTAGTTTTTTTTGGTTTAAGAACAAGCTTGATTTCCTATATTTATTTTGACATAAAGATCCATCATCTTGGCAATGGAGTTCTCGTTCCTAAAAGATTTACTATGTTGGAATCTCTTGTGGGCAAGCTCAAACCGGTGAATTAACTAGAGTGATGTGAATTGTGGAAATCAAAACTAGACTATTGTAGCTTCTAAATAATTTAGAAAATAGAGGTTGGAAGAATTTATGGATGAACATTTAAAAGGAAATTTGAGGAAATTAAAAATGTTAAAATAATTACTATTTATATATGATTTGAAGATATATTTTTGTTTAACACAAAGATAGGTGTTACATGTTAATATTAGAGTTGAGAGCTTGAGTTTTGACATTAACAGGGATGTTGGAAGCACCATTGAAGTAGAATGAATGGGTTGAATCCAGCCCAATAGTAGTAGCAACAACAACAATATACTATTGCAAGCAATAAGTGTGTTAAAATAGTATAGGGTTTTGATTTTGGGTGGTGGCTGAAAAAACATTGTTTCTAGGAATGATTTTGTTGTTAAGATGGGTGTTGTTCAAATTACTAAATACTAAATATTTGGTTGTAGTCAATTTTACTATTAGGCATCACCATCCGACATGCTTTATTACATATCAATTCACAGAACTTGAGCATATTTAGAACTCATATACACAAAACTTGGGTAGAATATGTAATGATGTTGCTATCAAATATATAAATCAAAACTTCTAAATCTTCTCAAATTGTTTTTGCAGTGGGTTCTCACTATCTAGCTACCTTACATATGTATACATTTCTAGTTCTCTATTATTCCTCTAGCATCACATGATAGTATAGTACATGTTGTTATGATCTTTATCACGACCTTGCATTTGATCAATCAATGACATATATTACAGTTTTTTTTAGGTAACTATTCATAACATTTGATCTCTTACTATACTCAATTACTCTATTTCAATTTCCACATTTTATTTGCATATGGTCTTTTCATCTGTTAAGTTCACTAGTCTGTTAAATTAGTTTTATTTTTAAATAATAAAAAATATTGATAATACTTCTTTTTTGAGTTATATCTAATTTGATCTAATTTTTATAATGTACCTTGATAGCAAATATCTTTTTGATGCATCATCTGTTCAGGTTTTCTTATGGGTGTTGCCACAATAGTGTGTCCCACTTACAAGACATTCTGATTTTTGTCTGAAATCACATATCTTTTAGAAAAAATAATGATTTAAGCCTTGAGGGATTCCATATAAAGGGGTTTAATTGAAGGGGGTTAGATAAAACCCCCTTAGATCGAATCCCCTTGGAAAGAACCCCCTAGTCTTAAATCAAACCCTCGATGGAGTCTCCTTCGCACCTATCAAAATGCTGACAAAAAACCAATTTGCTTCACCTTTTGGGGGATTAAATGAAGTCGTGTAGAAATTATATTTTGTAAATATGTAGCTTTTAGTATAATCTTTCCAATAAGTATGAGTTTGAATATGTTTCATTTGATTTTATATTTATTTTCTATTTTCTAGTGAACATAGGTTTTTCACCGAACATCAAGGTCTTTATTCCACACACGTGGAAAAATAAAAAAATAGAGAAAAAAAAATTCTAAAAAATATTTGTACACTACATATTGATGTCCTTGTTTCAACAAAAAAAAGAAGTTAATTTAGATACATACAGAAAAACTTATGTTGTATGGCATAAACCTATGTTTGAATTATATTTAATCTCACTTCAAAAATTAATTAAACAAATATGCAATAAAAAATTATGAAAAAATATCCACACACTAGATATTGGTGTTGAAAATCTATTTTAAATTTATTTATCATTTCTATAAAAAATGTTATGTTGTATGGTATGAACATCACTGTCTAAAAATGATGTTAATTATAAAAAATAAGTTATTAAAAGTTACGTAAAAAAAATTCACAAATTATTTCTTAAATTTAAAAAAAAATACATTTAGAATCTACACATGAAACCTCAAAAGTCACTAGTTTACATCATCTTCAAATTATTAACGGTTTAGTTGTTATAGGTGTCAGAAAGTGGAAATTTGGTTGAACATGCTGATTTCAATGTCCTACTTTGACCAAAAAGTGGGACACAGTATTATGGGATCACCCTTATTACTTGTAAAAATAGATTTTGGACATTGTTGTTTTGCAAGATATCCTGCTCTTAAGTCATTTAGATTTCTAAAGATAAATTTTGGGTTCTACAATGGTAGATAATAAGCAATTGAAAATACAAGAGTGTAGAGCACAAAGCAATGGTAAATACAAATAAGTACATGATGATAGTTGTCATGTTTTCTAATCCACAAGAGGATGTGTTGATTGCTCCATCTCCTGAATTGATTGATGAAACTCTTCCTAGATTGTATCAATCTACTATATCACGATTACAATTGCAATAGTATAGGCTTGTGAGAAAAGCCATATCTCAACTACAACATATTTAGATGTGACCTAAATACAACTTTTGGGAAAAAAGAATATAAATGTTTAAACACTTAAAACTTCAAAAGAAATCCTTGATGCCATAACATAAACCCTAGATATCGTATTGCAGAGATCATGTGGCCATGCATCACTACAACAAATCCCTGTGATTAGCTCCCTTTTTTGCTCCATTTTTTGCTTCCACCCACTATTTTAATGTATTTTTCTCCAATTTTTTGAAAAAGTTGGTGCTATTTATTAGGATGGCGCTATTTTTGGCATTTTTTTTTGCACTGATCAGAACAAGTAGGCACTAAATTAGGTGCAATTTAGCTCTGAATTTAGCGTCGAATTTAGCACCAAATTTAGCGCCAAATTTAGTGTCAAATTTAGCATTAAATTTAGTGCCTAGTTTAGCACCTAGTTTAGTGCCTAATCAATGTTCAAATGTCTGAAGGTCTTATAAAGTGAATATCGCATCATTGCAAAGCATATTAGATGATGCCAGCACCCGGCCGCAACGCTGCAACAGGCTGCCACCTGTCTAATCTGCTTATGAGGTGTTTACTTTGAAATCTTACCTCAGCCAATTGTTCACTGCCACATGTCCATAGAGCAAGCCTAAGATCCAACGGCTGCTCTCCAGCGCAAGGAAATCTTTCCAGGAGGAATATTCGCTGTGAGGCAGCGAGATAACAACACGTGGCGTGCACCGATTAAAAATCAAGTATAATAAAGGCGCATGGATGCTATATCACACCATCGCGTGGTAGGTATATGGTGGGCCCTCCCTGATTGTGACGCTGCGAAAAGGTGACACGTGTCCAGTCCAGGCTAAGGATGACATAAAGTGTAGGAAAGGTTCTAATGATTTGGCTCATTTTCATTAGGCAATGACTTGTCAACAAAGATGACTAAGATTATCAAATCTAGTCAATGAATCGAAGCTGTGGATTCCAGAAAGGCATGAAGCGATCAACGGTCCAAATTCAAACTTACAAAGAAAGGAGATTTTTGAATGACTGTGGCACGAGTAGAGTTATGGTTGCAGCGACCTCCAATAATATAGAGAGTGGTACAAGAATTTGATGTTATAACAACATAATTCTAAGCATTTCCTATCATTTTCCAAGGAGCAATCGCGTTCAGAGCTGGAGAATCATCAAAACAAGCAAGGAGAAGCAATTCTAAGCCTCTATGACGTAAAAAAACTAGTAAGTTATTGTCTCTCCCTTGCACTTAGTCTTTCTATCTGTAAGTACTTTTCAAAGCATTTAGAGCACCTGTTGATTGCATAAACCCTAGGTTACTTGTACAAATACAAAATGAGTCAGTCATGTCAAGCTTTGACCTCAAAAAGCAGCCTGGATGAGGATATCATGATTCAATGTCCTAGATCATCTAAGAAACCTCTAACAAAATTAGGAGAGGTTGGCAAAATTGACAAAATATATGACCTTTGTGTAAATTGTCTAGATGTTAGGATCCTTGTGTCTTCTTGGAGTCTGTTTGAGCATTGGTACAAGAGAATTGATTACAGAGCCCCAATCTGCCATGCCTGGACCCTTGACTTAGCCAAATTAATATGCTCTGATGTCTTCGTAAACACAGACTTGATGAGAGCTGTAGCAACTAGGTATGACCCTAGGACCATGTCTGTCTTGTCTAGAAATGGCAATGTTATCATTAGGTTCACAAAGGCCTATATTGCTGCTAGGACTGAAAAAAATCTCACAATTTTCTTAGTCTCCATCTACTTATCCTTGATATATACCACACATAAATTGGCCACTCTATAATTTTATGATCAATACAAATTACAAAAATTTGTGTGACAAGATCCATTTTAGCCTAAAATTTGTGTGACAAGATCCATATTATAACCTCTGTTAAATCCCATCAATTTGACCTTGATAAACATTTCCATGATCATAGTCAAGAAAACCTTAATTTCATCCTCATCGGCAAAACCTTGGGCATATCTTTCGAGATCCTAAAGTCATAATCTTATACAAAGTATTTTATCCATGGTCGGGGAGAGACAAGTAAACTCTCAATGATAAGAGGTCCATAGACAACAAGAACAAATGATCGACAAGATGTCACTTAGCATTTCACCAATGAATATTCATCAACAAAAATAAGATAGTTGGACAAGATCTCCAAGTTATACCAATCTTGTGCCTCATATCGATGGATGTGTATCGGGGAGAGATGTGCACACTCACATTGATAGAGCAAAATAGTTTAACAATTATGTCGGGGAAACATATATAATCAGAGCAAGCTCCCTAGGTCTCTCCAACTGCATGGGTCACTCCGATTATAAAGACCACAAAGTTTCGAGAAGAGTCTTGCCGACTTGTCCCATCACATTGAATAACAAAGGATGCACATCGGAGGGACATATACAATCAGATTGAATTCATTTGATCTCGCCAACTATGTGGGTTATGCCGATAGTGAAAACTACAAGGATATTTCTAGAAGAGTCCTATCGATGAATAAAGTAATGGAGAAACATGTCGAGAAGACCCAAAGCATTGGAATGGCATGTGAATCTCATAGCGATGGTTTAAGTTACATCGATGACGGTATGAATCATTCCTCCAACTAGTACCTCGGGTAAGATTTACAATGTCTCCCCAAAAAGGTAAGAATTAAGGATAAAAGACAAGCACATTGACCAGAAAACTAAGAAGTCCTCCCGATAGAATAAAATTGCCAAACGATACATCTTTTGTTGGATGCATTGAAAATAAAGGTGGAAAATGAGATGCGAGAGATAACTCCCGATAAGGGAAGACAATTATTAGTGGAGTCTAGTGTGATGATCTTTCTAGATTTAGACATGAATTTTGCTTTAATCTTTGATAGTTTTTTACATAGTGATAATGACAAATACAAACTCAATCCAAAAGGAGTGACATAAGTTTATACTAGGACAAAATACAATGCTGATGAAAATTCTCTTATGATTTGGGTTTTGTACCCTCCACACAAGAAGCTTGCAGTCATCGATACAAAAAAGGCATTTGGACATGTCATGACATTGAAAGCAGGTGAGACTGATCCTATAGTCATAGCTGATATTGGCATAAATGTTGCCAAATTAAACAAAGCTTAAATTCAAACGTTGATCAAGGAAAGAGATATGTAGAAGTTGAGCTGTGAGAAAATGACTAAGGAAAATGATTTTCTAAAGGATGCATTTGGAGGATCTACCAGAAGATTGACTCAGGGAGAGGGTTTGCAAGCAAAAAATAAAGGCAGAGAATTATAGTTGGATGATCAGGTATCTCAAGTCAGGATTGACACACTTTCTGTGGTACTTCAAAAGAGGTATACAAACATGATGGTTTGGATGAAAAGGTTTTGGGATACACATGCCAAAAATCACAATATCATTCAAGAGCATAACAGGGTAAATGACAAGCTCCATGAGAAACTTCGTGAAATACAGAATAGAGAAGCTCCTGATATTGAAGCAATCACCACTGTTGAAGACTTAATTAAGAAACATAAAAGGTATCATAAAAAACTTCAAGTAGAGGGTGAAGAATTCATAGAGGCTTCAAAAGAAGGCATTCCTACATTGTTCATTGATAAGAAAGATTTGAAAAATAAGGAAGAGTGGACAAAGGAATGCCAATTGATATTATAGGGAGCTTTGGAGGTAGCCGAAGATAAGGATCTAGCATTAGGAGAAGCTTGTCGACATCTAGAGAAGATGATATCAATGGAGATAGCAGCAAGGAATGTTGTGGAATATGCCGATACACACCTGAGACAAAAGTACTTAGATCATATTGTTGGCAAGAGACACTGTGTGGCTTCATGAATGTTGTCATTGATGGCAACAAAGTTCATCCCACACATCTGTAGGACATGGTGTGTCTTTATCGGAAGTTAGATTAAAGAAGTGTTGTGGTCTGGTAAGCAAGAACAGAGCAGGTAGTAAGGTCCGACAGATAGGTCCAGATCTCTCAGAGGAAGTGTCTCGGTAATGTGCAAATTTGGGGAAGTCAAGAGGAGTACCTTAACTAATAGATTCCAGGGATTGAGCCTCTGGTGATGGAACAGTGAAGAGACATGAGTACTTGAGTATTGGGTTTCTGTTTGGCAGAGTAGACAGAGGAAGACCTAACTGGTAGAGCATCAAACCTTAATCCAGATGTGATATTGATGGTGATTAAGTTTCCTAAGGTATCATTCATGATTAGCTGACATGATTGATGACTTCTATAAGCATCTCTTTAATCCGCATTACTTGGTATGCAAAGATTCAGCCGACAGATCAAAGTTTGGGAAAATATTGACTATTCCGGATGCCGATTAGATAAGTGTTGAAATCACTTGTGCGGATATATATACCAAATGGATTTAGATGTGAAGGAGTGTGTGTGGTGTGGTGTGTTATGCGAAGAAAAGCAAAAGAGTTGAGTAATAGCAGTAATATAGGTCCGGTATGTGACAAGACAACAGAACCAAGAAGAGGAAGAATGAAGTGCAGTAGATCAGTGTATTGAGCCTAACCGGAACTGAACCTCAGCATGTGTGGATGCTTCTCATCAGTTCAAGTATCTAGTTTCTTTGTATAAACTATTGTAGGCAGTGAGCCTCTTGTGAGCAGTGTGCTCAGGCAGTAAGCCCTAATTGGCAAGTGCCATTTTGTATTATCTTATTCTTCTAACAAAGAATACAATCTTGGGTTAGTCACCCCATGGTTTTTCCCTTAACAGGGTTTTCCACGTCAAAATCATTGTGTCATGTGTATTGATGTTATTTCCATTTCATGGTTATGTTTGCTTATTTGATTTAATGATGCATTAATTGTTAAGGGAGTTTAGAAAGCTAAAATAATCAAGATAACTGATTCACCCCCCCTCTTAGTTATCAACAATTGGTATTAGAGCGAGGTTCCTCTAAAACAGAGCCTAACAACTTGAGGAAGATCAGGGAATTCAAATGGATGTGTATGGTATGAGGGAACAACTTCAGTCTGCCCTAGATGATCTTGAGCAATCTAAATATGAAGTCAATGAATTGAAGGAAAGACTCAAACAGGCTGATGATTTCATAAATGAACTAAAAGGGAAACTGAGTATCTCTATGAAAAAGAGAAAGGATCTACTTCAGCAATTGGCAAGTCAAGGTGAAGCCAATGATACAAATGAAGACCTAAAGGAGAAAACCAAGTTATGTGAAAAGTTATCAAAAGAGATCATTATGGTAAGACATGAAATGGAATCAGGAGTTATAAAATTCATTCAAGAAATTGAAGAGAAAAGAAAAACTGAAGATGATCTAAGACAATCTCTCAAGGAGAAATCAGAAGACTACCACAAGATGGATAGAATAATCAAACATCTTGAATCTAATCTTGAAGATGCTGGAGATAATGAAGAAAAACTTGAGGATCAAATTGACACTCTAAAAAAGGATCTTCAAACATCAAATGAATACAAAGAGAAATTCAAGATAAGTTCTGCTCAACTTGAAGTTCTTCTTGAAAGCCAAAAGAGGGTAGATGACAAGCATGGCTTGCGACATGAGAAAGGTGAAAGCTCTGGATCCGATCAGAAGAATTTTGGATCAGGAAATCCAAGGAACAAGCCTAGAAGACCTTCGGTAAGACAACCTAATGCTCAAAGATATCCATCCTTTAATGGATTCTGCCACAATTACAATAACTTTAGTCATAAAGCTAATCAGTGCAGAAAGAGAATAAATCAGACTAATACATCTTTCTCCGGACAGTGCTTCAACTATAAAAGGTATGGTCATAAATCTCATGAATGTAGAAATATGCAAATGAACAATTCATTCAATGGTAGATGCTTTGCATGCAATAGAATGGGACATATGGCTAATCAATGCAAATCAAGAGGATATCATTCAAATATGCAAAAAAATGTTGTTTGCCACAATTGCAATAGATCCGGTCATATTGCCAAATTCTGTAGAAGAAGATTCAGGACAAAAGGGGTCCGGTGCATCATAATCAGAATCAAGACAAAGGACAAGGAAAAGTGAATGCGGATGAAGTTAAAAGTGAGATGAACAAGATTTGGGTGAAGAGAAGTACAGAGAATGTAGGGGATGGATCCGCACCAGAATCTGGTGCTGATAATCCTTCTGAAAATTAAATAGGTGAGCTCTAGCTCAGGGGGAGTCACTAAGAAAAATAAATTCCCCCAGCTAGTCATTAGGTGCCTAAAATTGGCACATGAGAGGTTGCGGATTAGAGGATTCTCAGAGGAACATCAAAAGAAGAATTGGTTAAGATATGAAAGATCCGGAAGAAGATTTGAAGAGTCTAATCTTCCAAGACTGATCCTATTTGACAGTCATCCGGTAAGAACATGCTTCTCACAGTTAGATTCGACTTGATTCAAAATTGTGGAATCTTGATCTGCGGATAGATCAAATGATTAGGGAAATGAAGATAGATTGTCACTATTCACCAAGAATAACTCAAAGTGTATCTCAGTGATCCAGAAATGATCTGTCTCAGAATAAGAAAAACAAGGCAACTGGAAGGACTTAAGTTGCGCATTTATTGTAGTATGGAATTAGGGTTTTTTTCTCAGAAATAAAAGGGTTTCATTCGCTCATCATTTGCACATTTGCATTCGAGAAGAAAAGAAAGAGGAGCTCTGCAACAGATTGTTTCAAATTTCTTGAGAATCAACTGTCAGAGTCAATTCATCCAGGCAAGCAATCCGGTTCACTCCGCGAACCTAGAAGCATGAAAGGTATTTTTTGTTATTGATCTCTCTGTAAATCTTTTTGAAGATGACTACACTGAATGTTATAAAGATCACTGATAGGTCGCGTCCTAAATTCAAGAAACATCCATATAACCCTAGAAGTTGATCCCCTAGGCGCTTTTTCAAGCATTCCGCATGGGGTTTTGCATGTAGAGGATGTTAGGGCATATATTCATGCGAATATTAAAGAATTTGGGGAATCTAAGCTGGTTGATATCTATCACAAGCATTTGATAGATGACTCATTTGAAATCAAAACTCAGTATAAAGCCATCCGGGAAAAGCATTTTGCACAATGTATTCATTTCCCCTGTTTTACAGAAGATAAATGGGTCTGGTATGTTTTGAGTAGGGTACATGATAACTTCATGTGGTTAAATGGACCATTGAAGATCACAAAAGATGCCATTAGGGCAGTTACCAGATTGCACTCATCCGATGGGATGCCTACTCTCAAATCTGTCAAGAACCAGACTATGAGTGAGGCTATCGGATCTAGATTTGATAATAGAGCAATGACAGTTGAGGATATCACAGATCCAGACATCAAATTTGCCTCCATGATTATTGGCTACAAGATATATCACTCCAGTAGAGAAAATTTTATATCCGGAACAACAATCTACACTGCCTATGAAATGTTGAGAAAAAATACAGATTATGATCTTTGTGAACTCCTTCTGAGCCAATTGATGGAAAATTTACAAAAGATCAAGGACAAGAAAAACTCCTTCAAGTATGGTGGACTGATACTGTGTCTATTCTTCTACTTTATGAATGAGCTGCCTAGATCCAGTGGTTGGGTATGGCAGAATGACAGACTTGTTGCAATACAAATCAGGGATTACTTGTATGGACTTGGTGATGCTAAGGCACAAAATATAGCACTGTGGGGTTATTTCAAAAACTTCCAAAGCATGATGCAGGCTAGAGAAAGAATTCCCAAATCGTTAGTTGAAAAGTATAAGGATACAGTTTGCTTTATGGTTGAAACTGATCAGTGCCTAATGGAGGCAGTGGAGCCAAGGGTAGTGTGGATCATGCCAATGGGGTATGAAGTTGATGAGAAAATTGTAGAGCTGCATGTTTAACACATGCTAAGTCAGCCAAAGGATCCTAAGGTAGAAAGGTTTGGAACCTTTGAAAAGTTAAGTGTGAAGATCCATGTGGAGCTACAACAACTGGAAAGGAAGAGAAAAGTGAGAAAATAAGTTGAGAACATTGCCAAAAGTTATGGCATTTCAAAAGAGGCACTTGATGCCAGCAGAGAAAAGATGGCAAGGGCAGAAAAAGGAAAGGAAGAAGCAGAAAAAGAAAGTGCTCTAGTAGAAGCCCCCTCCCAGACTAGATCCTCTAAGGGCTCTGCATTTGCCACTACTAAGAGCTCAAAGGCATCTAAACCAGAAGCAAAATCATCCAGTAAAGGTGAAAAGAGAACAAAGACAAAGGCAACAAGGTCTTACATCAGTCAGAAGGATGATGAAGAGACTCAATTTGATGAAGAGATCAAGAAGATGATGAAGAAGAAGAAAATATCTAGCAAAACCAAGGAGGCAGAGGCATAAGAGTTTGTTGAAAAGCCCACTCTGTCATTAGATGATGTGGTTAAAGCAGTTACTGTGGATGGGAACCTACAACCAATAATAGAATTCTATGACGTATATAATGATGTAGATAGAAAGATCTTGGAGGAAGCCACAGTTAAGTACTTGAACATAAACAATAAAGCATTTATTGAAATAATTTCTCTAATTCCTAAAAGTTTAGAGAAGGAGCTTGATATGAGAAAAGAAAATGCCAAGGCTAAGGACTTAGAGATTAGAGATTAGATAGCTATCCAGCTCTATCCTTCAATTACTCCAAAACAAATGGATATGATCTTCAAAGATTGCAAAGATGAGTTCCGGAGTAAGGCTAGAATGAATCAGCTCATGCTTGGAGAAACTGATAAGGTGGCAAAAGAAACAGAGGAAATCCTCCAGAATGCCTATAAAAGATTTAATATTCCTGTTGTAGAGGATTTAGGTGATGATCCCTCGGGAATAGATAACAAAGAAGAATCCCTTGAGAAAGTGGGAGAAGAGGTAAAGGAGACAAGTAAAGAAAAAGGTACGGACTTAGATTCCTCTGCTCCAGAAGAGGAAGTCTATGAACAAGCAAACATCTCTTCGCTGGTTTCCCCTGTAGACTCCAGATCTAAAGGAGAAGAACAAATAAAGGAGAAAACCAGTCAAGGAGAAGAAGTACAAGAAAAGGAGAAAGGTCAAACAGAGAAAGCCTCAGATGATAGTGCTAAGGCTGCAGAAGGGGAGAAAACCCTGTCATCGGCAAGAGACACAGCAGAAGCAGTCAAGGATTTCTTAACCAAAGAGATGATGGAATTTGATGAACCGAAACTTCTTCAAGGACCATTCAATTTTGACTCCCTCTCTCATGTTCAAACAATGAAACTAGCATCCTTCACTCAAGCAAAGGCAAAAGAGAAACTCTTGAAGTCTCACATGGAAGACTGTGAGCTTATAGAAGCTGCATCCGGTGTTCTGGAGAAGATCATGCCATCCTTTCAGAAGGATCCCTCAGCCTCTTCATCCGGTA